>CM028682.1:31445643-32903143 GCA_016760335.1 Gastrodia elata
TGGAGCCACCTCAAGAGAAGAGGCTCTTGGGGACCTCCCTGCTAGCTCTATAAATGCAGAATACCCATGTGGTTCACTTCAATTCGAAAGCCCAAATGTGTTGAAAAATATTTATGTCGTTGACAATGTTGCCAGCAAACTTGCTTATTAACTTACTGGTGCCATTGCCTCAAATGGTGCTTTGATTCCTAACTCTGACCCCATTACCATCACTTGAAGAAATATGAAAAGGCTATTTTTGGACGCACATTTGAATGAAGATTTCCATTTTCTGTATTACAAGCAAAGCTGAAAAAATTTTGAATTGCTTTTGGAAACTTCAAGCTGGTGATCATTGAGCTTGATTGCTTTGTTTATTTCTGTGGCTCAATAAAGGATTTTGATAAGGTCCTGGGCCCTAGATGATTAATGGCTAGACTCTTGGTTTAGACTACTTGTCATCAAATTTCCCCACCAAAAGCAATAAGGCTTGTTTCTCACTAGTTTGAATTGATTTTCCAAACAACCTTTGATTTAATGGAACGCAAACTCACTGCAATTAATGGGACAACTAGTTGGTGAGGTATAGTGGAATGATAGAGGCACCATTAACATGGATTGTTGAGCCTACACTGTGTCAAAGTGTATTTTCTGAAAGATAATTTAATCAATTTTAGTTAGAGGTCCTTGGGAAAATTTTAAGCAAAATATGGAATAAAAGGGGATGTATGTCACGTTCTTTAAGTGTGTCAGGGTTGGATTAAAAGTGGAGAACTGTAATTGGAATGAGGTAGCTACATCTAATAATTATCCATTTAATAGTGGACAACGAAATATGTATATCAATTTAATTCTCAACATGTTATAGTACGTATTGAGAAGAGTTCCTCCATTGCTTATTTGGACACCGCTGATAAACAATCATATAAGCATAATGTTGATGCTATTAGAAACTAGGATCCTACTGTGGAAACTAATAAATGTTTCAACTTTCAACTCTTATTCAACGCAGAAATAAAAGTAAATATATTTTCCTCCTTTCCTTTTACCCAATTATGTGCCTTCTTCTCTTGTACGCATGAGCGAATGGCCGAGCCATTTTTTAATGAACACGACAAGTTTAATTAAATCATTGCTCACTAATCAAGATTAAATGAATGTAACTACGGTTTAGTAGCCTAAACTGCAGGATTAACATGTGCCCACGAGCCCAATATGATGCGCTTGGATGCAGGCCAAGTTTAGAGATTCATTGTTGAATCGTCCAGTGGCGAGAAACTTTTGGCTGCTTATCTCTTGAGAAATCTTTTTCCTTTTCCTTTTCTCTGTAATTTGTATTTTCTCATTTCATCTCTTCTTTTGTTCCTTGCAAATCCAGCATCGCCTTCTCTAAATATAATTCTACTGGCCAAATATATTGCAAGTTAGCTACAAAATTGATCACTATTGAAGATTACTGCATGAAAAATCTTTCATTTTGGCCTGGCTGAAAGGTAAAAATCTTCCGATGCCACAAAACTTGAGCAGTCGCTTGAACACATTATTGGCTACTTAAGCAAATTGATGGAGGCTTTGAAATTGACGTCTTCACATCCCTCCCAGCACCATAGTGATAAGGGATCTCTTTTCTTCTTATTGTTGGCAATAGTTCATTTAATTTTAAACAAGTTAAATCTTTTTATATGACTGCTGGTGTAAGTTAAACTTACATAACATCATTTGATTTAAAGGACACAGATTGCTTTTCACATTTGTTGCTTGGAAGACTAACAAAAATAGCTTCAAAATAATTGATTTGCTTATAAAACATTCGCTATATTGCAGAGTCTAAGTGTGGTTTTGGCTACTCAAATTTTCCTTGTGCGTTCATGGTGCTAAGAAAAAAACCATACCCATAGATTCTGGTTAGCTCTTAACTTCTATATTCAACATTCTTGAGTACAACTCGTTCAAATTAGGCAAAAGGACAGAAAAATATTTTTTGAATTTTATTTGTGTGGTCAATTATAACGTATGGGTAGAAAATAATCGATTTATGTTTATTAGTCTGTATATATTTGTCTTTTGTAAAACCCATACTGACTTTACGAAAAAAGATAATTGAAATGCTATATTTCCCCTAATAATAATAATAATAATAATAGATGTACCTCTTTGCTCCAGTTTGTTCTGATAGTGACACAAACAAGAATAAGCGTTTGCATGAATGTTCCCCCAATCATACCCCACCATATTCCCTGCTCATAATATTAAATAAACATATCATTTATCAAATCATTCCAAAAGAAATAATTATGTTTTTCTTAAATCCGAAATTAAATTTTAGGCTTGATGCATGATTTAACAATAGAAATATCAAGTAAAGAAAAGTAAGAGAAAAAGAATAAATTTACTTGCCTTTGCTCCAAGGGCAAGGCCGAAGTCAAATCCGAGGAATATGCCAGCAGGTAAACCAACAAAATAGTAACAGCCAACGTTAACGTAGGCAACAAAACTTTGCCATCCACATCCAACAGCCACTCCTTTAATTATCAAAGCAACACATTGAGTTTACATCGAATGCCAAAAACCAAAACGCAAGTGCCAAAAATTTGTCTTCGATGGATGTTCCATCTTAAAGCATGTTAAGATTTAAGCCATAGACTACAGGAGATAGCTGTGTAAGTAAATGAATCCAAGAAGATGGCATGAAAACTATATATATTTCAGAGTTATCAACTTTTGAGGATGGGGAGAGTTCCCCTTCAATCGAGAACAATGATGCTGAAGCATTCCATTCAAAAGTTGCGAGGATCAGGTGATGATCATTCTCTTGATTGTGTTTCGTGGAGAAGATTAATTTGGAATTACCGGACTTTACTGCCCAACTCCACGATTTTTTTCGTAGAAAAGGAAATCGAGCAAGAGAATAGATAATGATATAACGCTGCTGCTTGTAACAGGAAAAACAAATGGCTGATTGCTTCAATCTAATTTCAAATCACCGAGCATGATTTGATGATTTACTGTTTAATATGGAACAATACAGCTGCGGGTAACAACTTTTTTAATGATTTAAAGCAAGTTGTTTATTTTATCGTATTAGATTAGTTGTAGTGATTGAGCCTAAACTTAGCGACATTCTTATAGCCAGCATTTATAAATCTCTTAAAGTTTTAGAGGGTCTTAATAGCCCTAATGATGATACATTTACTTTGTGAGATAACATGTGGCATTTGATCAATTAAAAAGTTTTGGTCAAGCTAATCATTTTTTATCCCCTATCATATTTAAGCTTTCATGGTTACCCTTGTACATTTTCATGCTCCCATAGAAAACATAATTTTTGTAGGATTTTCTTTGTTATGCTCATTTTTTGATGACCCCACTTAGTGGTGGTTAATGCTAAATTTTCCGATTGTAAGTCAAGGGGTGTAAAAATTCTCATAATAAAACCCCTTTAGAGTTTTTTTTTTTTTTTTGCAATGTTAAAGTGAGGGTTACCATCAAGGCTCAGCTCTCAGCCTATTTATAAGAATAAAAGTGTGCTAAAGTTTGCTAATTATAGAAGAATAAAGATAATGTGGCATACTTTGAAACCATCGGAGAGTAAATGAATACAAATTGGAGTAATCCTAAGGATATTCTATCAAGTATTCTCCATTTTTCATTGCTCATCTGTTGTGGCTTCTTTTGCATGCCACCCAATGGCAAACAAACTTTTTCTAGAATTTGAATGCTTCAAAATGCAAAGTTCATGCAATTGAACTATACACACTATACCTTGTTTCATTTGCTATTAATCCCACTTGAATGAAGCATTGCTTGCTTTGATACCACATGTTATGAAAGTAATACCTTTCACCCTCACTTAGTGATGAGGAAACATCAAAAGTACATGAGGAAACATCAGAAGTACATCAAGAAAGATTCTCATGATATCGCCAAACAATGTTTAACTTGCCAAAAATGCCAAAAATATGAGAGTGTGACTCAACAAATGGAATACCCTAATTAGTTGATTGTATATTCATGGCCTTTTGTGCTATTGCATCTCATTCCCTCTAGCCTCAAGACAATGAAAGATAGTGTTAGTCTCCATTGATAACTTCACCAATTGGATCGAGGTGGTTATTCTAGAGGGAAATTGGCCATTTCCATGCAACTCCCCTCAAGCAAATGTGAATTTCATTTGACTTGAGATAAATTAGCTTAGAAAATGATCCAACAAGGGTACTTTTGGCTCACCATCAAGAAAATTCTCATGATATCGCCAAACAATGTTTTAGCTGCCAAAAATATGTGAGTGTGGCTCAACAATTGCTACCCTACTTAGATGATACTATCTTTGGGAATTTTGTGCTACGTGGAATGAACCTCATTTCATTCCCTATAGCCTAAAGCAAATGAAAATTTATGTGAATTACTTCACTAACTGAATTAAGGTGGTTATTCTGACCAAGACTACAGGGGGAGTAAGTTGATGAATTCATAAAAGAACAATTTTTCCTTGTGTTTAGCCTCTTCATAACCATTATAACATGTAATGGACTACAATTTAACTCTAAAAATTTAAATAAACTATGGAAGATAACTCGATTCAGCTTAAGTTTGTCTTAGCATATCACATTCAAACATAAAAACAAGCAAAATAAATAAATAAAACCATCATAAAAAATCTTATAAAATTATTGAGGAACTTAAGCTCAAAACCAGCATTGACTCATTTGGGCCCTCAAGTTCTACGAGCTTTTTTCAGGTAGCCTTACATCCCCAGCAATAACAGCAACCCAACTCGTTGCATGCTAACTTGCCAACACTCTGTGACTGCTACTACAACCACCTTGCAACCATTTTGGCTCTGTTCTGGCTTCTACATGGTTTCGGTTACTGGAGTTTGGGCTCGCTCAAGCATACAAGTTTTAGTTTGGTTGTTGGCTGATTTTCTAGCACCGAACTTTTGGATCAATGCAAATACTGGAACTTTTCCCCAAAGCTTGGGCACGCCCAAGCATTGGCTTCTCTGCCCAGTCCAGGATTTCCGATAGTCCTTAGCACGTCTAGCCACTTCGCATCTAGCTCGCATCTAGTTGGTTAGTGACTAACTCCAAGTCACACAGCCTTTGTCATGGATCCATGGCTTACTCCAAGGACAATCCAATGTGCACAAATCTTAATCACATTTGGTTCCAGCTTGCTCCAACGTTATTTGCTGTAAGTTAAGCTGTACCCCGTCTGGGTTCACCTCTTGAGCTGCACTCGAAGCTCCACCAAACCTAACATAGCTTAGGGTTAAGATCGGGGCTCTCTGAATCTGGTGGCAATTCAGTTGTCAACTAGAATCTCTAGATGTTTTACTCATGTGCTTTTCGGCCCTGTGTGCTCTCCTATTAGGCTGACGCTTGCGCAGCAAGCGTCGCCTGCTCTGGCATTCTCAGTGCTTCCTGCCTCTCCGGCAAGCTTGGGTGTACCTTCTATTATGTCTGAGCACATTTCTTGTTGCCGCACTCGAGGCTCCATACAAACCGGTTCACAGTTCTAGTTATATAGCAGTTTTCCCCTTTTATCACTAGAGGTCTTCTTAGGATGGTATCACCACTGCTAGTACTGATTGTTGAGATCGATTAGGGTTTAAACCAAAAGTGGAACAAAAAGAAACTTGAGCGAACATTAAGAAATCAAATATTAAAGCAATAAAATCAAACTTACAAAATAATCACAGCCACAAGATATAAATTACATGGTTCGATGATCACACCTACGTCCATGGGGACGATAGCAAAGTTTCACTTAAATCAGAGAGGAATACAAATGATTTTAGGGTTAGAGAACCCTTACAAAACCTTTCTCTTGGAGATTTCTTTTCTCTACATGCTTAACTTGTATATCAAGGCCTATTTATAAGCCATCCTTGATTCCCAAGAGTTACAAATTTTCAATCTCAATAATTACGGTATTAAAAGAACCTAAAGAAAACTTCCAAATTCGGCTACCATAATTCCTGAAACGGAAGTTATTAATGCGGCAGTTTCTTAATGCCATAATCTAGACATTTAATTCTATATAAAGAAAAAAATAATTTCCTTTAATTTTTCTTCAATTAAGAAAACTTAATTTCCTTTAATTTTCCTTTAATTAAGGGAAATTAATTTCCTTTAATTTTCCTTCACTGATCACTAGACTATTGGTTCAAATTATTGAAGGGGTGTCTTCTTCTCAGTGTTGAATCAATGATTCCATTGTTCATTATTCTCCTACTTTGGGTTTAGATAAAACTATCTCGTTGAAGGGCCCGTGGTTCCAATCCTACTACTATTGCTTCTACTTCCAGAATAAAAGTTCAGAAAGTGTTATTATATCGAGTAACAAGGGCAAAACGAGTTAATTAACGAGCCTGTGAACTGTGCCAGTGACCTAGTAGTCTTATGGTTCTTTCTAATATTTACATCTTTTTCATGTCTTTCCATGTTAAAGAGGCCTCTGAAGTGTATATCTGATATATAATCCTTTATATATATATATATGCATATACATGAAGACAGAAAAGGAAATCATCCTGTGTTGGATTTATAGAGCTAATGAAAAGGGAAGGAGGCATTGAATTGACCAGATAAGACGGGCTGAATGCCATTGAGGATGATGGTGATAGCGAGCAGAGGGCAGAGATCGGAAACAGCATTTGCCACTGTCTCGCCTTCAGTGAATATGTAGCTTAAGTAGTCACGAGCACAGAGGATTAAAATCGCAGCGATGACCGATATGATGAACGACATTATTGTCACCGTATAGACTGAAAATGCCGCAGATTTGGGATTGCCCGCTCCCAGTTCATTGCTCACACGAATGCTGCGCAATAAATTCAAAGCACATTGTTTAACTTAGCTGCAGTGATGAGCATAACGACTGCCATAGCATCGTTATAAGAAATACATCAGAAATTGAGCTATGTATACATTCAAAGAGAGAGAGTCTTTCCAATTCATGATTTGTAAATATATATGAAAAATGCTAGTGTTCTATATTTATATCATTAATTTTCTTGGGAACAAAATTTACGTTGCCTAATTGTAAGAAAATGTTGTAAGTGCCTAACAAAATCTTGACTCCACAGAATTCCATCAGCCTTTCCTCACACTTTCCATTGCAGTCTAGTACACCTTCTCCTGTGTTAGTGTAATTAAAAGAAGGAAAACAAGAGAGAATTAGAGGAACCTTTCAATTTTTGTTTTTCTCACTTGCTTCACCCATTCGTTCATATAATAGTTGGCTTTGTAAGTCCAGAATTCAAAAAAAGAGAAAATTTATTTTATTTTTTAATACAAATTGCATAATTGGGCCTTCTTTTCATCGCCGGTTTTTGTTTTTTAAAATTAATTCAATAATTAATTGATATAACAAAGCCCTCAGCGCTTGGACATGCACCCATTTTGAGCTAAAGCACAAGTCATATAATGATAATTTCCTTCATAGGTTGAACACCAAAACCATCAAGGATTGTGCCAAAGGGTCCTAGGAACCATTTTTGGCTCTAGTAATTTTCCTTAAACATGTAATCATTGAACTAGGCTACTAACAAAGAAGGCCACCCTCTCAATTTGCTATTAGAGCCCCTCTAGAGTTGTTGAACTTGGATATTCGTGGTGGTGTAGCTCCGTAATTTTTTTTATTCTTGAATTTTTTGCACGTATATTTTGTGTTTAGATGGTATTTTTTTGTGATTGTCCTGAGATCTGTAGTGTTTCAGGTTTATAAGTTTGCTCCGAATTAACTCTAAAATTGTGGTTATTTCCTAATAAGTGGTATCATAATGAGGTTGTTAGTACAAGTGGGAGCAATGGAAAATGAAATGAGATACCAAGTTGAGAAAAGTTCAATGAAGTAAACTTCTTTGAAGATTTGCTGTACAGAAGAAATGGTTTTGCCACTAGAAAATATCCAAGAAAAATCATCTACTATGGGTAGATGAAGAATGAGAAGTTCTTGATAGATCAGCTTTAGTCATCCTTGGCTATTGAAGCCAAGGTGAAAAAATTATAGTTGAAGATGAACCAATCACAATCAGTCTTCAAGTGGGAGATTACTGGATGTGGAGCCTGATTGGATCGACATGGAAGATGCCAATGGAGTTTTAATGTGTTCCAAAGGGTTCTAAGGCAAGGCATGGCATTCCAGAGGGATCTGGAGGGTCCAGGGGCAAAGCGGCATTGAGCCAGCAGCAAGCTAGCGCTCAGACGTGCCCCAAGCACCCGGTAGAAGCTACAACCCGAGGAGGATGCTATAACAACTCTAAGTTGTTACCAGCCTAATATGTGCTTAATTATATTTTAAACCTTATGTCACTAAGTTCTAATTATTATTAGGACCAAATCCTGAAAATTTAGGATCCATCGAAATTCGTTTGGATTAATGGAGCGATTAGTCAATTCAATGACCTAGAAAATTAATTAAATTAAATTGATCTCCAAATTTAATTATGAATGTATTTTTGAATTCTTCACACATATAACAACCCTTTATCGTTACTTTTTATATTAGGTCAAATCCCGTCTTAGACATCAGGATCCCGGGGAATTGCAAATTATGGTAAACATAATTTCTATTAAATAGAAATAATATTTAGATCAAAGTGTCATAGTTTGAGAGAATTTGAATAATGGAAACCCTCATTTTATTTTTTTTCTGAATTATTTAAATTCAATAAATTGAGAAAATTAAATGTGTCTGAATTCATCGATTTTCGTGTCATTATGTTAAATATATTATTTAAAGATTACTTGAAATGTTTCGTCAACTTTTGAGCGCCGGTTCGGCTTTAATTAATTTGTGAAGTTTCAAACTTCATAAATTAATTAAAAATAAAATATTTGTTCGAATCAAAAATTTTGGTGCGAAGGTGTTCGATACATCATAACACACCTCGGTGTCAAATTTCGTTATTTTTGGACGCCAAACAGTGGAAAAAGGCAAAAAAATTATTTTTAAATAACTATTTAATTTTTTCTTTAAGAAAATTCACTTTTTCCTTCTTCCCTCCCCTGTTTCCCTCCTGATCACAGGCTCGTCCAGCGATAGAGGCTGCACCATTTTGGCATAGAATGGTAGGCCAAATGGGCCGATTGGCGCCCCCTCCTATCTATATCCCCCCCTCCCAGTCCCTCTCCTTCTCCTCCTTAAAAACAGTAGCTCCTCCTCTCAGCCCTGCCTTTTCTCCCTCTCACAGCAACCCCTCCTCCCTCAGTCCACACTCTCCCACATCAGCTCCTCTCCCCCTCACAGCAGTCCCTCTCCCCCTCAGCCCTCCTTCCCAACAGCCGCCCGTCAACCGTCCGACCACCCCACTCCGGCCACCCCCTTTAGCCACGTCCGACTCCCGGCAGCCCTAATAATATGTTAAAGGAGATAGAAAAAGGGAAAATGAGAAGAGATTTTGCTATTTCTTCGTTCTTTTATTTTTATTTTTTATTTATTTACATATACTTAATAAGCATTATTATGAAGATAATAATGGTAAAATTACGTCATTCTCGTTATTATGGTTCTCATTAATTAATAATAAAAACTGCACAAATATTATAAATTGACTATTATTTCAATTCAAATATTTTTATACTATCATTTTTCTTTATTATTATTATTATTATTATTATTATTATTATTATTATTATTATTACTTTCTGCAAACTTTTACAGTCATTTTCATTTTCTTTGTCCTTTCTTTCATATATTATTATTATTATTATTATTATTATATGATAATAATAACATTATATTAAATATAATTACCATCCTTAGAGACCTAAAATGTTGTTTTCTATCAAAATAAAAGAATGAAAGAAAGACAGAATAGAAAAGAAGAAAATAAAAATCCATAAAATATTATATCACTTTCATTTTAATGTTAGCTAAAAGGCTAATTTAAAATATCAAAAATCTAAATGTAGATTCGTCTGAACTATTGAAATTTTGAACTTAAAGAAGAAAGTATCAGACATCTTTTATTACTCTTGTTTAAATATGTTTTTTTTTCGCTCAGCATCACACAAATTGATAAAAGTATTTTTAAAAGTCATATAAAATGATATATGAATAAGTTTGGATAATTGAGTAGCAAGGGTTCCATACTGATATATTTTTAGTCTGATCAGAAAATTGCAAGGACGGGGTTGTCCGACATCGAGAGTCATAAGGAGCCTACACTGATAAGCCTTTTAAGGGGCAGGTATAGAGGGAAGTTGGGATATGTAACACAAAAGATGAACCCTCCCTTTTTCTCAATTTTGTACTTGCCCAACAAAATCATGTTTTGGGCTAGATAATAAATGCTAAAATTCTATATTTATTTTTGTGACTGCAATTATTGTTATGCTAAAGTTTCAAGTGCAATTGAAATAGGTTTGCAGGGATAAATTCGTACAACTTTTATTTCCTGTCAAATTATTAATTATTTTGCTTATTATTTAACATTTGTAAATATGACATCTATCAGTACTTAATTTCACAACTAACTGGTATTCAAATGCCCGTACTTTTGAAACGTGCCCAGATTAGGAGTTTATCCTAGAGGAAGGGTGCTAAGAACCAAGCAGTGCTGATACTGCTTCCTGCTAATTTTCAGTTTTCTTTTTTACTCTTTTTAAAGTTTGTAATAATTGTATTATTTTGCTCATTTGTAATCAAAACTTGTGAATTATTGAGTAAATGAGTTATGTTTGATGTCTAAATATTTTATCTCTTAAATCACTTAATATGATCCTGAGGCTAAAGGACTTGTTACCCCCCATAACTGGTGCTGGATTAGCTCCCGCTGACCCGACACCGGGTCCTCACAGTTGGTATCAGAGCAGGATTGATTGTAAATTTAAGAGATAATATATAAATGTCAAATCATAATTTATTTTAACAAGAGAGAAGGACAACATAAACTTATATAATTTAAGCTTTCAACCATTAGACATACTCTATTCTCTGAACTTCTAGAAGAATGTGCACTAATTATGGAACACGAAAAAAATAACACACTTTCTAATCACACAGGACAAGAGAAGAGGCACGATCATCCCACAGAGGACTAGGGGACTTTTAAAAGACAACAACCAACCCATCTGCTAAAATCTTTCAACTAACTTCTGAGAACACCGGCTAAGGAATAAGAGGAGATTGTTGGAGACCTCATCCCTAAGGCAAGTGCTACCATGACGGCAAAATGTGTTTTCTGTGCGGCAAGCTCGACCACAAAATTCAAGAATGTCGATCTGTGAAAATGATTGACGTAGTGACTATTATAAGAGGCACAAACACAATAATCGATGTAACATTTTTCCATGCCCAAACAAGAAGAGCTGCCCCAGAACTAGACAATGCCCCAAGGCCACTAGCTGCTCCACACCCAATCAAAGGAGAGAACCTGCATCTCATAACCCCGCTCCCGCAAGAATTTACACGCTCACTCCAGTCTTAGCACCTGAAAACAACGACGTAGTATCAGATATTAATCTCACCCATATTTAAGTTTTGTTTACGTGATATCGAGGAAGACATTATTTTTAAGCAGGGGATTTGTAATGACCCAATGTCATTATTTTTCAAATTAGGTCAAATCCCGCCTCAAACATCAGCATCCCGGGGAATTTCAAATTAGGGCAAACAAAATTTCTATTAAATTGAAATAATTTTTAGATCAAAGTGCCATAGTTTGGGAGAATTCGGATAACAGAAACTCCCATTTTATTTTATTTTTTTGAATTCTTTAAATTCAATAAATTGGTACGTGTCAGAATTCATCAATTTTCATGTCATTATGTTATGTATATTATTTAAAGGCTGCTCGAAAAGTTTCATCGATTTTTGAGCATCGGTTCGGCCTTAATTAATTTCGGAAGTTTCAAATTTCAGAAATTAATTAAAAATAAAATATTTGTCCGAATCAAAAAAATTTGCACGAGGATGTTTGTTACATCATAACACACATCGGTGTCCAGTTTCATTATTTTTGGATGTCAAACGGTGGAAAAATGCAAAAAATTTAATTTTAAATAACTACTATCCTTAAGAAAATTCATTTTTTCCTTCTTCCTTCACATGTTTCCTGTGATCCCTCCCGATCGTAGGCTCTGTCCAACGATAGAGCCTGCTGTGCGCAGAGTCCTGCGCCATTTTGGCGCAGGATGTCAGCTAAATTGGCCGACCAGCGCCTCCTCCTGACCCCCCTCCTCTCTATATATCCCCCACAACCCCTCTCCTCCTTCCCAAAAACAGTAGCTCCTCCTCTCAGCCCTCCCTTTTATCCCCCTCATAGCAACCCCTCCATCTCCCTCAACCCTCCCACTCCCACAACATCCCCTCTCCGCCTCACAGCAGTCCCTCTTCCCCTCAGCTCTCCTTCCCAACAACCACCTGTCAACCGTCCGGCCACCCCCTTCAGCCACGTCCGACTCCCGGCAGCCCTAACCATAGGTTAAAGGAGAAAGAAAAAGAGAAAATTATAAGAGATTTTGCTATTTCTTCATTCTTTTATTTTTATTTTTTATTTATTTACATATACTTAATAATCATTATTATGAAGATAATAATGATAAAATTATGTTATTCACATTTTTATTCTGTCAGTTTCCATTCTTTATTCTGTTATTAAGAGATTTTTATAGTCATTTTCATTTTTTTGTCCTTTATTTCATATATTATTATTATCATTATTACATAATGATAATAATAACATTATATTAAATATAATTACCATCCTTTGAGACCTAAAATGATGTCTTCTATCAAGATAAACGAATGAAAGAAATGCATAATGGAAAAGAAGAAAATAAAAATTCATAAAAATATCATATCACTTTTATTTTAATGTTAGCTAAAAAGATAATTTAAAATATCAAAAATCTATATGCAGATTGGACCGAACTGTTGAACTTTTGAACTTAAAGAATAAGGTATAAGATGTTTTTTATTACTCTTATTTTAATGTGTTTTTTCCGCTCTGCATCGCATAAATTGATAAAAGTGCTTTTAAAAGTCACATAAAATGATATATGAATAAGTTTGGATAACTGAATACCAATGGTTCTATATTAATATATTTTAGTCTGATCAGACAACTACTAGGATGGGGTTGTCCGACATCAGGAGTCATAAGAAGCCTATAGTGATAAGCCTTTGAGGGGGCATGTATAGAGAGAAGTTGGGATATGTAACACAAAAGATGAACCCCCTTTTTCTCAATTTTGTACTTGCCCAACAAAATCATATTTTGAGCCAGATAACAAATGTTAAAATTTTATATTTATTTTTGTGACTGTAATTATCGTTATGTTAAAGTTTCAAGTGCAATTGAAACAGGTTTGCAAGGATAATTCGTACAACTTTTATTTCCTGTCAAATTATTAAGTATTTTGCTTATTATTTAATATTTGTAAATATGACATCTATCAGTACTTAATTTCACAACTAGCTGATATTCAAATGCCTGCACTTTTGAAACGTGCCTAGATTAGGAGTTCGTCCTAGAGAAAGAGTGTTAAGAACCAAGCAGGGCTGATACTTCTTCCTGTTGATTTTCCGCTTTCTTTTTTACTTTTTTTAAAGTTTGTAATAGTTGTATTATTTTGTTCCCTTATAATCAAAACTTGTGAATTATTGAATAAATGAGTTCTGTTTGATGTATATATATTTTATCTCTTAAATCACTCAATATGATCATACGGCTAGAGGACTTGTTACCCCCCACAACCGGTGCTGGATTAGCTTCCGCTAAGCCGGCACCAGGCCCTCACAATACCCAAATTAGATAATGGTGAAATTTTGAGAATTTTTAAAGGTCATTTAAGGCTTAATTCCATTAAAATTAAATTTGGAAAATTGCAAATATGAGATCCACAATTCAAATATTTGCATTTATAACCTCAATGGTGGGCAGAGGCCCTAGGATTTGCTGTGCAAATCGCAGGCGATCTGCTGTGGAGCGGCCACACGACAGCAGATCCAGTGCCATATGGCCATCTATCAACGCGGATCAGATGGCCTATCAAATCAAGCCCTGATCCCTTATCAAATGTCGAATTGCACACGTGATTCGACGCCTGTGATTTCTCTCACATTTGGTCGTTAGAGGCCAATGCATCAGGACCATCCCTCCTTCGTCTTCGATCAATCAGATGGCCAGTAGAAGCCCGGGCTCTGTTCACCTTCGTCTCCATAGAATTTGCGCTCGACAAAGAAAATCTTCCTGTACAGCTGCGTCAGAACTTGTCCCCCACTTTCGTTCCACGTCCCCAAGCCATTGCCCTCTCCTTTCATTAATGAAGGAGGCATCCCGACGGGCCACGATGCCCGACTTGACCTCAATTGGTTGTTGGGAGGCCGACCTCCAGGTTTGGGCCAAGCTTCCATGGCCTGTCAACTCGAGGCCTCCCTCAGGCTATAAATAGCCATGAAAGAGCCCTGTAATCTCCTTTGCTCACTCTAGAAACCCTAATTACCCTAGTTACTCTGCATTCTTCCTGCTATCCAGTCAACCTCAGCAAAGTTCAACCAGATCCAGGCGCTGTAGTGGGTTAAGCTTGGCGTTCAAGCTCCTAGCAGATTCCAATGAACTTAAGGTAGCCCGTGGAATCTTGTTCAGCCCCTGGTTTTCCCCAGTTAGCCTACAACTTGTTGGCTTTCTCCTTTTTCCAGGTACTCTCTCTTCTCGAGCCAATTAGGATTGTTCAACGTTTAATTACTGGATGGATAGCTCTGGATTAATGTTTTGGTTGCTCTAGGACTAAATGTCAGTCTATTAGTTGACAACCCGACCCATTAAGGGTTCAGACAGTGAAGGTCACTGCCTCGACAGGGTTGCTAGGCTGAAGGGTTGGTAAGCTTCATTCACAAGCTATTGGCTCTAAATTGGATGGCCTAATTGTCTGCGAATCTATCTCGTATCAAACAAAATGTTCGATAGGGTTCTGGTAAATCGGGCTAGCCTGATTGACCTCCACCCTGTTTGAGCTGCTACAGTACTAGATAGTAGAGGCATCGAATAAGGATCCGCCATCCTAGCACGTCCTCGATTGGGCTAGGATGGGGCTTCAATCCGTCTTGACACGCTGATTGTGTCGATATCAGAACCCAGCCATGACATCGCCTATGTGGGGAGAATTAGCTCCACACAATAAACCCTAGAGTGAGGCATAGGAGGAATAAGGCCCCGACAATGCAGTTTCACAGAGGGCTTCTTAGTGGAATCGATGCGTCTCAATCCAAGGAATGTGTAGCGATGAAGAATGCCCTATGGCATATTATGTGCAATCGTAATTCAGCGAAGAACCATAACCCTAGTTTCACCCTACGACAGGAAAATTCGTAAGATGATGAAGAACAGTGCGAGTCGGGCCAACCCGCGACCCGTGCTATTCGATAATAGCGGGTCGCTGGGTCCCGATCGACTCAATGAGAACCCAAACACCAAAATGGATATAATGCACATAAATTTCATCAATCCTAAAGTTTTAACTTAGGGAAATTTAATGGAAATTAGAGTTTACTTTTTTTAAATCATATATGCATCTAATTTTAATAATTTTATATATCATTTTGATCAAGAGAACATGTAGAATGTTAATTTGCAATTATATTTTACTTCTATGGGTAAATTTCTTAATTTTGCCTTAATTATCTAAGAATATGATTAATGAATATTATGTTAAATCCTTGACCAAATTGCTTGATTAATGTCTCATTTTCTTCCTTATACAGAATATAACTTAATCAAGGAAGTAAAATTATTACCTCGTCCAACTTCCATAAGTACCTCTTTAGCCTGATCTTTCTTACGTGGAATAACCAATTAAAAACTTGGCGCACGATTAAAGACAACTAAGAAGTTGCTCTATTCTTATGATAAAGTGCAATGGAATTATCATAGCCTTGAAGAATCTACTTGGGGAAAATATCCAAGATCATAGCCCCAACCACGCGATAACCAATCCAGTGCCATCTCGCATTCTATCCACATAGATCATATTGCCCAGATCGAATCAAGCCCAAATCCCTTCTTAAACGTCGGATTCGCTCACATGGGAATAAGTGCAGTTATGCAACTTAAGTGTCCAAATTCACCTTTCTTGGAACATGCTAGTTGTATAATTTATCATATATGATAAATTATGGATGTTATGGATGAATGTTTAGCTTTTTCATTTTGATTTTATAGTATCTTATGCTCAGTATTGTGATGTGATCTTTCTATAATTAATCTTATCTTATTTTCATTGGTGATTCTTATAGGTTAAACATGCTGCCAATGTATAGGGGTAAGGTAACTAATACTTGAGATAAAATTCATCATTATCTTAAGGATTAGTACTGAGATGAGGTATTTTAAAGATAACTCATTTGAAGCCAATCAATTCAGTTTAAGTGATGGGTTGATGATGGGTCAGGGTGGGTTATCTCCCCACTGATGTCTCAGGTTATCTGTCGGCGATTAGCCAGGAGCATCACACATGCGCTTAGGTGCGCCCATGACTTTGCGGCATGGAGGAGTGCGCTATCAAGAGGCCTAGGTGCCCACAGTGCAGCTACTGATCGAGGCCTAAGCGCCAAGGCGCGTCTAGGCTCCCATGATAGACACAAATAGTATGGGACTTATTCCTTGTGCCCCAAGGCCTATTTAGGGAACAAATAGGGTTTGGATTGATCCTATATAAAATCATAAATAAGGGGGGATGAATATGATGCATAAGAAATCCTTGTAAGTGCAAAGGAGTAGGGGGTGGCAACTCTAGCGCTGTGGCTGCAACCAAAGGTCACACGAAGGTGAAAACCAAGGGAAACAACGGGAGGCTGCAGGGGTGGATACGCAATGAAGCTGTTGATGGATATCTTCACTGGAGATTTTCATGGGAGGGCTGCAGCAGTGTGCTGCAGTAGATGACCACAAGGGGGATGCAATTATGGTCGTAGCGGAGTGCTATGATAGTGACCATAACTGAGTGCTACAACGGTGCCTACAGCGGTAGGCTGAAGCGGTGGCTGCAGTGTTGTATGCAGTGGAAGCTATTGGGTTAGAAATCGTAGGTGTTGTTGCTGTGGTAATACAAATAATAAGGAGAGATCTTGAGTGGTGAAGAAGAGATACTTGTTAACGGTTTGGGTGTGTAAAGTCCCAGACGGAACAAGTATTCTCCTTCTTCCTCAAGAGTCAAGTTCTCTATAAGCGATACTTGTGTACTACTATATAATCAATAATTGAGTCAGAGAACCAAGGGAAGGGCGTCGAGAGAAGGATGCTAGGGTTTGTGTGGTTTCCTTGGTGGTACAATCTTCCTTTTCTTCAAAGGGTTAGGGTTTCTCGAGAATAACTATGTAAGCTTTTGATTGTCTTTATAGTGAATGTTTATTCGTTGTGTGCTCTGTCATTTTTCCCATTCTTGGGTTTTTTGTATATATCCTTGTGTTAGAATAGTATTTCTCTGTGATTGTACTGAGATCTGTATTATTTTAGTTTTACGAGTTTAATCTATATTCACTCTGGAACTGTGGTTATTTCCTAGCACAAGCTTGTCATGTGAAATTTCTTAATTCAATCGTATATAGTTAGTGATCGACTAGGGGGTACTTGTGCTCGAGAAAATAATAAATCTCAGTAGCTAGTACTACTAGCGAATGCGAGGACATAAGGGGAGCCTAGTTCACTAAGAAGGGGCAGAAGGTTCATTTTAAATCAAATAAGATCTCACAATGATGTTTGTAATGAATTCTTTTGGATGTGAGATATTATACCTTCATAAATGTCAATAGCTATACATTGGGTGTGCACCTATGTGAATGAGCAATGAAATATAAGTTAATACTAATTCATGTAAGATTTGTAATTTATGGCTTAAAGGAAATTATGAAATTATATTATGTCTCATATTTATGTTTAGGAGAATAAATATTCACATGAATGTATTCAAACTTGTGATTTTAGCTCTTATTTGATTAGCCCTTATAATATCATGATTGAACAAGTAAATAAACAAGCAAATATTAGGATGTTATTTACATCAAGAAATTTTCTTTTTATAACAAAGGACTTTGCTCCATCATCAACCCCTTTTAATTCCTTCAAAAATTATGTTTATCTCTTGAAAACTTCTCAATTATATACTCATATATGTTGTTAACAAATCTTTAAAAAACCTCATAAACTCAAAAAGTTTCTAAGGTCTCCATATATACATCCAAATTTGTCATAAAAATTCTGTATTCAAAATATTATTTCAACATGTTTTCGAGAATTTTCCTCCATGTTTAGAGTAGTATAACTTTTATTTTTGTTGCATGCAATTAATGAAACTTAACATGGGGGCACTCATTTATATAAGGAATAACTTACCGTTAGACATCAACATCTAAAAAAGGACTTTAAGGCATTCATATACAGCCTAAAGTCTCAAGAAAAATTTGTATTTTTCTTAGAAAAATTCTCGAAATTTCTAAATCTTTTCTATGATTTTAAAAATATAATATCTTGTACCTTAACTTAAGAATTGTTGTTTTAATGATAGTTGCAATTATATATGAAAGAAGAATAAATTTCATAGTGGAAGTTCTTTGTAATTTGAATTATAAACTCCCTAAATGCAAGCATGAACTTAATATTAAAACCTAAATAAAAAGATAAATGGAGAAATTTGAAAATTGAAATTATAAAATTATAAGTCTCGCAATTTAATGAACTTGGATTCCAAAGTTATCAAAAAAATGAGACGAATCTAATGATGTAATAAAAACTGACTTGATATATAATTTAACTAATCACCTCTTAAATGAAGATAAGACCCCGCTTTGCATAGTGAAGCTTACTGAATCCCAATTTATGCAAACAAGTTATCTATGAACTCCGTGTAACATGAGTAACCTTAATTTAGTATAATGACGTTATTTTACAAAAAATCTTACAACTCAACTTCTAAATCTGAGTAGAACCTAGACATGCATCGTAAGATGTGCAAAACATAGAATTTGGTGATCAAGATGCCCATGTATTCCTTAAGATGAGTATGTTTTGAAATTGATAATCTTAACATTATTTATCCTTTGAAATGCAAAGTCAAATTTTAGTTCAATAAAATAATAATATTTAATTATTATAAGAATTTCATTAATTAGTATAATGTTATTTTAGTTTGAAAAATAATATATTGACGCGATAAATTAATATAAGAATATAGTAATTTTAATCAACATGTTAAAATATAAAATGGTGTCTTGATAATAAGTATTTGAATTCAAGTAATTGATTACTTGATTAAATCAGGTTAGATATTTAAGATAAGACACTATATGGTGCATTATCTTATTCAATCTGAGCTTGATATTCAATAAATTCATTTATCAAATTAAAATACACAAGGGATGTCTTATTAAGTGAATTATATATAATTATAATTCAATAGTTTATTTTGATCAATTCAATAATATATAATCATAATTCAATAGTTCATTCAAATCAATTGAATAATTCGGGTTAAGACATAATATATTATCTTAACATATTTTAGTCATACTAAAATGTGTAATCAAGATAATTGTTTTTTTATGTGTTCTTATTTTGAGAATTTTTAGAATAAATTTATGAATAATTAAGGACAGATAACTAGTATATAACAAAAGGATATCACATAAATAATTATTTTCTTATTTTGTATATTTTGTCACTGCAACACAATTGAGCCAAATTTCTTTAAATATATAATTTAGATAAATTTTTGATGAATGAATTAAAGAATATTAAATTAAATAAAGGTTCACTCTGGGAGGATTGGAATATGTATAGACATTTGAGCCAGAACTGACTATTGAGAGATTAGGAGACTGCACATATCCTATGAAGGGAGTGTGTATGTTACTAAGGAACTCCAGATTTACTCAGGAACTCTGGATTTAGGGTTGACTATTAAGAGATTAGGGGCTGCATGTAACAACCTAGGTTGTTACTTAGGTCAATTAAGATTGAATTAAGTCTTAATTATGATTCTAATAGCTTAATTAAGTCATTTAGAACCTATCTCTAGGATCTGGATCAAATCAGGGATCAAATGGAGAAAAACTTGATTTTTTTTTTTGGAAAAATTCCAAACCCTAGAAATTGACTTTTCATCTAGACCTCAAATTGAAAATCTGACTTTACCATTGTGTTCAGAATACCCAAATTAGCTAAAGGTGAAGTTTTGGATGCATGTGGAAGTCATTGAATTTTCAATGAACATTTTAATATTATTTAAATATCTGAAAATTCAAATAATTAAATACTCGTCGGATCAAAAATCTGAGTACGCCGTTGCGTTCAGCACCCTTCAATTAGCTAGGGATAATTTATTGGAAATTTTCGGGATGCATTTAGATATTTGATATTAATTAATAAAATTGATACAAATTATTTAATTAATAAATTAATATTTATTATTATGAACAGTGCCGTCAGCATTTTAATCCTTCCCGTCTAATTTCCCTAACGCCATCGCCTATCGCTGTTTCATCCGTGGTTAGAGATGGACCGTTCGATCGAATTGATCGAACGACCCTTACGTCTTCGTCCCCGACTCAACGCGTGTCGCAAGCGCTGGCACGAGGGCTACGCCTGCCTCGCCAAGTGGCTCCCGCACCGCTAAAAGGCGATCTCCTCGTCCATTTAGAGGCTGCAGTTGTCAATCAGGCTCATTTTCGAAGGAGCGTTGCAGTAGGGATCGATCCTAAGTGAAGAACCCTTGATCCTTCATCTTCCTTCGCTGGCAGAACCTCCCTCCGAGTCGCAAGTACCTTCACTTCTCCCCCTCAATTCGTTTAAAAGTTAATTTGAGTATTAATTCCAATTGTGAATCAACTTTCTAGCAATCGATTAAGTTTAAATGCTTTCGTTTGGATCGATTTTCAAACATTACATGCCGTATGGATCAAGTCTTGCTGTATCCATTTCCGTATACCTTGAACTAGGGTTAGAGTTTGTGATCAGCTCAGATCATTATAGGACTCGATTCGACCACCTATTGGAAGATCTCATCCATATCTATCCAACGCCGTGCGGATCGAACAGCCAAGATGCCGGAAAGACCCTGAAAAACCATGCCCTAACCTACGGTTGCGGACGCTCAGCGGAGAAGGAGGAGTTTTTGGGCCGGGTCAGGTTGACCTGGCCCGACCCGCAGTTGACGTGCTTTTGACATGCGTGGGTCCCGCAAGACACGTGGATGTCTGTTGGTCAGACACGTGTTCGTGGGCCCCGCCTTCATTCCAACGGCGAATCACCGCGCGCCACGTGGATTGAGTGATTTCGTCAGACGTCTCCTGCAGACAAAAGAAGATTTAATAATAATTATATTACTTAATAAATCATTAACTAAGTTAATATAATATAAAACAGATATGAAACTGATAATGGCTGGGGCCCTACCAAGATTTTTATTTTGTTGGCTGGGGCCCTACCATTATGAAACTGATAATGGTAGATTCTGAGTTTTTTGAGGAGATAGAGCCTTCTGAGGAGCAGATCCAGGAGGAGATCCAGACTACTGAGAGACCTTAGTCTATTTACTAGCTTGCTTTACTTTATATTGTGAGGATGAGAGACTCTTTCTTTTCAGCCTTTAAACTTTAAATGTTTGTAATAATACAGAACATTGTACTTTACTTTCCTGCATTGTATATATTCTGAGCTGGATGTATTTATTTTATGTATGGATGTTACTTCAGTTGTTACTTTTCTTTCGCACTTTGATACTCATTAAGTGATTATTAATCTTTATCTTATTCAGAAAAGCACATCTTTTTTTTTAAGATTGGATTGGAGTCCTAAATTCCAACCTAATGTTAAGTATAAGATGTGCTTGGTGACGACCTCTCCTTAAGCCTTGTGATTAGAAGGGACGGCCGCCACACTGCAACACCATTCACACATTTTAGTATATATATATATATATACCCCTGTGGAGTGATAGTTCTTGTAAGTTATATATTGTTTGATTGTAAATAAATGTGATATCCTAAAATAAAATAAATTAATAGCCTAAAGTGAACTTATACGATATGTCTAATCATATTTCTACTTTTTCTGACTATGCTCTGGCATATTATACCGATATATCAGATCAGGAGTCAATTGAGGATTTAGCTTTGAAGGAGGAGCTAAGTTAGAAGGAATCAGGTGCTTAGTTTCTTCTACTACTTTTTATTTTACTTAGTGAAAATGAGATATTATTATTTATATTCATTTCATATTTATATCGGGATAGTTTTTGCTTTCTTTTTTTGAGGCAAATGTATTTTTTTTCCTAGATTTTTTAAACTATGGATGCTATATCTTCTCTTGCTCAATTATATGTATTTATTATTGTGTTGATATACTCTCACTAACCTATCATCGGTTCATTACAAGTAACCTATCATCGGGTCATTACAAGATCTCCTTCCCCAGCCGCACCCGGATAGCCGACTGTTTTTCCCGTCAGGATCTGCTCCCCACGAATTCCAACGGAATACCATTAGTGGAGGGAATCTTCTCTGCACCCTCTCGCCCGGTTCAACCTCGAATTAAAGCATGGATTAAACCCTGGTTTTTGGGTTAACTCCAAGGGCTTGTAATTTGACTTAGCTGGTGGCTCTTAGTTCTATAAAATCCATAAGACTCTCATCTCTCAAGCATCTCCAGAGCTCTCAAAGACCCTTAATTCTCCCTCAACTTCCCATTCCCTTTTTCCGACACCTGAAACTTCAGAGTTTCATCAACACTTGACCAGGAGCTTTGTCGAGCTGCCAAAGTGTCCCAGAGCTTCGTCGGAGCCCAAGGAAGAGTTTTAGAGGACTGAAACGGCTCAAAACCCCATGCTAGATCTGCATTTTAGTTTAAAGCTCGAAGCAAGGTACGGTCGTCTGTGCGGCTTTTGAATCCGATGATTTAAAAATGCCTAAATTAATGGAAATCCATCGCTTAATCTTTTTTCTAACTTCTGTTATTGATTTAAATTAGAACGATGTGATTTAGGAATTACAGTAATTTGCATCCATATCTGTATACTTAGAATTCCTTAAGACTGATGATAACAAGCCATGTGGAACCACCCCGAGTTCAGCCCATTTTAGACAAAGGTGATCTTAGGATAATCCTAAATACAGTATGATTGATTTCAAACTAAATGTAAGTAGAATGAGGACTGCTTCGAGGAGAATATCTTAGTTAAATCAATCGATCTCTCGCGGAGATTTTGTGTGTTTCTACATACTGATCTACGCTAGACTCATTCCAGATGATGAGAGAAACGTCAGAGGGTCCAATTGGGCCAGCCCTAGCTTAATCAGCTCTCTGTAGCCTCGAAAGGAGCAGGAGTTAGCAGTAGACACGCATTGCAAGCTGATCGAGACAAACAGTGCCTTATTCTGTGATAAAGCATGTATTGTCTTCTGCTATTTAATGTGACAAATATATTGCAGCTACGAATCTCGCATGAAATGGCGATCATTCATGCGATCAAATCAAAGTCGGTGTATTTCTCATCCTTACATTAGCATCTCTTTCACCAATATTTTTGAGTTCAACATTATAGCACAAAGAAAACTAATTCCACAAATTTGAAAAACAAGTTATTTACTAACCTGGCGGCAGCGTTAAAGCCAACCGAAACCATGAAAATCCACCCAGAAATCGTCATGCTGCAGCAACGATAAACCCTAATTAGTATGTTTATATCAATTTAAGTAAAATGCTACCTCTAAAATAGTTGAAAAAGCTGAAGATGACTTGAGGTTCTGTAGTAAAGCATGATAATAGGGGATAATCTATAAGGAATGTTATGTATAATGCATCAAAGGCAATGCTACCCACATGCTTATAAAATTTTGGAGAAAGAGTTAATTGGTGTTTATAATGTTTGTGTGCACTATATTTTTACAAAAGAGTTCAGATATAATCTTTCCAACAGCTCTCGTAAAAGTATAAATATTTTGTCTCATAAAAAAATCACTTTTTCGTGTTGAGCACTCCAAATATACATAATTTAAATAAAAATCTTAATCATCTATCATTTTTGGGAGTTATTGAGATAAAAATAATATTTATCTCTTAAAATTATATATAACAAAATACTAGTTATTTGTGTGTTGTTGCTCAATCATTAAGGTTTTGAATTTAGAATCTCATATTATGAGTTCTATGAAATTATTTGAAGCTCATATTTTTTCCACTGATTATTTAATTTAAGATAAAATGATCACAATTTTATATTAAATTTCATCTTAATATGAAAAAATGAGAAACATTAAAGGGAGTTTTTTGTTCAAATAAATGTGTATAGGTAACATATAAGTATGTATATAATTATTTTTACTATTTATTTTAATTAAATGTATTATTCTATTTCAGAAAATAAAATAAAAAGTCTTTCTTCTTAAATAATTTGAACGTTCGTATGCTACCAATCAGTGCTGCATTGCATCATTTATTTGCTCTTTTTTTTTCCAGCCTTTGAGAGTTTGTATCGAACATGTTTTTCTTAAAGAGAGCTTTTTGGAACTCTTAAATCATGAATTTTAGGGCCTTTCATATTAGTTCTAACGCGAGTTTACTTAAAGTCTGTTCAATGAGATTGGTGAATGATGTTATGGTTTAATAGTTAAGGCTTTGAGTAGCTTCCCATTTTCTCTCATTTTGTTCCATTGATATAGAGAAATGAGGTTTTACTTCTAGATCAGTTGTTGCTCTAAGTGAGGCCAACTGAGATATATGATACGAGAATACCTATAGTTGCATAAGCTTCTCGTTCATCATTTGTGCAAGCGTAGATCAGCTTCTCGTTCATCATTTGTGCAAGCGTAGACCAGCTTCTCATCCAACTGGGACATCAGGCAATATTGTTTACCACACCTACCAGAGTTAATTCCTTTTAGTGGTGCAAGGCCAAAAACTCAATGGATATTCTGATAATGAGGCATTTTGTTTGCTTTATTTTGTTGAGTTGTATTAGATTTTAGCATTTTACATTGCATTATTTTTGTTTCTTTTATCGATTTGGTGTATCTTTTTTTTACTGCCTCTTGATAACATGTTTTTTGTAATTCTACTAATTGGTTATCTAAGGGTTATGGGTTGTTTCTACCAGTGGGGCTTGGAGTTTGTCAATAAGATAATGCGTATTAATTTAGTTTTGTTATTCCTCTTAGAGTTTGAAGTAACTGGCCATGAACTAGTTCAGTGTATTCAGTGATTAATGACTATAAGAAGATGTGGGTGGCTTCGGATTTGGTAATGAGGAGGTTATTTTTGTGGGATCATGCGAAGGGTTTTCTCTGTTGTTACTTTTATTTATAAAGGCATACTTATGTTCCTTTCGTCACTTCTAGGTCTATCGAAGTTTAATCATCCATCAGAGCATATGACTGTTACCTATGTTCTTAGATTATATATAAAGTCTTCCTCTTAGAGAGCTCGATTGTATTAATCACGTTCCAAGAGCTACTCCAATTTTTAGTCCTTATCAACTTATTACAAAGTAGATATATGTGTTGTAGGATCAATTTGAATTGTAAATGAATCATGTATTTAGTCATCTCAACTCTTCTGCATTGTGAATGTCAGTATTTTTGGCAAAGAAGAAGAATGGTTCACTCATATTATTACCCTAAATTATTCATTAAGAATAAGGTAACAAGTTAGCTATTAAAAAATATATCTCTCCTCATATTAGTGATCCATTTGATTAATTTTTGGGTGCTCGTCTTTTTAAGAATTGATAGACATTTTGAATGTTTTTAATTATAGTTCTATGAGTTAAATAGTAGTATGTTATGGGCTTTTTGAGCATGGTTATGTCAATTAGCATGAATATTGCACCTTAAGTATTTGTGAAAATGATGAATCAAATATTTTTTTTTTCTTGAATTAGTTTATCATCTTTTTAAATGCTATGATGATCTATCCTAGTTCTAAAAGGATTAATGGTCATCATTTACGTGATTTTCCAAGTATAGTTTTAGAGAATCAAATTTATGATAAGTTTGCCATATGAAAATTTAGGCTAGAACTAATTACAAATGCATGAAATAATCATTGCAATTAAAATTTTGTTTAACAAAAAGAAGGCATGCTATGTGATGGATCAATAATAATTATCTATCAATTTTTAGGTATGTATCTTTTGGGGTTGGCGTGATGCTACCAAATGCTCATCAAGGGAGCTTCAAAATATTGATAAATTTTATTGCTACTTTATAACAAAGTTATTTTTGTTAGTTAAAGTTGTTTATGATCTCCATTTTGATTACAACTCGTCAATCAAATACCAACACCTTCTAAATATTTAGTGATGCATTATTGAAATAATTGGGATATATTCTCATGAAGAAAGGTTATTTCATTGCTTATATTTCTTGTTAACTTTGCCCATATAAGAGGAACTATCTTATGTATGATTTTAAGCTCACAATATTTGCTTCACTCTAAAGCTATAAAGGCACCATTTTTAAAGTTCATGTTGTGGGATCTTTCCAATCCATTAGAGTATGAAGTATAATTTTATATAGAAGGATTGAGTCTGTATCAGAAATATTATGTTGATCAAGGATTATGATCTAGCAGTTTAGTGCCATCCTTGTCATGTTATTATTGTGGTTGATGCACACAATCATAAATCCTTACTTCTTACTCTAACTTTGAATATGTTTCTATTAAGTGATTTATGACACTTTAGCTTGAGGTTCTTTCTTATTTTGAGAGCTCTATTTGTTCTTAGTACTTTAACTTTGTTTCCTCTTTAGGATAATATCCTTTTTATGTACTTCTGTGATTATGAGTGTTCTAATCTTGTGTATTGTATTTGTTTTAAGAGCCATTTGGATCTCCATGTAAATGATTCCAAAGTTTTATTTTGTAGTAGTTTTTCTTGTACTCTGTTTATAATCATCATTTTCCAATTTTGTGTGAGGATCATTATCTTAAGTAGAATATTTTTTCTTGGATATGCTAATATATTTTAGGATTTTTGCCTAATATTTGTTTGCTTTAAATGAAGATGAAGTTTAGAGAGTTAGTTTATTAATGCACAATGTGTCACCAGGTCAAGGTGAAGCACCATAAACTTGGTGATCTTTTATAGTCTTTGCTTATTATGTAGTGAGGTAGACACTACTCTCACTAAGATCATGATTTCATTTCCATTATTCTTGGCATGTGATAGACATAAAATACACAGTCTGCGTTTGCACGCAAGTGTATGTACTGTTGAGTACTAAGGGATGGTAAGATCCTGAGATTTATCGTCCTCTGGGAACGGTGTTCTTTTTGTTACTAGAGTTCGCTAATGTTTAAGTGCTCAAATGATTGATAATTTTAGTCCTGATTTAACAAAGTTAGAGTTTGTTAGATTTGAAATTACTTTTGGAGAAAATAGGGAGAGTTGGACTTTAGCATGTAATTCAATAAAGATTCATGTAAGTACTCTTCTTCTCAATTTAATTAATAATAAAAAAACTTAGTCTTCTCTAGGGAGTCCCTTAAATGTGCTAAATATGGCCTAGTGCTCAGAGATGAACACAAAAAGGTTCAATCTCGCACATAGACCTTCATGTGATCAATATGGATTGAGTTCATTGCTTACGTCTAAGTTATGAAATCTGTAGTTTTGGTTGAGCATCACATGAACTTGATTTTGCTAATGGCTCACATGCATCAACTCTAGGTTTAGCTAAGGAGATGAGCCACTGGGCTAAATGAGTTTATGCAAATCACCCATAGCACTCAACGCTCTAAATCATCGCATAAACCTAGAATGAGTCATGGAGCTCAATTAGTGGCTCTCGGCTCACACGCGTCAACTTCTTAGCTCAGTCAAAGTAATGTGCTACGACGCTCAAAGAGCTTGTCACATAGCTCTAGGCTTAACATGCTCAATTACCCTCTCATAAGCTAAGGGTGAGCAATGGAGCTCAGAGAGTGGTAATGATTTCCATGGCTCGATTGATCACGTTAGATCTAAGGTTGTGCATGGGCTATTTTTGCACAGCGAATGTTGTCACAGACATTCGCGGCATCGACGCTCAAGAATGCACAACCTTACTTTTAAGTGCTCCATGAGCTATTTGGTTGTTTTGCTATTAAAATATTTCTGCTTAGGTTTCTTCATTACAAAACATGATTTTCCAATTCATTTATTCACAAACATTCAATCAAAAATAACTAAATGATATTCATTAATATTGAAGAGTACAGATTATTACATCCTTAAATCCTTACATGCATATGCCCAACCCTCCTCGAAGAGGGTTTAGGCTGCCATTAAATCAATAATACAAAGGAGGCAACAAGAGAAAATGAGTCTTTGCATGGCTTTTACAAGAAAGCAAGGGAGTTAAGAAAGAGTACAATACTTAGGGAACAGCTGTCGCGTTCGCTTGGATCTCTCTTCATTCTTCCATGGATGCAGCTTTCCCTTCCTTGGGGAAGGGGACTCTCCTCTCTTTGTTCTTACAACAGTTATTGTGTTCAAGAGCTTATGACCGAAAAATCGGAACCCTTCTTCACTCTCAATTATTGCTTTTATAGCCTTTGATGAAACTCTCTCTCAGCATTTACACGGATACCCTATTTCCTCCTTTGAAAATTGAACTTCATTTATGTTTTCTGCTTTTATTCCTATGGAAATGGAGGTTTTAGTTAATCAGCCATTTAATTCCTGCTGTGAGATAGGTAAGAATTTAAGTTCATTTCTCTTCCCAATGCTGAATTTAAAAATTCAAAGTATCCAGAAAATATGCGGGTGCTACGGCGCGTTGTAGCTCCAAGCCCTTTTTGGTCGTGCGCTATGGCACGCTGTATCACCGAGCTTTCTGTTGATTGGGTACTATGGCGCGTTATAGCACCATGCTTTCTGTCTGGAGCACGTTGTAGCTCTAGGCTTCCTATTTAGAATGCGTTGCTGCATGCTGGGCGCTTGACTTTTTGTTTGAGCACGCTACGGCACGCTGTAGCGCCAGGCACTCTGGAATAAATTGCTGAGGCATGTTGCGGCGCGCTATTGCGTCAAGTTCTCTGTCTGGATCCACGTTGTCGCACGCTATAGCGTTGAGCCTTCTATTTGAAGGGCACTACGGTGCGCAGTCCTCTCGGGTTCGATCTGCCATAGAGCGCTGGGAAGCCTGTGGCGCACCGTAGTGCCTTTCTTGTTCCATATTATTCATTGATATTAAATTTAGCTCTTTTTTCCTGAAACGACGCAGAAACACACATCAAAGTACACTAAACATAATGAAAACATAACAATTAATACTAAATTAACTATATTTACAGTGTTAATCACACTCCCACACTTTACTTCTTGCTCGTCCTCGAGTAAGCAATGAATAACCCCCCCCCCCCTTTTTATATGTAATTACACAATTTTACTCTAAATTTAATAATTGTGAAGCTATTCTTTATAATTTAGAGTTTATTCCATGATGTGTTATTTGACAAGGGTGGTTTCTCATTTGCATTTGGTTCATCATTAACCCATGCAATCTACTATCCTTTCTCCCTTGCTTCAAAATAATATGTGAATATTTGAGTAGATATTTGGGAAAACCTTTAGGCTTTTATTTCAGTTTAATTCAAATTTTGTGTTTTTAGAAATTTGGTGTGTCATTTGTGCTTCTTCTTCTGAAATGTAATGTGTATCACCTTTCGGGAGAGACATTTTTCTTCGTCCCGATTTCTCTTTTTTTTTTACTTGGGAGATATATTTTTCTCCATTCCGTTTCCTTTTTTTGTGATTTTTTTTTCTAAGAAGATATATTTTTTATCATCCCAAGTCTCATGCATTGCATTCATTATGTCCTACGGAAGCCTAACATATTCCTTGATTTCACCAATTTATTCGTTTAGCTCATACTCGCCTTATTTTTCCTCACACTTAATTTCAAAGTATGACAAATTTTTTATAAAAGAACACAGCAAGGTCATGACTCGAGCAAGTTTTATTGAACCCCTAGCATATGATAGTCATTAACTTGTCCAACCTCACACGTGTTGAAATATTAAAAATTACGAAGAGTTTTCAAATTACTAATGAGAGCTTAATTGTGCAGATCTCAATTCACATAAAAAAATGACATGATTGATATTTTATACAAAATACAAGAAGGTCGAGTTGAGGTGGATTACTTCAACAAAATAAAAAAAAAAAAATGGAAAAGAAAACTACAAAATAAAGAAAAATATAACTTGTTTCATTAATTTTCTTCATTTTCTTCCTCATCTTCTTCTTCTTAATCTTCTTCTTCAAAGTCAGGTCAAGGTATGTTTGGAGGAGGTTCAAGCACTGGAGGTTGTGGGAAGACAGATTCTCCGGGCCCGCCATTCAGATTCCAATTTGTAAGCATCTCCCCAAGAGCGGTGTGAAAGTCTTGGTTGTACCTACATTGTTGATAGATGGCAGTTTTGCAATACTTCATGTCTTCTTCCATACATTTTCCAGTATGCTCATGCTGCTCCTTCAATCTAGTAATTACATTTTCCAGTATGCTCGTGCACGGTCTTTCCATATTTTTGATGGACCTGAGTGAGCACAAACAGGATTTTCTACTATTGGGCTCAAACTCAGGCACTCAAATTGTTTAAGGTATATTTTTCATCAGCCTTCACCTTCTTCTTTCGCTTACCTCTCAGAGTCTTTTTCTTAATCCTTCTTTCCTTAGCGCTCCCTCCTTCGGCTGAAGTGCAGTCAGTTCCCTCAGAATCAGCCTCCGTTAGATGCTCACATTTAATTTCTGGTTCAGGGTCGCGTGTCTTAACTTGGTTTTTCTTTTGCCATTTCGAATTAATATTTTTTGTTTAAATAAGTAGGCATCAAGTCGATCTCTTCCTCTTTCCCGTTTATTCTTACTGTCACGATTCCCCTCTCAACATCAATTATAACTCTAATGCCCGCTAGGAAGGGTCTTCCAAAGATGATGGTGAAATTTTTATTTCACCTATCCCACTCACAAATAATAAAATTTGTGGGAACAATGAAGTTTCCTAGCCTCACCGAAACATTCCGCACAATTCCTATCGAGGTCATAGAATCCAAATTCACAAATTATAAAATAACAGGGGTTTCTTTCGGTCTCCTTACCCCTAGCTAGCCATATATATGTAAAAGCATGACATTAACAGAACCCCACAATCACACAAGGGATTTAAAAGGACTCCACCTTCAATGACACAGGAAATATTCATTCTTCTCGGTTCTTTTCGCTTTATAGTTATAATGTTTTCTTCCAGGTGATTTTTTTCCTTATCCTTAATTTCTTCTCTCTTATTTCCCTTTGCCAAATTGCCTACCAGAGCTTTTTTGGCTAATTCATCTGAAGCTATTGCATTAATCGTCTCCCTATGATTAATTTTTGTCGAGCTAAGAAGCATTCCTTGAGGACGAGTGGACAGTTGTGAAATTTGGCCTAACTGGACTTCTATATTCCTAAGAGTAACTTTAATTCCTTGAACTGAAGTTTCGTGATGGCTTATTATTGTTCGGTCCTCTTCATAAATTGGATTGTTTCGACTTTAAATGAATGAAACACTCATTCCAGTCTCGTTTCTTGATTTTTTTGCTGTTGAGGCTGATATGTGTTATTATAATTTTGTGCCTGCCTATTAAGTGTTTGATTACCATTATTGTAATTTCCTTATGTGTTTCTATTACTCCAAAAGAAGTTTAGGTGATTTCTCCACCCATGATTGTAAGTGTTGGAGTAAGGATTGTTTTGTGAATTGTTATGATTATTGTTATTGTTCCTTAGGAAATTTACTTTCTCCCTGTTTGAAGGTGCAAATGGGTTATTTAAGTTGAAGCTCTCACTATTATGCCAACCCACACAGCTCATAATGGGTTTCTTGGATTGCATTTACGCTCATGCTTCCTATTTTTTGATTTAACGTGTCAATCTCTTGTTGGAGAGCAAAAATTTGATTTGTTTCATTCACATTATTGACCTCTTTTCTATTAGAGCTTAGCCTGTTAGTATCCATTAGTATGCATTATTGGCCATCTCCTTTAGGAGGTCATGGCCTCTTTCAATATTTTGCTACTCAGAGAACCACCAGTAGCTGCACCAATAAGGGTTCTAGTGGGTGCGTTCAAGCCGTTATAAAATGTTTAAACCTGCATCTATTGTGGGAACCTATGATGAGGGCAGTGCCTTAGGTACTCCTTAAAGTGTTCACAACCATCAATAGACTCTCCTCATCTTGTTGAGAAAAGTTGGAGATCTCATTTCTTAACTTGGCGCTCTTCGCAGGTGAAAAATATTTTACTAGGAATTTTCTAGCAAAATCGTCCCATGTGCGAATTGAGTCACTAGGGAAAGAGCTGAGCCAATTTTTGGCTCTATCTCTCAGCGAGAAGTGAAAGAGTCTTAACCTAATGGCATCGTCAGTGACACCATTATAGTAAAAAGTGTCACATATTTCCAAAAAATTGAAGATATGCGAGTTGGGGGCTTTAGTAGCCTGACCACTAAACTAATTATTTTGTACCATTTGTAATATTGAAGATTTAATTTGGTTGTTATTTGCTTCAACATTAGATCTAATTATCGCATGAGGGTTTTCCCAAATTGTTGGCAAAGCGTAATCCCTAAGCGCTCTACCCCTCTGTTGCTCGTGAACCTCACCCAAGTTATCTCCTCTGTTTGTCATTTTTGTGATTGTACTGGATTAGATCTAAGTTGTAATCGTCTCAATCTTAATAACACTCGCTCGATTTTAGTGTCAAACAAAAAGTTATCAAAATCGCATCTACACATGCACAACTCAATTAGCAAGATTTTGCAGTACAACAAGAGATACAAAGTATGTAAAGAAAAAATAAAATAGTAATTACAAAAATGAATTAAAATAACATATAATTACAGAAAGAAAAAAGTATATGTATCATAATATTAAATCATTAGTTACTTTTAAGATATCTCTAATAAAAAGCAAATAGATCGCTCCATGACAATGATGCCAAAACCTTGACAATGGAAAATACACAATCTACGCTTGCACGCAAGTGTACGTGGTCTGAAGTAATTAGGGATGGTAAGATCCTGAGATTTATCGTCCTTTGAGAACGGTGTAATTTTTGTTACTAGAGTTTGCTTAATTTTGATAATGTTTAAGTGCTCAAATGGTTGATAATTTTGGTCTTGATTGTTAACAAAGTCAGAGTTTCTTGGGTTTGAAACTGCTTTTGGAGAAAATAGTGAGAGTTGGGCTTTAGCATGCAATTCAATAAAAATTAATGTAAGTGCTCTTCTTCTCAATTTAGTGACAAACAAATTGGATTGGTTTATTAATTAATAATCAAGAAACTTATACTTCACTAGGGAGTCCCATAAATGTGCTAATTCTTGTCTAGTGCTCATAAATGAACATAAAAAGGTACAATCTCGGCACGTATACCTTCATGTGATAAATATGGAATGAGTTCATTACTTACGTCTAAGTTATGAAATATGTAGTTTTGGTTGAGCATCACATGAACTTGATTCTGCTGATAGCTCACATGCATCAACTCTAGGTTTAACTAAGGAGATGAGCCACTAAGCTAAATGGGTTTATTTCATTTCACCCATAACACTCAATGCTCTAAATTCTTGCATAAACCTAGAACTAGCTATGGAGCTCAATTAGTGGCTCTCAGCTCACACGCGTCAACTTCTTAGCTCAACCAAGGTCATGTGCTACGACGCTGAAAGAGCTTGTCATATAGCTCTAGGCTTAACATGCACAATTACATCGCATAAGCTAAGGGTGAGCAATGGAGCTCAGAAAATGTTAATAGTTTCCATGGTTCGATTGATCAGCTTAGGTCTAAGGTTGTGCATGGGCTCTTTTCGCACAACAAATATTGCACATACATTCATGACGTCGACGCTCATGCATTCACATCCTTACTTTTAAGTGATCCATGAGCTATATGGTTCTTTTGCTATTAAAATATTTATGCTTAGGTTTTTTCGTTACAAAACATGCCATTCCAATTCTTTTATTCACAAACATTCATTCAAAAAATAACCAAATGATATTGATTGATTTTGAAAATTACAAAGCATTATATCCTTAAATCCTTACATGCATATGCCCAACCCTCCCCAAGGAGGGCTTATACTGCCATTAAATCAAAAACATAAAGGAGGCAACAAGAGAAAATAAGTCTCTGCATGGATTCTATAAAAAATCAAGGGAGTGAAGAAAGAGTACAATACTTAGAGAGCAGCTGTCGCGTTCGCCTGAATCTCTCTTCCTTAGATCTCCTCTCATTCCTTGCTCGCTATGTTTCTCCTTCTTCCTTGGCTACAACTTTCCTCTTCCTTAGGGCAGGGGACTCTCCTCTCTATGTTCTTATGGCAGCTTCTGTGTCCAAGAGCTTATGACTGAAAAATCGGAACCCTTCTTCACTCTCAATTCTTGCTTTTATAGCCTTTGATGAAACTCTCTCAGCATTTACACAGCCACCCTATATCCTCCTTTGAAAATTGGACTTCATTTATGTTTTATGCTTTTATTCCTTTGAAAATGGAGGCTTTAGTTAATCTGTCATTTAATTCTTGTTGGGGAAAAGTAAGAATATACGTTAATTTCTCTTCCCAATGCTAAATTAAAAAAGGCAAAGCATCCAGGAAAATAGGCGGGCGCTACGGCGTGCTGTAGCGCCAAGCCCTTTGTTAGCCGCACGCTGCGACGCGCCGTAGCGCCAAGCTTTCTGTTGATTGGGTGTTATGGCGCGCTATAACGCTATGCTTTATGTATAGAGCGCGCTATGACATGCTATAGCGCTAGGATTTCTATTTGGAATGCGCTGCAGCGCGCTATAGTGCTTGACTTTCTGTTTGAGCACGTTACTGCGCACTGTAGTGCGAGGCACTCTGGAATAATTTGCTGAGACACGCTGTAGCGCCAAGTTCTCTATCTGGATTCGCACTGCGGCGCGCTATAGCGCTGAGTCTTCTGTTTGAAAGGCACTGCGGCATGCTGTAGCGCGGTCCTCTCTGGTTCGATCTGCCACTGTGCGCTGGGGCGGGCCGTAGCATCTTTCTTGTTCCATATTCTTCATTGACATTAAATTTAACTCTTTTGTCCTGAAACGCCGCAGAAACACACATCAAAATACACTAAACCTAAGGAAAGCATAACAATTAACACTAAATTAACTATGTTTTCTTGTTTTGAGAGCTCTATTTGTTCTTAGTACTTTAAATTTGTTCTCTTTAGGATAATGTCAATTTTATGTACTTCGGTGATTATGAGTGTTCTAATCTTGTGTATTGTATTTGTTTTAAGAGCCATTTGGATCTCCATGTAAATGATTCTAGAGTTTTATTCTGTAGTAGTATTTCTTGTGCTCTGTTTATAATCATCATTTTCCAATTTTGTGAGAGATTCATTATCTTAAATAGAATATTTTTTGTTGGATATGCTAATATATTTTAGTATTTTTGCCTAGTATTTGTTTGCTTTAAATGAAGATGAAGTTTAGAGAGTTAGTTTATCGATGCACAATCTGTCACCAGGTTAAGGTGAAGCACCATAAACCTGGTGATCTTTTATAGTCTTTGCTTATTATGTAGTAAGGTAGGCACTACTCTCACTAAGATCATGATCTCATTTCCATTATTCTTGGCATGCTAACAAGTCATCGCATTTCTTGCTGATTAGAGTAACAAATTTAGTTAAGAAGTTTGGTCATCTATATATTCATGAATATATTCATTTCATTTTTTAAGGTTTCTCTTAAGTTAGTTTATTTATATTTTATTTCTATCTAAATTTTTATTATGTTTCCTTTTTGCATTATTTATTACCTTGTATACTGCCAAAAATTGCTAAAACTATTACTAATACTCTATATAATTTTGCTACATCCTTTTTCTTTGTACTTTTATATTTGCATGCATAGTATTTTGCTCCCATTAATGGTTTGGTGTTGGTAGGTTTTAGGTGCCATTAGTTTTGTTCATCCATGTTTGTTAGAATGGTGAAAGTATAAGTACAAGAAGTGTTCATGGAAGAAATAACTCAACTGAGTATTGAGTGTTTTGTAAATAAACATTTCTTATCCTTTATGGTTTTATTTAGAGAGACTATTGAACATGAAAGCTTTGTAAATGATAAAAAATGAATAAGAATATTTCTACATGCTTACTTCTCTTTAACATTCTACTATTTTGGCTCTCAACAAATTTTCTAATATAGATCCAAGGGATTCTATTTTAATTGGATTTTAAAAACTGTTAAATCATAATGCAATTATTATATTTGTGTGTTAATTATAATGTAATTATATCACAGTTGATCTTTAAAGTGTATGTTTATTAATTATTTGATATGTATGCTTATCATCAAAGATTGAATTTCAAAAATGGTTATTCTAATGTTAACATGAATAAAAACACTATTGAAGCTGACACAAAGTTATTCTTAAAGGAGTTATTAGCACTATATATTGTTAGGATCAAGAATCTAAAGCCAAGATAGTTCATATTAAGTAACTTTTTGAAGGATCTATGGTTAAGGATAGATTTTTACCATTGGCTCTGAATATTAGATCCAATGATAGACCGAAGGCCATTTAATCCAACTATGTATAGCCCCAAATCAATGTATCAAATTAACCACTTAACCAGATCCAGTCGGCCTAGCACAACCAAAAGCATTGTCTTATTCATTCTTCCATGATCACAGGATACTCTATTTTTCCAAAAAATAGAAGCATTTTAAGCTCAAACCTCATTCTGAAGAAATGTAGGGCTTTGATTGGGGGAGCTCCATGTAAAATTTGAGAGCATAAGGCTAACCCATTGGATCAGTAAGCTCAAAACAATAAAGTCATCTAAGTGCAAGCCTTCTCAGCAGTTGTCAGGTTTGATATTCCACAGATGAATGGAGACACTTTTAGCCTTAGGTGTGGGGACTCGATGCCAGTTTAGTGGGAACTAACCCGATATTATACACTCATTAACTGCTAGATCCTATTGAGTATTTTAAAGAAGAATGAATAGTGCAAAGTAAGAACCAAGAAAATAATTCCAGTCATCAGAATTTAACATTTTAAAAATATATCAACCAACTGAACTTTATATGATGTTCCAAGCCTATTGTATATCTTTATCAAAATAACAAAATAACAAATAACAAAATAATAATTAAAGAAAAATGATTATATCAATTTTATCAACATCTAAAAGTACCTGATCTGACATTGTAAGAATAACATTGGGATTAGAATTCTCAGTAATTAGAGAATATACTAAGTACCATAATAAATATTAAATATTATACTTTACAATTAGCAAAACGATTAGCAAAAATAAGGATATAAATAAAATGTAGGAAATATGTTTAATAACACAGGAAGAATTATTCTCAATTCTTGCATAAAAGTTGTTACACAATAAGTCAAACATATGTTACTAATATTATTTTCGCAGTAATCAACCAATTGTATGTTATTGATGTCATTTTTCAGTAATCAACCAACCGTATATTATTGATGTCATTTTCTAGTAACCAACAGAGCATAAGAGGATGTTGATATCATTCAACCAATCAAGCATCAATATGAATTAGGCTCAAAGATATGCTAAACATCAATGGAAAAACATGTAAGTGCAAAAAGTAATATATATTAGGTAATTTTTTTTCTAAGTGTTTTATGGTTAATTGTCAAACATATCTGCATAAGGTTGGTTTTTAATTAGCTTTTAGACTTAGATAAATTTGTAACCTCTTTTATTAATAATGACAAATTATCATTTGTATGAAAAATTAATAATAATATAATAAAACATTTATTATAAAAAAATAATTATAAAATAATAATAATGATAATATAATAATTGTGAATAAAATAAATAAAAACAAGATATTATTATAATAATATATAAATTAAATAATATTTTTTTCCTCCCTCTCTTTTTATATTTTATTTTCTCTCTCTTTCTTTTTTCTTTTTCTTTTTATTTATCCTTCTCACCCTCTCTGACTCACTCTCTCTCTCTCTTTCTCTTTTCTCTTTCTTCTATTTCTTCTCTTTCTTCATTCTTTTTTTTATATTTCATTTTATCGTTCTCTCTCTTCTCTCTTTTATATGAAATTATCATATTTTCTTTATGTCATTCTCTCTCTTGTCTTATATCATAATAAATGAAATAATTATAGTATAGCAAATAGAGCTTACTAATAATGAATAATAATAATAATAATAAAATAAAAGAAAATGATATAAAGAAGAATAAATATGTAAGAATAATAGTAATAATAATAATAATTGATATAAATAAAAATGACTTGAAATGAAGAAAAAATAATAATAATAATAATAATAGTGATAATAATAATAATAACAATAATAAAAATAATAATATTGAGATAAATAAAATGATATAACTAAAATAACAGAAATGTAAATTGCAGAAAATGATAATAATAATAATAATAATAATAATAATAATAATGACATAAATGAATTGACAGAACTAAAATGACAAAAATATGAATTTCAGAAAATAATAATAATAATAATAATAATAACAGTAATAATAATAACAATAATGATAGAAATAAAATGATAGAATTAAAATGACATAAATGTAAATTAAATAAAATAGTAATAATAAAAATCATAATAATAATTTTGACGAAAATATAATTTACAGAATTAAAATGACAGAAACATAAATTGCAAAAAATAGTAATAATAATAATAATAATAATTGATTAAAATAAAATTTACAGAAATATAAATGATTTGAAAGAAAATGAGAATAAGAAAATTTGTGGAAATAATAATGATAATAAAAAAATAACATTAACAATAATAATAACTTTATTGATATTAATAATACTAAAAAATAGAAAAAAAAATAATAGTTCATTAATGAAAATACTTTATTATTTTTATTAATGAAAATAAAATAAATAAAATTGAAAATAACATTAATAAATATAAATACTTTATTATTATTATTAATGAAAATAAAAAAATGATATTATTAACAATAATAACTTTATTTTTATTAATAAATAATAATAATAACATTAATAATAATAACATTATTATTATTATTAATGAAAATAAAATTAAATAGATTTTTTTTCCTACAACAGAAAATATAAAAAAATCCATTTTTTTCTTCACCTTCTCGCTAACGGGGGAGAGATTTCACTAGCGGACTGAGGCGGTCTGAGGAGATCCGAGGGGGTCGGAGAGGGGTGGCGGCAGGGCTAGAGGTGGTGGCTGTCAGTGAAGGAAGGGGAAGGGGTGAGGGTTGTGTGGCGAAGAGGGAAGAGTTTTTGGGTTATTTATAGAAAAAAAATCAAGGGAAAAGGCTTGGCCCAGCCGAGCCGGTCAGCCTGTGATGGGCGCTGACTAGGCTCCGTGCAAAAATTTATTAAACTTACCCAAAAAAATTTATCCAATAAAATTTGTATACTATTTCAATACAAAATTTAAAAGTAATATTTATATTATTTTAATATAAATAAATAAATATTAGTGAAATAATGTCCAAATCTCTTTTGATGAGTTTTTTGGGTGCCACATCAACGAATCTAAATGGCATTTCTCTATCATTAAACTTACACACTTTTTATTATATTATTTTTATCTACTAAGATAAAATCTCTTAGTTTTTAATTTATCCTCCAAAATATTGGTATAATTTAGCTTCATCCTTAATCAAACAAAGTAATAGACTGCCATCTTCAAATTGCATGCACCTATGAACCTTCTCTTGATGTTTAGATTCATGTAGTTGGATAGAATATGTTTAGTCTTTTACTGATTTTGAAAAGTAAATAGACTTATTATGATTTAGCTTAAGGCCAGAGTAAGCAAAAAAACTCTTGAGACAAGAACTCGGATTTTCAATATTTGCTTTTGAAGCTTCGCCAAAGATTAAGTTGACGTCTGCAAATAGTAGAAGAGAGCAACTAAAATTACCAAGGACTAGAGGATTGTAGCTCTTATCTCTATAAGCTCCAACAAGAATGTCAAAAAACCATTTATAGCAATTGCAAAAAGTAACGGGGATAGAGGACATCCTTGGCGGATTACATTAGAGGACGAGAAATAATCGTCCATGCTTCCATTTAAGATAATTGAGAAATGAACATTGTTTATGCACACACTGATTCGAGCAATGATTTGCCTTGGGAAACTCATCTTGCCATACAATGAAGAATATACTTTTTGTTTAAGCAATTGAACGCCTTTTGAAGATCACTTTTTAAGCAAAACCAAACTTTTTTGGAAGAGCAATTGAAACCATTAAGCATAACACTAGCTAGAAGAACATTGTCCACAACTGAATTCCCTTGAATAATGCCTGCTTGGTCTGAATTAATGAGCTTCGGAAGAAAAGGCTTGATTCAATTTGCAATAATCTTAGTTGTAACTTTATACAGAGTGTTGCAAGGCCCTATTGGCCTGAAATCTTGGAAATTGTTGGGGTTTTTGTTTTTGGGGATAAGGGCAATAACAGCGTGTGAGATCCATCTTAGTAGAATACTCGTAGTGAAGGAATAGATAGCTTGACAAATGATCATATACCCATAATATTCCAACAAACCTGAAAAAAGAAAGTATTGAGACCATACAAATTAACTATGGGTGAAAATTGAAAAAAATTTGGAGCTCATTTGATCAAAATATATTAATTTATACAAATTGTATTAATCAATATACTTTTAAAAAATTAATTAATTATTTTCATAAGTTTTCCAATTGCTTACCGCCAAATTTTGAGAAGGACCTGAATACGAAACAACCAATTAGTGGATTTGAGTCGTTCCACCATTGGATGGATTAATCAAATGACAGGAGTTAAACCTGTTGTCTTATTTAATCTCAGATGTTGGATTAAGATCCAGATCCTTCGATAGATATTGAGCTCAGGTTTATTTAACATGCTCAATGCAATCAAACCTGTACGATCCATCAAAAGACCAAGATCTGCCCAACACTGTTCCACTTCAACTTCAACAGCTTGACGTAGAACGATAGAGTGGCAGATGATGTATTGCATGATTGTCCTCTCCCTTATCCTCCCCTTTATCCCTTATACCCCACCGAGACCTCCATCCTCATTATTTTCTCAAGTCCTTCTCAAGGAGACCTCTTTCACCCACACCCATTTTTCACTCCACCTCCCGGTTTCCTGAGGACCACAGCTATTGGGACCGGCAACCACCGCCTCCAGCGAGTAGTTAATAAATATTTTGACATCAATTGAATCTCAAGGGTGGAACTAGGATCAATTTGCGGATAAAAGAGAGGAACTCCTGTAGCTTGACAAAACTGATATCAATGCACCCCCATCTACCTCCCATTTCTTATCGTCTAACCACTTGAAATCCCTTTCGAAACATATTTTAACCATTATTGTAAACTTGTATCCAGTTCAATTAATCTCGAGTAAGCTCAATTACACTCGATATGCTCAGCCTGTATAGTGCCTAGGGCCGAGTAAGACCCCGACATTCCAAGCCACCTCTGTTAGAGTTTTAGGGTTCATTGGGTCGGCCTTAACCAAAGGAACATGATAGAACCTTAATTGATTCAAATGACTCACTGTGGAGAGTATTTCCCCTCCACATTAAACCATGAATGTTTGAGGATTTCACATTAAGATCAATCAATTTGGTTAATTATCCAAAGGCTTTTAAGTTCAATTGGTAGCTCTTGTCCTTATGAATGCTTTGATATTAATTGCATTAATTAATTAACTATAACTCAAGAATTTAGGGTTTAATCGAAACCCTAAATTCTTGAGTTCGTGTTCTCGCAATTCAACGGTGATACACAATATCGAGCGGGTCAATCCGTGACCCGTGCAGTACTATGCAGCAAGTATTCATTAAATATTCGTCGACACGTTGGATCTTATGACCTGACCGACTAGAATTTTGTTGTTAAATTAAAAATAGAATATTCCAATTATGAAGGAATATTCTTGTTTTAATTAAATTAAAATCTTAGAAAATTAATTCCAAATAAATTAATGAATTAGAATCAGTTTTATAAATCCAAATATATTCATATTATATATCAAAATAATCAGAATAAAATATAGAATATTAATATGAAATAAAATTTTACATTTGATAATTAATTTTGTTAATGACCTTTTAATTATTATTAAGGATAATTAGTGAATACTTGAGCCTAGAGATCCCCAATTTTAACAACTTAAATATCTTTGAATTCATTATTACATATAGATTCATAAAATACCAACATTATATTAATTTGACACTAATTTAGAGATATTATCTTTGAACCATAGAATATAATATTATTTTAGAAAAAAAAATAGTCTCAATTAGATCCATTAAACCTTCTAAGATGATTTAAGACATAGTTTAGCTCCTAATAAATTAGTATTAACCCATTAGATTAAAACATTGGTAGGAATATGTGTAATCTTAAGATCTAAGGTAGATTAATCCATAGACTAAGTAAGTATATAACCCTTCACACTTTAGACATTAGGAATGATATTAGTTGATGAGATGTAGTTTAGCTTGATAGGATAGAAAAATAGCTTAGCTTAATAGTAATATCTTTAGATTATAAATTTAGAGGACTTAAGATCTTTTATAGGATAAGGACATAGTAATTTTGTAATGAGATTAATATTTAGAAGTAAAATAAGATATCTTAGATGATATTAGTAATTAGATATTAGTTTGCAGCTTTAAGTTTAATTTTAGTGTTCATTTCTTACACTTCAATATTACCAACTTTAATTAATTATTTTGAAAATTAAATGTATATATAGATATGTACTATTTATATATCAATTAATTAAGATATTCAGTTAATGTCTTAATTCAATTGAGGGCTTGATTCATCTCAATCATTGAGGTTAGATAACAAATAAAATAAATAAATAATATAACACATTTTATAATTAATAATTGAAATTCATTATTGTTGCAATGCTTAGAGCCTAAATTCCTTGAATATTATATTAAGATATTTGTGCATAACTAACATTCAAATAATATGGATAAGGGTTTTGCTTTAAGTGGATTAGTTTGTCCAGACATTTGAGTCATGGCAGGTTATGAAGAGATCATGAGACTACACATCATGAAGGGGGAGTGTGTAGTTATATAGGAGATCACGCTACATATAGTTGAGCAAACATGCATAAATCCTCATTTATTTTGTACATGCTCACAAAACTTATTAAAACAAGATAAATTAAATTAAAATTAACATTTACATTATCATCGCAATCTTATAAATTGTGCAAGTTTAGTTACTTCATATAGACTCGATGACTGTATTGTACAACTTACTTCAATACTAGAGATTGTATTTACTTTATGTGCATTTACTTTCAGTACTTGTTATAGTTCAATTTTATATTTCAGTACTTAGATTTATTTATATTATTTTTTTCAGTTTACTTAACATAGTTCCTATTGAGCATACTTACTTTTTGTATTTTTTCTTTATATGCACCCTTATATACACACACAATGTTCACAGTTGACAAATATTGCAGAATTATTGCAGTCCATATTTGTACGTATTTCAGTACTTTTATATTTCTATACCTTTTTATTTTATTCAATTCATTTTTAGTATTGTTTCCTACTGCCTTCTGCGTTACTTATAAATTTAATTGTAAACAATAAGTGTGATATCCGATAACAATAAATCTTAAAGCTTAAAATGTACTTAGACTTTAAAATTATAATTAAATTTCTACTTTTTTTTATTGTGTTGTATTGTATGAAACCGAAACAGTAGATCAGAAGTTTGAAGAAGATCCAGGATACGAGGTAAAAGATTACCTAAGAGATGAACTCGGAGCAACCTTGAAGTTTTATTTACTTTTTCGTATTTAGTGAGGAGAGTCTATTATTAAAATTGTTTGTATAACTTAACTCATCTAGATGTTTTTACTTTCCTTTCTATGATGAATATTCTTATTTTCTTTTTATAAGATGAATAGAAAGTAAGCATGCCTGTTTCCTCATTTACCAATTATATGTTTATTTTCTATCTCAATTAGATGCTTGGCCTAGATAATACTTTATATTGGGTTTTTACTAATAATCCAGTATTATCTATTACATTAATACTTAATGTTGGGTTAAGTTACATAATCCATCAGTGGGCCATTCCAGATGGGGATTGATTTATATCGAGTCGTGTTATATTTGGTTCAGGTCGAGTCGTGTTATATTTGTTTTGAGTCATGTAGTATTATATGTTTTGGATGCTTAGGATATTTGGCCGACTTCTATATAAATGCAGTGCATGTAGAGATTATTTTTGAATGAATGCTACTCTTTAAGAAAGGAGATATTTGAGAGTTTTTGGTGGTATGGATAGTCATCGCTCCATTTGGTGTGCGCAATCGAAGTAATTGAAGGTATTTATAACCTTCAAGAACTCCGTTTGGTGTGCGCATCGAATATTTTTTTGCATTTTCTGTTTAGTTTTGTTTAATCCTCTATTACGGTTCATTCTCACTTTATTTCATGAAAATCACCGACACATCGCTAATGAGATCTACACAAACCCCAATGCCTATTCATTTTACTGTTCATAGCCCTTTCAAACCGTTATCATATCATTAAAAATAAATTGTTACACATTTGTAACATCCATCATAACATTCTTCTAAGATTTCAAACAATTCTAACTCTGTTTGACCCACAAAACATCTTCCTAAAATTGAACAGTCCCTTGCGCACAAAAACACCGTTCATTTTAACTTTGTGCCACCATTAAAGAGCCTGTGCAAAATTGTCATCTATTTATAAAAGTTACAAAAAAGTATTCAAAATCTTTTAACTTTGAGATTATTTTTGGCATCATATAATTGATCACTCCAAATTTTTAGTGATTGGATAAATCTCCTAACCCACACATATCCAACTGATTACTCCTTGGAGTTTTTTCGATTTTGGATCTGTTTTATGATTTTTTTTTTTGTCAATTCGAGCGATTTTTATGTATTTTATGATTTTGATGAGGCTTTGACTATGCAGATTTCTATTGGAGGATGTTTTCATCGGCTAGACGACTAATCTCTCCAACTTTTGGGGAGCTCGGAAACCTTAGTGATATGGCAATTTTCGGAATGTTGCATTAGCTTAGTTGGAATTCGATTAGATTTAATAATAGTTTTGATTCATGAAAGTACTTACCTTGTCTACTAAGTTTTATTATGTTGTGTTAAGTTCCAATTTGTCAAAAGAAATATGTAGTAATAAAGATTTATCACTTGGTATAGTGACTTTCATAATATTGCAAGGAGAATTACTTATGATGTTATTATTTCTGTATAAATAATTTGATCTATATCTAATTAAGAAGATGAATACTTTTGAACTATTGCATGTCTTGTAACAATATATCCAAGATGGAATATGGCATAAAGAGACATCATGTAAATTTGTATGTTAAATGTGATCTTGCACATGGATTAATACCATTATTGCATTCATGGTTTGTTGATGTTGAGATTTTAGTCACACACACACACATAGGATTAAGTAGACAACAGTTTGATTCATTAATTAAATCCGATTGACACTCAACTCATCAAGTGTTTATACTAATTATATATGTATATGTACATAAACTATATATGTATACATATATATATTTATACATGTCTCACTATATATATATTAGTTAAACATGGCATGATTGAATTTTGCAAAACTTATATTTTATTGCTAGAGTGGGGATTGTTACTCAATAAATAAATATTAATTTCTTGTGAATTGTATGAATTATAAATTATTTTGTCTATATTCTTTGTAGAGGTGATGAATTTTGATTTTTATTAAATAATATTTTCTTGGGTATAATTGATTAAAATTATTTTCCTAATATGATCCTGAGTTATTACAAAAACTCATTAAAATATGTATTTATCTGTACAGCGCATTTAATTAAGTCATGCCATGGTTCCATGGTGATGGTGAATTTATTTTTTCCAAATGGTCATCTCTTAGGCCTAAGGATTCAATTGTTCAGAGAAGTTGTGTTATCATGCCCATCAAAGTGGACATTTCTTGATGCGACATCATTGTTATGATGTGAAGATTAATTGGATCATCAAAGGAGGTTCCAGCAAGCACCGGGGGTAGGCGTCACGTCCCGGCAGTGATCCGGGAGCCCCGGCGCGCCCCTGATGCCCAATAGAACCTGTAGCCTGAGTAGGGACGCCCAGCACGGGCATGCTTAGGTGCCCAATAGCAGTTGCAGGCCAATGAGGGGGTGCCCAAGCGCGCACACTATCTGCCTTGGCATTCGTGAAGTACGTCCAAGTCGAGACTTGGGTGCCCAAACACCCGCGACGAACTCAAACAGAAAGGGACGTGTCCCATTGGCTTTCAAAGCCAATTTAAGGCAAAATTAGGGCTTGTTTTGAGCCTTATATAAAAGCTTAAAGTGTTGGGTGTGCAAGGGGCTATAGCTAGAGGCTGTAGCCAAAGGCCACATCATAGGATGCATCTGAGGGATACAATGGTGATTGCACTGGGAGCCACAGTGGAAGGCTACACTGACGATTTTCTCATTCTTGAATTTTCCACATAAATCTTTGTGTTTTGATGATATTTTTCTGTCATTGTCCTAAGATCTGTATTGTTTCAATTTTGCAAATTTGTTCTGAATTATTTACTCTGGAAGTGGTGATTATTTCCTAATAATCATGATTTGTGAAGTCAAGCATTAAGACCTCATTGTGAAGCCACAATACCCCCTTTGAATGTTGAAATCAGGCTCTTTCTTCGTATTAAGAATCTTAAAAATCTTTGATTTAGTAAAAAGGTTTAGACATTCTTGAAAAAAAGTTTAGTAAAAATCTTTGATTTTTAACGATTTAAAAGCTGCTTATCTTTTTCTATTAGACATTTTATTTAGGGCTTAGATTTTCTTAACTATTATTCTTTCATATCATAGAGAAGATTTTCATAGTGTAGCTTTGTAGTTTTCTTCGATTTTGAAATTTTCTACATTATATTTATTTATAACGTCTTCTTTTGTGTGTTATGATTATTCATGCATATTTATCTTTATCAAATCAATCTTGTGCATGTTTACCCATAAGTGTGCAATGTTATTTTGTGGAGCATGATTGGATCTGCAAGCGAAGTACTGTCAATCTGATCCACAATTTTGTCAGCGAAACCTAGGGGTATGTTTTCATTCGGTAATACATGTACTAGTGTCCTAACCTCTATATATACTTCTTTTAAGGATAGGGTTTGTGTGTGATATTTTCTAGTGGTCATCTTCTTCTTCTAAGAGAGAGGAAGAGAGATTTGTAAGTCCTATTTCCCCTTCATAGTGGAATTCTATGATGTAGTGTGGCTCAGTGTTTTTTCTCATTTTGAGTTTTTCATTTAAATCTGGTGTTCTCCATATTTATATTTTAGTTTGCGATCTGTCATCGCATTTCATTATTTGCTCTAATAAATTGCTCTACATCTGAAGCCTTGAACCTCCTTGGCGACCAATTTTATAATTGCTGGTGTTCCTACTATTATGAATATAATAATGCCTTGATGAGGAAGTACGAAAGGCTCTCATCTTTCAAGAGGGTGTTCCTACCAAAAAGTTTATTCACCGTGAAGATGGCAGATAGTGGTTCGGTGACAGATCACTAAAATAACTTCACAAGATGACTAACAAATGTTTCGTTGACATCAAGCTCATTCCAATAAGCGCGCTATTGCCGATATCTTGTTTGATAGAAAGTCAGGATGGCCTGGTGATGGAAGTGAGCATCTTTTCAAGAAGAGCAACCTTAAAATCTTACAAGGTAACCAAAAGTGATTTGGGGGTTGCATGAGGAAGTAGACAAGGAATCATGTACACAACAAATTCTACTCTAGCAGTATGGCACATGAATCTCGAGCATATAGGTGCGAGAGGATTTTGATCTCGAGCATATAGGTGAGAGAGGATCAAAATCTCTCGCCTTTGAAGGCATTGTGAATGAAAAATAAAAGATTCTTCACAATGAGTCTTGTGGTCATATGGAGATTGGACAATGAGGCTTAAGAAACTAAAGAGGCATAGGCCAATTTTTTTAGATAGTTATTGAGATAGTCTAATAAGAGCATCAGTGATCTTAATTATTTAAGAGAATCTATGAGTTTAATTTTACTAATAAGAAATTTCATATAAATAACTATATTTTTCAAATTTATTTTAAATATTATTTATTTATGAAATTAATATATGCATAGAATAAATTAAGAAAATATTTCAGTGTATTTTCATTGATATTAAGTTAACAAGTAATGCTCAGTAGTATTATATTATATTTTATTAAATATTTATTTTATTAGATGTTTATCTCTTTCGAATTTATGGATTATAACTTCTTAATTTTAATTATTAATGAATTAACTAATATTAAATTTGGCAATAAGAATAATGTTAAATTTTCAAAAAGGATAAGAAGACAAAAATACATGATAACCATTAAATCTAATCTTAAGAAATAAATTATAAAACCTTATATTTTACATCATTTTTAATAGAGAAAGAATAAAGTTTAAAAATATATTATTTTAAATTAATTTTTATAATAAATTATTATGCTTACATAAAATATACATCAACAAATATATAGGATCAATAAAAAATTTATATTTTTTTTTGAATTTTTGCAAATATACCTCATAAAAAATATTAATTCAATTAATAATCTATTTATACATGATAAGTAATCTATATATTTTTAATGTATAATACTGATTTTTCATATTATGCATAGTATGTATATAATAAAGTATAATTTTAATAATAAAGTTTAGATTGTGAACTGTAAATGCATAACTTTATTGAAAGTTTGAAGGGAAGGCTAACCAGACGGAGAGAGAATCGAGGGCGAGCTCCGGGTCGGGAAGCAGGCCAGCAATGAGGACGAGGACCTGAAAATACCAGCTCTCGAGGCACAGCATGACGGCGGAGGCCGTGGAAATCTTCAGGAATTTGGGGAGGCCAGTGAAGGCCTGCCATGTGAACCCGGTCCAGGTGAGCCGGCAGCTCCGGTTCGTTGCTATGTAGATGAACTGAGCCACCACCAGAATCCACCAGGAGATGCTGAGCACCAGCGACGCCCCCAGCAGTCCCAGTCCCAGCTTATACACCGCTAGCCAGCTCAGCCCCACGTGCACGAACACCGTCGCCAAAGCTATCACCGCGCTCGGCGCCACGATGCTCTGCGCCTGCCATGCATTACTTAAGCTTTAATTACCACTAACTCACACCCTAATCACTCATCAAAACTGACGTGACTTCAACGGACGTACCTGCAGAAACTTCTGAATCGGGAAATTGGCAGCGTAGGCGAAGATTTGGGGGATGAGGCCGTAGACGAAGAGGGAGGCAGCGTCTGCGATATCCGGGGACTGGCCGAGAAGGAGCAGAATGGGACGCGAGAAGGCGTAGACGGCGGCGAGTGGGACCGCTGCTGCGCTGAGGAGCAGGATGGATCGCTGCATGTAGACGCCGAGCATGCTGTACTTGTGGGCGCCAAAGGCCTGCCCGCAGAGCGTCTCCACGGCAGAGCCCATACCGAGCATGAGCCCAAACGCGAGGATCTGGATGCCGGTATTGCCGAGGGATGCGGCTGCTAGCTCCAGGTTTCCGAGGTGGCCTGAGAAAATCTGCGTCGACATCGACATGACATAATTGAGGACATACACGGTCACCGCGGGCGCGGCGAGCCGGACGAGGAGGCGGGTCTCGATGCCGGAGGCGACGAAGAGGCGCCGGCAAAGCGGAACGGCGGGCAGATTCAGGACGGATTCAAGCTGGCCGGCTGAGCTCCCTGGCTCGCAGTTCTCCGGCCCCGGCATGTCTGTCCGATGGGGCTGAAACAAAGAGGGGGTAGAGGGTGATGTAGTACCAGAAATGGAACTGGAGCTGGTTTAAATAACAAGTAGAAGAATGGAACTGGAGCTGGTTTTTTGATCTGATGAAAGTACTCAAAGGAGGCCCATATCACTTCTTCAGAGCCTTACTTTTACTGAGTGATTGGGATGGCTCATTCGTCTCTTTGAACAGGTTAGTAGCAACCTTTTGATTTGGGCTCGTCTACCTGTCTGCCATTAGCCTTGAGCTCAGAGGTGGCGCTGTCCTGAATACCAAGTTGTATTAGGACTCTGCTGTTCGCTGACAATCTTACAGTCATGCAATGACAAATCCAATGGAGCTATTAGGGGAATTTCTTGGAAATGGAGATCTAGGAATGTTAATCCTGAGCATACTCCTCAAATTAATCCCTCTAAGCAAGATGAGGATTTCAGATTGGGCATCTCTTCCCCAAAATAAGTTATTTATTTGAAGGGAGTAAATGATCTTATTATGCAGGTTGGTGCAATTTAAGGGAAGATAGCCTTTCCATATCCCAAACTATTCAGATTGAGTGAACTAGCAAAGAGCTTGTTATGTTAGCGTTGGTGCATCTTATCCCAGTGTAACAAACCTAAATTGTTATTAGGATAATTCAACACCTAAGAACTAACAAAATTCTATGATTAAAACAATCAAGTCAAAATGAAGGAAGCATAGATCCCATACTTTGAGTATTTAGATTGAGGACAAATTTTTAATTTTCCTAAATATGAATAAAATTTTATGAATTTAAAGAGGGAATGAAATAAAAAAAGTGATTAAAAATAAAATGTTAGGAAAATTTTTAAAAATATGTATATCTGGATTTCTCATATTTTATGTACTAGCAGGAAACTTTTCATTATTTTGAAAGTTAAAATGAGCTAAAAATAAATAAAATACAATTGCAATAAATTTAATAAAAAAACTTTGAGATTAAATCAATTAAAGGAGAAATCTATTAGGAGCCTCGAAATTAGCATCGAATCTAATGACTGCGATCATCATGCGGGGATTGTGATAGCCGTTAGATTAATTGTGGTGTCCCACCCCGCCGCTTGCGCAACGGGAATTCTATCAGCAACGGGATGAGTCATCACTTATAAAATCTCTAGATTTAGTGTCAATCCCATAAATCTCTACTAAGAGTCACTTATATTATCCACACTAATCCTTGCTAGGATATCTAAGTAATCGAGTACTTAGATATCTAAAACAAGATACTTAGTGCCCCGAATTATGTAACAATAAAATAATTTAGAGTACTGAATAGAGCTGAGTACATTCATTATTGAGTGCTGAAGATATAAGAAAATACATCAATTCATCACATTTATATTGTAAGAAAAAGAATAATAAATGCATACATCTCAAAAATAAAAGTGATAAGAGTAAATAATATATAAGTATTGATTTAATTATTACAGAACAAAATATAATGAGAGCAAAGAGAATTAAAAGTTAAAAATCACTCTCATCCAAATAAAATAATAACTAAAGCTAGGCACATGCTGAAGGACCATCTCTCCACTCTCCTGCTCCTCACCTGAACTGACTCATCAAACAGCTCTAAATATGTTATGTTGGTTTTTATATGCATGGCCCCAGCAAAGAAATAAAAAAGATCTTATGTTAGACAAATTATTTAAATACATTTAAAGTTGAATATATTAATTGCTGAATTTTAAGATATCATAAATTTACTAAAGCATTTAAGTGCAACCAACAACAAATAAAAACATAGAAGCTATAAATGAAATATTTATTACTTAACAAAATGAGGTCAGAAAAATAATCGTACCTCAATCCAAATACTGCAGAAAAAGTTAAATAATTATAATATAAGGATTAATAAGATAAAGAAAAGTTCCTATATATATGTATAAACTAAATATGCTCAACAGACTAATACATAAATAAAATGATATATGTAACAACCAATCATAGTCAATTAGAACTAAACCAAATCCTAATTTTGATTCTAATACTCTTAATAAGTCATTAGGACTCCACCTTGAAGTTTTGGTCCAAATTAGGTGTCAAACAAATCAAACCCTGATTCTGGGAATTTTATAAACCCTGGAATTTGCCTCAAATAAAAAATTGGGCTTCATCATTGCGCTTATCATCGCCAAATTCGCTAGGGGTGCTATTTTGGAGGCAATTGGAAGTCGTTGAATTTTTGACGAATATTTTAATATATTAAAATACTTCAAAAAATAGGAAAATTAAATACTAGTCAAAATCAAAATCTGATATTGTCATTGCGTTCCTTACCCCTCAATTAGCTAGGAGTGAATTATTATAAAATTTTATAAGCCATTTAATTATTTAATTTTAAGTAAGAAATTTATTATTAATAATTAAATAGTTATTAAATTATTTTTAAATTATTATTATTCTCCTAACGGCGCCGCCCGTAGCCCTCCAGCACCGTTCTTTTTTCCACATTCGTCGTCTGATCCTCGTCTGATTGAACGGGTGATCAGAGGCATTCGATCGACCAAATCGAACGGCTCCAAACCCACCTTCCCCGTCCCCTCTGCACACGCGACGCGTGTTGCGCAGCCACGGCATGCGGCCAATCGCTGCATGCGGCCACCTTTGTAGGCTCCGCCGAGCCTCCAATAAACCCTCAACTGCAAAGGTAGCTTGTTTTGCGCAATCTATGAACCCTCTGGAGCGTTCAAGAGCTGCTTTTGCAAACCCTAAAGCTTCAGCTACCGAACAAGGTACATCCCTGATCTCCTATTGTCCTTATACAATTATTTTCCTAGCATTTCGTATTGCTATTTCATAAATTGGATTGAAGAATGTCCAGGTTTGATCATGATGGATCGAACCTGATTGTTCGAATTTGGAGTTTGATCAATAGTACTCTGCAGTACTGTCTCCTTCACCTGCACCTAGTCATATATGGCTAGCTTTTGTAGGTAGGTGAACCACCTCTAGTCGTGGTTTAACCGCCGTTGGGGAGTGTTCGTCAGGCCCTACCTGACGCCGTGCGGGCCGAGCCTCCTCGTCGCCAGGAATGTCGCTAAATCCTGTGCACTAACCCTGGCATACCGGGATTCGTAGTGGCTAGGGTCCTTCCATCTCGGGTCAGGTTGGGCCTGACCTGACCTGCGTCTTCTCGTAGGTCAGCGATGTAGTTGAAGGAGCGGGCTCCGCTGTCTATCCGAGTTGACACCAGGTGGGTCCCACCATCGCCTTTCATCCATTACCGCTGTGCCGCGTATACTGTTGGCCCCATCTAATCAGCGCCGTTCTGCCATGTGGGTTCCGCCTGTCAGTTGAGGTCACTGTTGCATGTATTAGCTTAGATCAAGTAAACTAATGTGAGTTTAATTAATTGATAAGTTAACAGATTTTTAAACCCTCATAAATTACAATTCATAAATCCACACATATTGAAGTTATATTTCATTTTAATCAGCAAGATTCAAGGAATATTATAGCAATATCAAATCTTCATTTGGATGAGTATTTAATATAGTGACATTTATGACCCTTAATTAACCCTAAACCATAGAAAACTTCAATTGCTCATAACTTTGCACACTTAGCACCAATTGTGGGCAAGTTATATCTTATTTTGCTCAGGAGAGTGCTAAGAACATTCTTTTAATGTCAAATTTGTTGTTTGGAGTATGATTTGACTAATAACTTTTAGGAGATTTCCTTAATTATAATTTAACCCTATAAATTCAATTAGCCATAATTTGACCATTTGGACTCCAAATTCGATCATCCAATATATCATTTTGATCAGAAAAACCTAAGGATCAATAAACTAGAAGAATATTTAGGTTTTGATAATTAAATTTCTTAATTTGCCCTAATCACCTTAAAGCTTGATTAGCACATAACTTAATCAAATAAAATCCAATTTGGGTCTAAACTCAATCATAGTACTCAATATATTATAGTGAAGCTATAGCCACTGAGCTTACTGAATTTGGACATCATTTGGAAAAGTTAGGTTTTGGACATTTCCTAAAATCATTAATTACCTTTTTAGACCCCGATAATATTTTGGCCATTTCTTATTCAAATGACCTCCAAATTTAGTGATCTTAGACTCAATGGAATCTTTAGACAGTAAAAAACAAAAGTATAACTGAATTTTTTTATTTTCTAAGTAAAATTACTAAATTGCCCCTAATGAGCTAGACTCTTAATTTGTGCTCATAAGGCTTACACCTTGCCTGATATGGGTGTACTTACTGTCTATCTTTATATCAGATAGTAAGTAGTTATTTGCGATTAACAAATTTGAATTTGGAGCTCTAAACTTAAAAGTTGTATTTTAGACCCTTATGTAGGGGCAAAATTGTTATTTTACCCAAAATTAAGTTTATGCATTCGTATGCCTTAGAAACTTGAGTTAGTTAGTAAAATCAGTAAAATAGATGATTTGAAATCAATATTACCTCAATTTAAGCTCGTTAATCTTGAATTCAATGAAACTCATAATTCTTCCTAGGTTAGGATTCTTCCTCAAACCTTATGACTTTCCTTAGGATTTAGATATAGATTTAGGTTAAAGTTCATTCATTAGGTAAATGAGTTACTAAATGGATGAAATCTTAGTTTTATTAGTTTATAGTTTTTATCCTTTATTATGATTATTTTGGTATTTAAACTTTAATCTAAGTTTAAAGATCCATTTTATTAAATTTGACTTTACTTAATAAGATAGCCCTAACTGTAGTACATGAGATTTGGGATTAATCCACTACCCTTAGTATTTAAAACCTATTAGATTAAGAAGTTAAATCCCAATATTTAAAGTTTAACTCTTAATCCCTCAATCTTATTTTATATTAATCAAGATTGGCTTGGGTTATTTAAAATTATTAATTAGAACATTTGATTTATTATTAAATTTAAGTATGTGTTATTAATTAAATTATACTTAAACTGGATTAGTTCTAGTTACCTTTAACCTTATAAGACTATAGTTCTGAGTTTATACTGGATAGTAGGATATTGAAGATCTTGAGCTTGTATAATCTCAGATTAATTAGAACATATTTAAATTAGAAAACTAATGATATCATAGATTTTTAAGTAGTGTTATTTATACCTTATTTTGAAGCTTTACTTCCTTGTTTGAGTAATTACATTGTGGCATATCAGGTGAAATATAGGATATTTGATGAATATCTTATGATTAGTTTTGAAATTGCATAAGTTATGAATATAAAGATGATAAGATACATTAGATAGGTTCATATAATTTAGAATTATAACATCTTAGTAGAATGTGCCATAGTTAGACTGCCTATACAATTTGATTTTACAGTGCAATTTTAGTTCCTAGGCATTAGGGTCCTCGATGATTCAGTCGAGATTTGTGAACATGAGGATTTAGGCATTAGTGCCATGGATACTTCAGTCTTAGATACAATGGCTAGTTTAATCAATTTGGTTATTATGATAGTTCTAATGTAGGCACATGTCCAATAATGAATATTTCAATTAATTTTATTTAGTTTCAGTATTTATGCAGCACTTTCAGCATTTTTTAGTATTTTTAGCTTGCTTAGCATTTACAACATTTTTAATATTTCAACTTTGGTTTATTATGCAAGCATGTTAAGATTTTAGATTTATTTCAGGTCTGCTTATATATTATTTTATTTATAAAATTAGCATGTGTATAATTAATCCTATTTACTTAGAATATTTCATGTACTTAGTAGCTTCTTTTACATATTCACTGCTTAACCTTTCAGCAGCTTTGGGTTGAGGTATGTGCATACCTCACATTTTGCTTAAGTTATAATTATATAATTATAGCTTTTACTACTTTCTTTTGTTATTTTATTGCTTCTAAAATGCTTAAGATTTTTGTGATATCATTTAATACATGAAAATTGATAGTCTAAAATGTACTTAGATAATATGTCTAACCATTATTTTTTTCTTTTTTGGTTGGGGCCCTATAATTGTGAAACTCACAATGTCAGTTTCTAAGCATTTTGAGGAGTTAACACTTGTGGAGGAGTAGTTTTAGGGGGAGGAGTATCTTTGAGCCGAGGATCCTTAATTTAGATTAATTCTTTTATTCAAGTGAGGATGAGTGTCCTTTATTTCTACTTATAACTCATTTAAAATATTGTAATAATATAGGTACTCTATATATTTTCCTTTACTGTATATTTTATTCTGAGCTGCATATTTTCTATTTTTGCATTATGGTATCAATGGATACAAACTTGATATTTCTTTTCTTCTGCACTCTGATTATTATGTATGATGCTTGGTGAATGGTTCCGATGTTACATAGTGCACATACTTACTTTATTAGTGGATTGTGGATTATAACATAATCTAATGATATGTGAGGGATTTGCCAAGTGACTATCACTCCAACCTACCTTGTCGGGGCATGGGTCGCCACACTGTAATACACAAAAGAGTTGAAAATCAAGCAACTTGGCATGCATATAAATAAGTGCTAAAAATGACAAAAATAGGAAAATACTAATAATAACTGAAAGATAAAAAATAGAAACTGAATCGTATGCCTCTAAAATGAAAACATTATTTTACTAGAAATATGTATAGACTAGCCCGCCATAACAACAACTGATTAATCGTAGCCTCTGAACAAAAAATCTCACATGTATTATCTAGCCACTTACAGAGCTAGATCTGAGCCGAACTATATAATTGCACATGTATCATCATCCAGTGAGACTCATTACTAAATCCGAGTCAATTTTATACAACTAGAATTGAGGAGGTAGACTAACTATATTATACTTCATCGAACAGTTATCTGATTTACTCCTGTTAGTTTATTGATGTAAGATGATATGACTTGCAAGGATATTATCATGTATTCATTAAAAACACAATATAATTCTAATTATTAGCAAAATTATAAATCTCAAATCAAGGCAAAGTAGATCATCAAAGCAAGGATTTAGCAGCATTCTAAATAAAATATGTGATATCCTTTATTTTCTAATTTATTGGTTCTAACTATGTTGAGAATATACAAGCTCAAAATCTCCAATATCCTACTATCCATTATAATCTCAGAGTCACTGTCATATAAGCTTACACATTAGAAATAATTAAATTCTAATTCAAAAAATCAGTCAGTATCGTCCAATAAACTTAAATGATTAAATTAATCATCATAGTTTGATAAATTTCCTTATCCCAAACTAATCTTTATCAATCTTATCAAGATTAAGAGATTAAGAGCTTAAACTCCAACATATGGGGTTTGAGTCTCTTAACATAGGGTTCTAATCATATAGGGTATAGTCTTACTCAAACTAGACTCTCCAAAGTTATAAATTAAAAAAAAATCTTATTGAGTGTAATCAAACTCAAAAAGACTAGAATTACTATTTCTACTAATCTTTAGAATTAAGGAACAATCAATAATGATCAACTAACTAGATTTTAAGTTTTATGGCCAAGATATGATCTAAGCTGGATTCTCCTAACTATTGATTAAGTTAAATCAATTCTCAATATAAAAATAATACTAACTTAAAATACTGAACTTAAGCTTAAGAGAAAGAAGATGGATTCTCAAACCACATTCCAAGCTACTTAGAAACTAGGTTCTAGGCCAAAACTAAAGTTTAACCTAAATGAAAGTTTATAGATATAAATACATCTAAACTAGTTTTAATGCCTTATTAACATTATCTTAAAGGCTTATAAATACAATGTGGATTCTAAATCCACAATTTAATCACTTTAAATAATAAACATAATTAATTATAGTAACATTAAGTCATAATTAGCAATTAATGATTCGTATTAAACCCATCCAAGGTTCAAAACCTTTTGCTTACTATTTTAGGAGTATGGTCTACTATAGAAAGACAATTATTCCACCGTAGCAAACCATTTTTCTCAATTAAGGTCCCAACAGGTTCCTTGGGTCAAGGCCGATCCAAGGATCCTGATAGTGCTGCTGGGACCACTGGAACAATGAGAAGCTTTGACTTATTCTCAGGGATTGTACATCACTGTACATGCCCGAGCTTATTAGGCCTCAATTGAGCTCACCAAAGCTTAATTGAGGCATAGAATGGGAAAACAAAAAAGTAATTGCACAATAAAAATAAAGGTAATGGGAGGGGGGAATACTTAAGGTTCGACAATCCGCGACTCCGGCGAGTTCTCCCATCGCAATGGGACCTCCTCACTTCTTCCTAATGATTGCAAATGACTCAATAAGGGCCAAGGAAGAGAATGTCAGAGTTTTTAAAGGTTTAGGGATGCAGGCCAGATAAGGAACATAGCATGGCCCACTATCACGAGTGGTCGGGGACAGCCTGAAGAAGGAGACAGAGCACAGTGCTCTATCGCATCTTTGCCTCCGGTCCAATTAGACGGTGCTGATCAACTACCAAGATCTAATTAACCACGAGCGTCGCCTCAGCTATTGGATTTGGGCCCTGATCCAGCGACTGAGATCATATATGTCGTGTATCTAATATGATTCATTAATTTGGCATCTAGGATTAAGTATAATTTTCTTTCTTATCACATTTCAAGACTAATTGAAGCTGCATACAACATCACTTTCTTCACAATCATAGAATTTGTAAGTATGTCGGTTGGATTCCTCGACGTGTAAATCTTCTTCAATGTTATCTGACCATCTTCTAATAATGATCAGATGAATGGTTTGACAACTGAATGTGCTTTGTTTTGGCATTAAGGGTTGCATTCATAGAAAGACGAATGCCACTTATATTATCACTATGTTGTCTTTCATTCTCTTGGTCTTTTCTCACCTAGAAAGTCATTCAACAAAATCAAATCTTCATTTGCCTTGGTGATGGCAAAATACTCAGCCTCTATGGAGATCTAGCTGACTGCAACACTACCCTAAGTAAGCATGCATGTTGTTCTGCTCTTTATGCTCTGAACATATTTAGCTAGATTTAAGTTTACATATTCTTATACACTAATTTGAATTACACAAAGCAAAGTGCTTTATCCACAATACCTCTGAGAAATATGAGAATCTTTTTAATGACCTCCCAATGCAGCTTCCTGGGATTGTACATGAACCTAGTGACTACTTTTAGTGAATGTTCTATATCTGTTCTCATGCATATCATGGCATACATTAGGCTACAAACTACAAAGCATAGAAAACTTTCCCCATATCTTCTCATTCTGCTTCAGACCTAGGAATCTATGCCATTGACAAACTGAAGTGACTTATTGGAGGATGCTAATTGGCTTTACCTCATTCTTGTTGGACTGTTAGTACCATTTAAACATATTCTTCTTGAGATAGATTTAGTGTACCTACACTCATATCCCTATTGATTTTCATTCTAAGTATCTATTTAGCTGGTCCCAAGTTCTTGATGTCAAATTATTTGATAATTATTTATTTAGTATCCTAATCTTCTATATATATGATACTACTATTGACATATCATCTATGTAAAATAGTAGAATGACATAGAAGGTCTCAATTTTTTTTTATGTAGCAACAATGATCCGCCTGGCATCTCTTGTACTAATGTCTGACAGGAACCTGCAAAATATCTTGTATCATTTTCTTAGCACCTTCTACAAATAGTATTGACTTTTTTTATGCTTGTAAACTATCTTCTTTTGTTGAGGTTGCAAATCCATATGGCTACATCATATATAGCTCCTCCTCTATAGCATAAAAAATAGTCTCCACATCCATCTGTTCTAAATGAAGATCCTCTATTGATACAATATTTAACATTACTTTGATAATCAAGAATCTCACTATAGTACACTCCACATTTCTACTTAAACCCTTTTACCATAAGCCTTTCTTTGTAGTGCTTACTTCCATCGAATTCTTCATTCAATCTGAAGACTCGTTTGTTATGAAGAGCCTTTCTCCCATCAATAGTATAACAAACTCCCAGCTTTATTTGACATAAGTGATTTCATTTCATCATTCATGGTTAACTCCCACTTTCTTTAATCATCCACTTGAAACACTTCCTCATAACATTCTAGTTCACACAATTTGTTAGTAACAAATAGTACAAAAAAATAGTACCTCTATATAGGTCACAAATTTGGGTAGATCTTCTTAATTCGGTAGTAGATGTTTAAGGAACTGCTTGTACTTTACCTTCATGAGAACATTGTTATATCTGCTCATTTTGCTCATTATTATCAACTATATAAATGTACATGGTTACTTCATTTGATGCTCCTTCTAAAGAACTTTGGATTCCATTTATGTCCTTATACATTTCAATATCATTAAATGTGACATCTCTAATTTTGATGATATTTTGATTCTAATAATCTCATAATCTAAAGCCTAACTCTAATGTGCCATATCCTAAAAAGTGCACTTAATTGCTTTGAATAAAGTTTACTCCTAGAACACACATCAACATGCACATAAGTTGAACAAATTAATACCCTTAAGTGAGATAGTTTCACCACTTGACTGCTCCAAATCTCCTTGGGTATCCTTTCTCTTAAATAAATGGAGGTCCCCAGTTGATCAAATGTACTATTGTATTCACAGTTTTGCCTAGAACTGCTTTGGTAACATAACATATAGACTCTTGCTCCTGGGATGTTCTGTGATAGTCCTACTCATGCACTCTACAACATTTTTCATTTGAGGTGATCCTGGAATAGTGAACTCCTGCCTAATTCCAATCAAAGCACAGAGTTCTTTGAACTCCTTATCATTGTACCCCACACTATTGTAAGATCTCAAGCACTTGAACTTCAAGCCCGTCTCATTTTCAACCATAGCTAACCACTTCTTGTACATAATAAACACATCAAATTTGTGCATCAAGAAGTAAGCCCATGCCTTTCTAGTATGATCATTTTAAAGTTAACAAAGTAATTGGCTCCTCTAAGAGAAGAAATGGGAGCTATACCTCATACATCTTTAGTGACTTCAAGTCCTCCTAGTCCTTGAGAAACTAACTTTATTCTGCTTGCCATAAACACAACTTTAGAATTTACTTCATCCTTTTCTCGCTTATGTGACAGAGCTCTTGTTCCATAGGCATGTATAAATATGAGTTTCTACTACTGCAATAGAGTTATACACTTTTTTGATTAGATATAGTATATATTATGTACTATCCCAATATATAACTAATGCACCTTTTGTTACTTTCCAAGAGTCTCCTGTTAAGCTTGTACTATAGCCTTTGCGGGCTAACTAGCTGATAAAAAATAAGTTTATTTTTAGACATGGAACAAGTCTGACATCTTTTCCATACTAATCCATTTGATAATCTAATGTCCACATTACTTGTGCCAACTATACTGCATGCTTGTCATCTCCCAATTAGCCATTTTCTAGGTCATTTTGAGTATACCTTTTGAAAGCTTCTTTCGTAGGAACTACATGAAATGTTGCTGCTGAATCCACAACCCAACACAGGATTTAGCGCTAACTAGTTTCAGTATCAACACATCCTGATCTTCTTCAACCGAGACATTTAAAAATTGGTTCTTTTTTTTTATTTCCACATCCAAACTTCTTTTAGGAAAAATAGTCCTTTATGAATTATCCCCTCTTTCCACAGTTTCAACCTTTGGTTGTTCCATTGTATGGACTTGATTTTTCACACCTTCATATAGACCTATTCCTATTTGATTTTTAGTCTACATTTCTTCCTCTGCTTTCAACATCTAAGGCTGAACTAGTTGCTTCACCATTAGACTTTTTCTAAACCTCTTCATTCAACATAAGCCCAATGATATCAACTAATTTCAATGTTGCATTTTCTAATGAATTACTTAATATAGTAACTAATCTATCTTAACTATATGAAAATAAATATAAAAGTAACAAAGCTCGCATCTTGTCATCAAATTTGATGCCTATGAAGCTTAACTGGCTTGTCATAGAATTGAACTCATTTAGATGTTTTCTGATAAACTCCTGCCTACCATCTTTATGTTGAATAACCTCTTCATTACTAAAACTATTGGAAGTCGATGGATTTTCTTGCATTCTTGTTAAGATTAGCATGAGATCAATAATTCTTTTCTCATTTACTATGTTTAATGCTACTGAGGATTATAGTTAAAGGAGAATCAAGCCAAGAGCTGTTATATCAAGGAATTCCCATGCTTAGTTTGTCATAGTTGCAAGTTTCTTATCAACACCTCCCATTGTCAATTACAACTTCTTCTGGTATAGAAAATCCTTTATATGCATCTACCAGAATGCAAAGTTTGGGCTGTTAAACTCCTCATTCTTGGTCTCATCTCGTCAGTCATTGCTTCCACTCGAACTCAACAAACTCTAAAGCCAATCTTTGATACCAATTATTGATGATGAGACCACAGGATAGGAATTGAGAATCACTGAGAAAAATACAAAAATCAAACACCATTAAGAGCAAATCATAATACACAATCACATGCATAAGCCTCAAATTTAAACATAAGATATATTTACGTAGAAAATTCAAGATTGGGAAAAACCACAGAGCCACACCACCACAAGAAAATTTACTATAGAAAGATAGGTTACACTGTTATAGAGAACTTATCAATCACAAGAGGAATAAGAAGCACCACCTTTATAATCTCTTAATCTTCTTCTCGCTAGTTCTCACTCTAGGGTTGTAAAGAAGAATATCCTCAACAAAAGATCTAAACAAACATACAACCCTCTTAAAAATGTTGCCTTAAATACCAATCCTCAAGAGCTCAAGAAACGACCCAAAATAGCCCAAAGGATTGTTAATTTCACTCTATAAACGCTTATATTCACGACAAAATCGTCGCATGCACATGGGGGTCCAACCTCAGATTGGATCTGCTTCACGGGTGTCTAGGTGCCTAGTTCTTGTTACCCAAACAACAGCGCAAGCTCCTGAGCGCGCTCAGCTTCCGAACTGCAAGCGCTGTTAGGCACCCAGGGTGCACCGGGGCGCTTGGCTCACTGCAACGTTGATGCGAAGAGGCATTCATTCATGTTTGTTGATTTACATATGGTGCATGTAAATGCAAACATTTATCTTCGCTATGTTTTTTGCATAGCCTTGTCAGAAATTTTTCTTGCTCTCCCGACTAATAAAAAGACTTAGCAAGATCTTGTGTGATTGACTCCTTTGCTTAACGACACATGCATTCACAACTCTCCCCTAAATATGAATTTAGTTTGGAAGCCCTCACAAGGAACGACATCTACAGTAAAAGTAACAGACAAACAACGTTAAAAGATCTCAACAGCCCAGAACCAAATACGACCGATAGGCAGTAGAAGAAAAAGATCTCCACAAAAGCAAACAGCTTCAAAGACTCGTGGCATGAAATCAGCCAAACAAAAACCTTCATAGCAACATAACAGCAAGACAACACACTCATGGAGAGCCTCCAGCCCGAAACAAACATCAACAAATAGCTCGCAATAAACACAAACCTCCAATCACCACACCACAGCCGACCAGCTAACAAAAAAACCAAAAGAGAGGCTCCATGCATAAGGATAACTAAAACCAACACTAAACAGGTGATTGATGCACACAGCAGCATCCAGATCTGTCTAACTGGGCAAGTAGAAACCTTAGCTGAGAAACCAAACCAGCATCTATAAGTCAGCAGATACCAAAATAAAACATGAGAAAAAGCATTCAGCCAAACAGCTTGGCAAGAGAAGAATTTAGGTGAATTTAATTCTTATTTTATGTGAAATTATTTTTTTATTTCTTAAAAATTATTTGAGAGTTTTTTTTGTACATTTAGATTAACTATATATATATAATTAATCATATTTATATCAGCATATATATATATATATATATAATATAAAGCTCTTCTGTTGTAGAACATAAACAGTTGCATAAAACCATTACAAACCAAAAGCTACAACTTTTATTTGATGCCTCACCTTCCGCTTTGATAAAAAGCTGATTTTAAGTACTAATAATTTTGTTCTCATACAAGCTCAATTAGATTTGAAAATTATATTGTGTTCAATCCAAATATTATTAGCAATTTTAGCAATTATTGTGAGACTTCTACGCTTCTTAGTTGAAGAACCATTAGGCACCATATTAAGTAGTTGAAGGAGACTCCAAAGAAAAAGAAGATTCAGGATAATGTTTACCTCTTGCAGAAGACCGAAATAAAAATTGAATTTAAAAAATAAATGCTCTTCATTTTCTAGAGCTTCAAAGCAAATATTGCATGTTTTGTTGCATTTAATTTTAGTTCTCTTGAGTTTGTCAGCTAGCCCATAATGAATGAATGCAACTCCATTTGAAGATTGAAAGTATTTTTATGTCATACCCATAAATGATAGCAAACAGTTGAAGAGCTACAAAGCTCTAGTGAAAAGCTGAGAGGAGTTTACAAGGTTGGCATTTTAGGTGGAGGCTGTGTTCTTGCTAACAGACGAAAATACACATCTGCATTTGCACGCAAGTGTACGTGGTCTGAAGTAATAAGTGGAAATTTTAATTTTCGAGATTTATCGTCCTCAGGGAACGATGGTTCTGATACCAAGTTATATTTTCTTTCGATAATGTTTAGATGTCAATTTTTGGTTGATTTTTAGTTCCTAGTTTAGCGATACAAATGACCTTAAGTTAAGATAAGATTTGATTAAAAAGAAGAGAGTTGAGATTTCATTGTAATAGCTCCAAGGGTTGGTGATATAACTTCATTGTTGAATGTATACTTTCAGTTTACTTGCTTTATTAAATCAAGTTTAGTGCACAAAGAGAACTCCTATTGGGTTCTTCCTTAGTACATAAACTTTCATGAGATCATAATCTATTAATTAGATTTTGATCTCCCACGTCTAGATTACCAAATAATATCTTTTATTTCTGATGATCTCACAAACAAGACTTCCATTAACCATGCATCATGCACGTCACACGCAGTTTAGCTAGATGAGAGAATGTGTTGGATCAATGGATTATGTCACATCATCCATTGAGTTTTCTCAACGTCCTCTCATCCCTTCTACTTTGCTGAGCAGCAGAGCAAGGTTAATGAAAAATTTGGTTCACAAGCGTCAATCTCTTGGTAGAGCCATTAAGGAATGGTGCGAATGAGCTTGAGAATTTTATCACATAATTCTCAGCTCTACTTGCACGACCTTCCTTGCTCTTACCCAATTGATGAGTTTGGAAAACAAGTTCTTTTAAATAAAATAATTTAAATTTTAGTTCATCCAAGCATTCACTTCGACATAAAATATAAATGATAAAAACATTTTTTATTATACATTCAAATAAATTCATCATACACCATTATACCCTTATATATTCTTACAACTATATCTCGACCCTATCCAAATAGGTTTTAGCTTTCCATTACTAAATAAATATAAGCATACATACAAGAAAAAGTGAACCTCGCTATCAATTCACAACAAAAATAAATCAAGGGAATTTAGGAAGAAATACTAGGAATTATCCGAAAGTTTTCTGGGTTTCTCTTGGACTATTCCTACCCTTCCTCTTGAAGCTCCACCATTTTTCCCTTGCTGTCTTCTTCGTCTTCTTGTTCTTAGTCGGCCTTCTTTCCTTTGGAGAGTTCTCATTTCTCCCCTTGCTGCAGCTTTTCCTTTAGGGGCTTTGAATATCAAAAATTGAAACCCTCTTAATATCTGAGATTGGCCCTTAAATAAGGATGCACTCAGCCTTAGAGTATTAATGATGTGACTCTTCCTCTTCCTTAGCTTTAATCCAATCCATTTTAATGTTTCATTCATTTATGCTATTGGGATTCAGCAGTAATAATGCTCTTCAAAATTTCAAAACACTGGGAAAGGCCAAAGGTTGCATTTTGTGGCCTTCCCTATGCTATAATTATTATTGTTCTGGAAAGTTTTGGATCGCCCGCTGCGGCGCGCTGCGATAGCAGCGCTCCAAACACTGTTCCTGCATAAAAATTAATATCTTTTCCTCGGTCACCGCAGCATCCATTGTGGCGCATTGCGGCGCGCTACAGCAGATAAACCTTCGTAATCACTATTCAAATAGTTCACATATAGTCTTAATGATAAATAAAATATTTCGTTGTGGCACGTCACGGCGCGCTGTGGCGCGATGCGGCGGTTGAAAGTTCGAAAATGCTCATTATTCAATTAGTTCATATATAGTTTGTGTGAATAATTGAAAAATGTCGCTGCGGCGCGCTGCAATGATTTAGAGTTCGAAAATGCGGAAGAATCACTGTTCAATTACTTCATATATAGTTTATGTGAATAATTAGAAATGCCGCCGCGGCGCGCTGTGGCGCGCCGTGGCGGTTGAAAGTCTGAAAATGCGGGAAATTCACTATTCAATTAGTTAGCACAAAGTTTTAATTTATCTTCAAGATATGACGCCGTAGCGCGCTGCGGCGTGTTGTGGCGCGCTACGGCGGGTTGTCTTCCAAGGTCTGCAAATATTCTTCCAGGTGAAGAATTTTCCTGAGCCGCCAGAACGCGCTGTGGCGCGCCATGGCGCGCTGTGGCGATTTTGACCCAGAATTTGGTCATTTGGTCCATGCATTCCATTTTTTTTCATTTTCCTGCAAAATTACCATTTTCCACTCAATTTATATGGATATATATATGATTTGAATGTTTAATCACTACAGTTTTGCTGTAATTTTCGGATATATCACTTGCTGTGAGTAGGCGATTCCAAGGTGAAGCCCTAGAGGAGCTGCAGTGCAAGAAACCTCTTGCATGCTGGAGAAGAGACTCCTAGTGGTAGTTGTTTCCTCTCCTCTTGATCTTAGAGTAAGAGCTTGTGTATTTCCTGTCAAAGGTTAAGCTCTTTGTAACTTTATAATCTTCAAGTCTTATAGTAGATTTTTCTGTGGTGTGGTTTCGTAGTTTTCTCGTTCTTGGGTTTTCCATGTAATCCTTTATGTTTGGATGTTTGTGTACTTATGTTTACATTGTATTCATGTTTTGTGATCTATTCTTTATGAATCTATGAATTTTTGGATTTGCTTGGTAACCGTCAATACAACCTCGATCCTAAATCGGATAGTGCACTGAGTCACCGCTTCCGCTGCAAAAAGTGTGCTGGAAGTTTTGATTTGAATTTATATCAACAAGTGGTATCAGAGTGAGGTTACCTTGATGGAAGGATTTGTTGCTCGAGTGGGAGCAATGGCCGAAGAGATGAGACACAATATAGAGAAATTTAGGGGAATGAACTTTGCGTTTTGAAAAATGCAGATGGAGGATCTACTTTACCCGAAGAAGTTTTATCTTCCATTGAACGGAGATGGCAGAAAACCTGCAATGAAGACTAATAAAGAGTGGAAAGTTCTTGATAAAACTATATTGAATTTGATTCGCTTATCAATGTCTTCTTCTGTTTCTTTTAACATTGTTAATGAGAAAATTAATGTAAATCTCATGGATGCCTTGATGAGAATGCATGTGAAGCCTTCAGCTTCGAATAAAGTTTTCTTGATGAAGAGATTATTTAACATAAAAATGATGTAAGGCTATTCAGAGAATGAACACCTCAATGGGTTCAACACAGTGATGAGTCAGTTAAGTTTGGTGGGCATCAATTTTGATGATAAGGTATGAGCTTTATTATTCCTCTCATCATTGCCAGATAGCATGGATGGGTTGGTTTCAGCCATCAGCAAATCATCTGGAAATGCGTTGTTGAGATTTGACAACATTGTCGGGCTTGTGCTGAATGAGGAGGTGTGGAAGAAATCCCATGGGGAAGCATCCACCTTAGCATTAAATGCTGAAATTAGGGAAAGACACACTAAAAGAAGTCACAATAGAAATAGTTCAATATCTCAATGAGGAAAATCAAGACCTGGAAAAACAAGGTCAGATTTCTGGAACTGTGGAAAGGCAAGTCACTTCAAGAAGGACTGCCCTATCCTGAAGAAACCAAGTGGTGGTGGTAAAATGATGAACCCCACTGTGAATGTTTCAACTGGGAGGATCAGGATGCGTTTATCCTCTCACTTGTCATATACGGAGTTTTGGATAGTGGGCTCGGGCGCATATTTTCATGCAACTCCGTCGAGGAGTGCCTTCAAGAGTTACACCAAGGGTGACTTGGGGAAAGTATATCTTGGAGATACAAGGCTTGCTACATCATTGGTAGAGGTGATGTAGATGTTTAGCTAACAAGTGCCACAGTTTGAAAGATCAAAGATGTTAGACATGTGCCATGTCTAAGGAAAAATCTGATTTCTGTGAGCTAGTTAGCTAGAGAGGGCTACAACACTTATTTCACTTGGAGACTCATGGAAGGGCACCGAGGGTGAACTTATTGTTGTACGGGATAATATGGAAGGTACACTTTACCTGATCAATAAAGCGTCTGATTTTATTGTAGCTGCAGAAGAGATAGATGCAGATCTATGGCATCGGAGGCTTAGCCATATGAGAGAGAGGGGATTAAAATCCCTACAGTCAAAGGAGAAGCTTTAAGGACTGAAGTCAGTAAACTTGGATTTTTGTGAATACTGTGTGTTGGGCAAACTAAAAAAAGTTCATTCTCCAAAGTTGGAAGGGAGCTGAAAAGCAAGAAACTTGAGTTGGTGCATACAGAAGTATGAGGGCTAGCTCCTACTACTTCTATAGGTGGAGCCACATATTTCATCACCTTCATTGATGATCATACAAAGAAGGTATGAGTTTACTTTTCAAAACATAAATTTGATGTGTTTAGAAAGTGATTTGCTTTGGTAGAGTACAAGACAGGATTAAATCTTAAGTGCTTAAGGTCTGATAATGGCGGCGAGTATTGTGATATGGAAATCAAGGAGTTATGTGCCTTGAGAGGAATTAATAGGGAGTTCACAGTCCCAAGAAAACCACAATAAAATGGTGATGCAGATTGGATGAAAAGAAAAATGACATAAAGAGCTAGGAGCCTGAGATTGCATGCAGGTATCCCAAAGTAGTTATTACCTGAAGCTGTTAACACAGTAGTATATCTAATTAATTGGGGACCTTCTGTACCCTTGAATGAAGGGATTCTTGAGGAAGATTAGAGTGGAAAGAAAGTGAAACTGAACCACCTCAAGGTATTTGGCTGCTCATCTTATGTACATATTGATGCAGGATCCAGGAGCAAGCTTGACATAAAGGCGATCAAGTGCACATATGTTGGATATGGTGCGGGAGAGTTTGGTTATAGGTTTTGGCACAATCAGAACTAGAAGGTCATCAAAAGCAGGGATGTCACTTTCAATGAATGTGAAATGTACAAGGAATGTATGGGAGTCAAGACTGATTCCAAGGATGCTTCAGCTGTAGAACCCCAGCACATAGAAATTGATGACATCATTGAGTCAGATGTTGGAGAACATGAGGAATCTCAGGAGGGTGTTAATGTTGAATCATAAATACCCATGTTTAGAAGATCCACAAGAGTCACAAGATAGCCATAGAGGTACCTTCCTTATTTTATTTGCTACTAACGGATGGTGGTGAACCAAAAAGCTTAGAAGAGGAACTTTAGGTTGAAGATTCAATCAAGTGGGAGGCTACTATGAATGATGAAATAACATCACTCATGTTAAATGGGACATGGGAGTTGGCACCTCTACCTACTGGAAGAAAGCCTTTCAGAATAATTTGGTTTACCAAGTGAAGGAAGAACCGAATGGGAGCAAGCGTTATAAGGCTAAGTTTGTAGTAAAGGGCTTCCAATAAAGGCATGGGGTCGATTACAGTAAGATCCTTACCCCAGTTGTGAAGATGACAACTATAAAGGTTGTGATGAATATTGTTGCAGTTGAAGAATTGCATCTGGAGTAAATGGATGCCAAAACTGCATTCCTTCATGGAGAGCTAGAGGAGGAGTTATACATGCATCAACCTGAAGAGTACAAGGCAAAAGAGAAGGGAAAGATTGAGCTAGTGTGCAAGCTCAAGAAGAGCCTGTATGGCTTGAAGTGAGCACCAAGACAGTGGTACAAAAGATTTGATAGGTTCATGTCAGAATCAGGGTATAAGAGATGCCAGGAGGATAACTGTTGTTACATAAAATAGTATAAGTTCACATATATCATTTTTTTGCTATATGTGGATGTCATGTTGATTACAAGATCGAATAAGGAGGAGATAAGGATTCTGAAAGAATTAATGTCAAAGGATTTTGACATGAAGGACTTGGGGTCGGCCAAGCAGATTCTTGGACTGAAAATCAATAAGGAAAGAAGTGCAAAAATTATGAAGCTATCGCAGAAAGAATATATTGAAAAGGTGTTGAAAAGATTCGACACAAGTAAAGCGAGGCAAGTGAGCACTCCCCTAGCTAGTCACTTCAACTTATCAAAGGAGCAAATTCCAGAGTTTGAAGAAGAAAAGAAGCATATGCTAAATGTTCCTTATGTTTCAGCAGTTGGGAGCTTGATGTATGCAATAATCTGCACGAGACTAGATATTGCCCATATAGTGGGAGTGGTTAGAAGATTCATGGGAAACCCAGGGAAACACCATTGGAATGTGGTTAAGTGGATCATAAGGTATCTAAATATAAAATGGGCAAAGCTTTATGCTTTGGAAGATCTGACATTTCTTTACAGGATATGTAGACTCGGATCTTGCAGGAGATGCTGATACTAGGAGAAGCACTACATATTATGTGTATACATTGGGAAGTGTAGCAGTGAGCTGGATCTCCAAGCTACAAAACATCATGTCGCTATCTACCATGGAGGTAAAATATGTTGCCATTACAGAGGCAAGTAAGGAGATAATCTGGCTAAAGAGTTTCATGGAAGAATTGGGCAAGGACTAGGAGGATGTGAAGCTTTATAGTGATAGTATGAGCGATATTCATCTAGCGAAGAATGCTGCATTTCTTGCCAAGCAGAGCACATTCAACTCCATTACCATTTCATCCGGACACTATTGGAAGAAGGACATCTCATATTAGAGAAGATTCATACTTCTAATAATCCAACTGATATACTTACAAAAGCAGTAACAGTGGAGAAGCTGAAGCTATGTGCTGCTTTAGTTAGCCTCGGTATGTGAAGAGAGAGTGGCGATGAGCCCCACCTTATTTTTAAATGAAGGAATAAGACAATGAAGAATAAAAAATGAAAGAGGGGGTGATTTTCTAAGGTTCTCTAAGTGGAAGATTGTTGTGTTATGGAGACCATTTATTGTTTTATGCATATGCTAATGGTGCTCTGGTGAGCTTCCAAGAGGTTTCCAAGAGGTTTCGAGGTGATTCAGAACAGGGGTGAAGTCCAAGAACAACACAAATGCTGCTATGCGCTGTGGCGTGCCGCAGCGCGCCTTGGCAGTCCCTCATGAAGGCAGAGATGCTATCGTGTGCCTCAGAGGACAATAGATAGAAAAGTAGGCATTGCAGCATGCCGCAGTAGAAATTGGCACTATAGCGCACCGCAGCAAGTCCATCCTAAAGTCGCAGGAGATTTGAGGCACTGGTGCTACCCCGCGCCGCAACAGTTTCAAACCCGAGATGCAAGCGTTATCGCGCACCACAGTGGTTCCAACTTGAGACACGGGCACTACTGCGTGCCGTAGCGGGTTCCAACCCGAGACCCGGGCACTACCGTACGCCGTAGCGGGTTCCAACCTGAGTCGCGGGCGCTATGGCCGGCCCTAACGCCTAGCAGATTTCTGCACTAGTTCAAGTTATGTCATAAGTAAGTTGGAGGGCGTTTCGGGCCGTTCAAGGTCCAAATGTGAGCTAGGTACTTAAGTGAAAAACTAGGAGGAGTTTATAAGGTTGGAATTTTAGTTGGTGGCTGTGTTCTTGACGTGAGGAGTAGATTTCAAGGTGAAGCCATAGAGGATTTGTAGTGCAAGAAACCTCTTGCATATTGAAGATGAGACTCCTTGTGGCAGCTACTTCATCTCCTCTTGATCTTAGAGTAAGAGCTTATGTATTTCTAATCAAAGGTTAAGCTCTTTTTAACTTTGTAATCTTCAAGTCTTATATTAGATTTTTCTATGGTGTGGCTCCGTGATTGTTACAATTCTTGGGTTTTCCATGTAATCCTTTGTGTTTGGATGTTTATGTGCTTGTGTTTACTTTGCATGCATGTGCTGTGATCTATTCTTTGTAAATCTGTGAATTTTTGAATTTGCTTGGTAACCATCAACGCAATCCCGATCCTAAATCGGAGAGCGCACTGAGTCACTACTTCCAAGGCACAAAGTGTGCTGGAAGTTTTGATTTGAATTTATATTAATAAATGCTTGGTTAATGAATCTTAACCCACTATTAAGCACTATGGGGAGCCAAGGGTCTCTTAAGAAGAAAACTAGATATATAATACTAAGTAATATAAGACATTCTAGCATCCAGAAAAGAAAGTAAGAATATAGTACAAAACAATAAAGTAAAATATCCAGAATTAATTAAAGTTATACAAATATTTAGACGTAATGACACTTATCCTCACAGGATGCATAAAATAAAAGAAAGAGATAATGAAAAGTAAAAGCCTTCAAAGCTGCAATTACTAGATATGATCTATCTTAGGTACAAGATCCACTAAAAGCTTCTGATCTACTGTATTTGATATTTAATATGGTAGGTCATAGCCAATAAAAGAAAAATAAGTGATTAGACTAAAGAAGTCTAAGTACAGTTTAGGAAAATTAATCTATTTATAAGTTAAGTCGATATCACATTTATATTTTTACAATTATCATTTAAACAGAGCTCAGTGCAATAAAAAGGGAAAGTAAACTAAATAAAGTAAATCACTATAAGCAACAAAAGGCTAGTAAGCAATAAGATAGGAAAGCTAGTACAACTGACATCATCTATATATATAAGGAAAAATAGGTACTGTATACTAAAAATTGTGCAATTAAAATTATGTATAAAAGAAGATATGCTAAGCAAAATAAGAGAAAGTAGTGTGAACATAAATATAAGTGATAAGGACATACACTACAAGTAGGTAAGTAAAGGAGCTATAAATATGGGTAAGCCTGTAATACATGTAAGTAAAGAAATTCTCAGTCTTAGAGACTGAGTGCACAGTGAAAATAGTCATAAAAGGTTGAGTGTAAAGTAAAAACAATCATGAAGGACTGAGTAAATACAGTCAAAAGACTATGACATAACATCCACAATCTCAAAGGTTGTGGAAAATGTAAGAACAACCATGAATGATGGTAATTTTAAAGTTATTTACCTTGTAATCATATTCTGTGAGCGCATAAACTAGTGAGGAGTTAAGTACGTCTGCATAACTAATTAAAGGGGGGGTTTCCCAGAACACACACATTCCTCCTATAAAAAATGTGAGGTCTCCTTATTACACCGTTGCCTGCCCTAACATAGTCCACTACATGAAACCCCAAGTAAATGTTATAAGTTTATTTTATGCACAATATTTTTATGAATGTATCCAAGAATTTATTCTCAAAGTGTTTCAGCATTCAATGAATGTTTCAAAGCTAATTTTAAATCATGTGATATATATTGTTATCTACTTTAGTTATCTATCCTATGATTGGAACAAATCAAGCTCCTTAATTGACTTAGACATTCATTGAATATCTTCATCAATTGATATATAGTACTATATGATTAAATGAGTTTGTAAAGTAATGATTTTATTAAAATCTTATTAATGTGACAAAATAATTTATAAATATAATGGAGTTGTTACAAACAAACATCCTATTCTATTTCTAACACTCCATAAATCTAACTAGCAACCAACACTTTTACTTTATAAGAACACTCTAGCTTAGATGCTAATGGTTTCATCATTACACTAGTTAAGCTACCAGATTTCTATAACTTAGATTACTTAAAGGTTTAGATATAAGACTCTATAGCTATTAAGCTTTATGGCTCTCTATCCTTAAGGTAAAAGGTTCTCTTAACTTATACTAGACAGACAGTCAAGATGCATCTTATTTGATTACCATATTAGAGGTTCTATGCTTAAGGAGGTTCACTCATCTAATTACTTAGATTGATTTAGTCTTAGATATGATACTAGTATGATAGTTTCAATCTAATCTTAGACTTAAGCATTTTATTAGAACTTCTAGTTTAGTATGGCATTACTAAAGGGATGATACTACTTATATTATTATTGAATAATTTAGACTTCCATTAAGTACTAATCTAACATTATAGTTATTCTCTTAATCTTAAGATTCCAAACCATAGATTTCTAATCCTCCTTATTTTTAAAACTACTATAATCTTAACTTATTCATTTAGTCCTTCTAAAAGGATCTTAGGATTCACACTAGAATAGATTAACTAACTACACCCCACTAAAATGTTTCAATCACCAAGCTTATATCAGACTCTAAGCTCTATACTTAACATGATAAGGCTACTCATACTATACTAAGTAGGTTACACTTAGTCACTTATGGGATTTGTTAAGTTAAGTGGTAGATACTAGTCCTCCTAAAATGTCCCCATTCTAATCATCTTACAAGTCTTCTCTTAGACAAAAGAATAAATTAAGGATTGCTTAATAACATTCTAAGTAATACATAAGGTCTAAGTATGATCTATAATTCACTATCCTACAAGTTAGGATTCATTTAAAGTTACTTAAATGGCATTGAAGGTGTAACTACTAATCTAACTTGAATTGGAAGTTTATATCAATGCTAAATTTCTAATATCTTCAAGTTACTAGCCTTGGATTAGTACTAAAATCCTTAGCTAGAAGATTAGCTTAGGGGTTCTTCTAACCTTAAGTTCATTAAGGAATCATAAGATTAGAAGGTCCTAAATAATAATTACACTTATCTAGCTATTTCACAATGATGTGCTCTTAGTGAATGAAGTACCCCTAAGTGGCAGTATTATAAATGCCACTTCTAGGCTCACTTCACTGCACTTAAGAATACTAGAGACAACTAAGAGGTTAGATACACAACAATAGGACCAAGTCACTAAATAGGGCAGCTAGAGTCAAACCTATAATTTAGAAGTGTGAGGAATAAGCTTAAGTTCAATCTATCCATTAAGGTCCTTACTAATGGTTCTTACAATTTGAAGGAGTTAACTAGTCCAATCCACTCTAGAGTTTAAGACTACTATAATCCTTAAGTACCAAATCAAGCATTAGGATCTAAAAAGATCATTCCAATTATATGTTGAGGCTTTAGCTTAGTCTACTAGCACTAAACTTGGAGTAGGTTATAATGTCAATGTAGATGGACTCTGGACACTCTACGTGCCTTTGAATTGATTCTACTCAGCTCAACCACTCCTTTGCATAGATTGGGAAGTCAAGTCCCTGGTATGCTGATTGGTGAAGAAATTTGTCAAGAACTTGAACTCCTTGTGCAGAAACTCCTTTAATCTGCCATTTACCCTCTTGTCTCCACTTGAAGCTATAGCTCCAAGCCAACTTGAAGGTACTAAGATAATAGTCCAAGTTGGATTTCTCATGATTCATTTGGCTCTATTGGAAGAATTTATAAATTTCCTTTAGTTAAATTAAGAGTGACTAAATTATCTAGTATAAGTATTTTCATCCTACATTTTGCATAGAGTTATTGATGGTAATATGCTATGGATGTTATATTTTGATGTTTGTACTTTAGAATAATGGTCCATTAGGTAAAAAGGAATCACATATCCCATTCTGACACCTTATGGTGTTCTCTGATACCAACTGTGGCGCCCCGTACCCTTCCACGGCCATACTAATACTGATATTAACATAATCGTGAATAGTGCGGTGTTCCAACTGTGGCAAATCCCCAACTTAAGTAGATTCAGGTATAACCCAACCCGCCTTAAGCAGAAAGCTTTTCACCTGAAACTGAGAACATACATCAACATATCAAAGTAGCGGAAGCAGAAAACAGTATAATATAATATCCACATCACAACATAGTATAGAAAGATAAATATAACAGTAACTCGGCTCAGAGTGCAAAAAGTAAATCCATCCAGATTTAAGAATTATTACAGACTGAAATTTTAATTGAAAAGAAAAGAGCTCTCACTCTCACCGTAGATAACAAAATCTAACTAAGCAGCAAAAGGAAGATCCTCCTCCTAACCAATCTCCTATCCAGAAGAACAACCAATGAACAACTTCGAATCTGACATTTGTCGGTATCACAAATGCCAGGGCTCCAGCCAATAAATAAAAATGTTACAGTTAGACAAATCTTCTAAGTATATTTTAGGCTGATTAAGTGAACTAAGCATTTAATGATATCACATTATTACTTTAAGCATACAAGTAGTTTAAGGTGCAATAAGCTACAAGGAACATGATAGTTATAAATTAATATTTTTAACTAAGCAACAAAGTATGCAAAATGACATAGCATTCATGAAGTTGAACAAAGTAAGGCTATAATGTATAATTAATTGCAAAGTACAGAAAGTAAGACTTATCCTAACATGATTATGATCACATGAAATACATGCTGGTTATAAAAAGAAAAACTATACTGAAATGTGCTGAATTGAGTATACAAAACTAGCATCTTAAACTTGCCAATACATAATAAGTACTGAACTAGAATAAATATACAAGTATGTAGAGCTAAAAAATAAAAGCCACAGAAGCATGTGGCAAAGTAAGCTAAAGCACTGAAATAAAATAAAAGCATGCCTAAACCTAGTACTGCCATAATAGCAATAGGCCATACTGGGCCTCTGAACATAAAGTTCAACATGCATCCATCCTAGACATCATCAGAGCTAGGTTCGAGTTGAACTTATAGAATAATACATGTATCCATCCTAGCCAAGCACAGAGCTAGGTCCGAGTCTATTTTATAACAAAATTGGAACTGAAGAGGTTGACTAAGCTAGGACACATTCTACTGAACTGAATGTACTAAATGAACTAAATAATGAATGTTTATGCTTTTCAAATACAAACTTTGGATACATCATCAATATCCTGAGTTCATCTGTTATGTCTAAGAAAGAATGCTTAATATACAAGGTATGCAGAGCAACAATAGTCAAAGTAAGCAAGAAACTCAACTACACTTATGTGATATCCATTGTTATCTAATTTAATTTTGTCTAACTATTCTGAGAAAAATACAAGTTTAGAAAATCTAATATCTAGCTATCAAGTATAATCCTAGATTCACAACCTTAATGTTAATATTAAAACTTAACAAGTTTTAATCCAAAAATTAAGTGACAACTATAAGGAATTAAAGTATTTAATTTAATGACTTAATTTAATGTAATTAAATCACTCAACCCAAATCTTGATTCTATTAATCAAGATTAGGAATTCTGGACTAAAACTCCATATTTGGGGTTCAAATGTTGAATCTAAAGTACTACTCTATCAAGGATCAAAGGTTCACACCCAATCCTTAGTCTAAAGATAAAGAACCTTATGAGCTAAGAGATTTAGAAGCTAAGATTTTATGAAAGGTTATTCTAATATCATAACATAAAATAATCAATCCAAAACATATGAATCAAAGATCTACATCCAATCTTTAGAATATTCACATTATTCTATAGATTGAATTAATCCTACACCCGAGGTTTCAAGGGAATTAAGACAATAAATCAATTAAGAATTTCCTAGATGATATGGCATAATTTAGATCAAAATGATTAAGAGTCTAAGATATAAGATCTAAGGTTTGATCACTTAGGAAAATAGAAATTTAAACTTAACTCAATTAAATTAATTAGGTTCAAAAGTTAAAAAAATGATACCAATACATTTCATTATTGATTAGAAATGCTTTACTGAAGTTTTTAGGGTTAAAGGATGCTTAAACAATATTTTGGTCAAAATGACCAAAATACCATTCTTAAGACTAAAATTGGAAATCTAATATTTAAGCATTCAAATTGATTCAAATTAGTTTTAATGGACTCAATATTAGTTAATTAGATGATTAAGACACTTAACTCAATATTTAGCACATGATTTTGCTTAAATGATACTAATCTCCTTTTAAGGCTAATTAAGGGGATTAAGATAATTATGATTCATTAAGATGATTCAAGCACATAGGAGAGTTCTAATACTCTTAAGAAAGCATTAGGAACTTGGTTCACCAAAATCAGAGGGTTAATTAATATTTAATTTTACTAATCTAGGATTAAGGTAATTAAGAGGTGATTAAAAATTTTTTAATCTCTTAATTTATTTCTGATGGCATAATTAAATTCTTTATAGTCTCATGAGCAATCAAAGACTTTAATCATAATTTTTGGACATTAATTTAATTAATTATAAATTAATTAAGCTCAGATAAATATTTGACAATTTTATAGAATCTAACCATTTGATCTTGAATTTTATTTCATATTATTATTTCTTATATTTTTCTTATTAAAGTAGTATATTGGATCATACCATTTGGATAAGTATAGCCAAAGTTATTTCATTAATTTATTCTAAATATTTTTCATTAATTAAACCATATGATATATAATTAATTCCATTTATCAATTATTTATCATAAGGAAATTAATTCCTAAATTATTTCATTAGCCCGGCCCAAATTCAAAAATGTGTTGGTCAGATAAAGGTCTAACTAGGTCGGCACTTTCGCACCGCACGGGCCTGGGCTGGCCCGGCCCGATGCGCTAGTGTCGTCATCCCTGCTCTCCATTCGCATCAAACTGATTAAAGAGGACTTGAATCGCAAAATTCTCGGCCACTACGCTACCTCATGGCAAGGACTCATCGGTACACCATAAGTTAGTCGAGGCGTACCGATTGAACCTAAAAGCCATCACCGGGAGGTCCTGGATCACCAGATGGCTACTCGAGAGGTTTAATCCTAACAAAGCATCTAGGGTTTACAGTGAAGAGTTAATTCTCCTCATAGAGAAAGCTAATTATCCATAGCTCAATCCCTACACCATCCTGGTGGTGCGGCGGATCGAAGTCCTATGGCCATGAGGATTGGAGTGCCTTAGATCGTCGGGTCCTTACTCGCGCTCGACTGCGAACCCTCGGTGGAACCCAGATGATCAGAACAATCACACTAAACTAAACCAGACCCTTAGAACAATTACAATGGGTTTGGTTAACTCGCATGATCGATTAGCAACTGAAATTAGGAGAAACTGGGACCCGGGACCTCCAGAGAAGTGTCGACAGTTTGTCTGGACTGAGTTCCATCCAAACAGTGAATCCTCACTGTCATGATTGAACTAGATCAATCCAAATTGATTCTAAGCATTCTAAGGTTTATATAAGAGCATCCAAAACATCACAGAGCTAACTTAATGCTTGGATTGAAAGACTGAGCTAACATAGCTCAGTCGGGTAGAAGCTGTACCTGGAACTGGAGAACAGCTACAATAGAGGCAAAATGAAGAGTTCAGAAGCTTCCAGACAATCACAGAAGCTCTATAAGGGGTACTGAATACCAAACCACACCCTTTATCAGCGGTTCACGTTGCTGGGATCATCGAGATTGACAGGAGCACTAGAAGCATCAGCTGGAAAGTTTAGGGGATCACCATGAGCAAAGGGACTCGCTGTGATATCCCTGGAGTATTTAGAGGCAAGGGGGAGGTCCAAGGGTGGATACCATGGCTGGGAGTCATGGTTTAAACTCGGGCAGAGGTGGAACCTTGAGCCACCACAATTGAGGCTAATAGGTCCTCATGACCCGACGAGCTTAATCCTACCAGAACTTGGAAGGTTTAACAGCCTGGAGGATGTGTCAGAGGGAGTGGGGGGACAAGCCTAGCACCAAATGGTACGAGCGAATAACTCTGTAGAGCGCTTGAGCTGGGGACGAAGCTCTAAAGCGACGGGTGGAAGCGCAGCCGTCGGATCGATCATCTGTTGGAATGGAACAGCTCTGATCATCAGACGGGCAACAGTCGATCGTGGGAGGGAGATTGTCCATTGGATTAGATATAAAGATTTGACGAATGATCGAGGATGCTTGAGGCAGAAGGATGGATGTCGTTAGATCATTTCTCGGAACCGTGAAATGGCTGCGATAGATCAAATCTAATCGAAAGCACGGGCTGTTCGATCAGATCCACAGGATCAATGGTTCGGATGGCACCCATGGTTTGGGGTCAACCAACCATTGAAAAAGGATAGAAATGTAATTAAGAAATGTGGAAAACCTTAATTTACAATTGAACCAATTTAAATTAAATCCAAAATAGGCCTAAATGACCTCCAAAAATTCCCAAAAATTCACTCTTAGCTAATTTGGAGGTGGAAAATTTAAAAATGCAATCAAATTTTAATTTGGAGATCAAATTAATTTAGCTATTTTTTAAAATCCAAAAATAGGCAAAAGTACTAAAATACTCAAATGAGCTCCAATTGAGTTCAAACTTTTAGTATTAGATTTAGATGACCTATTGAGTCTAACGAAATCAAAATTAAAGCTTAGTTTTGCTTAATTAATCTAAATTTAGCTAGGGTAACAATTAGGGTTGTTACAATAACGCAAGTCTGAGACAAGTCCTGTCCGCGCTTAACTTTCCTTGGACCATACTGGACCAACCTTTCAGACCGTGCCACTGAATTACCATGGGAGAGGATGTGTGTTGAGTGATCCATAGTCGGTGCATGTCCTTTCGTGCCCGCTGGGCATCCTGCGCCCGCTTCGCATTTTACGACAAGTGTAGTTGTCACTGTCGTCTTCTGTTTTCTATGCTGATAGCCGCCTATCATTTTCTGCATCGTCATTTGTCTCATTTTCAGTGCCATGGATTTCTATGCCAGCGATTATTCTGAATTAAATGGATTGATTTAATTAATAAAACTTAATTAATTAATTAATATTACTGCAAATTTAATTTATCAATAACTTGAAAAGTAGTTATCCAAATTATGCAAATATATCATTTTATTTAAAAAAATAAGAGGAACACAATAGCAAAATTTAATTTAGGATTTGAAGCTTTATTTTTGTAATCACCTTTCTATCACAAATAGGAGTCTCAAAAACCTTAATTTTCCAACTTTGTCCGATTTTAACCTACTTAGTGTCATTCTTCTCCTTATAATATGAGGATTGCATATTTACTATTATATTTATGAATGAATAAAAATTGGATAACTTGAGTATTTGGCTCCCCAACTCTTCGTGTTTTGTGATTTTAATTAAAGCTTAGTTTTGCTTAATTAATCTAAATTTACCTAGGGTAACAACTAAGGTTGTTACAACAATGCAGGTCTGAGATAAGTCCTGTCCGCACTTAACTTTCCTTGGACCATACTGGACCAACCCTTTAGACCGTGCCACTGAATTACCATGGGAGAGGACGCGTGTTGAGTGATCCATAGTCGATGCATGTCCTTTCGTGCCCACTGGGCATCCTGCGCCCGCTTCGCATTTTACGACAAGTGTTGTTGTCAGTGTCGTCTTCTGTTTTCTATGCTGATAGCCGCCTGCCATTTTTTGCACCGTCATTTGTCTCATTTTCAGTGCTATAGATTTCTATGCCAGCGATTATTCTGAATTAAATAGATTGACTTAATTAATAAAACTTAATTAATTAATTAATATTACTGCAAATTTCATTTATCAATAACTTGAAAAGTAGTTATCCAAATTATGCAAATTTATATATCATTTTATTCAGAAAAATAAGAGGAACATAATAGTAAAATTTAATTTAGGATTTGAAGCTTTATTTTTGTAATCACCTTTTTATCACAAATAGGAGTCTCGAAAACTTTAATTTTCCAACTTTGTCCGATTTTAACCTACTTAGTATCATTCTTCTCCTTATAATATGAGGATTGAATATTTACTATTATATTTATGAATGAATAAAAATTGAATAACTTGAGTATTTGGCTCCCCAACTCTTCGTGTTTTGTGATTTTAATTAAAGCTTAGTTTTACTTAATTAATCTAAATTTAGCTAGGGTAACAACTAGGGTTGTTACAACAATGCAGGTCTGAGACAAGTCCTATCCGCACTTAACTTTCCTTGGACCATACTGGACCAACCCTTCAGACCGTGCCACTGAATTACCACGGGAGAGGACGCGTGTTGAGTGATCCATAGTCGATGCATGTCCTTTCGTGCCCGCTGGGCATCCTGCGCCTGCTTCGCATTTTACGACAAGTGTTGTTGTCAGTGTCGTCTTCTGTTTTCTATGCTGATAGCCGCCTGTCATTTTTTGCACCGTCATTTGTCTCATTTTCAGTGCCATAGATTTCTATGCCAGCGATTATTCTGAATTAAATGGATTGACTTAATTAATAAAACTTAATTAATTAATTAATATTACTGCAAATTTCATTTATCAATGACTTGAAAAGTAGTTATCCAAATTATGCAAATTTATATATTATTTTATTCAGAAAAATAAGAGGAACACAATAGTAAAATTGATTTAGGATTTGAAGATTTATTTTTGTAATCACCTTTTTATCACAAATAGGAGTCTCGAAAACCTTAATTTTCCAATTTTGTCCGATTTTAACCTACTTAGTGTCATTCATCTCCTTATAATTTGAGGATTGCATATTTACTATTATATTCATTAAATTGGATAACTTGAGTATTTGGCTCTCCAACTCTTCGTGTTTTGTGATTTTAATTAAAGCTTAGTTTTGCTTAATTAATCTAAATTTAGCTAGGGTAACAACTAGGGTTGTTACAACAACGCAGGTCTGAGACAAGTCCTGTCCGTGCTTAACTTTCCTTGGACCATACTGGACCAACCCTTCAGACCGTGCCGCTGAATTACCACGGGAGAGGACGCGTGTTGAGTGATCCATAGTCAGTGCATGTCCTTTCGTGCCCGCTTTGCATTTTACGACAAGTGTTGTTGTCAGTGTCGTCTTCTGTTTTCTATGCTGATAGCCGCCTGCCATTTTCTGCACCGTCATTTGTCTCATTTTCAGTGGCATGGATTTCTATGCCAGCGATTATTCTGAATTAAATGGATTGATTTAATTAATAAAACTTAATTAATTAATTAATATTACTACAAATTTCATTTATCAATAACTTGAAAAGTAGTTATCCAAATAATGCATATTTATATATCATTTTATTCAAAAAAATAAGAGGAACACAATAGTAAAATTTGATTTAGGATTTGAAGCTTTATTTTTGTAATCACCTTTTAATCACAAATAGGAGTCTCAAAAACCTTAATTTTCCAACTTTGTCAAATTTTAACCTACTTAGTGTTATTTTTCTCCTTATAATATGAGGATTGCATATTTACTATTATATTTATGAATGAATAAAAATTGGATAACTTGAGTATTTGGCTCCCCAACTCTTCGTGTTTTGTGATTTTAATTACTTTAATGCTTTGCATATTTAGGTCTTAATTCATTATGACAATAAGTATATTTATTTAATTGAACTTTCATGTTACTTTAATTTGTGAGATTAAGCTTGTACTAGTGTAGTTAGATGCCTTGTGTAGCTTAGTAAACTTGTATTTGAGCCTCAAAATTAGGAGAGATAATGTACGATGTGAATCCTTATATTTTATTATTTCCTATCCCAAGTGTATCTAACTATCCAATAAGTGTAATCAGTCATTAGCATACCTCTACTTCTGGTTTGTAACCCTATTAGGATCAATTGTTATTACTTATAGATAGTGTAACAATCCTAGTTGTTATCTTAGCTAAACCTAGATTTGTTAAGCTAAATCAAGCTTTGAATTTTGATTCCATTAGATTCAATGGGTCATTTAAACCTAACCATAAAAGTTTGAAATCAATCGGAGCTAAATTGAGAAATTTGGTATTTTTTGGCTAATTTTAAGCCTTAGAAAATACCTAAATTAAATTGATCTCTAAATCCAAATCTGATTTCATTTTTGAATTCCTCACCCCCAAATTAGCTAAGGGTGAATTTTTGGGAATTTTTGGAGCTCATTTAGTCGTAATTTCGATACATAAATTTAATAGAAATTAATATAATTATTAAATTAAATTATATTAATTAAATTAAATATTTAAATAAAATTTAAGGTTAGGATTTGCTATCGGGATCGCGGCAGATCCGCTGTGAGGTCCCGACAGCGACGCATAGCTATGGACCCGTAGGATGCCTAGCGCGCATCTTAGTGCTCTCAATCCAACGGCTCCCATCCCGCGCGCCGTGATCGAATCTTACCCGCCCGATCAGCATCTGGCATTCGATGCCCGAGATCTCTTCCGCAGTTCTATTAATTGGGAGCCACATAAGATCGTTGATCCGCAATGGTCTCGCTATCAGACGATGGAGCCGATCCCCGCCACTGTGGATCATCGATTTTGCTCGATCGAAGGCCCGACAGGGAATTTTCATTCGTACCGTGCCACGCCAGCATTGTCTCCCACTCCCTCCTGCCTTGGCCCCTAGGCCATTAGGATCCTTTCGAGAGTGGCCGAACCCAGTAGGATGGCACGGGAGGCTAGGCCCCTCCCAATTTCGGGAAAATGGGAAAGGCCTCTGCCCGAGCCTCCACTCCAGGCCCGAGATCAGGAAGCCACCCCCACAGCTCCTAATGCCTATAAATACCCTCGGCTCACCTCAGTGACCTCCTTTGCTCACTGAGACCCACTAATCCTCCCAGTTGAAGTTCCTGGAGCTCTCGGCAATCTCGGCTCCTGAACCTGCTGAGCACAACTAATAGAGGGGAAGGTCTAGCATTCAGACACCCTGCGTAGCCATCGAGACTGCTAGGAGAGTTCCTGAGGTAGCCATTCCCTCTCGGCCACTGCAATCCATCAAATCGAGGTACGACCTTCCTCCATTAAAATTTCCTGATTCAATTCTTCATATGGTCTTGAATTGAACCTCTGGATGTCTCTTAGATATCCGTAGCCACTTAGGAAACCCAATGTGATTGTCCTCAGAGCCTGGGCTAGCCTATTTTGATCGTTCAATCATCAGTTTTGTGCCTCGAGCACGCAGTCGAGCTCGAGTAAGGGCCCGATGATCCAGGGGAGAGGGTTTCGATCCGCCTCACCACCAGGATGGTGTAGGGATCGAGCTCTGGCCAAATGGTCATCTCTGTGAGAAGAATTGCTCCTCACAGTGAACCCTAATCATCCGTAAAGAGGACAGTTTGGCTGAGTAGCACTTCGGTGATCCACCGCCTCCCCGTTAAGGATTCGTAGTCCCTTCGATGCGTCTTGACCCATGGAGCGTGTAGGGATTAATTGGAGACATCGGCGAGGTCTGAGCGTGGCAAATTCAGCTTTGGAAGGTAGCCCTACGGAGCCAGCGTCGGGGTCATTGCAAGGAAGGAGATGAAGTCACGGGTCGGGCCGACTCGTGACCCGCACCTTTTGGACTTGGGCTGCGACTAATAGCGATTTATAGGAATGCATTTTCTATGGTTATTAATTTAATCAATTCCTATGGTTTCAATTTAAATAAACATTCAGAATAAATTAATTTAATAACTTTGACTATACTGATCCAAATGGTATGATCCAATATACCATTTGAATCAAAAAAATACAAGGAATCTAAATATAAAATAAAATCACAGATCCAATGGTTGGATTTAAAATAATTCTCTAATCCTTTTCTGTTTGCAATTAAATCATAATAAATTCAATAAATGTTCAAATTAATTGATCAAGGACTCTGATTGCTCAGTAAACCCTAAAGAATAATTATAGACCCTTAAAACCAATTTTGGATACTAAATTCTCTTAATCACTCCTTAATCACCTTAATTAGGGATTTGTAAATTAAACCCTAATTAAGACTCTGATATTGGCAAATGTTGTTCCTAATGCTATCTTAAGTCTATTAGAATCTATGGGCAAGGTTGGATTACCTTAGAATGCCTTGAATTCACTAATCACTCTAATTGGCCTAAAAATGTGATTAGGGTTAATTAGCTTAATTAGGTTGTCAAAACCTAAGATAAGGGTGTTTCCCACTTTATTAATCAATATGAAACACATTAAAATAGATTAGATTTACTTTGGATAACTAAACCTTAAAATCCCAATTTTTGCCTTAAGAGGGGCATTTTGGTCATTTTGACCAAAATGTGCTTAAATGCCCCTTAAACCTTGGAAAATTCAGTAAGCTACCCTTAGATGGATTATAAATATTTCACTGAACTCTTAAATTAATAATGTTGATCATGTTGAAGTTATTTATGAAATCCTCAATTAGCCTTAATTAAGACACTTAGACCTTAAGTGATCCTAAGGAAGTCACTTAGCCCTAATATTTGAATCTAATAATTTTAGATGTTAAATTTCAGTTTAATAAACTCAACTAAGTTAGTTTATGAGCTTAAATTATAAAAGAGATATATTTAGAAAATCCTAAGTTAGAAAACTAGTTAAGTATAAAGTGATCAGATCTTAGATCTTAGATCTTAGACTTTAGATCTTCTACTGAAATCAAGCCATCTCTAATTAAATTTATTTAAATGATTTATTGTTTAATCTTTTAAAGTCTTCCATATGGGTATAGGATGATTCAATCTATAAGATAATAGAATTATCTTAAAGATTGAATATAGATCTTAGATTCTCAAAGTTCTTAATTGATTATTTTATCTTATAATCAGTAGAATAACTCTTCACTAAGTTCGTAGTTCTTGGATCTTTCAACTTATAGGATTCTTTATCCTTAACTTAGGGATAGAGTGTGAACCCTAGATCCTAGTTAGGATACCACCCTGGATTTAGGAATTGAACACCAAAGTAAAGTTTAAGTCCTAAATCCTTAAATCTTGATTTACCTAATCAAGATTTGGGAAAGAGAGTAAAAGATTAATAAATTAGGCCCTTAATTTATTTACTTAAACCATATAGTCATCACATGATTTCAGATTAGAACTTGTTAAGTTCTAATATTAACTTTAAGGATGTAAATCTGAGATTCTACTTAATAGCTAGATATTGAAGATCCTAAACTTGTACCTTCTCAGAGTAGCTAGATTTGGTAATTAGATAATAACAAATATCACATAAGTTTAGATTAAGTCTCTTGCTTACTTTGATTTGATTTGCTTGGCATACCTTGGTTATTGAGCCTTATTCCTTGAGCATAATAGGAGAACTTAGGATATGGATGATACAACCTAAGTTAGTAATTGAATTGCATATTATTCAGTTCTTGCCTTGCTTGTTGTTGGTAGAATATGCCCTAGCATAATCTGCCTCTTCAGTAATAGTATTGTGTAGAATTGACCCAGGCCTAGAGGATTAGGATGGCTTATTGGCTGGGTATTGATTGATATTTCAGTATTGGGGGCCCTGGATGGCCTATTGGCTGGTATGGCAGTACTGTCTTAGGCTTATTTCTACTTTAGCTGGATTGTTCAGTATTGTTTTCTATTTTGTTTTGCCACATGCTTCAGTGGCCTTACTTTCAGTACTTGCTCATTTTGCCACATGTCTCAGTGGCTTTACACTATTACTTACCTTGCTTTTGCCACATGTCTTAGTGGCATTTTTCTTTTATTAGCATATTGTATGTATACACTTATGACTTACTTATGTATATTAGCATATCTAGGATGCTAGAATTATATGTTTATTTTTAGCAATGGTGCCCTTTATGTACTCATCATGTGTTAAATATGATCATAAGCATGTTAGGTTCAGAATTTGCATTGTAGTCGCTGTTGCTTTTAGCTTTAACATCACCTTTTTCTATTTTGTATTATATGTTACTTTCCATAATAGTTATTAGCTATAAATGGATAGTTTATAGTTACTCATTTCTTTCATAGCTTGTTGCACCCATTGTTGCTCGCATGTTTAGATAATTTAAATGTGATATCTTTAAAATAATTAGTTCATTAAAATAGCCTAAAATGTACTTAAACAATTGTCTAACTGTAACCTTTTTGTTTTGTTGGCTGGGGCCCTGACATTTGTGATACCGACAAATGTCAGATTTAGACTTGTTCTTGGGAAGTGTTGCAGGAGAGGAGCAAGTTCAGAAGGAGGATCGTGCTGCTGCGGTTTAGATAGATCTTGCATTTTATTTCAGTGAGATTTAGAGACATTTTTCATTTCCTTTAAACTCAGTTTGTAATAATTAATTCTGAATGTATTTCATTTTTGTATTGTGATGAGTTATTATATTGTCTGTTTTCCTTCCTACTATATTGTGCTTGTGGATGTTTATACTCGCCTATTGCTTCCGCCACTTTGATATCTATATGTATATTGATGAATGTTGTAGTATTCTGGTGACAAGTTCTTGGCTTAAGGCAAGTTGGGTTTTCACCTGATTTTACTTAAGCTGAGGATTTTCCACAGTTGGAGCACTGTACTTTCAATTGTCAGTATGGGGACCCCACAAATAGATCCAATAAACTTACCATTTTTGCTCCAAACCTCACCTTAAGGTTCCTAATCTCCATTTTAGTATCTCTTAGCTTCCTAAGAATATTTTATCTCTCTTTAAGCATTATCACCCTTATAATTATTAGATGACTTAGAAATTGGAGATTGAAACCTTTCCTTTTCCCATGTACTTAGGACCTCCTAAAGGTGTACTTGCTAGTTTAGTGAACTAATAAGCTAGAAGCCATCAAGTATAAGTTCCCTTAGTTAGATTGTAGTAGTGAGCCTACAACTTACACTTTCTTAAGTATAGTGAATCAATAACATTTATCATTCCTCATTAGTACCTTAAGCCTTGAATCTAGTAACCAATAAAGATTATCTGGTTTAGAAATAGTGCAGGATTAGCCTCATGTTGCATAATTATACATATAAATTATTTTTGTCATTTAATTAAATCTAAATCAAACTACTATTTTATAAACTTATTTTACTTCTAATATTTCCTCCAATTGAGTTAGAGATTATTATGTCTAAGTCACTTGGGAGCTTAATCCACTCCAATCATTAAGTTAGATAACTAAAGCTTAGACAATAATAGATATCACATTATTTACAAATACTTGAATTTCTTGAATACTTCTCTGCTTTGAGACTACAGCCTTGAACATTCATAAAGACAATGTACATAAATAAACATTCAAAATATAAAACTTAAGGGTTTCATATGTAGGATGTCAAACCAGGGCAGGCTATGGAGTAACAAGGAGACCTCGCATATCCTAGAGGGGGAATGTGAGTGTTTTGGGGATTTATCTTTTCTACTTAGGTAGGCATGTTTAACTCCTTACTCGTTCTGTAATTTATGCCCACATAATGGACAACTTAAAATTACTTGAACAATTGAACATTATTTTATCACAATCGCATTGATTGTGAGTACTTTTTATAGAATTTTAGCTATGCTTACTTATCATAGTCTTTGACTATATTTAACTAGTCTGTGTGACTAAGCCACACTTTACTTTACTTTACTATTCAATCCTTACTTCTTTACTTTGCATTCTTTTTCTTATGCAGTGTATATTATTTTAAATTCATTATATGCTTCACTACTTCAATCACTTTTATTTATATTAATATTCATTGTATGCTTTCATATGCACTTTAGTAGTTTCTAGTTTTATTAGGATACTTATTTTTTCTTACTTGTTGCAGGCTATAGTAAATCTACTTGTGAGTTCTTACTCTTTTACTTTACTTACTGTCTATACATAATTTTTTCTTACTTTACTTTGATGCTTAGTTCTCTGCTTATAGTCTTTTAATTATAAAATTGCAAAATATGATATCCAGTTAAAATTTAATTAAATCTTAGCTTAATCTTAAAATATACTTAGATTTTTTAGTCTAATGACTTATTTTCATTTTGTTGGTTGTTCCCTACCGTATTAAAAACTATATATGGTAAATCAGGAGCATCATCTGGATAGTGGAGCTAGGACAAGTATTGGTCACTTGTAGATTTAAAGATTTTGCTTCCACATTTCTTTTACTACTTTAGTGAGGATGAGCAAAATTTACTTTAATTGTATTTAATTCACTTCTTAATAACTTAATTTCTACGATCTTTTAACATTATTTTTGTGATGGATTTATTTTCATTTTACTAATTGGTTTGGATATTATATTGGATGCATCTAGTTGCTTTATACTCCTACTTGTTTATTTTTACTATTAATTTAAGCTCCTCACAAAAATTCTTGGCCACATAACACTTAATGTTGGGTTAGTTTCCTTCTAATTTAGTGTTAAGTGCTATGGTAACACCCTAATATTTGATTAGGTTCCTGATTTGATATTAGGGGTGTTATAGCTTGTGATGTGGTCGCGTGCAGCATGAGGCAGAGAACATAAATGGAATATTAATTATCTAATTTAATTCTTAACTAATAAATCCAATTATTAATTAATTATTAACTTTACTAATACAACTCCAAGCCTAGCAATATTATATGCCATTTTGACAAGAAAATTATGTAAAAAAATAATATGTCATTTGATTTTTAGTTTGATGCATAATTTTGATAATCACTATTTCAATTAATTAATTAATTAATTAATTAATTAATTAACCTAATCTTGCAAATGTCGTAACTTAGCCAATTCTCAACCAAATTCGATGATTCAATAATCCATTTCGATCACAAAAGTATGTAGAATAATAATATCATGTCAAATTTTCAATTAGATAGCTAATTTTGCAAATGATTTTTTAAGTGTCATTAAGAGTCATTGAAACCTATATTAGTCATTTGATGCCCGATTTGACCTTACTTAATGTCATTTTACTTGTTATGCTATAAGAAAGTTATAGCCACCTTGATTATCTGATTGGGATATCAAATAAAAAAAAAGAGTTTTTGACCCTTAATAAAATAATATTAAATTTCCAAATTAGACCTCCTAGAGGCCATGACCCTTAATAAAAGGTTTTGCATGTTTAGGCATCCTAAAGGCCATGACACCTTCAAAATCATACTCTATGACATATAATAATAATAGATGGCTTTTTAAGTTAAAAATACTTAGAATAACCTACTCCTAGTTTAATGCTAGTAAACTAACTTAGAGCCTCAACATATATATTAATTGAGCTTCAATGATCCTAATGAGTGATTTAGTACTTAAGGATTGTAGTAGTCCTAAACTCTAGGATTGATTGGACTAATTATTTTCTTATGTTAGTAAGAATTATTAGTGAAATTCTTAAATAGTTAGATTGAGCTCAACATAGTACATTACCTTCCTTTAAGTGTAGGCTTGACCTTAACTATCCTTTTCAGTAACTTAATACTAATATAGTGAGCCCAATTACTTAATTAACCTGTAGAACTCTTAGTGCTTTGATGTGAGCCTAGAAACTAATGGTTAGAGAATCTCTACTTAAGCACCTTACTAGTAAGATTTTATTAGATATTATTTAACCAAATTATTTTATTATTGATTAGGATCTCCCAATCCTAAGGATCCTTAATGAACTTAAGGTTAGATGACCTCCTAAGCTAATCTTCTAGCTAAGGATATTCGTATTAAGCTAAGGCTAATAACTTAATGAATTTAGGAAGTTAGTAATAAGTTCAACTCATATGTTCAACTTAGATTATTTCCTTAAACTTGTTTCCATCTATATACCATAGATTAAATTCTAATTTATAAGACAGTGAGTTATACATCATCTTAGATCATGTGAGCTATTTAGAATAATATTAAGTAATCCTTAATATAGCAATTGGGTCTAAAGAGAGGACTTGTATGATAATTAAAATGATGATATTTTAGGAAGACTAGTGCCTTATACTTGATTGTAGAGACTAACGTAAGTGACTAAGTGTAACCTACTAAGTATAGTATGAGTCTCCATATCTATGTATGTTAAGTGAAACCTTTTAATGGAGTGTAGTTAGTTATTCTATTCTAGTGTGAATCTTAAGATTCATTTAGAAATGATTAATGAATAAGTTAAGCTGATACTAATCTTAAATAATATTGAGGATTAGAACCTTAATGTTTGGACCAATTAAGTAAGAGCTAGGGCATAGTGTCCTCATCAATTAGACTTAAAATCATTTAGAATGACTTAAGAGATTTGAGATAAGACTAGATAATTCCTTAAGTATTAAAAGGCATAAAAATCCTTTAAGTGTTAGCCTTAAAGTTATTCTTAGGATCTTAGTGATTGTAACACTAAGTTTTGGAACCTTAGGATTATGAGAGGAGCCATAAGATTAGATTAGTAACTTAATGTGAGTTTAAATTAGATAGTAATAACTTAAGTAATATCATCCCTTTAGTCTTGCCTTATTAGACTGGAAGCTTTAATAAAATCATGAGTCTAATATTAGATTAGAATTATCCTACTAGTATCATATCTAAGACTAAAATAATATAAGTAAATAGATGATTGAACCTTCTTAAGCATAAAACTTTTAAGATGTTATTAAAATAGGAAGCTTAGAAGATAGTGTTAACTCGAGTGTTTGGATTGTATAAGTCAAGATAACCATATACCTTTAGTAGAGTAAGAAATTAAGCTTAGTATCTATATAATATTATATCTGAACCTTCAATTAGTAATATTCGAGAAAATCGAACAACTACCAAAAATTCACAAAACTTTACCACTAGCTAATTCGGGGGTGGGGAATTCAACGATAAAGTTAGATTTTGATTTGGAGTTCAAAATAATTACCTTATTTTTCTTAATTAAATAATTAGTTAAAATTAATGATAGGTCTGATTAATTTCCAAATCAAACCAAAACTTCAGGGTTCATTCTTACTAATAATTAGAACTAATAGAAGAGGTTTAAAATTGATTTAACTAGGTTTAGCATAAATAACAATCTTGGGCTGTTACAGCCTGTGCTCACCAACCAAGATCGAATATGGGAGACTCCTATATGGCCCAGTCCATCTAACATTATGGGAAATCAAATCTATCCAAAACCAAGCATAAGCACCCCCACTCCATCAGGTCATAAGCCTACTCCATATCCACTTTGATGGCCATGTGACCTCCAACGACATTGAATATGAAAGTCACGTGAGGATCTCCTAGATTGTGAGGCAGCTCTCACTAATATCTCTTCCGGGAACAAAAGCACCTTATTTTTGGGAGGTCATAGATGGCGACACTATCTTAAGGTGCATGATTAAGATCTTGGTCACCACCTTATAGCAGTGTTGCACAAGCTAATGGGGTGGAACTGCCTCGTAGTGGAGGCCCCCTCATCTTTCAGAGTAAGACCTACTGGAGTATCATGCTAACACTGTGGCATACGTCCACCATCAAAGAAATGATGAACGGATGCCAAGGTATCAGCCTGGGTAATCCTCCAGTAGTCGGTGAAGAAGTAAGGGGTGATGCCATCAATCTCAAAGGAGCTGTTGGGGCCAAGGTCCTACAGGGTTGCCCAGATTTCTGCGTTCATGGTTGTACCTTAGAGAGAGGCAATTTTTGCATCTCCAAGGATACAATCTGGAATCAGATCAACTAGGCAATTCCTTATGTGACAAGAGATGACCCACTTCCCTTGAAAGAAGTTGAAGAATACTTGGCGAATCCATAGTGGGTCAGAAGAGAACTCCCCAAACTCCTCATAGAGCATGATAACAGTGTTCGACTTGCAATGTTACGTTGTGAGTCGCTGAAACACCGCAGTGCATCAATCACCCAGAGATAGACATCGTGCCTTGGCGCACTACTGCCACTAGCCGCCAATCTTGCCTCCACCTAAGTGATCTTCTGCGAGGTGTCCCGAAGCTGCTGGACCAGCTCCAGGTCTCCGCCCATGTATGTCTCTATGTTCACCGCTTGCAGCTGTATCAAGGTCAACATGAGATCTGCCACCCTCCTTTGCAAGTCTAGAAGCGTATCCCTTTCTCATCGCCACAGCGCCAGGAGAGTGCGTGTCAACTTGTGGTTGAAAACTGAGGATGGCGAGCCATGAGACAGCCACCCCCAAGTCCTCTCCACCATAGAGAAGACCTCCAGGTACTAGAGTTATGTATCCTCAAACTTGTATCGTATACCGGAACTCAGAAACCTGAGACAAAAATATGTCAGGAAAATGAGGCAGTAGTCGGAGGCTACCCAGGGGAGGTGGTGCACAACTGCACTCGGCAGAAGGTCCACTGCTTCCGTTCTGAGAAGGAATCGGTTCAACCGCTCCTAAATGCATCGAGCTCTATCCCTGTTGTTGGTCCAAGTGCAAGGTAGACCAACAAAACATGGATTGTGAATGTTACATGCATCCACAACCTCCTAAAAATCTATCTGAGCAACGATTGATATGAACGGCTTCTCACTGCTTTTCTCATGCTGGGGGAGAACTCAAGTGAAATCCCCACCAAGTACAAGCGAGCTACCCTCCACCCGCATAGCAAGGATCGTCTGCCAATGCTCCCTCCGCACCTATAGATCAGCGGATGCGTAGGCAGCGCCGAACTGAAAGCAAATCCCGGATCTCAAAGTGATGGTGGCGATGATCAACTGGCTGCGGGAATGGTGGACCTCGCACTGCAAGAAATCAGTCTGCCATGCAAGAATAATACCTCCAGAGTGCCCAGAAGAAGGTTGAACAGTGAAGCTCCAGTGCCACCCAATGAGGCGGTCAACATCTTAACAAGTAAAAGGCTCCACGCGAGTATACAACAAAGCAATTAATCCCGGTTTGGCTCTAAGATGAGCGACGGAAGGTGGTGTCGTGTTGCCGGCTTCCGCATGCAGCGACAGTTCCAGGTGAGGATGTCGTTCCTTAAGGAGGCAGGGGCTGCTCCTTGCTCCTGGACCTCAGGGACCTGGATGGTGGCAACTCGATGGTGGGAGGATGCTTAGGAGCAGGCCTGGACTGCGAAGTGGCGGTGGCCAGGCTAACAGGTCAGACCAGGGTTTCGGCCTAGATATGGGCTTTGGGCAAGGGAGTGGATCTGCGTGCTATGGGCGCGGGGATGGGCTAGGCTGGCATTGTGTTCTGCGTGGGTTGTGGCGCAGGCTGTGAAAGAGTGGTGGGTTGCGTAAGTGTGGTCTGGGCTAGGGATATAGTGGGCACGGGCTGTAGTTTAGCGGGTTGAAGCTGGGCTTGGGCTGAACTGCGCAGTGGGCCTGCGCAGCAGGCGGGCTGGGCTAGGGCCTGTGCGGACAGCGGGTTTTGTCCCATGAACTAGGCCTGGCGCGGGACCGCCAAAAGGGTCTGTGCGGGCAGCGGGCTCTGTCCCATGGGCTGGACCTGGCGCGGGACCGCCAAAAGGGCCTGGGCCGGGGTTTACGTGGGCTGGTCTGGGCCGTGGCGGAGCCCACTGGCTGAACCTGGACCCCGGTAGGGTGGGTCAACAGGCACTTGAGCCGGGCCAGCTCCATTGGCCGGGCCGAGGCAGCCATCGGCTGTGCCCGAGCTCGAGCTCGGACGGTCGGGCGAGCAGGCTAAGAGGTGCCCCGATGCAAGCGACCGCTCGATGAATCGCGACGACTCGTGATCGGGCCCTTCCCACGTTAGACTAAAACCCAATCCTTCTCCTTGTTGGCGATTCCCAGATCGGAGGGAGCTAAAGGTGATTGCACTTGCGCATTATAACCCGAGCAATCTTTGTGTTATACTTTACCACAATATTTGCAATAAAAAGAAATACGTTCATAGGAAATACATTGTGTGAAGACCCCATCCACCCCGCGAATTTGAACCGAAGTGATGAGTTTATTTAGGAGGTTGACTTCAACACAAATCCGAGTGAATTCACTCCTTTCACCATTAGCGGTGGTTGCATCCAAGCAAATTTGCTTTCAGATGGCGGCGACAATGCGGGTGAGATTAACATTGCTCCATAGATCAAGATGTAGGCCTGGCAAGCGCACCCAAACCGGCATCGACCATCCTAGAGGTTCATGCTCGGTGTGAAATCCCGACACCCAATTGGGAACTTAGTCACCAATGAACAAGGTCCTCACGCAAGCACCCTATCTCGTTCACTTGCTTGTACTCAAATTGCACCGTGAGCTCACAAAATTGTTGGGGTTTTTCAAGGATATTTTCCATGACTTCTCCTTGAAAAGGGTGAAGAACTGTTAGGTGGCAACCCATTCGTACACACATCTAAATCCACATTATTCACAATATCAATTTCTTTAGAATTTAAAATTGACATTCAAACTTGAGAAATGGAAGTTAACAATTTTTTTTGTTGAGCTAAGACTTTTTCTGCAACCCGTACCGTACGGGGTCCCGGTCGGGATCCGCTCGGCTGGGCGACCTCTCCGAGGTCAGTTTCTCTGTTGCCTCGTTCGTCGTGTCGGATAACTGAGACCAATCCTGTGACTTCGACGGCTGCCAACGCTGAGGTAGCTGCGGACTCGCCAAGAGAGAAGCGACCGTGAGGGTCGCGGCAAGGACCCGTTGCCGCCGGGCCTTGGTCGGCTCGCTGGCCGAGAACTGAGGGGGCCCACGCCCCCTCAAGAGGAGCCCTGCCTTTGAGCCCCCCTTAGGGATGGGGGCTCCTCCATTTCCTTCTCCTTACCTCCTTTTTTCCTCATTTAGATGGCACGCATTTCCTTTTTCAAAAACACGAAGTCTTCAAAGTTCTTTATCAGTCTAGTAAGCATACAAAACGTAGATTCATCTATTGTCATTCAGATTCATGCAATAATGAGTTTATTCTAGAATGCTTTACAGTAGTGTTTTAATTATGGAAAATGCTATAGTTACACAAGAATATATATCAAAAAGTATTTATGACTAGTTAAAAATTTTTTTATTTTATAATTTTTGTATATATGTTTTATCAAAAAATATATTCAACCAATAATTTACTTACACATTGGATTAATACATCATCTATATATTTTAGTGTATACTAGTATGTAAGTGTAGTAATACTCTTTCATTATATATAATTAAAGTATATCATATGTTATCTTGCCTATTTTTTGTAATAAAACAAACCTAAATCCTTCTTATTATATAGCACAATCAAAACAAATAAGCTTTTGTGCTTACTCTTTTGTCACATTGACTTATGCATCCATCCATTCTTCATGTGCAAAATAACCGTCTATTTGCATCCACATGCAAAAGTACTAAATACATTTAAAAAAAAAAGAAGGGATAAGAATTTGAAGGCATGTATGTAATTGCACAGAAAGTTATTCGTAAATTTCAAAAAGTAAATTGTTGCAATGTAATTAATTGCACAGCCTTTCTTTGTCTTTCTTCAGAAATCCAATATCAAACGATCTCATATTGTACACTGAAAGAAAGCTTGTCAATCGAAAATCAAACTTTATCAAAGATATTTTTAATTCTTGTGGTTCCCATCTCTTCTCAACCGAATCCCCTTCCATGTAAACCAAAAATTTTCTATTTTTGGCACTTCTGTTCTGTCAAAACGCAGACCGAAACAAGTTTTCTTGGCTCCCCCGTCATTCTCCTCTTTTTCCATTTTATTTTCGTCTTTCAAGGTTCATATTCTTTTCTAAAACATGGAGAGTGGCTCTGGTCTTTAACTGGATCCACTCTCTAGTTTCGGCTCTACCAATTGAAGTCAATGCTCAAATTCTTCCCGTATCTCTGTCGTGGGAATTGTGTGACTTTGGACGGTATTGAAAGAACAGTTAAGAAGAAAATATGGGATGTTTTCACTGCTTGTGTTGTTGCAAGGCATCAAATGATTCTGGCATGCAATTCAGAAGAAGGGAAGGAACAATTGGATGCTTTCGTTGTCCAAAATTATTATCAGATAAAGAGAATGGTGGGAAAAAAAGTACGATTAGTCCACAAAGAAATGATGATCTTCCAGAAAAAAACAGTTGTTGTTTTTCTTGTATGAAACCATCAAAAGCAAACTCCGAATTCACAAGAAAAGAAAATGATGGGAATTGTTTTGCATGGTTTATGACATCCAACAAGGAAAATGAGAGAAGAAGAGTTAGCAGGATTGATTGTTCATCTTGCTGTCATTCAACATCAAAGGATGATTCACCTGAATCAAGAGGATGTTGTTGCTGTTTCCCTTACTTTAAGAAATCATCTAAAGATGTTCACTCTAGAAATGAACTAAAAGAGAAGAATTGTACCTTTTGCTTATGCCTTTTAGGGTCATCCAAGAAAAAAAAAGGGAGTACGAGGAATGGTTGCGCTGAACGTTTTTGTTGTAAGGAATCGTTATCAAAGGATGATTCAACTAAAAGAAAAGGCATTTGTTATTGCAGTTGTGTTCCTCAAAAGAAATTATCAAAAATAGGAATTGATTACAATGCAGAAAGCAAGAACAAGAATTATTTCCTTTGCTATAGTTCAACCATGGCGGAAGCTAAGGAAAAAAATAAAAAAGGATGTGGGAATGGATGTTTAGATTGTTGTGATACTTCATCAAAGGAAGAATCAACAGGAAAGAGTGGTCATTATTGTTGTATCTGTTTCTCTCGTAAGAAATCAGCAAATAAGAAAATTGATTCTAGAGAAAGAAAGAATAATAATTGTTTCTATTGCTTTATGTCATCTAAGGACGAAGGAAAAGAGAGAAGCAAAAATGGATGTGGGATTGGATATTCATGTTGTTGTGATTCTTCGTCAAAGAACTTTTCAACTGAAAGAAAAGGTCACCGTTGGTGTAGTTGTTTCCCTCATAAAAAATCATCAAAGATTGAAATTGATTCTAGAGGAGAAAGAAAGAGCAAGGAAGTAGGCAAGGCTAGAAACAAAAATGGATTTGGGAATGGATGTTTATGTTGTTGTGATTCTCTATCAAAGAAAGATTCAGCTGAACAAAGAGGTCATTTTTGTTGTAACTGTTTCTCTCATAAAAATTTATCAAGGAGGGAAATTGACTCAAGAGAGGAAAGAAAGAACAAGAATTGTTTCTCTTGCTTTGGGTCATCCAAGGAGAAAGGTAAGGAGAGAAACAAAAATGGATGCGGAGTTGGATGCTCATTTTGTTTTGATTCTTCATCAAAAGATGATTCAACTCAAGGCAGCGGTCACTTTCAGTGTTGTTGTTTCCCTTATAAGAAACCATCAAAGCCTAGAGGAGAAAGCAATAACAAACATTATTTCTCATGCTTTAGGTCATCCAAGGTGGAAGATCTGGAGAGAAACAACAAAGGAGATGGGATTGGATGTTCATGTTGCTTTGATTCTTCATCAAAGAATCATTCACCCAAATCAAGAAGATCTTTGTGTTTATATCCGAGTAGATCTTCAAAAGAGGGTTCAGATTCCAAGAAAGGAAAAGGAAATGGATGCTTCTCTTGCTTCAAACTGAATAAGGAAGATTCCTCAATTGAAGAGAAAAAAGGGAGTTTATGTTGTTTTTGCAATGTAAATAAGAAAAAGGTGGGTCAGGATTCTGCTAAAAAAAGAGGGAATAAAGTGATGTGCTGCTGTGCCTTTTGTTGCACTAAATCTTTAGATGAGGGGAATCCAACATCAAAGGCTAAATGTACTTTAAGTTGCATTTGTTGTGTTCATTCAGAATGTTATCAGCATATACCCATTGATAGAAGAAAAAAGAATTTATGTTCTTATCATGTTCAGGAGCAGCCGCATGTAGTGAATCACTCTTCAACCATGATGCATATTCCATCTTTAGAATCAGGTATAATATTGCCATAAAAATATGAAAATTTTGAAATATTCTTTCTAATTAATAAGCCATTGATATTTGTGTTAAGAAAATTCTTGTTATCTAACTTTGTGCTAAGGAAGAATCATCCTGAAAGCAGTGTCCTAAATCATTATAGCATAAGAATACAAATATGAGGTTTTGTTTACTTATGTCTACACTCACAAGAGAGGATAAGTATTTGATCCATTATTAAAGAAGTCATAATTGTGGTTTTAATTGGACACGTCCCCACCCTTTTCAACATTAGAGAAAGTTCCACTCTTTAAAAGACAAATAAAAGTTTAATGATTATGGGAGAAATTAATATAAAATGGAAGCAATTATTTTAATTTCATCCACTTCAAAAATTTATCAAAATTGGTATTGTTCATTTATTGAGATGGTTATAAAGTATTTAGAGGAAACAATTTAAAAGTATATATTTCTCTCTCGCATCTCTCTTATCTCTTAATTTTTTTTATTTCTTATCAACTACAATGCAAAGATTATTGATTCAATAAAAATCAAGATTTCACTCATCAACATATAATTACCATCAATTCAAAGTTAACTATCTAAGAAAAACTATTTAAGGCTTTCACAACAAAAAACTCATTCCAATGTCACCATGAGACTTGCACATCAATGTTGAGGCACTATTCTAAACATATTATAAAAAATGTCTTAGATCTTTCATAAAAATATACTAAAGCCTAATGCATGATTTGATTCATGTATAATATTGAGCCAATACATGATAAATTAAAGAATAACATTATGTTGCAATTGTTTTTCATAATGTAGCCCATTAAGTGACTATAAGCAGTCAATGCAATAGTGATCTCACTATTGCATTGATATTCCATTGTAGAATTTTATCTAGTATTCTTACATGCTTTAAAATTCATTTGCAATTTTTACACATTTACTTAATTTACTACTTCAATTTCTTGGATTATCTAGTTGTGGCATCATTATACCAAACAAATTGCATTTGATTCAACTTATGAAATAAAAATAAAATGTTTTAACAGATAATGATGGCAAGAACAGATCTCATGCAACTCAGATAGCTCCACTTTCAAATTGCAGCAACTTAGTGCAAGTTTTTAAATACAAAGAGCTTGTTGCAGCAACCGAAAGCTTTAGTGAAGATTTCCTTCTTGGTTCTGGTGCAATTGGGGGAACGTACAAAGGAGAGCTCTTAGAAAAGAATCAGGTTACTTCATTTAAAATTTCTACAACTTTGGAAAATATAACTTTTGTTTAACGCTATGTTTAATACAACTAGAAAAGAATGATTTAAAATTTTTACATGGTGTATATATGTGATAGGTTGTAGCTATTAAAGAGATAAAAAGAGATGTAAATCAAGGAGGCAATGAATTCCATGTTGATGTCGTCATGCTAAGTCTCATTCATCATGCTAATCTTGTGAAACTACTTGGATATTGTGCAGAGAGAGAACAAATGATTCTAGTATACGAGTACATGCCTTTTGGATCCTTACAAGATCATCTATTTGGTATGTATGCTTCTTATAACAAAAGATATATATCCTTATTATACTATTGTACATAGCATTTTGATAATTAAAAGTTTTTTTTAAGGCTTGAATTCCCAATACAATGCTCAAATAAATATCTTGATGTGATTAAGATGTACAATGAATAACTAAGAGTATAATTTGCATGTGCAAGATATTAAAACTATATTTAAACTTATTTTACTATTAATCATAAATTGATTGTTGTCATATTTATCTAAGTATCTTAACAATTACTTTTTTAGAGTTTCAAAGCAACTATAGTGAAGTTTTGAGATTTGATATAACTCCCTTGAACTTCTTTGTTCCATTTGTAAATTAGAAAGTGAACATCTTTTATTTTTAAGAACAATTTTAAGCCATTTCAAAAGACATTAAATTGTTATATGTTATTTCAAAAATTGATGTTTATCATTCAAAATTATTTTGATTGATGTAATATTTTTTATTTGTTATATCAAAATAGGACCTTAATCGATATATTTTATTGCCTCTATTTCTTCATTTTTTTAAAGTTAAAAATTGGGGAAAATTCATATATAATACATGAAACTTTGCTGTTTACAAGATGAGCACCTAGTTTTTACCATTTTCAATGTAACAACCATCCTTTCAAATAACAACAACATAATCCTTTATTTCCATTGTGCACGATCAAATAGAAGCCTCTCCCTAAAGTTCTAAATAAAAATAATCATTCCTAATAGTTCCTTCGCATGTCTTTATTGGCCTTCTTCTTTCTTTTTAATATGAGAAAATTTGATAAACTCAATTTTTTTAACAAGGGTAATGCATGGCCTACACTTAATATTCTCAAACCATCTAAGATGGCATTCTCTAGTCTTATCTACTAATGGAACCACTTTCAAATAGCATGGAAAATTTTAACTCATTTTTATTATTATGTAAAATACATATCAATTTGAGCATATCACACTAGATGGTAGCGACGATGCTCGAGAACTAGACTCGCAAGCACTAGCAATTCAGAAGCTGACGGCAATCCATCCTTCCGCTACTACCAACAATACTGCACCAGTAGCACCTGCCCCTTATGCACCCCCATGTCTCATCAATCTGCAAATGGACTTTTGCACATCTTTGATGCGGATAAGATTCTTCTTCACCATCTTTAGCCAACTGGCTGTATCCATAGGAGAAAGGTTCCCACTGAAGGTTGAAGGTCTCAACCTTAGAAAGCTGTGCAAAAATCCATTTGCAGATTGATAAGATGTGTGGGGTGCATAAGGGGCAGTTATTGCTGGTGCAGCATTGTTGGTAGTAGCGGAAGGATGGATTGCAATTAGCTTCTGAATTGCTAGTGCTTGCTGAGTCTGATTCTTGAGCATCATCGCTACCAAAACATATTTTATGTGTTGTGTATGTAAGGAGCTCTCATGAGCCCTTAAAAATGTATCATATATCATAATGATAATTTTTTGAGAAAAGTTGATTATTTTACATAGAATATAATATGCAAAGTCAAATGATTAATTTTAATTCTTAAAATTAAATAGTTTATTGAATAATAATGGTGCATTTATTAATTAAAAGAAGAAAAACTAAAGAGATAGTTTCATACCCATCATCCTATACTTGAATATATATTTAATTCCTTCATCATTATTTTTAGTATTACCACCTTATTTTGAGAGCATCATTAATTGTAATTCATATTTTCTTTTGAAAAATAAATGGAATAAGTAATGTCATGGATAAATGCGTTGAATTACAACTATAAATGTTCCCAAGTGATTTGTAGATAAATATCCGAAAAATCAATAGTCGGAATATTTTTTCTCTTATTTTCTTGCAATAAGTTAGTAATAAACAAATTTCAAATATTGTTAGAATTTAAAGAATCTAGCAATTTAGAATCATGGGCATTACCATGCATGTATTGAATTCAAAAAATAACCAATAAAATGGGGAATTTACAAATCCCTTAACGACTAGCTTTTATATCTTCAAGTCAGTAAATGAGTCAAAAATTAGTTAGGGTTAAAACTCACAATAGTACATGCCCAAGAAAATGAGACATTTTAAATAATTGGGATATCTACTATATATATCAACATATTTATTAAACTAACTTTGAAAAATAATGATGATATAAATGATGGTAAATACTAATCATTCTCTATATATTAGTACTTTTTTGTTTTGAATAATCCATATGCACACAAAACATTTTCAATCATATAAAAGTAAACATGATAAACGATCAAACTTAGCTTATTTCATTCAACAAAGGATTGGTTTTAAGGAAGAATAAAGTATACCATTGATTCATAATAACTTTGCATTCATAAGCTAACATAAATCATAAAACTATATATGAAGATATAATAATGTTCCAAAGTTAAAAAGAAAGAAAGTTGGTGGGAAATTTGCCTATAAATTTTTGTAATTTTACATCATTGTTTATTTGTTTTAACTATATTTATGCAGATTTAAAGCCAAATAATAAGCCTTTGGATTGGTTCACAAGAATGAAAATAGCAACTGGAGTAGCCAAAGGCCTTGAGCATTTGCATGACATATCAAACCCTCCAATAGTTTTTCGTGATTTGAAAGCCTCAAACATACTCCTTGATGAGGACTACAATGCAAAATTGTCAGATTTTGGCTTAGAAAAGCCTTTAAGCGTGATGGGAACTTATGGATGTTGTGCTCCAGAATATGCTTTGACAAGAAAGTTTACTAAAACAACTGATGTTTATAGCTTTGGGGTCTTGCTTTTGGAGCTGATCACCGGAAGGAAAGCTATAGACATCACTAGACCAAAAAAGGAACAATATCTTTCTCATTGGGTATGTTGTTCACTATTTTAATTTATTTTTTGATTGAAATCTTCTTAGTTAAATTAATAATTTAATTTATTTTTGTTTGATGCTACTAAAAAAACATGAGTTTTGAACTTCAAAATTCTTCAAATACAAATAAAAGTTTCACATTGAATATTCTGCTTTCTATATATAAGCAATCATAAAACTTATGATAAAATAATTAAAAATATATGTAATATAAAAGTGAATAAAATAGTGATGTTATAATAATGTTACAGGAAAATATTTTGGAAGAAAATGTTTTGCTAATTTTATAGTGCATGGGTGTAATTTCTTAAACTAATATATTCTTAATTCTTGATATTTTTATGATAAAATGTAATAAATTCTAAATAGTAAATATGTGCAAATAATAAAATAAGCGGAACAAATATGATTGTTTTTTAATTGATGTTTTTTTCCAAATTAACTATTTTTTTTCAACGCATAGGTTGCACCACTTTTTAAGGATAAAAGGAAGTTTCTTACATTGGTTGATCCAAATCTCAATGGATGCTATCCTATTAAGGGTCTTTACCAAGCCCTTGCAATTGCTAATATGTGCCTTCAAAATGAAACCAACAGTCGCCCCTTGATGAGTGATGTTGTTACAGCAATTGAATATTTAGTGAAGCCAGAGACAGATCTCTCCAAGTCGTTAGAAGAACCTTCTATTCCTCATCAAATTATTCCTTCAGATTATGAAATGCTAATGTTTCAGCACAGTCCTAGAAATAGTTGTAGGAGAAAAAATACCATGAGTTTTGATGAAGAGTCCTTTCAATCACTTGCGAGTGATGCAGAATCTAGTGGCGCATTGAGAGAAGATGATATACAAGAAGAAGAATGAATACATTTCCATGTTCAGAAATTTTTCATAAGCAACTTTAGGTAGAAAATGCATTGCCAGTGTGGTCTAGATGTTGTTTATGCCTCAAACTTGCATTTTATTGCATCTTTGCAACTTTAGAATCTTATAATTCATAATTTTTCTAAGAATTTTTTGACATTACAGTTAAGGGTATATGGAACATAGATGTTTTGTTATACTGTGGTTGTTCCTTATCATATAAAAATACAAATGTTCCAAAAAAAAGGGTATTTCGGTTATATAGTTTTAATATGGATTGGTTCTACTATCTCAGTTTCATGGTTCAAGTGGATACAAGTATATAACTTTTTTGTGAAATTGCATAGCCTTCTAGCAAACAAGGAAAAGGAGTTGCATTTATTTGTTGTATTCCGTCTCCATGAATGAAAATTTAAGCCCAAATTTTTTTTGTGGGATGTTGATATTTGTATTTCCATGTGACTAGTCATGTATACTTGATCAGTAGTGGTTGTATTGGCTATTTGATTTATCCATGCTATCACTCAAGGTTTTGGCATTCTTTAATTATAAACTTCAAAGCTTGGTTGTTGAAAAAGAGTGGATTACTATGGTTAGCTTAGGTACATAAAGTTTTCCTCAAGTAAAGCCTTTCATTTTTGGGTATAGCCACCGCAATTGCTTACCTTTTTTATGTTTTAAAATTATTGGACTATTAAAATAAATAAATATATATATAATAAATTAAGATGAGTTTAATATCTAGATAAGTATTATATTTTTATTTTTCATTAGATGTGAGTGAAGAGGTGTTTTTTTTAGGAATGTGTCTTTTGAGGTGTGTCTTTTTATTAGGAATGTGTTTTTTCATTGACACCGCTTATACTATTATATTTACTAATGTATTTATTAAATTAGATGAGCAAAAATAAAATATTATTTCAATATATTAAATTTTATTTTCTTTCTTTTGTGCAAAGATGGTGAATTATTCAACTGCTCTTTCTCTACTTGGTATCAGAGATTGGTTGATAATTCGTCTTACAATTATTCGGGTTTTCTCAACGATGAAAAGCAGTAGTAGTTTCCGTGGTTTGGGATTTGATATGCTCACACATACAAATTTCAAGAAATGGAAGTCACGCTTAGAGAGTTATTTGTTGGGAGAAGATTTGTGGGAAGTTGTTGGTGGAGATGCACAGGAAGCGGTGGCGTCGACTAGAACAAATGACCGGAAAGTCAAAGTATGGAAGAAAATGAATGTGAAAGCAGAGTTCACTCTAAAAAGGACTATCTCATCGGACTTGTTCGATCACATTATAGGGTGCAATTCGGCGTTAGAATTTTGGGCATCTCTTGATGGTTTGTTCAATAAGAAAAATGTGGCGAGGCTTCAATTTCTTGAGAACGAGTTGGCGAAAGCAAATCAATGAGAGCTTTCTATTTCTGCATTCTTCTTAAAGTTGAAAAATCTCTGTGCAGAGATTATCGCATTGGATCCGGAAGAGCCAATTTCTGAGGCAAAGATGAAGAGACATATTATCAGAGGATTACGGAAGGAGTATCTATCATATGTCACAGCGGTGCAAGGATGGGCTACTCAACCATCTTTGATGGAATTGGATAACCTCTTGGCATCTCAGGAAAGTTTGGCTAGACAGATGGCAGGAGTGTCCATCTCCGGTGAAGGCGGTGACGTTCTATACACCGGAAAGAAGAAATACTAGGATAAGAAAAAAAAAAAAAGAATGATAGTGAAAATTTCTCTGCCTCATCTAAGGAGGGTGGGGCTCATTTCTCTCTTAGGAATGATGAAGGAAAGAAAGTTGTCAGATGTTTCAGATGTAATAAGGTTGGACATTACAAGCGTGATTGTAGGGTCAACCTCACATCAGGTCATACAGCAGAGAAGGAAGAAGGTATAAAGGAGGACGAAGGTTGGGGGAGATGTTTTCTTGCCGAAAAGGTTTCTACTGTGGAAGCCTTAGCCTCTATGAACTTCGAAGATGATTGGATCATTGATTCTGGATATGGACACCATTTTACTGGTGATGGGTCCAAGTTCTCATCTCTGCAAAAGTATGAAAGAAATGATGCAATCGTGACAGCATATAACATAGTCCATGCGGTGGAGTAGGAAGGGATTGTGACAGTGGGTAGTGATCAAAGTGCACTCACGTTAAAGAGTGTGTATCACGTGCCGCACATGGAGAAGAATCTTTTTTTAGTAACAAATGTGGTTGATGCAGGGTACCATGTGCTTTTTGGGCCGACGGAGGTAAGGTTTCTATGAAACTTAAATTCGGTAAAAGCAGAGGTGACTCACACTAGAAGATGAGTTCGTGATTTGTTTGTTCTTTTCGCAACATCATACGTGGACAAAATGAAGAGCAATGATAGTGCTCTAATTTGGCACGAAAGGTTGGGGCACGTCGGCATGGAAAAGTTGAGAGTGATGGTGGCAAATAGTCTTGTTAGAGACTTACCTAGCTTATCTTTTTTCGATGACGAGCATGTATGTGAAGGATATCAATTTGGGAAGGCTCATCGTCTTCCATTTGACACGTCTCTCTCAAGGAGCAAGAGACAATGCATCCATAGCGATGTGATGGGGCTAACAGTTACCTCATCTTATTCAGGAAACAAATATATGCTGTTGTTTGTGGATGATTTCTCACGCTACACGTGGGTGTATCTTTTAAAAGAGAAATCAGAAGTGTTCGTCAAGTTCTTGGAATTCAAAGAGAGGGTGGAAGGTGTGCTTGGACGAAAGATCAAGAAGCTCAAAATGGATAATGGTGGAGACTTCACATCTGGCAAGTTCCTTTCTTTCTGCCGTAAGCATGGAATTAAAAGGGAGTTATCTTGTGCTTATACGCCGCAGCAAAATGGGGTGGTCGAAAGGAAGATTCGACATATTATTGAGACTTGTAGGTGTTGGTTGCATGCCAAAGGAATTCCCAAAGCCTTATGGGTGGAGGGAATGGTTTGTGCGGCATATGTGATAAACCGATTGCCATTAAGCTCGAACAATCAAAAGTTGTCGCATGAACTTATATTTGGAGAAGTGCCGAGTGTGAAACATATGCGAGTGTTTGGAGCAACTTGTTATGTTCATGTCCCAGATGTACGAAGAACAAAACTTGAAGCTAAAGCTATAAAGTGTGTTTTCATTGGCTACGATGAACAAAAGAAGGCTGGAAATGTATGGACCCCCAGACTCGAAGGTTCATTATCTCTCGTGACGAGGTGTTCGACGAATTGATGTCATATGATGGAGGGCCTAACATCATGTTGGAAGAGAACAGTGGAGTAGCAAATCTTGAAGAAGAAACTGAAGGAGAATCAGTTGAGTTACCAGTGTCTCCAGAAGCCCCATACCCTTCAAATTCAACGTCAATGGAGACGGAGTCAAGAAGAAGGGGGAGTAAAGCTTCAAGTCATGGTGATGAGGGAGCAAGTGCAGAGACAAGAGGTGGAGAGGTGGAGAGTAGTACTCTTAGAAGATCAAACCGAATGATTGTGCCGCCTGCCCGCTATAGAGAAGGAAATTTAGTAGCAATGTGTTCATGTTACTTTGCCAGCCCACTTGATGAGCAAGAGCCGTCGTGCTATGATAAAACTAAAAGCGTAAAACAATTGGTAGAAGCCATGGAAGAGGAGATTAATTCCCTCAAGAAAAATGAAACATGGGATCTTGTGCCCAAGGTTGATGGCGTTACCCCAGTTACTTGCAAATGGGTTTATAAAGTGAAGAAAAAAGCGGACGATAGTCTCGAGCGCTTCAAAACTAGGCTTATCGCTCGAGGGTTCTCACAAAAGTATGGAGAGGACTATGAAGAGACGTTTAGTCCGGTTGCGAAGATGACATCGGTACGTGTTGTGATTGCATTGGCAGCATGCAAAAGTTGGAAATTGTGGCAGTTGAATGTAAAGAATGCATTTCTTTATGGGGATATTGATAAAGATATCTTCATGGTGCAGCCACAAGGATACGTATCCAAAGATCATCTGAATTATGTTTGTAAGTTGAAGAAAGTACTATATGGTTTAAAATAAGCACCGCGGGAATGGTACAGAAAAATGGCAGAGTACTTGCAATTCTGTGAATATTTTGCTTCAGATTCTGACTCAAGTATGTTTGTGAAGAAGCGTGGCAACCTACATGTTTTTGTGCTTTTGTACGTTGATGATATGATTGTAACAAAAAATGACAATGGGGAGGTGACAATGCTTAGAGGAGTTGTCAATCCAGTTTGAAATAAAGAACCTGGGTGAACTTCACCATTTCCTTGGCTTGGAAGTTCAAAAGGTGAAGAAGGGACTAATTATATGTCAAACTGGATATGCTAGGAAGATCGTTGAACGATTTGGTATGAAAGAAGGCAAGTCATGTTCCACACCCTTGGAAACGAACTTGAAATTAATCCGTGAAGAATGTAGGATTTTAGTGGATCCTAAGTCATATCGTGCGCTTGTGGGGAGTTTGATTTATTTAACGATTACGAGGCCGGATATTTCATATGCGGTAGGCCTAGTGAGCCATTATATGAAAGAGCCATGAAAATCACATATTGATGCGGCTAAAAGAATTCTCAAATATGTCGGGTCAACCTTGGAATTTGGGTTGTTGTATGAGAAAAACACAAATTTTGTGTTGCATGGGTTCACAGATGCGGATTTTGCTGGAGATAAAGATGATATGAGGCCGATATCTGGGTATGTATTCATGTGCGGGTCAGCAGCAGTCTCATGGTGCAGCAAGAAGCAGAATTGCGCGTCCATCTCCACTACCGAAGCAGAGTACAAGGCATCATCTTTAGCAGCTCAAGAGTGTATCTGGATTTGTAGACTTGTGGAAGATGTGTTTATGAAGATTGAAATGACTACTATACTCTGTGGGGACAACGAGAGTACCTTGAAACTCATGACAAACCTAGTTTTTCATGCTCGGACAAAGCATATAGAGATTGAGCACCATTTCATTTGGGAAAAGGTGCTTGATTGTGCCATTATTGTGGAACATGTTCGGAATCATGAAAATGTGGCAGACATATTTACAAAAGCATTGCCAAAAGGACCATTCGAACATCTTCGTAGTTTGCTTGGAATGGTATCAAAAACTCACCTTAAGGTGGAGTATTAAAATAAATAAATAAATATATATATATATATATATATATAATAAATCAAGATGAATTTAATATTTAAATAAGTGTTATATTTTTATTTTTCATTAGATGTGAGTGAAGATGTGTTTTTTTAGGGATGTGTCTTTTGAGGTGTGTCTTTTTATTAGGGATATGTCTTTTCATTGACACTGCTTAGACTATTATATTTACTAATATATTTGTTAAATTAGATGAGCAAAAATAAAATATTCTTCAAATATATTAAATTTTATTTTCTTTCTTTTGTGCAAAGACGGTGAATTACTTAATTGCTCTTTTTTTACTACTATGGATAGTTTTGTTATTGCTATTGAAGTCACTTGGAACTCCAACTATGGAGGGGATCCTTTGTTCTCACTTAAGAACAAGATCATTCAAAGCAAAATGATCCTTAAACTCCTTAATATGGGATGGATGAGGAAACTAATTAAAAATTCTGAACAATTGAGAGCTGTCCAAGCTGCCATTATGTCTCAACTAGATCGAGATCTTGACAATTCTATTCTCCTTCACGATCTTAAGAAAACTAATAAATTGTTAAGTATTTCTATTTTTAGGGAAGTTTCTTAGGCCAAACAAATGGCCAAGGCTCATTGGCTATCTAAGGGTGATGAAAATTTGTAATTCTTTTATACTCAAACGTGGGTTTGATGAAACAAAATTAGAAGCATAATTTGGCCTGTAATCACTCCATCTCTTTTGAGGTTAGGTTCACTAATTTTGTAAGCTACTAAATAAGCCCTTGGTACATGGTTATACTTTTTTTTTAAATTTATGCTTCCATCCTTCCTACCTAAGTTTTAAGAATTCTCTTAAGTTTTAGTATTCAAAGATCCATCAAATGTTGCATCAATCAATTTCCTTATGCTTGTGTTGAGTTCATTATAAAATGTCTGTATGCTTGAAGCCATAGGGAAAGTTCATGATGTGGGCATTCCTTGAATCATTCTCAACTATCATATAAGGACTCACCCTCATGCTACAGAAAATATGATAACTCATTATGCAACCTTGCAATCTTTGTTGCTGCAAAATATTTAGCAAGGAATTTTTGAGCTCTCATTCTAGGTGGTGATTGAATCCCTTGGTAAAAATAATAACTAGCTCTTTGGTCAATCTCTGAGTAAAATTTGAAATAGTTTTAGTTTAATTGCATTTTCAAAATTTGAACATAGCACAAATTTCCAAAAGGTAGAATGTGCATGTTTGGATCCTCCATAGTAATCCACATAAATGAGAAATTTGTATCCTAGGCAATGTAGCTAGCTTGATTTAAAAATTATTAGCTTCTATACCCGGTCTTACTATTGCATTAAAGATGCCTCCTATAGTAAGCAGAGCGTAATCACGTAAGGCTCTCCCATCATGGGGTTATTGTACACTTTACCAAGATTTTTATCATCCATATTCTCATTAATATCAGTAATGTAAGTCTCACATCAGATTATGTATAGGGTTCGCTCAATTTCAAGATCAAATACCAAATTAAGTCCATATTTTATTTGCATACAAACCCAAATTCCTGAAATCACTAGAAAAACAATCTCAACACTGATGTAAAGATGACACAAAAAAAAGTCTGAATCACTACTTTAATGCTTTCGCTAATACCATACAATCCTCGACAACGATGTCAAAAATTAGTAAGGCACAAAATGTAGTATATGTATGAGCACACAGGTGTGCGTGTTTGTGCTTAGCCACGAATTTGCACATCTTGTATTACAAACAAAGGACGTTGGGACGCGCTTGGGCGCATTGCTTGTTGCTTGCATATTAAGGATGCGTCGTAAAAATGTCAATCGCACGAATACCTGCACCATAGAAAAATAACACAAAAACATTTAAATAGTACGTAATTCACAAAAAAAAAAATAACAATGGGTTCTAGAATGATATAAAATTTAGCGGATTACCCAGCATCTCAGATGATCGAGTAGATGTATCTGGCTCTCACTTGTTCTATACATGCTCGCAGAGCAAGACAGTAATATTAGATTATTGAAATTCACTATATTTCATTCAGATTCAGTTACAATTTTCAGTAATTGTTCAGACTGTTCAGTACAGTAATTAGAGATTGTTCAGTTCAATTTACTTTTACTACAGTCTTTGGTGACTATTTAGTTTTTCTTTTTTGTAACAATTTTTAGTGACGGTTTGGTTTTCTTTTTTGTTACAGTCTTCTATGATTGTTTGGTTTTATTTATTTATAATTACAATCTTAAGTGACTATTTAGCTTTACTTTCATTTCAATTTAATACTAATAGTTTATAATACTATTACTCTGCATATGTTTCATTTGATAATATTTTTACAATTTGCATTCTTTCTCCACTTCTTATATGCTTTGTACAGTTTGACAATTTCTACAGGATTGTACTTCGGTCAGCTCGGTACGGTATAATAGTTCTTAAGTATCTTTTACAATTTTATTTTTTGCGCTCACACTTTTTAGCATTTTTGCGCTACTTATAATAGTTCTTAAGTATGTTTGACTGGATTTTTTTTATAATGTGTCCTCGTGTGTGATACAAGATCAAGAGCTGTTGGAAGACTAAGCATATGAGTTGGACTCCGTTCAGGAGGAGGGGATTGTTTAGTTATATTTTTTACTTTCAGTCATTTTCATTTTATTTTTTGTTAAAGAGAGACTATTATATTCAGCTTATTTAAAATATTGGACGATTTTCATTTTCTTTCTGTGGCAAATGTATTTTTTAATTTATTTATGGATGATGGAAATGTGGACAATGTCTTTTCTTTTATTTTCATTTATACATTCTTGTATTACACCTCAATAGGATCTTAGGCATAATTAAAGCCTAATATTAGTTTTGTCCTACTTACCCAATATCAGGTTATTATGGATTAACTTAGAGAGCATGGAGAGTGCTATATGGTAAATCCATGCTAGGATGTTTTGCCTTCAACTCAAGTCCTATGTACCAAGACTCAAAGTCAAAATTTAAGTTATTCTAAGATCATCCCTACTATTATAAATCTAAACTAGTTCATGGTTATACATATCAAAGCTATATTTAAGCATATTAAAATATTTATCAACCAAATTATTTAACATGTTTTCAAAGTAAGACGTAAGCCTTCATTATTTTCAAGACTAATGCCTATTCTCAGGGTTCAAATGAATTTGATCATAATGTGAGTTCAAATCATGATTCATATGCTTAGCTAAGATCCAAATTAAAAGGGAGTAGTTGATAAGTGGAGTGGAAACAATAAGAATAGCTTGATATTTATCTATGTTATGAAAGGGCAAAATGTTGGTCTAGACTAGCTTAAATTGAATTGAACATGAGCATACAATTTTAAATTCTGAACTAAACATGATTTTTTAAGGAAATGAGGGTCATTGTTTGGCACAAAATTAGTAATATGTTATATGGATAGTTAGAATAATTAAGATAGTTAAACACTTAAGCATGAACTTAAGATCTTGACTAGTTTCCTTACTATGCAAGATCTAAACATTCTCATCACAAACATGAGTAAGAACTGCTCTAAAAAGAATTCAATTGCATTAATACAAGCTTATCATGACATATTTGAATGCTAAAATAGTAGGATTGATTCAGAAATTAAGACTGCAATTGGATTTTAGCAAGATTTAAACTAGATTAAATTCATAGAGACAAGGTAAGTTTTGATCCAATTGGATTTAATATGAGGTTAATGAACTTATCTAAGATGTTGACAAACTAAAAATACGGGATGGTAAGATCCCGAGATTGTCATCCTTTGGGAACGGTGTTTAGTTTTGTTACTAGAGTTACTTAATTTCAATAATATTTAAGTATCAATTTGGTTTTGGTATTGGTCCTAATTATAATTTTTTAGTTTTTTGATTTGAAACTGCTTTTGGAGAATTAAGGAGAGTTGGGGTTAAACATGCAAATGATATGGATTTATGCAAGCACTCTTCTTCTCAATTTCATGTTAAGTTAATTGGATTCATTTTTTATTTCATAATCAAGAGATTTAGTTTTCCTTAAAGAACGTTACTAAATGTACTAAATCTTGTCTAGTACTTCAAAATGAATACTAGAAGGTTCAATTTTGGCACATAGATATTCATGTGATAATTAGCTTTTGATTTCATTTCTTACATCTAAGTGATAAAATCTATATTTTAGGTTGAATGTCACATGAACTTGATTCCACTAATGGCTCACACGCATCAACTCTTAATTTAGCTAAGAAGATGAGCTACTAGGCTAACTGGGTTTATGTCACATCACCCGTAGCACTTAGTTCTCTAGAACCTCACATAAATCTAGGGTGAGTTATGGAGCTCAATTGGTGTTCCTCGGCTTACATACGTCTACTCTTGATTTAGCCAAGGTAATGTGCTACAAAGCTAAATAAGCTTGTTACATAGCTCATAGCTTAACACGCATCAATTATCTCGCATAAATCAAGAGTGAGCTATGGAGCTCAAAAAAGGTTATTATTATTTCTCATGAATTAAATGATCAAGCACTTATCCAAGGTTGTGCATGGGCTGTATTCGCACGACAAATGTTGTCACGGACATTCACAGCATTAACACTCATGCATTCACAACCATAGGACAAGACGATCATTGAGCTCTATGAGATTTATATAATGAAAATATATGTGTATAAATTTATATAAGGAATTTACATTTTCCAATTATTCATTCATATAGCATACAAACATTTAAGGTTTAATAAACATTTTATTAAATTCAAGAGTGCAAACATTACGTCCATGTGTTTTTACATCCTCATGCCCAACTGTTCCCAAAGGGAGATTAGGTTGTCATTAAAATGAAAGTACAAGGAAAACAACAAGAAACTTTAAGCCTTTGCATGACTTTGACAATAAATATAAGTGATAAAAATTAGAGTACAATACGAAGGAACAGCTATCGCGTTCACCTTGATCTCTCTTTCCTTAAATCTCCTTGAGTCTTTGCTATTTGCGATTCTCCTTTTCCTTAGCTGCAACCTTCTCCTCCCTTGGGGTATGGGACTCTCCTCAATATCTCCTCTCACAGCCTTCATAATCAATAGCTCATAAATTGAAATTGGGGACCTTGTATAAATCTTGAATCTTTTTTTTTTATAATTTTTTACTCGGCCTCCATTCATCAATGCAACCAGCCACCTTCTCCTTAAGATTTGAATTTATATTTATGTTTTATTCCTTTATTCCCTTGGTAATGAAGGAGTTTTAAATGTATGCAATCAATTTATGTTGTGGTAAGTGGAAAGATTTAAATCCATTGGTCTTCCCGTAGTTGTAGCACCGAGATCTCAGGTTGAGTCATCTACGATGCGTTGTAGCGCCAGGCTCTCGAGTTGAGTCCGCTGTGGCGCACTGTGGTGACGGGCTCTCGGGTTGTCCACAGCGGCACGCGGTAGCACTAGGTTCTCAAGAAATAGTCATTGTAGTGTGTTGTAGCGCCTTTCCCTTGGGAACAAGGGCGTTGTGGTGCTCTGTGGGGCGCTATGGCATGCTGTAGCACCTTGTAGCGTGCATAATTGTTCATTTTCATCCAATTCCTTCTTTTTCAAAATCTGATCACTTCCTAACTGAAATGACATCAAAACACACTAAAACAATCATTAGATTTCATATAACATCACTGAACTGTCATTAGCACATGAAACACCAAGCATCATTATAAATTAAAATATATACATTAAGGTATGGAGGATGTCATTTAAGTTGAAGTATAATAATATACATACATGCACATCATATATCTATGCTAGATTGAAGCTTTCAAGAGTTCATTAATACTATTTAAATTATAAGAATTCTTTGATTTAATTAGAAATGGTCTTATTAAATCACTAAATTAATGAGAATAAATAAGAACTTAAATAATGAATGGACATCTAGAATACTTTAGTTTCTATACATATATTAACCATTCAAGTTTCTAGTTTAGGTTGGAAAAGTTTTAATCTGCTTTATAGATAATGAATAATCTAAGATTAATTATAGATGAGTTTTAGATATATTTTAAATAATATTTAACCAAGCACAATTAAGCTTAGGTGACCATGATTGGTTAAGGTTGATAATCATGTACACTTCATAGAAATTAAAATTGTGGGCATGTAATGTCTTACTAAAGATCTAAGAGCTCTTCAATGGTCTTAATAGAATCCCCTAGTGATTGGTTGAATCCTAACTGATTTGGTTTCCAATTGAGCTAACTTAGTTTATTTCAAGGGATTCTTAATCCCTCTCCCCATGATTGGTTAAGTTTCCAATGGAATCACCAACCCACACAGCTCTAGCCTACACAAAATGATTTTATAGAGTTTTATTTAGCTCCCTTAGGTTTGGCTAGACGCAAACTTGGTCAATATCAGTTTGAGTTAGCCATAATTAAAGGGTCTAAGTTAACTTCACCCTTTTGTGTCACATAAACCCAAGGGAAGTAAGAAAATGTTTCTATGGTCTAGGGAGTATACCAAGAGTGGCCTTCCAAGGCTTAGAGAAATTCTTAAGAGGTTATGGCTAGGTTGATTGGACCATGAATGGTTAGATTTTACCTGGTTAACTCAGGTTAGTCAATTTTGTGCTCTCGAGTTAGCTACTTTATTATTAGTTTTATTCTAGCGTGTAAATTTTCTTATTTTAATGCACAAAAAATAGGTTATTTCCATAAAATTTTAAAATTTTAAGATTTAGCTACTTTAATGTTAGTTTTATTCTAACAAAAATAAAAGGAACTCTTGAAACAAAATATATGCACAGAAAGAAACACAAGATTTATTGTGGTTTGTCGAACAGACCCTAAATCAACTTTTTTGAAGATTCATCTTCTCTGAAATCCACTCACTCTTTGAGTCATTCCCATATTATTCCCACAATAAGTAGAGAAGTATGCCCTCCTTTCTTCAAATCTTATCCATGGAGCTAAGGAAGAACCCTCCATTCTAAGGCTTTACTGAAATAGATATGCCTATAACCCTTTTGCAAAATCATGCAATAGTAGGGTAAGAAAGAAAAAAACAACTATACAAAAAAACCTATAAAACCTTACAAATCCATGAGGTTAAAGCTTATCATGCTCCCATAATTAGCATCTTAAGCTTATGAGAATGCAGTCATTCATTTGAATTTAAAAGCTTGAAGGTTTCCATATAACTTCATTTTGAAATTTTCAAGAGAAGATATGAAGAGCCTTGGTGCTGTTAGAGGTTGGATTTGGCACATATTTAAATATAAAGAGATAAGGATTCATAATAGGCAATGATCAAATTTCTGGAAACTAGACATGCTTGGTGCATGTGTGGCAATCCATGAGCCAATATTTTTCTTTATAAGCTAGCTTAGCCATAGTTCAAAGATTGATCAGGCATGATTGGGTGAGATATTTAAAAGACAGTCTATCACCCCACATATTGGTCTGCATAAATCACAATATGCTAGGGCCAATGATTGATGTGCTCTTGGGCGCATTCACCAAGGCACATAAAAGCTTGTATCTAAGTGTAACCACTGTTAATTAGCTTTTAAATTTACTTAGATTCATCCTAAAGCTCATTTTCTCTAAAACCTTAGCATTAAAGATTAAAACTAAGTCTAACTAGTGCAAATGCAATCATGAAAATATACGCATAAAATATAATAAATTAAAATTTATATAAAAATATCCTTAATCATCAAATCTTCAAGCTGTTACAACTTTAAGTCTTAAATTATTTTGGTCCAAAGCCTTACTTGATTATTCAAGTTCTTCATGACTTAACACTTGAGCTTTTGTATATCTAGCATCTAAGAACTTCTAAGTAGTAAAAGAATCGATACTAATACTATGAGATAATCAATTTGAACTAAAACTTAAATATTATCATTAAAATTTCACTCTAGATCTGGGAAGAAGAAGCAACCTCCACACTCCAACGGATTAAAGTTTAGCATATAAAATATCCCTCACATGTTTCCTTAAATACCCAAGGCCTAATTAGACTTCATAGGACTTAAAATACTCCTAAAATTACTTAAAGCACCACCAAAATATGTGATAGGGTTTTTGTGGGCTCAGGGCATGCCTGGGTGTCATACGTTCAAATCACTGGCACCAAAGCACGTTTGGGCTCCCCAAACAGCTTTCAGAGCGCATCATGGCATATGGATATTTAATGACTGCAAGGTGCGCCAAGTGCCTGAATTGCTCATAACTTGTCCCATAACACCCCGAGACCTCCCAGAAACCCACCATATCTTTATTGACACCTCTATGGATGATCTAATTGATCTCCACACTTCAATAATTTTCTACTTGGAGACCTATTTGGATCATTACACCGTCAAACTTGGATCTTCTTCAACCTTGCTTCTAGCCTTTCAAAAGGCGTGGTGTGGCTCACCCCGCCCTCTTATCACATACCAAGGCCAACTGAAGAAGTACATAGCTTCAGTTTCTCCACTATTATAGTCTTCGATGTGTGAATCTTCTCAACTATGTGGCAGGTGATTTAGGAATGATTTTCCCTTCATCATCATGATCATCTTGTTGTACCTGCTCATTGTTGTCTTCAACTTCAAAGTACTTTAATTCATTCTTTGAAGCTTCTTCTATATTTTTATGAACTCCATTATAGTCCTTATACATCTCATTTTCATTGTATGTGATGTCCCTACTTTTGATGATTTTATGATTCTAATAATCACTGAATTTGTACCCAAATTCTTCAGCTTTGTAGCTTATGAAAGTGCACTTGATTGCTTTTGAATCAAATTTGCTCCTAGAACCTACATCAAAATGTACATATGTTGAGCAGCCAAATACCCTTAGGTTCTTTAATTTCACCCCTTTTACACTCCATGCCTCCTCGAGTGTTCCTTCTTTTAAAGAAATTGACGGCCCTTAGTTGATCAAATAAGATGTTGTGTTGACAGGCTCTGCCCAATACTGTTTGGGCAATCCATCATGTATCCTCATGCTCCTGGTACATTCTGTGATAGTTCTATTCATGGGCTATGCACCACCATTTCTTGGGGTGTTCGCAGAACAGTCTCATCTAATTCCATTTAAAGCACAAAAATCCTTCTCACAATACTCCCCACCAATGTCTGATCTCAACATTTGAGCTTCAAGCCCGTTTCATTCTCTACCAAGGCTAACCATTTCTTAAATATAAAAAATACATCAGATTTTTGCTTCAAGAAATAAATTCATACCTTCCTTGTATGATTATCTATGAATGTAACAAAATAAGTGGCTCCTCTAAGTGAAGAACAGGTGTTGGACCCCAGACATCTGTATGCACCAGCTCCAACTTTTGAGATTTTATATATCTTTAATTCTTTGAGAAACTGGCTTTCTTCTACTTGCCATAGACACAGTCTTCACAAAACTCTATGTTCACATATTTTAGACCTGGAATCTTTCTTCTAAATAACAATGACTTCAAACCTTTCTCGCTCATATGACCGAGCCTTTGAAGCCATAGAAGTGAATCTACCTGTCCTTTTTCTTCAATAGAATATGACACTTTATTTATCAGGAAAAGTGTCCCCTTTTTATTACCTCAAACAATGACTAGTGCACCTTTGATGACCTTCCAATTGTCTCCTATAAAGTTGGTACTATAGCCCACAAGCTAACTAGCTAACAGAAATCAAGTTCCTTTTTTAGACAAGCAACATGTCGTACTTCCTTCAACTTCCATACTGACCTGTTTGGTAACTGAATATCCACATCACTTTTGCCTACAATATTGCAGGCCTTGTCATCTCCCAAGTATACCTTACCTAAATCTCCTTTGGTGTAGTTCTTGAAAGCACCCATGCTTGGAGTTGCATGGAATGACGCACCTGGATTCACAACCCATGATTAGTGCTAATAAGCGATAGAATCAAGGCATCCTGATTTTCCTTCACTGAAATATTCATCGAGGTCTTTTCTTTATCACCTCCTAACTTCTTTAAGGTAGGTAAATCTTTCTTAAAGTATCTTAATTTCTATAATTCCAACAATAAAATTTTCCCTTTCCTGGTCTTGACTTTCATCTCCTCAATTTAGATATATTCCTATTAAATCTCCAGCCTGCACTTCTTCCTATAGTTTCATCTTTTAGGGTAAAACTAGATGCTTCATCGTTTGATCTCTTTCGAACCTCCTCATTCAACACCAGCCCAACTACATCATCAAATTTCAAATTAGTATTTTCTGATGAGTTGCTTACAGCAGTAACCAAATTGTCCTAGCTATCCAACAATGAAGATAACAACAATAGAGCTCGTACCTCATCATCAAATTTGATGTCCATCGAGCTCAACTGGCATGTAGCAGTGTTGAACTCGTTTAGATGTTCTGTCACTGAACCACAATTTGTCATCTTCATATTAAATAACATTTTCATCAAGAAAACTATGTTAGAAGCTGAAGGCTTCTCATATATTTGTGTCAGGATTGCCATGAGATTTACATTAGTTTTCTCATTTACAATATTGAATGTGACTAAAGAAGATAATGATATGTGAATCAAACCTAAGGCTAGTCTGTCCAGAACTTCCAAATTCTCATCTATCATAGTTGCAGGTTTTTTCTTAGCTCCTCCTAGTGGTAAATACAACTAATTTTTGTAGATAAAGTCTTTCATTTGCATCTTCCAAAAGGTAAAGTTTGTGCTATTAAACTTCTATATTTTATGTCTCATTTCATTAGCCATTGCTCCCACTCAAACAACAAACCATAGAACACCGCTATGATACCACTTGTTAGGACTTATACTACACATGGTTTTTTATTAATGTTACTGAAACAAAAAATAGAGAAATGCAAACCAAAACAAGCAAGATAAAAATTCACAGCATATACCACAAGAACATCAAATAATTTTTTATATACATTTGTAAGATAGTTAATGATCTTCTTAGTGTTTATATATTTCATGTCTATCACAAATTATTCAATAGTGGTTGGAGGTTTTTTTTGTGACACTAAATTGGAACCTCAACTTGAGCAAGTATGGCTGAGCCTGACTATGTATTGTATGATGGTTTCCTCTCTCTTTTTTTTCAAAACTATTGAATGTTGACAAAGTTTAGGTGTCATTTTTGCTTCTGCTAAATGGGTTATAAAAGTGTCAACTACCTAGTCCAAACTCATTACACTTTTAAACGATAAAGATTTAGCCAATGATTAGTCATCTATGTTGGTATAACAAGCGACGAAGACTTCAGCACACTCTCTTCAATGTGGAAGCATTTTCACAAGAGCTTGCATTTCAAATTTGAGGACCTGGGTTGCATTGACGGTTACCAAGCAATCTCAGAATCACAAAACCACAAGAATGAAATTCACAGCACATGCATGCAAGTTCACAACACACAAAGAAACATCCAAACACAAAGAATACATGGAAAGCCCAAGAATGGGAAAAACTACGAAGCTACACCACAAGGAAATCCACTAGAATAACTTAAAGGTTATAGAGTTACAAAGAGCTTATCACCTTAGCACAAATGCTCTAGCTCTTACTCTAGAATGGAGAAGAGAGGAAGCAGCCACCACCTGGAGTGTCTCCTCCAACATGCAAGGACTAACTTGCACTGCAACTTCCTTAGAGTTTAACCTATGGATCTTTTCCTCACAGTAGTTTTCAACCTCTAATCTAAAATGTCAACCTCTAATCTAAAATCTTCTCCTCACATTATTTTATCCTCCCAACTTATCAGCTTAAGTACCTAGCTGAAAAACGAACCCTAAAAAGTCTAAAATTCCCTCCAATTTTCTTAGGGCATAATCTGGATAAAGCAATTTTTCTGTCAGGAGCTACGGCTCGCCGTAGGGCTTGGCTCTCAGGTTGAGACCCGCTGCGGTGTGCTGTAGCACCCGCATCTCTAGTTGAGACCCGATGTGATGCACTGTAGTGCCCGCGTCTAGGAATGGACATGATGGGGCGCGCTGTAGCGCCCGCATCTTGGGATGGACCCGCTGGGGAGCGTTTTGGCGCCGGTTTCCGTTGCGACATGCTGTTGCGATGATTTTCCTTATGGCATGCTACAGCACCTGCTTTTTTGTTGCTGACTGCTGAGATGTGTGATAGTGCCTTCATCTCAGGTTGGCACCGCCTGGGTGTACTGCGGTGCTCAATAGCGCTTGTGCTGTTCCTGGACACTAAGAGGTCTCCACAACACAATAATCTCCCACTTGAAGACATTTAGGAAATCTTCCTTTCTTCCTCCATTGTTCCATCCTATCTTCTTCTATGTCTATCAAAGTGACATAGTGTGACTCACCCCGCTATTCACATACCGAGGCCAACTGAAGCTGTACATAGCTTCAATTTCTCCACTATTACTATTTTAGTAAGCATATTAGCTAGATTCTTAGAAGTATGGATCTTCTCCAATCCTAGCTATTTTTCTTCCAATAGTGTCCAGATAAAATAGTAACAGAGTTGAATGTGCTTTGTCCTGACATAAAATACTGCATTCTTCGCCACATGAATAGCTCTCATACTATCACTGTAGAGCTTCACATCCTTCTATTCCTTTCCCAATTCTACCATGAAAACCATCAACCAGATCATCTCTTTGCTTGCCTCCATGATGGCAACGTATTATGCCTCCATGGAAGATAATGATACGATGTTTTGTAGCCTGGAGATCTAGCTCACCACTTCACTTCCAAATGTATACACATAACATGTAGTGCTTCTCCTACAATCAACATCTTTTGTAATATTTAAATCTATATAGCAATGTAAAATAATATCAGATCTCCCAAAGCATAAAGCTTTGCCCGATGTACCTTTTAGATACCTTAGGATCCACTTGACTGCATCCCAATGGTGCTTCCCTGGGTTTTCCATGAGCCTACCGACCACTCCCACTACATGGGCAATATCCGGTCTAGTGCAGATCATTGCGTACATCAATCTCTCAACTGCTGAAGCATAAGGAACCTTCAACATATGCTCCTTCTCTTCTTCAGACTTTGGCAGATGTTCCTTTAATAACTTAAAGTGACTTGCTATGAGAGTTCCAACTGGCCTTGCTTCACTCATGTTGAATATGTTTAGCACATTTTCAATATATTCTTTATGCGATAGTTTCAAAATTCCTGCACTTCTATCCCTATTTGATTCTCATTCCAAGAATCTGCCTGGCCAGCCCCAAGTCCTTATTGTCAAACTCATTTGATATAATTTCTTTCAGCATCCTTATCTCCTCCATGTCTGATCATGCAATCAACATATCATCTACATACAGCAATAGAATGATATAGGAAGACTTACATTGCTTTATGTAATAGCAATGATCCACTTGGCATGTCTTGTACCCTGATTCTGACATGAACATGTCAAACCTTTTGTACCATTGCCTTGGCATCTACTTCAAACCATAAAGGCTCTTCTTGAGCTTGTATACTAGCTCAGACTTTCCTTTCTCTTGAGCCTTGTATCCTTCAGGCTATTGTATGTATAGCTCCTCTTCCAGTTCTCCATGAAGGAATGAATTTTTAACATTCATTCGCTCCAGATGCAAATCCTCAACTGCAACAATATTCAGCACAACCATGATGGTTGTCTTCTTTACAACTAGGGCAAAATTCTCATTGAAGTCGACCCCATGTTTTTGCTAGAAACCTTTAACTACAAGTCTTACCTTGTAGCACTTGCTCCAATTCGGCTCTTCCTTCACCCGATAAACCCAATTGTTCTGAAGAGCCTTCTTTCCAGCGGCCAAATCCATATCCCATTTGACATGAGTGATGTCATTTTATCATTCATGGTAGCCTCCCACTTGATTGAATCTTCAACTTGAAGTGCCTCTTCCAAGCTTTCTGGTTCACCTCCATCCGTTAGCAATAAATATAACAAAGGAGGAGAGTACATCTGTGGTGATCTTATGACTCTTATGGATTTTCTTAACACGGGTGTTTATGGTTCAACATTGATACCCTCCTGAGCTTCTTCATATTCCCCAACAACTAGCTCAATATCATCAATCTCTATGTGTTGGGGTTCTCCATTTGAAACATCCTTAAAATCAGTCTTAACTCCCATACAATCCTTATACATCTCACTTCATTAAAAGTGACATCCCTGCTTCTGATGACTTTTTGGTTCTAATTGTCCTAGAATCTGTAGCTGAACTCGCCCGCGCCATATCCAACAAATGTGCACTTGATCGCCTTAGCATCAAAAGTTTGTTCCCGAATCTTGCATCAATATGCACATAGGATGAGCAGCCAAATACCTTGAGGTGGTTCAAGTTCACCTCCTTTCTGCTCTAAACTTCCTCGAGGATTCCTTCATTTAAGGATACTAAAGGTCCTCTATTGATTGGATATATAGTTGTGTTAATGGCTTCAGCCCAGAACTGCTTTGGGAGGCTTGCATGCAATCTCATGATCCTGGCTCTTTTTGTGATTGTCCTGTTCATTTGTTTTGCAACACTGTTTTGCTATAGTGTTCTAGGGACTGTAAACTCTCTCTTGATTCCTCTCAAGGCATAGAACTTCTTGAACTTCTTATCACAATACTCACCACCATTATCAGGCTTTAATCATGTCTCGTTCTCCACCAAAGTTAACCACTTTCCAAACACATCAAACACATCAAATTTATGTTTTAGAAAATAAACCCATACCTTCTTAGTATGATGATCAATGAAGGTGACGAAGTATGTTGCTCCACTTATGGAAGATGTAGGAGCTGGTACTATACATTTGTATGCACCAACTCCAGTATCTTGTATTTTAGCTCCCTTCCAACTTTGGAGAATAAAACCTTCTTTAGTTTACCCAACACCCAGTCTTCACAGAAATCCAAGTCTACTTATGTCAATCCTTGGAGTTTCCCCTTTAACTGTAGGAATTTCAGCCCCCTCTCGCTCATATGGCCAAGCCTCCGGTGCCATAGGTCCACATCTATCTTTTCTGCAGGTGCAATAGTATCAAATACTTTATTGATCAAGTAAAGTGTACCTTCCATATTGCCCCATATAATAATGAGTGCACCCTTGGTGACCTTCCATGAGTCTCCTATAAAGCAAGTGTTATAGCCCTCTCTGGCTAACTGACTCACTGAGATCAGATTTCTCCTTAGACATGGCACATGTCTAACATCCATGAGCTTCCAAACTGCACCGCTTAGTAGCTTAACTTTCACATCACATCTGTCAATGATGTCGCACGCCTTATCATCTCCAAGATACACTTTCCCAAGTCACCTTGGTATAACTCTTGAAGGCACTCCTCGATAGAGTTGCATGAAAAGATGCTCCCGAGTTCACAACCCATGACTTCATGTTGACAAGTGAAAGGATCAAAGCATTCTGATCTTCCTCAGCTGAAACATTCACAGTGGGATTCATTATCTTTACACCACCACTTGGCTTCTTCATGATAGAACAGTTCTTCTTGAAGTAACCTGCCTTCCTACAGTTCCAGCAATCCGGTTTTGCTTTTCCTGGTCTTGATTTTCCATGTCAAGACATTGATCTATTTTTGTTATTCTCCTTTTAGTGTGTCTTCCCCTGCTCTCATGATTCAGTGCTGAGGTAGATTCATCTCCATGAGATTTCTTCCACACCTCCTTATTCAGCACAAGCCCAATGATGTCATCGAATTTCAACAACTCATTCCCTGATGAATTGCTGATGGTTGTAACTAGTTCATCCCAACTGTCCGGCAATTAAGAGAGGAGTAACAAAGCTTGGGCCTCGTCATCAAAACTGATGCCCACCGAACTCAATTGGCTTGTCATGATGTTGAACCCATTGAGGTGTTCAGTCATTGAATAGTCATCCATCATCTTCATATTAAACAATCTCTTCATCAAGAAAACCTTATTTGAAGCCGAAGGCTTCTCATACATCCTTGTCAGAGTATTCATGAGATCTACAATAGTTTTCTCATTAATAATGTTAAAAGCAACAGAAGAAGACAGTGATAAACGAATCAAACCCAGCGTAGTTCTATCAAGAATTTCCCATTCTTCATCAATCATAACTTTAGGTTTCTTGTCGGCTCCTTTCAATTGAAGATTCTTCTTCTGGTAAAGCAGATCATTCATATGCATTCTCCAGAACGCAATGTTTGTTCCGCTGAATTTGTCAATCTTGTATTTCATCTCTTCGGCCATTGTTCCCACTCAAACAAGCAAACCCTAGGACTAACAAGGTAAACCTCTCTCTGATACCACTTGTTGGTATAACAACCGACGAAGACTTCATCACACTTTCTTCACTACGGAAGCGTTTACACAAGATCTTGCACTTTGAATTCGAGGACTGGGGTTGTGTTGACGGTTACCAAACAATCTCAAAATCACAAAACTGCAAGAATCAAATTCACAACACATGCATGCAAGTTTACAGCACACAAATATACATCCAAACACAAGGAAATATGTGGAAACCCAAGAATGAGAAAACCCATAGAGCCACACCACAAAAAAATCTAATAGAATAACTTGAATGTTGCAAAATTACAAAGAGCTTATCCAGCTCTTACTCTAGAATGGGGAAGAGAGGAAGCAACCACCATCTGGAGTGTCTCCTCCAACATGCAAGGACTAACTGGCACTGCAGTTTCCTTAGGGTTCAACCTAGGGATCTTCTCCTCACAGCAGCTTTCAGCCTCCAATTTGAAATTTCAACATTATTTTCTCCTCCCAACTTATCAACTTTAAGTACCCAGCTGAAAAACGGACCCTGAAAGGTTCAAAATGCCCTCCAATTTGTTTAGGGTGTAACCTGGATAGAGCAGTTTTTTCGCCAAGCGCTACGGCGCACCATAGCTCGCGGCTCTCGGATTGAGACCTGCTACGACGCGCTGTAGCTCCCGCGTCTCGGGATGGACCCCCTAGGGAGCGTTGCGGCGCCATGCAGCGACGATTTCCGTTGCGGCGTGCTGCAACACCTGCTTTTCTGTTGCTGACCGCTGAGACGCGATAGCGCCTCCATCTCGAGTTGGGACCACCTGGGAGCGCTGCGGCGCGCCACGGCTCACTACAGCGCCTGCGTTGTTCCCGAACACTAAAAGGTCTCCACAACACAATAATCTACATGAGTATCATAGCGAAGAGTTAACACTTCATCACATCACTCGCATTATATAGTGAGTTCACAACCTCAAAATGATCAAGATGATCACTTGGATTCGTGTTTCCCCTATAACTTTGAAAACTCTTGGGCCTAAAACCCCATGGGATGGTAGCAGCATGAATATCTTGGTGGCATGGGAAGTGCATAGCAATCAAACTAAGCACAAGATTTTATACAATAAATTCTATCACAATTTCCAGAGCTTTCAAATGATCTCAAATAAGAAAATTGGATATTGTGTTAAAGAATTGAGTACTTTTTCTATATTTTATTAATTGTGTCCATGATATGTGTTCATAATATTTTGGTTAAAAGAGTTTGTGTGTATTTGTGTTTTCATGACTTTATTTTGGTAGTTTGCCATTTGTCTCCAATTAAAAAAAAATAGAATTTTATAGGGCATTTAACCATAGGTGAGTTGAGAGCCTTCTATATGGTGTGTTTAATGTTATTTAGGTGGTTGATACTTAAAGCATGTATAGATAGTAAATTCTTTTGGGGTTTCCAAGGAGTTGGTAAGATTTTGCCTTGCTGATAAAATACTTACCTGTTCACTACGTTTTGTAATAATATTTTGAGTGAAAATTTGAGTATGTTTTTTTGAAAATTATTGCTTTGTGATGAGCATAACCATCAAGAACATGAACTGAGCATAATTTCGCAAGTTCAAGATGTGTATGGCCATATTTATCATTTTACGGTCATTATCTCGCTTCTCATCTTCATTGTAAAATCGTAGTATTGTTGTAGTTCCTTGTAATAGTTGTGTGTGCGTTATTTTTTCTTTTCTTTTTCTTATTCAGCACTTCTGTCGAAAGGATAGACCGATGGCCTGCTCATAACATCCTACATCTCATGCATAAGCAGAAGTATCTTACACAATTCAATACAATTACAAAAGAAATTACAATATTAAATTAGAGTATTGTTCTTTAGGTGCTCTTTGATGTTTATAGATTTAATTTTTCTTGTCATCAGCAATTTATCCTTGCATTAACTTGTAAAACTGTTAGTCCTGCTACAGTATAAAAAAACAGCTAAAATAAATTACAAATGACATGACAGTCCTATATGCAAGCACATAATTGATGCAATATATTTTTTATGAGAATTCATGTGCAAGAAAAAAAAAGAAAAAAAAAAAAGAAAAAAAGAATTTTCTATTGATCCTAAATATTATCTTTTGCTATTTTTATGATAAAACAAACTCACACATACTAAAATTTTGTAAAACTATAACAAAGAAAGATGAACATGTTTGCATCGTGCTTAGAAGAAAGCATCTCTAAGGAAATGTGTTATAACAATAAAGATTGTCAAAACTGTGGCATTGTATGAAAGTAATACATAACAAGGAAAGGATGCATGAGTTTTACTGTTTATACAAATTAAATTTTTTTCTTTTTTCAACAAAATCAGTCGAATAGCCTTAGCAACAATTAAGATTATCAAATTATGTATGAAAAGCACTATTGTAAATGTTCCTCTAAAACCATTGTGAAGAAGTACGGTGAGAAATCGACACAGAGACAGCACCACACATGTAAGACAATCACGACACGGCATGACTTTACATGAAAATCATTTGATCACATGAAATGAGGAGAAATAGCTACAAAAAGAAGAGAAAATTACAATGATTGGTCACCTTAATCCTCTCAAATAATCAAATATAAAAAAGGCATATTATAGAAATGGAAAATAGAATGGACTTGTAAATTAGCCTCATAAAATTGTACGATCCCCACCATGGGACACTGCCCTGTAGACTAGACACCTTCATGTGCAGCACGTGTCGAGCCCAAATCAATTCTGAGCGATACACCTGAACAATTTATGATGGGAATACTCATAATTGATAAAGAACTCAACATTGCACACTTCATCATAGCTCAACATGTTAGATCAACTTGTCTACCTTTTTAGAAAATCCTTATCTGAAGTATTCACTGATCTATGATCTTACATATTATTATATTAAGTATTGGTACAATGTTTATCAATCTAAGCCTGGTCTCAAAACCGATGACAGCTGTTTACTGGTGCGGGTTACGCAAAAAAGTTGGACAAAAGAAAAGATCATCTGCCTCACTTGCAAATTTCAATTGACCCTAATACTATGGCTATAATGGATGATGGGGGGAGGTGAGTCACATTGGTCCTTTTGGCCAGAGGACAAACTACTTAGCTAGCTCTATATATAAAATGTTTTCATTGTGAAGATTCCTACTTGTGAACAACAAAAAAGGCCTTTACCTCACCCCACTTAACAATCTGAGCAAGGATAACAGCTGCTAATTATCAATACAATAGATTAATGCATGCTAGATATTGAAATATTTAAGATTTGAGCATGCATTGCAGTGATTCGTATCGAAAAAATTATTCCATACAAAACCAATAAGAAATAGCTCACACATCACACAGAGCAGTTGCTTGTTACTAAAACTCTTCATAATTATTTAACTTCTTGTTCGGTCATAATGATTCAGGTTTTTATCAGATATCAAAGAGGGTGCTGAACTTCAATGCGAGGGGGAATAAAAGCACAGCCCCGGCAACTCCGACCCCAAAGATTCGGTGGGATATAGAATAGGTCGCACTGATCTGTGGCTTCTTCAGAGGCAGATGTGGCGACAAAGGCCGGTTCAAGGGAACTGCTTTGGCTGCTGATTCAGAAGCAGCCCGGCTTGCATGGAAGGCCCTGCAGCTTCCGCTGAAAACTTTGTTCACCAATCTTTCTTCTGTAGGAATAATAAGCTCAATGCTCAAAGGGATCTGCCTAGCATTCTTCCCCCTTGATCCGGTGGGATTGGCAATCCCTGAGAGAATAAAAATAAACAAAAAAAGCAAGCTCGGTCGCTTGAATTACATTGAAGCATTGCAAATATATTTACTTTTCAACATACCAACAAATTCTTAAAAGGAGTTGTGAAGAAAATGCATAATCTTTTTAAAATCTCATACCCCGAAGTGCAAATGAAGCATCCATCTCAAGCTTGCCAACAAATAAAACCTTCAGACCTGCAAATATTTGTATGGAGGATGTGATTCCAAACGCACTGCAAATTGGAAACTGGAAGAAAAACTATGTAATCGAACGTGGTTGTAAGAAAGTCATGGTTTATAACTTCAAACATTATAGAATATGAAGTAGATTGCATGTTATTTAGATGTAGTTTCCTATTGTAGTTTAAAGTACTTAGAATATTTAAAAGTTCACAGTGTGTATTATAAGGATTAGGAAAAGATGCTCTAAAAGTGATTGTAAGAGAAGCCTCAATGAGACGGCAATAACAAGCACAAGAATGACATTAGTGCAACGCAAACTAAACATGAGACATAAAGCTTCACTAGCTTATACTCCCTTTACATCTATTTGTTGTGAAAGAAGGGGGATGAGATGATAAATCTCACGCAACAGATTGCTTTTACCCAGAACAATTATGAGCAAAGGTGATTGCGGAAAATACAAAAAACACACACAGAAAGAAACATAATTTTATACATGAAAACCCTAGATAGAGAAAAATCACTAATGTACACTACAAAAAATTTCCACTATGAAGATAGAGAAAACTGCAAAAATAGGATTCTGCTTGCTCAGCCACAACCTCCCAGCTCTCTTAGAATTTACACACGAATACAGCACACCCCAAAAAAAAAAAAAAAAAGTTGATTGGGCACTCCTAAGCATGTATCTGTGAGCGTCTAGGCTTCGGATGCACCTTCATCTGATGCTTAGGGGCGCTCTTGGGCGTTACGCCTCCCTCTAGTGCTTGGAGGCTCGCTTGGATGCCCATCTGCAGCCTTGGGCGTACCCTTCGGTTAGGCCTCTGTTTGCCGTTTGGAGGTTTGCCTGAGAATCACACCTCAGTCTGGTGCTCGAAGGCATGCCTGTTTATGTGCCTAGGTGGGTCCAAGGGCGCCTAGACACCCAATCCAGCTCAACCTAGCTTCCTGAGCTTATTCTAGACCCATTTTGTGTTCGTTGGATTCTTTACCTATCCAAGATCACACCAAAGCACTCAAAAGTCCACCACACTACAATCTCCCACTTGGAGATAGTTTGAGGAATCTTTTTCTTCTTTAATCTTTGGCAGTATTCTCTTCATAGCTCAACGTAGTAGTGGCATGGTATGATAATAATACATAAAAGTTATTTCAACCATGTATTTATATATCTACCATTGCTAGTCTACTTATGCCTATATATACATAAATTATCTTACCATATGATGTTCACTCATTGAATGAGATCTTTTTCTTCTCTCCTTCCTACATTTTTCTAGTTTCCTTTGGCTTCTACATGGTATCAGAGCAAGATCCGGTTCTCTCCCCAAAGCAACTCTTCACCTAGCCGCAAGAAAGCTCTCCAACAAAAGGTCTCTCCTCCTTCACAAGAACCTAGAGTTCAAGAATCGTCTCTCAGCTCAAGAACTATCCTCAAGAACATTTCGACCAACCACCCTATCTCTATCCTCAACATCAGCCCATCCTGCTCACGCATCTCAAGATCTCTCCTCTTCAAACTTCTATTGTTCTCAAACTTTTTTCTCAAGCAGCCAACCGTATACCAAAGACCCTCAACCTTTTCCTCCTTATTACTTCAAGAACCGCCAAGAATCTCTCAACCACCTTCAAAAATCTTTCCCGCACCGAGCCCCTCGACCCCCCTCCCTCTTATAATAATCTTTCCATACACCCTCAAGAATCTCCCTCACCCCACCAATCAAGAAATTCAAGAAACCCAAAAAATCATCTATTCTTACACCCACCCACTACAAATACAATCATGCAATCCCCAACCAAATCTTCTCCACACAGAAAAAATTCCAGCACTTATCAAAGCAGCTCCACCAACCTGTTGGACACTAAACACCTCAAATTCTTGATATCAAATATCAAGAACATCATCAACAATCCTCTTACTTCTGAAAATTACCCCATTTGACGGGTTCAAATTACCCAAATATTCAAGGCAAACAATAGATACCACCATCTTAATGGAGCCGAATTTGCACCCCCTGCTGAAAACCCAAATAATTACGATTCGATCTCCACCGATCGCCACCTTATAGCCGCACTATACTCAACCACATCACCCACCAGACTTCCTTATATCATCAAAATCTGATTCATGCGCAGTAATTTGGCTCACTTGGAAAAACACCTTCAATTCATAAATAGATCCAAAGTCATCCAACTCAAAAACGAGCTACATAACATATCTCTTAAAGATAAATCAATTTCAGAATATCTATCTGACATCAAATTCTTGGTGGACAGGATAGCAGCAGCGAACTCCAAAATTGACAACAAGGGCATCATTTTGTACACTTAAACGGTCTTCCATCAACAAATCAAGCTTTCAAGACAGCCATCCATACAAACCTCACACTCATTAACCTAGATGATCTCTATTCCCTCCATAGCAACAAAGAAAAAAGCATACAACAAGATTTACACAAGGAGATTCACCTCACTAATCCCTCTCTACAAACCAGTACCAACCCGCACCTATCCCTATTCTCAGAAAAATTTCATGATCGTAGCAGAATGAACAAAGGACGTGGCAGACCATCATCAACATCCAACAGATCCTCTCATCTGGTGCAGAGAAATACTCGCACACCATACATCGAATGCCAAATATGTAATAAACCCAGTCACAACCAAAATATGTTGGCATAAGGATATGTGCCAACCATCAAACCGTGTCTCATTCTGCAGCCCTACGGACAGATGGACCAACTGATCACAGTTGGTACTTAGACTCCGGTACCACCAACCACATCACCAACGATTTCAGCCACCTATTTGTCGCTGAAACCTATCAAGGCACAGACAGAGTAACTGCAGGTAACAGCCAATCCCTCCCAATCTCCAATAACCAACTCTAGCAACCGCAACAACTAACATTATCTGAACACGACGACTACTACATGAGTTCTGTAATTCCCCAACCAGACCAACCAAGTTGTACTGTGATAATCTCTCCACCATAGCTCTAGCAAAGAATCTTGTCTTCCACGCAAGAACAAAAGCATGCCGAGGTCGACTGCCACTTTACTCAGATATTATCAAAACAAGAAATTGAACATTTACACATATCTACATAAGATCAGCTCGCGGACATTTACAAAACCACTACCAACAGCAAATTTCTAAAGCATCGGTCCAATCTCGCAACCTCCAGTACTAGTTGCTCGTTTGCGGGGGACTAATAACTATATAAGTAATATCAGCCATGTATTTATATATCTACCATTGCTAGTCTACTTATGCCTATATATATACATGTGCTACCTTACCGTGTAATGTTCACTTATTGAATGAGATCATTTTCTTCTCTCCTTCCTACATTTTTCTAGTTTCCTTAGACTTCTACATGTGATAAATCGTGCCTCATCTTCACATTCCAAGGACGACTAATTATAGGCATAGCTTATCATAATCTTTGTTAGCAAATCCACAAAATTTTGAGATGTGTGAATCTTCTCCAGCAATAGTTGACTTTTCTCCAAAAGTAAACAAATTAAAGGATACCATAGTTGGATGTGCTTCGTCCTAGCATGAAAAGCGCCATTTTTTTATAAAGTAGCACTCATACTATCAATATCAAGCTTCTACTTTATTCCTCTTGCCCAGCTCTACCAAAAGCTCTGTAGCTACATTATCTTCTTGCCAGACTGAGTGATAGCAGCATACTCAACTTCTATGGTTGAGAGTGCTACAATATTCTGCACAATTCTATGATTGAGAGTGTTATGATGCACCCTTGAAATCCAACTAACTAAAGCATCTCCCAAAGTAAAAATATAAAAAGTCGTACTCCTCCAGCAATCCACATCTCCAACTAGACCTGAATCTATAAAGCCCTATAATCCTCGCTGATCCTCCAAAACATAGTAATTTATTTGCAATTCTTTTTAGATATCTAATAATTCATTTTACTACCTCTTAATGCAACTCGCTTAGCTTTCTTATGAATCTACTGATCACCGCCGCTGCATCTGCAATATTTAGTCGAGTGCAAATCATGTCATAAGGATCCTTACTGGTGAAGCATGTGTAGTCATGTTTATTTGCTTCTACTCTACATCAGATTTTAGTAACTTTTCTTTGGATATATGGACATGACTCAAGATCATAACACTCTTAACAATGATAAAATAAATATAGTAAACTCCACACAACATTATCATTACTTTTCTTAAATTAAGAACCATACCAAGTATTGAACTGTAAAAAGGAATGCATATGAGTTCAACGGTTCAACTGGGATTGGGCTAAAGTTTCAATAACAATGATAAAATAAATATATAATTTGATTATGTAATTATTAGGAATATAACAATATATATACAAGAGTAAATCATAATATAAATATATTAAATAAGGTATAGATGTGTAAATCAAATTTTTTTTAAGTGCCAAGTTTGCTATTTTTCAATCATTTTCAAAGAAGATGAACCGATTCATAGGGTTGAACCGGCACACAATTCATAGGTTTGCTGACCCAGTGATCTGCAAGGTCAGTCAGTTTATTAGGTTGATTGAACGGTTTGCCTACCAATTCATGGTTCAACTAGATGAACCAATAGGTCCTATCCAGTTTTTAAAACAGTGACTTTTCTTACACACCTAGGCTCAGTAAATAACATACAGAACCTTTCAACCTAGTTGTCATAACTTCCAGTTCACCTGTAAGACATGTATTTTGCTTGCATCTACAAGAGAAATAAAATTTAGCAAAATAGAAAATTACTGCTTACTCTGGTATGTCCATTGATTCATTTCTTATCTACATTGAAGTTATTAAAATGTCTTATCATTTAAATGCAAGTCTTGATATAAAGCCAATAACTATCTGGTTCATTGTTGTTTTATCCAGAATGTCAATGCAATATAAGAGAGCAAAAGATCTATGATAATTTTATTGCTATTAAAATCTTTTTTATTTAAATAAGTATATAAGACAAGGCTCAACATCGTAGCAGGAGAAGTAGCTAGAACCATGAAGGACTTATAGATGATAACTTTGTCTGGGTCAGCTCTCCAATGATGAGCTAGCCAGAGCTGGCGGCTGAATGGACACTAATTCCAACTTGGCCAAACTATCAAATTATTCTACTGTTTATCATCTTATTCCTTTCCCCTTGGTCATTCTATTGCCCTGATTTCCTCAACAGAAACACAACCTTTGAACATGTTCTTGAGCAAATTGTACAAGGCTTAAATAGGGCACAACTAGTTTCAAGAAAAAATACCAAAATAAAAAAACAATTCAAGGAAAAAGACAACTAAAATACCGAAAAACAAATAAAATTAAAAAAAGGTTAAAACAAGGTAAACCAAAAAAAAATTATTTTTATCGTTAAATAATGTGTTATTATTAAAATATTATATTATTCCAAGTTATTCTTATTTTTATTAGTAGAAATACAAACATTATTACTGATTTATTATTATTTTATTTTATTTTATTTTATTTTTATTACATTACTATTGTTATTATTATAATTATAGAAACATACCATGGAAAAATATGCTGCAGTGTACATGAAGCAAAAATATAAGCATGCGTGTTTTTTGATCGATTGTTGTTAACACCCACCCCGACTTCAAATATATTTTTGATGGTATAGGTTCATCATAAATCAAGTCAAAATGTATCAAAATGGAAACACACGGTTTCTTATTCTTTTAATTTTAAATCTTGTATTTATGTAAATTTGGAATGCAAAATGTGTACCAATTGATGAAATTAATAAACTGAGAGAAGAGAATGCTATAGATATAAGTTAAGCTAAACTAACAGGAATTCAAATTCAAAGTCATGTATAACTATTCAGCGAGTTTTTGCTCAGTGAGAAAAGTTAACTTGCGCAACGCATCCAACAGGTCAAACTAGTCAGTATAGGTTGGCATATGGAATTGCACAACGGTATTATTAGTACTTACAGGAACCAGAGGTACTTTAAAACTGCAGAATTCACTCATCTTATAACTATCAGAAACTAGCTGGGTAGGCTTTACTGAACTCACACAGCGACTTGGAACAAGTTGTTCGAGAATCACGAACAGTTTGAATTACTTAAACAGCTAATTAGCTGTTAGACCCTAATTGGTTCTATTAATACTGAGCCATTCGGATGTCCTAAGGCTAATCTTATACCGTCAAATCCTCAACGCTTCTCTTTCTAAAGCCCAAAAATTTCACAGTTTCCCAAGTCAACAAATGTTGCAAGAGCTTAAAAACTTTACTAAACATCGTGCTTACAAAAGCACATTCCTTTTTTTTAGGTATGCCTATTTTGAGGGTTGTTGTACAAAAGTACCCGACTTCTTTGCCGACAATAAGAGCCCTGTGAAAAAATGTTCAAATTCTTAATCACCAATTGGAGCTTGAAAATGAACGATCAAAAGAATAGTGGAGAAAGAAAAATTCAGAAGAGAGGCTGTAGGATCAAATAAGTAGTCTGAACGCAATATATCTCCTGTGTTCCCGTACTATTTTCTTGCATAGTTCATTTTTACCCTATTTCACTTTAAGCAAATATTTCATTTATTTCTCCAAGTTCATTTTCATAGTATCTCGTAACCTTCAAAACTCTACAAAAATTATAAACAACCCAATTCACCCCATTCTTGAGTGCGCCAAGCTTAATAAGTACAAAATTGCCATCACAGCTCTCTGTGAAAGAGCTTCAACAAACTTTTCAAGAATTATTTGAATGATTAATCCAATCTGAAGATAATAAGTTTTCTATTTTATCTCCAGATGAAGAGCATATTATTAACCCTTGCTATAATCAAGGATTTTTTGAAATAGAAATATAATTAATGAGGATTCAAAAACAATTGAGAAATCATATATTGAGTTAGATATTCTTCCACCCCCTGTTGTTCTCGATCCTATTATAAAAGAGCCTATACAGTCTCAACATTGTCTACCTATTACAATATCAAGTGAAACACTCATCTCTCCGCTTGGCAAACTACTACTAATCGCAGGAAGCCTCTTGTTTGGCTAGAACATTATGAGTTTACGTGATTCCTCCGTTACAGTTGGACACGTTTGGAGTATCCAAGTCTTACTTTGAAGTCACTTTAACACTAGCCAATGCTTCAACAGAAAAAATTTGTGGGATGTTGCAGCTTTTGTACTTCCTCCTGAAGCTTATAATATATGTTCTCAATTGATTAAAAATATTATGATAAACACATACTTCTAGATGGTTGTCCTCTTGTTACTTCCACAATCTATAATTTGTTCCTATCTTACCTACATCCTTCAAAATCTTCAAAATAAGTTCTTTGGAGCAAAGAAGAACTGCTACAACAAACAACTATCATCAACAATACTAGTGCAGATCCGCATCATCTCACAGTATCATATCTACTAGTATTCTATTCAATTATTTTGATGTATTTTTTTTAATTTCTTTGAGTGTGTTATGCATTTTGTGGAGTATTGTGAGTATTTTAAAGTGAATGGCCATGATATAATCTTAAGGATGAACAACCAAGATCTTTCAATGCACTCTTTAACATGTAGACCTTAATCAGCTTGTGGGATGTGTGAGTTGCAAACTCCTTGGAGCTCATCATGGTAAAAAAAGCCTCCTCTCAATGCTGGGTGATCGAGGGTAATCACTATTTCCTCTTTTCTTCCTTCATAGTTTGTTATTTTAGCTCAAATTCAAAATCTGAGCTCCCACCCACTACCATAAAATGGTACGTGAGAGGGTATATGAATGGAAAATCAAATGGAGTCTTAGTTTGAGCTCTAAATTCGCCAACCAAGAGAGTACTAAATTCATCTAATTTAAATTAAGCCAAGCCCTCACATGATGGAACAGCAAAATTAGGCCAACCGAGTAAATGAGTAGGTCAAGATACAAGAAATTGTTTTATGAAAAATTTTGCCTCATGATAAGTAAAAGTTAAGGGAGTTGCCTGATGTGTCAAAGAGAAATCAATTGGTATAAGAGTATATCACCGAATTTCAAAAACAAGCCTTTTCAAATGGGGCTATCCATAAATATAGCCAAGTTGACGAAATAAGTCGAGGCTGCATTCATATGTTGTAGCTAAGTTAGCACTCTTCCCATTTAAAAGAACATGATCAGCAAACAAATTTGCCATTGCTATTGAAAATAATTATCAAGGCCACAACCGAGAGAAGTTGGCCACAAGAAAAATCAGTAATCTTAAGAAGACGATTTTAAAAAGATTACTCAACTCAAATTAAGACGGTTACTACAACTAGCTAATTGGGCAGACAAACCAAGCCATGAACAACACTTAAAAAACCTATATTGCTGCCACTACAAAAATTGCAAGACATGAAGATCAGAAGTGCTGTAAGTTTCACCCAAGTTCTTGACTGAGAAGCTTAAGAAAAAGAAAACAAGAACAGTCCAAGGAGGAAGTGAGAAACTCAGGAATACCAGGAAAACCTTTCTTAATGAGAATACAAAGAACGGAAAAGATTCCTTAAAAAGATAGCTCAAAAAGTCAAAAAAAACTTTTCATCAGTCAAATTTTAGTAAAGAATGAGATTATTAATGCTATTATTGGCTCATGAAATTAAAAATTTTAATATTCAAGAGTTTGATGTATAAAAGGGGGATAGAGATTATCACATACTCGGATTCAAAATCAAACAGAGTTACATATCACTGAGCAATGCAGACTGAAATTTGCTTTCCACTGTACAAATTTCATTAATGAAAGTAGTATGTCAAGGGTCAATTAGTAAATACCAAATAATATTTAGAAGCACTAATCTATGCCCCAAAAAGGTAACTTCTATTCAGTGCATACAACAATGCACCATTGAAAATGAGGGAAAAAAAGTTGCTCTTTATCAAGATAAACCCTATTAGCCGAGATGGCTATCAAAGAAGAAATCAAGCGCACTATAGACACTTATCAAAGATGCATACTACTTTTTGTTCAGCTGAAAATGGGGCAAGCATAGACATTACTGAGAAAAGGATACAGAAACCATTAAGACCTGTTAGTAAAAATGAAGAACGCCAACCCAAGGAGCAAACTAGAACATATGTGACAACATATAAAGAACCAAGAGGTAACCACCACAATGAGCAGTAGCGAACAAGATCCAGGTTCAAACAAACTCTGCTTACAAAATCTTGGAATGTATCTAAACATGAACAAGAAATTGAACGGGAACATGTCACTGACCTACTAAATTTTTGAGCTTTAAAGGCTTGTTAAGAGCTACCAAGTGTTGCATTGTAAAAGTTAAAATGGAGTTGAATTTAAACAAGCTAAGAAGAGTTGTAGGCTTGCCATGTTGCAATTTATAGGTCTTCAATGAGGTCTTAAATTGAAGGACCAAGCTACAGAGAAGCATCAGTTAGGTTAACTCCTACTTTCGTGACAATTATTGACAGTAGTCTAAATATTGGTCACTTCAATTTCAGCAGAATAGTGGTACGTCTGCGTGAATGTCTAATGTCTATATAGAGGTCCAGATGGCTAGACGGGTAATTAATATTCTTGTCCTACTAGTTTTTGATGTTTGTTGAAATCACAATGATTTTGTAATTGATATGTTAGATTTATAAGGGTATTTGCTTTAGGGGCTGTTTGAATTGAGGTAAAAGCAGTGTAAAGTATAAAAGTTTCAGGTAAATTGAGATTATCGGTGTCTGGCATGAAGTAAAACGGGTGAAAAAATTTTACACTGTCATTTTATTTTGTGTTACTATATATATGAGGGGAGTAAATAAATTACGGTCGAACCGGCCGAAATTCGAGAATATGTGGGCAAGGAAGGGGAATGATCGGTCGAATGAAAGCTTTCATTCGATCATTCAAACGAAAATGAACGAAATTGTTCGTTCGTTCGAAACGCAAGTTTCAGTTCGAACGAACACCGTTCATCCACGTCTTCGCCGTTCAAGTTCATCTTCTCTGTCCACGGCTTCGTCGTTTGTTCATGACTTCATTGTTCAAAGCCTTCCCTAAGCCCCTTCTCGATTTCGTTCTGAACAAAATCAATTTCACTATTTTGAACAAAATTTATTTCTCGAGTTCGAATGAAACTGATTCCTTGATTTCTCAGATAAAACGACAAAAGAATCAAAAACCCTCGAGCATCCCTCGCTACTCATCACCAAACATCAGCATACCCTAGTCACCCTTGTCCACTATCGTCGACCATCAACTGGCCTTTGCTAGCCGTCGCCAACGATCGTCCAAAGCTCACTCGGTCAAATCTAGCAGTCTCCGGTGTGTGCAAGGTTTGCTTTCCAATATTTAAATTTAGGCTTACATTTCACCCAAATAAGAAACAAAATCGAACTACCCTGTAAAAATTCTAAACACCAAAAGAGTATCTACACTATATTTATTTTACTTGAAAATATTTGAAGCTTAATTTCTTTTACTCCAGCATTCTTTTTATCTCAAACCAAATAACCCTAAAAAGAGTTGCATTGCTTGTAAAATATGTTGTTTGGTATTAAAATAAAAATCATCCTCCTCCTTGAATATTGGCACTTAAAGGTGAGCCAATTGGAAGTGAGGCACAGGTGCAAATATCAGCTACAAGGGAACTACTTGTCTTGAGATTCGACTTCCATTACTTCAATAACTTGTCTTATAACTATTTCTTTTATATTTTTGGCAATTGGTATAGCTGTGTTCATTTATTTCATTAAAAAGACAATTAAAACTGATGTTTTAAACTCATTTTAATGAATTTTAAATTATTTCTATTTTTTTACAAACAATCCCACAAATTTTATAAAAATTATGTATTGCCCCAATCACTAATCCTTTTTTTATTTTATCCCTCATCCTAGTTGGCAATGTTTTTAAACCCTTTTGAGAAATGGCACCCTAGCCATTGAGCCACTACTCCTTCATACACAACCAATTTTGCTCTAATAAATCAATAAGAACATAATTAATTCAATAATTTGCATAATCATATTTTATTTTATTTGCTTTAGCCATTCATCACATTTAAATTATTTTATTTTTTATCACACTAGAAACCCTCGGTCCGGTATCATCTCACGCTATTCCGTTCATTAGTTTGACTTGCCATTGTTTATCATTTCTAATCCTCAAAGATAAAATGAGGCTCGCCTCAAAACATGCAATGGACAAAATGTGTGAGTCAATTGATTTTCATACCTTCAAATTAGCTACAGCTCTTGGGGTTAAAAACCACTTCGTGTCACTGGATCATCTTTAAGTTCCATTCAGATAGATCTCCTAAGCGATGCAAGGTAGAATTGATGGTGAGAGTATATACTTAGCTTTAAGAAATGCTACTTTTAAACTTTGAACCCGTTAGGCAACTTAAATCAATTTAAATCCTTTTTTATGTTCCATTAATCAAAAACTAGCTATGCTGCAAATGAATGATAACAGCACCTTACAAGGCCTCATCAAAGCTGTTTATAATGCAAACAATATTCAAGTTGTGTTGCTTTATAGAGATGAAAAAATCAAACCCTTGAAAAGCTATATATGTGTTCAAATATATGCACGGAAGGTAAGAAAACTCCAATAAAATAATCAGATGAAGAAAAGAGAATAAACAAAACACTTGTAAGCAAAAAGACATTAAAGTGGATCAATGAGAATTACCAATGCCACAACAGACACAGTAAGGAAATCAAATATTCTACAAATCTTTAGAGGAGGTGCAAAGATATGTAGTTTCACAGGCTAACTGAACAACCATGATCAAAATTCTCTTCAGATACGGAATGTGTCTCACATCTTTCAATCTTCATACAGATCCATTAGGAAACCTGATGTTCAGATCTCCTCGAGTGTAATTACAAAAAACTCCTTTGCTTGATGTTGCATGAAAAGAGGCTCATAAATCCACAAACCAGGATTCAGCACTCACCAAAGACAAAACCAGCGAGTCTTAATCATCTGCTTCCGTGATGTTCACAAAATGGCCCTTGACTTAGTTTCCACATTCTTTTCTACTCAAAACTGGGTAGTCTTTCTTCAAGTGCCCTTTCTTTCCAAACCTCCAGCATTCTGCTTCCCTTTTCTAGCTTCATCTTTTGTCGCCTTCTATTTTCAACACTTGAGGCTGAGGTTGAAGCCTCACCACTAGCCCTCCTCCGAACATCCTTATTCAGCACGAGCCCTACAACGTCATCAAAGCGTAGCTTCGCATTTCTAGATGAGTTACTCACCACAATAACTAATCCATCCCAGCTATTTGGCAACAAAAATAGAAATAACAAAGCTCTCACCTCGTCCTCAAAATTGATTTCAACCGAACTTAACTGGTTGGTTATGGTGTTGAAATCATTCGGATTTTCAGTTACAGAACCACCTTCCAGCATATTCATTTTAAACAGCTAATTCATCAAGAAACCCTTGTTAAAAGCCAAAGGCTTCTCATACATCCTTGTTAGGGCTGCCATGAGTTTGACTGTCGCCTTTTAGTTGACAATGTTGAAAGCAACCGAAGAAGATAAGGATAGGCAAATCAAACCTAGCGTTGTTCTGTCAAGAACATGCCATTCTTCATCACTCATAGTCTCAAGTTCCTTGTCTTTTCCTTCCAGTGGTAAATACAATTCTTCTGATATAATAAGTCTTCAACTTGCATCTTCCAGAAAGCGAAGTTCGCTCCATTGAACTTCTCCACTTTATATCTCATCTCATTACCATCGCTCCCATTGAAACTGACAAACCCTAGAACCTCTCTCAGAAACCACTTATTATAATTTGCTAGGATCTTTGACCCTTTTTAGGGTTCGTAGTTTGAGCAATGCCAAGCGATTATGAGAACATACAAAGGTAAAGTAAAAAACAGAAGATCACAAGCAATGAACACAGATGAAATTTACGTGAAAAATCCAAAATTTGGGAAAAACCACAACCACACAACCAAGAAGATCCACTATAAAGATTACAGGATTTTTCAAAGTGCCTCGAGAAGCCCTAACCCTTGAAAGAAGAAGTGATTCCCACTTCTTCTATGTCCTTCCCTTGGCTCTCCACTCAAATCCTAGCCACCACAAGATTTCTTCTCTCAAAATCTCCCCTTAACTTCTTACACATCAAATCAACACAATCATTTAAACTTTTAAATAGGCTTTAAGCCAAGCCTTAAAACAACATAAATCAGTTGTTTGGAACCCAAAAGTCGTGACCTTTGGGGTAAACCGTCCCGAATTCCGCCCGGCGCCAAAGCGCGTTGTGGCGCCAAGCTCCCAAATCAAGAGTCAAAGCGCACCATAACGCCCCACCGATGATTCCCAGGTGCTGCGGCGCGCCATAGCGCCCCGCTGTCGATTCCCAAGAGCTGGGATGCGTCATGGCGCCCCGCTCTAGAGTCTCAGCCGCTACAGGGCGCCATGGTGCCTGCCTGACCTGCTGCCAGCCCTGTGCTTCTTTTTCACCTGAAACCCTCCGATACACAACGGAATTCCGCCAACGCCTCCGTGTTGATCAAATCAGTCTTCACATCCCAACATTAAATGTGTCAACAAATGAAAAAACACAATCACCGCAAAATGGGAGCACTATAAATAAACTAGAGATTTATTTAAATCCAAAAAGATTTACAAAAATGTTAGTATTCAAATTTGAAAGAATAAATTTAAACTATAATTATGATATAAAAATTAGAAATGTTTTTCTCAAATAAAATATTTATGCATTTATTTAAGTATTATTCTTCTCTAAAATAAGTCCGTGGAGTCACGAACCCATAGTGTTTACATGCCTTCAAATAGTTTTTGATTCTGTAACTGCACAATGCCAGAACCTAAAGCAATTAAGAGATACAAAAGAGTCACATTCAACCACCAATTAAAATGGTACTTTCTATACAATTCTAGTAGTTGAAAAATTATCATTATTCAAGAAATTTTTCAATATTTTATAAAAAAGCTTTACCTTCCATTCAACTTCAGCACGAGTATGAACAACTATATATTCTAGGCATCATCATTAACATAGTACTAGGCCACAGATATTCTTAAGGGATGAATGATACTTCTCATTGGAAGTGACACAAAACTTAGATGTTGACTATTAAAAAATCATTGACCCAATCGAACCAACACTTTTCTTACAAATCACCGTACTGCAACCACTTCTAAAATCTATGATGAGGATTCTTGGCTTTTATCATTGCAAACGAGGTATGTGTATTACATGTTTTAAATGAATCATTCCATTTCTCAGTATAAATGAGAATAAAATGCCAGCTAATTTTTATTGCATTACGAAAGGCAACACTTTAATAATAATCTCACTTTTCTGTGCATCAGATCTTAATCACATCTTTCACAAACTTCAAGATGCAGATACAAAAATGCTGAAATACCACTAAGGAATTTGTGGGCAGTCTACATGTGGCACTTTCTCCTAACGAAAAAAGATCGTTTATTATGTAAGGATTAAAAGATTATTCAAGTGATTATTTTAAATGAATCATTCCACTAAGGAATTTGGTGCTTTTGAATTTGAAAATAAGAGATAATAAAAGTTATATTAAATCTAAAATATGTCCTAAAACTAGATGATGAAATTTAACAAAGGGTAATATAAATATTTTAAAGAAAGCTTTAAAACATGGACAGTGAGATTTTAGGAGTGAATGCAATCTTACATGAGATTTAATTGCTAGTTGTATTCGAACGGTAGCAAAGAGTTTATTTGATGAATCAAAAGAAAGAGTGCCCAATAATAAAAAGAAAGCTGCTACAGTATCCTCTTCCTTACCTCGTTCAGTGACCCAGCACCATTAATACATCTAAATCTAGTGTTTAACTCATAATGGTTAACATTCACTAATCAAAATCATGATTATAAATCTATTAAAAGTATTTAGTTGGCGAAGGAAAAGTGTTGGGGTACCAAAGCATTTCTCTAATAAAAATGCATGGTGGCGGAAACATGATGTTCAAGTTAAGATTAAAAGATAAAAAAATATGCTATAAAAAATGGTTTAAATGAAAAGCCAAGAAGAATAGAAGAATAATAGACTATTAATTGTGAATCTAATATAGCAATTCATGACGCTAAGTGAAACATTTGAGAATCAATATAAGAATAAGTCATTGTCGAGGGATAGACAGATTGATAAGCTAGCCATATTAAGAGATAAGAGAACAAAAAGTTTGACCCATATTAAATATATCAAATATGATAATCAAAAAATTCTTTTTAAGAACTAACATATTTAACAAAGATGGATGAATTATTTTACTAAATTTTTTAATGAATGTTGTACAAATATTATTAATATAAGTGAAACTAAAGATTATAAAAATAGTCTCAATTACATTTTCATTCGTCGTGTAAATAAAGCTAAGATTTGGAATGCTTTAAAAAGAATGAAAAAAGGAAAGGTGGTAGGAACGGGTAACATCCTTATCGATGTATGAAAATTTTGGATGAGGAAAGAATTTGTTGGCTTACCAAGTTATTTAATATTATTTAAACACTAAGAAAATACCAGATGAGCGGAAAAAGAGTATTGTTATACCTATTTACAAGAATAAAGGTAATGTTCAAAATTATGCTAATTATAGATAAATTAAGTTAATGTGTCATATTTTGAAATTTTGAGAGATCAAATACAGATTACAAAAAGATACTTGCATTTCTCAAAATCAATTTGATTTTATGGCAGGTAGATCTACCACAAAAGCCATGCATATATTAAGAGTTTTGATGGAGAATTTTGGGGGAAAAAGATCTTCATTTATTTTTTATTGATATTGAAAAGCTTATGAAAAAGTACTAAGAGAAGTTCTTTAGAGAGATTTGGAGGGTTGTGTTGCATAAATTGATGTTATAAGAGATATATATAATGGAGTTATTACATGTGATCGCAAGGTGGCTTGTCTAATGATAATTCTATGGATGAAGTTAAAGCAAAACTTGGCTTTTGTCTTTTTAGACCTAAACTAAATATATTGAGTGTAAGTTAAATTGCATTAGAAGTTCTAATTTCGAAGACATAACTATTGAGGACTATGTGATAAAAAAAAAGTGAGTGGTTCAAGTATATGGGTTCAATTATTCAAAACAATGGCAAAATAGAGAGCATTGTGATTAACAGGATCCAAGCTAGTTGGATAAAATGGAGGATTATTTCTTGAGTGTTGTGTGATTCGAAAACTCTATTCAAAATTAAAGGAGTTTTATAGAGCCGTTATACGACAAACTATGTTATATGAGGCTGAATTTTAAGAGTTCCTTAGACACCATAAGTATCATACGAAATGAAACTGCCTTGAACATGTTTCATCCTGAATTGGAAAACAAGGTTGCCCGCAAGATGGGTTGTACCGACATTATCACACCACAGCTGAGAAGTGATGGGAGAGGAGTAGCCAAGCTATTGAAGTAGATTCCATACCCATTGCAATTCACTTATCATGGGGCAACAAATTTATACATCACTTTTGTATTTGGCTGTGCACCGTGACATGTTTCTTTAAGAATCATGATGTAAGAAAAACATCAAGAAAAACAATGAATCCTACAGTAAATCTTCAGTCACTAAGAAACCAAACCTAGTTTGGTCACTATAAGCTTGGATCTTAAGTGAAAGTGTCAGCCTACACTTAATGTAAAGCTGAATTGTAATTGTGAGGCATTAAAGAAAGCGATTGGAAGCACTCCGATGATTAGTAATCAGGGCATTAAGGAACTGAGAAACAATCACATGAATGCTGATGTCAAGACGTGTAAGGAGGTGAAGTAAAGCTCCCATAATGGGATGGTAGATGATTGGTTCCAATAATAGTGCACCAAAGATGAATAAAATCTTGGTGGATGTGACCACCAGGAAATACAATCATCCATTGCAGATTCTTATATTAGTTCATCGATATGAGTATAACAAGATAGTGAAAACCATCAAGGGTTCATATCACAGAGAGTCCAAGGAAGTGAAATCACCAAAGCCTTTGATCTAGAAATTGGTTGAAAGGGCTTGAGTAAATGAGAAAGTTTCCGTAGTATTGTTGATGGTAAGAAGTTCATCATTGGCATATACAAGAAGATAGAGTGTGTTGGAGTCGTTGGTGTAGATGACAAGAGAGGGATCAAAGTGGCTAGCCTTTATTCCAAGTAAGGAATGGCAGATGGAGAGTAATGAAACCATGTTCTAAGAGACGGTTGTAAGCATTAAATGGCCTTATTGATATGGTAAATGTGTGTGGAACAATGAGAGTCAATGAAGCCCATTGGTTGGTTCATATATACAATTTCTTGAAGTTCACAATTAAGGAATGTATTGTCGAAGTTGAATGGCTTCATTGGCCAATCATTGTAGAGGACAAATAAAAATTATTTGAAAGGTATAAAGTAATTGCTTTTTGAAAGGCATGAAGGCAAAATTTGGGTGGTAATTCAACTTTAACGAGTAGGTGCAATCAAACTCCACAATATGGCAGTGTTTGTGTTCCGGGACAATGCTTTAATGTGGTGCAAAAAAATGTTACGTAATGCCAATTTTTTCAAGAATTGGAGTAAAAGCATGAAATTCACTGTCAGCATCATATTAGAAATTAATAATAGACTATCCCAAGAATTTTTCAATCAGTTGTTTGAATTTCAGAAATGTAGGAATATATTCATATTTACAATGATGGATAAAACCAACAAGGTCTTGAGTAAGCATCAATAAAAACTATACAATATCTATGACCCATAATAGAGATAACTAGAGCTAGATCTTATGCATTAGAGTAAACTAAGTGCAGCGGTTGACTTGTGGGAGAAGAAGTTTGACTCTTAACTTGATGGGGCGCGAAGCAAAGTGATGATGATTTGATGATAGAAAAGTTGAAACACCAAAGAAATGTTTTGTATGGCATGATTCAAGTTGCTCGAGTAATCATGACATAGTCAAGTGGGATCAATGCAGGTGGACAAAACTTGAGATTGTGTCTTGAAGATTAAATGGATGGAGGCAATATAGACCTTTGTGTAGGTGCCCTCCAAGGAGTTCCTGGCTCATCATTGTATCCTTTATCACGTAATAAGAGTTAAGAAATTCAGCAGTGCAGTTATCATCAAAAGAGAGTTTGCTAAAGAAAATCAAGTCTTTGGAAATCATAGGAATATGAAGAATATCACTCAAGAATAAAGTGTAACTGAATTAGTGAAAATAAAATAGCATATGTAGTTGATTCGCAAACATGTATCATTCCCAATTAGTATGGTGTTCTCACCTTGGTAGGGGTCACAAATGTGGAGATTCTACAAGTTAGCATGATGAAGTTGGTAGCTTCAGAATCAAGGCACCAAAGATAATCAGAGGCTGCTAGGTTCACTTATAGAATTCATTGTGGAGTCAGTTAGTGTCTTCGGAAACAAGGTGGCACTAAGTGACAAAAGATTGCAAATTTAACAATGGCTGAGTAGCATCCTCTTCCACGACCATAGTAGGGAGCAATATTTTAAGGATAGTTTAATGCGAACTAGGCATGAAGAAGTATAGCTATGGGAATTGCCAAGTGCTAAACTTCAATTTGTTGGTATCGTGGGATAGCAGATGTGGATGAGCAGATTTGGTGCCAGAGTGGGGTAGTGTTAAGGTGGTGGATTTAACAATAGGTAGAGTTTGTTGTAATTCCAATGAATCATTGTAAAGCATTTCGTAGTTGAGTAATATACCTATAAAATCATCAAGTGCAATGGGCTCAGTCCAAGTGGCAATGGTCATAGTAGGTGCTAAATAAGTGGGGAAAGTGCAAAAAGAATTCCAAGCATCATCTGCTTTCAAAGGCTATAATACCAGCAATGGCGACGATGTGCCTGATCGCCTTTGCCTACTGTGAGATCAAAGAGTGATAGGTGGGGCTGGTTCTAACAAATTAGGTGGATTAGTTAGTGGAGCTAGGAGAGAGTCAACCACAAATCTCAAGAGATCGTGAGCTCTAAATAATGGCAGACAGCAATATCAATAAGGGGAATTAAATTTTTCAAGTTTGATATTAAGGAGATGGTGGGTACTAGCGGAGTTTGAGTGGAAAGCGGATTTACTGAAGTGTGTTGCATCTCAGTACTGGTGTTAGAGGACAAGCTTGAAATGATCGAAGTTTGTCAAAAGAAACTTCCATTACTGCCTAAGTAGAATGCTCTAATACCATGTAAAATACGTTTAAACAGCACATAAGCAAAATTCGCAACACTCGGGCAAGAGTTAGATAAATGAATTGTACTACAATTCATTTCACTACTCTATATTTTACAATGACATCAGAATTATATATATATATATATATATATATATATATATATATATATTAAATATACATATATATAACATTACTCACAATATGTGGCCAAGAATTATCCAATTGGTCACAAGTTTGCTAAGATTTATCTAAAGCATTTATAGGACCATTGATAATCATCCAAATCATCTGGTGTACACTCCATTTCAAAGTATAATTTTTTTTTTATCCCTTCCAAATTCCCTTCATTCTAGCATACAACTAGAAAGAATACACTAGCTTCAAATAACACTCTTTACTAATTTAATGTTGGATGAATAAGGGAAAAAGTTGGACTGTTCTTCCTCTAACAAATCCTACAATCTAACAATGAACAATAAAATTCTCACATCTTGCTGAGTTAGCTAAAATTAGAAATTTGCATTAAATTCATGGATTTTTTATATTTGAATAGAAAATATTAGAGAAACCATCCATATTTGTGCTTCTTACCATTAAAAATCATTCATTGAACTCTAAAACCTTTGCATAAGGAAAATTGAACATCTTGTGTTAGAAATTGCCTATAAACATGTTAAAACCAATCTCGTCTACCATGCTCATGTCATAGCTCTCTCACTCACCTAGCAGCACCCTCACACACCTTTTCACCTTTCGAAGCCCATAGCCACTAATCTATCCCCTTGCCTGATATATGCTATGTTGCTACTCACGCACACGTTATATGAAAGCTCACAATAATTTTGAAGAACATAAAATACATAAAAGCATGGCTTAAGCTTTTTTTTCTTCGAGTACCATGTGAAATTCTCACCTGCGACCACAACACTCTTCCTCTCCTTTGCCTAATTTTTTTAATTTTCAAATCACTATATTGTCAACAAAATTTTATAAGAAACAAGAAGTTGAAGGAGGCACATCATAAGTTCATTTTTTTCCTGCAGTTTTGAACAAAGATGCAAGAAAGACTCAAGGAATGTTCATCATTGGATTGAGAGAATGTGGAAATTCAATGTTCTTTTCTCAATTTGATGATCGACATTTCCAAAATCTTTCTCACATCTCTATTTGATTCTTGATCAAAAAATCAACTCATAATGAGTCTCCCTATCTCTCTCTTGTTTTATAAATTCAATTGAGGGTTAAGTAATTTACAGTTAGAAAAATTAAGCCAGAGGAGAGCAAGTGTGTCACAATCATAGGAGAAAAAAATACTAAGCAAGGTTTATATGTATCTTTCAATCTCAATAATTATTATACAATTGTATAAAATGCGTGTGTAAGTAGCAACACAGTTTATAGCAGGAGAAGGGATAGATCAGCAGTCATGGGCTTCAAGTGGAGAAGAGATGCATGAGTGCATTGCTAAGTGAGCGAGAGTTGTCGTGAGCAAGAGAACCGGGAGACGAGCTTGGTTAGTTTTTCAAATGTTTATGATAGGATTGGAGTCTATGCGACTAGTTCATATGTAACTTTTAACACTAAATGTTCAATTTTTCTTACGTATAGTTTTAAAGTTCGCTGAAAAGTTTTTAAAGGTAAGTTGTACAAGGATGGATTATTTCTATAATCCTCATATCTCAAACTCAAGGATTATACTGTAAAATTCTAATTTAAATTAAAGCAAGAAATGTTATATCTTCATAGTCAGATTGTAAATTTATTGGAAGAACATCCCACCCCTTATTCATCCAACCTCAAGTCAATCAAGAACTTTATCTAAAGCCAGTGAATTTCTACTAGTTGTATTTTAGATGTGAAGGAATTTTGGAGGATCAAAATCAGAGAATATATTTTAAAGTGAAGCGTACAATAAGTGATTTGGATGGTTATTATTGGTAGTTTTGTCAAAATTATAGAATCTTCTTACAATAACAAGCTTACAGCCTACGAAATAAATCTTTGCTGCATAGCATAGCTATAACTATTTATATATAATCCTTATGTAATTATAAAATCTGGAGTTATGAAATTAATTCCAACATGATTCACTTGGGCGACTTTTTTCTAGATGCTGTGAATCTTACCTATGCCCTGCGCAAACAAATTACAGGGTATTAGAGTGATCCGGTCTGACAACAATGGAAGTCGCCTATGATAAACAACAATCCTGTCAAGTTCGTTGACCATAAACACCAATACTAGAACACAGACACTTCAGTAAATTCCCTTTCCCACTGAAACTCTATTAGCATCCACCACCTCTTTAATACCAAACATACATTCTTTAACTTTGCGTAGTTTGGAGAGGTATATATAAACACAAGCATTATTTGAGAATGTATGTTAAATCAAAATAAAATGTTTGCGTCAATTGAATATGAGCTAAACTTGTTCACAAAATTGTCAATAAAGCAACCTTGCAAAATAAATAATCAATAAATTCACAATATTGCAAATTAAGGTTCGCCTAAGCAACATTCTCAATAGAGAACTCCATTGACTTGAGAGCAATCCCAAACTCTTCGATCAAATAAGGAAAAACACTTGCTAAAGAAGTTGCAAAATTCACCCATGATTTAAATGAAAATAAGTAACAGATATTTAATGTATGTCCAAGTTTAAATTTACCATCAGATAGAAAATAGCACTGCAATCGACAAAAAACAGCAAAAATCTTTAGTTAATGAAAAAAAAAAACTTACTGTGCAAAGAGCGGCGAATCAGAGATTTACGATCAGCGTCGCACTGGAGCCGACGAACTGGAGCTGCTCGCTGAATGAAACGTCAAGGCGACGCGTAAGAGAACTTGAGATCTCGATAGAGACAGCGATCTGCGACCTGACGTCGAGTCAAAGAACAGGGAATCTCGTTCGGGAAGAAACCCTGCGACGCTGTTAGGCCGAGGTAAGAGGACGAGAGGCCATATTCCGTATAACCACATCAACAAAGTTAAAGAAAAAGTTTGTTTTTTTAAAAAACGTCCAAAAAAAATTATTATTTTTCTAAAATAATGAGATAGATTGTTTTTGTATTTACTTACAAAAAATGCAATGTAAAACAGAATTTTTTTTTTTTTTTTTTTTTTTGCATCTAGGATTTATAAAAAAATTTATTCAATTCATAATTTACTTACATATTGGATTAACACACCATCTATATATTTTAATGCATATTAGTAAGTAAGCGTAACAGTATTCTTACTTAAAATACTTAATTTAAAAACTATTGTTTTAATAATTTAGATATATTTAAATAAATATGCTATAATAATATAGTGTAGTCATTTTTAAGTGATGATGTACTCATAAGAAATTATCATCTCATCCAAATAAGCTTAAAATTATGTCAATGCTAAAATTATTGTCGGAACGCCTTCTACTGAAAATAAAACAAGGTTGGTTTTTTGCATATGAAAGGCCTTCTCTCTGCTAAAAAAACTCTTTAGATAATTTCAATGCATTATTTTATATATTGTTTTCATATTTCTTCAAGACTTGGGCAACTTGTTTTCTTTTGCACACAAAAAGCCTTCTCTCCACTAAAAAAAATTGTCATCTCTTTGAGGCAATCTCAATGCATTATTTTGTAAATTGATTTCGTATTTCCTCCTATCCACCTGAAAATATTTGGGATATTTTTTTATGCGCAAGAAATCCTTATTTTTTGTTTGCAAATGTGTTCGGTACTTGGCCATATGAGCGGTGTTTTTATGGCATGAATGTTATTACGTCATTTACTCACATTGAGCACTGACGATCTTATTAATTTCCTTTTCTTAACAAGGATGAGTTGTTTTATGCTCTGTGTTTTTAGTCCATAGTGGTATATTGAAACACATTGAGTCTGATTTGTCCCATGCATCATCTCATCCTCAATCAACCTTTCTATTGGTTGTCTATGCATCGTCGAATCTTAGTAATTATATAATAGGTGCAGAGAATCAATTTAGCATCTCTTGGTTATTATTTTTAAGTTTTTGTCTGCAATAGATGTTGTTGATGTTATCTATGGATATTGATATTGTGCTCCTTTTTTTCGAGTTAGACACTTATTGCAATGTTTCTTACAAGATTTAAAATAGTCACCTCATCTTGTTCTTAGAAGTTTGCTTGAGAAGTATAGAAATGCTTTGCATATTTTACTGAAAGATTACCAACTTAAGCTTTTATATATTTGTTGATTAATATTCGCAACAAGGGAGATTTGGATCCATTGAAGTTGTTGCTAGAAAATTGTTTGACCAAAAATCTCTTGAGATGTATTATTATATGTGGTGCCTACTTAAACTATTAGAGGTTGCTAGATCTGAATATTTTTATATTATTTTTTGGATGTATTGCTGCTTATGGTGATGCTTTGAACTAGATACTTCAAGCTAATAGCTTCTTAGAGCTATTTTAGATTGTGATGTTTTTATAACCTACTTTATTATTTTAATTAACGGTCTTGTGAAGTATTATGATTTGACTATGGCTTTTTCAAATAAAAAAGAGGCTACTATAAGTCATAAAGATGCTTTAATGACTAAAAAATAATATTGATGAATGCTTAAAGATGGGATGTCATGATTTTAAAAATCTAAATTAAGTTAGTGTAGTTGAGCCACATAGGAGCACCCTTGTTTAATTTTGTAGATGTTGTCATGAATTAAAGAATAATTAATTTTAATTTGTATTGACATATTTGAACTAAAATTGCATGAATCATATGTTGTAAAAATAAATGAAAATATGCAAAAATAATAATAACTAGTATCCCTACACAGGAGCACAGTAAATATTCCTTACTCTAAACAGCACTCATTTGGAATAACTAGTGTTTAAAAATTCAGTAAGATGAGCAGTTCCAAGAAATAATAAGTAAGAATAAATTGTAAATCAAGGAATTTAACTCCTTTAAACTTCAAGACTAAAAAATGCAATGCCTACTTTGCTTTGATGAGATGATAAGGGTGACAGCTAACGAATACAATGTTGTGCATATTTTATGTTGTATTGCATCAACCACCTGTAATGCCCCACCTCGTCGCTACCGAATTACAACGAACACTAATCTAATTACGATGGAATGGTTATTACTTCTAAGTTAATACGCTAGAAGTCCGTTAAGACATCTCTAATACCAACTATAATATCTCTGATACCATCTGCAGCACCCACTACTATTTGTCGAGTTAAGTCATTTCATTGTCTCACTAAATAATAGAGAGACTAATCTATGATCACAAGACAATATATATATATATATATATATATATAGTATAGCAGTAAGAACAGAGTGCTAAAGCCGAAACACCTTACCATATCATTCATCCATCCAGAAGTTGAAAACAAACTATGCATCTCATAAATAAAAGCAAAATACATCTATAACATGTTCAATTATTACAAACTTAATAAAAATACTAAACGGAAACTCTCATTTCGCTATAACAAGAAAAACTAACTAAGGAAGAAGGTTACATCAACTACTCAGCAACACCATGCTCTTCTTCCTCATGTGACTCTTGCTTCTCCACTAGCACGAGCTCCTCTAAGCAAACTGAATTTGACATTATCGGTTTCACAATGCCAGGACTCCAGCAAAAAAAAAAAAGAGAAATCTTACTTAGATAATAAGTCTAAGTATATTTTAGCTTACTAAAATGTATTAATTACATTTAAGGTATATTTAACAATAAAATAATAAACATTTAGGGGATTACTCTTGATGTTACTTTAGCTCACGCTAACCGAACAATGGGTTCCCACAATGAACAGGCTAGATAATTGAGAAATTACTTTGACAAATTTCTTGTCAATTATTTATTTTTATTGTGATTTGATTTTAGCTTCTCTATAACTCCATAAATAATGTTCAATAGGAACTTGCTTTAAGAAGTTTTTCCCCTATAAGTGAACGACCATATGAACTTCATTAGAGTGGAGACTACTGCTATCACTAATTAAAATATAAAGCTTTCCTTTGTTTTTTGAACAAATTTTATATTATTGGTATGTTCTTAATTGTTTGCATTTAGAAAGATGTAAAGCAACAACTTTGGGTTAAACAATGTATAGTATTGAACATAGCATGACTAAATGGAATAAAATTTTTAGCATATTAACTATATTAATATATATGGAGTGATCCATTTGCTAAAAACATAGTTGTGCTATGATGACTATCCAATATCTGAAATGCTCATCCTTGGTGGTATTTATATACAATGTATAGGACCAATTTCTTGAGATGAAAAGAATAGATTAGTTTAAGATATTTAAAAACATATGTTATCATTAAAAAACACTAACACAACATTAAATCAAACTTTAATCCCACTTTATGGTGTTCGTTGCATCAGTGATTTCACAAATATTTAGTGCAAAAGATGTGACAGCTTAGCCCTATACATATTTAGTGTAAGTCATAATTACATATAAAGGTTGATTATACATGTAGTCTTAATCTCAAGTTGTAATAAGAAAGTAAAAGAATTAAAAGGGCAAGACACCAAATCAAGTTAATTAAGGTTTTTCAATCTGTTGTGATAGTCAGGATAGCACATCATTAGTGCGCTCTAACACTGTGGCTCCCCGCACCCTTAATCCAATGAGGATTAAGTTAAGGGTGGAGTGTCACTCTGGCTAACCCCTCACTTACCATTGGATTAGGATAGACTCCACAATCCACTTGATTAGGAAAGGATTAACACAGCAGCAATCTAATAGTCACTATAATGTACAAAGTGCGGAAGCAATAAATAACACCCAGGCATCACAATGTAATATAAGTGCAAAATATAACTCAGAATATAAGTATATAAGTCCAAATGCACAGTCAAGAGTACCTATTTTATTACAACATTTAAAGTTCAAATAAAAGGAAATGTAAAGGCACTCATCCTCACAATAAGTCTAAGGGCTAGATATGCTCTGATCCGAGCTGCTGCTCCTCCTCTATAAATAGCTCCTCCTCAGGTACTGGATCTTCTATCTGTTCTATACCTGCCATTGTCGGTTTCACAATGTAGGGCCCCAGCCAAAAAAGAGAAAAATCTGGTTAGACAATTTGTCTAAGTACATTTTAGGCTGATACATGTTCATATGTTTTTAATATCACCACTTTACACAATTTTCCTAAGCAACAGTATATCAGGGAGCGACTAGCAATACAATAAGAAAGAGGAAAAGCTATAAATAACATTTATAACTTAAGCAAGAAGGAGGCTAAGACATGCCTCATAAGCGAAGTAAACAAAACAGGGCATGTAATATAAGTAGTTAAACATATGCTGAAAGAAAATACTACATCCTAATGCCTGCTGGTGATCAAATAAAATATGCAGATTACAATAATAAATCTCAGCAGTAATACATATAAATAGCAATAAAATCTAACCTCCTAGTGTATATAAGATGTACAAAGAAATAGTTGACTGAATAAGCAATGCCAAAAATAGCCAAATACTACAACTGCAAATCCAAACTCAGTATACTGACTGCCATATCAGAAAACTTGGCCAAACCGGCCCACATATATATATATCTACATCTCAATCTACAAACATACTGAACATACTGCATGACTGAAGAGGCAGACAATACTTATGCAACATATTTTAGTTATTTTACTTTTGTTTCTATGGACAACTGTTAGAAACAACTGAGGAGTCAAGCACATCTGCAAGACTATACGGGTCCTAAGCCTAACATACTCTCCTCAATGAGAATGTTAAGCATCCTGATCTCACCTTACCCCTGTCCATCGGGGCAAATGTGCACCATAATCACCATAACACCAGACCCAAAGGCAACTGTTATCCTAATATTCTAACTTTTTATTTTCATGCACAAAATTATCTTATATGAAATGTCCAAGGAAGTAAGCTCAATTTACAAGGAATGCATAGCACAAAGTATCAAAATAAGCAAGGGACTCTACTAATATGGTGATTCCATCGGTTTTCTATTATTCGTTCTAACAATTCCAAATTATACAAGTTCAGGATCACCATTTTCCTACATATCAAGTGTAACTTAGAAATTCGTCCTTACAAGTTACAAAATATCAGGACTAGCTAGGTCCTAATATACCAAATCTTTTAAAGTCGACTATAAAAGTTAACTAATAAATCATTACGACCTAATTGATAGTTTTAGATGTTCTAACTAAAACTAATAAACTATAGATTATGGATTAAACACCACGAGATTAGGCTTAATCACATAATCCCAAAAAGGATAAGACCTAAGATCTAAGTTTTATTCTAAAAGTGATCTAATAATTTAGGCCAATCCTATTAAGTAATCAAACTTAATAAGATGAATCTCCTATCTTAGATCTAAGGTTAAAAGATAAAATAATCAAAAATAAGTTGAAAAATTCTAGAAACTACTAAAACCAAGGATTCATTCATTGAAAAAGCCTATTTTTCAATGAATGAAATCAACCCTATGATCTAGTCCTAGTCTCAGGAAGGGTCCTTAAGGTGTAGTAAATTTGATAAGTGGTGCTTGCTTCGATTAATTAGATAACCAATCGTCCTAATTAATTAATTCAGACGATCTAAATTAGAAGAGAAAAGCAAACTAACCTCTCTAAAAGATGAAAACTATTAAGTAATAAAAAATCAAAGTTTCACTCATTGGATAACTCATTTACTCAACGAGTGAAGTCTAACCTAATTTTCTAGTCCTTATCCTTAAGGAAGAAATTCTAAAGAACTAAGGTGAATACTCAAGCACTAATTTTAACTAATCTTATTTGAAAGCTTAAATTAAAGGATTAGAAGGTTTAAGGAAGGCATGAAGTGAGGTAGATCTCATATCATGAAGCTTAATACTTATTTATTTTTGCATAAAAAGAAAAGATATTATTCAACTCCCAATTCTGCTATTATTCATTTCACAATTTTGATATTCCAAACTTTGATGCAAATAACTTGGCAATCAGTGACCTCTTTATCACATAATTATAAAATTCAAACTAAATGATCATATGACTGCAAGTTTATTTAAGAAAAAGCTAAGCTTCCATGTTTATTTTGTTAAAAATTCTTCAAAACACTTATTTCGTTTGGCCATGAAACTACAAGACTAGAAGTCACATGATGTATGCTTCATTATAATTAAAATACTACAACTAATTTGGCATGAATGAAACAAGAAAACAAGGATGTATTGTCATTATGTAAAATTAAATTGCGACTTTACAAAGAAACAAAAAAATAAATTGACTGGTTAATTCTAGTAAAAGCATGCTATAAATGATAAAAAATTAGAATTATTTCATGCAATTATGATATTTATCTAAGCAATAGTTCAGTGTTAAGTCAAACTTAATGCAGTTGACACCAAAAAGAAATGCAACCGCACAAAATATCTTGAGCCCCCCTTTTTTTTTATAAAGGCAATCGTTTAAAATCATTTCCTAAATAGTATGTTTATGCTAAAGATTAAATAAACATGCATTAGCTACTTTGTCTTTAATTGGTTCATATGTGAGCATGCATTAAAGTAAAATGCGGATTCTTTACCCAACAAAGAAAATGATAGACAATTGCCAATACATTTAATAATCACCGTAGATGGCATATAAGAGTAAGATCATGTGCCACCAACAATAGCCACCAAAGTCAATAGTAATGCATAAAATGCTAAACTGTATGCAAATATGAATGACCCTTCTCAATTTCAAACGAATAACCCTCTCAACTTTAATTATAATAATATGCTCAAGTTATGTCTTTTTATTTTCATATATATATATATATATATATATATATATCAATTTTGTTCTCTTTTATTTCTTTCATTTAGAAACAAAATAAGTTTAAATAATATATACAAAGCGATTTACAAAAATACACAGCACTACTGCTGCATCTAATACTTCATTCAATGAATCATGTTAAGTATTATAGCCTTAATCAAGACAAAATGCAATGTTACTGCATTAATAAATTAGAAGAACGTATGTACAACTTACTAAATCATCCAAATGATAAGAGAAAATAGCATCAAAACCTTTGCACGATTCCTTAACACCACCATCAGAATCCATACCAACATTATTCATTTATGGTACCCAGCATAAATTAAAATAATCATTGTATTCAGAATCAAAATGAGGAGCTTCATTAACAAATTCATTAGAATTGCTATAGCATTCAGACCATTTATATGAGATATTAAGTAGCAAATATATAGAAGATATAGCCAGCAGCTCCTTAACTGAATCAAAAATTAAAATAGTTTAAGAGGCTTCATTAGGCACGTAAGAAATAATCTCTAGATTTAGAATCGAGACTACCACATTTTTATTGTTTTTCGCTCAATCAAACAGAATTGTCTTGTTTCGTCCATCACAATTATGAACGTAAATATAATAATCATAGTAGAAAACATGTATGCTATATGCATGCAAATAAAAGTATTACCATTCATAAGAAATATGATTTCCGCTGCAATAAATTAAAATAAAAAAAAATTTCAGAGCAGCCGGCCTCATCGCATCGTCTCCACCAACGTCCGAGATGGCCAAAAGCCTAAGTAATAGCTTTGATTAACATTGCACGGACATAAACGGCTGCTAATTGAGTTGTAATATAGCACTATATAATATATCATACAATTATACGAAATTAGACAACATATAAATCCTTGGCTCTTGGAAAAATATAGGATATAATTTGTGACTGAAGAGTAAGACGATTATAACTAGCGATGCTTGACAAATTTTGGGTCTAGTCAATAACAAATCTGAAAAATGAATTGATGTGTTAATATTATATAATCTTCTATGAAGCTGCTAGAATATATTTTAAAGAATCGTTAATAAAAATAGGAGGTAAAAAGCCTATGGATACCACAACTTTACAGATCTAACCTTCTCCGAGAAAAACATCAACTGAACAAAAGAAACTTGTGAAATCAAGCATACACTATTATAGCATCAACACCAACCAGAACTATACCATCCCAACTGCTTAATAAGGTCTAGCCAAAACATGAATAAATAAGTCACGAGTTGAGCTTAAATCGGATTTAAATTGAATCCGATCTTATTCGAACTATATGACGGGGTAAGGGGGGGGTACCTGGAGTCGACGGCGAGGCCAACTTGACGCGCTAAGAGGAGCTTTCGGCCAAGCCGAGAGGGAAGTGGACGGCTGCCCTTGGCTGGATCGAGCTCGGCCGTGGAGATGGAGAGGTGGTCGGCCGAATGGAGAGGAGAGGTAGGGCGACCGAGGGGGCTCGAGACTCTCGGATAAGAGGGATGTTGAAAACTGCGAGGGCGGAACCAGCGATGTGGTTTTGAGGGCCGGGAGGCGGAGGTTGCGAGGGCGACCGGCGGAGACTCATAGGAGAAGAAGACGCGTGTCGCGCGAGGAGAGGCGAGGAGGAGGCGAGCGCGCGAGAGGGAAGGGCTCGCGTGAAGGGGAGGTCGGTCGATCGAGAGGGGTTCGTGCGATTTCTTTCTTTTGTTTTTTTTTTCTTAGGGCAGGCGTGGGGATTTGGGAAAGAAGAATAAATAAATTTTTGTTTTAATTTTGTTTATATTTAAAATAATTTAAAGCAAAATTTTCATAATTCCAAATACATGGTTTAATGTTTTCCAAAAATTCCCGAAAAATCACCCCTAGCTAATTGAGGCGTGAGGAACGCAACGGCGAAGTCGGATTTCGATTCCGGCGAGTTTTTAATTTCCTCATTTTCCGAATATTTAAATATTATTAAGATATTCGTCAAATTTTGACGACTTCCGATTGCCACCAAAACTTCACCCATAGCTAATTTGGGGGCAATGAGCGCAATGGCGAAGTCTGTTTTTCGATCGGAGGTCAAAATAAATAGGTCAATCTCCGAGATTCCTAAAATCCCCAAAATAAGAATTTGATTCGTTTGACCTCTGGTTTGGACTGGATCTTGGTGGTTGGCTCCAAATGACCTAATTAGCACTTAAGATTATTTTTAAGACTAAGATTAGTCCTAATTGACTAAGGTAACAACTTGAGTTGTTACAAACACCCTGCAATTAAGCTTTCCGGTCAATAATCATATTGTTATTCCCTTTGATTAATGCTAGTAATTATTAATGATGTGGTCTACTTTTTTTGTCATCTATTTCTTTAAAAGAAATATTGTTCAATTCTCAAAATAAAGCTCATGCACATGCTTGCTTGATTCTAGTTTGACTGAAATTTGAGAAAATTATAAGCATTTATTGAAAATTTGCATAAACATTATGTTAACAAAAATGAAAATTTGAAATATATATTATAAAATAAAATTGTAGCCATATTCCTAATTTACTATCAAGGGGAACCAAAATTGGGTTTTACCCAATAAAAATGAAAGGACTAAAAAAATCATGGTTCATTCTAGTATACTATAGAGTAAACAAGATTTTTTACCATTAGAATTATTTGGTTAAACATAATATTGCCAATGAGTTTTTTATATGTGGTAAGCAAGAAGGTGGTTTTCCCTAATATACAAAATGAAGAAAATTAGCTGCTAGTTTGTCTAGGACTACTATTGGAATGATAATAATTATTCTTAGTATGTCAGTATGGCTTGAACTTTTCATAAGTCAATCTTTGTCTACTATCAAAAGTTAATTAAGAAAATAGTTTCTCCCAATATGTTTATCTTGAGTAGATAAGTTGTAGACTAACCCCAATAAATTGATTGCGTGTTCAAAAAGGAGACTATCAATCTAGCTATTTTCATCAAATAATTATGTTCCCTTAACTATTTCACTTTGTAAGAGATTGATAAAGATGTAAATCTTATACATGAGGCATATAATACTTTATTTGTTATACTATATTGCTTTTATAACATTGTTCTACTTGTTGAGTTATATATACTTGAAATGCCATAATAAAATCAGCTTTATTGACATGTGTTTATCACCTAAAAATTTTCAAGTGAATAGATATTTAGTCTAGTGATTCGAATTTAGATAGTCTCTATGATGGCTAATGAAAGAAATTATTTTAAAATTTTAAAATGTTGTGGTATTATATTTCTCTTTGTTTCAAAAATTGAGACAAATGTATGCATTATAGAATAACTCTTTATGTAACAAACCATAGTGGTTACTTGGCTTAATTGAGTTTAGAAAAGTCATTAGTAAGCTCTAAGCATCATTAGCATTATTTTTTTTAATTTAGTAGTCAAAATATTCAAAGATTTACATTTTGAATATTTTAATAATATTTAAATACCAAAAAAATTAAGTAAAAACAAACCTTTGCGTATTTCTAACTCAAATTAGACGACAAAAATGTGATTTAGGAATAAACTAACATGGAATGGGATCAGAATGTTAGATCAAATTATGTTGTAGGGATTTAATTAATCCCTATTCAACTTACTCTCCACGACAAGGATCTAATCAATTAGTTGAACAAGGTAACCCTATAATTGGTTGCCAGGGATTTTCCCGTGAGTCGATGAACGACATCGAGCTAGGTCAGCCTGCGAACCACGTTGTTCTGAGGAGAGAATATTCATTGTATATTTGAGAGCTTGTTCTGTCCCAGTGACACGACAACCTGCACATTTTTGCCAAGGAATATTCCTTTTGAAATATTTGAATTTAAATAAATAGAATTAATTAGAGCTTTAGTAAAATAATATAATGTGTTTTTGACTTAACTTGATAAATATAAGTCCAAAATTAGTAATCTTTATATCAAAATACTCAGAAAACCTAAGTGGTTTGATTATTCATTTTCTCTTGTGGCAAGTTGTTAATGTTGTTATTGTTGTTATCACCATTGTTATCCATTACATTTTGAAGTGTAAGAGTTGAGGCCAAAAGCCTTTTCTTAATTCAATGAAGAAAGCCTAAGTGATTTCACTTCACAACTTAAGATTCCACCAAGTCTCAAATGTAACATATTAGTTATATTTTATTATTACTCAAATTTCTCAAGCGATATTAATACAAACTATAATATTCAAGGATCAAATCAATGAAAATAAGTATTACTAAAATACATTAAATTTCAATAAGAAAAATATATGTGAAATATCAATAATTCTTAAAACAAAATCCATGTCATATGCACAACAGAACCACTAAAAGATGATAAATAATTATATCAGTTTAATTGTCCAAAATGATAAAAAATATTGTCTAAAACTGTGGAGCCCCGTACCATCTGTGGTCATGTTAACACTAAGATTAACATGATTATGATGAATACGATCACCATGGGGCAACCCTCCCAACTATAGTCAAGTCAGGTATGAATCCGACCTGCCTTAGCTGAAAGACTTGCCACCTGAATTGAAAGTCATGCATCAAAATATCAAAGTAGAGGAAGCAAGCAAAAGTAACATCCATATCGACATCATATAAATGAAATAGAAAAGATAGTAACTTAACTCAATATCAAAATACAGAAAGTAAATATATTCAGAACATTTAATTATTACAGACTAAATTTTAAATGAAAGAAACAATCGTTCTCACAAGCTTGAAAGAAAACTAGCAAAACTTCGGTAGCAGGGAGGTCCTCCTCCTAACTAAGCTCCTCCCTTGAGCAACCTCGACGAATAGCTCTGAATCTGATATCGTTGGTATCACAATACCAGGGACCTGACAAAGAAAAGAAAAACTTACAGTTAGACAATTGTCTAAGCACATTTTAAGCTGATTTAATGAACTACATATTTTAAGATATCACATTTATTAAACATTCAAGCAATCATCGTGAACAACAAGCGACAAAGAACATGGTAGTTATAAATAAAGCATTTATAGTTAAACAAAATGAAGTATGTAAATTAACATACCTCAATCAGAAGTTGCAACAAGGTTAGGCAATAAATATATAAATGATTAAAAGTACTAAAAGTAAACTCATCATAATATGCTTATGATCAAATAAATATATATTAATTTACAAAATAATAAATTGTATTGAAAAGTAAAAGCAAATTGAAATATAACTGGCATCCTAGTATGTGCAAGTAATTGAACTAAAAAGTATGAAACTGAAATAACTATGCTAAAATAGATTGAAAACGAGCAGAAAATAGTAAATCATATGCATGATTGATAATATGTACATCTTGGCTAAGCGAAGCCACTGAAGTGAAAGAGACTTATAACGTATATCACCTTAGCCAACCATAGAACTAGGTCTAGTTAGACCATAGAATCAGAAAGGAGAGATGTGCCTAAATCAGTACTACTATAACAGAAATTGGATGAACAAAGCCATTGAACATAAAACTCTAACATATATTACCTTAGCTAACCATAGAGCTAGGTCTAGATAGATTATAGAATTAGACATATATCATCCTGGCAAAGCACAAAGCTAGATCTAACCTATTCTATTGCAAAAGAATTGAAGTGAATGAGCAGACTAATTAGAACACACTCAACTGAACTGAGCACTAAATAAGTAAATAAACTGATTTATAATCATATGATGTTCATGCATTCAAAATTGACTTGGAATACTCATCGAATATCTAATGTTCAATTAATATAATCAAGGTATAAAACTCAAATACAAGATATGTGAAGCAACAATAACCAAAGTAAGCAAGAGACTTTACTAAACATATATAATATTTATTATTATCTAATTTAATATATTCTATCTATTTAAAGATAGTACAAGCTTAGGATCCCAATATTAACTTATCATGTAAAACACAGATTCACAACCTTAAAGATTAACACATTAGAACTTAGTATGTTCTAATTCAAATCATAGATGATGACTACAAAAGTTAAATAATTAATCAGTGACTTAATTAATGTATTTTGATAACTCAGGCCCAAATCTTGATTTAAGCAAATCAAGATTCAAGGATTTAAGGTTTAAACTCCAAGTCGGGGTTTAATTATTAGACCCAAGGTACTAATTTCTGAGGGTCTAAGGTTCACACCCAAAGCCTATTCCAATGATAGAAAATCTTAAAAGCTGAAGGATTAAAAAACTATGATCTTATATGAAAAGGCTGAGTCTATATTTTATAAGTTGAATAAATCTAAAACCCACTAAAAGAATTCCAAATGATTTAATCAATAAGGGTTTTAAGAATGAAATGATACAATTCAAATAGATTTTCATGAATAACTACTAAAGATCTAAGATCTAATACTTAGATCTAATTACTTAAGATCTCAGTTAAGATTTTGACTTAGGATTTCTCTTTAGATATTTACTTTAGGAATAATCATTGTGATAAATTTAGATAAGTAATTAACACTAATTTCATAAGGTTAAATTTATTTAAATAAGATTGAATGAAGGGTCTAAGATCACCTTAAGATCTTAATGATTTGAGTGAAGATCAAGAGGATTTAAGCTTAAATAATTACGATCCATCAATTAGGTTCAAAGGCTTAAGGAATGATCCTAAAACATTACATTACTGATTAAAAGCAATTTTATGATATTTCTAGGGTTTAAGGGCTCTCAAACCAACTTTTGGCCAAAATGACCAAAATACATTTCTTAAGGCTAAAATTGAAATTTTAAGATAGTATCCCAATTAATTCTAATCACTTGTAATAGGCTTAATATTGTCTAATAAGAAGAATAAGACTATAAAATTTAAGTTGAGACTTAAGGCTAGCCTGATTAGCACTAATTTCTTTTTAAGGCAAAGAAAAGTGATTAAGGAAAGTAGGGCTTATAATAGAGTTCTAAGCCCATAGATAAGTTATAATCATGAATAATCAGAGACTTTAATCATTCAATTTGGATCAATATAGCTAAAGTTATTCAATTAATTTATAATGCATGTTTTCCATTAATTAAACCATAGGCTATTTAAATAAATCCATTTAACAAATAATTTTTAAAGATATTTATTACCTAATTATATTAATTAGCCCGGCCCATTATCCATACGACATAGGTCGGATTGGGACCCAACTTTGCCGACACTATCGCATCGCACGGGCCTGGGCTAGCCCGGCTCAAAGCGGCAGTGTCGTCATCCCCGCTCTCCTCTCGTGACTGGTCGATTAGGGATAGTTTCTAGAGGTAGTTTATCTACAACTTAGATATGCCAACACTTCACTTTGATCTTACATGATCCTTGAGTCCAAACGCGTCGATTCCACCCTGAAGCCCTCATTGGGAAGTACGGGATCATCTTAGTAAGCCATTAGTCTAATTATATGTTGAGCATTACATGCATAATTCAACCCAAAAGAGCTTTAATAGTGAAGACTATGGTTGCCGATCACAAATTAAAATATAAATTTTCCCTTGTTTATGCACAAGTTTTATATTTTAACTTTTGTTATGTTCTAGATTATTTGCATATAAAAAGATCTTATGCAAGAAGAAAAACAGAACAAAAAAAAACTAAAAATCAAGAGACTATTATCATCACCACTTGAATATCATTTAATAACATCTACACAATTGACAAAACTATAAACTTGTATGTATACATAGTTGAATACAACTAAATCTACATGAACAAATGATTAATCTACCCACAATAACAACAACAACAACAACAACATGCTATAGCCTAATAGAAATCTAAAAAAGAGAATTCCTCTTCTTGAAAGAAGGGGATCGGATCGAAGTAGGATTTGTCTTCTTGTTGTTGCCCCAATAACTCATTCAACGCTGGGGTATGACAGTCCTGAAGTAAAGCGTTGATAGCTTCATCAGATTCATGGTCATCTACCGGCATGATCAGTTGAGCATCTAAATCAGCGTTCGAACCTTTGCTCCGCGCCAAAAACGTTTTCTCCCTGTATTCCAGCATTGCCCTCTCAAAACGCAGGAGCTCCTCACGCTGCATAGATTGGGTGTCAACTCTCCGAAACCATGAAGGCATGGCCATTCCAGCCATGGTCTTTTGGAAAACGGACTCCCAATCGCCATCAGCAGGAACAGCAGGTGGAGTTTCCTTGGATGTCGAATCCTTCAAGGCGGCCATGTCAATTAAGGCTTTGAGGGTGGAGGCATCCGAAACCACTGGCTTTCTAGCAGGGGTGAAGGCGAGAACGGCGACCTGAGCACCGCACAGGACGGAGAGCTCTCTGGCCTTATTCATGAGTCCTTTGTGGCGTTTGGAGAAAGAAACTTGCCTTGATGCCTTATTCTCGATCAGCTTCACCTCGATCTTCCGCTTCCCGCTTCCAACCATGGCGCCTGCTTCTTCCAAGTCGGCCGCGAGCGAGGAAGATTATGGGCGAAGAGAATCGAGCAGAGTAAACGAAAATTTCTTTCCGATTGAGCCCGTTTTATCGCAGCTAAGGCGAGTGTTTTGGCGGGATAATAATCAGCAGAATTTACAATAATAACCTTATTCGAATAGTTCTGTTCTTTTAATTTTGAAGATTATATACATAAATGCTCCATTTTTATTTTGACAACTAAATATATATTTAATTTAAATTTAAACTCAAGGCAAAATTAATTCATTTTCTGAATTTTACATCAAAATTTATATAAAATTTAATTTAAATATTATTGATCTTCTTAAAAAAAATGAGGATAACCTCATATAAATTACGTCTAAAGGTTGTAATAAGAAAGTAAGAGAACAAAAGGACGAGACCCCAAACAAGCTACTAAAATATATATTACGTCTTTGGCATGCTCCAACCATTACTAACATCATACAATTGAGCTTTACGGTCGATAATCAGATTGTTAATTCCTTCGATTAATGCTCCAACCATTACTAACACCATATATATCACGTCTTTGGCATGCTCCAACCATTATTAATGTTGTGGTTTTTTTTTCTTTCCATTGTGCACGATCAAATTGAAACCCGTTCCTAAGTTTTAAATAGATAAGATTCTTCCTAATAGTTTCTTCCCATATCTATTTAGATCTTCCTCCGCCTATTTTAATATGGGAGAAAATTCTTAACTCAATTTTTCTGGCAGGGGCATTGCACTGTCTACACTTTATATGCCTGAACCATTTAAGGCAACATTCTCTAATCTTTTCTACTATTGGAACCACTTCAACTTTGATATGGATAAACTCATTTCTCATTATGTTCTTACGAATATGCCCACTCATCCACCTAAGCATCTTCTTCTTTGTAATACTTATTTTATCAATGAGTTTCTTCTTTATTGGCCAGCATTCTACCTCATATAACATAGTTGGTTGTATAAAATATTTCTTTTATTTTGAGTAGGATATTTATATCAAACAGCACTCCGTAAGCACTCCTCCCATAATTCAATCAGCTTGAACTCTATTAATCACTTCAGTCTCTATTTCGCCATTATTTTTAATCATTGAACCCATGTACTGGAACCTCTCGCTCTTCTTAATCAGATGGTCCTCGCTGTCCATGAAATTAGGGCACCTAATACAATTGAACTTACACTCCATATATTTAGTTTAGAACTACTAAGATTAAAATCTTTGAATTATGAAGCAGTATTCCATAACTCAAGTTTTTTGTTAACTCCATCCATAGTCTTATCAAATTAAAGAATATCATATTCAAATAAAATGCACCAAGACATCTCCTTTTAATTGTGCACAGTAAGAACTTTAATAATTAAAGCAAAAAGAAATGGATCGAGAGCTGAGCTTTGATGTTATCTAATTAAAATAGGGAATTGTGAGACAAGGCACCTTGTGGTCAATCACATGTAACAACCTCATTACACATATTTCTAATAACATTAATATATATAACACTAATCTCGATTCTCTTTAAGGCTTTCCTTAAAACTTATCTTGTTACTCTATCATAAGCCTTTTCAAGGCCAATAAAAATAAATGAAGATCTTTTCTTTTCCTTAAATTCTCCATCAAACCTCTTAAATTATGTATGACATTAAAGATAGATTGACTTGGCATAAAATCAAATTGATTTTGAGAAATACAAATACCCTTGTTCTATAATCTATTACACCGAAAGTTTCAAAAATATGGCACATTAATTTGATTCCACTATAATTAACATAGTCTTGAGAATCGCCTTTATTCTTGTAAGAAGGTATATCAATACTCTTTCCACTCATTTGATATCCTGATAGTTATTTAAAATTAAATAGCTTGGTAAGCCAAGAATTCTTTCCTCGCCAAACATTTCTATACATCGATAGAGATGTCAATCGATTCTGCTGCTTTTCCGCTATTCATCCTTTTAAAGGCCTTCAAAATCTCAATTTTGCTAACATGGTGAATGAAAATATAATTGAGAATATTCTTATAATTGTTAAAAACACTTATATTAATTTAATTGGTACAACATTCATTAAAAAGCTTAGTAAATTAATTCATTTATCTTTGTTGAATACCTTCATTCATAATAGGATTTGTTAATCTTAACTTAAAAGTCAATTTAAGATAAGCTAGTTTATATTTCTTTCAATTCTTATCAACTTTATATTTAAACAGCTCTTTATAGCATATATTTTATTTTTAATCTTAACTTAAATAAAATGCTTAGAACATTTAAACAGTTCTTTTTCAATTAAGGGTCCATTATATTCCATAAAATGCTTAGAACATGCTCAAGATTTGGTTATCTTGATCTGACACAGCGAAACTTGATACGCTAGATTGTACCCATAGAGACATGAAATTGATATTCTTATAGAGTAATAGGATTATCGTAGTTGAGAAATGGTCCACCACTTTGTATACTTGCTATCTCATTTTGTCATTGTTAATATTCCAATGAAATTCATAGATGTACGTTTCCATTGTTAACTTGGTATCAGTAATTTGTTTGAAGGTTTTGATGCGCAATATAGTACACAACCCTTGATGTTTTCGGCTATATTCTCATGCATCCTTCTTTCGTATACATTGTGCTTCAAATGAGACGTGCTTCCTTATACCAAAGTGTCTTGTAACTTTGGAGGTGTGCTTCTCAGATCTGTGCAATTTAAATTCAATGTGCAGTATTTCATGACTTCAGACTATATTTTTTTGTTTGTTATAATTCAACTATAAACTCCAATTTGAATTTTTTGTGTTTGAATTAGGACGACCCCTTACACATGAAAAAACAATATAATGCAAGCAAGATCATGGGTCTAGACTGTGGTGTAGACTGTCCACATGAAATTTGATGCTGTTTGGTGAGGTGATGGAACATCTTGGAGTCTGATGATGCGATGCAAGGTTACTAGATCTTGTAAGGCTTTGGCATGTGAGGTTGATGCTTGCTGGGTATGTTTTGATAGGATTTAAGTGAGAATCATATGCTTTAGTAGTTTTGCTGCATCCATGTGATTTTTTTCTGTCTACTTTGTCACGCTTAATTAAAACTCATCTGATTTGAGGCAAAAGTCTTGCACAATTTTATCATAAACTTTTTTCTTCATTCCAAAAAAAAAAAAGAAAAACATATTACAAAGAAAAAAATTGACTTTTCCTTTGTTTATTTTTTATCAATCCCCACTTCCACTAAATTCATGCAAATTATAATTCTCATTCACAATCACCATAGCCATTCTCAAAGTCAATTTTAAATAAAATTATTTAATTTTGTTTTGGACAGAAGATTGAATGAGCTCATTACTTGCAATAACGGGTATTTTTTGTTTGGTAGTTCCTTGTAAGAGATCATCTGAATTGGATGTTGTTTGAGTTAGGCTTAAAAATCATGTTTCAAAGTTTAAAATACCAAAATCTCTTAGGTTTCTCAGCTACCCTTTCTTAGAAATTGAGGATAATATAGTGGAAGGGGGATGTGAGAACATAGCTTTAAAAATTAAAATTAGGAGAATATTACTTCAAGTGTTTATAGTCATTAAAGATGCGCACTAAAACAGAGTGATTTAAGAGTGCTGATTTAAAAAATATTACAGTAGTACTGGTATTTAATTGTATGCTGCAGACATTTAGCTTTTTCCTTTTGATTGTACGCATGGATGTTAGTTTAGTTGAATGTTTTCAGGTGAAATTCTTTTTTATTTTATTTCTTTATAGTATTGCTTGTCTTAGTGAGCTTGAATTTATCATACTTGTCGGCATTGGAGGTAAGTCATCAATCACATGTTTAGAACCTAAGTTTTACTTAGCATGCCGTGAAAGCTTGCTGAATACACTTAAATTTAAACTAAACATCATTGATGAAAGCTAATAGATTGAAAAATAAAATTGTCATGCTAATTGCACTATTTTTTTTAATATTACCGCTAACAAATTCAGAACAACAATCCAGCAATTTTTGACATCCATATAAACAATGTATACAAGTGATATTTATTTTGAGTTTTTAAGGGAGAAATGCAACATTTGCATCCATTTATTCACTAATGCTTCACTCACATGGATATATTTTCACATATGTGTACAAATTCATGCAAATTGCATGCTTCACTTCCCCTAATAAACCTATGCTCACTCATACAATGTAGTTGTAATATGAAAAATTGAAGTATTGCACCATCTATTTTAGATTATATGTAAATTTATTTATCTTTCTTTGTATGTGTGCTCTTGCTTGTCGAATTCTAATTTATAATTTTGTTGATATCCATATAAACTCTCAGTTGCGATTCATTTTTGGTCATTATGATCTCCTGGCAAACCTATCATCGGCACTGTAATGGTGAGTTCGTTTTTGAGGTTGTGGAAGCGAGCGGTTGGGAGCAGTTTGGTGAGGATTCTGCTATTTAAACTTCTGTGGGGATGCACGTAAGTTCGACTTCCTTCCTAGAGATGCAATTGCGGATGAAGGAACAGTCAACTTTGACATGTTTGGTTATGGTGAGGAAGTCTAGCTTCTTGGTAAGAGCAATGGCAGATAAATTATCACAATGGAGTGGTGTAGGATGAGATGGGGGTTGACTGAACTCTTGTTGAAGTCTACGGAGCCAAATAATGTTCGTGGTTGTGGTTGCTAGAGATTGGTATTTAGCTTCCGTTGAGGATTATGAGACCATGCTTTGCTTTAAAAAGTTTGTGTCCTCAAATATTTATGTTGACGTATATAGTTTTTATGGTGAGCGTTTCATGGACAAATGCATTGGAGACTTATATAGTTTGGAGTTGAATTTTTTTTTTGTTTCTTTCCTTTCAATTTATTGATGGAAATTGACAAAAGCAGAGTATGCAAGAAGAAAAACAGAACAAAAAAAAAACTAAAAATCAAGAGTATCTACACAATTGACAAAATCACTTGAATAGCATTTGATAACATCTACACAATTGACAAAACTATAAACTTGTATGTATACATAGTTGAATACAACTAAATCTACATGAACAAATGATTAATCTACCCACAATAACAACAACAACAACAACAACATGCTATAGCCTAATAGAAATCTAAAAAAGAGAATTCCTCTTCTTGAAAGAAGGGGATCGGATCGAAGTAGGATTCGTCTTCTTGTTGCTGCCCCAATAACTCATTCAACGCTGGGGTATGACAGTCCTGAAGTAAAGCGTTGATAGCTTCATCAAATTCATGATCATCTACCGGCACGGTCAGTTGAGCATCTAAATCAGCGTTCGAACCTTTGCTCCGCGCCAAAAACTTTTTCTCCCTGTATTCCAGCATTGCCCTCTCAAAGCGCAGGAGCTCCTCGCGCTGCATAGATTGGGCGTCAACTCTCCGAAACCATGAAGGCATGGCCTTTCCAGCCATGGTCTCTTGGAAATCGGACTCCCAATCGCCATCAGCAGGAACAGCAGGAGGAGTTTCCTTGGATGCGGAATCCTTCAAGACGGCCATGTCAATTAAGGCTTTGAGGGTGGAGGCGTCCGAAACCACTGGCTTTCCAGCAGGGGTGAAGGCGAGAACGGCGACCTGAGCGCCGCACAGGACGGAGAGCTCTCTGGCCTTATTCATGAGTCCTTTGTGGCGTTTGGAGAAAGAAACTTGCCTTGATGCCTTATTCTCGATCAGCTTCACCTCGATCTTCCGCTTCCCGCTTCCAACCATGGCGCCTGCTTCTCCCGAGTCGGCCGCGAACGAGGAAGATTTTGGGCGAAGAGAATCGAGCAGAGTAAACGAAGATTGCTTTCCGATTGAGCCCCTTTTATCGCAGCTGAGGCGAGTGTTTTGGCGGGATAATAATCAGCAGAATTTACAATAATAACCTTATTCGAATATTGCCTATTGAGTATTTTATTAATGGCAAGCAAGAAAGGCGTTTGTCTTAGTATACAATATGAAGATAATTGGCTTGAAAAGGGTTCTCAAGGATACAATTGGAATGATAATAATTCTTCTTAGTCTAATATACGAAGTTAATTAAGAAAAGGGTTTCTCCTAATATATTTAAGAAGGTAAGATTTATTAGAGAATAGGCTATCAATCTAGGTTAACTTCAATATTTTGATTGTGTGCTCAATAAAGAGGCTATCAATCTAGCTGTTTTCATCAAATAATTATGTTCCCTCAGCTATACATGAGTCATCTAATACTTCATTTGATATATTACTTCAATATATATTTGGAATACGATAACAAACTTAGTTTTATTGACAGACGTTTATCACCTAATAATTTCAAGTGAATAGATATTCAATCTAGTGATTAAAATTTAGATAATAGCTAAAATGGCTGATAAAGAAAATTATTTATAAATTTTATACTTAAATCAAGTCTAAAGAAATTTAATAAAATCAACCGTTAAAATGATTTAACTAATGTTCAGAACAGTTAAAATTTGTTGTTTAACTCGAAGGACCCGAGGTGATGAATCGTGAATTAGACCATTGGGCATTTCAGAATCAAATCAGATGACGTAGATGTGATTTGAGAATTAATTACCGTAGAGAAGGATCAGATCGTTATATCAAATCCAGCGGCGAGGGTTTAATTGATCCCTATTCATCTTTGTCCCTGCTCCACTCCATGGGAGGGATTTAATCAATTAGCCGATGAAAGTAACCATAGAATCAGGTATTAGGGATTTTCCCGTGGAGAATAAGAACGGTGTCGGGACAAGTCAATCCGCGACAACACTGTTTCGAGGAGAGAATATTTACGAAATATTCAAGCGCTCGTCGAGTCCTGGTAGCCCGATAACCTGCGCATTTTTGTCAAGTAATATTTATTTTGTAATATTCCAATTTAAATAGATCAGGAATAATTGAAACTTTAGTAAAAAAATTTTGAATTTAATTTTGACCTTATGAATATAACAAAATTCAATGACCCTTATATCAAAATGCTCAGAAAATCTGACCGTTGTTATCCATTACATTTTGAAGTGTAAGAGTTGATGCTAAGAGTATTTTCTTAATTTAATGAAAAAAACTTGAGAGTGATTTAACACAACTTAAGATTCCACTAGCTCTCAAAGATAACATATTAACTCTATTTTATTATAAACATGAATAATCATAAAAACAAAATCTATGTCCTATGCACAACAGAGCCACTAAAAGATGATAAATAATATGTACTTGTTGAATCTTGTAATCAAATTTTCTTATCAACAAACATGAACCTTACTTATCAAATACATTGGTTCACATGCATTTATAATAAAACTTCAAAGTAGTTGGCATGCAACTATAAATTTGCTTATTACCGTCTATAATTGAAAGAATTTGCAGGTTGGTTCCCGTTCTCAAGATGATGTTGTGATTGCTGGTTTAGTTACTTTAATTTACTTTCAAGCTATGTTCAAGAACATTATCAGGCGTCCCTTGAATGTCCTGATACCCCAGTGTATCGTGATCTTCGATGCTACTTTTAATATATTTGAGCGATCCTACAAGGGCAGTTGCAGGATTGATTGGATAATTGTAGATCTTACTGTTATGTTATGTGCTGTTTGGTCTAAGGTTGAGAAGCTTTGCTTAACGGCTGGCATTCTATTTGCTGTCTTGCTGATTTTCTTTTCTTCTAACTGCAATATTGCCGGTGTGCTGCCGGTCTCGTTGGTATACCAAAATCTGGATGTGCTACGTGACCTGCTGGTATACCGGTCGATACGTGTCAGTTCGTTTGAATGGATCATTAGTAAGAAGGCCTGGGCAGTTTGTCTTTTTTTTATGGCCCCAGGATGGGTGGTTTGGCTGCTTAACTCGTTTGACGGTTAATTGCCGTTTGGTCTGGGTCTGTTTCACGATAATTTTGGGCAAGCTGCTCAATAGCTTTTTACATTGTTGCCATATTACGAACTCGAGATATAATCTTCTGGCTGGCTGCACTGGTAAAAGCATCTATTTGACTAATTAAGAGTATTCGGTGGTTTTCTCTGATACTCCTGTTATTCGGGTGGATGGCTTGGTTTTGTCAAATATTAAAAAAGATGTTCGTTTTGGGGATTATTGGTCGGATACTGAGGGATTGTTTGCAGGTTTTTTCCGTATTTATGGCTTCCATGTTGCGCTTGGCCTTGCACACATCTTCTGCTTTTGCCTTTATTTTTGCAGGTGGGTTAACCCTATAGTTGGGATTAAGGCAATGAGGGATCTGGTGTTGCCATCAGGTAAGTTTTCATTTTCAATTCCAAACTTTAGATTTCTATGTGAGCCCTTTTTATAGGTCCTGAACTTTGAATGGATGTGGCTGTCTTTTGAAGCTGGTGGATTGCTTCCTAATTTATGTTATTTTTCTTTGTGTATGGTTTACTTTTTTTTTTTCATTTTGGATGGACCTTTTAGGATTTTCCCTAGGTCTATTTGTTTTAGGGTTAATTTTTGGATTTTTAATTTTAGGTTCTAGCTTGTAACCACCCAACCCTGATTTGTATCTTTGATTTTGTCTTAATAAAACATACAGGTTTTCTTAAGAAAAAAAAAACAAAGTTATGCTCAAGCAATTGCAAAAATTTTAAGAATATAATATTAAAAGCTACCTTATAAGAAATGTGCAAAAGAGAAATACTTATAGTTCAAATTTGAACTTATTATTAAATTTTAATAAATTATTATTATTTAATTCACAATAATTAGCCTTTATAAATTTAATATTATTATTTATTTATGTATAGTACTAAAAATATTAATTTTAATAACATTACCTTAAATATATATGATAGTAATTTTAGTTAGATAAGACTACATAAGAAACACATAACAAGATATTTTATAGGATTTATTGATCTAATGAATTGGCTTATATGTGTTATGCGCAAATCCTATATCATTGATCACTATGATTAGGACTAAGTGGTCATGGATTACACAACTTTTAATGGATAAATTGACAATTGCCAAGCTACAAAGTACTGTAGCGTGCTACAGCGTGCCACAGCGTCAGGCTACTCGATGATAGCCGTTGCAACGCACCATAGCGTCAAATATCTTGAGGTTAGCGGTCGCAACACGCCGTAGTGCCAAGTTATTTGAGGCGAGTCGTTGCAATGAGCCACAGTGCAAGGTTGTAAAAAAGTAGAGGCGCCACATCGCCAGATTTCTCGAGGTCGGTCGCCATAGCACGCCACAGTGCCGGACTATTCGAAACCTTGGCGCCGCAATGTGTTGCCGCGCCAAGCCTGCTACTATTTTAGGCGCCACAGCAACAGTCTGATTTGAGGCAAGTCACAGCTCACCGTAGTGCCATCTCTCGAGATCAGCCGCCGCAGAGCACCATAGCACCAGATTATTCGGGACTAGTTGTCGTAGTGCGCCACAGCGCCAGGTTGTACGAAAGCAAAGGTGTCGCAACGCCAGATTTCTCAAGGCTAGTAGCCATAGCGCGCCAAAGCGCTAGACTATTCGATACATCGGCGCCGCGGCGCACTGCAGCGCCTAGCCTACTACTATTTTAGGAACCCCAACGCACCTCAGCGTGCCACAGCACCAGACTATTTGAAACCTTGGCGCCACAGCGCCAAGCCAGCTGTTATCTTAGGCACCCCAACGCGCCTCAGCATCAGTCTGATTCAAGGCTAGGTGCCACGGCGAGTTCCATCATTGTCTGACTCTAGGTTAGGCGCCGCAGTGTGCCACAACGCCATAGCGTGCCACGAGGCCATGACGCAAGTTTTCTGGTTTCTCACATTATAATTAATTGTCAATAATAAAGATCTTCAGTTCCAAGATGAATAAAGGAATAAAATTGATTAAACTTCAAGTCTCATGAGGGAATTGATGGCTACTTAAAGGAGGGAGGGTTGGAGAAGGTATTATAAAAAGGAAGAAAAAAAACTTAGAAAAGGTCCTGAAATTCAATTATAAAGCACCACTTAAAAGGGGAACCCTAATCTGAGAATAAAAGAATCAAAGGAAGGCTGCTTCTTGAGGAGAAAAGCACGGAGACCATGAGAGAAGACAGAGAGATTAAAGAAAAAAGAGGACGGAGAGAACGCTTATGGCTAAAAATTTCCAACTACGTATTGTATTCTTGACTTAATCTTTCATTCTTATCTCTTGTAAGAGCAATGTATGTGCTAATTATTTCCTATAGCTTTCTTTTTGCTTTTGTTGTAATGGCAACCTAAACTCCCTTTTGAGGAGGGTAAGATGAATAACATGTAGCGATTCTTAAAAGATGTGCAAGTAATCTCTTATTTGAAATGAAATGTCCATTCGAGCTAAGAATTTTGATCTATGATTGAATGGAATGACTTTGTTAAATGATGAGTATTTTGAATATTTATTAAACTACAATATTTTAATAGAAAACCTCATCAAGTTAACACTGCGAATTAAACTACAATATTTCGATCACCTTGTCTAAAATTTGTGCATTTTTTAGAGTTAGCACCGCAAATGAATATGACATCATTTGTTATGCGAAAATAGCTTGTGCACAACTTCTAGACAAACACTTGATCATTTGAGCCATGAGAAAATTATGGAAACTATTTGAGCTCTAAAGCTCAGTACAAAACACTTGGATGAGGCATGTTAGGTAGTGAACAATGTGACATAGTTCACGTAGGAAATTGCCAACTACAAATTAAGGTATGGATTTGTGAAAACCCACTTAAGTAGTAATAAGTGAAACTCTTAAACATCGAGGCGCCTTTTCAGATAACGGTGGAGTTCCTGATAAGAACTCCAAAGTTAAGCGTGCTCAGGTGGGAGCACTCCCATGATGGGTGACTTGCTGGGAAGTTATCTTTTGAGGGCAAAATCGTGAGGCATTTCAGGCCAAAACGGACAATACCTTGGTGTTAAGAGTTTGGGATGTTACAAGATTGGATGCATGTGAGCTCTGACCCATTTAAAGAGCTTCATTGCTCACTCTTAATTTATGCGAGATAATAGAGCGCGTTAACCTATGAGACAAGTGACAAGCTCATTTAGATTCGAAGCTATTACCTTAGCTAAATCAAGAGTAAAGGCATGTGAGCCATAGATAAAATCAAGACCAAGTGATCATAAAATAAAATATTGGATTTTATCGCTTAGACGTAAGGATGATTTTCACTCATAAAAAGATCACGAAGATGTCTATGTGCTGAGATTGAACCCAGGTGTGTTCATCTAAAGCACAAGATAGGATCTTAGCAATTTAAATATCTAATTTGAAAAGCTAGATCTCTCGATAATGGATAAAAAATTGAATAACTCAATTATGACATGACATTAAAAAGAGACTAATTATGCACAGAGCTATGATGAACTGTATGTTTGAACCCTAACTCTCCCCAATTTTCTTAAATTGATTAATAAACCAATTTACTTTAGAATTGTTAACCCCAATATTTTATTTTGTGTGCTCAATAAGGAGGTTATCAATCTAGCTGTTATCGTCAAATAGTTATGTTCTTTTGGCTATTTTACTATGTTAGAGATAGATAAAAATGTGCATCTTATATATGAGGTGTATAATACTTCATTTGATATATTGCTTTTATAACATTATTCTACTTGTTAAGTCATATATATTTGGAATGCGATAACGAAATTAGCTTAATTGACAGGTGTTTAACATCTAACAATTTCAAGTGAATAGATATTCAATCTAATGATTAAAATTTAGATAGCAACCAAAATGGCTGATAAAACAAATGATTTTTTAAATTGAATATGTTGTCATTTCATAAATTTTTTTTGTTTTTGAAAGGACAAAATATGTATTTAAACATAAACTCTTATGTAACAACATATGAGTGTTACATTGCTCATTTCAAAATCAAATCAGACGACAGAGATATGATTCAGGAATTAATTATCATGGAGATGGATCAGATCATTAGATCAAATCTAGTGGCAGGGATTTAATTGATCCCTATTCATCTTTGTCTTCGCTCGACTCCTCGGGAAGAATTTAATCAATTAGCCAATGAAGGTAACACTAGAATCGGGTGTTAGGAATATTCCCGTGGAGATGATGAACTGCATCAGGTCGGGTCAATCACGACAACACATTTCTGAGGAGAGAATATTCACAGAATATTCAAGAGCTCGTCGGGTCCCGGTGACCCGATAACCTGGGCATTTTTATCGAGGAATATTCCTTTTAGAATATTCCAATTAAAATTGATCAGAAATAATTGAAACTTTAGCAAATAAATTTTGAATGTATTTTTGACCTTCCTTGATGGATATAAATCAAAATTCAATGACCTTTATATCAAAATGCTCAGAAAATCTGACTGTTGTTATCGATTACATTTTGAAGTGTAAGAGTTGATGCTTAGAGTCTTTTCTAAATGAACTTGTTGAAGAAGAAGAATATGATGATGATGAGGAATAATAACAATAAGTGGTACCCTTTTTATTTTATTTTGTCTATTTTCATTTTACTTTTGTTTGTCATATATATAATGTCTTGTAGTCTTCTAGCATTATTCAATAATAATTTGTAAAATTTCAGTGATGATGAAGACTTTGATTTGCAATACGATTTAAATTTATTTATGATTCTATGTATCAATTATTTGGGACATATAAGAACATCATCATATAGTAATTGAACTTGAAAAGTAAGGTTTGAAACAATTAACTTGCACTAACATACTCAAACTCAATTAAGAGACGAAATGAACTAAGTGTGGGGGTAACAATGCCTATGAAGAGAGGAATGATTGGTGGTTAATTTTGGAATGTGTTAAGTTTCTGTATGACTTCATGAATGTAATATATGTGCTAAAATTTGACATATTAAAAAAAAAAGAAATTAGTACAATGGGATGAAGAAAAATATATCTCTCATCAAAAAATGAGAAAATAAAAAGGGATAAAGAAAAATATCTCTCCTTACAAAAAAAAACCTTTAAATTCATAAAAAGAAACACACATGACATTCAATACTTCCTATCACAACTACCAAACAAAGTCACTCAATAGTAACCAAAGTCCTCCTAACCTATATTTCACAATGTAGTAACAAGATTGAGTAAGAGTAGTCAAGAATAGCTAAAAATGAATTTCATGAAAAACTTGAACACACTTGGTTAACTTCTATTTGACATTAATCATTGTTGAACTAACCATTTGATTCACTGAAATTTTCATGCAAAATATAAATAATCTGCAATTAATTGAAGTAGCATGTCATAAACTTAAAATTATCCAAGAAATTACTGATCACTTCCTCGATGACAAGCAAGAAGTTAAGTGTCAGGGTATAATGAGTCCCATTTACATTTTTTTTTCTTAATAAAAATGAGTGTTTTTTGTAAGATTGGTTGCTATTTTAGCATGTTTTATGCGTTACTACAATTCAAATGATCAATTCATGCAAAAGATGATTTTTTATGAAGAAAGATGCAATGACACGCTGTAGCGCGAGTCAAATCGCAAGAACGCAACTACGGCATGCTGCACCACCCAAGATAGCAAATCAATCGCTATGACGTGTCGTAGCGCAAGACCAAGAAATATAGATGGGCGTTGTGGTGCGCTACAACCCAAACACCAAATTTGTCTCACCACAACGTGCTACAACGAAATTGATAAACAGAGTATTTATAGAAGACTAGCGCATCAGCGCGCCGTAGCAGAAATAATCACAAAATTAATGCTACTGCGCGCAGTAGTCCTAAATGGAATTTCAAGAGCGCAAGCACAGAAAAGCAGATCAAAGCCTTGGCGCCCGCTGCCCATAATTTTACGAAATACAAAGGGTTGGGAGTTCAAGGGAATTAATTTTTTAATTCTTTCAACTCCCTAGGTTGCTTTAAGAGAAAAATAATTCATTCAAACTCCCAAAGTAGTATTAAAGGAGAATATTCCATGGATTGCAATTAAAACTTCAGGGTCCGAATGCGAAAAGTAAAGGAAGATTAATTCTGAATTCAACCACTTGCCTAGGGGGAAAGCTCTGGTATTTAAGGAAATATGTCATGAATAAGAAGTATCTTTTAGACTCATCAAGAAAAAAAGAACCCTAGCCACCAAAGAGAAATCAAGAGGAATTCCTAAGAAGGAGTGTTGTAGCCAAAGCAAGAAAAAGAACAGGGCTAAGAAAAGAGTGCAAAGCATAGAGAGAAGAGAAGACACAGTTCTCCAAAAGCAGCTCCTGCGTATCATCTTTTTTCCTTCTATAACATAATGTATGCCATTAGTTATTCCTGTATTTTTCTTGTTATATTCCTTGTAATGGAAGCTTTAGCCTTCTTTGGGGAGAGTTGGGGGTAAAATATGTAAAATATAGTAGATCTTGAGCATGTAAGATAATTCTATTATAATGAAAACATTATGAATTTGAGCTTAATACTTTTATATTATAGTGAATGAAGAATTGCTGATACTTAAAAATGATAATATTAATAAAAGTTATTTTCATTTCAATAAAACCTCATTATGCTCTTAATCGCCATGGTTTAAAGCATATGCCTCTAGAGCGTCTTCGTGGCGAACAATGTGACATAAGTTTGCTGAATGTGACTACATTTGCATAGACTAGAAATCAAAGACTTGATCATTTGAGCCGATGAGATCAATCTAATAAATCTTTGAGCTCCATAGTTCAAACGATAATACATAGAGATGGCATGTGAGGTAGTGGATGATATGACATAAGTTCACGTAGACCATTGCATATCTTTATGTTAAGTTATGGATTCGATGCATGTGAGTTAAGACCCATCTATTGAGCTTCACTGCTCACTATTGACTTATGCGAGATTATAGAGCGTGATAACCTTGGAGAAATGCGACATAAACTTACTGAGCTTTGCAGTTCATTGTCTTAGCTAGTTCAAAAATGGAAGCGTGTGAGCCATATATGGAATCAAAACTTTGTGATCTTAAGATAACATATGAATTTTCCACTTAGATGTAAAGATTACTTTCATTTATAAAAAGATCACAAGAATATCTACATGCTTGATTTAAACCCTTGAGTGTTCGTGACAACACTAGTTACGGTTGAAATGGAATCAATGTTGAAATCATTTAAAAATACCTCTTGATAATCAAATTCGTAAACATTAAGAAAGAATAGTAAGGAGAACATTAAGAGAAGAATTATTATGCATAGATCTATAACAATTTGCATGTATGAAACTAAACTCTCCCCAATTTTTCCAGTTGATCGAAAACTCAATTTTAGGATAATTTAGAATAATCATAAGACGAAAATAAAAAAATTATACACTTTACAAGTGTAAACATTATTGAAAGGAAGTATACTTTAGTAACAAACACGCACCGTTCTCAGAGGATGATAAATCTCAGAATTTCACAATCCCTTATTAGTTCAGATTATGTACACTTACGTGCAAGCGCATACATCTCATTCTAGGTCTATCATAATACATCACCTTAATTATTGATTAAGGATCATGGGTCAAGCTTAATACCAATAGATGAAAAGAAGGGTTTTTTTGTGATGTTCTTGGTTCAATCAAGTCAATTCAAATTTGACTGACTTTAAGTTGAATAAACCCTTTTACTATGCTTAAAATTTTTTCCAACATTGATGTTATGCCCTAAATTTCATGCTTTTGATCAATGAGTTGTGGGGAAAAATTCAAATTTTGTTGGATCAATTTATTTGATGGGTTGATGCCACTAGAGGCTATAGAAGTTTCTAAGAGTTCATAAAGATGTAGATCTTCTTGTTTGGCTACTGTAGCATAGATACACAAATAGAAATATTGAATTTACTCACAATGCATAATAGCATTCAAAAGCTATTTCGTTGGATTTCCAAGCCTTAAAAAGTAATATGAAGCTAGTTAGATCTTTTCAGAATGACTAAAAGGCATCCATTGACAATGTTGAAAGCCAAACATTTTGTTTAGATTTAGTGAAGCCAAACTCCACAAAATAGTGGCATTATGGATGCAAATTGATCTGTAACATATTGGGAATATTTGGGTAAGACCAATTTGGTATTTTTTAGCATAAATTTTTTCAACATATATAAATTTTTTTTAACACCTGACAAACAGAACAACGGGCGTTCAGGCACGCCCAAACGTACATGGTTTAACATGCACGATTTATGAGGCTTATAAATATGTTTGTAGCCTATTTTTAAGGCATCAACCCAAAAAAAATTTGTTTGTGTTACAACTTAAAGGCTGCATGAAATCTATATTTTTGATGATTGGGGAGGGTTTGTAGATCATAACTTGTATTCTTCTTCCGATATAGTGAAGGTTTTCCTCCTCTCTCCCTGTGAATATAAATGTTTATATTGAATAACGTAAATCTTTGTATTTTGTTAGTGCTTGAATTGTTTGTGTGCTTTTCTTCTTTTATTCTTGTTTGTTTTTTACCTCTTTCGAGGCTTTCAATTCCAACAAGGGGTATCAAAGAGAGGTTTGCAAGATAAGTCATGGAAAATAGATTCATGTTTTTTAAGCAAAATAATCTTAAATAAAGAGCAATCATTGATCAAAAAACGTAGCATTCACCCCATGACTGAATTGCAAGCTTGTGGCCAAAAGTAGTTATGTACAATTTTAGCCAAAATCCGAAAATTTCTCAATGGCTAAAGATTAAATTAAAAGACAATAGATACATCTAACAAAATTTCAACACAAGTCTATAAAATTGCATCAGGCGGCATGATCTTTAGATCTTTGCAAGGAATATTCAATCAGGCTTTCTGTGAGGAGGCCAATTGTGCTAATCACACTTTTGACCACTCATGAAAATTTTTCAGAGGTTCAGTACGCATATGTCAACGTCCAAGCTTCCATATACCTAAGTTTTCTGCTATTTGAAGATGTAAGAACTCATGTTTTGAACCAACAGCTATAAGCCATTATTTCCTCTAAAGCAAATTATTGCAGATAAAATCAATTATAGTAAATACATAGACATTAGTTTAAGCTAATATATCTCATGATCAAGAAAGAAAATTAACCATAAGCTCTTTGTTTGAAGTATATCTCAATATGAGAACAATTGCCTGTTGCATTATTGCAAATGAGGCTATTTTATTCCCACTAAAAGCTATTCTCGTGCAATTGGTTCATTAATTCCCATTCAGATTTATAAAAATATGAGAAGGGCAATAGTGTATGTGAGAACCTTCACTGAATTGGCATAAAACAGAGCATTACCAATGCAGCAACAATCAAAACTATTAAGGTATATAGGAAAGGTATGAATATACATGAACAAAAGAGATACATAAAATAAGATAAACCAAGTACAAAAGCCAACATCAGATACATTTAATCAAAAAGCTGAAAGAATATGACAATATAGCATGATAAACTGAATTAAAATAACGTAATATTACGAGTTAAAATGCATAGCTTCTTTTGAAATATTTTACATCAGATGTTATAGAAACATATATATATATATATATATATCTATATATGTATATATATCAAAGATTAAAGCCACACTTAACATCTGTTTCTCGGAACTGGAATGCTGTGGAACGTATGTGCAAATAATATGCAGTGTTATTCAGTAAACATACTGCCCTGCTTGCTGGGTCACATGCAATTCAGATTGCTCAGTCACAGTCGCAATTGAGACCCGAAACATGCAAAATTAGTAATTCATCCATAGCTTTGAGAAAGCATGTTAACCAAGCAGGTGAAACTTTGTGAAACTCCATAGAAGCATCCAATCTGAAGAAGAAATAGAGAGTATAAAAATATTATCAATGAGGACTTGTTCAATTGTCAATTAAAGTACACAGACACATTACACTAAGCATAGATAGTTATTGTATAACTGTTTAAATAAATTTGCGGTTCCCAAACCTTATATATTTTTTTTAAATTAGCAAGCTTATCAGATTTTATCATTGTATATTTATCATTGAACCATCTAAGGCGGCATTCTCTAATCTTATCATTGGAGCTACTCCAACCTTGCTATGAAAAAACTCGTTTCTTATTCTATCCTTACAAGCACACCCATTCATCCACCTAAGCATTCTCATCTTTATAACGCTTATTTTATTGATAAATTTCTTCGTTGTAGGCCAACATTCAGCCTCATATAAAATAGCTGGTTGTAAGCTGTTCAATAAAATTTTCCTTCAACTTTGTCAGATTTTTCAATTGTACAACACTCAAAAAATGCTCTTCCATTTCATTCAACTAGCTAGGATCATATTAATCACATCACTCTCTATTTTCGTCAATATTTTGAATAATCAAACCAAGATATTTGAACCTCTTGCTCTTCATAATTACATGATCCTCAATACTTATATCCTCGAGATTTGAGTTTCTAATACAATTTAACTTAAATATCACATGTTACAATCTCTGTATACATCTCTAATAATATCAATATATGCAGCACAATACTTGTATCCTCGAGATTTGAGTTTCTAATACAATTTAAGTTAAATATCAAATGTTACAACTCTCTCTCTCTCTCTCTATATATATATATATATATATATATATATATATAACTAATAATATCAATATATGCAGCACACATCTCATTTTGTTACAAAATCTCTCCAAGAAAATTCTCTTGGTACTCTATAATAAGCCTTTTCAAGAATACAAATTAAAGGAAGATTTTCTTTTCTTTCTTTAAATTCCCTCATCGAATCTCCTAATATGTGTATAAATTCCATGGTAAATTTACCTAGTATAAAACCAAATTGATTTAAGAAATACAAATATCCTTTCATAATCTATATTCAATTACTTTTTCTCAAAGTTTGAATGTAAAATATATTAACTTGATTCCTTTATAATTTACGATATCTTCAGCATTATTTTTTTCCTTGTTAACAAAACTCTTCCTCCACTCATCTTACATATTATTAGACTAAAAATTAATATTAAATAACTTGGATCTTCTTCCCTAGAAAGATTTTTTTTATCAGTCTTTGATATATTATATGAGTCCAATCTTTGGTTAGTTTATCTCTTAACTAGTTTACTTATAAATATGCCATGTCTTCTCCTTCAGTAATTTCCGTTTTACTATATAAATCCTCGAATCTATACTCTTAGCATCATGAATTGTTATTTTGGATTCACGACAATGAGGTTTATATTTCTTCCAATTATCATTCAATTTACATTTAAACAATTTTTATAGCATGCTTTTTTATATTCAATATTAACTTGATATATTGTTTCCACCACCATACATTTATTATTGGGTACTCATATTTTTTATTCACTAAGTAAACTTTTTGCTATATTATAAAAGTAACCAGCAATCGAATTCCACATAATTTTGACTTCCCTCAGCATCTTATTATCCAAATTTTAAACCTTCGCTCCTAAGAATATCTAAATTACCCTTTTAATATTCTACCATTTATTTTATGATATATTTTAAATTTAATATTAAATCCAAAAAATAAATGATGTAGAGTTGTCAATCAATCATTTAGAATAATCTTACAATCCTTACAATAAACAAGCTAACCTTGTTGGAAAAAATGGCAAGTTCAAAGTCATCGCACTACCGTCGCTAACCATCGCACCAATGTCAGATCGGTCAAAACACAATTAGACCATGAAATATCCAAGCATTTGAAATCTTTTTTATTGAATTTGTTTTAACTTAATTAACTTTTCATTGCATTTATTTTGCTTTAATATCTTTTATTGCATTCAAACAACCTCAAAAAATGTAAATGTTCACACTTAAGTTCCCATAACAGCACATAAAAGCAAATAAGGACACCATTTAAACATTTTTTGAGTATAATCCTGGAAAACCAATCAATCTAATCAGTTTGCCAAGCTATGCATACTTAGATGTTGTCTTAACTTTTGCTAGAGATTCTCATAAAATACATTATAAAATTAAAAATCAAGTTCAGAAAACCAATAAAGATTATGCTGCAAAAACTAACATGATTAGGTCTAGTAGGAATTCTAATGAAGGTCTCATTCACACCCGACCAAAGCAATAATCCATTACCAAATACAAAAAGCTTCATGCGAGAGTAGCAGAATCCATAGAAAAGTTGGGATTAATGCTTACTTGATGAATTTGCTTTTTGATATGCCTATAAGTCTTGTATTTAAAATTGATGATTTAGTTACATATACTATTAAGCCTTTACAAGAAAATGCAGGTACTCCATAAAGGTAAAATGATATATTGTTTAAACTCTTCAACCTTCCTTTTTTTAGATTGATGTTAAATATTTCTGATGAGACTAATATGGGAGAGCAGGGTGACCACATTTTCATGGTGCAATAGAATGACGGACCGCCATCAGAGGACACTTAGTTATTATACCAGAAGTTCAAAGGTTCAACCGTGTTTTACTTAATGACTACATTGACTTACTCTGCAAAGCAAAGTTCTCGTGGCAAAGGAGAATCTAATGCAGAACAAACATCACACATTAGGATCATGACTCACGTATTTGCACAAAACCTAGCTAGAGGTTGAACAAATGTTGTTCTTACAATGGGTTGTTGAGTTATTTTACATCATATCGTGATGTACTTATTTATGCATTGTGTCGTACGGTACTTGATGTTAGTGTTTCTTTTCGGTTGGTATTGCATTTGGTGTTTATTATATTATACTTTCATGAGATAAGTTGGTAGTTACTCGTGTGTACTTCTATTATAAATCTTTATATGCTCATTTGTGAGAGATGATAAATGAAAATACATTTTTCTCCATTTGTAAGATTTATAATCTTGCAAACGTTGGAGACAACGGTGGGCATAACCACATCGACTCTTTTGCGTGTGCTGAGCAAGGCTACGAGGGTGTGTATAATCCGGGTAAAATTATTTTTGTGTTTCTTCGGTTTCATTCTTCTCTATGTATCCACCCTTTCCAAGTTCTTTTTCAAATCACCTTATGTTTCTTCATGGTTTTCTACTATCATAAACTTCTTAGTGTATTTATTGTGCTCCATTACTCAAATATCATATTCTCTGCACAAAAACTCCTAAATAATTTAAGAAAATAAGAATTTGAAACTTCACCACACCATTTTGGCCAGTATACATTTCTTGTATAAGGTGATTGGTTTTATCTCTCCTTAGGTGCCATAACATTCTTTAGAGAAGTCCTAGTGATACACAAGGCTGGACCTCTATAAAAAACCCTTTGGACATAATGATCTAGATTAATAAGAAATGGAGAATCATTTGATTGGCTATATATAAGATGGAAATTAAGACAACATTCACAATCATTTTTCAACCGTTCAAAACCATCAAACTTCACTCGATAAAATAGACACCACTAAGATTATCCAAGATGATGTATCAACAAGCTTGTTCTCAATATTTGTGGCTTGCGCTTGAGAACAAATGAAAAATCTTGCATATTATCTTTCTATTTTGAATGCCAATGATTTAACTTCTTTTGGGGTATTGATGAATTTTAAGGCATGGTATGAAGTATTTATGTAGTAAGTAATGTCAACAATGTTTAAGTAACTGAATGATAGCATAAAATAATGTCATACATGGAATAACATTATTTTGCTTCATTCAACTTCTGGCTAAAATATGTTACAAGATGTGTATCATGATGTGGCACTCCCCATATATATTCCAATACTAGTGACATCATGTGTGACCTCAAAACCTTTACAAAGTCTGGGAGCCTACGAACTGGTTAAGTAGTCATGATCTTCTTAAAGTATTGGAAAACCTTATAAGCACTAAAAGTCCAAGGGAACCTTTCAGTCTTTAGAATTTCAGTAATATGAGTTATGATGGCGCTAAAATTCCATACAAACCTCCTAAAGTTTCTTAAACATTAGTAAAATTCTTAGGTGTGAGCCATTCAAATATAGCTTGAATTTTTAAGGGATTTAGCTTTATACCTACAAAAAATTCTATGAAATCTAAGAAAATGACTTCAAGATACATGAATGAACACATCTTATTTGTAAACAACTTCTCCTGACAAAGCTTCTACAATATCAATCTCAAATGTCTATAAGTCTCTCCTCAATAGCACCAAAAATGAGAATGTCAACAAAATAAACATCACAAATATTCCCAAAAAAAGTCTCAACGACGTATTAATCAATCTCATGAAAGTACATGATGTATTAGATAATCCGAAAGGAGTGACGAACCACTCATAAATTCCCTTGGTGTCTTAAAGGCAATCTTCCACTCGTCATCTAGTTAAATCCTAATTTGGTGATAACTCCTAAAATTAATATTGAAAAACAAATTTAAATTATCTATCAAATCCATCATGTCATCTAGATGTGGAATGGGAACCTATATTTGATGGTGATCTTATTTATGGCTCTACTGCCTACACACATCCTATAGGTGTCGTATTTCTTTAGAGTTAGAAGGGATGGAACAACTCAAGGACTAAGACTCTCTCTCTCAAGAACATAAATTTCCCTTGGTGCCTTATCACTTGAGAACTGATTTGAAGTGGAACTGGATGTTGCTATAAGACGAACAAAAGGTGTGGACCATGATGATGGAGGAACTAAACTAGAAGAAATTTATGGGGCCTTGTTAGATGGCTTCATGGGATATAACTTTGTCTTTTGTTTGAACTTAAGCACATAAATGACATCTCTTTAATAATGAATTCCATCCATATAAAATAACTAAGGTTTTCTCAATAAAATATGAGCTATGTCCATAGGGAGAACATTGCATTAGATTGGATCATCACAGCTCCCCATCTTGATAAGAACTAAATAACTTTATGTGATAGAAAGTGAGGCTTGATTTACCTAATTTTGAAAGGAATTAGATGTGGTTTAAGAACTAATTTAGCTCAAAATGTTAGACGCTACATTCATGGCATTACCACCATCTATGGTTATCTTACAACATACTCCATTGCATCCTCACTAATATCAAAATATTGATCCTCAAATTGATCAACACCATGATAAGACTCACAATCCTCCTCTAAAATAGCAGTAATCAGGGTAGCTTTATATTCATATTTCAAATGCCTCATTTGTTTACACCTATAACAAACAAATTCATAAGTGTTAAAGCAGAGTGTGCAATCGAAGTTTAAGGAACTAGAGTGGCTTAAGAAGTAGATGATTTTTTACTTAGCTTGAGATTAGGCAAGAAAGCATTCTTAAACCTAAGAGATGATGATCTAGATTGAGAACCAATTAATAATGTATTGTCAGCAACTTCTATAATCAATAGGTCTTGTAGTTCTACTAGTGACTAGGATCTATTATTAATACAAACTTATTTGCTAACTATCAATCTGAATCATGATAATTGGTCATAGCCACTAAATCTTCAAATCTATCAATCAGTCACACTCATGGGTCCCTATCACAGTGTCATCAACATCACATGTAGTTTCTTATGGTGATAATGAGGGCAACACTTATCCTTAAGCACCTTTCTATTCTTAATTTAACTTATTCTCCTCTTACCTCCTTTATCTCTTTTTAGCTAGAAATTATTTCAAAATATCCTAGCATATCTTATCAACTTCATTCTTACAAATATTACCTTTTGATAGTCATCCGAGTCTCGCTACTCAAAAAATCACTCTCTCTTATAGTTTTGCAGTTCTACTTAGTGACTGGGATCTATTCTTAATACAAACTTATTTGCTAACAATCAATCTGAATCATGACAATTGGTCCTAACCATTAAATCTTCAAATCTATCAATCAGTCACACTCATGGATCCCTATCACAGTGTCATCATCATCACATGTAGTTTCTTATGGTGATAATGAGGGCAGCACTTATCCTTAAGCACCTTTCTCTTCTTAATTTAACTTCTCCTCTTACCTCCTTTTTCTTTTTTCAGCTAGAAATTATTCCAAAATATCCTAGCATATCTTATCAACTTCATCCTTACAAATATTACCTTTTGATAGTCATATGAGTCTCGCTAATCAAAAAATCACTCAATTTGTGTCATCCAATCAAGAAATTGAAATGGGTCATATGTCCCATCATAAGTAGGCGCTTCAACGATTTATACCCCTCAGTGGATGATACTCATAACCTTCTCAGCTGCATTTCCACTTAAGGATTTTCCTAATGATCTTGACCCCTAACTCGATAAAATATCATATCATTGCCATCAAACTCATCCAAATCATTTCCTTCTCTAGAAATGCACTCTCGCTTATAGTTGGGATTCCTCCTAATATCAAATTCTTCTTTATCCTCTTTATAAATATGTGGGGATTGTGAACACTCGGATGGTTGTGGGTTTGGAGGTGGAACACAATGACTTTCCCTAAAAGCTGAGATTAGTTGGCACATTTGCTACACTAATCTTCTAGTTGAATCCTCTAATCTATGCGACATTTGCTACACTAATTTTCTCATTGAATCCTCTAATCTTTACACCCTCTGATATATGCCATTCCTAAGATGTTCTTGAGGGTTATTTTGAATTTTCACAAATTGAACATAGGTAAATAAAATCACAAACAGTAACGAACAAATCTAAGTTTACTAAATAAGTAAATAAAACTAAGAAACAAAAAGATTAATCAATTCAATGAAATTATATGTGGATTGCACCTAAGAAAAGATCTCTATTTGTGAAAACACTCCCTCACAAATGATCACTCGAATTGGTTAAGGTAGGTTCTAAATATGACTAGTTTGAGATAGTGGAGCTAATTATTGAACCACAATAACAAACCTACTTTTATAATTTGCAACACAATATGCAATATCCCAAAATGCAATAAGAAGACTTGATAAACAATTTTTAACTAATTCAAAATAAAAATACGCAAAAATTTACCATTACGAACAGATCACCAATCACATTGACGATCTAAGCACACTTCTTGAGATGAGATTGAATATATTCCATTTTTGGATTAAAGGGGGTTGTCTCTGGAATTCAACGGTGCAACCAACCTGAAATCGGAGCATTGGATTGATTGCAATGTCTCCCAAAAGTTTGTTGCATGAAAAATGGCTTCACTAGACCCAAATAAAGTCTATTGGGTGGCCTAATCAAGCTTGCGGGTGCAAGAGGGTAGGCTGTAATGGCAATGGGTCAAGCCAATAGAACTAGATCGGATCAGGTAAGTACGGAAAACGCGGATCAGGTCAGCGAACTTTAGAGCTGGGCTAATGGGCTGGGGTGCGAGTCATTGCCTGTGGTTCGGGGGCTTGACTAGCGGGTCACGGAACGGGCCCACGAATTAGAAACGACGCGCAGGTTCGCTGAACTCTGAAGGGAAGTTCACGGTGATTGCTGAGGCAGTTACGGCAACAATTAGCAGTAACTATCATCGACAGTAGGAACAGTAAAAAAATTAAAATATTAAATAAGTGGAAAATAGAGCTTTTGACTTCGGAGAGTGTTTAATGGGTGAAACAAAGTCGGAATGGCTTGCAATTTTAGAGGGATGATAATTAGGATGTTCTCAAGCTATTCTAGTAAATATTTTGTAATTTTTGTAAAACTTTTGTGGTGGAAACAACAATGAAGCCAAGACTAGTAAGCGATGACTATGAACAAAAGTGAAATACAAAAGAAACTTGTGGTAACCAAGTAAAGCAGTGAAAATATACAAAATAACTAAGAACTTGCATAGATTTAAGAAAATATCAGGTTATCCTCACCATGATCCCTTGAAGATTGTGCACACCCCCAAGAACTTTTAATTATGCTCAATGAAAGGCATTTTCATTGTTCAAACCAAATAATGGAAGAACTCATACTTCTTTTTGGAGAAAAATATTCACTAACCTTCAAATTCACAATACAGCACACACACACACACACACACACACACATATATATATATATATATATATATATATATGGCTCCACACAAATAAATACAGAAAGATGGCAATAAGCCTAACAACTCACCAATAATGAACACAAGATGGCTCCTAGTTTTTCAAGAACCCTTGAGGCTGACCCAAAACATGACAAATCAATTAATGTTTAACTTCCCATGCATTTAAACAAAAAAAGAAAAAATGAAGTGCATAGATGCACCAAAATGACTCAAAATGGACACAAAATGCAACCCGAAAAATATATGATAAGTTCAACATACATAAACATAAAATCACATCTACATAGCATCAAAATAAAAATAAAGACTTATAGAAAATGAAAAATATCTTCATAAGATTTTAATCCCTTAGCAAATGTGTGTGTTAGTCGGTTAAAGGGTGGTTGCAATGCATCACTTATTCACTATTGAAGCCACTCCAACATTGCTACAAATGAACTCATATCTCTATAATTTTAATTAATTGATAAGTTTCTTCTTTGTTGGCCAACATTCAACCCCATTTAACATAGTTGATCGCATAGCTGCTTTATAAAATTTTCCTTAAATTTTGAGTGGGATTTTTCGATCGTACAACACTACAAAAACACTCAATCCAACTAGGTTATATCATATTAATCTCATAGCTCTCTAATTCATAATCAACTTGAATAATTGAACAACGGTATTTGAATCTCTCGTTCCCTTTTATTGTATGGTCCTCAGTAGTTATGTCCTCGAAATTATGTTTTCATTTACGATTAAGCTTGTGCTTTATGATAAATCTAAGATTTATAGTAAAATAGGTTCGTAAAACAACATTTTTTTATAAGAATTGTATACTTTGATCTGCTTTTGCTGTTTCCAAAACAAAAGAGGAGCTAAATCGAACTCTGGGCTGAATTTTGAAATTACGGAAGAAAACTGCCCTGGCGCACCCCGGCGTGCCATAACGTGCTGCAGCGGTCTCAAGATAGAGAGCTCCATGCTACCGTGCGCTGCATCAGACCAAGATAGAGAGCTCTGCGCTACCACGCGCCACAGCGGAAGTTCAACATAGCCACATTTTTACATAATCCACAGGTCACGCTACCGCGCACTGCAGTGGTCTCAAGATAGAGAGCTCTGCGCTATCGCGCGCCATAGCGGAAATGCATGTTGCCGGACTTAATGTAATTCATAAATACTGGCACTACTGCGCGCCGTAGCGGTCTCAAAATAGAGACACGAGCGCTGCCGCGTACCGTAGCGCCCATTGTAAGAACTGCCAGCCAACAGCATCCAAAGTAACATAGGTGAGAGCAAAGGCCTGATTTTATTCTCTTCCCACAGCAAAACATAAATGCCAATAGCTGGAACTCTTCATTACCAAGAGAATAAAGGAATAATCAATTAAGGAAAACACAACTTTCTAAATGGAGAATTAATGGCTGAATCAATTTTGAAACAGCTGGATAGAGTCTATAAAAGGGAAAAATGAAGATAAGAGAAGGTTCATGATTTTTGATTAAGCAAAGAAATATTCTACCACCAGCTCCAGCAGAGAAAGAGAAGGAGAGTTCCACCCTACCCCAAGGAAGGAGAAGGCTATGCTTTGAAGAAGAGAAGATATAGTACTGAACACGAGGAAGAAGAGCAGTAAAAAGGGAAGACAATCCGGTGAACACGATAGAAGTTTCCTGTGTAGTATTACCTTATAACTTATTTTCTTTCTTGTAAAAGCCATGCAAAGGTTTTCTATTACTTGTATACTTTTCTAAGTTTTCTATTTAATGGCAGCCTAAACCCTCCTTGGGGAGAGTTGGGCGTAGGCATGTAGCAAATCAAGAAATAGAAAGTGTTGTACTCTTGAATTATCAATGAATATAAATTTATCTTTGATCTAAATGCTGTGATGAATAAAATGGATGAGTTAATGTTAATATGAAAATATCTTGATGAATGACTAGAATTAGATCTGCGAAAATCATTGAGCTCTCAATTCACTAAGAGCCAAGGGTTTGCATGTTGAATGTCCTCATCGCTAATGTCAGTGACAGCATTAGCTGTGCGATAATGGCCAGTGCAATCCCTAAATTCTAAGTGGATTAATTGAGCCATGAATATTTAATAATCTCTAAGCTCCATGGCTCACCATCAGTTTATGCGCGATGTTGGTGCATAACGACAGTTATTGCACGACGTCCTGCTGAACTGAGAAGTTGATGCATGTGATGCCGAGAGCTATTAGTTGAGCTCCATAGCTCATTTTAAGTTTATGCGAACAGCAAGATGCACTATGTGCTTAGGGTAATGTGACATAGCCCATGTAGCCTAATGAATCACCTCTTTGGCTAAACCTAAAATCGATGCATATGAGCCATTAATGGAATCAAGTTCATATGATTGAAAAGCTCAACTTGTGAATTTCATGACTTAGGCGTAAGCGTTGAATTCAATCACTAAAAGATCACATGAAAACCTAAGTGCCATGATTGAGCATTCACATGTTCATCTTGCGCACTAGGCTAGACCTAGTCAATTTGGGGGACACTCCAGAGAAGATTATGTCTCTCGCTTAGAATAGATCGTTCATTTCATTTACACTAAATTAATATCAAAGAGTACTTACATGAATTCTTGATAAGTTGCACGCTGAAATCTAACTCCCAATTTTCTCTAAAAATAGTTTCTGATAAAAGAAACTTTGCTAGCTCAGATCAGGACCAATTATCAACAAAACTCAATTCATTATTTAAACATTAGTGAACTCTAATACACCTTAATAACAAAACCAATACCGTTCCCAGAGGATGATAAAATCTCAGGATCTCATCATCCCAAATATTACTTCATACCACGTGCACTTGCGTGTAAGCGCCAGACGCACAAAAATAGTCTGTTAAATTTTTGGCACTGTTGTTGGGGAATGATTTAAGCATTTTGTATTAAAGATAACTAAGTAGTAACTAGTGATTTAAATTTTCTTTTATTTTCTGCATATATTTCTCTTCTTTTTGTGACTACATTTGTTCATACTTTTAATTTCATATTTTCTTTTTCTTTTTAATTTCTATTGTTGTGAACTGCACTCCCTAAGTAGAAACAAGGCTTGCATGAGTAGAAGAGATTGTTTAAGCATTCTCTTTGATCCAGAAATAGAAAGAACTTATTTAAGAGCTAGGAGAGAACAATAAATCTTAAATCAAACTCAATTAGAAATTGATAATATGGATGACAATCCAATGGGAGGGGCAGGAGAGCCAAGGGGGAAATTATTGAGAGACTATGCTTTACCTATTGTGAGGGGAATCCCTCATGCAATTGTTAGGCCAAACATAGTTGTTAATAACTTTGAGATAAAGCTATCAACCCTAAATATGGTTCAAAATAGTATATTTGGGGGATTAGCCACTGAGAATCCAAATTCACACATCTCCAACTTTTTGGAGATATGTGATACATTTAAGTACAATGGTGTCATTGATGATGCCATTAGACTTAGGCTATTCCCATTCTTACTGAGAGAGCAAAAAGCTAGCTTAGTTCCTTACCTAGTGACTCAATTCGCACTTGGGATGATTTGGCTAGGAATTCCTAGCTAAATATTTCCCACCTGGTTGAGAATTGAAATAACTAACTTTTGCCAGTATAGGGGGGAGACACTTTATGATAGCTACGAACGTTTTAACGGATGCAAGTGCAGATGTTCTATAATGAACTGAACACACCCACTCGAACCCTAATTGATGCAGCTGCTGAAGGGTCCTTGAGTAGCAAAACCCAAAAAGAGGCCTACGACCTGTTAGAAGAGATAACCAATAATGCTTATCAATAGCCTACTGAAAGGCTCAACCCGAACAAAAAAGAAATTAAAAATGTTGATGAAGCCAACCAAATCTTAGCCCTCCAGAATGAGATAAACGCTCTGAATCAAAGAATTTGTAACATGAACAAGAATAATGCGCAAGAAATTTATTGTGATTTGTGTGGGGGTAAATATAGTAGTGACAACTGTAACTTAAATAACCCTTTCGCACCTTCAAGCACCGAACAAGTAAATTATTTAAGGAACAATAATGCAAACCACAACCATGGGCTAAATAATTCCTACTCCAACACTTACAATCCTGGTTGGATAAATCATCCAAATTTCTCTTGGAGTAGCAACAACACAAATGAGAATTTTAATGGAAATAACTCACAACATAGACAAGGGCAAAATGTAACCAGTAGTCCCAAAAAGTAGGCCTTGAAGGAGCATTCAATGCTTTTAAGGTAGAAACCGCTCAATTCATGAGAAAAACCAAAATGACAATAAACTGTCACGATGCCTCAATCCAAGGGTTTGAAGCATCCCTTAGGAACATTGAAGTTCAGCTATGACAAATTTTCCAGCAGTTGTCCACTCGCCAGCAGGGAACTCTACCTAGCTCAACTGAAGTAAATCCTAAGGAAACAGTTAGTGTCATTAATTCTGATAAGATAGAGAAGGATTGCCTGGGAAATAACTATGGAAGGGAAACTGAATAATGGGGAGCTGGGACAATCAGTGCTAGGACATTAGAAGAAAACTTAATTGCAAAAAATGCGAGAACCCCGGACGGATGAATATTGGGTGAGATTCTTTTAGATCCCTTGTGTCATCTAGGAGCCTCGGTCAACGTGATGCCATATTACATCTATAAGAGATTGGGAATTAGGGGAATGGAAAGCACCCGTACAATTTTAGAGTCTGCAAACTTAGATTCATTAACCCCTTTAGATGTGGTCAAGAATGTCGTTGTGAGTTTGGGAAGCTTTATAGTTTCCACTGACTTTATAATTTGTGAATGAGATAGATGGAATGAAAATTCCACTATCATTTTTGGAAGACCTTTTATTGCAACCACCAAGGCAATTATAGACGTGGCAAGGGGGATAATGACAATTAAAATAAATGGAAAAACTGAAGATATAGACCTTAAGCCCACAATTTACAAACAAAGGAATATGAAATTACATTGGAGAAAAAAACTCAGGGGAGAATCACCTCAAAAGGGTATTGAACTAGAGAATCTTAGGTTAATTGATCAAAACTATATGAGTAGCAAAAGCACCTCATATGGAGGAAATGCTAAAGAGCAAATAAAAAGTAAGAAGAAAACTAGAAAGAGTTAGGGAAAAAGAAGGGGGTTCCAGGACCCAACTCTAAAGAAAAGGAAAAGGAAAAAGAACAATTTGAAGTGATGGGTTTAAGCACAACTTCTGTTAGTGCTCACCCACACACTTATAAAATTTGAAAAGAAAGACCCCCAGATAAATAGTCACTTAAGTTCTTAAATTGGTCGAACTAAGAAAACTAGAAGGTGTGACGCACAGTTGGAGCCTTTATTGACTGCTTGGGGATTCGCAAACAGTAAAAGTCGCTACAGCACGCCTTGGATGCTGTAATCTGTTACAAAAAGCTGAAAATACTCCTTTTTCTCTCTATCCAAGGACTAATATCAATCCACACTTTTGGCATGCATTAAAGACCACATTGACCAGCAATTAGTGTGTTTGAATGCTGTCATGCAAGAAACTTGGGGTATATAAATAGGGGAGGGGAAAGTGTGCTTCACTCTACACTTTAAAAATTTTTCCCTGCCCTTGCTTCTCTTGAAACCAAACCCCTTTGATCTATTCTATGGCCTCTCAAAAGAAAAGCATGGCAAGCAAGGGAGATGCAGCCTCAACATCTGGAGGCTCTTTCAACAATAAAAGGTTCTCCTCAGTTGAGGCAGAACAGCGCTTTTGTCCAGATCACGTCATGAAGGAAACTCATCCCGGAGAGGGGATTCAAGCTCCCTTACCCTGTGCGCCACAACGATGTGGCAAGCTGGGGATGGGATAACTTGGTCTGTTTGGAGACCGATTCTTACCCAGCCCTCGTGCAATAAGTTTACGCCAATGCAGGCAATGCAAATGGGCGAAAAAGTTTTGTATGAGGGAAGGCCGTGAGTTTCGGGCTCGAGGAGATCGAGAATTTTTACGATTTAAGGGCGATAGAAGAATGTTCTTACAAAGCCCTCCTGAATTCTGAGTTTGATCCTTCGGCTATAGCATGCACACTCACTGCCTCTAAAGCTAACTGGAGAGGGAACCTCGCAAACATTCCACGAGCCCTCCTAAACGACTCGTGCAATGCATGGCATGTGCTCATCTCCAGCATAGTAATGCCATCTGGGCATTTAAGTGAGGTGACTCAGTCAAGAGCGATATTGATCTATGTGATCGAACAACCTGGAGATATCCATATCTCCAGGATTATTCTTGAACACCTATGGAACGCCTTGACCAGGTCATGTGCAGCTTTAACTTTTGGATCCATAATATCTGGGATTTTCCTTGCCCAAGGGGGCAAGGTATAATCAAGTGACACAACAATTCCTCCCCGTGTTCCTCTTACCCGCTATAATTTGCACTCCCGTTTTCAAGAAGGGAAGAAGAGCATGAAAAGAAAAGGGGAGGAAGGAGAAGCTTCTACTTCTTCGAGTGTAATGTCAACACTTAAGAATCTGCAAAGAGGAATGACTAAGATGAGGGAATATCAAAATCAGATGGGGAAGTGTCTAGATGAAGACAGGCTGTACTTCAAATCCACCTTATCTAAGATCACAGATTCCAGCATGACTTTCACTCAGCTCTAGGAACAATATTATCAAATTGGAGCTAGCATAGTGGACTGGGTGAGTGTGTGCTTCCACAACCCCCAGAGCATGAACCCCCTCCAAACTCACAATGGCCCGAAGAAGAAGAGGATGATGAAGAAGAAGAAGAAGACGATGAATATGTTGCATTTTTCTTTTCTTTTGTTTGTGTATTTTGTTTCATTTTGTACCTCTGTTTTATTTTGATAAATCTTAGTGAATTTCATTCCCCATTATCTTGCGTTGACTAAAATTTTCAATCTTGTCTCCAAATATTTTTTTGAATTTTAATGCGCACACTTTAACTGTTATGGAACATGTGAAAAAGTTCAGTATTTTTGTAACAGCCTCCTAATGCATTAGTTAATTAAGTTTTTTTTTTAAGAGAGTAATATAATCAAACTTAAGCTAAATCCATCGGTTAATTCCCGCGTACGCTCCACTTCGCACGATCGCGGCTGCCAGAGAAGGACCGTCCGGCTCTCCAGCTGGCCTCCCCGTGGCTTTATTCCCCCTCTATTCCTTTCCTAAGGGACTTTTGGGCATTTGCTGAAAACTTTTAGAGCTGCTGTGTCCGAAACGCTTGCGGGAGCTCCTTCGTAGGGTTGCGACTTCTATTGAGGCGATCGGCGTGTGCGGGTGAGAAGGAGTAAGAAGAAGCTTTGCGTACCTTAAGCCTCCGTCGACGAGCCGTTCGGTGCGGGATCTTCAGGTACTTCCGTCTTCATCTCCTTTCCTTTTACGCATGTATCGATTTTTTTTTTTTTTTTGGGTAGCGTCGTCTTCACTTCATCAAGTCCATTTATGACCTGGGAAGATAGCTTCGGCGAGCTTCACTCGCCGGCGTGCGGGCCATCCCCAGGATCGAGTAGGACTTTACCTTTATCCTTCTTTCTGTCGGTAGCCTTCCTCTGTCGGCAACCTTCCTTCGTCGGCATCCTTCTTTGCCTCCTCCTATCGTCCTCTCGATCGGCAGTTCTCCCTTGCGATCGGCAGTTCTCCCTAGCGAAGAAGGCGACGCCGAAGCCCGACGCCGAATCCCGAATTTCTTTCGGGCTGCTTGCTGTCGAACGGACCGAGCGACTCTTTTATTCCTTTTTGAACCGTGCGGTTCAGTTTTACTGTAGGATTAACTTAAGAAATTTTTTTTTTATTATTAAATTATAAGTTTAATTATTAATTAGTTTCATTAAAACATACATTATGAAATATTTATCCAATATATGCAATATTATATATCAATTTGATCGTAAAAATGAATAGATCAATAATATGAAATTTAATTTCAGTTTTGTTAATTATTTTATTGAGTAAATAATTATGATTAATCAATTAATGTCATATTAATATTAATCTTTTAAGTGACTTAATTTGATCAATTGATTTCCAAATCAAAAGGTCAAATAGTCCATTTGACTCACAAAAATGCGAGGATCAATAATATGGAATAAAATCCAATATTTAAAACCTAATTTTCTTAATCACTTTTTAACCTAATTAAGAGTCATTAAAACCCTAACTTTCTAAAGTTGTCAAAAATTGACAAACTTAGTGTCAATCTTCTCCTTATGAAATAAGGATTTCATTTAATTGTAAAACATTTCAATTGGACAACAAATTATGATTTTAGGTTTTTGACTCTTACTTAGTGTTATTGTGATTAACCTAAATTTATAGGTAGCTTACTATAAGTCTTATAAACCCTAGGATAGCTAATTTGTCACATTTATTATCTCCTTTGGCACTTAGATAATATTTTTATGAGCTTAGTTCTCAATTCCCTAGTTATGCGAATTAATTACCAAGTGCTTAATTCACTTTTCAACCCTAAGGTAAAAATCCTAGGATTTGAATTGTAATTGATCTATAGTTGGATCCTAAGTCTATTAGTTGAAACCATTAAGAATAAATAGTCTTAATGAATTAATAATTGTAGGATTGTTAACCAACTAGATCTAGTTTTAGTGATTAGTTCAATACTTAGCTTATTCATCCTAATCCCTAAAACTTATTTTGTTAAATTAAGATATAGTAATAGGTATCCTTAACTTACTTAGATTAGTTTAGGGAGCCTATTAAATTCTTTAAACATACATTAATAGTAAACATAGAACTTGTAGTTCTTAAATCTAGAAAGTACTTATCCTAAACTATGCAATTACTTGTAACTTAGCTAGATTAATATGTTTGATTAAAACATTTAAACTATAACCTAGCTAGAAAACCATAATGATTAGTAGTAAAATTTCATTAGTTTCAAATTCCTTAAGTTAGATCTTATGATTTAGGAAGAGGTTAGGAGTTAGTCTCTAACGACAATCATTATATTTACAAATTATTTTGTCACATCATATTAAATGAATTGAATCTATTAATTTTTAAAATCCTAATTACTATTATATTATAATTAACTTGAGATCAACATCTCAAAGTTAATTGGGAGCTCAATTAGCTCCAATCATTAAGTATATCATTAAAATTAGATAACTTTGAATATCACTTAATTGCAAATATTGAATTTCCCTTGTTGGCTTGCATAGCTTTGAGCCTTATTCATTGAATCATTCATAAAAATATTGTGCATGAACAAAACTTTCACCTAAAATTATTAGGAGTTCTATATGGTGGACCAGTCTAGGGCAGACTGAAATGGAGTAATAAGGAGACATCGCATTCTTAGAGGGAGAATGTGAGTGTTTTAGGAATGGACCCCATTTTCCTTAGATGTTAAACAGACGTGTTTAACTCCTCATCTCATTCTGAATATGCTCACAGAATGAGTACAGATTAAAATAACTTCAATTAATAAATATGTGAGATCTTCAATCTTATAGATTGTTAAGATTTACCATAGCTTTTAGCTATACTACTTTACATAGTCCTAGGCTATGTGTATCTTAGATTTAAATCTAAGATTATTCTTTCAATTTCTTCACTATGCATTTTCTATGATTTAGGACTGTACTTTACTTGTTTACAGTTTATTTAGATTACAGTGAATATTGTATAACTCCATTTAAATACTTCACTGTTTATTTTTCTTTATTAAGCATAAGTTCATTTGAACATATCATGCTTTATTTCATTTAATTTCATATGCACACTAGTTCATTCTAGCCTATTTAGGATGCTTCACCATTGTATTGATTGTAAGCTATGATGTTTGATTAAGTGAGCAATTCTACCTCACTTGTTTTTCCTTCCCTTATTTGTATGCTTATCATATTGCACCTATGCTTGTGCTTGCATTGTAACTAGAACTGTGATATCCAATTATAGCAATAGTATGTTTAGCCAATCTTAAATTGTGCTTAGACTGTTTAGTCTAACCAGGTTTTCTATTTCTTAGCTTTGCCCTATCACATTTAAATGTCAAAATGTGATAGATCAGGTGCACTTGGATGCTAGTGGAACTGGACCAAGCGCTAAAAACTAAAATTGCTTCCGCCTATCATATATTATAAATTATAGCTTATTAAGAATTCCAAGTGAGCTGTAAAATTTTCTTTTCTTATTCAATTTACTGTTATTTTGTAATAATGTCATTTACTTTAATTTACCATACTTATTGGAGCTTAGATTATATTTAAATGCTTGTGATGAATGAATGGATGAGTAAATGAATGGATGAATGGAAATTAAATGTATAAAATTTGTGTATTAATTAAGTCTTTGCATATCTTCCTATGAATATTTAATGTCTTGATGAAATAAATCATAGTTTAGATAATTGTTATACATGTACTTCTCTCATTTTTCTTTTAGAATTGGAAATGTGCAATCCCATAAAAAGGATTGAACTCTATTTAGAATTGGAAATGAGCAATCCTATAAAAAGGATTGAACTCTATATTAGAATTGGAGTTAAAATGGATTGAATGTATGAAAGATTAGGATGTCTTTTCTTTTAAATTATAACTCCCATTGGAATGGGAGTATTGCATGTACTTCTGCAGGTGTTTCCTTAACCATTTACAAAGGAGACTCTGCCGAAATTTTTAAGAAAATTTAGACTTAGAATAATTGGGGACAAATTATAAACCCATAAGTCATATGTTAATTCCCCATAAATAATTTGAATCCTATGTCTAAGATTAAATGTAAATAGTTCATTTGTTTTAGATTACAATTGCGTGTACTCATGTCTTCTTTCATAAATAGCATGTTCAATTCTACCATCTTTCATTCTTAAAATCTATTTGTTGCATCTTTATTTATAAACTTCTAAATACCATTCATAACTTCCCTTCAATCTTAACTTAAGACCCTCTTCTAAATCCTTGGCCAAACACAATACTTGATGATTTGGATTAGTTTTCTTCTAATCTAGTATTAGGTATTGTGGTGACGTATCAATATTGAGTTAAGTGATTTCCAATATTGAGGTCGTCACAATTTTGAAGTACTTAATAAAAGGTGAACATTTGACATGAAACGGTTCTAAAATTTTCAATGCTGAGTGGGTTTACTCTCCAATCACTTTAGTTTTCACAATTCAAAAATTCATGATGCTCTAATCTAAGTGTTGGGGTGGGGAACTAAGGAACTTAATTTAGAGGAGCAAGAAATGGTGAAATAAAAAATGTGCTAGGCTTCTGCAGGACTTACTAAAAATAATGATTAATAAATGGGGATGAAGAAAAATGTCTCTCCCTTGAACTGAATGTAAAAAAAAAATCCAGAGATGAAAAAAAATATCCCTCACAAATGACTTGAGAAAACTGTAAAAAATAGGATGAAGAAAAATATCTCTCCTAAATAGAACATTCATTGTTGTTTATAAGAAGAAGCACATATGGCACAAAGAAATTCTAAAACAATAAATTTGGTCTTTTCTGAATTAAGCAACCTTAGAAAACCCCCCGAAAATATGTGTTAAGCATCATTCATTTAGAAATAAGGAAAATAGAGTTGTGAAGAGAGGACGACACTAGCATGGCATTTTTGGATTTCGTATTCCCTAATCACCTTCTTAAGCCATAGTATAAATGATGAAAATATTTCACACTCATCATTTTGAATTGTGCAAGTTAAGAAAATCAGAAAAATTTATTTTGTGCTTTCTCGAGGACGAGCAAGAAATTAAGTGTGGGGGTATGATAAATCTAAGATTTGTATAGTAAAATAGTTTCATAAAAACACCATTTTTCTATAAGAATTGTGTACTTTGATGTGCTTTCACTATTTCCAGGACAAAAGAGAAGCTAAATCAAACTTTGGGCTGAATTCTGAAATTTTGGAAGAAAATCACCCCAACGCTCTCCGACGCGCCACAGCATGCTGCAGTGGTCTCAAGACAGAGAGCTCCACGCTACCGTGTGTTGAGGTGGGCAAAGACAGAGAGCGTCGTGCTACTGCGTGCTGTAGCGGTCTCAAGGCAGAGAGCTCCGCGCTACCCCGCGCCACAGTGGATGTTCAACATAGCCACATTTTTTCAAGATCCACAGGCCACGCTACCGTGCGCTGCAGCAGACCAAAACAGAGAGTGTCGCGCTACCACGCGCCACAGCGGAAATGCATTTTGCCGGACTTAATGTAATTCTGAAACACTGGAGCTACCGCGCGCTGCAGCGTGCCACAACGAAAATGCATTTTGCCGGACTTAATGTAATTCTGAAACACTAGAGCTACCGTGCGCCGCAGCGCTACAGGACTTAAAGCTTATAAGCTATCGCATACCCTAGAGGTCTCAAAATAGTGACACGGGCCCTACCGCATGCCGTAGCGCCCGTTGTAAAAATTGCCAGCCAACAGCATTCAAAGCAACATAGGGAAGAGCAAAGGCCTAATTTTATTCTTTTCCCACAGCAAAACATAAATGCCAACAGCTGGAACTCTTCATTACCAAGAGAATAAAGGAATAATCAATTAAGGAAAACACAATTTTCTAAATGGAGAATTAATGACTGAATCAATTCTGAACAGCTGGATGGAGTCTATAAAAATGAGAATTGAAGATTAAGAAAAGGTTCTTGATTTTTGATTAAGCAAAGAAAGATTCTACTACCAGCTCCTGCAAGATAAAGAGAAGAAGAGTTCCACCCTACCCCAAGGAATGAGAAGGTTATGCTTTGAAGAAGAGAAGATATAGTACTGGACGCGAGGAAGAAGAGTAGTGAAAAGGAAAGACAAACAGGTGAACGCAACAGTATTTCCCCGTGTAGTATTACCATCTAACTTATTTTTTTTCTTGTAAAAGCCATGCAAAGGCTTTCTATTACTTGTATACTTTTCTGCGTTTTCTATTTAATGGCAGCATAAACCCTCCTTGGGGAGGGTTGGGCGTAGGCATGTAACAAATCAAGAAATAGAAAGTGTTGTACTCTTGAATTATCAATGAATGTATTTTTATCTTTGATCTAAATGTTGTGATGAATAAAATGGATGAGTTAATGTTAATATGAAAATATCTTGATGAATGACTGGAATTAGATCTGTGAAAACCATTGAGCTCTCAATTCAGTAAGAGCCAAGGGTTTGCATGGTGAGTGTTCTCGCCACTAATGTCAGTGATAACATTAGCTGTGCGATAATGCCAGTGCAATCCCTAAATTCTAAGTGGATTAATTGAGCCATGAATATTTAATAATCTCTGAGCTCCATGGCTCACCATCAGTTTATGCGCGATGTTGGTGCATAACGACAGTTACTGCACGACGTCCTGCTGAACTGAGAAGTTGATGATGTGATGCCGAGAGCCATTAGTTGAGCTCCATAGCTCATTTTAGGTTTATGCGAAGAGTAAGATGCATTCTATGCTCAGGGTGATGTGACATAGCCCATGTAGCCTAATGAATCACCTCTTTGGCAAAACCTAAAATCGATGCATGTGAGCCCTTAATGGAATCGAGTTCATGTGATTGAAAAGCTCAACTTGTGAATTTCATGACTTAGACGTAAGCACTGAATTCAATCACTAAAAGATCACATGAAAACCTAAGTGCCATGATTGAGCATTCACATGCTCATCATGCGCACTAGGCTAGACCTAGTCAATTTGGGGGACACTCTAAAGAAGATTATGTCTCTCGATTAGGATAGATCATTCATTTCATTTACACTAAATTGATATCAAAGCGTACTTACATGAATTCTTGATATGTTGCATGCTAAAACCTAATTCTCCCTATTTTCTCTAAAAGTAGTTTCTGATAAAAAAAAAATTTTGCTTGCCTATCTGAACCAATTATCAACAAAACTCAATTCATCATTTAAACATCAGTGAACTCTAGTACACCTTAATAACAAAACCAATACCGTTCCTAGAGAAAGATAAAATCTCAGGATCTCACCATCCCAAATATTACTTCAGACCACATGCACTTGCGTGTAAGCGCAGACGTACAAAAATAGTCTACCACTCTAAATATTTTATTTTAGATCTATTAAGATGAAAATCTTTAAATTCTTAAATAGTCTTCCACAACTTGAGCTTTGCTTTAACTCTATCTCTAGTCTTATCAATTAATAGAATGTTATTTGCAAATAAAAAGCACCAAGGAACAACTTATTGAATGTGTTCAATAAGAGCATCCATAAGTAAGTAAAAGATACGGATTGAGAGTAGAACTTTGATATAATCCATTAATAACAAAAAAAATAATAGACAAACTACGTTGCAATCAAACACATGTTACAGCCAATCATTATCCATATCTTTAATAACAATAACATATGTCATACAACTTTTTTCTCTTTTAAACTCTCCAAAGAACTTCTCTTGGTGCTTATCATAAGCATTCTCAAGATTACCAAAAAATAAATAAAAGTCTTCTTTTCATTCTCTGAATTTCACTATTAAGCCTCTTAGTTAATGCATGGCTTCCACCTAGCATAAAACCAAATTGATTTTGTGAATTACTAGTATCTCTTTGCAATAACTCTATCCTAAAATTTCAATAAATAGCTCATCAACTTAATTCCCCTATAATTTGCACTATCTTGAACATCATCTTAATTATTGTTAATAAGTATTAGTATACTCTTCGACTCATTTCACATGTTTTTAGTCTCTAAACAATATTAAAAAAACGTAGTAAGCAAAGAAACATTTCCTCAACCAAATATTTCCATTCATCAATAACGCTATCAACCGATCCTATCACTTTTCTACTCTTCATCCTCTTTAAAATATTCTAAATCTCAATTTTACTAATATGTTGAAAGAAAGTATAATTAATATTAATTTTATAACCATTAAATTTACTCACATTAATTTTTTTTATTCAATTTTCATTAAAAAGCATAGTAGAATAGTTAATCTATTTATATTGAGTTTTTTCATCCTATGAAATTTTTTTATTATGTTTGGCATATTTTACTTGATTCAAATTTTTTGTTCAATTATCTCTTAATTAACAAGCTTATATATGAGTCTCTCTTTCTCAATAATTTCTAGATTTATCATATAAATCCACTAATACAACAATCTTAGCATAACAAATTGCTATTATGAATTCATGACAAATTACTTTGTATTTCTTTTGGTTTTTCTCATTCTTGCATTTAAATCAATTTATAGTATATTTTTTCATATTTAATCTTTACTTGATTATCTTATTTCTACCATCAAGCATTTTATTATTAGATGATCTCCATTTTAATTCACCAAGTATATCTTTAATTACATTGTAACTTTGAATTCCTCATATATTAGCTTCACCCTCAATATTTCATTATCCAAGTTTTAAAGCTTCACACCTAACAATGTCTATATCACCTCTTAAGTTCAACCATCTAGTTTAAAGCATATTTTAGATTTAGTATTAATTTTCTTACCTTTTATTTTCTAATATAAAAATTAATAATTAACATTATGTCATCAAACTATTAAGGTAATCAAAGCTTTAAAAGCTTTTTCTTTATACATGATAAAATGTTCTTTTTTTTTTTAAATAACTATTAACAATCATAAAATCATAAGCTAAAGTAACTTTCAAAATCATTCTTCCTTCTTCATTATCTCTTCAAATTCGAAACAAACATGAATATTATTAAATTCCTCATTCACCTTTTAATATATTCATTTAAATCTCCTCCTACAAATAAAATCTCTTCTTAGAGTATTTCTTATACTAACTCATTCAAATTATATTTTCTTATATACATGTATAAAGTCCTATTTGATGAGCATAAATACTTACAATATTAGAAACTACTCCATCAATTATACTTTTTAAGGTTATAACTCTATTTCAAAATTCTTTAAATTCCACTATCTTATTCTTCATATTCTTATTTAGGATGATACCCATGTCGTTCCCATGATGAATTTTACTCAAGTATTATAGTTTAAAGTTTAAAGTATCAATTTCTTTTGCTTTCTCTCCCATCAACTTTAATTCTTAAGCACATCAAATATTTATCATCATATTAATCATAATATCTACTAACTCAAAAAGCTTATTAATAAAAGTGTCAATATTCAAACAATAAAATCTTAATTTTATATCATGAACTAACTTATTCACACGTATTCTTCTATAATATAAGAATCCTTGCATATTTAACACTATAGGGCATCGATATAGCGACTTTTGCACACTTTTCACTATATTCAAACAATGTAGCGTGTCATTTCCAAGAGACCTCAACTCTTGCATAATTATTAAGGGAATCATGTGATTAGAAGATTCAACAAAACTTTATGTTAGATATCGACTACCTAATGCAACCGTCCTTTGGGACCCAACAATACTGAACTTGTTTTGTGAAAAAAAATAATAAGAAATGCTATATATTTGTATAAATATAATTCATTTAAAGAAAATCTTAATAGTTGTACCTTATTAAAGAGATATGATGACAATCAAATAGAGCTCAAGCCCCAACAACCTTCTGCTATATTAAACAAAGATAAATTAATTATACCTTAAGATTATTATTTCACAAGAAAAAATATTATAAGGAATATTCTTATGATGTTTTAAACTCCTTTGCTACTTGAGGATTGAATCAACACTAAAAGAACAAGGAGAAAAGATAAAGAGGTCTTGTCACTTGAGCTTCCCATGAAAACTTTTTTGAACAATGCAAAAAGCATGAAGTGCATGATGCAATCCAAAGAAAAGATGCCATATAATAAATTGAACTCTTTATTTGGAAAGTTTTTTGCATAAACATCATAACATGATGAAAGCAACAATTGTGCAATTCTAAGTTAAAATTGAGAAAGAAAATAAAATAATCAGCATAAAAAGCAGAACTTAGAATTGCACAAAATGTATAACTAAAACAAATGTCACTGAAGAAAAATAAACAAGAAAAGTTCATACAAAATAAAACCGATAGTAGCTTGCATCAAAATGTCAAAATTTTCAGGTAAGATATTTTTATTTATAAATATATAAAACAAGATTGAGAATAAATATTAAAAATAAAAAGATTTTGTATTTAGTAGTTACATAATTTTGGTGATCCTATATAAATCAACAACAACTAAACCTCTGACCAACAAAGTGGGATGGACTACACGGATCGTTTTTCTCCATTGTTCAATTAAATAACAACCCGTTAGTTCCAAGTAGGTGATACCATTCACAAGAGAATTAAACAGTTAACTCAAACTAAGTTCAGTATGCAAACGGCGGAACTTGCAAACATATCCAAATAGTTCATGCATGCATGCAAATATACATTATAAACTATGTTATTGACCTGCATGCTTGAACACATATAGGTATAGACACATAAATGTGGTTAACAAATCATACTGACTTAATTATAAGTTAAATAAAAAAAATTAAGAACAATTCTTCAATCATAACAATTTTAATTTAAGTAAATTGATTTAAATTTTGAGATCATTAATAACCAGTTCTCAACGAGCTTCACATAATAATTGACAGCCTTAAATGAAAGAGGACATTAAATGCTTTATTAAAAAAAAATTAACTAGTATCCTCATTGATTTTTGATTTGCTGTGTCGATGCGTGTTAGGGGGCAGCTAGAGCGTAGAAGTTAATCTTATATTGGCTTAAATTGATTTAAATTATGATGGCTTACCATCCTTACTCTTACCGTGCTAATCTTACTTAGGTTATTATAAAAATAGATACTACAAAGATTAACAAACTTCATTGCAGCGTTACTAATGGAGTACAGAAATATCCTGCGGAAGCATTACCCTCAAATATGATAGCTGCAATTTAAAAGCAAGAAATACACTTACAAACAGTTCCAATAAATGAAATCTAACAGATGCAAAGGTCATACAAAGTCATCTTACATGCTGGTAGGGATGAGGACATTGACAATAGGGCTATTGAAGTAACATTCTGGAATATACCTTATACGTTTCATGTAACTAAAAAATTTAATATATTTGAATTCAAATCAATCTCATACCTCATGTTTCACTATTGGATAAGTTTTCGCCAGTCCTTCGGTTTAGAGCTCTTTCAACCCGTGCTTCAAAAGGAGTGGTGTGACAATTTATCATCCTATCCTGCACTATATTTGCTTGTTGTATTTGGACAACAATCAGTTATAAGAAATAACAGGCATTATGTTACAATATCATACCTCTCTATATTTGCTTGTTGTATTTGGAATCCCTCTTATCTCAGAAAAGGAATTCCATGAAAATTCAATTTTACTGGGGAAATCCATGTCCTCTGTCTCGATAGATTTCCTAGACAGATTATGATGCGTAGCGTTTCCCTCCTCCCCAGCCGCAATCCTCACTTTTCGGTTAGCAGCAAGCTTTCTATCACCACCACCAGTGTTCTTAACTATCGATTTCTTCCTCTCTTTCCCTACCAAGGAAACTGAGTTTGAATTCAGTATAGCTTGCTTTTTTCTCTTCCGGAGCTCCATAGGAACCCTAGCAGAGCTAGCCACGCCAGCATTATAAGCCCTATTCAAACTCCCCTCCACTTTGTCTCCATAGACCACCGACTCCAAAGCCTCACCTTTCCTCAAGATCCTGATAGAGCGGCCACCCCTTCTGCCTTTTGTCTTCTGTTTCCCTCCATTATGAGCTGGATTTCCCACCTCCTCCTCCTTTATGTCCTCGTGTTCTTCCTCACACACTTTTGTAACTGAAGTAGACCCACTTATAGCCCTAGTTGAAGCCCTTGTCACTCTCCTTGCCCTAGTTCCTACTACCACTGGCTCCAAGACATTATCTTTTATTGACACCCTAGGTGACACACCATTTCTCTTACTACGGAGAGAACGTCCCTCTCGATAATTCTTATTAGTCAGTTTCTCGGTGTTCTCTTTAACAGAAACCTCTTCCTGCACATTTGAAACCCTAGAGGAGAAAGATTTTGAGGCAGCCCTTGTTGGCCTTCTTCTATTGCTTTCCTCCAATATGCTCTTCACAGACTTATCAACATTAGCTGTTTCAAGTGAAATTCTACCTTTAGAAGCGTCGCACTTTCCCCTTCGCTTTGCTAGCTCAGGTACCTTTACTTCCTCAGAGTCCTGTTGTATCGACGCTGAAGATGGGGCAGAGATCTTAAGTGAAAACAATGTTTTTTCACCAATCTTGATAATATCACCGCCTGTGAGAGGAAAGGCGGCGTTGGGGGGAACCCTCGTACCGTTGAGAATAGTGCCATTGGAGGTGTCGAGGTCAGTGACAGCCCACCGTAATGTCTCTGGTTGGAACTCCACAGTGAGATGTTTTTGGGAGATTCCAGGATCTTTGATGGCGATGCTGTTTCCGCGGACAAAGCGGCCGATGCGGAAGACGCTTCCAGGACGGCAAACGAAGGTTTCCCCCTTCTTAGGCCCTTCAACTATTGCTATGGTAAGAAGGTTGGGGATTTCCATGGAGCAGATGACGGGAAACTGACCTGACTAACCTAGAAATTGCGGAGAGGTCCGAGAAAATCGCAACGTTCGGCCAGAGTGGGTGGAGAAGCGAGCAATTTGAAAATTTGAAATTCTAATATAAATTTGGGATTTGCATATCATACAAAATTTTATAATTTACTAATAAATATCTATATTTTAATGCTATATCATAAAATCTAAATCTATAAGGAAAAAATCCCCAAAATATTGTTCTTCACTCCTACCATTAATACGATTAAATCACAACTGATCATTGAGCTATCAAGCGTTGGGCACCCGTCGGAAGCCCATACGCACTAGGCATATACCGGCGGCTGCCAACCATTATATGCCGCAAGCTTTGAACTCCATCTACCATTCTTGAGTGTAGTTTGTGCCACCATTATTATGCCGAGCAAAACGCCTCTCTTCTCTATGTTCTTTCTATATTGCAAGGTTCGCCAAAAAAAACATGTTTTTTGCAGCTCGCTGGCTACATTGTTGGTGGTCTCTTGTAGCAGGCAATGCTCAGTAGTCAGTAACATGCTTAACGGTCTTAATTGTTACATGTATTCTTTTATATGTGCTCTATCAAGTTAATCTTTAAACATAAATGCTATTCTAGCACAACGATTAAAGCTCTTAAATTTGTTCTTCATATTAGGAAGAGAAATGCTTAAGAGGCCCGTATACGTGTAACCCACTCTTCACCCACTTACCTGTCCGCCTACATGTCCGCCTACGTGAGCTCCTAATCATCCGTTCTAATAAAGGTCCGTTCGCATCTCTTCCTCCCTGTTCGCATAAGCTTCCTGATTCTCATGCAACCATTTGATGCCTTCTCCTCCCCGACACCACCTTGAGAAGATCTGTCCCGACGCCCTCCTTCCCCGTTCGGCATTCCGCGTGACGAAGGGGAAGATCTGCCCCGACGCCCTCCTCCCCCGTTCGGCATTCTGCGTGACGAAGGGGCTCGCTCACCTACGTGGCGCACATTAGGGCTATACCCATTCGCTCGACCCCGATGCTCGCTCGCCCCGCAAAAATCTGCCCGACCCAGCCCAGTCTTTAAATCTTACCAAGTACATTAATATCTTTTAATGAGATAATCAGTAGCCAACAAACGAGTTAATCAAAGCAAATAATAAGAATATTATTAATTTTATTAAATTTTGAATATGCTAAATGAATTACAGTATTATATATAAGCATAGCTGTAAGAAATGTTCGAGTTAATATGTAAAATATTAAAACCACTAATAAATTTTAAAAGAGAAGTTTTATAACCACATTTATAACCTAATACATTTATAATGCAAATAATGTATTAAGGCATTATAGGCACACTTAGTTACGTCCAAGCACTAGGGTCTCGGATAGAATCCTCAACTCTACAAACAGCGGATGCTTGGGCGCGTCCAGATTTCGTCCTTCAACCCGCTGGCTCAAGTTTTCATGTCCATCGCATGAGCATACTCAATTGCATAAGCTTTTGGCTTTAGGTGGTTTAACAAGTTTCTTCATGGTGCTTAGGCATGTTCGAGCGCTCAAGCAACTACTGAGCCTTTTATTGTTCTTCACTACGGCGTTTTGGCACGCCCAAGTATAAACGCCACGCCCAAGTATCCAATCTTATGCCTAATGTTTACTACTACATAGCATATATCAGTGCATGGGCATCAAGCCTTCAACTACGCAAGTTTTGTCTAGTGTTTGAGTAAGACTTGATATTGGGTTAGTGAGATTAACTCAACATTATGTGTTAAGTGTCAAGATCCTATTAGGGTCTAGTTGTAACGACCCCAAGTTATTGAGACTAACCCAAGGTTATTGAAGCTCTTGATTGACCGTAATAAATTATTGAAGAGTTAATATTAAAAAAAATTAATAGAAAATAAATTAAAATTCCAAATTTAATAATTTTAACATGAGCAAGCTCGTGTCATCGAAATAGACAATCTCGCCAAATTTGATAAAATTTGGAATCCAAATATATTTGTATACAAATATAAATATAAAAAATAACGATTATTATTATAACTATATATTATACAAGTGTTGCTATCAATACTTGGGTTATAGGGTTTCCCCGTTGAAGCGCTCGATTTCTCTTCCAATGGCCCCTTGAGGGCGTCGCGATTTTCCTTGGTCTTTGCAGTTTCAGTCACCTATATACTTCCATGTTTACTTGGTCGACCCCCCTTCCCTCCAAAGCATGGCTTTTCGCTTTCACAAAGTACCTCGTGGAAATCCCTCTTTCTATGATCTGTTATGAAAATATTGGTATTTCTCTTTCTTATATTCCTCCTACTACTGCGTTATTATTTCTGATGAAGAAGCTCTTGAAGGAGAAGAACAATGGTCTAATTGTCACGTCAGGTTTAGTTTAGGGAAGAAGTACACATATAAAATGTTGTTGGATGCTATGAACAAAGTTTGGAAGCTTCAGGGGGTCATTATCTTTATTTTCTCTTAGATAATTACTACCTTCTTAAACTTTACGGTAAAGAAAATCTTCAACTCATCTTGCACAGGGGGGCCTTGGTTTTTATCAAGTCGTGGACTAAAGAGTTTCTTCTATCCTTAGCAGCCTCTTCTCATCTTTCCCGTCTGGATTAAGCTTCTAGGATTGCAACTCTGACGGTGAACTGAACCGATTATTTCCAAAATCGTAAGCTCAATGGGTCTTTTGATTATGGTTGATTTTTTAACGACAAACAAGTCTAGATTATCATTTGCCATAGTTTGTGTTGAATTTAAACCAACTTTTTCTTTTTTTGAAAATGTTGAGGTTCATATCAATGGCAAAACTATTACATAGCGGGTAGAATATGATTGGGTTCCTAAGATATGTTCCACTTGTGGCTATTTTATCAATGTTGGTTGTTCTTGCAAAGAGACGTATGATACCTCTAATGTGAATCGTGGAAGAAGCATGTCTAGACGTCCTAGACGATGAAATAATTTAACCCCCTCTATGACCCCTACTATTGAAATTTCTTCTTCTTCTAATATTCTACCTACTATAACCGAAAGTTCCCTAGGTGTTAGTCGCATTCCTCATTCATATCATCTCCCTAATTATGACATAGATGCTATGGTCTATGATACTGATAGACTAAAAATATACGTTTGCGCTTACATGCAAGTGCACGTGGTCTGAACTAATATGGGATGGTGAGATCCCGAGATTTATCATCCTCTGGGAATGATTTCCTTTTATTACTAGAGTATGCTTGATTTGGCTAATGTTTAAGTGTAAAATAAGTGTTTTGGTTTTGGTCCTTAATTACTGCAGTTAGATATTCTTATTTAGAGAATACTATTTAATGAAAATAAAGAGAGTTGGGTTTTGGCATGAAATTCAATAAGGTTTAAGTGTTATAAATATTCGTTTAAATATCATGTCAAGTGAGTTTGATATATTTTATTTATTAATAATCAAGAGACTTAGTCTTCTTTAAGGAGTCCCTTAAATGTCCTAAGTCTTATCTAATGCTCAGAAATGAACAGCTATCCCGTTCTCTTTTGGCACTTAGACATTCATGAGATCTTTATTTGGTGAGTTCATTCCTTATGCCTAAGTCATGAAATCTTGAATTAGTTTAAGCATCTCATGAATATGATTTCATCAATAGCTCTCATGCATCAATTCTAGGTTTATATAAGGAATTGAGCTGCTAGGCTACATGGGTTTATGTGATATCACCCCATAACGCTTAATGCTCTAAGATCTCGCATAAACATAAAATGAGCTATGGAGATTTATTGATGGCTCTCAGTTCTCATGCATCATCCTTATGATTTAGCCAAGATCATTAAGCTGCGAAGCTCAATAGAGCTTGCCACTCAGTCCTCGGCTTAACATGCACTATGAACCTTGCATAAATCAAGCAAGAGCTATGAGCTCAGAGATTTGTAGATTACTTCCATGGCTCAATTGATCTGCTTAAAAGGTTATGCATCAAGTGTTTTTTCACCATGAATGTTGTCACGGACATTCGCGACGTCAACTCTCTAGTGTGCACCTCCTTATATCTAAGTTATCTGTTGAACTCAATGGGATCTTTCTATTAAAATAATTTACATAGATTTTACAATACAATTATATCTTCCAACTTCATCATTCACATACATGCAATGAAAATAAACTAAATGACATTTATTTAAATAAGAAGAGTACACAGAGTTTCAATCCTTACATTCTGTGGAGCCCCGTACCCTCCGTGGTCATGCTAACCCTGAGGTTAACATGATTGCGGTGAATACGGTCACCGTGTGACAACCCTTCTAACTATAGTCGAGTCATGTATGAACCCAACCCGCCTTAATTGGAAGACTTGTCACTTGAAACTCAAAGTCATGCATCAAAATATCACATTACAAATTTAAGAAATAGCATTGCAATAAGCAATAAAAGTGGTAAAAAGATATGTAAGAAAATGTGCTCATAATGCTAGAATAGTTTTGCCAATCCTGCAATAATTGTATTAGTAGTATTTGAATTATTTACAATTTGAAAGAAAATATGAATATGTTCAAATAGATTTGTATGCTAAATAAGAATAAAAAGAATTGTAGGAAATTCCGTTCTATATAAATTTATGAAAGATTTAATTATGGAAAATCATTTCAATCAAAAGACTGAATATATCATTCATAATCAATGAGATTGTGAGAAATGCAATTATAATTTATTTATCTTGAAATTTTGTTCTGTGGGCGCAGAACAAGTGAGGAGTTGAGTACGTCTACTCAACTTTTCTATAAGTGGGGTCAAAATAAACACACACATTTCCCCTCAAAGGAATTATGTGGTCTCTAGATACAATAATAGCCTTGCCCAGGCAAATGACAACTGTATTAAATCCTACATTAAACCCCTCTGAAAATTTTATAAAATGCTTATTATGCATAATAATCTTTTAGATGCATTTGCAGCACAAGAATTGCATCAAAATATTGTAAATCTTGTGATATCCATTGTTTTTTATTGATTTCTATTCTAATAATTTAATATTCACAATGGTTGCCCATATATAGGCCATCCAAATTGTGATATGACAATAAAAATAATAAAGAATAATGTCTTTCAAAAATTAAGATAAGAATATGAGATTTCAATTCTAAAATTTTTGGCATGGTCTCTTTTGTATTTGCTTAAATAAACAATTTCAATATCAATATATAAGTCAATCCATTGACTATTTCCAATTCTAATAAGAATATCAATTTATAAGTCAATCCATTGACTATTTCCAGTTCTAATTTATAAGTCAATCCATTGACTATTTCCAGTTCTAATAAGAATATCAATTTACCAAGAATTAATAAAACTTAAGAAACCACAGAACATACCGAATAAAAGAGGTAAAACATGTTTGAAAACTATTTAGTCCAGCCACTATGCGACATTCTTCAACAGGTTCATGATAAGTCATCCATCACAAGTATTCAAATCTTGATCTATAAGCAACATTTAATGCATGATTTTGATTTACATGCAACATTTAATGCGTGAGAAATTTTAAAAATATTTTCCTTTAGCAAATGATTTACAAGAAAATAATATATATCTTTCTACAATTAAACATATTAAGAGAGAATATAAATGGCAGCAACTGACCTTATATATAATTGATAACAACACATATTCTCTGACTTAATTGATGGTAACATATTATTTTACACATGATAGATGCTAGTATTTGATGATTTGATTTCATATAAGAACAAAAGATGATAACATATGATTTAATATATATACATGACAGCATTTGGTTATTTGGCCTCATATAAAAAGATATTAACATGTGATACTGACAGTATATATTCTCATATACAGTTAAAGGTATCATATGATCTCACTCATAATTGATGACAATATTTATTCTTTTAAACTATTAATGACAATATATGAATTAATAAAGAAATGACAGCATTTGTTTTCATATAACCCATTGATCTTTCATTAGAATGAAAGGCAGCACTTAATTGAGTTTAAGCTCACTTTAATTTGAAAGGAAGCATATAATTTTATAAAAATAATGGCAGCATTGAATGGCAACATTTGGTTCTTATAACATAAATGGCAGCATAAGATATATGATAATACTTATTCATTTAGATATGATAACAACTACAACAATTATTATGAATAAAGCTGCAATAATACTCAATAATTAAGAGCAACAAAACAAGATGAATAACATGATCTAAAATATATGACTTGTGTTTTTTCAGCAAGTTTATCTACTTTAATGTGCTTTCTCAGCAATTATATAAAAAAAATCCTACCAATTTTGGGCAAAAATTAGAAAGTACCCCATTACAAAATTATTTTAATAGCCACCAAAAATTACAACCCATGTGAATTAATATATATTTGGACAATGGCCAAATTCTTACAACAAAAACAAAAAACTCAGTGTACAACATCATGCATGCAAAAATTCCAACCACATGCAAAAATTCTGGTAGCATCTAAGTCTTGCACAGTTCAGTTCCCGATTAAAAAAAAATTCAACTTTCAGCTAAAATAAAACAGCCAAGTATGAGAACAGGGAAGACTAACATACATATAAAAAGTAATGTGACTTTTATTATTTAATGCATTTGAATTTGAGCTAATGAAATTAATTACTTGATAATGGAGAACATAAAGTAGTACATTTCCCTTCAACAAAGATAGTAGGCCAGCACTAGTTACATTTGGAATTTTGTCTAGCTTAAAAAAATTAGACTACTGACAAATTATAAAATCTAGCATGCAAATGTAAATTTTGAGTAAAATATAGCAAGGCAAATAAAGGAGATCAATCATATAGCAAAATTATGATGTTGTAGTATATCACCTCTAGCTTTCTCTAAAATATTCAATTTACTTAAATCAAGACAAAGTGTAAGCAAGAATATTAAGTGCAGCATGATTTATTTGCAGTGGAAAGTAATACTTGGCTTGTTAATCAATCCAATGACAAAGGAAAAGCCAATCATGTTCCGAAATATTTGAAATGGAAAAGAGAATTTATGCAACTCATGAATGTGATATTATCTTGTATAGAATTCTAAAGTCTGCAAATCCTTAAATAGAAATAAGTAAGAGAATATTTAAAAATAATACCCCTTAGCTAAAGAGAATAAAATACTTCTTTCAGTCATTATACTCCAATGATCAGTAGAGCCTAAGAAAACAGGACATAACAAAATTTGTAATACTCCATGTAAACCGACTTCACCACCTTATTGATAATGATAACTTTATATACATACGACTCAAAAACAACACAACTACTAAGCACTAAAGTGTATTCTCTACAGTCAAGTAATTGATATTTGTTGCAAGTAAATCTTAGATATGCACTTAACTAAAAGATAAATATTGATCTTAATTATTAACATTGATTAGAGACAGATAATGAGACTGATGAAACTTATAGCTTGAAAACTATGTATAAATATATATATATAGTTTGTTTACATATGTGCACAGAGTACTACATGGTGCAACTTTAAATAATGGCATAATTATAAATCTCATTTAAAATATAGAACACAATTAAACAATAAAAGGAATATTGGTGTTTATAGTTAACTAGCATGGTTTAAATATGAATCCCTTACAGAATATGTGTAACTGAAATGTGAGCAATTATATTAAATTGAAAATTTGAGTAAAGCATCCTTATAAACTCTGTATATTTTTAACTTTTAAGAGTAAAATAAATTTTAAATTACACATCAATATCTTTTTAATTTATATATCATGCAACTAGATTTTCATATTTACAATTTGTGTACCTTGCACAAATGTTGAAAAACATAGTGTCAATTTTAACAAATTAACAAATTAACAATCATGTTGTATTGTTTATATCAAATGATACTCACTACTCAGCAAAGCTAACACTCAACAATCTTCAAGTAATAAAGTAATAAATCATAAATCAGCAACAATTTATCTCAAAAGTAATTAAATACAACAAGTTTTAAATTTACCCTACTGAACATTAAGCCGTAGTTAATGGTTAATGCCACAGGAGCTAATGTTTCAGTTTTCCGGCTTATGCAGAATCCAATTTTCAGTAGTTAATGCTTTCGGCAAACTAACATTTATTGGATATTTGAGAACTGAAATGAAATAATATTTGAAACGCCTAAACAAATTAATAACATTTTTACAGTAAATAACATAATACAGCTAACACTGACCCAAAAGCTTGTAGTCCCTAAATTCTCGCAACTCATTTAATCAAACTTAATTAAAGCTGTCAATAATTTAATGAAATTGTAAATTGGAAAGTGTTGGCAAAATAGGCTTGAAATTGATTTACTCTTCTCAGATGATATATTGACCTTATATGATTTAATGAAATTGTAAGTGAAATTTTTGATGTTATGTACATATCAGATGATAGACTCATTCTTCAGTAGTTAGAAATAAAGATAGGATACTAGGATTACATTTTCAAGCTTGATGTCCCAAAATTACATGCAACTCAAACAATTAGATTGGTTTACAACAACTATACAGATCTAGCAAATGACAAATGATGTATTGTGAAACACTACCTCGGCTAGGTGCCCACAAATTGTAAAAAATAGTAAGTAATAAAATGCAAATCTTCAAGATCTGAGTGATGTTACTGGCTGCATTTATAAATTACACCAGCTATACAACGGATTTGAATTATTACTTTAAGGGTTATAACGATAGGATCCAATTTTATTATAGATTACACATTATAACAAAGTTAATGATACATAATTATTATTTTTTGCTGAGACTCTAGAGTTTTATTAATATTTGTGCTTAGTAGTAGAAGAGAGAAAGAGCATTAGAGCCTACATAGAGACTTAGTGGCAGAAGAAGACAAAATAGCCAACATTTCTATTTAACAACAAAATCGGCATTCTATATAATAGCAAACCCTTTTTGATGCTTCTAAAACACCTCATTTGACTCAACAAATGATGTGTTAAATGTGTACTTTGATCAAATAATGTTTCAGGAGAACACATTATTTCAACAAATGCTGCTTTTCAGTTTTCAACGCAAGATACAGTGAATGCAAATTCTGCTTTAAATGCAAAATACTTAATACTATTAAATCTAGATTTAGAGACAATAACACAGCTGACAAAGGTTCAAACTACATTATAAGAAAGCTAATGTAGTAGGCCTACAAGCTTTACAACAAGAGCAACTACTCATACAACATTTAAATAGATAATTGAACATACTCTAAAGCATTCATTATAGCTAATTAGCAACACAACAAGATTAGGTTTTATTACCCTTAACAATACATAAATATCTAACATACATAGTATATAATGTTTTTGAGATCATATGATAATAAAATTGTAATCAAATACTTGCTAAATTGTTAAAAAATTTAATCACTTCTGATAAAATTAGGAACACTTTTAATTAATAAAAAAAAAATCAAACTTGAATCTCTCAACCATGAACAACCATATTTGCTAGCTCTATATGACTTAAATAAAATATAATAACAGATTTTACTCAATCTTGATGGGTTCCTCAACTTAAAATCATAAGTTAACATTGATCTTATGTAAACAACACTTGATAGGAGAATCGGGTGAAGTACCTTTCAAGATGTTGAGAGATCATCGTGTAGAAGTTGCTAGGGTTCAGAGTCTTACGAGAGTTCACTCCTCCCTTTATCTTCTCTTCGAAAAGGGTGAAGGTGTGTAATGATAAGGAAGGAGAACGACGTGGGATTTATTAGGATAAAGCTTACGATTCCATCTCTATCGCTTTCCATTGGCAAACACTGGCGGTGCAAGCCACGCGCCGAAGATCGCTCGAAGAGGATAGGGACACGTGCGAAGGGAAATTAGGATTTAGGTTTTGCAAAAATGAACTAATATATGGAAATTATATATATATATATATATATTGTATTATTTGATTATTTTATAAATTCCATTTAATTAAAAAATTATATGATGATATATTTCTAAACAAATATTTGAAAAATTGCTTTTTAGCTAAATTTGGGGTAACAGACTCAAAAATGAAGTCGAAATTTTAATCGGAAGTCATCTTAATTATTTCATTTATCAAATTAATGGAAATATAATAAAATAATCAAGAAATTTTGACTTTCTCCAAAACTCATCAAAATCTCACCCCAAGTTAATTTGGGTGTGAGGAACGCAATGACGATATTCGATTTTTAATCTGAGGTCAATTTAATTTCCTCACTTTCTTGATTTTAAGAATTACCCAAAATTAAGATTTTGTTCATTTAAATTCCAAATTTGGCCAAGACTTTGAAAATTGATCTTAAAGACTAATTAAGATTTGATAAAAGAGATTTGAATTTAATTGGATGATTAAATGGTGATTAACAACCTTGGGTTGTTACAAGTAAAGACAAACTCAAACAAAACTAGCATTATAATATATGCAAATAACTGAACTGAAAGGCATTAAACTGAAATAATTGTACTGAAAATGAACTAGAAGCGAGCAAAAAATAGTAAATCATATACATAACTGATATTATATATAACTTGGCTAAACGAAGCTATTGAACTGAAAGAGTATAGCATGTATCACCCTAGTTAACCATAGAGCTAGGTTTAGTTAGATAAAAGAATAAAAAAAGAGAGATATGTATAAATTAGTACTGCCATAACAAAAGCTTGTTAAACAAAGTCACTGAACAAAGAAGTCTAACATATATCACCTTATTCAACCATAGAGCTGGGTCTAGTTAGACTATAGAATCAGATATATATCATCCTTGCCAACTATAAAGGAAGCTCTAGTCTATTCTATTTCAAAAGATTTGAATTGAATAGGCAAAATAATTAGAACACACTCTACTGAACTTAGCACTAAAGAACTGAATAAGCTGAATGAACTAATTTATAATTAAGTGATGTTTTATAAATTCAAATTTACATGGGATATTCATCAAATATCTAATATTCAACTAATAGGTTCAAGGTATAAAACTCAAATACAATGTATGCGAAGCAACAATATTAAAAGTAAGCAAAATACTCTACTAAATATATGTGATATCTATTATTAACTAATTTAATATGTTCTATCTATTCTGAGATAGTACAAGCTTAGGATCTCCAATATCCAATTATCATGTATAATCCTTGATCTATGACCTTAAAGTTAAATATTAGAACATAATAAGTTCTAATTCATAATCAGAAGGGATGACTGTAAAAATTAAATAATTAATCAATGACTTAATTAATGTAGTTTGATAACTTATGCCCAAATCTTAATTTAAGCAAATCAAGATTTAAGGATTTAAGGTTTAAACTCTAAATTGGGGTTTAAACTCCAAATCCTAGGTACTAACTTCTAAGGATCTAAGGTTCACACCAAACTTATTATAAAGATAGAAAATCTTAAAATCTAAATGATTAAAGAAACTATGATCTTATATGGAAAGGCTGAATTAATAATTATAAGATAAAATAATCAAATAAGAACTTATGAATCTAAGATATATATTCAATCTATATAATAATTTCAACATTTTATAGGTTGAATTGTAGCGCCCCGCCCCGTCGCAGTGTGCAAAAGACAGGTATAATCATAATCAGTGATGGAGCGGTGCGCTATTCTGGATGGACGAGCTTACCAAAAACCCATCTCCCTGAATATGCTAAAAGACCGAGCCACACTGAAAGCTGCTGACTCGAACCTGAGAGTAGGATTGAGAGTCAATACTTAAGATAAGAGTAGATTACTTGTCTTAAGTATTAGACTAATACATACATTGGATTTAAAAAATATAAATATGAATCCAATATATGTTATCAATATATCAGTATTTCTAGTATTTTGATCACATCATAATACAATACTAAGTATAGTAGTATAATAGAGTGCAGAAGTTAAAGCAAAACATCCATAATACATTCATCATAGAGCAGTAGTAAACATTCATCTCAGAAAAGAAAAGTAAAATACATCTAGAGTTATTACAAAATGATTTAAAAGATGAAATGTAAAGTCTATCCAAAGTACTGAAATAAGCAGTAAGCAAAAGGTGGAAAGCTAATTCACTAAGGCTCCACGCACTCCTCCGGGATCTTCTATAGGTCCTCCTGCCCTATCTCCATAAGCTACTTGGGATCTAGCAAATTGCTGGATCCCAAAAGTACACCGTATTAGACAAGAAGTCTAACACATCACAACTAACTAAGCAGTTCTAAAGTAAATGCAATAGATAGTAAAGTAAACACGATTGTAGAAAATAATAGTAAAGGCACTATATAACTGAAACTGTAAAGACTAAGCAAAGTAAAACTGCATCAAAATTGAACCCTGAAAGTAAATGAAAATATCAAAAACTTAGAAATCAATGTGAGTAATGTCCAATGCTGTGCTATATGTCACTGGAATGATGCACCCAAATATACCACAAAATAATATGCCACAATATGTAACGAAACTATCACTAAAAGGCAATGAGTTGTACGGTCCAATATATACATACACCCAGTTGGGAAGACAGTACGGTGATGCTGATGCATCCTGAAATTTCCCAGTCAATGTATGCAATATTCCGTAACCTATAATTTATCACTGATACTCATACATCACTATTGAAATGATTCTTCAAACTCATGCTCATGTTTATGCCCATGCTTCTATTCTATATGAGTAAAATTCAGAATTCTACAAAACTTTGAATACTGATAATGAATTCTAGGTCCCCACTGTGCAGAATCTTGCTAAAAGGATTCTGACTCCTAGCTTCTATAATTGGTTAAAGTTGAAGGTTTACTTAAAGATCATTAGGTGGGATAATTGTATATACATATTTAGCACATTTGCAAGAAAGGTGATTCTTATCATTTAGTTTGATTAAGCCACCCAAACAAAGCAATCTTCGATAGGAGGCATCGCCCGTTGGTGATTTGTATCTCAAGTTAAGTTATTAAGATGCCTAACTCACAATCACACTCAGTGCCTTAAAGAAGGTGATTTTAATTATTTAGTTTGTTTGAGCCACACTTATTGAAGCGATCTTCACTAAGAGGCATCCCCCATTGGCGATTTGTATTTCAATCAAACTAAGGAATGAGTACCTATTTAATACACTCTTAGTCTTAGGAGATTTACTCTAACGGGACTGTGTTCATCTAATCCCTCAGGATACTACCTGCTCATACGTCCACATTGGAGTGAATTAACAAATCCTGAATATTACTGAAGAAAATCAGTACTATGAGTATGCCATACTACTACACCAACCAATAATCTGGGTTCATACAACTCTATTTAATTAATAAGGATTTATCAAAACTATAATTCTTATGCTAAATAGGTAAGTACTATACAAGGTTTCAAGAAAATGTGATCAAGTATCACTCAATATAGATTATACCATAAGGAAATGTGTCATCCTAATATTTTAAGTGATTCCTATCACGAGGGGTTAAGATCAAATTCTAAAGTAAAGGATCATCTAAGCTTCTACCTCAATGAGTTATGCAAAGTCCTCCTACCTCAATGTATATTCAAATTTAGGTCTTTAAAATATTTTAGAAATGATCTTGTGTTGAGATACTTAAGATGTCACACTCTAATGCTAACACTATAAGTTTTACTTATCATTTAGATTTAGGATGATTAGATCAGATGATTAAGTCATCTGATCATAGCTTATTCTAAAATTATATGACTTAAATCAAGGATATTAATAGAGTTAAATCACTTGTTCAATCAATATGGTACTATAAATCTTATGATGTTAATAGTCTTATTTAGGAGAAAATCAAGGATTTAAGGTTCAGATTCAGATTAAGCAATATCATAGGTTTATTATTAACCTTAAATATGTCTAATCCAAATGCTTAAGATCAATATCAAATTAGATGCATTATTGGAACAATGTCAATTACACTATCTTAAACTTAAACCCTTTTAGTTAAGGTTTAAGGGTTTGGATCTTAACTAAGTAGAAGAGGGTTTGACCCCTACTCATATCTAGTTGAGATCAAGGATTCATTTATAGATCAAATGTCAAATCAATAAATTAGGTATGTATTATTGGTGGCAATCTTAGACCTAGATCAAGTTTTAATAGCTTGATCAAAGTCTTAATAGCTTGATCAAAGTCTTAAGACTTCTTAAGTTAATTAAGGTGATTAAGTTCTCTAATTTTAAATTTATTCAATTTTACATCATAAATTAGCATATATTATTTCCGTATATTTACCTTACTGTTATGAAGCATATTAATAGAAAAATTTATGAATTAGTGCTAATTAAACCCTAAATTAATCTAAAAGGATTAGCACATAATTACAAATCTAGCCATCAGAATTTTATACAAATTAGCACATAAGTCCTATTTAATCATACAATTAATTAGAGACTAAGTTTGCTAAGATCAAATATCTTCAAACCCTAATTTTCACTAATCATGGTTTAACAAGATTATGACATAAATTGAAATACAGAGATTAGAAAAAAAATTCACTTAGCACATTCATTCTACTCATTATAAGCAAACTAATGGCACCATAAACATACAATTTGGTTAATTATAATTGCTAATCAATCCTAATCAAGTTCTGTATTAATTAGACAAGAATGGAAAATCTAACTATTAGATGATTAATATTATTCTATATTCAAATCCATGGTGATTTTCTGATCAATTTGATATGTAATATTATAGGGTTTGGATCAGTGGATTAAAAATTATTCAATTGACACATTCTGTATTTTTATTTAAATGATTTCCTATGATTTGAATAATTGAATTATTTTCCTTAAGGAAAATAATTCCAATTATTCGAATATAATTAAAACGGGTTCAGCTTGTTATCAAAAGGCGCGGGTCGGTCGGGGCCTGTAGACCCAGGACTGTCGCACTGCGCGGGTCACGGGTCGGCCCGACCCGCACAGGGCTTCATCCCCAAGCATCTGTCCCGATGGAAGGACCCGATTAGGGAAACCCTAATCGATTAATTTTGGCACATCCCGACCACAGCACGGCCAACCAACGATCGCTACCCTTTCACAGTGGTCAGGCGCACCGAACGGGACCCGAAGTCCTCTGTGAGACGGTCCGGATCGGCCAGACCTTACTCACCTGAGGCTCTCGCAATGGAGCTATTGTGGGGAGACAATTCTCCCCACAGAGGCCATGCGAGAGCTAGGGCTCGATCCCTACACCTTCAGGAAGGTGTGAGGAATCGAAGCTCCCTAGTTTGAGGGCCAGAGATGGTCCAGAACACCGAGACCTTACTCACCCGAGATGTTCCTTAAGGGGCTTAACCCGATCGATCGATTTGATCGGTTGGGGCTAACCTAGGACTCAATTTCGATACCAGTGAGTTCGTTTTGACAATACGCTTGTAATCGAACCAAAAGGAGGAAGGTTCGAGCCTCATTGGCTCGAAACCAGCAAATGGGGGTACCTGGTTTGACGGGGGAGCTCAGGACGATCGACTGAGGGCTCGGCTGGCTTTAGCTGAGGTTCCAGATGTTGCAAAGGATCCTGAACACTAGGAGAGCCTACTATCAGCGGTTCGGGAGCTCCTGGGATCGCCTACGCAAGCTCGAGGGTTCAGCAATGGCGAAAGTTGCAAAGAACTCAATTGATCAGCAATGATCAAATGGAGCAATGCAAGGGATATTTATAGCCTTGCGGAGGATTGGGAAGGTTCCAGAGGGTTAAATTGGGCTAAGGAGGACCCGAGAGGTCGGGCCATGACCAAGCTCTCGAAATTCCATTTTGAGCTCAGCCGGGCCACGAGGCCCCAATTGGGTTCCTTGCTGAAACGGGGGAGATCGTAACGACTTGCTGAGGTGGATGCGAGAGTGGGGGACAGGCTGAGCTGTTGGCAGTACGGGGGGATCTTCTCTGTCGGGCACGGGCGAGAGGAAGACGAAGGTCCACAGTAGCGGGACCTTCGGATGCCATTTGATCTATCGATGAGATGGCACTATGGCTGGGATCGCTCGGATTCTAACGGCTGATCGCGGGGGCGATTCGGGCCGTAGGATCGGTCCGGCAGATCCGATGGCTGACCTGCGATCCCACGAGATCTAATCTTGGCCGTTGGTTCCTTAAGAGCGATGGCTAGATTTGCGGGATGCCGCTGTCGCGCGACCTGGGCTCCGTACCAGATCACCCGCGGTCTGCACAACAGATCCCGACCTAAATGCAAATTTGAAATGTTAGGAACCCATTTATACAATTGGACCATTTTAATTAAATATAAATTATGGCCTAAATGATTTTTAAATTGCACCAAACTTTCACCCCTAGCTAATTTGGGGGTGATGAATTCAAAAATACAATCAGAATTTAATTTAGAAATTAAAATATTTTAGGTTTAAATTAGGGCATCTAGACTGATCAAAATATCATTTCAAACTTGGAGAAGTCCAATGGACTCCAAATTTTCATGATATGATTCATTTGATGTTCTTAAAGCAATAGAATCAAAATTAATGATTTCTTAGCCTATAGATTAGTAACCTAGGGTTGTTACAGAATAAACCTAAACCTACTTAAAGAACTCCAAAGGATTTAATCAATAATGGTTCAAGAATGAAAGGTTTCACATGCTAAAGAGGATTTATCTAATGAACAACTATTAAGATCAAAGATCTAAGATTTAGATCTAAAAGCTTGAGATCTTAATTTAAGATTAACTTAAAATTTTCATTAAGATATTTACTTAAAAGTACTTACAATAATTTGATTAAATAATAGTTAGATCATCTAAAACTAAATTCATGAGATTCCACTTGATTCATTTAAATGAATTCATAAGAAGGATTAAGATCACTTTAAGATCTTAATAATTACTTAAGTTCTTCTTAAAAAGAAATTAAGGTTAAATGATTAGGATCCATAATAGATTGCAAGAGCTTAGGAATTGATACTAAATCATTTCAATACTGATTTAAAACAACTTTATGGTATTTATAAAGTTTAAGGGCTTTTAAACCAACTTTTGGATAAAATGACCAAAATGCCTTCCTAAGGTTAAATTTGAGATTTTAAGATTTAGACATCCAAATTAATTCTAATCAGTTCTAAGAGGCTTAATATTGCATTGGAAGAATCAATACGACATTTAAAGTCAAATTTAGACTTAAGGCTAGCTTAATTAGCACTAATCTCTTTTTAAGGCTAAGAAAAATAATTAAGGAAAAATTAGGCCTTTTAAGGGATGCTGAGCTCATAGGTAGGCTCCAATAATCATAAGAAAGCAATTGACACTAGGTTTGCCAAAATCAAAAGTTAAATTAATTTATTAAGCACTAATCAAGATCTAGGGTATTTAAGAGGTGATTAGTAAATTTAAAACTACAAAAAAAAAATTATAGGCATACATGGGTTCTTCTCTATCATATGAATAATCAAAAACATTAATCATACAATTTGGCCATTTATTAAAATATTATTAACTAATTAAGATTAGAGAGAGATTAAGCTAAGTTAAAAATTCTAATGATTGAAAGTGAAATTTTATTTTATATTATTAATCCTTGTATTTTTTTGATCAAAATAGTATGTTGGATTATACCATTTAGATCAGTATAGATAAAGTTATTTAATTAATTTAGATTGAATGTTTTTGATTAATTGAACCATAGGCTAACAGAAAATTATATTTTATATTTGATTTTTTATAAGGAATTTAATTTTAAATCATTTCAATTACCCCGGCCCAATATCAAAAGGCATGAGTCGACACAGGACTCGGTTGGGCTGACATTGTCGCACTGCGCGGGATTGGGTTGGCCCGACCCGAGGCGACAGTGTCGTCATCCATGCCTCTTGCTCAATAAGTCAACAAGGGAAGATTTTCCAGAGGTGAATTCCCTGCATCTAATCCATGCTGATACCTCGCATTGATCGTTACACCATCAGGGAGTTCAGACGCATCGATCCCACCAATAAGCTCTAACTAAAAGGCACTTAATAGCTAGATGGCTATTCCATCGAAATGGCTTGAATGCAGGCGATTAGAGTTTAACGTGAGGAGTAAATTCTCCTCACATAGACAACCAAACTGTTAGGGTTCGATCCCTACACCATCAGTGAGGCAAGGCGAGTCGAACCCCCAAGGTTGCATGGCTTGGGGTACGCTCGATTGCTAGGTCCTTACTCATACTCAGCTCCTTCGATGGACATAGCTCAATCGATCGATACAATCGATCAGAGCTAGCTTATATCATGGATGACAATCAGAATGAGTTTGATTGACCCAGAGAAAGAGGTTTGAGATAGAATTGGGTGGAATTGAGCTCTGGTGTTCAGTGAGGTGGCTCTGACCTTACTGAGCATTAATGCCCTCTAGACAGTGGCAATTGCTGTCTAGGCAGAGCTCAATCTGATCCAATTCCATGCACATACAACCTAGCGTACTATGGGAGGCTAAAAGACAACATAACACTACCATAGAGCAATTAATTTGACATTAAGCCCACACGGTTCGATGGGGAAAGGCTGGTACCTGAATGAGCTGAGGTGTGGGCACGATAGAGAGGAATTGAGATGAGCTAGAGCCTCCAAATAATCTAAGGAGTAGCACAGGTAGTCTAAACACCAGACTTAGCCCTCTATCAGCGGTATGTAATAGTTGAAATCCACTGGGCATCTGAGAATTTAAGAGAGAGTTTAGGGGAATTCAAGTGAGCCTCAGTGAGTAAAGGGACTCACTGAGCAGAGGGAGAGATATTTATACCTAGAGGGATTGAGGGGAAGGTTTGCCATGGCTTGGGTATGTGGAAAAGGCTCAGGATGAGGGAGAGGCGTGGTTATAATGGCCAAGGGAATCTTTGAAAGAAGGAAGCTGACATACTGTTGGGCTCAAGGGCATAAGAGGAAGATCGAGATATCCTCGTACTGCCGCGACTCCTGCTGCAGGTCGAGCTATCGTGGGGGACCAGACGTGCGGGAAGATGGGTTAGGGATGAAGGTGAACAGGGAAAGTCGAGTTGCGGGCCAAGGGAATCTCTTTTAAATTTTGAACTTCTATAACACATGGCTTAGGAGCTTAAGCCTTCAACTTTGCATAGAGTATGGACAAATTTCTAAAATATAAAATAAAAGAAAATTGATGAATTAATTCAAAAAATTTAATTGATTGAGCCAAATCTATCATAATGTAATAGAAGATTAAGATGAACCAACCCTTAGGCTAAAAATATTTTGATGATTTTAGTCAATATTTTTATTATCTAAACTAGTTTAGCAAAAGAGATATAAAATTAGAGATATGTTGCTTTGCATCTAATTTGGTTTAACTTAATTCACTTTATAAAATTCTCTAACAATTTATGCTTACATTTTGCCTTAATGAAATTAAGAAGTTATAATTATACTAATTTGCCTAAGAAATATAACTTAATATGCTTTAACATACTTAATAAGGTGAACCAATTTATGATCATGCCAATTAGTTAATTAAAGACATGCGATGAGTCCATTAAGATATTTACATTAGTACTATATAAAATTTATTTGATACCTAAGAAATCCTAAATAATCAATAATATAAGCCTAACCAATCTTCCAAAATAATTCATAATTTTGGCAATAAAATATAGTTAATGACAACCATATGGAATTAATTAACTATTGAGCTACATACATAACTCAGCATGATTTAAAAAAAACATTATATTTCAACTTTACCTATCTCAACTACTTAAAATATAGCTCTATCATTAAACATAAATATTTACAAGTAAAGCAATATTATTATATCAAACTTACAATCTTTCTATTAGCAGCTATATGAGGTGCTATGCACTTTAAGAAAAAAAATTAGATAATCGAGCTCTATTAATGAAGTTATATATATATATATATATATATATATATATATATATATATATATATATAATAAGAATTTGAGTGGTGATAGGTACCATCAAGAGGAGCGACGAGGCAGTCAGAAACAATGAGTGAAGTCGTAGACGCGATCTTCGAAGGAAGAAGGAGAAGGCACAGATCGGCGATGGTGTTGCTCAACAAGATGAAGATGGATGGCTCGACGATCCTTGGCTGCGTCGTATGGAAGCGAATCGATAATGAAAGATGATAGATTGATGAAGTGGAGGAAGATGCAAGAGCTCGGCTAATGATCAAATGGAGAGAAAGAGAGAACTAAGCCTCCATTTAAATGAGGAGAGCATGACTTTTTCTTAAATTCTCCCATCAATTATGGGAGAGAAAAGGAAATGTCAAGAGTCTTTTTTCTTTTTAATTATATGCATTAGAGGAGTGGAAGGGGAAGATGGGGGTTAGAAGTAATTCCATGCATTAGAGGAAATGAAAGGGAAGAGAGAAATGGGGTCCAGCCATAAAAATAAAATGAAGGAAATGAATTGATTATTTAAAGCTTTTAATTTTATTTATTTAATTAATTAATAATTTAAATCTCAGATTTAATGGAGCAAAAAAATAGGGTCTAGCCAAAAAGAAGAAAAGGAAGAAAATAAAGAGAAATGATTTAAATAGGTAAATAATTATTCATTTCTAATATTTAATTTTTTTAAGAATTCAGATTTAATAAACGTATTCCGAAAAATCCCAAAAATTCACCCCTAAGTAAATTGGGGGGTGAGGAATTCAATGACGAAATCAGATTTTGATTATGACGATTATTTAATTATGCTAATTTTCGGGGTATTTAATTATACTAAAATATCCGCAAAAATCCGACGACTTCCAAATGCGTCCAAAACATCATCCAAATGCATCCAAAACATCACCCATAGCTAATTTGGGGATGAAGATCGTAATGGCGAAGTCAGATTTTGATTTCGAAGTCAAATTAAATATTTTAATTTTCTAATTAATTAAATATTAAAATAATTTAAAATTAGTGATTGAGCTCCAAATTGCTCCAAACCTTTATGATTTGGTTCTAATAGCTAGATAAACTTAATTAAGATACAATTAAGCTAAAATTAAATTATGTAATAATCTTGGGTTGTTACATCAACACCTTAATTGGGCATAGATCAATGTGCACGAGGCTCAAGAACTTTCTCACATAGTTCGAAGCTCCTACGCACTCATGATTCCATCTCCAAACTAAGAGTGAGCTATTATGGCGGCCGCCCCTTAATCATTCAGATTATGGGGTGGTCGTCACTCAGCACATCTCTTGCTTAATATTAGGTTGGAAGATTTAGATTTCAATCCAATCTTAAGAGAAGGATGTGCTCTTTTTAATAGAGCAAAGAAGAACAATCACTTAATGAGTATACAACATAATCAGAGTGCGGAAGAAAAAGGAACAACTATAGTAACATCCATTCATCCATAATGAAAAGTGAAACATCCAACTCATAATATAAAATGTAGAAAATGAAAAGCACAATTTATCCAGTATTATTACAAATATTTAAAGTTAGAAGACTGAAATAAAAAAGTCTCTCATCCTCACGATGCAAAATATAAAGAGAACTAGAAGCAATCTAAAGGTCTTCATCAATCTAAACCTCTTCCTGAATATGCTTCTATGAAGGTTCAACCTCCTCGAATAGCTCAGAATATACTATTATTAGTTTCATAATGGTAGGGCCCCAACCAACAAAAAAAAAATCTAGTTAGACAAAATGTCTAAATACATTTTAGGATAATCATTTTTATGTGTTTTATTGATATCACAAACTAACTTAAGCATGAAAATAGAGGTAAAACAACAAAGAAAGAAAGACAAGTTATAATAATAAATTATAACTTAAACAAATCGTGAGGTAAGCATATACCTCAACTCAAGCTGTATAAAAAGGTAAATAAAGTGCTAATGAAAATCAATTAAGTACAAGGAAAAATTCTAAGTAATATGATCAAACTAAGCATGCCAATTTATAATATAAAGTAAAGATATTGTACTTTAAAGAAACATCTAGCATCTTAACATGCTTTTAATAAAGAAAAGTGACTGAATAAGAGGAGATTACAGAAAACTCTGTAATACAAAAGAACTACAGTAAATGACAGTCTACAGAAAAGTGTGCCAAATTATAAAGTAATAGTAAGTTAAAACTGTAAAGTAAATGAAAAGATAACTGAAAAGTGATTGTAAGTAAAAGTTATATAACTGTAAGGTAACTATAAAGTAAAAGTAAAGTAAAAGTAATGTGTGGAGATACCCCTACTTAGTCCTGCCAAAAAGTAAAGTCCATCTGATTATCTAGGAAAGTGTCCCAGATTAAAAGTATGCTGCACTTGAAAAGTGTCCTAGGAAAAGGTAAAGTCCATTTGATCATCTATGAAAGTGTTCTAGGCAAAAGTAACATGCACTAGGAAAGTGTCCTAGGCAAAAGTAACATGCACTAGGAAAGTGTCCTAGGCAAAAGTTGTCTCAAAAGTAATGTTATACTAAATGGCAGACTAAGTAAGATATAACCCATAAATATAATAAAGTTTGTTTTATAAAGTTTTCTCTTTAAGTTATGAAAATACCATATAAATATATTCAAAGTTTAATATAGAATTTTCATTAAATACTCCATGCTTAATATAATGTATCCAAATATATATTGAAGCTCAAAACAAGGAAAGCATATCATTTCAAATTTAAGATAATAAATAACACTATACAAACTTTGTGATATCACTTGTTTTCTAATTTAATCGATCTAACTACTTTAAGTTACATAAGATTCAGAATCATCAATTCTTACACTGTCTGTAACTTAGAATCACGATCCTACGAGTTAAACATAATTAGGATTAGCTAAGTCCTAGTTATAATCAAATCAATGTAGTCTATATGATTAAATAAGTAAATCAACCATCCTAATTTGTTGTTTTATATAATTCCAAACCAAATCTTGATTATCCAAATCAAGACGGAAAGGATTAAGAATTAAACTCCAAAGAATCACATTATCCAAAGTTTAATTAATTTTCACAAGGTTATCATAAGGACTAGAGTTTAATCCCATCTCACTGATTTAATGTTAAGGCAAATCCTATTGAACTAATTCAAATTCAATAGGATAGATCTCTAATCCAAAATTCTAAAATTAAAAGATCAAATAATCATTTAATAAACTATGAAAATCTATAAACTATTTAACTCAAAGTTTCATCTTAAAAAGTAACCCACTTTACTCATTAGATGAATTCTAACATAAGATTTACTCCTAATCTTAGGAATGAAGGCTCTTAAGTACTAAGAGTAGCACTCAGACATACATCCTAACCAAAGTTATAAGACCTATGGGTGAACTAAGAAGTTCAAAGAAAGGAAAGAACTCACATTTTCTTAATTAGGTTTTTACTTAAGACTAAAATTAGGATTTTTCCTTGAATTTCTAAATTTGGACTTAGGACTATCTAAATTAAAGTATAGATCACTTTAATTTAAATATTATAATTTAAGGATGAATTCAGGACTTAAAATCATTAAATCCTAAGTTTGGGCAAAATGATTATTTTGCCCCTACTAAGGGTCTAAATTTCATCTTTATGAATTAGGGCTTAAATCTAGAATTTATTGAAGTGAAATGATTACTTACTGTCTAATATGAGCTTAGATAGTAAGTACACTAATTTTGGTTAAGTATTAAGTCTTATAAGGTCAAATTAAAGAATTTAACCTATAAGGGCAAATTAGTAATTTTAATCTAGTGACACATAAATTTTCTATCAGTTTATTAAAGGTTATATTTTAAGGTTTTCATAAAACCTAAAATCATCAAATTCTGATATGTATTGGCTAAGTTATAGCCAATACCATTTCTAAGATAAAAAGGCAATTTAAGGGTTCTTAATTAAGGGTTAAAAATCATAACATTTCCAATTAGTGTCCAAATTGAGTAAAATCAGTGGCTATAGATCACAATTGATCCACTGATCACATTGACTAGTAGTAGGCTCAATTTGGACTCTAATTAGCTAAGTTATGACTTAATTAGGGTTTAGGATAATCAGTGAGTGATTAATGAAATTAATCACTAAACCAACAATACCATTAAGTTTTAATATACTCTAGAAGTTATCTAAAACTTGAATTATTCAATTTGGATCATTAAATTTGCCAATCTTCACTAATCAAGTTCAAGGTAATTAGGGTTGATTAAGAAATCTAACCATTGAATCCTAATTATTTTTGTAGTTTATTATAAATTAGGTTTTCCTGATCAAAATGGATATATGAATGGCCTAATTTGGAGTTCAATTGACCAACTCATGGTCAATTGAAGTTCTATGATTAATTGACATAATTAGGGTTATGTCCTAAATGTGATTAGTCCAAATTTAATCCAAACAGAAAAATAAACACTACTAAGTTGTTCTAGAGGTTTTACTAATCATTTTAAGACCCATATTGCCTATATTTGGACTAAGGGTTACAAAGTTATGAGCTTAGGAAGATTAAGGTTTGGGTCCAAAAGTGATTAACCTAAATATGTCTCAAACAGCAAAACCAACACTTCTAGATTAATCCTCAGGCTTTTCTGATTACTTTGAGACCCATATTGGGTATATTTGGGTGATTGTGTGCAAAGTTATGATTATTTGAAGTTTTGCGACCTTTTTGTGGATATTCAAATATCCTAAAAATTTACTAAATGAAATAATCATTCAATTGGAAATTTGACAACACCAATAAATTACTTGAATTTTTCTGATTGATTTGACATATTTAAATGCTATATTTGGATGCCTGGATTTAAAGTCATGGGACTTAAAGTTTCAATTTACTTAATTTAATTTAACTTAACTGAAATCATAATTATATATATATATACTTCTATAAATATACATATAATTAATCTATCTGTATTTTTAATTATTGCAGGAGACAGTGGCGGGCCCAGACCGCACACGTGGCGAACGGAGGCTTCAACTTGCGGGGCCCAACGCATAGCTGAGAAGATGGGTGGGTCTCGCGATGCTGACCCGTTAGGACTGACGGGTCAGATGGGCTGACCCAAAATGGGGCCCAACACAATACTTGGCACGTGCAGGTGCTGCCACATGTCGGCCCTCACACTAATGCGCGGGTCGGGCTTGGCCCTCCCCGGCCCAGGTATAACCCAAACGGGACGCAAGGGATCCCACGACGTCGGCACCTAGGGTTCCCGAATCGGCGCACCTCCCATCGATGCCGGAGGTCGATATGCACCGCTATGAGTAGAGTTCAATCTGGCCTTTCCATTGATGTTGAATCAAATGCAAAGGCTACCTGTTCCAAAGACATAATCTAACCCTAGGTATCGGCCACGAATGACAAGCAGAGTGATCACGTCTGTGGATTGATCCAAAATTTAATAAGTAGAACACTATAATTAATATGCAAATTTGAGTACTGTCGCAGATGAAATAAAGATGTGTATTATGATTGAAGCATATGATATCAAGTAATAGGTAAGGAATGAGTACAAATTGAAATGGAGGAGATTGGGAATAGAGGTACCTTTGCCGCCTGAGTTTGAAAATTTCTAATAAGTTATTGGATGTTCCACTAGGTTGAGCTCCCAAAGATGCGCACCCCCATCAGTGATTGAGGCGTGAGAATAGATAAGGTGTTTTAGGCAGTGGAGGAAATCCACTTTCATGCGATGCCAGACGCGTATCTCGCCAGGTGCCACGTGCCCTAGACTCGCGAAGATGACGAGATCGGGGCCGTCCGATCAGACGCCCCGATCAAACGACGTAGGTTTGTGCAGTCCCGATTAACAGGCTAAGCCCGTTAAAGTTTATGGTGGCTTCTTAAATGGTGGGTCCCACTCTTTACTAAAACTAATTATTAATTTAACTTAATTTTCCTAATTTAAAATTGAATTTCTTAATTAAATTTGAATTATAAAATAAACTCAAGAAAATTCCAATAATTCACCCCTAGCTAAATGGGAGGTGAGGAACGCTACGGTGCAATCAGATTTTTGTTTCGACGAGTATTTATTTATTTGATTTTCTGGATATTTAAATAATATTAAAATATTTGATGAAAATCTAACGACTTCCAAATGCCTTCAAAACATCACCCCTAGCTAATTTGGGGGTGGTGAACGCAATGGCGAAGTCAGATTTTCTATTTGAGCTCAAAATAAAAAGTTAATTTCTAGGGTTTTGGGTTTTTCCAGAAATCAAGATTTGATCCAATTGATTCCTGATTTGACCTAGATCTTAGAGATGCATTTTAAGTGACTTAGTTAGTGTACTAGAACCATAATTAGGATTTGGATTAATTTTAATTAACCTAAGTAACAACTTGGGTTGTTATAGCTATGGAGCACATGACTTTTAAGTGTTGATGTCATTTAGTTCCTTCATCATATGGTCCACATTTAAGTTCTCACATAGTCCCTTTTTGATATATTTAGTAAGTCATTCATTTTATAAATTTTCATTAGAAGCTTGAGGAAATTTTTATACATAACAATCCTTTACATGTCATATATGATTGGCCCAACCCTTCCCAAGGGGGGTTTTAGCTCTCCATTACGTTTGAGATAAAGAAGAACACATACATAGATAAAGACCCTTTCATGATCAAGTAAGAAAAATACAAAACAAGAGTTAGAGATTACTAGGAATGTTCCTTTGATGGAGTTTTTTGGATTTCTCCTCTTCTTGTTCTTAGTTGTTTCTCTTAGGTCCGTAGTGTTGCCTTTTCTCCCTTTTTCTCCTTAGAAATTAAAGTTCTTCCACTCTTGGAGAATTCTTCTTCTCTTTTATGCAGCCCTCTTCTTACTTAGAAGTTTTTTTGTAAGCCAAATTAGGAACCCTTCTAATGAATTGAAGAGTTATATTTATAGGAGGGGTGCACTTCCATTTTTAGCATTTGAAATCTAAGAAACTAATTTAAAATTTTTGCCATCATTGCCAAACTAAGTGAAGCTTGATGTGACAACTTCTTTTCCCTTTTTTTATTCTTTTATTTTATTTCAAATCACCTCCTCCTAATTAAATATCAAGCAGCAGGTCTGGAAAAATAGATGGAAGATAAGATCCAAATTTTGGGTCAAATCTCAGCTGCATTTAATATTTTGAGAAGACCGAATTTTGGTGCCGCTGTGGCGCACTGTAGCACGTTGCAGCGATCGAGTCCCATAAGTTTTCCCACTGTGACACGCTGTAGCGCTTGAGTCTCGCATATTCTCCCACTATGGCGCACTGCAGCGATCGTGTCCCGCAAGTCCTCCCGATGTGGCGCGCTGTAGCACTTTAGTCCCACAAGTCCTCTCATTGCATCCCGCTGTAGCGCTTGAGTCTCGCAAGTCCTCCTGCTATGGCGCATTGCAGCGATTTTCTTCCAGAATTTGCAAAAACATTCTAAAATTGTCCAGAAATTACTGAGCTTGTATTTTCCTTGAAATTACACAAAATTTATCAAAGTAGGCTGATTCAACCATAAATTATTTATGAAAATTCCTTTATATATGAAGTAAATAATGGATTCATCAATCCACATCACAGCATAGTATAGAAAGGTAAAAATAACAATAACTTAGCTCAAAGTGCAGAAAGTAAATACGTTCAGATTATTATTATAAACTAAAAGTTTAAGAAAAAGAACTCTCATTCTCACAGCAGAAAATAAAGCCTAACTACTTAACAATAGGAAGATCTTCTTTCTGTCTAAGCTCCTCTCCAAAAAAACTACTAACGAATAGTTCCGAATCTAATATTTGTCGGTATTACAAATGCCAAGGCCCCATCCAACAAAAGAAAAAGATTACAGTTAGACAAATTATCTAAGTACATTTTAGGCTGAATAAGTGTACTAAATATTTTAAGATATCACATTATTACTTTAAGCATGCAAGTAAATTAAGGTGCAACAAGCTATAATAAATATGATAGCTATAAATAATATATTTATAACTAAACAACAAAGTATGCAAAATAATATACTAAATATGAAGCTGAACAAGCAAAAGGCTATATTATGTAAATAACTGTAAGGTACAAAAAATAAAACTCATCCTAACATGATTATGATCATATGAATATATGTTGATTACATAAAGGAAAGCTATACTGAAGTGTACTGAACTGAGTATACAAAATTAGCATCCTAAATATGCCAATACTTAATAAATACTGAACTAAAATGATGAACTGAAGTAAATATAAATGTATGTAGAAACTAATAGTTAAAGGCCACTGAAGCATGTGGCAAAGCAAGCCAAAACACTGAACTAAAAGTAAAAGTAAAGCCACTGAAGCGTGTGGCAAAATAAGACAAATCATTAGAATTGAAAGTAAGAATACGCTTAAACATAGTACTGCCATTGCAAAAATAGGCCATATAGGGCCTCTGAATAGAATGTTCAACATGTATCCATCCTAGGAATCATCAGAGCTAGGTTCGAGTTGAACTTATAGAATAAGACATGTGTCCATCCTAGCCAACCACAGGGCTAGGTCCGAGTCTATTCTATAACAAACAACTGAACTGAAGAGGCAGACTAAGCTAGGACATACCCTATTGAATTGAATGCACTGAAAGTACTGAATGAATGTTTATGCTATTCTAATACTAACTTAAAATACCCATCAATATTATAGGTTCACCTATTATGTCCAAGGAAAAAGGCTCAATATATAAGGTATGTGAAGCAACACTAATCAAGTAAACAAGATACTCAACTAGACTTATGTGATATCTGTTGTTATCTAATTTAATTCGTTTTAATTATTTTGAAAGAATACAAGTTCAGGATCTCCAATATCTAACTATCGAGTATAATCCCAGATTCACAACCTTAAAATTAACATTAGAACTTAACAAGTTCTAATTCAAAATCAAATGATGACTATAAAAGATGAAAACAAATAACTCAACGACTTAATTAATATGTTTAATCACTCAACCCAAATCTTGATTATACTAATCAACATTAGAGGTTCTTGACTTAAATTACATACTTGGGGTTCAAATCCTGAATCTAAGGTGCTATCCAAAACAAGGGTCTAAGGTTCACAGCCAACCTTAGTCTAAAGATAAAGAATCTTATGAGTTGAAAGATTAAGGAACTAAGATCTTAATGAAAGGTCATTCTATTGTCATAAGACAAAATAATCAATTAAGAACACATGAATCTAAGATCTATATTCAATCCATAGAAAAGTCATATTATTTTTTAGGTTGAATAAATCCTACACCCACAAAGAGGTTTCAAAAGAATTATACAATTAATCAAGTAGGGACTTCCAAATAAGATGATATAATTCAATCAGATGATTAAAGGATATAAGATCTAGTATCTAGGATTTGATCATTTAAGATCTAAACTAAAATTTAGACTTATTCATTTAGACTAAACCCATTAGACTTTGAATGTTACAAAAAAGAGGATAATATATTAATTAAAAGCATATTACTGAAATTATAAGGTTTAAGGGTGCTTAAACAATATTTTGGTCAAGATGACCAAAATACCCTTAAATTTTAGGATTTTAGGGTTTGAACATTCAAATTGATTCAAATCAATTTTATTGGACCTAATATTGGCTATTGAGATGAATGAAACACTCAACTCAAATCTTTGACTTAATATTAACCTAATTAGTATTAATCACATATTAAGGCTAAATTAACGTGATTAAGAAAATTAGGGTACATTAAGATGATTCAAGCATAGATATGAGATCTATTATACTTAAGAAGATGATAGAGACCTAATTCACTAAAATCAGAGGATTAATTAAGGTTTAATTCACTAATCAATGTTTAGGATAATTAAGAGGTGATTAATAAAATTTGAACTCCTAAATTTGTTTTTTATGGCATAATTAAATTCTCCATAGTTTCATGAGCAATCAGAGACCTTAATTACAATTTTTGAACATTAAATGAATTAATTATGAATTAATTAAGAATAGAGAAGGATTAGGAAATTATATAAAATTTAGCTATTGGATCTTAGATTTTATTTCATAATATTATTCCTTATTTTTTTCTGATTCAAATGGTATATTGGATCATTCCATTTAAATAAGAATTGATTAAGTTATTCAATTAATTTATTTTGAATAATTTTAATAATTGAAACCATATGATATTTATTTAACTCTAATTATCCTTTATTTTTCTGAAGGAAAATAATCCCAATGGATTTAAATAACTCGACCCAATTGTTAAAATGCGCGGATCGGATCGGGGCCTGACTGGGTTGGCACTATCGCACCGCGCGGTCCTGGGCTGGCCCGGCCCGAAGTGATAGTGTCGTCGCCCCAGCTACCCCTCTCACAAACAGCCACTAGAGGGTAACTTGGACCACCAAATTAGCTGCTTACACTACACGCCATGGCGAGGATTCAATTGCTACACCTTCAGAGAGTCAAGGCGCGTCGATTGAACCTAAAAGCCCTAATAGAGATTGAGTGGATCACCAGATGGGTACTGTAACAACCCAAGGTTGTTACTGAGCTTAATTTGAGCCTAATAAAATCTTAATTATTATTCTGTTAGTTTCATCTAGCTTTTAGAACCAAACCCTGAAGGTTTGAAGCAATTCAAAGCTAAATCCAATATTTTGGATTATTTTAATATTTAGTTAATTAGAAAATTGAGGTATTTATTTTGACCTCAAAATCAAAATCTGACTTCGCCGTTGTGATCGTCACCCCAAAATTAGCTAGGGGTGATGTTTTGGACGCATTTGGAAGTCATCAGATTTTCGCTAATATTTTAATATAATTAAATGCACCAGAAAATAGAATAAATAAATAATCGTTAGAATCGAAATTTGACTTCACCGTTGAATTCCTCACCCCCAAATTAGCTAGGGGTGAATTTTTGAGATTTTTCGGAGCACATTTCAAAAATATGAATTTTAAATAATTAAGCAATTATCTGATCCTTAATTTGCAATTTATCCCCCTCTCTCTCCTAACTGGCACCTAAAGTTCGGCTAGCTATCTCCTTCATTTGGCCGGCCACTCCTCCCACCTCCTTCCTTCCATGCTTTGATGTGAGGACACATCCTCATCCCCTCATCCTAGCTCCCTAGCCTCCTTAGCTCATGATGGAGCCTCCCTCCCCATCTCCTCCCTTAAAAGGAGAGCACAGCCCTTCCACTCTTGCTTACTGAAAAATTCTTCACCTCCTCCTCCATTGTTCTCTTGTGTTGAAGAAGAAGAAGGAGCTCATCTCTAAGGCTTTGAAGAAAGACAAAGGTTCCTTCTTCCCCAACCTCTTGCAAGGCTAAGGTACCCGTTTGCTCCTCTCCTTTTTGCCTTCTTCATGTTGTCATTATGCTTGAATGCACCTTTGGAAGTCCATAAGCAAGTATGAAAGTCATTAAAACTCCTAAAAGTATCACAAAAAAATGCTCTGTTATCGTTTATTCTGCATACCCTTGCATTTAATACTATTTTTCATATAGCTAGAATACTTCGTTTGTGCCGATTTTAGTATCGATAGAAAGGTATCGGAAAGACCTTTCTATTGATATATAGCACTACTTATATAATGCTCTGGATTGGGAGTATTTGAGCGCAAAAATAGGGCATATAATTTTCATCCAGGAGAAAATAACCATTTGGCGCAGCAGTGCGCTGCAGCACCCAAAGTTGCAACCTGGACCGCTGCAGCGCATCGTAGCGCGCTGCAGCAGGATTTCGGTGGAACATATAAAAACATTAATTAACCTATTTGAACAGTATTTTGCAAAATAGACCGCTACAGCGTGCGATAGCGGGCTGTAGCGGAAATTTTTGGAAAAACTTAGGGAAATATAAAAAAATAAATTAACTGAACAGTGATTTTCACAAGTTGAACCATTGCAGCACACCATAGCATGCCGCAGTGGGTCGCAGTGCACCCCTAGCGCTAAAAGCGCTACCGCGCACTGCCGCGCGAACAACGCTGCCGCGCGGAAAGCGCTGCAGCGCGCTGTCGCGCGAAAAGCGCTGCCGAGCGAATGGCGCTGCCGCGCAAAAAGTGCTGCAGCACCCAAACTTGCAAAAAATGCCCAGAATTTTGTAATATTGCCTAGTTTTGGCTGAAATGGCCAAAACTTTCTTGGTATTTTAAGGTTCCTAGGTCCCAAGTGGGACTAAATAATATTAAATTTGAACTTATTTTAACTAAAATTGAATATTGCATAAAATTTTATATGAAAGTTAACTTTAAAACTTGTCACTTTTAAATTAACCCTCATATCTACTATGGATCTTAAATATGTGTTATGCTAAAGAATAAATATTAGACTCTTAATTGCTTATATTAATTAGGTATAATTTAACAACTAAATGGCATGAAACTTAAGTAATTTGGAATTATGATTAAGTACTAATCTCTTTGGTTTGATTTTAGAATTTGATTAGCCTTAATTACCTTCTATTTTATGCTTTTATGATTTTAGGGTGTATGAGAACCTTAATATTTACTTGGAACACCTAATTATGTGAAATTGACATTTAACTCAACTTGAACATAAGAACTTGATAACTTGATTAAGTATATGATACTTAATCTAAACCTAAAGTTTGACATCAATAATATACTAATAATATATTAATTTGTCATTGACCTTTAAATTGATATTGGTCTTAATGATAGAAAGGTTAGGGGTTAAACCCTAGCTTATCTTGATTAAGATCTAAACCTTAATCACTTAATTAATTAACTTGATTGTATGATAATTCAATTGACATTATTCCAATAATGCACATGATTTGATATTGATCTTAACATATTGAATTATAAGTGCTAGGGTTAATATTGAATATGTGTGACTGAACCATATGAATCCAAACTTTAGATCTTTGATTTTCTCTTATATAAGACAATTAGCATAAAATGAAAATAAAATTGTAATGATTTATGCAATGATCTAACTCTAATAAGATTGTTGATTTTATCCCATGATTGTAGAATAGAAAAGGATTAAATGAATTTTAAACATCTGATTTAATTACCTTAACCGAAGTATAACAAGTAAACCTTAAGAAGTAGAAAAGTGAGATCTTAAGGGTCTTGCTTTAAGATCATTCTTAAAATGTTTAACGACTTTAAATATTAATACCTTGAGGTAGGAAGAACTTCTGTAATTTATTGAGGTAGAAACTTAGATGATTCTTCATGAGTTTAGAAGTTGAACTTGATACTTTATGATAGGAATCACCTAAAGTAGTTAGAATGGAGCCTATTCCTTGTGGTAGCAACCTATATTGAGTAATCTTTTGATCATACCCTTGGAGCTTTGTGTAGGATTCACCCATTTAGAGTAAGGATTAATAGCTTTGATGAATCCTTGTTGATTAAATAAAATTGTCTAAACCCAAATTATTGGTTGGGTATAGAAGAGTATACCCATGGTATTAGATTATTTCAGTAGTATTCAAGATTGGTTGATTCATTCCAATGTGGACTTATGACCAGGTTCTATCCTATGGGATTAGCCGAATACAATCCTGTTAGGGTAAATCTCCCAAGACTAAGAGTGTCACAATTAGTGAACAAGATCTTTAGTTTGAAATATAAACTGCGACCGGGTTCTGCCACCTATCGTAGTGCGCTTCAATAAGTGCAGTTTAAGCAAACTAAGCATCTTAAGTTACTTTGCATAGAACACTAAGTATGTTGTCGTTTAACGACTTAGCTTGATATAAAAATTGTGATCGGGTTCTGCCTCCTATCGTAGTGCGCTTCGATAAGTGCAGTTTTAAACAAGCTAAGGGTTAAATTCACCTCTCTTGGAAACATACAACAATGTGTATATGGCCTTTTCAACTAATGATTTTAAATAAACTCTCAACTTTAACTAATTATCAATTTAGAACCTAGGAGTCAGAATCCTTTTAGCTAGATTCTGCACAATGGATACTTAGAATTTATTATCATATTTCAAAATATTTTTTGGATTTTTAGATTTACCTCATGTAGTTTAGAAGCATGAGCATGAGCATAAGCATGATGTGTGAGTATCAGAATGATGTATAAGAATCAGTGATGATCTATGAGTTACGAAATATTGCATACATTAATTGGGGAATTTCAGTATGCATCAGCAGCATCAAGAAACAATATTCCCAACTGAATGTATGTATACATTGGACCGTACTACTCATAGCAGTTCAGTGATATTTGGGTTGCATATCAGTAGCATACAGTGTTGAGGCATATTCAGATGTATAGTTTTAGTGACATACAGCATAATTTTACATATGATTACTTAGTTGTAGATTTAGTACTATTTTGAGTTATTTTCAGTATTCAGTTTATAGTTCAATTTTACTTTACTTCACCTTACTTCAGTTTTGTACAGTTTTATTTAGTTTTATGCTTTCAGTTATCCTTACAGTATTTGTGCAGATTAAATTACTTTATGTAAATGATAAATGAATAATTAGAACTGCTTAGATTAGTTTCGATGTGTTAGACTTATTATTTAATACGATGTACTTTTGGGATCCGGCAATTTGCTAGATACTGAGCAGTATATTGAGACAGATCAGGAGGACACCCAGGAGATTCAGGAGGAACCCACTGAGCACTAGTGGACTCTCCTTCAGTTTTACTTTCTACTTAGTATTTTCAGTTCAGTACCTAGTTTTATTTCAGTATTTCAGTAAACTGTTTGTAATAATTATGGATGTATTTTCTTTTCTTTTTTGAGATGAATGTTTCTATACAGCTTCTGTGATGAATATTTCTGGATGTTTGCTTTAAGCTTCTGCACTCTGTTATATACTACTTATACTTAGTATCGTGATATGATCAACATACTGGAAATGCTGATATCTTATATATATATTGGATTCATATTATATTATAAATCCAATGTATGTATTTATCTAATACTTAGGATAAGGATACTACTCTTATCTTAAGTATTTGCTCTCAACCCTTCTTGAGGTTGCATCAGCAGCCCTTCAAACGGGCTTAGTTTTCAACTATTTTGGGGAGACGGGTTATTCCTCCCCGAGTGGCGCACCGCTCCGCCGCCGAATTATGATTTTTACCTCATTGCGGGCGGTGAAGGAGCGGGGTGCTACAGGTACTCCACCGAAACGCCTTAAATTAGAGAATTAGGGTTTACTGTGGGGAGCAAGTTCTTCTCACAGAGATCACCATTGGGCCAGAGCTCGATCCCTACACCATCCTGGTGGTGAGGCGGATCGAAGCTCCAAGGGTACGTAGCATGGGGTGCAACCGATCGCTGGGTCCTTACTCAGACTCAACCATGGCTCGGCCTATAGCTCGATTGATTGATACAATATATTAGAGCTAGCTCAGACCCTGGGAATAATATGGATTAGTTCCTAATGGACTAAGGCAACTTGATGACAACCAGAGGATCAATCCAGAAACTTAATTGAATGACTAAGCTCACACAACTTAGTGGGAAGAGGATGTACCTTGTGATGGAGCAATGACTGCGATTGAGGGAAATTAAGAATCTCAAGAGCTCACCAAGCAGTCACTGTAACTTGACAGGGGCCTGAACGCCAGACCGTACCCTTTATCATCAGTACGCAGCAACTGGAACGCCGCGATTTGCCGAGAGGATAGGGAGTTCCAGGGGATTCGCCAGGGGAATTGAGGAATCCCAGTGAGTAAAGAGACTCACTATGATGCTCTAGGGGTACTTATAGGCAATGGGAAGGTCAGGGGTGGATGCTAGAGCTTGGTTTTGGAGCAATGGCTCGGGTCGAAGGAGAGGCTCAGTTTAAATGGTCGAGGGAAATTCAGGGAGATGGCAGCCGGCAAGACGTCGCACCTGAGGGTAAAATGGGAAGATTGGTGCAAGTCCCGTTCTGCCACGAGGCTGAAGAGGTTGTGCTGTCGTGGGGGACCAAACGCGTGAATGGGTGAGAGGTAGACGAAGGTCCACAGTGCATGGGGTGCTCTGGGCCGTCTGATCGTAGAGCCGTTAGTCATGGATGGTTCTGATGCTCCCCCGATGATTACTTAAGCGGATTAAAGCTCAACCGATGGATACGCGGGGGTGGATCCGTTGGCTCGGATTAGATCTAAGCGCAGACTAACAGATGCCGTTGGATGCAATGCGCTAGGATGCGTACTAACTCATCCATTGGTGAGGACTGAAGTGCCACTTCGAGACCCCGCAACGGATCTGCTGCGGTCCCGACAGCAAATCCCATATATAATAAAATTAATATATATTTAATTTAAATAATATAAATCATTTAATTAATTAAAGAATAATTCTAATAAATTTTAAATCTAATTTAGGAACAAATGAGCTCCAAATATTTTAAAAAATTCATCCTTAGCTAATTAGGGTATGAGAAATTCAAAAATACAGTTAGATTTTTATTTGGAGGTCAATTTAATTTAGTTAATTCTTAAGATCCAAAAATAGGAAAAAATAGCTAGAATGCCCAAATGAGCTCTGATTCATTTCAAACTTTTAGTATTAAGTTTAAGTGACCTAATAAGTCTAATAGAATCAAAATTAAAATTTAGTTTAATTTAATTACTTTGGATTTAGCTAGAGAACAACTAGAGTTGTTACAAGAGCAAACTCTGAGAAATTATATTGAATGTTTTAAATATTTTTATATATTTATCAAAATTAGAAAATCACTATAATTATATTGACCACCAAATTAAAATCGGAGTTCGCATTGAATTTCTCACCCTTTAATTATGGGTGAAAATTTTGTAAGTTTTTGAGATCATCAAAATTTCTCGAATAATTTATTATATTTTAAATACTTAGAAAACTAAAATAAATAAATAAATCTACGATTAAAATTCTGGCTTCATTTTTGAGTTCATCACCCCCAAATTAGCTAAGATTGAATTTTTGAGATTTTACGAGAGTCATTTAATAGCTTTATCTTATTTAAATAATAAAATGCTTAACTAATTTTAATTAATATTATTTTGTCGCAAATTGAATTTAACCCCACAGTTTGCATTAATCTTATGAATTGTCTGATCAGATTGTAAGTTAACCAGCATCGTCTCATCTGATCAGCCGCTCGCATCAGACGGATGAGGCTCATCTTCCCCGTGAGAGCAGTACGTTGCACGCACCGCACCTCATTCCAATCGCATGTTGTGGAATGGGAGACTGCCACTTATCCATAAGGTTGTACCCATACCATTAACCGAATTAGATCATAAATGCTAATTAAACCTCAAAAAGGACCGATTAAAGTAATTCAGAGCTTGAAATCCCTTGGTTGAACATTCCAAAATCTCTCAAAGTACCCAAAAAGTGAAGTTGTAGCCTTTAATTTATTGTAATTAATTCTGAATTCTTTTCGTTTACCTAATTATTGTTTCTTTGAAGCCAGCAGTCGATCGATCATGCTCAACTGAGCTCCATCGAGCTCGATCCAATCGATTACTGCCGATTAATACTACAGAGTTTAACAACGATGAACTCCCGATTTCAGATTTTAGGGTATCACAATTTTGTATAATAAAGTAATTACTCATTAGGGTTTTCTTGTGCTTTAGATAGGTTTCGATCTTAATTGCAATTCTACATATCATATGTCATCTAAAATTGCCTGAATCAACAGAAATCGCAAACCCTAATTTGTACCCTACGATTCCCGTCGAACAATGCTACAGTGTCGGGCCGGGTCGGGTCGGACCCGACCTGCGAGGTTCGGTTTTGAGCTCTGCACTCCCAAACTTTTGCATGCGTGTGGCCGAATCGAAGAATGCTGAAAGCTTCGGCTCGCATGCAGATTAGCTGATTAGTAAACTTTTTACAAAATGATTAGTAAAATTTATGCAAAATGAATTGTTAAATTTTTACAAAATGAATAGTAAAATGTCTGCAAAATGAATAGTAAAATATATAATATAAGAATTAATTAATTTTACTGAAATATTTAAAGCTTCATAACTTGCAAAACATAAACATAGATATATCAAAATTATGTCAAAATGTTAAGAAAAGCACAAAGAATATTGATATGAGATCAAATTTGTATTTTTGCAATTATTATCGCTAATCACTTTTTGATGATCATTAAGGGAGATTAAGTATTAATTAAGCCGAATGGCAGCCAGACTAAGCTTGATCACTGTCATTTCAATCCTAATCACATGAGGATCATTTATATGCTAATATATATGCCATTTGGATGTAATTTGGAAATCATGCATTCTTCTATAGGTGTTAATGAAAACCTAAGGTTTATATCATTTAATGTTGCTTCTTAAGACCTAGGGAAACAAAAATCCATGCTTAGATGAACTTAGGGATCCATGATACCTGTGTTAATTAAGGGCTTTATTAATCCCAATTATTATGATAGATAATTAAAAATAGAAATCAATAGATATCATGTGGTTTACAATGAAATTGATAAATCTTTGAAATGTTGCAATGCTTTGAGACTAATTCTTAAAACATACATTAAGATTTTGAGCATATAATAAATATTTAAAATTACTTTAGAGGGGTTTTTATATAGTGGAATATAGTACATCGGTCACTTAGCTTGGGCAAGCTATTAGAGTATCAGGAGGCCACATAATTCCTATGAGAGGGAATGTGTGTGTTTGTAGTTAACCCCATTTAGCTATAGTTGATAGACATACTCAACTCCTCATGTGTTCTGCGCCCACATGATCAAATACAAGATAAATAAATACTAAAGTTGTATTTCTCACTATGTATCGATTGTGAAAGATTATTACTATCCTATGACTATGTTTTTTTAGTTCTTTAGACTGAAATTGCTTTAGTTATTATCTTTTAGCATTTTAATACTTCAGTTTTACTTTCAATTTCATGTAGTGTAGTTTTCTTAATTATAAGCTATTTATTTATCAACACTTATTTTAAATTAGCATATGAATCAATTGGGCATATTCATAGGATTTCCTGCCGCACGCACAGTGTGGCCACGAGCCTGCACGCCGGTCAGGATGCGTGCGCGACCCGGTGCTAGTGTCATGCAGGTCGGGGCCGACCCGCCCGGCATTGTGCACCTCCCTCGATATCTAGTCGAACCCGTAAAGAAACCTCTATGGCATCAAATGGTTGGCGATCACGAGCTCCCTATGACTCGCCCCACATCGACGTGAAGCTCTCGCCACGGCCGACATGCTGAACCTATTAACCCCATCCGTCAGCAAACCTAATGCCCTAAAAATGAATACCCTAGTTCTAGGTTGCGACGATCAAGGGCTCTACTATATGGTACTGTATACTCTGACATATCGAACAGAAATCGAGCTCGAATGAGCATGATTGGTGCTCAACGATACGACGGATGTGTAAGATTGAACCCGCCGTCTGATCCGACTGTGGGTCTGACGCTGCCAACCCATTTAATTTGATTAATATTATTTAAATAATTTTAATGATTAATATCTTTTTAATTAATCAAATTTGGATAACCAAATGAATTTCAAATTCACACCTATTTAATTTGGGAGTTAGGAACTCAAAAATAAAGTTGAATTCAACAAATTTCAGAGGTTCTTAGGAGTCTAATGGGACCACTTTAACTTATTTAGAATGTACGACAAAATAAATTTTTTCGAATGAAATGCGAAAGCTGTAGCCGATGGTAGGGACTCTTTTGTCTAGAGCTTATAACAAGGAGAGGACAGTTGAAGAAGAATTAGGGTTCTCCCTACAAAATAGACTGTACATTTTCCTCACATCCAAGTTTAATTAGATAACAGTTGTCAGCTAAAAACAGAGAAAAATACCTCTTGAGGTTCCAAGATTTATGCATAACTTCAAGTAAAGCTTTGTATGTATGTTTTTGGCCTAAGCTGAGCCCAACCACGTAGAAGTGGGAGGAGCATATGACAAAGTTAAAGGTGTATATTCATTCCGCGCCATTGAGAAAAGAGACTTCCATGCCATACCAGAAGGAGAGGGGGGAGAGAGCCGAGGATGCGACATCGGACGAGGGAGAGGTAGGCTGGTGCGACCTCATGAGGGGGTAGCCGACGCAGCGATGTCACAGGAAACCCTATATCGCCCATACGGGACTCCACTTGCCAATTCTGTATTATTTTACTCCACTTGGGGGCTCTCCTCTCTGACCTTTACCTTTTCTTCCAAAAAAAAATACAAAATTTGTACGTCACCGGCGGTTTTTCAGCATTACTCGTTCTTCAAAGTCAGCTAAAATAGCAAAGGCCTGGTGATCAACAGCGCGCCAACGTGAGTACTATAGCAAAAAAAGGATCATTCAGATCCAGATTTTTATTTTCTCGTTTCTGCGGAGCGTAGAGTATTCAGTCGTGCCTCAATTATTTTTTGACGTGAATGATCATAAGAAGCTCATAAGATAATAAAATATCATGCATTATTAGTCGATGACAGCTTGACTGCTTTCCCAATATTGATAGGATTAAATCGTCGTTGCCCGCCGTCCTGCTGCTCAGCACCGCACCCATGGCCCTTCTTCTCCCTCTTCTCATCCTCGCATCCTCCTTAACCTCTTCAATCGCATCAGCGTTTTTGTGGAACTTTTGCGACGCCAACGCCGGAAATTTCGATAACAACAGCACCTACAGTTCGAATCTGAACCTCACACTGTCCACCCTTTCCTCCTCCAACACCTCCATCAGCGGCTTCGCGACCAAAATCGAAGGCAACATTCCCAACAGAGTTTACAGCCTCGTTCTCTGCCGCGGGGACACCGACGCCTTCGAATGCCTCTCCTGCATCTCCACCGCAGCTTCTATCATCCAAAAGAACTGCACGAACTACAAAGACGCCGTCATATGGTACGACAACTGCCAACTCCGCTATTCTAACAAGGACTTCCTCACCGCCCCTGACATCACCTACTTCAAGCAATTGATAAATTCCCAGCTAATCTCGGACGACCAACTCCAGCAGTTAGAAACTCAAACCACTGCGCTGCTGACAAAGATGACCGACCTCGCGGTGCGTGACTCATCGCATTATTTCGCCACCGGAGAAACAGCGCTCAATGGGACAGATGTAGTGTTCGCGCTTGTGCAGTGCGCGCGCGATTTGCCCTCGGGCGATTGTCAGTGGTGTCTGCAGAAAGCGATGGCGGAGATCACAGATTCGCTGATAAGATGGAGGGGAGGAAGAGTGTTGGGGATGTGGTGTAATATGAGGTACGAGCTCTATAAGTTCTATAACGGTACCTCCTTAGTGCAACAATCTGCCTCTTCTCTGCCTCCAGCGGCCTCTTCTCAGCCTCCGACGGGCGGGCCATCCAACACCCGATCTCCGGCAGATTCATCTCGTGGAGGTAATACTATGGGCACAAAAAGTAACATGCTAGTTGTTAGTGTAACTTAAATGCTATTTACACTATAAAATTCGTTCGGTCAAATGTAATTTATATTATATTATTTTTAAAAGTAATTTAAAAGTATTATTATATATATATACAATTTTTTTTTTTAGTATTATATCCATAAATAAAATAATAATAATAATAATAATAATATAATAATCATGATATGAGTTTTCGAATATTGATGCGTAGTGTTTAAATATAAATTTTGATTTTATATTTAGTTTGAGCCAACCATAAAAAATACATTATTCAATCGTATTTACTTACTACGAATTTGAATATAATTTAATAGCATTCAGTTCTTGGAATAATATTTTTATTTATAGCTAAGACTTCAAATAATATATATATATATATATATATATATATATATATATAAATATAAGTTGAATTTCGTCTCTACAAATTCAAATATATTTTTGGCCGTATTATTAGGAAGAGGTTATGTAAATATTATTAGTGTAGCAATAACAAGCTCTAGTTTTTACAGATTACAATACTTTCACTACAATCTCACAGCCCATAAAGATAAATCAAACACATCTGTTCTTTGACAAGTCACAAATAAGTGTGTCTATAAAATACATGAGTACATGGTCTGAACAAGTCATAAATAAGTGTCTATAAAATACATGAGTACATGGTCTGAAGTAATATAGAAATGAGAGTTCTAGATTATCATATTTAGGGATTAATGTATATGCTATTAGTTACTCTTTTAAAGTTCAAACAATCAAAACTTAGTTATCTTATTCTAAGTTACCCTAAATGTAGTAAAATGAAAGCCTAATGATTAATTGAGGGTTTGTTCAATTTAGAGAAATCAGGGGAATTAGGTCGGGCTCACATGGTTTCATGATTTCAATGCATGTTGAACAAATAATTTAACAAATTAATCAAATATTCCATGGCTCCGCTCTATCCATTGCAAGGTCTATTCTTAATTGCATCTAGATAATTGTGTGATCAGGAGAAGTTGCATAGATGCTTCTACTCAAAAATCCTCCTACTAAACCTCCCCTATTGTCTAAGCAAGAGGTTTCATTTACTCGATATCACACGAACATGAACTTTCACATATATGCAAACCCTAATTTCAAAATGTTTGCTCCGAAAAAAGAATTAAATGCTACATATAAATTACTTAGACTTAATTTAGAATTAAGAACTACATTCAAGATTTAGAAATGAAAATCTCTTACATTCATTCTAGCATGTATCAAAAGAAACTTCAGCACGCATATGAAATATTAATCCATAAGTCTTAGCTTAACCCTCCCCAAAGGGGGTTTAGTCAGCCATTACAAAAAGATTACACAAACTATAGTTTTTATAACATAGATCAACCATGATTATAAAAATAGAGTTCAGAGATAAGAGTTTGATAAGCATTACTGAAGGAACAACTATTATGCTTAACTTATAGTGCTCGTATTTCTCTTCTTCTCCTTTAGTTCTCTTTCTTGGCTACCTTAGGGATTTGTCGTTTCCTTCCTTTTAGATCGCCAAGTGATCCATTGACGTCTTCCCTATTCCCTCTCCTTTTTTAGAGCTTCGATATGTTTTAAACCACCAAAAACAACCCCTTGGATGTCAAGGAGCACTTATTTTTGTGTCTAGAACTGCCACAGGCACCTGGGTGCCCATGTAGCTGTATTGAGGGTGCTTGGGTGCCCTATTTGCTTCCTTGGACGCTTCTGGGCTCCTAGGACTCAAGTGGAACCAAAAATATTGGTCCCGGGGCGCGTCGAGGTGCCCCTGGACGTGCCAAGACGCACCAGGGTTCCCTGCTTTTGTTTTCTCACACCGAAACCTTGCTAATCACCCAAACATCTGTAAGAACATAAAACAACATACAAAAACACTTGAATAACAACTACGTCATACTAAAATTAACATGACAAAAGGGGTAAAATGTTATAAATTTTGGCTCGAGCATTATGCTTTTATGGATGGAATGCATAAATCACTGAAATCAATAAAAAATACACAAAATAAATTTATTACTATATATTTTTAATAAAAAGCACAAAAGAACGTTAAAATACTATATTTTTTTAGTGTTCACACTCCAACACTTAAGTTGTTGTTCATCCTCGAGTAATATGAATAAAAGACAGTATTCTTATTTGTTGATATCGTTACCCCAATTGTGAATTGCTAGTCTTGATAATACAATTTTGAAATGTTTAAGGGTTTAGCAAAAATCTATTGGATGGTATGGATTAACATATGCTTACCTAGATTTATCACCCAATTTCATCTAACATTATGACAAGTTATATCCATTGACCTTAATTATTTATACACAACATTGATAATTATCCTTGTTCTAAATATGTGGGATGATTTGGTTAATTAGTGGGATAATTTATAATTTAGGAAGTGAGACTTTATGTGCTACATGTGCTCCCTCACATAAATGCACTTAATGTTTCTTGATTAAAATTATTTTTCTTCATTCCTTTTATTTTTTATACATTTTTCTTTTTATTAATTTGCGAGTGATAACTTTCACTCTTTATTTCACTCTATACATGCTTAATTAGCATGACATCATACATTCGTCTGAAATTTTAGAACCTAGCACACCTAGTTCCAAATCTATTCTAATTTCATCTCTCAACATCTTCCCCCACACTTAGTTTAGTGCATCAGTTGTGTTAGAAATTGTAAATTTGGTTTCTTTCAAATCATTTTCATTTAGCTAGATTTGTGAAGGGTTATATATCCAACTTACATTTGTTATCCAACATATCTTGTAGGAATTACTAAACCTTAATTAGTAATATAATCAAAATTAACATGACATCAACATCACAATTAGGATAACCTAATTATAATAAAATCATTTCAGCTTATTCAAATTTACTAAGGACAATAAAATCTAAGCAACAATTATATAATGGAAACATTGCCACACCAAATCAAGAAAAATAAAACTACAAAACTAATTACTAAAGTGGAATAAATCACCAAGATTAGTAATGAATGAAATGATCAGATAGAAAAATGGTAGACTCCTGTTACCGCAACCATACTCGAGATTCCTCTTGCTCCATTGCTGATATATACACACATTGTTCATAAAACATGAAACAAATAAGAAAGAAAAACATAAAAACATATGTTTGGTTGCCTCCTAACTAGCTCTTAGTTTAACATCATTAACCTGCCTAATAAGAGTTTATATCCTCTTTGAATCTCTTTCTAGTTTTTCATAAAGGCTTTAGGGCATACACGACCTTGCTTAACAACATATTCTTTATGGATATCAGTTGTGCTATCTTTCCTCTTCCAAACCCAGCATATCCATCCGACTTATTATAAATCTTCTTCTTATTCTTCTTTTTACTCATCTTACATTTAACCTTTTTATTTCTAATCAAGTTGTTAACCTTGTCATTAATCTCATCCTTGACTTCATCTTATAAAAGGTTTGTAATTCACCTTTTTTAGTAGCTCATTCCAAGCACTTCTCCATGACTTCAACTTGCAAATAATTGTCATCGAATTGCTAGGGGGTTTATGGCATTAGAGATGAAAAATGACTTCTACACCTTCACAATTCTATAACAGTTTTCCTTTTTCCACATCAATTAATTTTTTGCTAGTTGCTAAATATTGAGGGAATAGCATTGGTGGCTTGTAAGGAGCAAGCTTTACGATAGGTTCAATTATTGATTGCTCTTCTTCCTCCCTAGCTTTCTGCATTTTGTCATATTGCGCATCAATATTTTTTGTGGAGGACCCCGAACTCAACTCATTTGAATCATTTTTGTTCATAGTAGGAATTAGAACTCTTTGATTGTGTAGTGCAACCACTTGTACTTGTTCTTGACTATGTTCAATATCAACTGCCACAAAAGCTGGTCTAATTAATAATTGTTATCGCATTGACTTTAATTGTGCCTTAATCCTTTTTGTAGTGCTTTCTTGCCTTTTGAATGATACCTCATGTCTATTTAAAGTTGTATTCGTTCTTTGCATGATGTTAATTGTGTAGGCTTTGAACTCTTCAAAAGATGTCTCCAATGAGGATTTCTGATTCCTCCATTCCTAGTTGTGAGGATTTGATTGCATAAGATGTTTTACATTGGAGTTATAAGTATTACTTCGCATACAAAAAAGATGCTTATGTTGTGAGGGAATAAGTGTGTCACAACACATTCTTTGGGTCTCATTCACTTGATTTCATTATTATTATGGTTGAAAGAGGTGATCTCTCTTTGCAATTATGTGGCTTGATCACTCCCCATGGCATTCACTAGTTCTATCCTTGGCTGGTGCAACATTTTGATAGGTCATTGATAATAGTTAGTTGCCATTTCCTCTAGTTAATAGTAGGCTTCCTCCTAAATTTTATTGTATAAGGAACCTCTTGGTGCTTACATTTAATCAATTGTAGAATGTTTTCACCTGGAGACACAAAGGTAATCCATGATGCGGACCTCTTCTCAAGAGTTCCTTAAACTTATCACGGCTATCATAAAATGACTCTCCTAAATTATGGTTAGCCATAGTTTTATTTTCTAAAGTACTTTCAATTGACGTCTAAATTTCTATAGGATTATTCCAATTTCAAGATCAAAGAGTAAATCTTGCTCACTTTCACTATGCATACATGAAAAATAAATATCCTAAAACAAGGCACCAAGTTGATTATAAAAACAAATACGCAAAAAAAGAAATGAAAGAAATAAAAAATATCATAATAACAAATTCAAGGGTTTCAAGGATACATATTCAATAAATCCCCGATAATGGCGCTAAAAATTTGACATGCCACAAATGAGTGTGTCTATAAAACATACAAGTATACGTGGTGTGGGTAATATAGGAGAGAGAATTCTAGTTTATCATCCTCAGGAATTGATGTATGGGGGTTATCAATTACTCCTTTCTCTTTTAATGTTCAAATAATAAAAAATTGCTTATCTAATTCTAAGTTGCCATAAACACAGTAAAATGAAAAGTCAAATTAATAATTGAGGATTTTTTTCAATTTGGATAGATCATGGAGAATTAGATTAGGTTCATATGGTTTCATGATTTCAATGCACATTGAACAAATAATATAACAAGTTGTATTAATTTTAAATTTTAATTTCATAGGCTTGCAAGATTTTTGATCCACTGGTGATGTCTCAAGCAAATTGATAACTCACTACTCCAAACTTAAGATTGTCTTTATTCTATCTTCTAGAATAGACCTCTTGAATTCAGATCTTAACATCTAAATGATGGTTAATCAAATATTTCATCAGCGACTTTGCTTTATCTAGTGAAATTGGAACATGGTTTTTTTCTCAATTGCATCTAGATAATCATGTGATTAGGAGGACTTCCATAGATATTTCTACTCCAACATCCTCCTACTAAACCTAGCCTTATGTCTAAGTGCAAGGTTTCATTTATTCAAGATCTCACAAACATGAACATTCACGTACATGCAAACACTAATTTCATACTTTTGCATCAAAATAAGAATTTAATGCAATGTGTTGATTTCTTAGACATAATTTAGAATTAAGAAACTACCATTCATGATTTAGAAATGAAAATTTCTTTCATTCATCACAACATGTATCGAAAGAAAACTTTAGCATGCATATGAAAGATTAATCCATAGGTCCTTCTGTAACAACCCAGGTTGTTACCGTAGTTAAATATAATTATAAGTGCTAATTAGGTCAATTGGAGTCAACCTCTGAGTCCTAGTCTAAATCAGGAGTCAAATGGATCGAACCCTGATTTCTAGAAATCCAGAAACCCTAAAATTTCACCTATCTAAATTGATCTCGGATCGAAAAACGGACACCGCCATTGCGTTCATTGACCCCAAATTAGCTTGGGGTGAAGTTTTCGTGTCAATCGGAAGTCGTCGAAATTTTGACGAATATTTTAATAATAAAAATGTTCCGGAAATCGAGGAATCAAAATACTCGTCGGATCGAAAATCCGACCTCGCCATTGCGTTCCCCACCCCTCAAATAGCTAGGAAAAACATGTTCAAATTTTTTTTTGGGAATTTACAAAAAAAAAAAAAAAAAAAAATATATATATATATATATATATATATATATATATATATTATTTTAATACTTAACGGCGTGCCGTTAAGTATTTAAACCGCCGTTAACTGTAGCTAACGGAGCCGTCTATCCAGAAGGCGCCCTCACGACCGTTGGATCCAATCCGGATCCAACGGCTGCGGAGCCGTCGTCCTCGACGGCTCCGTCCGCGCGACACGTGGCGCGCTCCGCCGCCCCGTCTGGCCAACCGGCGGCCTCCCTAGCCTCGTCAAGGTTGCCGGCACCTCCTATAAGACCTCGGCCACCTTTTGGGCTCCGGGTTTGCAAAATCGGAGCCTGAACCGATCGACGCCTGAGCCGAGCCGTCCCGTAGTCCGCGAGCCGTCAAATTCCAGGTACTGGATCTCCCCCATTTCAACTCCGTTTCCTTCAATTATTGTTCCTATACCTATTGCATGTGTTGGATTAGCGATCGAGCGGTTCCGATCGGGGCTAGCCCGACCGGATCGTCGGGATTTAAGACCGACTCCACAGTAGAAACCGTTAGGTTTCCAATCGCCGAACCCTAGGAACTAGGGTTCCATTTTGCCGGCGATCCCGGCCACCTCCGGCGAAGGTCCGCCCACCGACGTGTAGGCCTCTTCGAGGGCTACCGTCGGCCGGGAGGGCCGAGGTGGTCCGGCGCCGGGAAGGCTGGCAAAAGCCGTGCCCTAGCCCGGCCCCCTCGGACGTCTCCGCGAGGGAGACGAAGTCAGGGTTGGGCCGGGTCGACCCGAGCCCGACCCGACTGTGTCGGGTCCGCGTAAGCCCCGGATAGGGCCCACTACGCCACGTGGCCACCTCCGGGCCCGCCACGTATCACGTGGGACCCACACGTCGAGCCGCGACCCCTCTGCTGCGGCCGTGGGGCCCAACGCGCCATGTGGCAGCCTCTGGGCACGCCACGTGGTATGTGGGGCCCACTGCCCGAGCCCGCGGCTCTTCGGCTTTGGCCGTGGGGCTACTGCGCCACGTCGCAGCCTCCGGGCCAGCCACGTGTCCCGTGGGGCCCACGCGCCGAGCACCCGCGACGCTTCGGCTCCCCCTGTGGGGCCCAGAGTGCCACGTGGCAGCCTCAGGGCCCGCCATGTGTCAAGTGGGACCCACTGCCCGGTCACCTGCGGTGTTTCGGCTCCCTATGGGGCCCACAGTGCCACGTGGCAGCCTCTGGTAGTGCCACATGTCTGGTGGGGGCCCACTGCCCAGTCACCCGAGCTGACTCAGCCTCCCTGTGGGGCCCACAGTGCGACGTGGTAGCCTCTAGCAGTGCCATGTGTCAGGTAGGGGCTCACTGTCTGTTAATTAAAAATTAATTAATTACTATTAGTGATTAATTAAATGCAGTTAGTAGTTAATTAAATTAGAATTAGTGTTAATTACTTTTGAATAGTAATTTTTATAATTATTAACTATAATTAGTAATTAAGAGATTAATTAGGATTAATTTAATATTAATTAAACTTTAATAGTAATTAGGATAATTAATTATTATTAAATAGTAAATATATTAATTATTCTTAATTAAATATTAACAGGAGATTAAGATTAATTAAACAGTAATTAGCGTTAATGACTTTTTAATCGTAAAAATAATAATAAATATAATTTAATTAATTAATTAATTAATTAATTAATGATTAAGCCTAATTAATCACAGATTAATTAAAAATTAATAAATTCAGAAATCATAGATCTAAACTTTAGGAATGAACACTAAAATCATTTAATTTGAATAAATGAATAGTAAATTAATTCAAAATATATTTTTGAATAGTAAATCTTAAAAATTTAATAACTTCTTATAGGATGATCCAAACATAGCCAATATAGGTCTCAAAATACTCAGAAAAATATAAGAAATCAAATAACGTAATGTAAAAATTAATTTCGGGGTACGTATAATGATATAGCATTTTATGACCTCTTTAGGACCCCATAACTTTTTATCCCGTTATCGAAACATAGTCAATATGGGTCTTAAAATGCTCAGGAGAGCGGCCCCATCACTGTAGTAGTATTAGTTTTCTTATTTAGATATCAGGACAAAAAGTCAACCCTAGAATTCTTAGTGGAAAATGACCAAAATGCCCCTAGACTTCAAATAGCCATAACTTAGTCAAATCAATTTCAAATTTAAAAATTCAAGATGCTAACCAGCCTAGAATTTCAATGTCATCAATAAACTGAAATAAAATTTAGGAGTTGAACCCTAAAAATTGGGTATATGACCAAATTACTCCTGGCCTTGTTTTGATCATAACTTGATCGTTTCTCGTCCAAATTTGGCATACCTACTGCCTATCTTCAAGTTAGACAGTAAGGAATCAGTTGGAACTAAGAGAATTCAATTCTGACCCATAAGTCAAAAGTTGACTTTTTTACTCTTAAAGTAGGAGCAAAATGATCATTTTGCCCTAAGATCAGATTAAGTACCTCTAAACTTTAGTTAACATTCCAAAACACTAAAACTAATGTTATAATCGTATTAGTGACATTTAAGTGAGTGAAATCAATTAAGTCAGATTCCCAAAATTTCTTCTAAGTCTTAAACACTACACCTTAAGGACCTTTCCTGAGACTAGGACTTGAGTTTATTCATTGGGTAAATGGGTTACTCAATGGGTGAAACCTTAGTTTTATTAGTTTCTAGACTTTTCTTTTATTTTACAACTTGTTCTGATTATTTTGTCTTTTAACTTTAGATTTAAGATAGGAAATTCATCATATTAAGCTTGATTACTTAATAAGATTTGCCTTAACTAGTAGATCATTTATAGAATAAAACCTAGAACTTATGTCTCATTCTTTTTGGATTATGTGATTAAACTTAAATCTCATGGTGTTTAATCCAGAATCTATATGTTTAGAAGATCTTGATCAGATCTTAGTTAGAACGTCTAAATTCACAAAACTAGGACGTATGATTTATTGATTTAACTCATAGTTGTCTATCTGATTGAACTAGATTAGAACCTGATCAGTTCTAATCATTTTTAAGTTATAAGGATGAATTTCTGAGTTACACTCAATTGTAGGAAAACGGTAATCCTGAACTTGTGTAACTTGGAATAGTTAGAATGGTTAAGTAGAAAACAAATAATATCACCATGTTTAGAGAGTCCCTTGATTCTATTTGATGATTGTTGCTACGCGTTCCTTGTACTTTTGTGCCATACTTTCTTGAGCATATCATATAAGACTGTTGATGCATAAATAAAATGTTAGGAAAATATGGAAACTCCTTAGATTCCTTGTGAAAAATATTAAAGTGATTAATGAAAAGATGATAGTTATATGAGCTACCTCTCAGATATGTCCTTATTGCCTAGCCTCCTTATATTGCTAGGGAAAGGACCTGTTTTATTGTGTGCCTAGTTTACTAGCCTCCTTATGTCGTTAGGGGTACACCGTCGGTGCCTTAGCCATAATAGTGTTAAGGTTACCTTGTATGCTTAGTTTACTAGCCTCCTTATGTCGCTAGGGGCATACAGTTGGTGCCTTAGCCATACTGGTACTAAGACCCTTCGCTTACTTTGTGTGCTTATTTGCCTAGCCTCCTTGTGTCGCTAGGGGTACACAGTTTTATGTCTTAGCCGTGATGGTGCTAAGCTTATTTGATATTCGATTGGCTAGATTAGCTCTTTTCTATATGGTAGTCGATGCACAGATATTTATATGCAGTTATATTATTTTGCTTACTTTTTAGCCTTTTTATTCATTCAGCTTCTTCTTTGTACTACTTTTATATATATATTAGGATGTTAGAACCTTGCTGCTACTTATACGTACCACTGCTGAGTTGTTTTCCTTTAATTAGCATCTTTCTTTTGATCACCAGCATGTTTAGGATGTAGCATTTTTCTTACTACACTTGTTTGCTTATGTATATTTATATGTCTTACCTTGTTTAGCTCGTATGTGAGGCATGTCTTAGCCTCTCATTTGTTTAAGTTATAAATAATTATTTATAGCTTTTTCCTTCCTTATTGTATTGCTTGCTGCTCCCTTATAGTTGTTGCTTAGAGAATGTAAATGGTGATATTACAAAATATATATAAAATTATCAGCTTAAAAAGTACTTAGACAATTGTCTAACCAGATTTTTCTTTTTTTTGGCTGGAGCCCTACATTGTGAAACCGATAATGGCAGACCCTCTTCAGTTGGATGAGCATGAGTTAGGAGTGGAGCCATACCCGGAGGAGGAGCCCGTGGAAGAAGCCGCTATTTAGCTTTTATTTCTTAGTGAGGATGAGCGTCTTTTTTATTTTCATTCTTTGAAACTTTAAAATGATATAATAATACAGGTGCTAGTGACTACGTATTTAGATTTTATACTTATGTTCTGAGATACTTTTTTTTATATTTATGTTGTGATGCTTGGATGATGTGTATTGAAAATCACTTCCACACTCTGTATGTTTACTTAGATAGTGACTGCATATTTGATTTTATGATTACTCCTTCCCTTATTAGGTGGATTGTGGATTTCATCCTAATCTAATTATAAGTGAAGGGTTAGCTAGAGTAACACGCCACCCCTTAACTTAATTCTTGTGGATTAAGGGGTGGGGCGTCACATAGCCTAACGCTCCTAGAAGGGGTTTTAGATTCCCATTACAAGAAGATTACACAAACCAGTGTTTTTAGAACATAGATCAACCATAATTATAGAAATAGAGTTTAGAGATAATATTTTAATAAGAATTATTGAAGGAATAATCCTTAGGGCTCACTTCTGGTGCTCCATTTTGACTTCTCCTCTTTTGATTCTCTTCCTTGACTACCTTAGAGTTTTGTTTTGTCTTTCTTTTTTGATCCCCTAGTGATCCTCTAATGTCTTCCCTATGCCCCCTTCCTTTTTAGAGCTTCAATTTTGCTTTAAACCACTCAAAACAACCCCTTGGATATCAAAGGGCATATTTTTTTGTTTTTGGAACTGCCACGGGTGCTTGGGCTCCCTTGGAGCTATCTTAAGGGCACTTGGACATGCCTAGGCCCCACATTTTAGTCTCAAATGCTCCTGGGAACTTGGGCCTTGGGTTGCACCCAAAATTGGCCTTAGGGAGCGTCATCGTTCCCCAGAACACACCATAATGCACTAAGGCTCCTCGTTTTTGATTTTTTCAGATTGAAATTTCACTAATAACCCAAACATCTACAAGAACATAAAACAAAATACAATGACACTTGAATTACAAATATATCATGTTAAAAATAATATATCAAAAAAGGGTAAAAGGTTTTAAAGCAACAAAATGATATAGGAGGACTTACACTATTTTATGAAACAATAGTAATCCATCTAGCATCTCTTCTACCCTGATTCTGACATGATTTTGTCAAATCTTTTGTACCACTACCTTGGTGCTTGCTTCAAGTAATAGAGGCTCTTCTTGAGCTTGCACACTAGCTCAGCATTTTCTTTCTCTTGAGCCTTGTACCCTTTAGGTTGTTGCATGTACAACTCCTCCTCTAGATCTCCGTGAAGGAATGTAATTTTAACATCCATTTGCTCCAGATACAAATTCTCAACTGTAATAATATTCTGCACAACCCTGATGGTTGTCATCTTCACAACTTGGGCAAAGATCTCACTGTAGTAGACCCCATGCCTCTATTGGAAGCCCTTAACTACAAGCCTCGCCATGTAGCGCTTACTCCTATTCGGTTCTTCCTTTACCCGGTAAACTCACTTACTCTTAAGGGCCTTCTTTCCAACTATTAGTGGTGCCAACTCCCATGTCCCATTTGACATGAGTGATGTCATTTCATCATTTATGGTAGCCTCCCACTTGAATGAATCTTCAACCTGAAGTACCTCTTCTAAGCTCTCTAGTTCACCACCATCCATTAGTAACATAAAAAAATAAGGAAGGAGTGTACCTCTGTGGCAGTCTTGTAACTCTTGTGGATCTTTTGTACATAGGTGTTTGTGGTTCAACATTGACACCCTTTTGAGCTTCTTCATGTACTCCAACATCTGGTCGAATGCTGTCATTAATTTCTATATGACGGGGCTCTCCTTCTGAAGCATCCTTGGAATCAATCTTGACTCCAATATAGTTCTTGTACATTTCACTTTCATTGGAAGTGACATCCCTATTTTTGATGACCTTCTAGTTCTGATTGTCCCAGAATATGTAACTAAACTTGCCCGTGCCATATCCAACAAATGTACACTTGATCGCCTTAGCGTCAAGCTTGCTCCTGGATCCTGCATCAATGTGCACATATGATGACCAGCCAAATACCTTGAGGTGGTTCAGTTTCATCTCCTTTCTGCTCCAAGCTTCCTCAGGAATCCCTTCATTTAAGGGTACAGAAGGTCCCTGATTGATTAGATATCTCGTCGTGTTAACGACTTTAGCCCATAATTGCTTTGGGAGACCCGCATGCAATTTCATGCTTCTAGCTCTTTTTGCTATTATTTTTTTCATCCTTTCTGCAACACCATTTTACTGTGGTATTTTTGGGATTATAAACTCCCTCTTGATGCCTCTCAAGGCATAGAACTCTTTGAACTCCCTATTACAGTACTCATCACCATTATCAAACCTTAAGCACTTAAGCTTTAATTATGTCTCGTTCTCCACTAAAGTTAAACACATACCTTCCTTGTATGGTCATCAATGAAGGTGACAAAATATGTGGCTCCACCTATGGAAGTAGTAGGAGTTGGCCCCCATACGTCTGTATGAACCAACTTAAGTTTCTTGCTTTTCAGCTCCCTTCTAATTTTGGAGAATGAAACCTTCTTTAATTTTCCCAGCACACAGTCTTTACAAAAATCCAAGTCTATTGACTTTAGTTCTTGGAGCTTCTCCTTTGACTATAGGGATTTGAATCCCCTCTTGCTCATATGGCCAAGTCCACTGTGTCATAGATCTGCATTTATCTCTTTCGTAGCTGCAATAGAATTAGATTATTTATTGATCAGGCAAAGTGTACCTTCCATATTACTTCATACAACAATGAGTGCACCCTTGGTGATCTTCCATGAGTATCTAGTGAAATAAGTATTGTAGCCCTCTCTAGCTAACTAGCTCACCGAAATCAGATTTCTCTTTAGACATGGCATATATCTAACATCTTAGAGCTTCCTAACTGCGCCACTTGGTAGCTAAACATCCACATCACCTCAAGCAATGATGTTGCAAGCCTTATCATCTCCAAGATACACTTTCCCCAAGTCACCCTTGGTGTAACTCTTGAAGGCACTCCTCGATGGAGTTGCATGAAAGGATGCGCCCGAGTCCACTACCCAAAACTCCGTGTTGATAAGTGAGAGGATCTACACATCCTGATTCTCCTCAGCTGAAATATTCACAGTAGGGTTCATCATTTTACCACCACCACTTGGTTTCTTCAGGGTAGGGCAGTCCTTCTTGAAGTGACCTGCCTTCCCATAGTTCCTGCAATCTGGCCTTACTTTTCTGGGTCTTGATTTTCCTCATCGAGATATTGACCTAATTCTGTTATGTCTCCTTTTAATGTGTCTTCCCCTGCTTCCAGCATTCAGTGATGAGGTAGATTCTTCCCCATGGGATTTTTTCTACACCTCCTCATTTAGCACAAGCCCGACAATGTCATCAAACCTCATCGACACATTTCCTGATGATTTGCAGATGAATATAACCAGCCCATCCCAACTGTCTGGCAATGAAGAGAGGAACAAAAAAGTTTGGACCTCATCATCAAAACTAATGCTCACTGAACTTAATTAGCTTATCACAGTGTTAAACCCGTTGAGGTGTTCAGTCACTGAATAGTCATCTATCATCTTCATATTAAACAATCTCTTCATTAAGAAAACTTTATTTGAAGTTGAGGGCTCTCATACATTCTAGTCAGAGCATCCATGAGATATATAGTAACCTTCTCATTGATAATGTTAAAAGCGACATAAGAAGACAATGCTAAATGAATCAAACCCAATGCAGTTCTATCGAGAACTTCCCACTCTTTGTCAGTCATAGTCGCAGGTTTTCTGCCAGCTCCTTTTAATGGAAGATACAACTTCTTCACATAAAGCAGATCCTCCTTCTGCATTTTACAGAACATAAAGTTCATTCTGCTGAATTTCTCAATATTGTGTCTCATATCGTATGTCATTGCTCCCACTCAAAAAGCAAATCCTAGGACCAACATGGTAACCTCTCTCTGATACCACTTGTTAGTATAAACTTCAATCTCCAAGCACACACTCTTAGCAGCGGAAGCGGCTAAACAAGAGCGCTCAATTGATGAGGACCGGGGTTGCATTGACGGTTACCAAGAAAATTTGAAATCACAAAATCTCAAGAATAAAATCATAGCACATGCATGCAAAGTGAACTTAAGAACACAAACATCCAAACACAGAAAATTATGTGAAAAACTCAAGAACAGGAAATACCATGGAGCCACACCACAGAATAATCTACTAGAAAAGTTGAATATTACTAAGTTATAAATAGCTTATCTCTTAACTAGAAATGCACAAGCTCTTACTCTAATATAAAGAGGAGAGGAGCAACCACCACCAGGAGTCTCTTCTCCAATACGCAAGAAGTTTTTGGTATAGCAACTTCCTTAGGGATTCACCTTGGAATCTCCTCCTCACAGCAAGCACACGACCTCGAATTGAAATGTCAACATAATAAACACCTCCCAACTTTTTTGCTTAAGTTCCTTGCTCAATTTCAGACCCTGAAAGGTTCAACATGCTCTCCAATTTACTTAGGGCATAACCAAAACTGGAGCATAATTTCGCCAGGCGCTAAGGTGCGCAATAGCATCAGTATCTCGGGATGGCACCCGCTGCGGCACGCGGTAATGCTCGCATCTCAGGATGGCACCTGCTGCGGTGCGCAGTAGCGCGCGTGTCTCGGGATGGCACCCACAATGGCACGCGGTAGCGCCCGTGTTTCAAAATGTATACGACTTGGGATGGACCTGCTGCGGTGCGCTGCAGCGCCAATTTCTGCTGTGGCGCACTGCATCGCATGCTTCTCTATCTACTGACCACTGAGGCATGCGACAGCGCCTCCGTCTCAAGTGAGGAATCACCAGGGCGTGCAGCGGCGCGCCACAGTGTGCAGCAGTGCCTGTGTTATTTTTGTTCTCCTCACCTTATTCCGAATCACCTCAGAACCTCCTGGAAGCACACTAGAGCACCATTAGCATCTCTATAATAGACAAAATGGTCTCCACAACACAGCATGCTATAGCAAGCATGAATGTATTGAGGATTGAGATTGAGAAATGGGATTGCAAGTAGAAAGCTATGGAGCTTAGTGAGTCTTTGAGCAACTGTTTACGCTATCATCTACAATATAAAGTCACCACATGGAGATAATAACTTAATTTTATATGATGTCAGACCTATATTTTACAAATGGGCATAACTAAAAGAACTGTAAATATTATCATATTAGACATATATGAGGAGACAACTTGAAGAAAAGAGTTTTCTTTGATTGCTTGTATGCATGCGTAAAATCTTTGATCACGAGGAAGCAATAGAGAGTGGTGAGATGCGATGGAGATGATTATATTTTATTAAGAAAAATCACACTTTGGAGTCTATTTTTACATAAAGAAAGAAACCTACTTACAAAAAGGGTGTTCAATGTAAAGAGAAATGTCTTAAAAGTCACACATTGTAAACTTGTCTTGTAGTGAAGGCTATAAATTGATCATTGCAATAATTGCATATATGGAGATTGTGAGGTTGATTATTATTGTTAAGATGTACAGAGGAGGTGCCATATATCATAGGGAAGCCAAAGTAGTTTTTTCAATGGTGATTGGAATGAGAAACTTTACATAAAGCAATTTTTGGGATCTCAGATTAATGAAACTAATGTTTTGATGCTTAAGAAAACTTTGTACAAACTCAAACTAAACACCACATGCCTATAATAAAAAGACAATGAGTTACTTTATTAGACCAAGTTTTGCAAATATCCACATAAGCCAACATTGTATGCCATGATATGAAACAAAAAGTTCATATTAATGTGCTTATATGGTAGGTATAAAATTTTTAGTGACAACAAATCAAAACTAACGAATGACTTTGGAGCCTTATATTAAAAAGTTTGAGATTAATAAGCCACTATTTGGGCTTTGAGGTGATTTAGTCAGAAACATGTACCCTATGACATAGAGAAGCTTTGTCACTTGCATCTTGAAAACATACAAAATTCATGATTGCAATTTATAAGGTCATTTATTATGATTGACAATTGATTAACTAGAGATGATCATGGAGATATTGTCAATGAAACTACTTATTGAGAGTCTTAGATATTTGTCATGTATTAGGCTAGAAAATAACATTTTCATAAGCTAATTTAGGCAAACTTAAGCTAGAACTATTTTTCTTAAGTTGAGCTTTGCTAAGCTACAATAACAACACCACCTAGCCATACTCTCAATAAATGGGGTTGACTACATGAATCATTTATTTACATTGCGAGAGATCAAAAGTAGCTCATACTTAAGCTCTAAATAGAGAAATGCTTTTTAATATTCTCATATCTTTTTCAATCTTCCTCTTCTAACATGGTCAAATATCATATTCTCAATTTTCTAATTGGGGCATTAAACATTTTTTGCTTATTATGCTTGAACCATAAAAGATGTCAATCTTAAATTTTATCTCACTATTGAAGCCACACCAACCTTGTTACAAATGAACTTAACTCTCATTATAACCTTCGAGTATGCCCACACATCCATCTTATCATCTTATCTCTTTAACTCTTATTTTATTGGTTTTTTTTTTGTTGGCCATGTTCAATCTTATATAACATAAGCGTTCGTACAAATGCTCTAAGAACTTTTTTATAACTTTGAGTGGGTTATTTTTCTTATCACACAACACTGCAAGGCATTCCTCCATTTCATCTAATTTCTTGGATCATATTAAGCATCACTCTCTATTTCATCCTTATTTTTATTAATTGAATTACGGCATTTGAGCCTCTTACTCTTCTTGATCACTTTGTCCTTAATAGTTATGTCCTTTAAATAATGGCCTCTAATATGTTTATACTTACACTACATATAATTACACTTCAAAATTAGTCTTCAACAACTTGAGTTTTGATTTAACTCCATCTCTAATCTTACCAATTAAGAAAATATCATATGCAAATAACATGCACCAAAGACCTCCTCCCGTGTTAAATAAGAATATCCACAATTAAAATAAAAACTTTAGACTCAAATCAGGCCTTTATATAATACAATAATAAGAAAAACATCATTTGACTAACCATCTTGCAGTCGAACACATGTTATAACCCCATTAAGCATTTCTTTAAGAATATCAATATATGACTTAAGTAGTCTTTCTCTCCAAGACTCAAAAATATTTTGCATTTAAAATAAGAATTTGAGCTAATCTAAACTTTATAGTAAAATTATTTGGAATTAAAAGTAAGCTAAATGCAAACTATGTATGAAATGACCCAGTAATAAAAATGAACATTTGAAGAAAATAATTTATTTGATACTTGATACACTAAATACTTGGAATATTTTGATGAAAAATGTCAAATTAACAAAATATTAGTGTTGTAATTGTGATTTTCTTTGAATTGCTTCTATTGTCTTCACTTGGATGGCGACCTCTTCATGAAAATGCAATTCAAAATATCGCTCGTCTTCATTTGATCATTTTCAACTAACCACTATTCTACAATTCTCTTCTTAATTAATGTAATAAAACTTTAAATTATAATGATTACTATGTTTCCACAGAAACTATCAAGCATATGGTCTTACTTTGGATGCATGTCTATTTTATTTGTACAATATGCACTTGTAAAGGTCATACATGCAGGAAACAGCATGGTAACCGTTGCTATGGCAATCACCGTTCCTGCTGTGTTTGGATCTATCTCCTTGCTATTCTTTGCGTTTGGCGGCAGAGAAAAACGTCAAATCCAAGAATTCCCCATAAGTTATTTTCTTGCTAGTGTTTATTTTTAAGAAGCTGTTTGGCTTATTGAAATCTTGTTCTTATGAGTATGTAAGTAAGCTCAGCTAGATTTTTATAGTATTAGGATGTTAATGTTTATTTGGTTCAATTATATTACATTTTAGATGCACATGTATAGGGTTTGTATTGGAAATGAAAGTAGCTTTGCATGTTGCAAAACATATCATGCATTGCTTGCATTTCAGGAGTTGCTAAACCTAAGGAGATTCCAGATGTTGAATCCATATTGTATGATTTACCTACAATTTTGAAAGCGACTTCAAATTTATCAGAATTCATGAAGCTTGGTGAACGTGGTTTTGGACCTATTTACAAGGTAAAAAGAATTTCCCAGCTTATGGTTTATTGGTTTTCAACTTACAAAAATAAAAATTTAATTAACAATTTTCTTGATGATAGGGAGTACTACCTAATGGTAAGGAAATAGCAGTCAAGAGGCTCTCAACAAGTTCTAGACAAGGGCATCGAGAGCTAAGAAATGAACTAGCTCTAATATCTAAATTGCAACAAAAAAACCTTGTCAGAATACTTGGTTCTTGCTTGGAAGATGAAGAGAAGTTGCTCATTTATGAATACATGCCCAACAAAAGCTTAGACACCATTCTCTTTGGTAATTTTTCTAATGCATATTCCTTAATCCTATCTTTATCCAAAGTAGCATCTTACTTAGAAATTCATCATAAACTTTCATTTAGTTTTGTTTTGTATAAAGTGAGGTGTTCATTAGAATTAGTGGTCTTAGCATCATTGATCACAAAAATAAATAAAGATGACTATCTTTCTTACATAAACATTCATTAGTAGAGAAAAACATTCATTATGAAAAAATTCTAGCAATAGTTAACTTTATTTGAAGAGGTGATATTAGATGGACCATATATGTAGTGTATGTTGGGGAAACACATTTGGATTGAAAGGGCTAATATATAAATTGTATCATTGGATGAGTGGGGATTGTTAGGAAATCTAATAGAAAATTTTTTTTACTATATACTAATTTGTTAAATAATTAGTAAATATAATAGACTAAGTGGTGTCAACGAAAAGACACATCCCTAATAAAAGGACACATCCCAAAAAAATCCCTAATGAAGAGACACACATCTTCACTCACAAAACAAAAAAAATAATTGAAAATTTTACTTAAAAAACTAATAGGTATGATGCATATATTGTCAAATGGATGATATAGACATAGAGACAGACAGTACATGCAAGAAGTCGTGTTTTGCATAGGGCGCCATGATGATGCCATTTAGTCCTTCCAATTTATTTGAAGAAAATAAAGGTTGGAAAGGAAAATGTTGGCAATGAAACTTGTAATTTTGACAATAAAATTTTCTCATTATAAAAACTCAAAAAAATACAATTAATATTTTACAAAACTACAAAGAAAAGAGAAATAAATCTCAAGAAGGATCCAAAATCACCTAATAATTAAGATAATATAATCCAAACAATTTTGTGATCTAATTGACGGGTGGAAAAAATATAGGGTTTTATTCGATAGAATATCTAAGATAATATAAGCCAGAATTGCCCACTTTTATAATATATGTGATACAAACCTGCAATTTTTATCATTAATTCAAAATAAGATACATGGTGCGGCTAGGTGGGTACACACATATTTATAATATTGCATTGCCTGCCATATACTCAGGCACTTCATATAACATGCCTAGGCGCACATTAATTATAGTGATTATAATATAAATCATTTGTAAATCTTATTTAGCCTAGTTTATGAACTAGTTGTTCCTTAAATAATGCATTGCATTAATTAATTAGTATGGCAGATCGCCTAGATGCGAGCTGTTTCGCGTATGAACATGACCTAATCTTGCATTTGGGTGTGTGAAATGTTATGCGTTTGAACTTGTGAGCCTGCTCCCCTGTGCTCGTGCGTGTCACACATCCTCTCTTGGGTTCATATTTAGATCTTGCGCCTTGGCGCATATCAAGCTCATTATTGGGCCTGTCTTAAGAACATGGGTATGCTAGCTCAATAAATGTTTTCATCTAACACTCCCACCAGTTATTTTCAAGAATTCTCTTTCCTTCCACTTCTTGAGCATCTCTTTGAATAGTACTTTAGTGAGTTTAGTGGATTGATTCAATTTAATGTGTATATTTTTGAGTTGAAGTAGCTTTCCATCTAGCAAGTTTTTGATCAATGATTTCTCACCTCGATGCATTTTCACATTAAACGTAATGTTACATTTTGGAAACATATTTAGCATTGTGGTTGTCTCTATACATAATGTACTCTTCTTGTTTTAGCCCAATTTCCTCTAAGAACTTCTTCATCCAAAGAAGCTTCTTGTAGCCCTTCATAATGGGAATTCACTTAACTTTTCTTGATGACAATGTGACATAATGCTCCTCATACATACATGGATAATAAGCTAGAAATGAACTTCTAAGTATCTATGCCTCTAACCATATTTGAATCTTTAAACTTAACCAAGATGGGCTAACCACCTCCACAATAGAGACTTATGCTAGTTGTTCCCTTTGGATAACATTTGTTCTCTTCCTTCTATATAAAGCTACTGTGTAACGCCTCATTATTAGATTTGATATATTAATCCAATAACGGGTGTTACGGTAGTACTTAACACTGGATTAGAGTATTAAAACCCACTATTAATTACTACTTTTAAATATATACACATCTATGAGTAGAAGGAAATTCAAAATATTCTAATTAAACATCCATCATTCATAATAAGAGAACATACAACATGAAAGAATAGTCTGAACATCATAAGAAGTTATTATTACAATTTGTAGAATTAACCGCTCATCCTCACATCTAAGATAAATGTCCGTAATAAAAGATCTTAATTTTGCAGCTACTAGGAAGGTTCTTCTTTAGGCACCAAACCTGCTCCAAGCTCCTGATCTACCATATTTGATATTTAATATGGTATGGCATAGCCAATAAAAGATAAATAAGTGATTAGACTTTTAATGCCTAAGTACAATTTTAAGGTAATTAAATACTTAAGTGGATATAACATTGGTTATTTACAATTTTACTTATAAGTGAAGCATATATCATGAAATGTATAGAAAATTATTAAAGGCTATAAACTAAGTAAAGCTTGTTTAGTTTAAATGACTGTTTCATCCTTGCATCAGATAGGTTAGCAAAGTATTTGTGAAAAATGCATTTAAATAAATGAAGGGAGCATGAATATGTCCAAATGATTCATATGCTAATTTAAAAGATAATGTAATTAATTGAATAGCTTACAAATAAAGGAAAACTATGCTACATAAAATTGTAAGTGAAGCTAAAGTATTAAAATATTGAAAGGTAATAAGTAAAGCAATTTCAGTCTAAAAGACTGAATAAACACAGTCATAAGACTGTAATAATCATTCACAATCACTCATATTATGAGAAATGCAATTTTATGATTTATTTAGCTTGTATTTGGTTTTGTGGGTGCAAAACAATTAAGGAGTTGAGTACGTCTACTAAAATATAAGTAAGTGGGGTCAATTGCGAACATGCACATTCCCTCTCATAGGAATAATGTGGTCCCCTGATACTCCAATAGCCTACCCAAGCTCTATAATAGATGTACTATTTACCACAAAATAAAATCCCCTCAGAGTAATTTTAAATATTTATTATAGGCACAAAAAATCTTGATGTATGATTCAATGATTGATTTTAAGCCATTGCAGTGTTCAAGGATTATTCAATTTTATTATAAACCATGTGATATCATTGTCTTCTATTTTAAATTATCTATCATAATGATTGGGACTAATAAAGCCCCCAATTAACTTTGGTATCATGGATCCCTAAGTTAATTGATATATAATATAATAATATAATAAAGTTAGTTTTGAAAGTAGTAAGTTAATTAAGCTTTCATATGGCGACAACTTAATTTATAGTTAAAATGAAATTTGTAAGGATCTTATTGATATTTGCTTATGATTGGATGTTATCAAGTTGAGCACAAACTCACTTTGATGACTCAAATTTATTCAATACATTCTGATAATTGAAGATCTCTTAAGGAGTTATGATTTTGGATTAAATAATTTTCTATTATCTATCTAATCTATCTAATGGATGAACTTTTGACTAAGAATTGGTTGTCAACTCTTGTCTTTATGCTTGATTTTTACTCTTAGTTTAGAGTTAATAATTTCTATCATTCAGATATGAATCCTTAGTAAATCTTTTATTATTTGATTTAAGAAGGTTGTAAGTCTTATAACTACTTAAGTTTTTTAAATTTGATTCCAATTTATTCTATATGTCATTTACCTTCTTTTGAATATACAAGATTCTACTACAACTTGTTATGACTTAGGGTTTGCTTGTATCATCACTATAATCTATTAACTTAGTTTAATCTCTTTAATAGTTCTCAAAGAGTTATCTAACATTACGTGTTCTAATGATGATTAAAATTTTGATCTCTAAGAGTGATGTTTGCTTTACACATTAAAGTGGATGATCTTCTCATATAGCAAACTAACATTATCCTTAAAGGAACCTTCTTCATTAAGTGTTATTTTAAATAATGTAATAAATAATGCCTTATTTATTTGACAATATAAGTTTATCATTTTAGATTATCTTAGCTTAAGGTGAAGGTTTAATCTTCATTAGGTAGGTTATTTAGAGACCTAGAGAAATCCAAACTCAGGTTAAATACCTAAAGTTCCAAAGTATTATAATTGGATCTAATGTGACTTTGGTGGATGATAAAAATCATGTCTAAATCAAGTATAGTAGGATAAGTTGAATACAAGTTATTAATCCTAAATTTTATTTTTAAACCTCCTAATCTTTCTCCTAAGGCTTAATATTTCCTTTAAGCAATTTCATGAATCTATAACCATTTAATTTCAACAAATAATATACTTATATGGTTTAGTTAATCATGCAATCTTGCTGTCATATGTTCTAGGAAGCAATTAAACATTAATCTAAGCCTAAGAACTTCATTCATTACACATAAGGAAAACCAAAAATACATTATTATCAAATTACATCCAAATAGCACATAAGTTAGCATTTAATTAATCCACATATAATTAAGATTAAAATGACTGTAAGCAAGCCTAGTCAGATGCCATTTGGCTTAATCAAGGCTTAATCACCCTTAATGATCATCAAAAATATGATTAGTAAAAATAATTATCATATTGCAAATTTAATCTCACATTAATATTTCAGGTATTTTTCTGATTATTTTGATATATAATTTCAATATATTTGAACTTGTACATCTCAAATTATGAGGCTTTGATTATTTAGGGCTTACTTAATATAAATTAGTTAAACCATAATTAATCTACACGCATGCGGATCCTAGCACTCAAGGATGCGGCTTAAGGCATACGTACACAAGTTATGTGGCATTTGAGGACCTAAGAACAAGGACACGCGGGTCGGGTTAGAACTGACCCGGTTTGCTCAAAAGCTCTCCCTAGTCGAAATGACGGAAGAATGCAATTCTGGAACCATCTTGCCCGGCTCACTGAGGGTTCCATGTGGCAATCCATACATCAAAATGATAGGCTTGTCGAGATCTAGCTACTGAACTCAAAAAGTTCTTTAGTGCCCGGCTAGATCTCAAACCCTAGCCCTCATTTTTGAGGCTAGGGTTTTATTGTGGGTCACTGTAGACCCACAGCTACCTGAGCCTCAATTAGACTCAACTGAGACTAATTGAGGATAAAATCCAGTTCCTTATTGATCTAAATTGATAAACGAAAAGCTAATTTAACAATTGCATGATTGAATTAGCAGGGAATTGGAATACCTTTGCCTAAAGTTAGGGTTTTAACAAAGGAGGCAGTCACTGCCTGAATCCTTTGTCCGCTGAGGTTTGAAGCTTCAGATCATTCCCAATCGATGCAAAATCCTCATTTGCATCGATTGAGATAGAAATAAGGGATGCGAGGCATGGGTTCAAACAACAATCCTATCCTATACGCGGTCGGTGATTGGAGATCTCGCAGAACACGTTGGGGAAAGAGATGACTCAGCCGTCTGATACGGACGGCTGATCAGATCAGATGATGCAGATTAGCGCACCATCATCGAACCGATGATGTTAAGGGAACAGCACGGTTAACAGAAAATGCAATTAATAAATAATAATTACAATTAATTAATTATTTTCTTAAATAAAACAAAGTTATTAAAAGTCTCCCGAAAAATCCTAAAAATATACCCTTAACTAAATTGCGGGTGTTGAACTCAAAAATGCAATCAAAATTTTAATTTGAGGTTTATTTGATTATTTTAATTTTCTGGGTATTTAATGTATAATAAAAATTACAGATAATTTTGATGGCTTCTAAATATTTTCAAATTTTCACCCCTAGCTATTTTGGGGGCGAAGAGTTCAATGGTGAAATCCGATTTTAATATGGAGTTCAAATTAATTATAATGATTTTTGATTTTGATGATTTTATTAAAATATTCAAATTATTCAATTGGGCTCCGATTCGCTCTAAATTCTCAGGGTTTGCTCTAAACACTATTCGGAGTCTAATAGAGATGATTACAAACTGATTTGACTGCTAAATGCTGATTAACAATATTGGGTTGTTACATATCGGAATACCCATGATCTTATTTACAAGTCCCAAGTCTTTTGTAGATAATGACTCAGCTAGCTCACCCTTAGGAATGTCGATACTATGTACAACGTATTATCAAAGCACTAAAAAATATTTTAAAAATCTTCCCCAATGAATATTATAGGATAAACACAATGATCCAAATCTATCCTAATGTAGCAATGACTCATCATGAATGAGTCAAACTTTTTGTATCACTATCGAGAAGCTTATTTTAACTCATAAAAGCCTTTTTTTAGTCAACTCACTAAATCATCTTAAACTTTGACTTCAAATCCCTTTGACTATTCCGTATTAATTTTATCATAAAGATCAGCATGAAGAAAAGCTATCTTTACAGAGTTGTTCTACTATCAATTGTTAAAAAATTCAATCTATGTGGCATTCAAATTGTGGGCAATTTTACATCCAGGGAAATGATTTCTTTAAAATTAATTCCCATTTTAGTACTAAAATCCTTTACCACAAAAAGAGCTTGCTAGAATTTGTCATCATTCTCATTCTTCACCTGTAGAGCCACTACATATTTGGGCCTAGTTCTTCGGTTGAAGTTTCATTAGATTATAAGGGTCATTTTCTTAAGTGACTTCATCTCCTCTTCCATTGCCTTCATCTACTCTTATTTTTTCTTCTCTATTGCCATGGTTTCCTAAAGTGACTTTGGTTTATTATCCTATGAAATCACGTATTCGTTTAAAGAGTATCTGATGAAAATTCATTCTCTTATTGATCTTTTGAGTATGCAGATTTTCAACTTGTTATTTTAGACCTACTAACCTTTCTTATTTATCCTCATTAATTTGGGATTTCCTTCAAAGTAAGTACCGGGTCTTGCTCCACAATCATTTTCTCTGGCTAAATCATCTCTCAACTCTATCCATGTTTACATTCCTTGTTCAAAATACCGTCCCCACTCTTCATCTTCATAACATTTTTCAACATTGAATCATAAAATTTATATCTTAAATTGCCCAATCTATAGACAATATAGACACATTGTCACATCATGGTTTCATGTTTGAACCTCTCATCTTTGGGTATGTGCACATAAGCTTTGCACCCAAATACCCAATGAGGATTGTATCAAGCATTTTTCCCTGACCAGACTTAACTAGGGACATCAAAATCAAGTGAAACTATGGAGAAATATTTGAGTATGTAGACTATAGTATTTAGAGCCTTCCCCTAAAAGTATTTCAGTAATAGAGACTATAAAAACATGCCTCACATTCTATATTAAGGTGGGATTCCTGAGCTTTGTAACCTCATTCCTGCGGAGTTTTGGATAGAGTCCTTTGATGATGTTTGCCATTTGACTTGCTATAATTATCAAAATCTCCCCTAAGTTCTCCCCCATTTTTGGTTCTATACTCTTAATTTGACTCTATTATTTCTCACTCTACTTTTACATGGAACTCCTTAAGGACCTTAAAGACTTAGTTTTAGTAAGCAATGCAAGAATCTATTCCTTCTTCTAAAATCGTCAACAGAATTATAAAACAACTAGACCCTATTAAAGCTTGGACCTTTATATGTTTTCAAACATTAGAGTGAACTAACTTAAGTATCTCCATCTTCTTTGTGTGCCCAAATTTTTGAATGTAATTTTGCTCCATGCACTGCTCCTTTCTTTGATAGCAATTGTAGCTCCACATAACTAACTGTGTTACCTTGTTAGGAATGGAATTGTTGAAACTTTTCAAACATTAGAATGAACTAATTGAGTTTATAGAATTTAGGATCTTTCATCGACCTATAGATAACATTTTCAGCATTTCATCCTTATACTAGACTTCACAGCAGTCTCAAGGATGGAGACCGAACTTTTCAGGTCTGTTAATACTAATCTATTAAAAGATTGAAACCATGATCAGAATGAGTTAACCACACTTGACTTCCACTAATTGAATTCAAATTTCGAAACAAATAAGTGCAGGTTATGAATTTCAAATATTATACTGTTAACTGGAAGTCTGTGCTTCAAACTCTGTAATTTACAGAATTTCAGAATTCTTAACAGCTGAATTGTAAAATGAAGGTGCATTACTTTCTTTCTCCTCCAAAAATTTTCAAAGGCTAGCTGCAAAAAGTATAAATATGTATGACTTTTGTGTCATCTCATGCTAATAAATTAAATCTTATACTCATTATATGAGTTTTTTTTGGATGCCACATCAGCAAGTCTAAATGGTATTTCTCTTATTTGTACTAGTAGTGGAAGTTCATCTAGCGAAGCTTCTTACTATCACACAAAAAGCGCTAAGATTTTAGTAGTTGTTTATAATTTGTGATCATGCATTCGTGTATGTGACAGATTCAACAAGAAGTAAACTATTGGATTGGGACAAGAGATACAAGATAATTGGAGGGATTGCTCGAGGCCTACTTTACATGCATGAAGACTCCCAACCAAAGATCATTCACAGGGATCTTAAAGCTGGCAATGTGTTGTTAGCCGCAAACATGAACCCAACAATTTCAGATTTTGGCACGGCCAGGCTTTTCAGTGACGATGAACCAAAGGGATAACAAGCCGTGTTATCGGAACACTGTAAGACAGATAAAGCACAATGTTTCACCAATGATTAAAAGCCCATTGAGATGCGCTCATGCTTCTCCCACCCACTCCTCCCTCTTGTTTAAGAAATCAGGAGAAGGGGGTGAATGTGAGTTACATTTTAATGAGTCCCCGTGAAGCAGTGCTCTTAACCAATCTTGCTGCTTTTATAGTGACGAAATGATTGTATTATGATTCCATGCAGTGGGTACATGGCTCCAGAATATCATTTGCACGGTCATTTCTCAGTCAAGTCTGATGTATATAGCTTTGGTATGCTGCTTTTAGAGATTGTAACAGGAAGGCCAAGTAGTCGCTCCTTCCCCCTTTCACGCTATGTTTGGTGTTTCCACGTGTATATCTTATACACGTGCATATGTATGTATATATACATAAATAAGTATGTATATATATATATATATATATATATATATATATTTGTATGATCTATTTTAATCACAAATAATTGTGCATTTTATAAACTTTTTTAAAAATATTTGAGCAGGTATGGGAGCATTGGAACAATGGATCGATCATAGAGATTGTGGATCCAGCTGCAGGAAAACTTGCTCCTACAAGTGAGGTCACGAGATGCATTAAAATAGGACTGCTGTGTGTACAACATGATCCGCTTCAAAGGCCTTCAATGGATGCTGTTTTGGCCGAGCTCAACAACCATACTCTAAATCTTGAAGATTCTTCAATAACAGAAAATGGATTCAGCACAAGTGCTTCGTTAATCTCATCTGAGGTGCTTCTTTCTGATGAATATCACGAATCTTAGAACACGTTCATGCCGGTGTCTCTTAATGAAATACCCATTTCAGAAGTTGATCCTAGATAAAAGAAAGATGAAGGGGAAAATGAGAGAAGTCTTGGGGTTTGGTTGAGTTTTCTTTTTTCTTAATTTTTAATTGTTAGACTGCAATTAAAAATGCCCAAGCGCCTAAGGCCTGCTTAGCCATCGTCTGTCTGATTTCGAAGTGCTTTCAACTGACAAAACTCCAATGCTGTGTAAGCATGGCCAAGTTTCTATACTAAATATAGTTGAACTGCCTGATGATTAAAAAATGAAAGCAAACTTATACGTTTCATTAGAAATAGGCATTTTAGTGGTTAATCTTCAATTCGCTAGCTAAAGCAGATCGACAAACTAAAGGCCAAGATTTACCCAGCAGTATTATTTGTAAAAATTAATAAATTATAGCCAAGAGAAAAATGAAACCTTTCTTCTTTTTGTGGAGATTCACTTCGGGGAGCAAATTCTTTAGCTAAATAGTGTGACAGACATACCATGATTCTACTCGTATTCTGCTTCACATATTGAAAGTGCCATGATCAATTATTTCTTTGATAGCCATGCAAATGCCGTATCTCCCATAAAAAATACCGATGTAATCTTTCGATCATCTATGTCTCCGCACTAGTCACTGTCATAGTAACCCACCAATTTATACTCCTCCATTTTTGAGTAAAATAACCCGAGTGATTCTGTTCCTCGGATATATCACAGAATTCTTTTTAGTGCCTTTCAATGTGTGTAGATCAGCTCTTCCATGAACCGACTTATAACTCCAATGCAGTAGGATATATCTGGCCTTGTGCATGTGAGATAACGCAAACTTCCCACAAAACTTCTATATTTTGTTGCATCGACTCGATCTCCACCATCAAACTTTGAGAGTTTCACACCTGCTTACCATTGGTGTTGACATCGAATTACTATTTGTCATCTTGTTCTTCTTTACAATATTGTTTTAGTATGCTTCTTGTGACACAAAAATTCCTGTCTTTCCTTGTCTAACCTCCAGACCAAGAAAATACTTCACTAGATCAACACATAGATTTCTCATATGAACTTCTCACTCTTAAAGATCAAGGTTCAATTCTAAGTTTACTAATACTAAGTCAAGGCTAAGTCAATCTAGTTGTTCTCCTATCTATAACATCATCTACTATTCAAACATGTAATAAAATAAGTTTTCATAAGGTGTCTTAGGGTTTAGGAGTCCTAAATAGGGAAAACTCTAATTTTAGATTAAAATAATAATTTATTGAAATAATAAAAGTTCATATTCTCTAATTGATGTCCAAAAGATATAAAATCAGTGGATATATCTTCCATATAGTACAATGAATACAATGACATTAAGTATGATCAAATTAAACATCAAATAGCTAATCTAAGCCTTAATGACATTAAATAAAAATTAGAAAGTTATTTGTGAAATTACCCATCAAAATCAAAATTAAACTTCATATTATTGTCCTACACATTTTTTTAATCATTTGGTTTATAATTTTAATATATTTAGATGACTAATTAAACCTTTATTTACTAAAATTAAATGGAATTAAATTTAATTAAAGATAAAATAAACCAAATTATTCCATACGCATGCATGGCTAATCGTACACACTCTCTGTTTCTACTTGCACGCGAATGGAATACACGTGCAGGCCTGAAACGGCGCCACACGGTTATGTGTTGGTTGGACCGACCAGTTCGCACTCCTAGATTGCACTATAATGTGGCTCAACTGAACTGCGATACTGTTCATTTTTGCTTGCCTCGATCTATCAAGAGGGATAACATAGGTTAGCTCTAGATGCATGTACAGTGGATTACAGATTGCTTAGAGGCTAGGGTTCAAATTAGGATTCTAATCACTTAGAGGCTAGGGTTCCTACTTGCTAACCTAACCAAAGATTAATAAGATAACTATCTTACTCCTAGTTAATAAAACTATCTTACTTCCTCATGATCCAAAATAATAAGATTACAGTAAAATAAGATTAAAATAAAAGTTACTTTAAGAAATAGAGATTGTAAAATACTTGATCCAGCCTCATTGTCTTCATTGGTAACAACGGGGGTTAAAGCGTACACCCTTGACAGTGCAGCAAGTGGATTGTCTGCCTTTCCCTTTTCATTACTCCTTGGAGTGGGTACTAATTCTATGACTAGGGGAGGCATGATTGTAAGAATTGAAGCTTAAAATCTAATATGAATTGGACTTTGGACTGATGGAGGATGGTTGATCTATACACTATCCATAGTTCAATGAGCTTGACATTCCCAAATATTATGCCCTAGCCTTCCACAAGTATAACATCTATTCCCATGATGGTAGCACTTACCATAAGGATGAGGTCTAGAACACTTAGGTGTCTACTTCTATTTTGTTGAGTCATTTGGTAGACTTGCGCCACTGGGTTCTATTATTCTTAGATTTTTCAGAACTTTCCAAGGAAGATAAGAATCTCTTCCTTTGCCTCTTCTACACTTGGCGGGGTTCTAACATTCTTGTACCCTCAAACAATTTTGTAAGACTATCATGGTGAAAGGATACAAGTTGGTCCTTAATTGTGTCCTTCAATCCTTCAAGGAAACGACTACATCTAGATTCTTAAATCAACACCAAATTAAGAGCAAATTTTGATAGCTTCCTAAATTCCATTTAGTAGGAGAGGATCGCTTTATTTCCTTGAGTTAGTTTAATCAACCCATCTTCTATAATTGACTGAGAAATCTTCTTAAAACTTCTTCAAATTCATCCCAAGAAATTTCTTTCATATATACTCCCGCAATATGCGATTTTAGCTTGTTATCCCACCAGTATTCAGTTTCCTCAATGAACATGTGGGTAGTCATGCGGATATATTCATTGTCAGGGCACTTAATGGTTGAAAGGTCCTTCTCAGTAATCTTTAATTAGTTGGTTGTTTGTATGGGGAAGCAAATATGTTGAAGTTAGGGGATTGAGTCAGAGGAAAGCGTGAAGAAATTGATCAACAACTAACCTTGTGACATCTTGAATATTTACATGGATGATTTGTTAACTAGGTGGATTGATAGCTCTTTGCGCTGCTTGAGTATGCAAATTCACTAGGATCTTCATCATCTCCACCAAGGTATTGATTTCCACTGATGTTGAAGAAGAGATATAATCTGCGACCTTCACAATAGGAATGGAGGGAGTGTTGGGTTTGGCATTCATCTTACCATAAATTTTTTTACAAAAGATGGTTTAGAACAAGACAAGGGAGTTGGATAAAATAACCTAAAGTGATAGTCTAACTAAATTGTGCTACATGACATTGATTAAGTTATTAACTTATTAATAGAGTGCGTTTACTATCCTAACTTATCTGAGCACATACATTACTTTTCTATGTTTATCTATATGATTGGAAGAGCATTTATTTATACACCTAGTTTTTCTTTCTTTAGACCTTTTCTGATACAATTTATAATGAACTGATAATGTGTTAGTAATTTTATCATAATATTTAGTGTTACTGTAATACTTAATACTGGGCTAGTGATTCTTAACCCACTATTAAGCACTATAAGGTTCCAAGGATCTCTAAAGTGGAAAACTAGATGCATAATTCAATATAGATATATATTCTTCCAGCCATCCATTCTGAAAAGAAAGCAAACAATTAAAGTTATACAAAGTGATTCATGACGTAATGACACTCAGTCACACAGAAAAATAAAGTAAAATAATAATAAGGAAAAAATCTTCAAGCAGCAACTACTTGACACGATCAACCTTGGGTTCAAGATCCACACTAAGCTTAAGATCTGCAATATTTGATTTTTAATATTGTAGGGCACAGCCAGCAAAAGAAAAATAAGTAATTAGACTTAAAGTCTAAGTACATTATAGGGATACTAAGTTAATTTAATTTAGTAGATATCATATTAGGCAATTACAAATTTAAAAGTAGTGCACAATGCAGTAAAAATGGAAAGGAAATGAATGTAAAATAACAAGTAAAAAGTTAATGTAATAAATGGGAAAAGTTGCTCATAACCTACATCAAATATGTAAGTAAAAAAGGTAGGTACATATAAATATTTAGTGTGATCAATGTAAGCCGAAATATGTAAAATTGGTTATACGCTAAGTAAATAGAATAGTGTAAAGAAATCTAAATATAAACTAAAATACACTACAAAATTTAAGTAATAAGAACTGTAAATACAAGTAAGTTCTAATATATGAAAGTAAGATGATCTCAATATCAAAGATTGAATAAATTGTAAATATAACCTTAACGACTATTAATTGTAGATATTATTTATTTATCTTGATTTAAATATGAGTTTTATTTTCAAAGTGAGGATTCAAGCATGTCTGCTCAACAATAATGTAAGCGAGGTCTCTTGTAAACACAGACATTCCTCTTCATAGGATATGTGTGGTCTCCTGATCAATCCATAACCTGTCCTAGCTCAATAATAGATATATAACGCAACCCGCCACATGAACCCCTTAGTAAAATGTTAAATGTTTAATTTTTGCACATTGTCTTAATGAATATTTTCAAGGATTTAGTCTCAAATCATTACAGCATTCAAGGAGTTATAGATATAAATTGAAGTTTTTAAATAAAAGACCTATCCTAATACTAGTACTACAACTGTCTGAGCTATCTAATAATACTTCTACTCTAGTAAAATATCCTAACTTACAAAACTATATGCTTAACTACTGCTCATCCTAGGTTAAATTTACTCTATAATTCTTGATTATTCAAGATCCTAGGTTATTATTACTTTATAATTCTTCTTACTTTTATAGGTCATTATCCTTAATCTTAGCAATTCTTATTAATCTCTAACAAGTTATCTCTTGCTCATCATAGTCTAACCTTAACTTAAGAGCCTTGTCTAACTACTAAACTAAATTGGTGATACTTAAGGAATGATTATATTTTAGGTTAAGATTAACAAAATCAACACTTAATAGGTCACTAGACTAAATAAATAGGATTCTTCTTTCTATTCTAAAATTCAAAGTCTCAATATCACTTAAGCTTAACTTCTAGTCTTAGGTTACTCACTAAATATCCTAAATGGTTCTAAACCTTGCACTTAGCATGTCATGGAAACTTACACTACAAACATAAATTCACTCTCATCTTCTAAGGGTGCCTATTAGGTTACAGGGTTCTAAATATTAACTATACTAAATTGTGTTTTCACACTAATTCTCCTAAGGTGGTTCCACTCCGAGACCTTAAAATTCTCTCCTAGTCATAAGCGCTACTCTAATGGTTACTCACTACTATCCAAAATAGTTCACTAGGTCAAGATATAGATTTCTCATATGAACTTCTCTCTCTTAAAGATCAAAGTTTAATTCTAAGTTCACTAATACTAAGTTAAGACTAGGTCAATCTAGTTATTTGCCTATCCAAAACATCATCTACTATTTAAACATGTCATAAAATAAGTTTTTCTAAAGTATCTTATGGTTTAGGAAGCCTGAATAGAGAAAACCCAATTTGGATTAAAAAAATAATTTATTAAATTATCAAAAATTCATATCTTCCAATTGATGTCTAAAAGATATATAAAATCAATAGATATGGCTTGCATATAGCATATTGAGTACAAAGATAATAAGTATGATCAAATTGGATATTAAATGGCTAATCTAATCCTTAATGATAGTTTGTGATAATTCAAAATTGACTAGTGAAACTACCCATCAAAATAAAAATTAAACTTCATATTATTATCCTACACATTTTCTTGATCATTTTGATTTATAATTTAAATGTATTTGTATGAGTAACTAAAAAGTTATTTATTTAATTTTAATGGAATTAAATTTAATAAAAAAAAACTTATCCTAATTATTCCATACGCACGCACGGCTAGTCATAGCACCCGCGGCTGCTTCCCTCATGTAGCTGAAACACGCACAGAGACCCGAAATGGCGCCACGCGGTAAAGAGGCAACTAAACTAGCCAGTTCGCTCTCCTGAATTGCACAGTATCGCTGTTCAGCGGAATCATGGTACAATTCTTATTTGATTTACCTGATCTGTTGAGAGAGCTAATCTAGGTTAGCTATAGATTCTCGTAAATTAGATCAAAAATGGTGTGCTACATATGAAAATGTCTATCTTGACAAGACCTATACATCAGACCCTAAAGCCTTTTGGGAGAGGTGGACCCTAGCTCACAATGGAATTGAGGAAGGGTCAGCCTCTTAAGGTTTACTGTGGAGGGATAATTCTCCCTCCACAGTGGGCCAATTGATCAAATTAATGTCTCGATGTGTTTCATAGGTCAAGAACCCAAGGAACACCACCTCAATGGTGGGGATAGCCCGACTCATCGAGGAGAGTGAGCTAGGACTCATGCTAATGTGCAACATTGTAGCAGCCAGAGGCCCCAATGATTAGGTAGACCTAATTGAGCCAAATTATCTCAATCCTATAATACCTAATAGCATAGGACAACAAAACAAAAAAAAAATGAATGGAATTGCTAACGTGATAGTAAAAAAACAACGTACTTGTGTACTGTGACGATGAAGGCTTAGCGAGCTCAGGAAGACTAAGCAGCGGCTCTCAACTCCAGGCAAAGGTCTCGAACGATGGAATGAAGGCTAAGGATTTAAATGGAGGATTAATTGAGGGCTGAAGGTGTAACAACCCAAAGTTTTTAATCATCATTTATTAGACCAATCAGTCTAAAAATCTCCCCATTAGTCTCCTAAGAACATTAGGAATCAAAAATTTGGTTCTATTTGGAGCTTATTTGAATTTATTGAATATTTTAATTCAATTAGTTAATCAGGAAGTAAAGTATATTAAATTGACTTCTTATTAAAAATTCAACTCTATTTTTGAGTTTTTCATCCCCAAATTAGTAGGAGTGAATTTTTAGAATTTTTTGAGCTCATTTGGTAGTTTAAATTTATTTAAATAGTTTGTAAATTGTTATTAATTAATTAATTTTATTTAATTTTATTTAAATTTTGGTCGGTATTCATTTGATAGAATGGCATGCGATCTTTGCTATTCGATCAATCCCAGCCATCCAGATCAGATTGTTGAGGCCCGTCGTTTGGATGCAATAGGATCCGGCCATTGAATCGGGCCATGATCTAATGGCCAAAACATGACAGAGTAGTGTGCTCTATTGTGTTCATCCACGTGGCCCTCAGGCAGCGCTGGGCAGTGGTGCCCACTCACATGGCCTGTGGGACTACTCTTGCTGTTGATCCGTTGACTTTAAGGAGGATCTAATCCCCATAATCTACGCACCTAATCAAACTCAAGTGACAGCAAATTCCAATTAAAGTTAAGGATCGAACCATCGCAGTCTAGAGCTTGTCAAGGGTTCATTATCATGAAAGCTATGTGCATCATTCTTCTTCTCATTTGTTAGCAATTCCATTTGATTTTGTTTTGTTTATCTATCTTAGGATGTTAATAATTGTAGGATCAAGCCAACTCGATCAGGTCCATATAATCGAGGGGGGAGGGAGGCGGTGGGATTCTCCTTCTATAGTAAACCCTAGGGAGGAATTGGGGAAAATGAAGGATCTGCCGGTAGAGGTAAAATCAAACATATAATCAACAATATAATTATCTTACTATTAATTAGTAAACTAACTTACTTCCTCATGCTCCAAAATGATAAAATAAGATTACAATAAACTATGATTGAAATAAATAGAACTTTAAGTGATTAAAATTGTAAAAATACCTGATACATGTAAGTGACAAGGTATTTAAAAATAAGCCTATAAGATCACATCCCTAGAAATATTTTATAAGCAATCCTATATGCCCAAAAAGCATCATCCAATATTGATGCCCAATCTTTCCTAATGTGACTCACTATTTATTTAAAAATTTGTTTCAAGTTTGAGGATAACAAGAAGTCCCTATTTTGGATCTCATTCCATACTTCTTCTACAAAGATTTAGGTTATCTATTGCAAAACTATTTCCCTCCATCACTAATTAAAACTTGAGGTGTACAAAAATAGTTTAAAATGTTCTTTTAAGGAAAGAAATTACTACCATTTAATCATTAATAACACATGTAACTGCTTCAACCCATTTTGACTCATATTCTACTACTACCATGATGTAATTGTTTAGTTTATATGAAGGAAATGGGCTCATGAATTCAATGCCCCAAATATCAAATAATTATATCTCAAAGATCCCCTATAGTGGAAGCTCATCCCGCTTACTGATCCTACCAGTACTTTGGCATTGATCACAGCCCATCACAAAAAATTATAGGCATCCTTAAATAACGTCGGAAGAAAAAAACTCAATTTTAGGACCTTTGCAATCATTTTCTCAAAACCATGATGTGGTATAGTGATGAGTGGCAATGAGAAAGGATAGTTGTTATCTCATTTTTGGCACACATTTCCGTAAAATTTGGTCAGCGCACCTTTTATAAAAGACTGGATCATACACAAATAGTGCTTAACATCACTCAATAGCTTTTTTCTTCATTGATAATTGTACCCAGAGAGAATTACATTACAAGATAAATAGTTTGCTATGTCTGCATACCATGGTGTAATGGATGTTGTTAAAGCAAACAATTGCTCATTGAAAAATTTTCAGTAATCTCTTTATTTTTATCTAATTCCAATTGAGAAAGTTTAGACTAATGATCAGCCACTACATTCTCACACCCATTCTTATCCCAAAATTCTAAATCAAATCCCTGAAATAGTAATATTCATCAAATTAAATGAAGTTTTGCATCTTTTTTTTGTAGAAGATATTTTATGGATGCAGGATTAGTATAAACAAAAGCCTTAGAACCAATTATATAGGACCTTAATTTGTCAAAGGCATACACAATGGCAAGTAGTTCTTTTCAATAGTGGCATAGTCTCTTGGGCATCATTAGGTAAGTTGATGGCGTGGTAAATTGAATGAAAGATCCTCTCTTTTCTTTGGCCCAAAACTGCTCCCACAGCAACATTAGTAGCATCCCACATCACTTCGAATGGTAACTCTCAATTAGGTGTAACAATTATAGGGGCCAAAATAAATGCTTCCTTGATTTTCTTAAATTCTTCCAAACATGCTTCGTCAAATTTGAATTTAGCATGTTTAGCTAGAAGTCTACATAATCAAAGGATTATCTTAGAGAAATCTTTTATAAACCACTTATAAAATCCAACATGCCCAAGGAAACTTCTTATATCCTTTACGGTTAATTGTGGAAGTAACATTTTAATCACTTCAACCTTAACTTTATCGTCCTCTAATTCTTCCAATGAAATTTTGTGTCCCAAAACAATTCCTTCCTTTACCATAAAATGGCACATCTCCCATTTCAAAACTAAATATGACTCTTCACAACATCTTAAAACCTTTTCAAAATTTTCTTAAAATTCCTTTAAGGTGGATCCCACTAACAAAAAATCATCCATGAAAATTTCAAGAAAATCTTCCACCATATCTGAAGAAAATGCCATCGTGCATCTCTAAAAAGTTTCTTGTGCATTACATAACCCAAATGACATTCTCCTAAAGGCAAAAGTTCCATAATCAGAAGTGAAAGTTATATTTTCTTGATCTTCCAGTGCAATTAAAATTTGATTATACCTTGAGTACCCATCTAAGAAACAATAGAAAGGATGCCTAGCTAAATGATCAAGCAATTGGTCAATGAATGGAAGAACAAAATGATCTTTTCGAGTAACTTTGTTCAATTTTTTATAGTGATATACACTCTCCATCCTATAACTTGCATAGTGGGAATAAATTCATTGTTTTTATTAATTATCACCATTATTTCAGTCTTCTTTGGTACCACTTGAATGGAACTCACCCTAGAGCTATTAGATATTGGAAAGATGATGCCAGAATATAATAATTTGACTATTTATTTTCCCAAAACTTTCTTAACATTAGGATTCAGTCATCTTTGATGCTCAATTAACAATTTGAAGATTTCTTCCATTAATATTTGATGCATGGAAATGGAAGGGCTAATTCCATTTATGTCGTCAATACTCCATCTTAAAGCTAATTTATGGTTAGACATAATTCTCTTAGATTCAGTTCTTGTTCATCATCCAGTGAAGCTTAAGTAATTACCGGTAGAGTTTGAGCCTTTCCCAAATATATATATTTCAAATAATGTGGTAGTGGTTTTATTCTAAATTAGGAGGTTTTTCTATTGATCGAACAACTCTGCTCTTCTTCTCAACTAGCTCTACAATTACTTCCGCACATTCTTGGTCCTAAATGAATTAGGGATCATCATTCAAATTATCATCTATTAGATTGCTATTATATGGTTTCTCTATAAGCTCAATCTTCCAACAACTTTAATTTAAATCAAACGGATGTCTCATTGTGTCAGCTATGTTAAAAGTTACTTCCTCTCCATCAACTCACAAAATAAGCTTTCCCTTACCAGCATCAATCAAAGTTCTTCATGTTGCCAGAAAAGGTTTTCCTAGAATAAAAGACAACTTCTGATTATCTTCTTACATATCCAAAACTACAAAATCAGCAAGGAATATGAATTTATCCACTTTAACCAAAATACTTTTAAGAATTCTCATTGAATTTTTCATAGATATATTAACTAATTGCAACAATAATGAGGTAAGTTTCAAATTGTCTATTTGCAATTCCCTATACAAGTAATATGGCATGAGATTTATCGAATATCCGAAGTCACACAAGGCCTTGGAAAATGCTTGATTCCCCTATGGTGCAAGAGATAATGAAAGTTCTCGGATCTTTTCTTTTGGAAGGGATTTTTAGTTGTATTATAGCACTGCCTTCTTTTGCTAGTGCTACCATTTCTTTATCCCTGAGTTTCCTCTTTTTAGAAAGAATCTCTTTCATAAGCCTTACATAATTAGGCATTTGCTCTAAAGTGTCGGCAGAAGGAATATTAATGTTAAATTGCTTGAAGACATTGAGAAGCTTTCAAAATTGCTTATCTAATTTATATTTTGGCAATCGTTGAGGGAACGTGAATGGTGGTGTGAAAGTGTGGGAATTTTTGGGGGAGGAATTGTTGATTCTTCAAGTGACACTTCTCTTAATGTTGGTGTCTCTCGGTGGTTTTGGTTATTTGTATTATGGACAGGTTAAAAGGTTTTTCCACTCTGCGGTGGTAAAGCTTGAACTTGCTCATGTCGAGGTTCCTTGAAAATCTCAAGTTGATTTGGTTTTTATAGCACCCTCATAATATTTTTCAAATTCTCCTCAATTCTTTTCCCAGATTCCTATTGAGCTCTTAAGGTTACCTCTTATCTATTTATAGTTGCATCAATTCCTTGCATGAAATTGGTGGTAAGGTTCCTAAATTCATCTATAGATTTCTCTAACCTTAATTGTATATATCTATATTCAGAATTATATGGGTTCATGTAAGGATGAGTTTGTTGTTGAAAGAGGCCACTATTCTTGTTCAAAAAGTTTAGTTGTTCAACATGTGATGGTTCATAAGGATTGTTTGACTGGCAAACTGAACTAGAATATGCGCCTCCACAAAATTCACAACTAACCTCATACACAGCATGCATGTTCATTACATTAAGTATTTGAGTGAAGGTGTGGAGCCTTGTGCCCTTCACAGTCATGCTAATACTGATATTAGCACAAACACGAGGAGTACGGTGCTCCAACTGCGAGAAATCCCCAACTCAAGTAGAGTCAGGTAAGACCCAACCCACCTTAAGCCAAGGACTTGTCACCTGGAACTGTAAACATACATTAATATATCAAAGTAGAGAAAGCAGGAAACATAATAGTATAATATCCACATCACAGCATAGTATAAAAGCGTAAAAGAAATAGTAACTCAGCTTAAGTGCAGAAAGTAAATACATCTAGAATTTAATTATTACAAACTGAATTAAAAGAAAGAAATGATCTCTCAATCTTACTACAAGAAAGGAAAATCTAACTAAGCAATAGTAGGAAGATCCTCCTCCTGCACTGGCTCCTCTCCTACAGAGCCACTAACGAACAGTTCTAAATCTGATATTTATCGGTATCACAAATGCCAGGGCCCCAGCCAATAAAAGAAAAAGATTACAGTTAGATAAATTATCTAAGTACATTTTAAGCTATTTAAGTGAACTGAATATTTAAAGATATCACATTTAAATACTTTAAGCATGCAAGTATTATAAGGTGCATCAACTATAAAGAATAGGATAATTATAAACTATTCATTTATAACAAATCAACAAGTATATAAAGTAACATACAAAGCACAAAACTAAGCAAGGTGAGGCTAAAGAAGCAAAAATATTGTAAGTACTGAAATGAACTAATCCTAACATGCTTATGATCACACGAAGACATGCTAATTATATAAAAGTAAACTGTACTGAAAAGTACTAAAATAAACATACATAATTAGCATCCTAAACATGCTAATATTTAATAACTACTCAATGGTAACATATGTATACAAGCATGCAAATTAAATATATATAGGGCCACTGAAGTATATGGCAAAAGCAAGCTAAGTACATGAATGAGCTAAAAAGTAAAGCTACTGAAGCATATGGCAAAGCAAAACAAAGCATTGAAACTGAACTGAAGTAAGAGTAAGCCTAAGATATAGTACTGCTATAACAGAAATAGGCCATACAAGGCCTCTGAACAGAAAGTTCAACATGTGTCCATCATAGGCATCATCAGAGCTAGGTCTGAGTTGAACTTATAGAATGAGACATGTATCCATCCTAACCAAGCAGTAGGCTAGGTCCGAGTCTATTCTATAACAGACTAGAACTGACGAGGCAGACTAAGCTAGGACATATCTTACTAGACTGAATGTACTGAAAGAACTGAATGTTATGTTTTTATAATACTAACTTGGGATGTATCTTCTATATCTTAAGTTCTCCTATCATGCTCAAGGAATAAGGCTCAAAGTTTAAGGTGTTCAGAGTGATCAAAGTCAAACTAAGCAAGAGACTCAACTAGACTTATGTGATATATGTTGTTGTCTAATTTATCCAAATCTAACTATTCTGAGAAGATACATGTTTAGGATCTCCAACATCCAGCTATCATGTATAATCTTAGATTCACCAGCTTAATGTTTACATTTAGAACTTAACAAGTTCTAATTCATAATCAGATGATGACTATAAAGGTTTAAAGTAAATAGATCAATAACTTGATTATTATTGTTTTCCTCACTGAACCCAAATTTTGATTAAGTAAATTAAGATTTAGGATCCTAGATCCAAACTCCACTTTGGTGTTCAAATCCTGAATCCAAGGTAGTATCCTAATAAGGATCTAGGGTTCACACTCAAGTATAATCTAAATGTAAGGAATCCTATAAGTTGAAGGGTTCAGAAACTAAGATATTAATAAAAGATTACTCTACTAGTTATAAGATAAAATATTCAATTAAAAACTAAGAATATAAGATCTGCATTCAATATTTAGGATACTTATATTATTATATTGGATGAATAAATCCTACACCCACAAGGATATTTCAAAAGGATTAGACGGTTAATCATTTAAGGAATTCCAAAGAAGATAATTCAATTCAATTAGATGATCTAAAGTCTAAGATCGAAGATCTAAGGTCTAAGGTTTTGATCACTTTAGATCTAAGCTAAAAATTTGACTTAGGATTTTACAAGAATATTAACTTAAAATTTGCAGTTTATAAATCAACTTAATAAAATAACTAAACTAAAGATTTAACATTAAAGCTATTTAGGCTTGCTTTCTTAAGGAGGTGGTTTTGAGCACTCTTAAGATCTTAAGATCTTAATTAGGACTCTTTAAGATTTCTTTACTCAACTTCACCTTTATTAACATGAGATTTCAAAAAAGTGTTAATGAATTAATTAGAGACACTTCACTGGAATTTCAAGGCTTAAGGGGTGCTTAAACTTATTTTGGCCAAAATAACCAAAATACCCCTCTTAAGATTAAAATTGGAAAATTAGGGTTTGATCAATTAAATTGATTCAAGTCTATTTTAATAAACCTTATATTTATTATTAAAGTGGATAAAACACTTAACTTCGGATTTGATAGCATGAATAGATTAACTATCACTAATCACATTTTAAAGATAATTAAGGTGATTAAGAGAATTAAGGCTTACTAGGATGATCCAAATACATTTATAGGCTCTACTATACTTAATAAAGCATTAGGAACTAGATTCATCAAAATCAGAGACTAATCCAAGGCTTAATTCACAAATCTCATTTTAGGGTAATTAAGGAGTGATTAACAAAATTAAAGATCTTAAATTACTTTTAATGGTCTACATATGTTCTCTATGGTCTCATGAGCAATCAGAGACTTTAATCAACATTTTTGAATAATTAATGAATTTATTATGATTTAAATACAAATAGAGAAGGATTAGGTAATTATTTAAAATCTAACTATTAGATTTTTTATTTTATTTTATATTATTATTCCTTGTATTTTTCTGATTAAAATAGTATATTGGATCATGCCATTTGGACAAGTATAACCAAAGTTATTTCATTAATTTAATATGTATTTTTATTTAAATTGGAATCATAGGTTTTGATTTACTGAATTAATTAACTTGAGGAAATTAATTCAGTAATTCCTTATTTAACTGTCGGCCCAAAATACAAAATGTGCGGGTCGGGGTCTTATCCGACCCGGCACTGTGCGTCTTCCACGCTGGGGATACACGACAGAGGGAGAACTAGGGTTTACTTTAAACTTCTAATTCTCCGTCCACAGACTGCGCCACACCTGGAGCTCGGTAGCTACACCTTCAGGAGTGCGAGGCGCATCGACTGAACCCGAAATCCCCATATGGGATGCACCGGATCACCGGGGTGCTACTCGACCGAAGCGACTTTTAAGGCACGCCTGTGAGGAGTGAATTCTCTTCACAGAGCCAGCGTCACGAGCTAGGATCTAGTCCTACACCTTCAGGGATTGAAGGGGGAATGATTGGGTGAGATGAGGGGTACCGAGGAGGTCTGGATCAATGGAGTGGTACTCGAGGCATTTTACAATCACAAGCTCGCACTGAGTTGATCAATTCCAGTCGAATCGATCGATCAAATTGAGCCCAGTGATTGCTACGGGTCTAAAATCACTTCAGACATAATTTAGGCTTAAGAAGGAGGGCTCGGTGCCTCAGGGAAACACTACGATTCCAGATCTAGGGGCCGCTGCCAGTGCACACTCAGACAAAATTGCACCATCTCATCCACTGCCAGTCCCTACCAGAAGTCCTAAGTTCCTACTGTGAAGCTAAGGCAAGGTCCTATCACAGCATCTAGGATTGAAACGCCATGAGTCTAGCTGAAACCAGCTCGACGGAGAATGGGGAATCAGAGGTTCTACCTTGAGCTGGGAAATGGCTGTGACTGAAATGAAGGGAGGAGCTCAGAGTTCTCCAGGTAGATGCAGGGACTGCGCAAGGGGGTCTGAACTCCAGACCGCACTCTCAATCAGCGATTTGCAGCTACGGGATGCCGGGATTTGCCGAGAGCTCCAAACGCTTCAGCTGAGAGTTTAATGGATCTTAGTGAACAAAGGGGTTCACTAAGAAGCCCAGAAGGTATTTATAGGTGAGGGTAAGGTCTAGGGGTGGATACCATGGATGGAAGTAATGGTTCAGGCTCGGGCAGGGACGGAACCTCGAGCCACCCGAATTAGGGCTAGCATGCTCCAATGACCCGACGAGCCTTACCTTACCAGAACCGGGAAGGTCTAACGGTCTGGAGGACGTGGCCAAGGGAGTGGCAGACAAGGTTGATGTGGCTTGTACGAACAAATTTCTTCTATCGGGCTTGCGATCGAGTGAAGACGATGATCCAAAGTGATGGGGTTCATCTCCATCATCTGATCTTGAGACCGTTGGTGATAGACGGTCTGATGTGGCTCCCAAATAATAGAATCGCATATTAAATCTCGAGCATCGGATGGGAGATGCCGATTGAGCGGATAGGATTAGATCACGGCGCGGGTGATATGAGCCGTGGGATTAGGTGCATTAGGATGCGTGCTAAAGCATCCACACGATGGATAGGCTGCCCCGCTGTCGGGACCCCGCAGGGGATCTGTCGTGATCCCGACAACAAATCTTGTAATATTAAATTTAATAAAATTAAAATATAATTCATTTAAATAATTAAATTAAAAATTCCAAAATTCTCAAATCCAATTTAGGCTTAAATGAGCTCCAAAAATTCTTAAAATTTCACCCTTAGCTAATTGAGGTTTGAGGAATTCAAAAATAAAATCAGATTTTAATTTAGAGATCAATTTAATTTAAGTATTTTTTTTAGGGCTCAAAAATAGGCAAAAATACAAAAATTCTCAATTTAGCTCCGATTGATCTCAAACTTTTAGGGTTAGGTTTAAATGACTCATTGAGTCTAATGAAAACAAAATTAAAACTTGGTTTAGCTTAATAAATTTAAACTTAGCTATTGTAACAACTAGGGTTATTACAGAAGGCTACCACTTCCATTTATAGTTGTACCACTTTACTACTTTCCACTATGTGTGCCTGCTTTCTCCTATTATAAGGTAAGCTCTCAGTGGGCCATTAGTATGAGTTTGTGATTATTTCCTTTAAGTGGTCACATGCTTCTTCCTGAGTCTTACTATGGGGAGATCCACCAGCGCTTGGATATATAAGTGTTATAGTGCTTGCATTTAACCTGTTGTAAAATGGTTGAACTTGAATCCACAAGGGAAAGTCGTGGTGAGGACATCATTTAATGAGCTCTTTAAATCTTTCCCAACTGTAATAAAGGTTTTTGTTATCTAGTTGAACAAAGTTGGAAATCTCATTATAGTAAGGGAAAGTATTTTCCTAGACTAAGAATCCATAATTATTAGATTAAGGTGTGGAGTGTCACTTTGGCAAATCTCTTACTTTAGATTAGATTAGGTATAGACCCTAATCCACTAGTAAGGAAGAGATAAGCCATTGCATACGTGCCATAAACTCAGTCACAAAGCAAATACAGATTAGAGTGCGGAAGTAAAGTAAAATAAATATACATCCAGATTATTGCAATAATTAGGAAAAAGTGCAATACACAGAGTATAAAGTATAGTAAGGAAAAATACAGTCAAGGTTCCTATATTATTACAGCATTTAATAAATAGTTTAAAGGACTGAAATAAAAGGTCTCTCATCCTCACAATATGTTGAAAGAAAACTAGGCAGCTTTTGGATCACCCGACTGATGCTCCTCTTCAATAAATGGCTCCTCCTCTTCAGCACCAAGCTCCTCAAATGTTTTTGAATCTGACATTGTCAGCTTCACAATGCTAGGCCCCCAGCCAATAAGAAAAAATCTTATTTGACAATTATCTAAGTACATTTTAAGCTGAATATTTTATATGAATTATTAATGTCACTATTTACAAGTACCGAACCAAAATAACTATCTAGCATAAGAACAGTAAGCATACAAGGAGCAGAGCAAGTTATAAATACAGCATTTATAAATAAGCAAGAATTGAGGCAAAAGCATACCTCAAGCAGACTAAGCAAGAAATATGTATACATATATATATATATATATATATATATATAATGCAGTAACTACTGAAAGAAAAGTCCAATCTTAAATATGCTGATGATCATATGACATAAGCTGATTAAAAATAGTAAGTCTAAAAGTGGTACATATAGTAAGCAGCAAAAATCTAGCATCCTATAAATGTGTACAAGTAAGTAGGTAAGTAAAGTACAGCAGACTAAAAATAGCATATATCAATAACACAGTAAATAGTAAACTAAACAGAAATAGGTATGTATAACTATCATATCAGAAAATTGGCCAATCAAGCCCAGACAGAATTTTCCAAAGCCTTTCTAGGGCAAATAGAACAGAACAACAAAACTGAAGAGACAGTAAATACAAATGCAGAATCTTCTAGTTATTATACTTTGGTTTTTGTGGACACATCCAGAAACAACTGAGGAGTCAAGCACATTTGTAAGACTATATGGGTTCCAAGCTTAACACACACTTCTTAATAAGTAATATTGAGCATCCTTAGTACTCCTTACCCCAATCCATTAGGGTAAATGTGCACTAGAACCTACCATAATATAACTGAACCCAAGGCAACTGTTATCCTAATTATTTTAAGTTTTCATTTCATGCACAGAGTTTTCTTACATGATATGTTTAAGGGATTAAGCACAGAATATAAGGAATGTGTAGCATAATAATCAAGTAGTAAGCAAGGGACTCATCTATACATGGTGACACCATTATTATCTAATTAAACCATTCTAATTATTCTAAGTTACACAAGTTCAGGATCTCCAATTCTTACTATTAAGTATAACTTAGAAGTATGGCCTTTATACATTACAAAATATTAGGACTAGCAAGGTCCTAATATGATTAAATAAATGTCAACTATGAGTTAAATAATAAATTATTATGACCTAATTAATGAATTTAGATGTTCTATACTAAGGTCTAATCAAGATCTACTAAACTAGGGATTATGATTTAATTCCACAAGATTGGAGTTAAGCACATAATCCAAAGGTAGGGTATAAGGTTTTAGTTCTAAGTGAACTAATGATTGAGGTAAATCCTATTAAGCAAAGTCAAGCTTAATAGGATGATTCTCCTATTCTTAATCTAGGATTGAAAGATAAAATAATAAAAAATGAAATTATAAAAATCTATAAACTAATAAAAATTAAGGGTTCATTCATTGAATAACTTCATTATTTAATGAATGAAATCTAACATAATATCTAACCTTATTCTTAAGGAATGAATCCTAAGGTGAAGTGAGGATTCCTAATGATAAGACTTAGAGAATTTTTAAGAATTGATTGAATTTCTTTACACTTGCTGAGTTTATTTAATTAAGGAGGTTAGGGATAGATTTTAGCTAAGTAATGATACTTTTTCCTTAGATATTTTCAAGCCTAAGTTAGGGGATTTTAGATTGTTAACCAATTAATATATTTTATGACTTAAATTGATCCTAATTCAGTTATATTACTAATTTTATGGATGAAAAAGGGTATTTTAAGGGTTAAGGTACTTAACATAAATTTTTAGGCAAGTTGATCATTTTGCCTCTACTTAAAGGTCTAAAAAGCTACTTTTTGATTTAGGGCTCAGAATTCAAATTTTTTACTACCAAATAATTCCTTATCATCTAATATGAAGATAGACATTAAGTACACCAAACTTGGATACGAAATGGGTCTTATAGGTCCAAATTATGGTTTATGATATAGGGGCATTTTAGTAAATTTCACCTAATGAAATAAAAAACTTTATGCAGTTTATTATTTGTTGTTGTTCAAGAATTCTATATAGTCCAAGAACACTAAATTCTGAGATATAATGAATTAGTTATAACCATTTAAATTTCTATGGCAATTATGGAGTTTCCTAAGGCTAAAGGGGTCAAAAAGCTATCTTTTCCATTTGATGTTCAAATTTAGCAAACATAGTGAATATAGCTTTCTTATATCACACTGAGTTCTTTAATTAGGAGTAGACCCAAGTTGGATTTCAATTGGTCCCGTTATAACCTAATTAGAGTTACATGTATTTTGGTTATTTCTAATTTTCTAAGGCTCGAAACCTAAATATTATTTTTAATTGTTGTTGGCACAAAAATTCTAAGCCAGTTAACACTTTAAATTTCTAGATTTGGATTCTAATTGACTAAGATATGATTAAATCAATATCTATGGTTCTATTTTCTTGAAAGGGAGACAAAACTTAATTTTTCCATATTTAAAATTCTTCTACAATTTTATAAAATGCTCAATTTTACTAAAACTAGGGACTTAGGGTCCTTAAAATTTGAAAAGTGTGAAGTTTTGATCATTTTAGCCAGTTTTGAACCAATTCGGACAGTCCTGGACGCTACAACGCGCTGTAGCGCCTTCTGGCTGAGAGCCAGGTGCTATGGCATGCTGTGGCGCTCTGTAGCACGTTGTGGCGCGCCACAACAGATTTTGGCACTATGCTGCGCTGCAGCGAGTTTCGGTGCTGTAGCACGCTGCAGCGGACAATGGCAGACTCAACTCGAAGCTCGGGTGCTGTGGCGCGCTATGGCATGCAACAACGCACTACAGCAGATCGGTTCTGATCCCTGGGCGATGTGGTGCGCTGCAGCGCTCGACGATGATTTCGCCTGTGTGAAAACCGCAACGAGTCAACTTTTATGCTAAAATACTCTCAACTAGAGAAATTCACGTGTGGTGCCATATACTGATGGAAATGTCTTTCGTAGACCTTTCCTTTGATAACCAAACCAGTACCAAACGATTATGTTATCAATGCAAACAGTGGAGTTAAAGGAATAAGTATGCAGAAAGAAGGAAAATAGAGCAGCTTCATCTTCCTAAAATCACAAACCTAATGAGCTCTAATGATCTCCATACCCTGAATATAGATTTCTAAGGATGCAAACTAAGTATAAGAGTGAAACGAAGTGGCTAGTGAATACATTCAATGGGGGAAAGGGAGTACCTTGGCTTTGACAATGGCAGATTTTTTAAGGGAGGCTTGAGAGCTTTAGAGGTCCTTCCTTTATCAAACACAACAATGGGAGGAATTCAGCTGGGCAAAGATAATATGGGAGATGGAGAGTTGAGAGCTAAAGGCTCTCTTAATGGAGGAGAGGCCTGCCAATGGATGGGATGGGCATGAGTTGTCCCATCCCAGTTGTAGAGATAAGGGAGGTGGCATGAGGTTGAGAGAGGGGAGGGGGAACAAAGGTGGCAGGAGCATTATAAAACAAATAAGGGCAAGTTGGCATGGCAGGGGGGCTGAAGGGAAAGGAGGCTCAGCAGGGATTGGATGGCTGTGGGTCCCAGTCAGCCAAAGATGAAGGAGGAAAAGAAATAAAAGGATTTTAAAATTGCTTTATTTAATTAATTAAATCATAAAGGAAAATCAAATTTTATAAATGTGCTCCGAAAAATCCAAAAATTTCACCCATAGCTAATTCAAGAGTGAGGATCGCAATGGCGAAGTCATATTTTAATTCCAACGAGTATTTAATTTTCTTATTTTTTAGGGTATTTAATAATATTAAAATATTCAACAAAATTTTGACGACTTTTGATTGCCTTCAAAACATCACCCCTAGCTAATTTGGGAGCAATGAGTGTAATGACAAAGTCTAATTTTTGATTTGAGGTTAATTTAGATAGGTCAAATTCTTGGTTTCTAGATTATCCCAAAATTAGGATTTGATCCCCTTTAACTCTTGATTTGAACTAGGCCTTGGTGGTGAACTCCTAATGACCTAATTAGAGTATTAAGATTGAGATTAGTACTCAAATTAATCTTAAATGACTTGGGTAGCATCTTGGGTTGTTATAGTATGGAATCACTTGGAAGAGATAATAGTCATCTTTTTCCTCTATCTCTAAGGGAAAATAAAAATAGCCTCAATCTAATGGAATCATTAATGACTCCATTATGCCTAAATGCATCACAATTTTTAAGGAAATTTGTAATGTGTACATTAGGGCCTTTAGTTGGTAGACCACCAAACTGATTGTTATGCACCAATTGCAGAGTGGCTGGCTTGATTTCAAAATTATTATTTTAGATTCTAGGTCTAACTATGGCATTAGGTATTCCTCCCACATTAGGTAATTCATAGTCTTGTAAGGTTATAGGTGTGTTGTTTAGGTTGTTGTGATTATTATTATGAACTTCTCCAAATTTGTGTTCAGCCATGTTTTTAGTTTCTAGTTAAGGTCTAAATGAAGCCTAAGTCTATGGAAAGTTCTATCTATCTCAGGGGTTGAATAACATAATGTTATCACTCAAATGCCGCATACACCAACAGTTACAATTAAATAAAAATAACTACAACAACAATAAATGTTTGCAAGAAAAATGAAATGAACACAACACTATGCACAAAAAATAAAACTAATAAAATATAAACAAATAGACAAGTCTAAGTCACTAGGTTACTCAAACTTCACTAATACCTTTTAACTTAGTCCCCAACAATGGCACCAATAACTTGACAGGCTGTAATTTAGTGTGACTTTTGATCACATGCTAGTGTACATGGTCTGAAGTAATATAGGGATGGTGGGACTAAGTGAGGGTTACTAGTTTTTTTTCTCTCTTCTAATGCTTAGATAATCGAAAGTGGTTTTATTACTGAGCTGGATACAAAATAATTGAACCTAAATTTATAAACATTATATTAATATTTTGGAATCAGGGAGATTTAGACTGATCTATTATGATTCAACAATTCTAGTTCTTATTGATCTTAAATGAATTATTTTGTGAGAATGTTAAATTAGTATTTCATGGGGCTGCAAAAATATAAACCTACTAGTGATCGCTCATGCACATGGGTCACTCACCACTAAACATTAAGGTCATCTTTAACCTATCTTGTATGAGACCTCTTGACTTCAAACATTAATGTATAAATGGTGATTTTCTTAGGCTTTGTAGGCATTCCTTATCTAGTGGAAATGAAACTAGATTTTCCCTTCTCTATTCTCACATGCACATTGACATTTCCATGTTCAAAGGAGAGCATGTAGATCTCTCTACATTGACAACCCTTTACTTGGTCCAACCTTATGTCTAAGCAAAGGACCGCATGATGAATGGAACATGGAAGAAAACAAAAAGTGCACATAAATTTTTAATCTAGAATTTTGCTCCGATCAAGAATTCTAATGCTTTTTGCATGACATGCCTTTCACATGCACATACATCATGATCAGAACATTTGGTTTGATCTAAGATGTAGTGCTATGTGGGTACACTCCTTTAAAGTTAAAGTCCAGTGCACATAAATTATTAGTTTGGGCTTTTACTCTAATTAAAGGACTTAGTGAGGTGTGAAATGAATACATTCAAATGCTTATTCATCCTAATCAAAACTTTTTCTCTGATCTAAGATGAATCATGACATGAACACATTCCTCTTTGAACATAAATTATTCTTTAGGTTCAATATGAAAAAAGTAATTTATATTTAATACTACCATGCATACATATTCACTTCAAGAAACCATTCATTCAAAACTCAGCAATTCTATAGGAAAAGTCTACACATAGGCCTAGCCTAACCCTCCCTGGAAAAGAGGTTTAGGCTATCATTAAAATGAAATCACAAGCAAATATAGTTTATAAATTAAAGAATAGCAGTATTCTACACAAGTTTGATTCAAGAAAGAAATAAGAAATAAGTTTTAGAAAAATTTATTGAAGGAAAGTCCCTATAGTTCTCTTCAATTTCTCTTTCTTTTTCTCATTCTTCATCCTTCTCCAATGGCAACTTTTGGATTACTCTTTGATGGTGGTCAAAAAAATCTCCATTTGCAATCCTAACTTCCTTCTCATAAATATTCTCTCTTTTCTCCCTATCATCTCTCTCTTCTTGGGTTTAATTTTCCCATTTTATACTTATTATTAAGAAAATCTCCTAGGGAAGGCCAAAGGTTGCATCTTTACCCATGCAGAAACTACTCTTCGAGGCTGTTACCCATTTCACGCTTAGGCGTGCCTGGTGCACCAAAGCTCCTAGGTGTCAGTTTATGAATTTTTCTTATGCCACCTGGGCATGTTTGAGTGTCTAGGCCTCAATCTTCATTTGTGCTTGATAGATGGTGATTACACGTCTGTGCTTGCACACAAGTATACGTGGTTTAAAGTAATAATTGGAAGGTAAGTTTTGAGATTTATTGTCCTTAGGGAACGGTGTGTTTTGATACTAAGGTATATCTATAATTAATAATGTTTAAACTATATGTTTTCAATTTTGTATTGGTTCCTACTTACCAATGTAAAATTTTGAGTTTAAGAAACTATTTGATTAAGAGAGGAGAGTTGAGTTTCCTCCATGTGAATTGATAGGGACTCGTGTTGAAATACTTCTTAATAAACTTTTCATTATTTTGTTGTCATGACAAATAATCAAGTGAACATTATATTCCTTAGATTGGTCCTCTAATTTCTACAAGTTCAAATCTTGTGCATGAAATGAACACACTAGGGTTCTATCTCAGCACGAAGATTCTCATGAGACCGCAATTAGAGCATCTTAGTTTTTCTACATCTAGGTTGTCAAGAAAATCATTTTAATTAGGCAATCTCATAAGTATTGATTTCACAACGAGTTTCATGTGTAGTTCAGATAAGGAAGTGAATTCATCTGGCTTCATGGACTATGTCACATCATCCATGAGCTCTCAATGAATCCTCTTTCTCCTTTTACGTATGCTGAGCATTGGAGCTCCTTTAGTGGGTCTTAGCTCACACACATTGACCTCTTGATTGAGCTCAAGGTATGATGTAGTTAAGCTCAAGAACTTCTCACATAGTTCTAAGTGTTGATGCACACATATCCAGCTTTAAGCCAATAGTGAGCTATAGAGCACAAGACATTTATTTAAATATTCATTTTTAATATTTATATTTTTTAGCAAATTTTCATTCATTTCGTAGCATGATTCTGAAGTAAATTTAGAAAGTCATTTGAATGCAGATTTTATTCATTGCTTGAGGAAGTTCTTCAACACTTTTTATCCCTTAAATTTCACATGATTTCAGCTCAACCCTCCCCAAGGAGGGTCTAGCCTTTCATTACAACAGAAATATGAAGAAAAGTATACAAAGATATGGACCCTTTCATGATCCAACTAAAATGAAGTCAAGAAGAAGGATTAGAAGTGTACTAGGAACTGACCTTTTTGGAGTTCTCTTTATCCTCCTTATTCTTCCTCTCTTCTTCCCTTCTAGCTCTCAAGTGCAGTCTTTCCTTCTTCTACCTCTAGCAGTGAACTCTTCAACCTACCGTGGAGAGGTCTCATTCCTCTTCTACAGCAGCCTCTAAAATCTAGAGATTTTGAAGTTGAAATTGGGAACATTTCTTTGTCAAGAGAGATTGTACTGATAGAGGAGTCCTCCTCATTTCCTCCATTCCAATTCTACTCTTCCCTCCACCCTTTTTCTGTAATGAGTGATTACTCCACTCGAATCCTGTCTTATTGCATAAAATGATTACATATTTTGTGTTTTTTTAATTTTTGTAATCATTCCAAATCCCTTCTTTTCTCTTCAAGGATTTTAAGTGGCAAGGGATATGTTAGCTGGGAGACAAACTGTAGGCTGGAAGTCTTGTCCAAGCTGTAACTAATGCTCTAAAAAGAAAGAAATTTTAGCACCCATTGTAGTGCGCTGCAGCGCTTGAGTTTCGATTTGTTATTCCGATGTAGCGCCTTTACGTTTCGAACTCGATCCACGGTGGCGCGCTGCAGCGTGCTGTGGCGCACTGTAGCAATTAAGTTTCTAAATTTTACCTGCGATAGCGTGCTGCAACGGTTTAGTTTCGAAGTTTCCATCTGCTGAGTTTAAAATTTTCATCCCACGATAGCGCGCTGTAGCGATTAAGTTTCTATGTTTCATCCTGCGGTAGTGCACTGTAGCGGTTGAGTTTCGATCTTTCATTCGTTATAGTGCGTTATAGCAGAATTGTTCCAAGCACCAGAATTTCCCTTTAGTCTGTGCTGTCTGTTTTCCAGTAGCTGGAGCGCGCTGCAATAATTTTCTCCCAGAGATTACAAAATTGCTCCAGATCTTGCAGAGTTCCTTATTTTTCTTGAAAAGATAAAGAATTGATAGAAGTAGTTTGTTCCCAAGATGGAATTATATGACTTATTCCTTTATTTTTGCTATAAATTATGGACTCATCATACCCCCACACTTAGATTATTGCTCGTCATCGAGTAAACTTAAAATAACTCTTCTGTTCTTAGAGTATGAGAGTCAAAATTTTCAATATCAATGTGAAGTTTATTGTCGTTTAAATTCTGTTTTGACTAAAATGACTCGCAAGTCTTCAGCCACTAAATGTTTTTGAACTCCGGTTATAATCCTTGGTTGCTTGTCTAGTCTCCAATTTTAAGTTTGTAATGCTTGTTACTTCATTATTGGAAAGGTTCCTTAGAATTCCCTAAACTAGTGCGGCTATGAGTGACCAAGAGTTTTGTGCCATATGTGCTCCTTCTTATAAATCACAAAGATACGCAATTTTCAGGAGAGATATTTTTCATCATCCTATTTCACTTTTTCTTTAGGAGAGATATTTTTGTTCATCTCCATTTGTTTTTTATTTCTTTTCTTTTTCAGCTGAAGGGAGAGACATTTTTCTTCATCCATTTTCCCAGTTCTTTGCGATCATAAAATTCTACAGGAGCCTAGCACACTCATTAGTGTACTCAATAACTTCCAATCACTAGTTTTGGTTTCTCAGTTCTCCCCACACTTAGACCTTAGAATTGATCTTGTTAAATATTTGGAGACTAAATAAAATTCAGGACCATCCCTTTGTTTGGATGATTTAGTGCTTTCAATTAGTTTTTTCACTTTTGTAAAGCAATTTTGGTTGACATTTAATCTTCACATTGATATTTTCTTAACATTCATGGCATTGAGAAGTTCATAAAATATTATTCTTTGCAAACCATAGAAGAATTGGGAAAATATGAAAGTCCATAATTTATTTATTCAAAAAGGAAAAATACAAAAAGGAAAATAAAAATGAAACAAAGAAAAAGAAACAACCTATTCACTCATCGTGCTCTCCTTCCTCCTCTTCTTCCTCGCCCATGTTCTGGTAAGTGTAATCAGAAGGCCATCGGGTGTCCGGAATAGAGTCACCGACAGGGGTTGCGGTAGCACTGATCCATCTGGTCCTCCATGCATGCTCCGATCTTGGAACATCATTCCAAGGGCTTCACAGAATTTCGATTTGAATTTGTGCTGCCGAGAAATTTCTGCTTTCCAGAACCGCATGTCAGTGGCCATAGCTTCCCCAAATCTATTTGTTGAGCATAGATCCGCATTAACATTTTCTCTGAAAAGGAATGATCGGCAGATGCTGAGGCTTTTGCTTCTTCTCTTGGCTTGCTTTCGTTCATGGGAACAGGCATTCAAATATGTTCGCTTAAGAGGGGCACTAGTGGGAACAGTGACATCTGAGGATAGTACCTTGACCCCTTCGGCCAGACAAATACCAGAAAATAATGACCCAAAAGCAAGTGCAGAACAAGACCCATTCAAGGCATTCCAGAGCTGCTCAAGAATAATGCCGGAGATACAAATTTCTCCTAGCCTTTGGATTGCACACATGAGCAGTGCCCTAGAATAGGTCACTTCACTGAGATTCCCCGTGAGGAGGGCTCGAGGAATGTTGGCCAAATTTCATCTCCAAACCACATCGTCGTGAATGAGTTCACTAGCGAGTGCTGCCGGGTCATAATGCAATTCAATAAGGGCCAAGTAGAAATAGTCCTCTACCTCCCTTAACCAATTAAATTGCTCAATTTGCTCGAGCCTAAAATTCACTCCCCTTCCCCGTACAAAAAGTTTGCGTCCTACCAAGTTGATAGCATTGGCGTAGACTTCTTGGATGATGGACCGGTATGAGTTGGATTGGAAGCAAACCAACTGCCTCCATCCAGGGGTAGAACTTGCTTAGAGTTTACAGGCAAGGCCATCCCGAAACTTTTCTCTGGGATCAACTTCCATTGAGAAGTAACTTGGGTGAATCTTTATTAAGCCATGGTGGAAGAGAATCTCTTCTTATTGAAGGCCCCACTAGATGTGGAGGCCTAAGCTTCCTTGTGTGGAATCAATTTCTTTCCAGACGACATGGTTGGAAATTTCTGGAGAAAGGGCTGGAGGTTGTTTGAAAAGAGGAGAATGAGATTCAAATGCACAGAAGAAATTAGTTTTAGTGCAAGCCTATCATCCCTCCTCAAGGTTCTTAAATAGTAAAATAGCATGAGGGCAAGGAAAAATTAGGTCCAAGATGCTCTTCTCATGCCATTATTGTGACCACACTTTAATTATGAAGGGAAAAGGATGCAGCTATTTCAGCACAACTTTTTGACTACCTAGTAATTCCAAATATGGAGTAGATATTGATTGCATTAGATCCCCTAGGCAGTCAAACAAAATTGCCACAGCTAGAAGCCCTTTGCTAGAGCGCATTGTGGCGCCATAGCAATTGAACTTTTGGATTTAATCCGCTGTAGCGCGCTATAGCGGTTGAGTTTTGAATTTACCAGTCATAGCGCACTCATGTAGTGGCGGATCTGATTTCTTCTTCTTCTTTTTTTTTTAAGACTTGGGTAGGCTCCCAAGAAGCGCTCTTATTCACTTCATTAGCCCAACTCGTTTAGGAACACTTACTGGCTAGAATTGTTAGGAGGTCTCTCCTTCTAGACTTTTGAGGTACCAGGGCGAGCACTAACATAAAGTGTGCTCGAACCCATGGTCTCATCCTTCCCCCAAAGATTTCATCTTCATCATACTCAAGTCTAGAGGCTATTTTCTTTTTCCTTTTGCCCCTCCCGGTTTTCTTCTTTTTTTACTCTTTCCTTATCTTCACCTTCAGATGAGGTGCCAAAACTAACTTTAGAATTGTTTTCATTTAGAGTGAGGTTTTGAAGTTCAAGAGTTTTACTAATATCCTCCTCCCGAGCTCTCCTTCTCAGCTCTAATTCCATGGTTTCCTTTTTAAAAAAAGTTGGCTTAAGATCAATTACTTTAGACCTCCCTTGGACCTTGATGCTCATTAAGCCCCAGCACACATCTATTATCGCTTTAGTGCTCATTAGGAAAGGTCATCCAAAAATGATGGTGGAATTTTTGTTCCACCTATCCCATTCGCATACCACAAAATTAGTTGGGACTATAAAGCTTCCCAACCCAATAGGTACATTTCTTACAATTCCCAATGGGGTTAGAGATTCCAGATTAGTAAATTCTAGTATTATGGAAGTGTACTCCATCCTTCCTACCTTAAGATGCTCATAAATATAGTAGGGCATGATATTTACTGAGGAACCAAGATCACATAAGAGATCTAAAAGTACCTTATTCCTTATCACACAAGGGATGCACAACATCCCAGGATCTTCGCACTTAAGAGCGGTAAGCTTTTCATATTTAGAATTTCTATCTCCTTCCCTAGCCACTAAATTTTTTTCAATTGTGTTACTAATATCATTTGGTCATCACCCTCAACTCACTAACTCCCTAAGATTCATTTCCATAGAACTAGGCAAGGCTCATTGCTGACGAGTGGTCAGTTATTTTGAGATCTGCCCAAGTTGTACTTCTAGATTTCTTAGGGATGCCTCTATTTCTTGGATTGAGGCATCATGAAGGGTGATTGTTGCTTCTGTCCTGCGCATGAATTGGATGGTTTCAGCCTTAAAAGCATTGAAGGCTCCTTCTATGTTTGAGGGTTGATGACTGAAATTATTCTCATTGTTATAACTTTATTTGTTTGATGAACTTCCCCATTAAGACTACCGTTATTATTATTATTACTCCAAGAAAAATTAGGGTGATTTTTCCACCCAGGGTTATAGGTGTTGGAGTAAGGGTTATTCATGGCATTGTTGTTCCTCAAGTAGTTCCCTTTCTCGGTGGTTGAGGGTGCAAAAGGATTATTTAGATTGTAGTTTTCACTAGCGTGCTTACCCCTGCACAACTCATAATAGGTTTCTTGATCAAAATTTACATTCATGTTTTCAAGTCTCTGATTTAAAGTGAGAATTTCATTTTGTAGAGTTGTTATTTGGTTGGTTTTTGTTACCTGATTTGCTTTCTTTTTTCCTTGATTAAGCCATTTAGAAGGTCAATGATAAGCATTGTTAGCCATTTCTTCTAAGAGGTCATAAGCCTATTCTTGGGTTTACTACTGATTAAGCCTCCAGCGATCGCATCAATGAGTGTCCTCGTAGGTGCGTTCAAACTATTGTAGAAGGTTTGAACTTGCATCCACAGGGGGAACACATGATGCAGGCATCGCCTTAAGCATTCCTTGAAGTGATCCCAGTCATCGTACAAAGTTTCACCCTCAAACTGGTTGAAGTTGGTTATCTCAATTCTCAACCGAGCAGTTTTCATTGGAGAGAAATATTTGGCTAGGAACTTCCTTGCCAAATCGTCCCAAGTACGGATTGAGTCGCTTGGGAGAGAGCTAAGCCAACTCTTAGCTCTATCTCTAAGGGAAAATGGAAAAAGCCTGAGTTGAATGGCATCTTCAAAAACACATTGAATTTGAAGGTATCACAAATTTCTAAAATATTTGATATGTGAGAGTTAGGGTTCGTCGAGGTTAGTTTCCCAAATTAGTTATTTTGAACCATGCTTAAGGTTGAGTGTTTGATCGCAAAGTTGTTGGCTTCTATGTCAGGTCTAACAATAGCATGGGGAATGCCTCTAACAGTAAGCAATACATAATCTCTTAATGCTCTACCCCTATATTCTCCTAACGACTCCCTAGGAGTTTCTTCGAAATTCTCCATAACAGTTTGTTGTTGAATTAAAATGGCTTGTTCTCTTCTAGCTTGCAAATAAGTTCTTTCAATTTCATGATAAAAAAAAAATTTAGTATAATTTCTTCTACTCATACAAATCAAAAATTAAGCTATTATGAACAATTATAATGATAAAGTTTAACAGTTCAGCAAATTAAAGAAAAGTAAATTAATCAGTCTAAGCTACAATTAGTGCAGATATAATTACAAGAAGAAATTAAGACTATATGCAAAGGGAGATTTGTTTAAATCACTATTTACAAATAAATTGTCCTTAATACAAAACAGTTCACCATTCCCCGGCAACGACACTAAAAACTTGACAGACGGCGATTACACATTTGCGATTGCACACAAGTGTACGTGGTCTGAAGTAATAATTGGAAGGTGAGTTTTGAGATTTATCATCCTCAGGGAACGATGTATTTTGATACTAAGGTATATCTATGTTTAATAATGTTTAAACTGTATCAGTTTTATAATGGTTCCTAGATAACAATGCAAAATTTTGAGTTTAAGAAACTATTTGATTAAGAGAGGAGTGTTAGGCTTCCTCCATGTGAATTGATAGGGACTCATGTTAAAATACTTCTTAAGTAACTTTTCATTCTTTTGTTGTCTTGCCAAATAATCAAGTGAACATTGTATTCCTTAGATTGGTCCTCTAATTCATACAAGTTTAAATCTTATGTATGAGATAAACGCACTCAGGTTCTATCTTAGCACGAAGATTCTCATGAGACTGCAATTAGAGCATGTTAGTTTTCCTATGTTCAAGTTGTCAAGATAGTCATTTTAATTATGTAATCTCATAATCATTGATTTCATTAATGAGCATCATGCGCAATTCAGATAAGGAAGTGAATTCATCTGGCTTCATGGACTATGTCACATCATCCATGAGCTCTCGATGAATCCTCTTCCTCCTTTCACATATGCTGAGCAATGGAGCTTTGTTAGTGGGTCTTATCTCACATGCATCAACCTCTTGACTAAGCTCAAGGTATAATGCAATTAAGCTCAAGAAATTCTCACATAGTTCTAAGTGTTGACGCACACATATCCAGCTCTAAGCCAATAGTGAGCTATGGAGCACAAGACATTTATTTAAATGTTCATTTTCAATATTTATATTTTTTAGCAGATTTTTGTTCATTTTGCAGCATGATTCTCAAGTAAGTTTAGAAAGTCATTTGAATGCAGATTTTATTCTTTACTTGAGGAAGTTCTTCAACACTTTTTGTCACTTACATTTCACATGAATTCAGCCCAACCCTCCCCAAGGAGGGTCTAGCCTTTCATTATAGCAGAAATACAAAGAGAAGCATACAAAGATAAGGACCCTTTCATGATCCAACTAAAATGAAGTCAAGAAGAAGGATTAGAAATGTACTATGAACTACCCTTATTGGGGTTCTCTAAATCTTCCTTGTTCTTCCTCTTTTCTTCCCTTATAGCTCTCAAGTACAGTCTTTCTTTCTTCTTACTCTAGCAGTGAACTCTTCAACCTACCTTGGAGAGGTCTCCTTCCTCTTCTACAGCAGCCTCTAAAATTTGGAGATTTTGAAGTTGAAATTGGAAACATTTTTTTGTCAAGAGAGGCTATACTTATAGAGGAGTCCTCCTCATTTCCTCCATTCCAATTCTACTCTTCCCTCCACCCTTTTTCTATAATGAGTGAATACTCCACTTGAATCCTGTATTATTGCATGAAATGATTACATATTTTGTGTTTTTTTAATTTTTGTAATCATTCCAAATCCCTTCTTTTCTCTTCAAGGATTTTAAGTGGCAGGGGATATATCAGCTGGGAGATAAACTGCTGACTGGAAGTCTTGTCCAAGCTGTAATTAATGCTCTAAAAAGAAAGAAATTTTAGCGTGCGCTGCAGCGCTTGAGTTTTGATTTGTTATTCCGCTGTAGCGCCTTTATGTTACGAACTCAATCCGCGGTAGCGCGCTGTAGTGATTAAGTTTCTAAATTTTACCCGCGGTAGCGCGCTGCAGCGGTTGATTTCAAAGTTTCCATCCGCGGAGTTTTAGAGTTTCATCCCGCAATAGCGCGCTAGAGCGTGCTATAGTGATTAAGTTTCTATGTTTCATCCCGCAGTAGCGCGCTGCAGCAGTTGAGTTTTTGCTCTTTCATTTGCTATAGTGCGTTATAGAGGAATCGTTCTAGGCTCCAGAATTTCCCTTTGGTCTGTGCTGTATGGTTCCCAGTAAATGAAGCGCGCTGTGGCGCGTTGTAGTGATTTTCTCCTAGAAATTATAGAACTGCTCCAGATCTTGTTGAGTTCCTTGTTTTTTATGAAAATATAAAGAATTAATCGAAGTAGGTTGTTCCCAAGATGGAATTGTATGACTTCTCCTTTATTTTTGCTATAAATTATAGACTCATAAGTGTTGCAAACGTCTGAGCACGTCTGGGCATTAGAATTTGTGTCAAGAAATTCTGCTGCTGGCGCCTAAGTGCGCCTGAGCACCCGGCTTATAGAGAGCTTGTAGTTAAGAGAGCATAAGCATTTAGCTTTATGGATTATTAGTTTCGATGATGTATGGGGGCATTCAAGAATTCTTGAGTACATGGCTGCTCTCATTTGTGCATTCGAAGAGTGAAATTAGCGAAATTGCTCCCAAAAGTCTATAAAATTAAAATAGGAGTGAGGCATTCAAAAATAGACTATAAATAGTAGTAATCTAATACAAATTAGCATAAAATAATGGGGAGATTTTAGTATAAATGCAAGGATTATTAATGGGCTAGAGAGAGCCATTGCTTACAATTGCGAAGGTTTCTGGAATGTGATTTGACAGTTCTCCAAGTGTAAGGCTACTCCTGCTATTGGCTGATGCTTCCAGTGAGAGATCTAATGTGCATCAGAGGTAAGGTGTGATCTGAAGATTCTTATAACATATGTATTGCATTAGGTGAAGTGATTTTGCCATCTATTTGAACAATGGAGGATGATAATTGTGTTTGAGAAGATGCTGATGGGCAGTTACATTTAGTCTATTTTGGTCAATAAGTTTTTTATTTATATGGTTCAAGTTTTTTTGTTTGGCTAAAGCACATTACTTCATCTATTTGTAAGTGGCTGAGTCTTTTTAGTTATGGAGAGCCTTTTAGAATATTCCCTAGGCTCTCTAGTTTTTGGGGTTCGCCTTAGGCTTATTATATTAGGAATACTATACCCTCCCAACCTTGATCTTATAACTACTTTTTTTTAATTAATAAAATATGCAAGTTTATATATATATATATATATATATATATATATATATATATATATATATATATATATAGTTTGTAAATGCATTATATTCATTTGCATTTTCATAATACCAACATTGACTTCATTGCCACCATTATTCATGCTGAGAATCTTTGAAGTGATAGAGTGATCTTCTAGGATTTTCTTAAGAATGATGCCCCACTTTCTTTGGTAGTTAAGGGAGATTTTCAATGCAATTCTCCACCAAAATGAATATAAAAGCTATTCCAAAGACCACTCTATGTCCACTTTAAACTTTGACTATATCATTATTGATTGTGATTTATATGATTTCAAGTTGCTAGTAACCCTCTTACATGGTCTAATGGCTGAAAATTTGTTCACATTATATATTCCTCATTGACAATAATTGGTGCAACCCCTTTCAAAATATAAAAAAGTTAACATTGTTGTTTCTGATCACAGGCCCATCATTTTTAGCTCCAGAAACAATACAGACTCTACTCCTAAGCCTTTTAAATTTTAATATTTTTGACTAAATAGAGATGATTGTGAAGAAAATATAAATTATTGCCGGAATGTCCCTTATAATACCTTTGGGATCCTCGAGATTATTGAAAATTTAAATAAACTTAGGTAAATCTAATACATGGAACAAAAGTACTGCTTTCAAATTTTACTAATCTTTATAGATAAGAAAATATAATTTTAAATAATGAAAATAATTTTGAAGCATGCCCTTCTGATCCCAATAGAGTTATTTCTTACAAAGCTAGAGTCACTTTAATTTAGACACACAATGATATTGAACTCTTCTGAAAACAAAACTTATATTGGAAATAAGAAATTGAAAAATAATAATGGAGTTTATCATAATTGGCTTAATAAGAGAAGGCATGTAAACATAATGAGATTAAAAATCTTCAAGGTGTTAAACTGATCATCTCTGAAGATATCTACATCTTTGATATTAATTATTTACAAAATCTGTATAATTATAGGCCAAGTTTTCACCAACTTATCTCACATTCCTCCTATCATATCTATTGATAGTCAAAGCAATCTTGATCTCAATTTCTTGCCATAAAATGATAAAAATTGGAGTGTAGTTATTTCATTAAAGCACAATACTTGCTCTGAGTCAAATGGCTTCCCATTAGAATTTTTCACCAAATTCTAGTACATTACTAGTGATGACATTTTCAATGGCGTTAGAGAATTTTTTTGTAATGTTCCTCTTCTAAAATAAGTTGGTTGCATTTGCAATGGTGTTAGAGATGACATTGTGTATGCTTTCTAGGTTTAGTTAGTTACTATAGGAAATTTGTAATAGGTTTTTCTCATATTGCAGCATCTTTAACAAGGTTATCTCAAAAGGTTCTACCATTCATTTGGAATGAAGAGTGAAGAATTTTTTCAAAAGTTGAAACAAGTATTAACTATATCAATTGTAGTAATACTACCACAAGAAAGAAAAGATTATAAATTGTCTACATTGATATTTCTCAGGTGGGACTTGAATGTGCAATGATGCAAGAAAATAAATTCATTGTGTATGCATGATGATAATTAAAAACTAATGAGAATATATACCCATTACATCAAATGGAATTAATTTTGGTAGTTCTTGCCCTTAAGATATGGTGGCATTATTTATATGCAATCTTTAAAATATATCATCAAACAGACAGAACTAAATTTTAGATAAAGAATATGGCTTGAATTAATTTGCAACTATGAGACATTATACAATATTATCTTGGAAAGGCTAACATCATACCAGATGCACAAAGTGGAAATGTAACATTGATTGTCATTATATCAATCAGTCCATAATTAAATTAATTCAAAAAATGAGCATCAAACCTACATGAGAAATATTTCATATAATGTTCTTGATACTATTGAAGCGGAACCTACAATCAAAACCCATATGCCCAAATGAAAAATGAAGAATATCTAAACTAAAAGCTGATATAGTGAAGGGCTGAGAACTGACATGAAACTTTAGCATTGATGATACATATATCAATGTGACATAATATGGGTCCCAAATATATGTGAATTTAAGTGTTAGCAAAAGTACACAATTTAGGGTACACAATACATCTTGGAAATTACAAGATGTGTTAAGATTTTAAGTAATTATTATAGTGGCCAGAATTGAAGCATGGCATATCAAAATTTGTTGTTAAATGCTATGAATGTTGCATAGTTAAAGCTGAATACCAAAGTTCTGGTGAACTTCTAAAACATCTTAAAATACTTGAATGAAAATAGGCTGCATTTCTATGAATTTGTAATGCGACTACCGAAGGCAATGTATAAAACTTGTGCTATTTTGGTTATTTTTTGATAGTTGACCAAGTTAACTCATTGTATTCCAATTTGTCAAACTGATTTGATAGAAAAGTTTGCCAAATTATATATCATGGAGGTAATCTGATTGCATGGAATTCATAAGACAATTGTTTCCAAATGTGATAGAAGATTCACAACCCCTTATTAGTAAGTTGTACACCAAGATCTTGGAATAACCTTAGCTATTAGTATTGCTTTCCATCCATATCCTAATTAACAAATATAGTGGGTAAATTGTAACAACCCAGGTTGTTACTTAGGTTAATTAAGACTAATCTAAGTCTTAATTGAAGTTCTAGTTCTCTAAATAAAGTCAATAGGAACGTATCTTTAAGACCTAGGTCAAATTAGGAGTCAAATAAATCAAATCTGAAATTCTAGAAAATTTCAAACCCTAGAAATTGACTTTTTATTTAAACCTCAAATTGAAAATCTGACTTCACCATTGCATTCAGAACACCCAAATTAGTTATGGGTGAAGCTTTGAATCATTTGGAGGTCGTTGAATTTTTGGTGAATATTTTAATAATCTTTAATTACCTGAAAATTCAAATAATTAAATACTCATCGAAACAAAAATCTGAGTGCACCGTTGCGTTCCTTACCCCTCATTTAGCTAGGGGAGATATATTGGAAAAATTTTGGAATGAGTTCAATTAGCTAAATTTGATTAATAAAATTATAATGAATTATTATAATAATATTATTATTTAATCAAAGTTAAAGGCGTCGTCTCCCCCTTTCTCACGCCGTTACCCTAAATTTATTCCACGCCATCTATCTGGACGGATCTTCCTTGCCGTTCGATCAAAGATCGAACGGCCAAGACCCTTTCTTCTCCGCGCTCGCGATGGAGGTCGACGTGTGCCTCGTACGCAGACACGCGGCAGCTGCTTCGCCGCGTGGTCTCCTTCCCACTGCCTAAGAGGTTGGCATAAATCTTCCACCAGTCCATTAATTTGGGGTTTTGGGTGTAATCTTGTTGAGTCGAAGGCATCAACCCATTCGGGCCCTCATATCGAACCAAGCAAGTCTTCACCGTCCGTCGAGGTACCCTTCTACCTTCACTTCATTTTTATGTAATTCAGCTCGTAAGCTTATTTCAATACATTGATTGCTTCAATATCATGTTAGATCGATGAATTAACGGTTCGATTTTTCCAATTTTGTGATCTCCATACAGTGCTTTCCGTTAAAAACGACTGACCCGAAGCGTAGCTGTTAGGGTTTGATCCAGTCAGAGCTATACACATCCTCCGGTCTCGATACAGGTACCAATCGAAAGGTCTCTCCGAGACCTTTCGATCGGTATGTGGGCCGGCCATTAAGAACACCGGAATGGCCTTCGTCTTGGCTGCCCTAGCCGAAGGTATCCGAAATTTGCTGAGCCCAATTGGAGACCCGTGTAGTGAAGGGTCGGGCTTATCCCGACCCGATTATCCATTTCAGGTTCGCGTGATGATGCGAGCTGTAGTGGTGGGCCCGGGCAGATGCGCTGTTGATTCTGGAAGGCGCCACGTGTTGCCTTCTGCACGAGTGGGACCCACTGCTGAATCTGTTCAGCAGATATGCCTCATTTACGGTGAGTGTGGGCCCCACTCGCGTGTCCCGGCCAACCAAGTGTTGGCAGGTGTCAATTGTGGGCCCACTTCCAGCAGCAAATGAAATAATAAATATATATATATATATATATATATATTATTTGTTAATAAAATAATAAAATCTGTTAATTAGAATTAAATTTAACAGATTTATATGAAGTAATTATGTACTAAAACTTTAAATATTCATATCTTAATAAATATAAATTCAAATATAGCAAATGAATATATCACTGTGATCAAAAAATTATGAGAAATATTATGGAACCATTAATTTTTCATTTTGATTAATGATTCACATAGTGATATTTAGGGTATTTAAATAATTCCAAAAATGTTACAAAACTTCAAATAGTCATAATTTTGTACCCCTTAACCCAAACATACCCAATATGGGTCTTAAAATACTCACAAAACCCTAAAGAACATTTTAGTAGGGTTAATCTTGCTGTTTGGATTAGTATTTGACTAATGACATTTAGGACCTAACCCTAATTAGCCTAATTTGGCCTAGAACTTCAACTAACCATAAGTTGGTCATCTTTGCTCCAAATCAGGTGATCCAAACACCAATCTAGATCAGCAAAATCTAATCTATAGAGATCTATAAAAATATTTAGGATCCAACAGTTAGATTTGCTAATCACCCCTAATTACCCTAAAACTTGATTAGTAAATATTAGTAGATTTAATAATCCAAATTGGACAAATTAAGTTTTATAGAACTCCTAGGACCTACTAGAAGCTAACTGTAGGGTTGGATTAGTGATTGAGTGATTAATTTTACTAATCACTTACGAATCACCTTAAATCTTAATTAGGCCATAACTTAGCCAAATGGAGTCCAAATTGAACCTACCACTAGTCATTAGAATCAGTGAATCAATTGTGACATACAGCCACTAAAATTATTCAATTTGGACACTAAATGATAAAATTAGGATTTTTAACCCTTAATCAAGATTCCTTAATTACTCTTGAAACCCTAGATCTTGTTTTTGCTATAACTAAGCCAATACATATCAAAATTCATTAATTTTAGGTTCTATGGAAACCTTAGGGCATAACCTTTAATAAACTGACAAAAAATATATATATCATTAGGGTAAAATTACCAAAATACCCTTATAGGTCAAATTCCTTAATTTGACCTTATAAGGATTAATATTAAATCAAAATTTATGATCTTACTGTCTAAACTCATATTAGATAGTAAGTAATCATTCCACTTGGTTAAAATTTAGAATTTAACCCTAAATTTATAAAGATGAGATTTAGACCCTTAATTAGGGGCAAAATAATAATTTTTGCCCAAAATTAGGGTTTAGCATTTTAAAACCCTAAAAATCACATTCTAATCATTTCAAGCATAAATAAAGTGAGTTAGGACAGAAATTAGATAAATTTAATCCTTAATTTGATTTTTGATCAAGATCTCAATCTAAAGTTCTTAAGGAAACTCTTAAGTAAAATTTGAGTGTTTCCCTTCCTTAATCATTCCTAGATCTTTCCATAAGTTTTATAACACTAATTAGGATATGTGTCATGAGAGATACTCTTAGTAATTAAGAGCTTGGATACTTAAGACTCGGAATAGATCTTAGGTTAAAATTCATTTATTAGGTAAATTGGGTTATTCAATAAGTGAAACCTTGAGTTTATTAGTTTATAGATTTTCTTAGTTTATTTAAATGATTATTTTATCTTTGAACCTTAGGACTAAGAATAGAGATCTATCCTAATAAATTGATTTATCATTAGGATTTGCCTTAACACTTAATCAGTGAGATGGAATTAAAACCTTAGTCCTTAAGATGATCTTGTGATTAAGAACTAAATTTCATTCTTTGAAATTTGATTCTTAATCCTTAAAATCGTGATTTGACTACTCAAGATTAATTTGGGATTTATAAAATAATAACTTAGGACGTTTGATTTATTCTTTTAACTTAATTAAGTGACATATAATTTATAAGTATTAGAACTTTACTAGTTCTAATATTCCTTTAACTTGTAGGCTCATGATTCTAAGTTACAGACAGTGTATGAATTGAGGATTCTAAATTTTATGTAACTTAGAGTAGTTAGAATGTCTCAAATAGAAAATAAAGTGATATCACAACTGTTATTTAGTATTATTCTATATTCAATGAAAATTGTATAATATGCTTTCCTTTTTGCTTTGGATTTATTTACCTTTGGATATATTGCATTAAACATAGAATATTGAATGATCATTTTTATGTTAATTTTGATGGCATTACATATTTTTAGAAGGTTATTTGGTGGAAAATAGTTTTATCAAACCTGAGGAGATATGTCTTTTTTAGTCTGCCATGTAGTATGACTTTACTTGAGAATGGTTTTGGACTATGACTACTTTCCTAGTGCCTGTAGGATAGCTGTTGGGCTAGGACTACTTTCCTAGTGCCTGTGGTTTTGGACTAGGACTACTTTCCTAGTGCCTGCTGTTTTTGACTAGGACTACTTTCCTAGTATATCTGGGACTACTTTTCCAGATATTGGCTGTTTCTGACTAGGACTACTTTCCTAGTATATATAGGACTACTTTTCCAGATGAGCAGATGGACTTTACTGGTGGCAGGACTAATTAGGAATATCTCATTTCTGGTAGTTACTTTTCAGTTACTTCATTTGTATTACAGTTACTTTATAGTTGTCTTTTATTTACTTTATAGTTTTGGCCAGCTCTTACCTTACAGATCAGTTCATTTCTGCTATATTTTTATTTTCTGCAGTTCTTACTTGTCTTATAGTTTAGTATGCATGTTGATACATTTTCATTTTCTGTATTCTTACTTGTCTTATAGTTTAGAACGCATCTTGTTATATTTTCATTTTCTGCAGTTCCTTTGTACTCACAGCTTTGAATATATTCAGTTTTACCTTTCAATAATTCATTTTTATCTTTGGCATGTTAGGATGTTAGAATTTTACTTTCAATATTTGTACTTTTAGATTAGTTGTAAGTAGCATGTCTTATATTGATCATGTACTTAGACGTTTCATTTGTGTATAGTAGATCTCCTTATGCATTACTTAACCTTTTTTACAGCTTGAGTTGAGGATGTGCTTACCTCACAACTTGTTAAGTTATAATTAAGTTAATTATAACTTTGTTACCTTTCCTTACTGCTTACTGCTCCTATGATTGTTTAGCATTGTGATATCATTAAAAGTTAACAATTTATAGCCTAAAATGTACTTAGACATTTTGTCTAACTATATTTTTTTTTTGTTGGCTGGGGCCCTACCATTGTGAAACCGACAATGGTAGATTCTGAGCTGTTCGAGGTTGTGGGACCTTTTGGAGATCCTGTTCAGGAGGAGGAGCATACAGGAGAAGATTAGTAGTTTCTGTCTGATACTGTGAGGATATGAGAGACTCTACTCTTTTTACTGCATAAACTTTATCACTATTTTGTAATAATACAAGATTTAACTGCTTTACTTTTCATGTTTATGTATTCTGAGTTGTACAGTTTTATCTGGATTGTATGGATGTTACTCTTGTTTTTCTTCCGCACTCTGATAAATTATAGTATACTCATTTAAGTGATTGTTTTTGTTACTACTCTTTGTTTATTAAGGCACATCCTCCCTTGACATTTAATTAAGGAGGCCTATTCCTTAATCTAAATGTTAAGTGAGAGTTTGTTAAGTGACGACCACCTCCTAATCTGGGTGATTTGGGTGCGGCCGCCACATAAATAAAGTACCTAAAGATTTGTTATGTATGTATACTCAATATTTCAAAGAAAGTTGGGAAGCCCACTTAGCCTTAGCGGAGTTTTCTTATAACAACAACTATCAGGAAAGTATCAATTTGGCACTTTACGAAGCATTATATGATCATAAATGCAGTACTCCACTGACCTAGATGCAAGTTGGAGATGTTCAGTTGTAGGAATCAGAACTAATAGAGGAAGATAATATGCAGATCCATTTGATCAAGAAATGAATTATGATAGTATAGGATAGGAAAATGAAGTATCATGATGAAAAACATCGCAAATTAGAATTTCAAGTCAATGATCTTGCATATCTTAAAGTAAGTTCTATGAAATGTGTTCAACATTTAGGTGTGAATGGCAAATTAAGTCCATGCTAAGTGTGACTATTTAAGATAGCATCCAAAGTTATGTCATCAACATATAAACAGAAGTTTCTTGAAAGCTTTGCAGCAGTTCATGATATGTGTCATATATCTTCACTCTGAAGATGTCTGTTGAAGCCAACATAAGAAATTCTTATACCATATATTGAACTTTAGCCAAACCTCACATTTGTCAAGGAATCCATATAAATTTTTGAAAGAGATCTTAAGCAGTTAAGAAACCACAATATTCTAATGATTAAAGTCTAGTGAAAAATTCATACTACCGAGGAATCCACCTAGGTGAGAGAGGAAATGATGCAACAAAGATATCCATAACTGTCAATGCTCAAGGTATTTAAACATCTATATATGTTTATTTCTTTTCCTTGTACTGTGATGCCAGTTACGACATAATTCTTTAGTACGGGAGTTTGTAAGAAACTCATAGTTACTACCACCCTTAATTATACTTAATTAAAGTATAAACTCATTATTATTAGACTCAAAATATTGTTAAGAGCCTACCCTTAAAATTTAGAGCCAATTAGATTAAAGATGAATTTTTGGAATGTTTTAATAATACTTTTATGCTAAAAAAAATGTGAGAAATATTTTAACCTCAAGCTCCAAAACAAATCACATATTTAGATTTCTCTTGTCAAAATGAACTAGGGGTGAGAATTAGAGACTATTTAGACTTAAAATAGTCAAAAATATTCGCTAAAGACATTTTATATTTTTTTTAAATCTAAACATATGCTTTATTGTATTTACTTAAACGACGGAAATCCTTTGTCAGCTAGAACACAAACCAACGGGATCAACCAATAAGCAATGTCTCATTACTGGTAGATAACGCGATTTGTCGTCTAACTGAGCCAGATTTGTTGGATATGTCGTCTTGTTAAGATTAAATCTAGTCATCATCTTCATCCACGCATCAGGCAAACCCCACGCTTGTTTCTGGAGACTTAGCGTGGCCAATCCGGAGAATTCAACAAGTAAACAATTCTTCATTCATTCTTCAGTTGATTTAGAAAAAAACGAGCACTTAAGGACCAAAAAAACACTTGAATTTTCGACAAGAACCTCCGACCGATGTGTCAATTTTCGGCAAAGGTACTAACTCCAACCTGTTTCTTACAATTATTTTTTTTTGAAATTCAATTTCACATGTATTTCACTTTAGAAACAAAATTAGACACAAAAATCGTCAACTTCGTCGATCAACCATTGTGTAAACAGTAGTGAACCCTAGTTCGACGAAAAATTTATGGTTTTTGATCCCGACCAATAATCAATGGGGTTTTGGCACCATTCATGTGTTTTAGAGTGAGGAGTCGATTGAGGGGTAAATCAAGGCAATAGGAGGCCTGAGCACCGAATAATTGGCCGTCTTAGGTACTGCGCACAGTAATTTTCTGGCAAAATTTCCATCCATTCCTTAGTTATGCCAATTGATTTTAGTTTTGAAAGCCTTTTATTTATCGTAATTTGAAACATAAATTAGAACCTAAATTAGCATAATTGATCGTCGATACTAAGGAGCTGCGTAGTGCCAAGCAATAATTTGTGGGCAAAATTAGGGCTTTGGGATCGAGGAGCACGTTGGTATGGTTCGACGCACGATGAGACGAGGAGCATGTCGGTGGGTCGCACAGTGTCGGAGGTGGCCAGAGATATTCGGAATTTGCCATGGAATTTCAATCATCACAAAATCTTCACGAGATGCATCCCTTGATGAAGATGTATAGTAGCCGGTGGTTCTGTTTGAGGCCCACGCTATTTCAGGAAAGAGTTTTCTAGTGGAATATTCTGACCCGTCGGGTAATAATTTCAAAAGATTTGAAAAACTAATACAAAATAAATTATTGAAATAATTTGAGAGATGTAAACCCAAAAATAGTCAAATTACATTTTAAAATGATAATAAAAATAAGAGAAATTTAAATATAAAATAAAATATTAATTTTGACAATTAATTTTATTAATCATGTGAGCAAATTCCGCGACGTCTTATTGGTGATAAAAGTGGATTTTACTACCCAGAAGCAAGGTGATTTGAGTTTGATTAAACTTTGGAAAATAAAATTTTGAATATAAATTTGAGATTTGAGATTTAAATGATGATAGCAAGAATGTGAAAAAAGAAAATACCAAGACATAAAATTTATAGTAGTTAGGGTACTTCTGGCCATAAATTCACCTCATATAGAAAATAGAATACACTCCTTTTTCATCAACAGAGAAGCATTCCCAGACTGCTCCTCAGTCACCATAAAAAGGAAAACAAAGAAGTTTAATGACTGCTGACGTTTCCACTCTGTTAATAGATTAGAGGAAGAAACATCATAGATTACATCCTCGACTTGGCAATGACAGTGCTGATGGTTCCATTAACATCAGCACTTCCCATCACTTCAGAATCATCTTCGAACTGCTCCTCAGTCACCCCTGCAATCCAATCCTATAATTAAAAACAAAGAATTGCAGCAAGCTCACAAATCCATAATGAGTTCGGAGGGCTCTTGCCTTTTCCCATGGCAGCGGTGGAAGAGATGCCTCCCTGCACGGTCCTCAGATAACGATCATAATAATTGGCCCCCGACCACTTCTGGTGCGCGAGTGTCTCCACGCAATTGTTCCTCTCCTCTCTCTGTATCTTCTCGACGTAAGCCAGCATCCCCTTGTAGGCAAACTCCCTTGCAAAGGTATCTGTGGCCAGGGCGTCGGCATGGAATCCGGCGAGCGTAATGAATTGCCAGCAGAATCCCAGCCTCGCAATCCTGGGAATGAACTCTATCATGTCCTCGTCAGTCATCCCCGCAGCGTCCCAATTGAAGGACGGCGATAGGTTGTAAGCCAGCATCATGCCCGGGTTCACCGCCTTCACTCCCTGCGAAAATTTGAGGCAGTCCTCGAAATCAGGGCTGGAGGTTTCCATCCAAATGAGGTCGGCATGCGGGGCGAACGCCTGGCCGCGCACCACAGCTGCCTCCACAGAACCGTGGAAACGGTAGAAGCCTTCCCGAGTTCTGGGGGCGTCCCAGTCCCAGCAAACCTCCCCTGCGCCCAGCCGCTCTGCGATGTCGCGGCATTGCTCATGCGAAAGACCCTTCGCAGCGCCCGCCCATTCATCAGCCCGCCTTTGCTTTTCGTGCTCCGGGACGGTTTGGAGGTTGATGGCTCCGAGAACGGCATCAGAGAAGGTCATGAGGCCGGCCTGGGAAAGCCAGGCATCCTCGACAGCCTGCAGCTCGGGGCCCGACTTGCCGGCCGCGGCGGCAACGGAGAGGGCGGCCACGAGGCTTCGGCGTCCGGAGAATTCCGGATTGGTGGCCCCGAGAATGAACGGGTGGTCGCGGGGGTCAACATTGGACTGAATGAGGGTGGCGGCGACAGCGTCGGTGCGGGCGATGAGGACGGTTTCCACACCCATGACGTCGAACTGGAGCCTGGCGGCCACGAGGCGGTTGACGTGCTCGAAGACCGGGACGAGGACCTTGCCGGCCATGTGGCCGCACTTCTTGGCGAGGGAGGATTGGTCCTCGATGTGAACACCGGCGGCGCCGCGCTCAACGAAGAGCTTGCAGAGCTTGACGGTGGCGGTGGGGCCGCCGAAACCGGCGTCACCGTCGGCGATGATGGGGCGGAGGTAGTCAACGAAGGGGATGTCGGAGCGGCGGTGGCGGGGCATGGTCATGCGAGCCTCTCGTTGCTTGCGGTCGTGGAAGAGCTGGGCAAAAAAGAGGTGCTCGACCTTGTTGGGGACGGTGTCGTAGGGATAGTCCGCTAGGTCGGGACCGGGCTCGTTGGTGGAGGTGTGGGTGGAAGAGCACTGCCAGCCCGAGACGTAGACCGTCTCCAGGTATCTGGCCATCAAAGCCACCTGCACGGGGTCCAGCGCGCCGAAGGTTCGGGAGGCCGTGCCCGACGAATGGTGCGCTTTCAAAATGCGCCACAGCTTTTTCGCCATTTCGTCGGACGCGTACGACTGCTGCAGGCTGCCGCGTAGGCACACGACGTCACGAGCACAGTACGGCCGCTTCGTCTGACGGAAACGCTCGGTGCCCCACCAAGACTCCACCGCCGCCACCTCCGCCTCAAACCTGCCCTCCTCTTCTTCCTTCCATAAATCCAAACACGCAATCATTAGGAAAATTGCTCTTAATTAAGAAATCTGTATGCAAGTGTTCTTTAAAAGAAATTATGAATTGTATAACCGCAATAAAACTGCGAAGAAAATAATTAACGATCTTAACGGTCTTAAGCTTATATTAAGAAGTCTTTGAACGCACACGAGAGGAAGCGCTTCTAACCATAAGGGACGCAGGGGAGGGGCCAGCGAAGGGTGCCATGATGGGAGCTCTTTCTTAGGAACTCTACAAATAGATGACAGATAAATAACTTTGCATGAAACCAATCTCCTCTCCCTTTCAATTTATAATGTCCATCTGCTTCTTCCTTCAAAATAAATTATTATTATTTTTTTGTTGATAGAGAGAGATTCAAGATATAATACAGTATTTTTTGGTCATCTCCATACCCACCCGAAACTTCTAAGAAATATTGGACTCCATTCAAACAAACCAATCCTATTCTCAACTCATCTCACTTTAACATAAAGAAATACTATTTAAATTTATTAATATTCGTAATTAAAAAAATTCATTCAATAAAATTTAAATATAATTTTATTAGTTTTTATTTATTTTTATTAAAATAATACAAATATTATTTTTAAAATTTATATTGAAATAATATCCAAATTTTATTGAATAAGTTTTCTTAAATAAAATCTAAATAACATTTCTATTAACAAGAAAATGTATATCAATTATCAATTGTTGGTGACTTAAATATAATCTTTTTATATGTATGTACGAACACATTTATTTTATTATATATATATATATAAATAATTTTTTTTTTCTAAGAGTATGTGTGGTAGTTGAATTTGAATTTGATATGGGATAATAAATTCTGAGACTCACTCAGTGAGCTTTAATATATATATATATATATATATATATATATATAATTTTTTTTAAAACCTGAAATTTTGTTGATTGAAAAATGTCTTATATATTCAAATTAAGTGGTTACAAAATAATATAGAATATAAAAGTCAAAATCCAACTCCTAAAATAAATTAGACCCAAGTTTAACTTGTGTCCAATCTCCACTCAACCAAAAACAAACAAAAGGACAGCATGCATACCCAAAAAAGATAAAGAATGGTGCATAGAGATATAATAACCAAAAACATGCAAGAGAAAGATCACATAATGCATGTAATGCAGAATAGCAGTCAACATATCGCTATCTTGACAAAAGCAACTGAAAAATAAGCATGAAGCACAAGACCCAGCTTCACAGCATTTCGAGGAGAAGGTCCACAGCACCACAACCTATCAATTGGGCAATCCTTCAAGCCTACAATAAAAGACTACAATACACCAACAACACTGCACACACTAGAGAAAAATGCAGGAGATGCAGCAAACAACAAACTGCAAATTGCAAGTACAGGAAACCAACAAATCTGTAAAATAGGACTATAGAGAAGTCCAGCAATCAAACCAGCAAAAGAGCAATCCTGCATAAGAAACATCACAAACTAACCACCAAACCTATAAAAAGGATCACTAAGCTCAATAAAATGCAATGTATAAAATAGACTAAGACCGAAATAAACAAAAGGCACAAAGAACTGAAAGAACCAGGTCACAAGAAGCTGTTACTCCTGTTGATAATGAACCAACTAAGCAGCTGAAACAAATCCTCAACAAAAAAACTCACTTCAAAAACTCCAGCTAATCAATAGGCTAAACAATACCAATAAAAAAGCCACTCCAACAGAAAAGACAAACCACCAAGCGATAGAAAAAGCCACACCATATATATATATATATATATATATATATATATATATATGTATATATATATATATATTTTTTTTACGAGATACCTGTAAGTTTTATTGATAAGAAAAAAGAGATACAAAAAAGGGTTGGGTGGTTACAATCATATCCTACCTCTAAAAGTCCAAAAACCAACCCGAAAAAAGAAGGACCCAGGGTATATCCTAAAAGGTCCAACCAAAAGAAAAAATACAACCTACAATAATTAAAGGAAGTGTCAAAATCAAAAAAGTCCAGGACAATCTTCGACTCATCGATCCAAGCCTCCAAAGGATCCTGCAAGATGTACTCGCTAAACATATTAAAAGGAAATGAACACCTACCTTTAGGCTACGCATGGGGACGCACAAACTTAATCTGGAACCGAGAGCCAAACCTGCAGAAGAGATCATCCCACACCTGCCACAAAAACTTCCCACACGAAATATTAGATGAAAAAACTTTCTCAAACCAAAGAGGCATGAATCCCACATCAGAGTAAGTGACAGACAGAAACGCAGAATTGGGAACAGAGAAATAGCCCCCAGCAGACAACTGGAGCAAAGCCAAAACCCGCACATGAAGCCAAGGAATAAACCCAGCGCCAGCCCACAGCACATAATGGCAATTAAAAGGATAATGGATAATGCGAAATCTATGGCAACCGAAAACAATCAGAAAATTAACAACGAGAGAGGCTTGAAAACAACCAATCCGCCATATCTGAGAGCACGTACGCAAATAAGACATAGAGACAGAGAACATTTTCGCATAAAGAGAAGCCCATGACAGCAGAAACCAATGCAAATGTAAAGTATGACAGTGCAAAATAGACCAGCACAGCACAGCACAAGTATCCACCCATCTTATACGAACCATCCATAAATCTAGAACCCAATTGGAGCATAAGAACTTCAGAGCCAGCCAGCAAATCAACAAATGGAAAAGGTAAGTTTTAGTTTTGAGAAATCTGCTCAAGTTTAAAAGATGCAGCAATCTGTGACAATAAGCTAAGGTCTGGTTGGTAAAGAGAAAGTTATTCCACTCGGCAGGATTAAGCAGATTAGAAAAAAAATAAATACTGAGACTTCGCCAGCAGCAGCAATCCAGCCCGTTGAAATTAAGGAAAGCTACCTTAATAGTAAGATAACGCATTAAGAGATCCACGCAAAAAACTTTACCTTTAAGAATGCAGTTCTGAAAAAAATCACAAGAGCAGTTGTTTGACATACTCAGTTTTTATATTTTTCCAGCTGAAAGTTGAATCTTTGAAAGCATTGATGGTTTTGTTGACCTCCTTTTTAATTTCATTAATAATTTTGACAGTGTTGAAGGGAGCCATGTGGTGTTTTGCTTTGTTTCTAGCATTCCAGATGTGCAAAAGAGTAAAACTGTCAAATAATTGGCCCACATGAACCTTTTTTTTCATGGGCCAACGATTTAAAAGATCTTTAATGTTAATAGGGCAATGAGTATTAAGCATAATATTCAGCGACGACCAGACGATTTGGCTGGACAAATTGTTAAAAAAAAGATGAGTGATAGTTTCCACATTTGATAGACAACATTGGCACCTAGAAGCAAGATTGAAACCTTTGGATTGAAGGATAGTATCCACACTAATAAAGTTATGAAAAAGCCTCTATAGGAATATACTAAGCAGATTTGGTATGCAATTACTCCAGATCCAATTAGGAAAATCAGACAACTTGTGAATTCTGCAGACTTGCCAAAGAGAGGATAATTGGATTTTTCCATTATAGCAAAAGGGAGAGTTTACCACTTTCGAGTTGACCAATGAGGGAGACCTCTTAAGGATGTTGTCAACCGTTTCAATAAGGAGCAAAACTTGAAGAAATTCAGTTTTCCATTCATTGTTGGTGTTAAGGCATTTAGCTAGAGTGAGTTTTTGATTCATTATAACAGGGGCTGATTTGGCTAAAGTTTTAGAAGAATACCAACAATCAAACCAAAAAGAGGTGGAGGTGTCAAAGGCTTCCCAGGTAATATTGTCTTCACTTAACTCTCTGAAAGCAAGCATTCTAGACCAAGTTATCGAGTCAAAAATTTTCTGGGTGGTTTGGGAGGGGTGGGAACGAGCACAATATTTGGCTAGAAGGATTTCTGACCAAATCGAATTAGAGGATCTGAATTTCCACCACAATTTAAGGGAAAAGGCTCTATGTAAGGAGTGTAAACATCTAAAACCCAGACCACCTTCAATGGTAGGAAAAGTGAGAGTATCCCAGAAGCACCATATCATCTTACTGCAGTTTGGATGCACCCAAAGGAATTTGTTGAAGATGCCTTTGAGTTTGTTATGATTATATTTAGTGGGAGAGGAAACTTCCAGCCAGTAGAGAGGAATAGTGTTTAGGACAAACTTGAGAAGAACCAAACGGCCACCCTGAGATAGGTAATTAAGCTCCCAGCCTTGAAGTTTACTAAAAATGGAATCGACGAGGTTAATATAGTTGCTATTTTTATTGTGGCCAATTGCAATCGGGATGCCCAAATACTTGAAAGGGAGCTTGTCAACCTTAATTTGCAGCAAATCTGCAAGTCTATTAATCATTCTAGTTGAGGCTTTGGGACTAACAAAAAATTGAGATTTTTGAATATTAATTTTAAGCCCAGAAATTTGTTCCAAGCAGCCAATGAGATTTTGAATTTTTTCAACCGACTTTCCGTTGGAATTACAGAAAATGATAATATCATCCGCATAGGCAAGATGGGAGACCAGAAAATTGCCTCTAACTTTGAAGTGAAAAGTGGGGTCATTTTTGAACAAATCATTAATGTTTATGGACCAATAATTGAAAGCCAGGATGAACAACAAAGGGGAAATGGGATCACCTTGCCTAAGCCCACGTTCAGATTTATAAAAACCACTAGCCTTACCATCAATAAGGATCGAGAAATAATTATATATATATATATATATATATATATATATATATATATATATATATTAAACAGAACCTGTATATTTTATTGATAAGAAAACTAATTTTACAAAACGGGTTGGGAGGTTACAATAATACCTAAAACTAAAAGACCAAAATCCAACCCAAATAGAGATGGTCCCAAGGAGTGCTCCTAAAAGGACCATCCAAAAATATAAAATACAAAACAAAATATCAAAAACACCGGATCGGAAGAACGCATCCTCACAGACCGAAGAAAGGCGACCTACACAAAGATCGTCGATAGAAATAATGAACGGGAGGTGAGGGCGTACCTGCGAGACCGTCCGGACCGCCTTCCAAAGAGTCCAGGAAACCATCGAAACAGAGGTAATACCTGCTAAAGGAATAAGGACGAAAACCCAACCATACAGCACTTGCCAAAATTGACCAGTGACCAAACGCACGATCCGGTAAATAATAGAATCAGAGGCCCGATTATAAACACAAACATCCCAAACCAAAACACCAATACTAGCAATTCCAAAAAGAGAAATAGGCAAACCCACCAATAAAAGCACAGCAGCACAAATGAGAGGATTTCGCCAACTAGACCAACCAACATCCATAAGAAAATGAAACCAGCAGCTACCAATAGGTATCGCAGAGCATAAATTCAAGGCAACATAAGACAGCCAAACACAACAAGAATGAGAACCCAGGGTCCTCTGCCTTGAAAGAAGGAAAATAATAATATCACCTGTAGAAATTCACAAAACTAACATATCCTGAAATAAGCCAAACCTCCACTTGAACATCCCACTAGCACTTTTCGCATAAAAACTGATTTTGGCAAGACGGGGAACCACCTCAACAAACTGGGAGCCACACACACACTGGTTTGAAATGCTGGAGTAAACGCTTCCGAAAGAAACAAAAATCAGATCCTTAACCAAAATGAGAAGCCGACAATAAGCAAGAAATCCGTTGTTGGGATAGCAATTGGGCAGCCCCAAAAAGAGACCTGACCCAACTACCAGATCCCAACCAGCCGGACCCGACTCAGACAAAACCTTTTCACTCCAGATTAAATAATTTTTTGGTATGAAAAACATTTATATTTTTCCAACTAAACAGCTTTTTATCATTTATATTGATGAAAATGTTAACCTCATCAATTATTTTTAGAGTACAAATCTCAGCATCACACTTAAAGTTTTTATACTTTGCTTGATTTCGAGCACCCCAAATGGCCCAAAGGATGAAATCATCGGCAAGATTACCAATATGGAGTTTACGATGCTTCGTTTTTGGCCAACGGTTGAAGATTGCTTCAATATTTCCACACGGCGTGACCGGGGCCATTTTAAGATTACACTAGATTGCTTTGCTGAAGGAGCTACTTATGAAAACATGATTAAGTGTTTCGTAATCATTACAGCATTGACAACGAGAAGCCAGGGAGTAACCAACACTTTGCATTTTTTTGTCAACACTAATGAAGCCATTGAAGAGTCTCCAAAGAAAAATGCTTTTGAGGTTAGGTAAACTTCTATGCCAAATCCAAACCGGGAAGTAGGGGGAGCTGTGGGATCTACAAAAGTTCCAAAGGGAAGACAAATTTATTTTCCAGTTTTTGCAGAAAATAGAGATAGCAGATTTGGAAGAGTCAAACTTAGGGTGGAACGCCATAATGTTGTTTTTCACTTCCTCAGAGCAAATTTCTTGAAGGATGGACTGGTTCCATCCACTATTATGCGAGAAAATTTCAGCAACCTTAAGTTTTGGATATATTCTATGAGAGTGATTTGTGTACAGCGCCTTATCATTAAACCAACAATCGTACCAAAATGAAATGGAGGAGTCTAGATTATCCCAAATTATAGATTCCTCAACCATATCCCTAACCTTAAGCATTCTTTTCCAATTAAAGGAATCGGTGATTTTGTTTTGAACCACCGCCGAGTGCGAGCAAGAGCAATACTTAGCGAGCAGAATTTTAGACCGAAGGGAGGAGGAGGTCCTAAACTGTGATGATCGGGGATCGAAGTTCGAGAGTCTTTAAAGAACAATTCATCTCAATTGGAAATATATATATTTTTATAATTCAAGAGGACATAATAAAATAAAATAATAATCCACAGTCATTTTATACATAGAGCCAAAATATATATGAAAAGTTACAACAGTTTGAATTTTTACAAAATATGAAATAAAATATCTACATTCTTCTGCTTCCTTTAATTCTTCTTCTTTAAATCTTAACAGATCTTCTAAACTTTTTTTTTTAATTATCAAAACCTGAAAAATTCAGTTTACCAGTCAGGTAGGAGTACGCAAATTATTCTTATAAGAATAAATCTAGCATCCTATAATAGGTATGAATCACATATAAAAATGACTGAAAATTTGCATGTAAATAAATCAATTGCTAAATTCAATTTCTGCCCTGCAAAATAGCTGTGAAAATCAACATATATGAAATAAATTTTATCAAAAGCATTTGTAACAATAAGTCGAGTCCGGAGACCCCTAAGCCCAAATGGGTAAACCCATAAGCATAATCTATAGGAAGCTTATCTCGCCACCCATCGGTAGCTTACTCAAATTAGGAACTGATGGTGTGTCTTTCCTCTGGATTTACCTACTTCCTACAAGAGGCTAAATCCCTCCATATAACTCCCAGGGGCTGCCAGCAGGCCCAATCTGTACAGATTCTCAGTGTTGCGTTCTACCCTCCAAAGACATACACCACAAAATATATATAAATTCTTTTTATTACATGCTTTTTGATATAATTCTTTTTACAGATTAAAATGCGGTAAGCAGTGCAAATAATACTCAAATGGAAAATGGCTCAAATAAGAATACTGAAATAAGACTTTATAAGTAAATTTGTGTACCTGAATGTTTTGATAAAATCAACCAAATTTAATTTCTTTGATCTGCCAAAAATAATGAAATTTATTAATTTATTATTTTTGTAGTATTTTGATTTATTTGAATTTATTTTTATCAAGTTTTATAATTATTTATGCCTTATAAGGTCAAATTAGGAATTTGACCTTATAAGGGCATTTTAGTAATTTTACCATTAATAAAATTTTTATGTTAATTATTGTAGATTATATCTTAAAGTTCTTATAGAGCTTGAAATTATTCAATTCTAATATGAATTGGTTAAGTTATAGCTAATCTAATTTCTAGGTTTAATAATTGGGGTTAAATGTGATTAGTTAATTTTTTATCCAAACAGAAAAATTAATATTTCTAAATTATTCCTTAGGCTTTTCTGAGTATTTTAAAACTTATATTGGATATATTTGAGTAAGTGTATACAAAGTTAGGGTTATTTGAATATTTGTAATATTCTTCCTATTTAATTAATATCCTAAAATGTTACTATATGAAATGTTGTTCTTACTAATATTTGGTTAGCACCATAATATTCCTTATATTTTTCTGATTAATTTGGTATATTAAATTGTATAATTTGGTTAAGTATTTTAGGAGTTATGAATTTTATAATGTTTGGTTAATTAAATGAATTTATTATTCCAATAATTAATGTTTATTATTTCTGTTTAAGATTATTTCTGTTTATTTTTCTGATTTTTAAAACTGTATAAGTATTCTATGTATTTAAATTTGATTAATATTATTAAATATTTTAATTTATCTGTTAAATATATTTATTTAAATCTAATATTTATCAAATAATATTATATGTTCTGTTTTTATTTTTATAAAAAAAATTTCTAATTTAAATTAATTCTGTATTCATATTTATTTATTTATTAAATATATATTACTATATCTATTTTTATTATTTTATTTAATCTATGTATTTAAATATTATTTTATCATATTTTATTTAAATTTTCTATTATTATTATTATTGTATTTTTTCTTTATATTTATTATAATTTTTTGTTTATATATTATTTACTGTTATTTTGATTATTATTTTACTGTTATTATTATTTATAATATTAATCAATATTATTTTTCTATTTATTATACGTATAAATATATATTTGTTTATCTATGCATTTATTTTATATTATGTTTAATTATTATATTTAAATTAAATATATTATTTTATTTAATCTGTTTTATTTAATTATTAATATATATTTATTAAATATTATTTTATCATATTTATTTAGATTTTATGCTTATATTTATCTTATATAATTATTAATATATTACTAACTATATATTTATATTTATATATATACTCTGTTTTTCTGCAGGTGGGACCGGAGAGTGAGAGTACACGTGTCTAGCATTCATTGGAGGAGACAATGACAGCTGGTCTTAATGACCTGTCTAGACAGGACAGTCATCATGACTGTCGGACTGCGGGGCCCGCAGTCAATTGACCGCGCAGTTTTACGCGCCCGGTGGGCCCCATAGTCCACGCGGCGCGTCTAGATGCGTGACAACGCATCTCTAAGGGTCCCGCAGCCACGTGTCGCACTCATAGTCCAGACCGGTCAGTACGTGAACCAGACCGGTTCAATAATCGATCCAGGTTCGAGGGATCGAACCTGCGCCTCCCTCGCAAACGGTCGGCTCTAGGTTTCTAGGGCATCACGAACGGCGACCCCCCAGGCAGTCTCGCCGGCCGGCCCACAAGCTATCTTGAAGAGAAAGACGTGGACTTTCTTTAGGTATACTGAACTCGATTAGAGAAGGTCTTGATCGAAGTTGAAGTTAAACCCTAACTATTGATAGTTTTTCGAGCGTAGAAGAAATTTTAACAGGAGGATTTTAGTGATGTAGATAAATTAGGCTTAATCAGGTTCGATCTTGACGATTGAACTCGATAGATAATTAATCCACTACATTAAATTACTAAAATTGAAGATCGAAAGAGATTGAGCATACCTTGATCGACGATTGAGGTTCAATCGAAGTAGATGAAAACTAGAAATCGAGAGTTTCGAATACAGGATTCGGTAGATACAAGGAAGAACGATTTCGATTTAAGTAGGAGAAAAGCTTATTCGCTCCTTTAGAAGCGGCGCTCGATACCTGTCGAGGCAACTGGCTGCCGCGCGTCTAACCCTTGACACGCGTAGAGGCGCGACAGAGACGAACGAGGATCGTCCGATCCCCGATCGAACGACTTAAGTGAGCGGTTAGATTTAGACGGCTCTAATAGGAATGGTGATAATGAAATGGCGACGGCATTACCTGAATGCGACGGCGCCGTTTAAATTAATTAAATAATAATTATTTTAATCAATTAATTATTTAAACTTAATTTAATAAATATTTTCCAAAAAATTTAAAAAATATATTTCCTAGCTAATTGAGGGCTTCTGAACACAATGGTGCACTCGGATTTTTGATCCGACAAGTATTTAATTACTCAGATTTTCGGGTATTTAAAATAATATTAAAATATTCCTCTAAAAATCAATATCTTCCAAATGCGTTCAAAATTTCACCCCTAGCTAATTTGGGGGTGGTGAACGCAATAGTGAAGTCAGATTTTCAATCTGAAGTCAAAATTATTTAAATATTAATAAATAATTGAGAATGAAATTTTAGTATTTTACATAAACTTCCACCACAGCTTTAGGGAGTAAGCCTTGTGGATGTCTGTCTATAAGGTTCCTTATCCCAAAACCCCCTTCAGCAATAGGGGACGAGACATGATTCCAAGAGCACCATATTACTTTACTTCCCTTAGGGTGAGTCCATAAGAATTTATTGAAAATAGTGGAGAGACTTTTCATAACCTTAGACGTCGGAAAATAGACTTCAAGCCAGAAAGGAGGGATCGTATTTATGGCATGTTTAATTAAAATTAGCTTACCACCTTGAGAGAGATATTTGTCTTCCCAACCTTGGAGCTTTTCGAATATGTTATGAATGAGGTCTTTATAGATAGAATGTTTGTTGTGACCAATATGAATTGGGATTCCAAGGTATTTAAAAGGGAATTTTCCTTTCTTAAACTTGAAGATATTCTCAATCTTTGAGCAAGTTCTTTGGGAATGTTTAGGGTGAACATAGTAATTTGATTTGCTTATATTTATATTGACACCCGACACCTCTTCAAGAATCAAGAGCAAAACTGAAAACTTCTTTATCGCATAAGAACTGTAGTTGGAGAAGATAATCAAATCATCAGCATAGGCAAGATGGGAGATAGACATTTTGCCCCCTAAACTAAAATTTAACTTTGGAGTTTGTTGGAAAAGGACATTGATATTTAGGGACCAAACGTTCATTACTAAAATGAAAAGGAGGGGAGACAGCAGGTCCCCTTGTCTCAACCCTCTCTCAGCAGGGAAGAAACCAGAAGGGCTGCCATTTAACAAGATTGAAAACCAATTATGCTGCGTTAAGTTTTTGATTTTAGAGATGAAACTTTCATTGAACCCATAAGCCTTGAGGGAAAGAATGAGGAAGTTCCAATTTAATTTGTTGAACGCCTTTTCAAGGTCAAGTTTAAGAATCAGATTTTGCCCCCAGCATTTTTTTTTTCAGACTATGGAAAAGCTCTTGAGTAGTAAGGACTGTATCTTGAATATGTCTACCTGGGAAAAAAGCAGATTGATTTAGATCAATGATCATATGAAGGATATTTTGAAGACATTTGGCAACAATTTTGGAGAGAATTTTGTTCATGGTAGAACAAAGGCTAATCGGTCTAAAGTTATTCCACCAGGACGCTTTGTCAAATTTAGGGATAAGGGTTATTATAGTATGAGTGAAAATTTTGGGAATATGAACTTCACAAAAGAACTCTTTTATCCCGTTACAAACGTCCGGCTAAATAATCTCCCAAATTTTTTTGAAAAATTCACCGGGGAACCCATCCGGACCAGAGCAGGAATTGTCTTTAAGATTTTTTATAGTATCCCAAATTTCTTCATCACTTGGCACTTGATTTAAGGAAATATTTATGTTAGTAGAAATTTGGGATGCTGGGTACATTATCCTGTTATAGGGAGGAGTAGAACCAGGGAGCTTGAAAATTTCTTGAAAATAATTGGTGGCAGATGTTTGCATCTCCGGGAGGTCCGAGATGGCGGTACCATCTGGGGAGATAATCTCATTGATTTGATTTATGTGTCTCCTTTTCCTAACCCAATTGTGATAAAAAGCTGTATTTCGCTCCCCTTCTAATTTCCACCTAATCGAACTTTTTTGTTTCCAAAAGTTTTCAACGTCATTGTGACTTGTGATAAGTTTCGCTTTAGCTTTATTAACTTCCATTCTATTTTTATCCGAGGGATCAGCCTCAAAGATGGATTCAAGAGTGGAAACCAAATTTTCCTACCGGGACAAATTCGAGAAGATGTTCCCAATGGAGGATTTGTTCCAAAAGCCAAGAGATTTCTGAAGCGCTTTAAATTTTTCAACTAATCTATACATCCCATAAGAGTGACAGGTTTGATTCCATATGGACTTAACGATGTCCTTGCACTCCTCTTTTTGGAGCCAGAAAAGTTGGAAGCGGAAGGATTTCGGGATTTGATTTTTAATATTCCAGGAAGATAGAGTGATTGGTTTGTGATCTGAACTAGTGGAGTTGAGCGATGAGTTTAAGTAATTGGAAAATGCATTACACCAAACATTATTAATTAGGAATCTATCCAAACGAGCGAATTTACGATCGACATGCCAAGTGAAAGGAGCACCCGAGTATTTGAAATCTTCCAACCCACATTCAAGCATAGCCGAGTTGAAGTCAAAGGTGGAATTGGAATAGTCACTAGAATAACCTTTGTATTCATTGGAATTCATGACTGCATTGAAGTCTCCTCCCACAACCCAAGGAGAAGAGGAAGAGGCACAGTTTTTAAGGAAATCCCACAAAGAAAACCTTTCAGTGCGAAGATTGTGCGCATGGACAAAAGTGATACTAAAGTTATAGTCCTCATTAAAGAATCTGAGATGAATGGCTTGCTCGCATTGGGATAGGATTTCAGCTGACCAAAGGTTGGTCCACATGACCCAGATTTTATTAGAATTTGAGGCCACAGCATTTTCAAACTTTGCAACATGACTTATGTTTTCAATTTTCACTGCAGGCAGCTTTGGTTCAAGAATGGCAGCAATGTTATTTTTTTTCTCATAAATAAGATGTTTAAATCTATTTAAAGAAGAGGCATTTCCAATGCCTCAGATATTCCAACAGAAAATGTTCATTGGGTAACCTTAGAAGCGCCACAAGGGGACTTCTGGCTACTTTTGTTGGAATAAACTATGGCATATTCTTGACAATCAAAATCATTTCCAATATTAGCCAAAGAAACTAGGGATTTGTACCTGTTTGTTGTGGTAGTAGTAGGATTTCTGGCCGAGGAGGATTTGCAATTTGTAATCTTTACCGGACTTTTTGGGACTTGAAAGAGTCGACTTGTGCTGATTCTTCCTGCAAAGAAGAAAGAGGAGCATTTATATGTTCGAGAGGAGCGACAATACCTGTCTCCAAGGAGGGACAGAGAGTCCCCCCAGCCGAGGATTGGGGAGCAGCAGCTTTATCAAAGGCAGCAGCCGCCATGTCAAACTGTGAAACTTGAGACCACGTGTTAGCATTAGGTAAATCAACAGAAGTAATTTTAGATAAATCAGTGCCTTCCCCAATCAACATTTTCCAAAATAAAATACAGGTTCCAAGATATTGCTAGAAATTTCCTCAGAGCTCTGAGGATTAGCACTGTTAAGCACCATAACAGGGATGATAGGGGGAGGGGTAATTTTTTCATACGCTTTAGAAATAGAATTGTTTGATTCATCGGAAGGTATCACAGTACCCGTTTCATCAGGAGCAGATAAACACGGGTCTGGAAGAAACTCATTTCGTCCAGCAATAATCAAAGGTGACGGGATATCATTGTTCCCGACTAACTTATTAGCAGGAGAGGGAGGAGATTCCCCCAACACCATATTAGCATCAACATCTTGATTTTCCGGGTTGTTATTAAAGTTTAAGAGCACGGGATTGCTCCGATCTAGATCCGCACCGGACTGGATCGGAGTCCTGTTCGGCAAGGGACTATTATGGATGAACGAACAATTATCCGTGTTATGACCAAATGAACTACACCAATTACAGAATAAAGGCAGGTTTTCATAAACAATTTCTCGGAGGTACCGCTTTTCCTTTGAGCCCAACCAAATGGAGCAAGGAGGAGGGGACTCAATATTTAATTCGACAAGCATACGAGGAGCAGCCACATTTCTCAGTAAAGTCGTGTTTTTGTCTAATTGTAAAGGTTTACCCAAAGCATGACCAATATTTAGGAGGATATCTTTTGTTATAAAATAGAGCCTAAGCCCCAGAAGATTGATCCAGACGGGCGCAATGGGGACGTCATGAGCGACATCCGAAAATGGATCCCATTTACAGAATCTCAACGTGTTTCCTTTAAGATCGAAACAACCTTTCGAGAACAAATGGGCATAGTCCAGATCCGATTCAAAAGTAAAAAAGACACGGTGAGTATCTAAAGTTCTAATATTAACGGGGGCAACAAGCTTAAGGCCTTTAATAAAACCATCAATCACCCAAAATGGGGCTTAGGGCGAGCGAACTTACCGACCAAGGTGAGAATCAGCGGGGAAGCAAGATTACGGACCTCAGCATCTGAGAAAAGAATAGCAGGCACACCATTAAAGCTGTCAATCGGCTTTGCGGAGAATCGAGATGAATCAACCACATCCCTAAAGGAACGGACATTAGCCGGAGCCGGGTCCGCCATCAAAACACCATAAAACCAAAAACGAGCTTTAAGCCAGAGGAGAAGACGAACCGCCCCACTCAGGAAAAAGGCCGGAGCCAAGGACCGGCGGCTGCCCGAGAGGAAGACAAGAATCGCCTCAGAATCGCCAAAAATCCAACCCTAAAAACGAGAGCTCCACCATATATATATATATATTGTGAATGATGTTGTAGCAAAGTGGTTGAGGCTCAGGATTTGTTATCCCATAACATGAGTTCAAATCTCATCGACCACACATAAGAAAATAATTTGAAGAAAGACGAGAGATACATCGCTAGGAGACTAGACACTGGTGGATGCTCTTCCTGTATGTATCATCTCGCTTCGATCTAGTTACTAATGATATCTCATCTACTCGTTCTTGTTTTGATCTTTTATTTTTGTTGCGACTTGGTTTGTTTTTGTTTTCTGTAAATCTTCTTTCTTTGCTTAGTATTTTTTCCTCGATCTAGAGATGTCTGAGTCTTTTGGTTGAGCAAACATCCTCTAGTTCTTTCTGGGAAGTGGTGGAAGGTTCACCTTCCACCACTTAATTCAATCCAAGTGATAAATTTTACATTTTAAGTTTATGATCATGTGGTCTTGATAGCTCACATGCATCTACTCTTAATTTAGCTAAGGAACTAAGCTGCGAAGTTAAATGAGCTTATGTCACATCTCTCATAGCTTGACGCGCCCGAATTCCTCATGTAAATTGAGAGTGAGCTATGGAGCTCTACAGATGAGTGTCGGCTTATATGAATCAAGTCCATACCTTAACTTGGAGTTTGCAATGGCCTACGTGGATTTTGTCACCTCATCCACTATCTAACATGCCTCCTCCAAGTGGTATGAACTGAGCTATTAAGCTCGGAGGATTTCTTATGTTTTCTCATGGCTCAAACGATCGAACTCTTATCCAAAAGTTATGCATGTGCTGTTTTCGCCCAACGAAAGTTGTCACATACATTGGCGGCGCTAACGCTCGAAGGTGCACAGCTTTTTGGCAAGTCAATCGTTAAGCTCTATGAGGTTTTAATTAGATGTATAGTTATATATATATATATATATATATATATATATATTCATACAGATTTATCATTCTTCAACTCATTTATTGAACAACACGTTTAAACGCTTGTTGTTGCTCTAAATGACATCTCATTAAATAGAAGAATTTTTACATGCACTATTCTATAATTTACTACATGTTCTTATCCAACCCTCCTAAAAATAGAGGTTTAGGCTGTCATTACAATATATACAAAGAAGAAAGTTACAAGAGATGCTGAGTATATACGTTGCTCTTACAAGGAAATAGAAATAAAAATGAAGGAGAATACTATACTCAGAAACAACCTTATGCGTTCTCTTTGTTTCTATTGTTTCCAATCTTCTCCTTCTTCCTTGCTCTCTATGCTTATCTTCTTATGAAGCAGCAGCCTTTTCTTCCTCCTTTAAAGATGGGGTTTTCCCTTGAATGTATTCCCAAACTAAAAATCATTACCTCTCTTAAGCATTTTATTCTACTATTTATAATCTCCTCCTCAGCCCCTCCTTTCTTCCAAGCAACTATCTCTTGAAACTTGGAATCTAATAATTTTTATTCCTCTATTCCCTTGGAACTGAAGGTATTCAATTCTTGAAATTAATTTTTAATGTGGGAAAATGGATAAAATTAAGTATTTTGGTCTTTCAAATGCTGATTTGGAGCAGGTTTCTAAAACAACATTAAGGTGTGCGCTATCGCGCCAAGGTTTCAATCTGTCTGGCGGTACAGCGCGCTCTGGCGCATTTTCCTCCGGGAATCTGACACTATGGTGTGCTGTAGCGTCTTTTCCTCTGGGAGTCTGGCGCTATTACGCACTGTAGCGTCGTTTCCTCTGTAAAGTTGACACAGTGGCGTGCCGTAGCGTCTTTATCTCTGGAAGTCTAGCGCTATGGAGCTTTGGCGCCTTTCCTTTTGGAGTTTGACGCTATGGCGTATTGTGGAGCCTTTCCCTCTGGAAGTCAAGCGCTATGCCTCTGTGAGTTTGGCTCTATGGCACTCAATGACGCCTTTCTTTCTGGATGTTGAGTGTTATGACACGCCGTGGCGTGTTATAGCGTGCTAAAATGTTCATTTTCATACAATTTCCTCCTTAAATACAATTTGATCGCTTCATGATTGAAATGGCATAAAAACATAATAAAAGTATGATTAATCCTAATAAAAACATAAATTATAAACAAGAAATTATCTATAATTATTTAGTTCATCACACACCACACCTTTTTGCTCATTCTCAACACAACTTCTTGGAATAGTTTATTTTTAACAACCTTAATATATTTCAGTGTAGATTTTAAAACTCTCCCTGTATGGAAATTTTTTGACTCTTTATTAAATATATTTGAATGGTAAAGTTCTTGAAAATTCTTTTATATCATGTGCACTTTTTTTTATGAAATATAATGCATACATGTATTTATGAGAAGATATATTTTTCTTCATCCATTCATTTTTTTTTATTTTTTATTTTTTTATTTTCTTTCTAGCATTTTATGGAAAAGATATTTTTTTTTATCCCATTTTCTCATACATTATATTAATGAAGTTCTATAGAAGTATTAAACATTCCTGATTTTCAATGAATGTAGAGTACTCTAATTATTGGGATTTCAATCACGACATTGTCTTTACAATGCTAGCTTAAGTTTTAAATAACGGACCAGGTGGTGAGAATTGACAAGTTTACTATGAGCTTTTGGAGTTATAGTTGAACTAACATCATCTTTTTCCTTATTTTCCTTTTTTTATTCTAATTTTTTTTTTTAAACCATGTATTTTAAATGAAAATCAAAACATGTTTGCTGGGATTTATGTCTTGGGATGATTTTAGATTTATGAATGCGATGTTTTCCTTTAAGCTTTTGCATATGTTCTTTTTTCTTTAAATTGCTCAATATTATCTTGTGGTTTGGTTTACCTGATGTCGAGTTAGTCTCCCATTAACTTGGGTCGTGCCTTTATTGTTTGTGTGTGTGTATAGTTTAAATATGCATTCTATTCATTTGCATTTTCATAGTTCCAACACTAACTTTATTACTATTGATAACACTTAAGAATATAGCATTTTAACCCCTCTTTTATGATTGTTATATTAAAATAATATAATATTAAATATGCTTTTTGTGTTTTTTTATTGATTGCAGTGATTTAGGTATTCTATTCAAAAAAAATCAAAAAATATGGAGAAGCCCTAATAATGGAATTCCTAAGTCAATTATTTCTGATCAGAATAGCATATTCACATCATGGTTTTGGTAAGCTGTACACCAAGATCTTGGAATAACTTTAGCTATGAGTTTTTCTTTCCATCCGCAAGTTGATTGACAAATGGAAAGGGTAAATCAAGTATTGTAGATTGGCTATTTCCATGTATTCAAGATTTCAAAGACAGTTGGGAAGACCACTTAGCCTTAGTGGAGTTTCTTGTAATAACAACTATAAGGCAAGTATTGATATGTCACCTTATGAATGCAGCACTCCAATGACTTAGATTAAAGTTGGAGATGTTCAATTTTATGGATCAGAACGAATTGAGAAAACTAATAAAAAGATCTATTGCATCAAGAAAAGAATTTTAACAACATGTGATAAGCAAAGGAAGTTTCATGATGCAAAATACCACAAATTGGAATTTTAAGTTAGGGATTGTGTATATCTTAAAGTAATTCCAATGAAAGGTGTTCAATGATTTGATGTGAATGGCAAATAAAATCCATGCTATGTAACACCATTTCAAATAATAACCAGAGCTGCTCATTGGCATATAAACTGAAGTTTTCTTAAGACTTTCCAACTGTTCATGAAGTATTTCATATATCTTGCCTTAGAAGAAGTTTGTTGAAGCCAACACAACAAATTCCTATACCCAAAATTGTACTTCATCCAAGCCTCACATTTATTAAGGAACTCGTACAAAAATTGGGAATAGATCTTAAGAAGTCATAATTTTCTATGATTAAATTCTAGTAGAAGATTCATATTGCTTCTTGGGAGAGAGAGGAATTGATGTTACAAAAATACCCACAATTCTTCAATACTCTAGATATTTAAGAATTATATGTTTATTTATTTTCCTATGTATCATTATGTCGATGACAACACCATTCTTAGGTAAGAGTCTATAGCAACCCAATATTTTTATCACCCTTAATTAAGCTTAATTAAAGTCTAAACTCACTTTCATTCGATTTAAAATATTATTAGGAGCATACTCTTGAAATTTGGAGTCAATTAGAGCAAATAAGAATTTTTGGAATATTTTAATATTAATTTGATGCTCAAAAAATATTTGAAGAATATTTTAACATCAATTCCAATATAAATTGCATATTTAGATTTTTCATGTGAACATATGATATGTGTGAGAATTTGAGAATTTTTTGAATTAAAATGGTCAAAATATTTACAAAATATATTTGATATTCTTATATAAATCAAATCATATGATCAATTAAATTTATTTATATAATATAAGCAAATAAATAATAGAACTTTTGAAGGGCAAAAATCTGCTACCCCAGGCTGAACGCGGAACTGCATGGTCAGCTAAAAAGTATTGTCTCATGAAATCAGACGGCAGATAATGTGATCCGTCGTCCAATTGAACCAGATCCGAGGGATCCGGCGGCTGAGATTACATCCGATCGTTGTCTTCATCCACGAGTCACTTGAACTTGCCGCGCTGTTATCGGCGACGCCACATCACCGCCGCATGGCCAATCAAGATTTGCATTCCTCATTGGACACTGAAAAATATCTTCAGTTACATTAATTTCTTATCCTTGTGAGAAGTTTGTTTAAGGTGACTTTTCTCTTACAAATATTTTTGTGTTTTCTGTGTCGTTGTATTCTCTCCCCTCTCTACAATAGTTTGTGACAATGATAGGATAGAGGTGTCTTGTCTTTGTATTTGGTCATCATGCTGACGATGAAGAAGATTCTGGAGCATTCTCATGGATGGAGGGTACTGATGCATCCTCTCAATATTCATTCCAGTATTAGAAATATTAATTATGCTTAATTAAAATAAAATAACGGTGGGATAATTAGTACGAGGGAAATTGAGAATTATAGCATTTTACTTTACCAAAATTATGATTTCTAATGAATGCTCTATTTGATCATATAAAGACACAAATTATATCTAATTAGAAGAAATCTAATGATAAGTTTATTATTTAAAAATTTTATGCGCTAATACTATTTAGACTCGTTGACGTAGAATACAAAAAATGTTGGATATCATATCAATACAAACTTTAAAAATAGTATTTGTATTATTTTAATATAATAATATCTAAATTCTATTAGATGAGTTATTTTCGGGACCACATCAACAAATCTAAATAACTTTTCTCATAAAAATAAATATTACTAAACCATATTTCCTATCAAAATAATAAACTAATAAAAGGATATATCATCTTATAGATATCATAGTTTATGTACATAATATTTAATATATAAATTTTATTATCTAAACTACAAATATTTCAGAAAATATTTTGTATTCTTATATATATATATATATTAAATTTATATAAATTAGGATTTTATCTACTGATTATCTATAATATCTTCAAAGTCAAGAAATTTACATTTTTGTTTCGATTTTCATAGTATTGAATGCAGTTCAATTCTTATCACTTTTAATTTAAATAATTATCTTTTTTTTTCGATTATTGTGCTCTTAACATTTTTATAATATTTATAAAGAAAAATGATTTATATAACTAAAAGAGTGTAAGCCAAATAGATTATTCTCTTATATTTTGTTCTCTTAGATAATATATTAAACTATTTTTACGTGGGTTTCTTTTCTTACAATTCACGTAAGAGCTGATGGTTATTTTTTTTTTGAGTGGATGTCGAGTTGAATGGGTTAACTTGAACCTAATTTAACTCGAGTTCGAGTGAGCTCGACTCGACAAGAATTGGGTTCGAGCGCTTAAAATATATAAAATAATATAACTTGTTTTATTTTAAAGCCTACTTGGCATCGTGATTAAGGCGGTGCCTAATTTCATTTACTCAGCTCCCGTTGGACTCACGCACGCTAAGAACTTGTTATTTTCTCTACAAATAAATAAATAAATAAATATATTTGTATTATTTTAATATAAATAAATAAATATTAATGAAATAATATCCAAATTTTATTGGATGAGTTTTTTTTCACGCCACGTCAACAAGTCTAAATAATATTTCTCTTAATATATTGCAAACTTGACAAATCAATTAGATTCAACCCAAACTTTTTACTCTGCTCAACTGGAACTCGATCAAGTTCGAGTTAAGTTTGAGTCAAGCTCAAATAAATAGTTTGAGTTCGAGTCTAAGCTAACTATTTTGAACTCGACTCGAATCAAATTGCACCTAAATCAGAGGGGTGAACCTTAAATATAATGGTTGAGAATATTTCTTGACCACTTTGCCCCATCAATGTATGAATGTAAAATATGTGCATCAAATATGATCATAAATGAATAGAACATTAGATCCAATTGGATAATTTAACTGATCAAATCAAAATCAAAAATCATGGGTAACTAAGATAATTCTAATCCGAAACCCTAGAATCTCTCCTAGTCACACACACTACCCTAATGTTCAATCACTATACCACAAGGTTCATTCTTAAATTTACTAGAGATTAATTGCAAGTCAATTAAGCAAACTCCTTAAATTAGGATTAAAATTATTTATTTAATTGAGTGCCAAAAACTTACATTTGTCATTTGATGTCCAAATGAGATGAAAATCTTAGATTTCCTATAGCATAAGTAGCATAATGGTAGTAATATGGTTAATTAGGATTTCAAATGGCTTAATTAAGCCTTAATGACACTTAATGATAATTATAAGGTGATTAATAAAATTAGTAGTCAAAGTTAAAATTAAACTTCATATTATTGTTCTACTCATTTTTCTAATCAATTTGGTATATAATTTCAATATATTTGGATGAGTATTTTAAAAGTTTTTTAAATAATTTATTATGCATTAATCAAACCTATAGTTTCCATATAATTAAAGTTAGCATCTTAAGGAATATTCCCTAATAATTCCTTCAGCACGATCTAAGGCGGTTGAATTGGCCGGTCTAAAGCTTCTGGACCGCACAGTGTCGTGGTTTGGGCCAAACCGCGCCACAGTTCATATCCTTCCCCGATGAGCAGCCGAGAGGGCAAACATAGGGTTAGCCTTTTCAACTTGCACAGACGGTCTTCGGGCTCGCACAACATATCAAATTAAAGCCAGCATTGAGACCTTCCCAATGCATATAAAAGCCTTAATTGGTTTGGACTCAATCGCTCTGAATTTTGGATTGAGTCCCGATGCGTTAGGGTTTACTGTAGGGGGCTATTCAACCCTTCACAGTCCACCGCATGACACGACCAGGATGGTGTTGTGCTCCTTGGGTCCAGGCCAACCCAAGGAGTACTTAGCCAATGACAGAGATTGACTAGAGTACAAGGAAGCTATCGGCCACACTCGGGCACTGTGCATTACTATATAGGCCCGAAATTCCCATCCCTATCCAAGCTTGCTCGAGCTTAATTGAGCTTGTAGATATATAGTGTTGGCTAAGAAATGCAATAATGAAATGATATTTAGGGACAATTCATAATGGAAGCAGCTGGAGGAGCAGACCTAGCGTCCATCTATCAGCAACTCCTGCGAGCTTTGGACGATGATTCAGCAACACTTATGTCCAGCAATCCCTCTTGAGCGCTTTAGCTCCAATAAAAAAAGGGGTTGGTGGATTTGATTAAGGCTACAAGGAGCTGGGGACATCAGGGGAGGCGGGGGAAGTAACATGGCCCCGTTGCCACGCTCAGTCGTGGTCAAGCTGGTAGTACGATAGGAGCACATTGCTCCTACAATAGGGGCCGTCTGATTTCAATCAAACGATTCTGATCTAGATTATAATAAAAAGTCATATCCTAATACTATAATTATGATTATTTAAGATATCTAATGTTGTTAACACACGGTGAAAGCAATTTTAGGACAAGGAGGATCTGGGCTTATGTTGATGGTTACCAAGCAATAGATGAAATTATCCAAGCACAATAAAATAAAAATCACAACATAAAGACAGCATCAACCACATGCATCCAAACACAAATATATTTATACAGAAAACCTAATGACATGAGAAATAATGGAGCCACACCAAAAAAATTCCACTATAAAATGAGATAGTTATAAAGTTATAGAGAACTTAACCTTAACAAGAACAAGATAGATCTACCGCTTACACAGCCTCCTGATTGACTTCTTCTTCTCTAGGGAACACAAGCTCTCACTCTAGGTTAAAGCAGAGGAGCAGCAGCCACCACTTGATTTTAGATTAGCCTCATCTTCACAAGCCTTAGGAAATATCTCCTTAATATTTCCTTATATAATCAGGCACTTATTAGATCCCAAATAGTCTATAATACCCCCAAAAAGTAATTAAGGTAGCGCCTAAATTTGGATTAGAAACCCATTTGGGGCTACGGGACAATGTAGCGCCCCTGTCTCAGTAGGCTGGTGCCAAAGTCTGCTGTAGCTCCCCAATCTCTGGTAGAATGGTGCCAGAGTGCATTGTTGCACCCCAGTCTCAGGCTGGTTGGCACTAGGGCGCGCTGTAGTGCCCTAGTCTTTGGCAGGCTGGCACCAAGGCACACTATAATGCCCCAATCTTGGGAAAGCTGGCACCAGGGCGCACTGCAGTGCCCCAGCCTTGGGTTACTTGGTTCCAGAGCCTGAACTTTACCAACTTATCCCAGAACACCTCGAAACCTTTTAGAAGCCCACCAGAGCACCATTGGCACCTTCACGATGATCTAAATGGTCTCCACATCTCAATAATCTCTCACTTGGAGACCTATTGGGATCATCTATAATAAGACAGGTTGTTACCATAGTCAATTAGTACTAAACCAAATCTTGATTTTAATTCTAGTACTTTAATTAAGTCATTAGGATCTCACCATAAAGATCTAGTCTAAATCAAGAGTCAAACGGATCAGAACCTGATTTTGGGAATTCCAGTAACCTTGGAAATTCACTTATTTAAATCAACTTTACCATTGCGCTCATCACTTCCAAATTAGCTAGGGGTGATGTGTTGGTGGCATTTGGAAGTCACTGAATTTTTGTCGAATATTTTAATACCTCAAAAAATGAGAGAATGAAATACACGTCAAAACTAAAATTTGACTTCGTCGTTCGTTCCTTACCTCTCAATTAGCTAGGGGTGATTTATTGGAAATTTTTAAAATGTGTTTAATCGATTAATTTTAATTAATAAAATTGGTTTAAAATATTTAGATAATACTATATTTAATTATTATTTAACAGCCACCGTTAGCTAAACAGTTGGGTTTTTGGCATAAAAACCCTAAATTTACATATTTGAACCTTAATATTGATTTGATCATAACTTAATCACTAGACCTCAGAATTTAGTGTTTTTGGACTCTATAGAATCCTTGGACAGTAATCATTAATAAACTAACTAAATTTTTTAAAACTTTATTAGGTAAAATTACCAAATTTCTCTTATGAGTTAATTTCCCTAAATTGAGCTCATAAGACTTAATTATTATCTAAATTAGGTGTACTTACTGTATATCTTCATATTTGATAATAAGTAATCATTTGCCATCAATAAATTTTAATTTAGAGTCATAAATCAAAAAGTAGTTTTTTAGACACTTAAATAAGAAGCAAAATGGTCATTTTGCCCAAAATTTAGGTTTAAGCATTCTTAGACCTTAGAATCATTATATAATCATTAAAATCAGTAAATAATGTGATTTAGAATTCAATTCATATGATTTTAAACTATTAATTATATTTTTAGAAGAAATCCTAAGTCATTCCTAAGTAAGTTTCATATTGTGAGATTCATCTCACATTATGTCTCTCATAAGTTTGTTAAATCAGTAAATAAGCATACTAAGATTAAAATAACTCTAATGGTAATTAATTGAATCATTTTTTAAATCTCTTTTTAAGTAGTTCTTTAGTACCTCAATCCTTAAGATCTTCTTTCTTAGGATTAGGAATAGAACTATATTAATTTTTATGCATTGGGTAAATGGGTTACTCAATGGATGAAACCTTAGTTTTATTAGTTTATAGATTTTCATAGTTTGCTTATGATTAATTTATCTTTAACCTTAGATCTAAGGCTAGAAATCCATCCTTATAAGTTTGACTTTTTTTAATAGGATTTGTTTTAATCTTTAGACAATGAGGTGTTTTATGCCTTAGTCCTTAGGATTTACCTTTGGATTAAGTGATAAAACCCTAATAACTAGAGTTTAATTCTTAATCCTTCTATATTGAATTTTCTTAATCAAGATGGGTTTGGGATTGCTTAAATTATTAAAATAGGTTTATTAATTTCTTGTTTAACTTATATAGTTGGCATTGATTAAATTATATTAGAACTTAATCAGTTCTAATTCCTTTTAACATATAAGGCCGTGAGCCTGAGTTATACTTGATAGTATAAATTAGAGATCCTGAGCTTGTATAACTGAGAATAATTAGAACGGATAATTAGATAACATCAGTATCACATGTTTTCAAGTAGAGTCTCTTGCTTACTTTGAACTTTGATGCTTTGCTTATATTGTATTTTGATCCTTTTATCTCGAGCATACCATTTAAGACAATTTGATGCATAAAAATGAAAACATAGAAAATTAGGATAACAATTACAATTGGTTCAGTTTCTAGTTAGATCTTGCGCATTTTACTGCCAATGTACAGGTGGTAAGGAAAATTAAGGAGTACTTAACACGTACTCATTGGGGAGAGTTGTGTTAAGTTGGAACCTGCATAGTATTATAAACGTGTTCGACTCCTCAGCTACTTCTGAATGTGTCCACAAAAGTAAAGTAAAAATAACTAAAATTTTTATTGCATTTGTGTATTTTCTGCCTCTTTAGTTCGGTGGTATTTCTGCCTTAGCTCAGCAGGCTAAGTAATTATATGCATGCTTCAGTTCAGCTTTGTTATATTTTTGCCTTAGCCCAGCAGGCTAAGTAATTACCGTGCATGCTTTAGTTACAGCTTCATTGGCTTATTAGCTAATTCTCATGATGTGGCAGATTGTACATGTTTTTCAATTCTTTTACTCTTTCTGTTTCTTGTTATTAAAGGTTGTGGAGCCTTCTGAAGATCTGATTTAGGATGAGGAGCGTGCTGCTATTAGAGATTGATAGTTCCTTTATGTTAGTTCTGCTTGTGAGAATGTGTTTTATTTCAGTTCATTTAAAGCTTTAATATTTGTAATAATATAGGTTTAAATTATATTTTCTTTTACTGCACTTATTCTGAGCTGGATGTATTTACTTACTGAATTATGATGAAATTGATGTATATATTTTTGCTTCTGCACTCTGAATATTTCATGTATTTTCATTTAGTGAATAAATCTTATAAATGACAAGCTCCTTGATTATAATGGATTAGGGTGAATACCTAATTTGTCTATAAGTGAGAAACTTTTCATTTGGTGACCAATTCACTGTAATCATGTTAACTTAAGAGTTAACATGACCACGATGGGGCTGGGGTGTCACAGTTGGTATCAGAGAACACCATAAGGTATTAGATTGGAATTTGTATTCCTCTCTACCTAATGGACTATTCTTCTGCCATACATTCACTAAATGAATGCTTAAAAACATCCATATTACCATCATCCAATACTTAGAATGAAAGGCATGAAATGTAAAATACTTCCATAATTATTGAAACTTAAATAAACATCTATGAAGTCTTTAGGATCTAAGAAGCTAAAATGTTAGATTTTGACTTCTATACTAAGATTCTTGAATCACTAGAGGAATCTGACTATCAAATAGATTAAAGATATGGAAAGAGTTTCAAAAAGAAGAATTTGTGTTTTGGACAAACTTCCTCAGCACATCATCTTAGTTTCAGTAGACTAGAGTTTTTCCATTTGACTAGTAATGGCTTAAAGCACATAGAACCTACCTTAAATATAATTAGGTATCCCAATCATGTTCTTGTTTCACTAGCAACTTCTCTTCTACATAATGAAGCAGAAGCTTGATGGAATATATTAAATAGAAACCCTTTATCAATTTTTTTTTATAATTTTTCTTATATCCCTTTTATTATGTGTCCTCTTCTTTATGATTAATAAAAGGAATTAGTATTAGGGGTCTCAAAATAAAAAGAATTATTTTCAATACAGAATGAATCCAGCAACTTCACCTAACGATACTCCCCTCAACACTGTTGTTGCATCGAACAACAATGACGATAAAGTTACTTCACTCTGGAATATGGCAAATGACATGTTAGAAAACCAAAACCAATAAGAATTAACCATCCAAAAACTAGTATCTACTCTTACTACTATGAATGCTGGCACCTCCTCTGCATCCTCTACTCCTCATATCCCTCATACCTCTCATCAGTCTACTGATGAGTTATTTAGTGGCTTATTAAGATTAAGGCTTCCAACCTTTAATGGGAACTTATTCCCCATAGATATTGAGACTAGGCTCAAGTCAATCGAAAAGAATCTGAAGCGCATAGCGCAGATAATGCCAGACAAATATGATACCTTCAAAAAGCAAAGGCAAAACCAGGGTAGAGCTTATCAAATGGAAGCTAGCGCATCAATTGAACCAATTTGAGGGTGTACTAAACCACACCCTTATGGAGAGTGTTATCATATTTTCCATTGCTATTTTACATGTGGTCATCAAGGCCACACGTATCAACATTGCACCACTAAAAAGGTAATGGATGGAGTTTTAATCGATCATTCTCATCGGAGTCAAGCTTTCCGTACCACGCCACTCAATAGAAGAGAATCATGGATGGCCCTATTGCCACCACTGCCTGCAAAATAATATCCAGCTGTCAGGGAGCAAGTAGCTACTCCTAAACCTCAAGTACAAAATCACTTGTGGGCAAAGGAAATTAATAATAATATTGTCTCAGGTACACATATTCAATCCCATCATTATTTTCAACCTTAAGTTATATTATTTTGTACAATTCTAATTAGTAATGATTAACTTTGGTCATTCTTTAATTTGAATCTTGCATATAAGCCTAATCTTGTGATCGAGGGGCTTATCTTTGATCAGACAATTGCTTCTTCCTAAACTTAGTCAATCAAACCTTAAATTATTTTGGTTAAGTCATGTTTTTGTGACTCATAGAAATAGTTCTTCTTCTGAGAAGTAAATTATCCAATTGGGTGAATAACTTCTCACTCCTTAAGTTAAATTGATTCTAATATTTGAATATAGGGTTGGATAAGTTGCAATTGTGACTTGAAATGTTAGCCTAGCTCACCCCTTAGATTCCAAGCATCTCATTCCTTTGGAATGAGTGTTTCAATACACTTTAGAGTGGACAATCATGACTATAATACCTCAGTTGATTAGGTCATAATAATGACTCCTAGTAGTAGTATTAAGAGTTGATTTGTAGTGTCTCATCCTGATTGAATGAGAAATCCATTACCTTTATCTATCTCTTATAGCTTTAGGGTGTTAAGTCATAATTTGTGACTTGAGGCATTGATTTCACTCTCCCTTGAAGCTAAGTATCCAAGTTAAATAATCACTCTATTTATCTTAGTATCATTCCTTATCCAAGGATGGATACCTTGTTATAATAAAGGTCTTAGACTGGGTTAACCTTATGGTCAGCTCATCCTGGCCCTTCCTAGTGTTAGGTTACATCATTGTTAGGTTGTTCTAGCCTTTGTATGTAAGCTCATAAGTATAGGTTATTATAAAACCTATCTGATTAAACTTGGTCTAATGATGGTGTTTGACAACTTTTAAACATAGGACCTATCCTAAGTCAAAGAACCCTCTGTTCTTTGAAGATTAAGCCTTCCCTTAAGTTGCAAAGCATTTGAATTCTAATTATTGGATTATAATCTATATCTAACCTTATGAAACCCATTTAGTTAAGCCACTTGTGGTGATTTAATAAGTCTGCCTTATATCTTCCTTTGTCCATCTTGATTGGATGGTAATTATCTTTTTCCTTATTATAATATTCATTAAGTGACAACTACCACTTACGTGGGATAGTCTGATTTTGGAAGATCTTATTCCCTTTGAATAGGCAAATCTCCTTTTCCAAGTGGTTAAGTTCAACCCTTAAATATGTGCCTAAGTCATGATATGACTTAGGCATTAATTGATAATTCCCTTGGAATGAGCTCTCCTTCAAGCGAGGTTAAGTTTAATCTTTAGATTCGTAGTGATCTAAGCCACACTTTGTGACTTAGATGATGTCACCAAGTTCTAAAAGTTTTAGCTTAAGTCATAGGATATTATAGGATATGACTTATGGTTGTAGCATTAGTCTCTGTTAAGCTTCCTATTACTTATCCATATGGACAAGTAAGTTCCTTACCGCAACCAAGTCATAGCTTATGACTTGTGTTAGTAGCCTTTTGTAACCTCTAAACCCTTGGTGTTAAGTCACATGTGTGACTTAATGTCTTATGATCTCCCTTAACCTTGAGGCTATGTATCCCAAATGGATATTGATCCTTTTTACCTCAATAAAACCCCTTGGTAAGAGATGAGTGCCTCTTTGTTAGTTCAAACTTAATGTGGACGAATTCATATAATTAGTTCATCCTAATCTTATCCGTAAGTAGAAATTATTAGTCAAATCCTTTTGGATTCATTATTGGACTTAGTCTAATAGCGGGTCTTTAGCCAACTTCTAATTTTAGATTCTAATAGAATAAGTAATCAAAGAACTCTAATTCTTTGATGCCAAACCTTTGAATTCTAATTCATTAAATTAAAATCTTTAGTATCCTTTAATCTTTGTCAAGTCTTATAGTGGCTTAACTTGTTTGCCTAAGTTTCCTTAAAGGGTTAATATCACTTAATTGTAAAACCTTAGGATCTTTAATCCTTAAATTATTTTGCACTTAGTATGTGATGTCACCTGCTAAATAATAGTCTTATCTTATAGTGATAAGTCATGTGTTATGACCTAGGAGTTAACCCTTAAACCTTTAAGGTTGTATTAAACTTGGTTGAATGTTAGGCTTTTTTTTTCCTTTATTGCTATCCTTATTAAGTGATGGTTATCACTTAGTTTGGTTGGTTTCTTTAAAATTTAAAACCTTGGGTAAAATTTCCCAGACTTAGCTATAAGTAGTATTATGAAGGTCCAACCTTAAACCATAAGATTAAGATTGGATTGTAAATTGAGTATCCTTGAGCTTTCAAATACCCTTAAATCTAAATCCCTTTGGGTAGTTTTATATTATGAATCGATTCTGAAATTCATGGCAGTTATGAAAAGTAGTCATCAAATTGACCTCCAAATTCTAAGAAGATAACCTCGTCTACCTAAGATGTAAACCCAATAAAAGGAATGCATTGTTGAATTTGTTGCAAGGTGTCATGATTTCAGCAGGACTTTATGTACCTGTATATCTCCTCCATCTTCTAATTCTCAAATGAGAATGGATTAATATTCCAGTGAACCTCATCATCTTATATCCATCTTTTCTTGTAAGAATTCAACCAAATCTATCACTCGTTGAAAGGCCTGTAAGAATCCTGGGCAAGAATCAGAATCAGTTATTTAATCTAAGCATTAGAAGCTATTTGATAACCCTGATGATTCTTCCACTTCTATTGGGTTATTCTGAATTCATTCTAATCATTCTTCGTACTTAAGTGATATCGAGGATGACATCTTTCTTAAGTGGGGGAGTCTGTAACAAACCAAGTTATTACCCTAGTCAATTAGGACTAAACCAAGTCATGATTTTAATTCTAGTACTTTAATTAAGTCATTAGGATCTCACCACAAAAAATTAGTCCAAATAAGGAGTCAAATAGATCAAAACATGATTTTGTGAATTCTAGTAACCCTGGAAATTGACCTATTTAAATTAACCTCAAATCAAAAATCTGACTTCACCATTGCGCTTATCATCCCCAAATTAATTAGGGGTGATGTTTTTGTGGCATTTGGAAGTCATTGGATTTTTATCGAATATTTGAATACCCGAAAAATGAAAAAATTAAATACTCGTCAGAACCAAAATCTGACTTTGTCGTTGCGTTCCTCACCTCTCAATTAGCTATGGGAGATTTATTGGGGAATTTTAGAATGCATTTAATTGATTAATTGTAATTAATAAAATTGGCTTAAAATATTTAAATAATAATATATTTATTAATTATTTAACAACTGTCGTCAGCTAAACAGTTGATGCCGTTCCCAAATTCCGCTCCAGCAGTTAGATCAAATGGATCTCCCGAGCCGTCCGATCAGGAGATGAGATGGTCGAGAGAGTGTCTTTCTCGCGAGCATTGGCGTACCTGCGCGTGTCTCACGCTTGTGCACGCGACATCCTCCTCCACCACGTGCGACCTCCGCACTGCCTCGAATCATGCTAGGTCTTATTAATCTTTGATCCGAGCCCTAATCTTTGACGGCATCACCTGGAGCCCCGTCAGTTGCAATCGGAACCCCCATTTTTTGATTCTTGGTGATTATCTCTTCAGATAAGGTACCTCAATATTTCACATACCCTATCTCCAATTTTCATTGTATTGATTCGATTGTGATTACAACTATCGGTGAATCTATCTATCGATCGATCGAGTTTGTTTGCACTCGATTCGATCATCAAATTATGAACTCTAAGTCCAGTACCCGATATACTTTGCATACACATTCAATTTGTAATCGCTATATCTCTTAGATCATTCTTAAAATTAATTAAGTGATTATATAGATTGAAATTGAAGTTTCATTCAGCATTTGGGATCGAACCTTCATCTATCATCGCTTTGAATTTTTCCCTTATGCCCTAAGCGCTTATGGCATTGATTCATCCTCGAGTATGTGAATTCTAAGGTTGGGTTCCTGCACTCTTTCGAATGGCCAGTTCGTAGGCTTGCCGTCGACTTGCGTATTGCCTGGAGGAGCTCCATTCGATGCACCGTGCGAAACCCTAACTCTGGGTCTCTATCGTATATCAGGGAGTGTGAATTTCCCCTTTACTGGGCTGGGCCGGGTTAGGCTCATTCTGACATGTGTTCTTGCTACGGTCGATGACCGTGGGGCTTGTCCTATCGTGTAATCAAATTGCGTGGGACTCGCAGGTTTATTTCAGTTGTAACCTTCGAAATCATTGATTAATGAATTTGGATTAAGATAATTAAATCAATTAAAATATTTAGAACTTTAAGCATCAATAACATTTAATCCACTCATCCAATTATATCAAATATATGTCATTTTAATCAGTAGAATTCAAGGATTATTTTGGATGAATATGTAGCATAGTGACATTTAGGACCCCTAAATGATGTCCTAATTAACCCTAAAATTCAAATGCTCATATCTTTGCACACACTAATCCAAAATAGTCAATATGTCTCATTTTAATCAGGAGATCTTCAGAAATTCTATGGTAGTGTTTAATTCTCTATTGGAAGTGTATTTTGGCTAATCACTTCTGGGACCCTTCACTAATTACCCTATTTAATCTAGAAATTTAATTAGCCCTAACTTAGTTAATATAGCTCCAAATTAAGTCATCCAATATACCCATTAGATTAGAAAAACCTAATTAACAATAAACTGCAAGAAAATTTAGGTTTTGATGGGAAGATTTCTTAATTTGCCCTAATTACACTAGAACTTGATTAGGTCATAACTTAACCAAATGGAGTCCAAATTGGGTCTACTCTTAGTTAAAGTAGTTAGTGTGTTATAGGAAATCTATTGCCACCGAGTTTGCTGAATTTGAACATCAAATGGAAAAGTTAAGTTTTTGACATATTCTTAAAAACCCTAAATTTATATATTTGAACCCAAATATTAATTTGATCATAACTTAATCATTAGACCTCAGAATTTAGTATTCTTAGACTCTATGGAATCCTTGGACAATTAGCATTAATAAACTGACTATAGTTTTAGACATCATTAGGTTAAATTACCAAATTTATCTTATAAGTCAATTTTCTTAAATTAAGTTCATGAGGCTCAATTCTTATCCAAATTGGGTGTACTTTCTGTCTATCTTCATATTAGACAGTAAGTAATCATTTGCCATAATTAAATTCCAATTTGGAGCTTTAAATCAAAAAATAGCTTTAGACCCTTAATAAGGGGGCAAAATACTCATTTTGTCCAAAATTTAGGTTTAAGCATTCTTAGACCTTAGAATCATTATATAATTATTAAAATGAGTAAATAATGTGATTTAGAATTTAGTTCATATGATTTTAAACTATTAATTATATTTCTAGGAGAAATCCTAAGTCATTCCTAAGTAAGCTTCATAATGTGATATTCATCTCACATTAAGTCCTTCCTAAGTTATTTAAATCAGTAAATAAGTATAATAAGATTCAAATAACACTAATGGAAATTAATTGAATCATTCTTTAAATCTCTTCTTAAGCAGTTCCTTAGTACCTTAATCCTTAAGATCTTCTTCCTTAGAAATAGGAATAGAACTAGGTTAGTTTTCATGCATTATGTAAATGGGTTACTCAATGGATGAAACCTTAGTTTTAATAGTTTATAGATTTTTATAATTTGAGTATGATTATTTTGTCTTTTAACCTTAGATCTAAGATTAAAAATCCATACTATTAAGTTTGACTTTACTTACTAGGATTTTCCTTAATCCTTAGTCTGTGAGGTTTGTGTTTTAAGCCTTAGTCCTTAGGATTAACTTTGGATTTAGTAATTAAACCCCAATAATTAGAGTTTAATTCTTAATCCTTTTATCTTGAATTGTCTTAATCAAGATGGGTTTGGGATTGCTTAAGTCATTAAAATAGGTCGATTGATTTATTATTTAACTTATATAGTCAACATTGACTAAATCATAATAGAACTTATTCAATTCTAATTCATTTTAACTTATAAGGCTGCGAGTGTAAGTTATACTTCATAGTAGGAATTAGAGATCTTGAGCTTGTATAATTGGGAATATTTAGAATAGATAATTAGATAATAACAAATATTGCCTATGTTTTAGTAGAGTCTCTTGCTTACTTTGAACTTTGATGCTTTACTTACATTGTATTTTGAGCCTTTTATCTTGAGCATACCATTTAAGATAATTTGATACATGAAAATGAAAATATAGAAAATTAGGATAACAATTGCATTTGGTTAAGTTTATGGTTGGATCTTGTGCATTTTACTGCCAATAGATAGGTGGTAAGTAGAAATAAGGAGTACTTAACACGTACTCATTGAGGAGAGTTGTGTTAAGTTAGAACCCGTGTAATCTTGTAGATATGCTTGACTCCTCAACTACTTCTGAATATGTCCACAGAAGTAAAGCAAAAATAATTGAAAATTTATTACATTTGTGTATATTTTTGCCTATTCAGCTCTGTGGTATTTCTTCCTTAGCCCAACAGGCTAAGTGATTATATACGTGCTTCAGTTCAGCTCTATTATATTTTTGCCTTAGCCCAACAAGCTAAGTGATTACCGTGCATGCTTTAATTATAGCTTCTTTAGCTTATTAGCTAATTCTTCTGATATGGCAAATTGTACATACTTTTTAGTTCTTTTACTGCTTTTTATTTCTTGCTTACTTTTACTGCAGTTCTGTACTTACTTACCTCCTTGCTTATTATATAGGATACTAGTTTTTTTTTAGCTTATTATATGTATCACATGTATATTTATTGTATGTTAATCAACATAGCTTCACATGATCATAAGCATGTTTAAGATGAGTCTCTCTTTTTCAGTACTTTCAGTTATTTGATTTATATTTCTTTATATGCCTAACCTTGTTGCAGCTTTGGGTGGAGGTATGTGTATTCTTCCTTTTGTATAAGTTATAAACTTATTGTTTATAGCTTTTCTTTCCCATTCATATGCTTTTATGCACCTATGTTGCTTGTTTAATTGCTAAGTTAAAATGGTGATATTTAAAAGAACTTGAAATTTAATCAGCCTAAAATATACTTAGATGATATGTCTAACAATATTTTTCTCTTTTTGGCTGGGCCCTATCATTATGAAACCAACATTGGTCTATTCCAAGATGTTCGAGGTTATGGAGCCTTCTGAAGATCTGATTTAAGAAGAGGAGTGTGCTGCTGTTAGAGATCCATTGTTCCTTTCTGTTAGTTCTGCTTGTGAGAATGAGTGTTTTATTTTAGTTCAGTTAAGGCTTTAAGCTTTGTAATAATACAGGTTTTAATTGTATTTTCTTTTACGGCACTTATTCTGAGCTGGATGTATTTACATACTGAATTGTTATGAAATGGATGTATATATTTTTGCTTCTACACTCTGAACATTTCACGTATTATCATTTTGTGAATAACTCTTATAAATGAAAACCTCCTTAATTATAATGGATTAGTGTGAATTCTTAATTCATTTATAAGTAAGGAACTTGTCATTTGGTGACCACTTAACTATAATTATGTTAACTTAAGAGTTAACGGGACCATGTCGGGATTGGGGTATCACATCTTCCTTTTTTCAACCTTGAACCTTCATTGTCTTCTTTCATCCTCTTCAAGAACATTGTGTGTCTCACTCCCACTCTCTCTTCACATGCCAAGGCCAACTAAAGTAGCACATCGCTTTAGTTGCTCAACTGATACAATTTTTGTAACATGTCAATGGGATTCTTAGAAGTGTGAATCTTCTTTAATCCTTGCTGACCTTCTTCCAATAGCATCCTAATGAAATGATACCTAAGATGTATATGCTTCATCATAGCATGAAATGCAATATTCTTTACAAGGTGAATAGAGCTCATGCTATCATGGTAGGGCTTCACATGCTCCTGCTCCTTGCCCAATTCTATTATAAAGCATTTCAACCAAATCTTCTCCTTACTTACCTCAGTGATGGCAATGTACTCAATCTCCATGGTGGATAGAGAAATAATATTCATTAGCCTGGAGATCCAGCTCACTACTACACTTCCCAATATGATCACATATCTGGTAGTTCTCCTATGGCTATCAACATCTTCTACAAGGTTTGAATCTACAAAGCCTGTATGGTAATGTTGGACCTACTAAAGCAAAGTGCTTTGTCTATTATACCTTTCAATTACCTCGTAATCCATTTGACCATGTCCCAGTGGTTCTTCCTTGAATTTTCCATGAATTTGATGACCACTCCCACTACTTAGAAAAAATACAGTCTCATGCAGATCATCGCATACATCAAGCTCCAAATCACTAAATCGTAAGAAATTCTTTATATATGTTCTTTCTTCTCTTCAGTCTCAGATATCTGAGCTTTTGTTAACTTGAAGTGACTTGGTAGGGGAGTGCACACTATTTTTGTCTTGCTCATGTTGAATCTTTTCAACCCCTTTCTAACATATTCCTTCTGATACAATTTTAAATTTTCTGCACTTCTCTCCCTATTGATTCTCATCCCAAGAATCTGCTTAGCAAGCCCCAAGTCCTTCATGTCAAACTGCCTAGACATTTGCTCCTTTGGTATCTTAATCTTTTCTATATCTGATCATGAGATCAACATATCATACATGTACAACAAAATAATGATATAAGAGGACTTGCATTGTTTCATATAGCAATAGTGATTCGTCTGGCACCTCTTGTTCCCCAATTTTTGAGATAAACATGTCAAATCTTTGGTACCATTGCCTAGGTGCCTACTTTAAGTCATATAGGCTCTTCTTGAGCTTGCATGCCAGCTTTGCTTTACCCTTTTCTTGAGCCTTGTACTTCTACAGTTGTTGCATATACAATTCCTCTTCTAGCTCTCTAAGAAGAAACACAGTCTTTACATCCATTTTCTCCAAGTATAAATCATCAACTGCAATAATATTCAACACTACTCTAATAGTAGTTATCTTCATAATTAGAGCAAATCTCTCACTATAGTCAGCTCCTTGATGCTATTGAAAGCTCTTTACTACAAGAATCTTTTTGTAGCATTTGCTCCCATCTAATTCTTCCTTCAGCCAATAAGCCCACTTATTTTTAAGTGCCATCTTTCCAGTTGGTAGAGCTGCTAACTATCATGTCTCATTTAACATGAGTGATGACATTTTGATTTATGGTAGCCTCCCACTTGATTGAATCATTTACTTGAAGCACCTCTTCAAAGCTTTCTAATTCACCACCATCCATTAGCAATAGATAAAATAAAGAAGGATAGTACCTTTGTGGTGATCTAGTGACTCTTGTAGATCTCCACAACATGGGTGTTTGTGGTTTTATTTCTTCAACACCCTCTTGAGAATCTTCTTGTACATGCTCTTCTAGCCCAAACTGTCATCAACTTTCATGTGCTGGAGCTCACTATTTGAAGCAATTATGGAATCAGCCATGACTCCAAAATAATCCTTGTACATCTTACTTTCATTGAAAGTGACATCTCTGCTTCTGAGAACCTTTTAATTCTGATTCTCCTAGAGCCTATAGTCAAACTCACCCATTCCATATCCAATAAATGTGCATTGATTGACTTTGCATCAAGCTTGCTCTTGAACTTTGCATCAATATGCACATAGGATGAATAACCAAATATCTTAAGGTGCTTTAGTTTCACCTCCTTTCCATTCTAGGCCTCCTTTGGAATCCCTTCGTTTAAGGGTATAGAAGGTCCCCGATTTATCAAGTAAATCACCATGTGAACAGCCTCAACCCATAACTTATTTGGGAGACTTGCATGCAACCTCATGCTTCTGGATCGTTCTGTGATCATCCTGTTCATTCATTATACAACACCATTTTATTGTGGTGTTCTTAGAATTGTAAATTCATTCTTGATTCATCTCAAAGCACCGAACTTCTTGATCTCATTCTCATAGTGTTCACCTTCATTATTGGATCTCAAGCATGTAAGCCTTAACTTTTTCTCACTCTTAACCATAACTAACTATTTCCTAAATATATCAAATACATCAGAATTATGCTTTAATAAATAAACCCATAACTTCCTTGTATGTTCATCAATAAATGTGACAAAATATGTGGCCCCCCATGGAAGAAGTAAGAGTTGCCCCCCATCCATCTGTATGCACTAATTCAAGTTTCCAGCCTTTCACCTCTCTTTCAACTTTAGAGAAAGTAACCTTTTTTTGCTTACCCAATACACAATATTCACAAAAATCAAAGTCCATTGACTTCAATCTTGGAAGACTTCCCCTTAACTGTAGGGATTTCAAACCCCTCTCACTCATATGGCCAAGCCTCCAGTGTCATAGACCCGCATTTGTCTGTTCTACAATAACAATGGAATCAGGCACTTTATTGATTAAGTAAAGTGTACCTTTCATGTTGCCCCATACAACAATAAGTGTACCCTTTGTGACCTTCCATGTCTTCCATACAAAGCATGTACTATAGCCCCCCTAGCTAGCTGGCTAACTGAAATTAGGTTCTTACTTAGACACGACACATGCCTAATTTCTCTTAGATTCCAAAACTACACTGCTTGGTAATTGGACATCCACATCACCTTTAAATATGATATCACATGACTTGTCAACTCCTAGATACATCTTTCTTAAGTCACCCTTGGTGTAATTCTTGAAGGTACCCCTCATAGGAGTAGCATGAAAGGATGTGCCCGAGTCCACCACCCAAGACTCTGTGTTGACAAGTAACAGGATCAATGCATCCTGATCCTTTTTTGCTTAAACATTCACTATGGGGCATATATCATTACTTCCACCACTTATCTTATTTAGAATAAGGCAGTCCTTCCTGAAGCGCACCGCTCCGCCGCAGGATGTACAGATATCTCTTGTCTTTTGCGCGCGGTGACTGGGCGGGGAGTTACAATGCCACATTGGAGCATTACCTTAGCATTAAATATCTAATTAAAAGAAAACTAACCAAATGCTAGACGCTAAGTTTGGCCAAGAATCTTGATGAGGGTCTTAAGTTAATATGAGAAAGGTAATAGAAGAAAATTTATGAATGGATGTAATTGTAATTACATGGAGTTAAAAGTGTAGTTGCAATTATAAGTAAAAGAAATGAAATATATGAATAGAAATACTTGCAAATTACATGAAGCAAATGATAGTTGCAATCATAAGTATCAATAGAAGTTTAAAGTGACTGCATTTACATATATGAAAATAGCATTTGCAAGTATGAGTAAAAGTAAGCAATCATATATAACAATATGAGTTTACAAGTATGAAGTTTATATGCAAATTTATCCATCCATTTATCCAAACCAAACATTTTAGTAAGAAATCTAAGTCCATCATAGAACAAATAAAGATAAAAGCAAATAGTTTAAGTTATTACATGCCATAAATTAAAGAACAAGTGAATAGACACTCTCACTGACTTAAAATAAAAATAAGTAAATAATCTGTTAGGCGGGAGCAATTATAATAACCTCAAGTACTTGGTCCAGCTCCACTTGCATCAAATTATACCTGATCTATCATATTTGGCATATAAATATAATAGGACAAAGCCAATAAAAAGAAAAGTATAGTTAGACTAAAAAGTCTAAGCATATTTTAAGATTATTTAAACATTTTATAAGTTTAATTTGGATATCACAACTAATTTACAACTTAAGTATAGGCAGCGGAGCAATTAAAAGCATACAAATAGGGAAGGGAATAAGCTAAATGTAAGGAAGAACAAATGAAAATAAGTGAGTCAGAATACTCACAAGTAGAGACATCCTATACTGCAACCAAAAAGTAAGGAAAAATCATCTTAAATAAAGCTAGAAATTTCCAAAGTGCATTTGAAAGTAATTAAAGTAAAACATGTATATGAAGAATTTAAATGGAATTAAAACAGCATACACAGCATTCTATATAAACTATAAGTAAAGTATAATACTAAAATAAAAAGTGCAAAGCATAGTAAATAAAGGAAAATCTTAAATTATAAATCTAAGATATACATAGCCTATGATTATAAAAAGTAATATAGCTTAAAATCTATGATGAGATCTCAATTAATAAGATTTTAAAAGAACTCATATTTTATTTAATTGAAGTTATTTTTATGAAAGTACTCATTTTACAGGCAAATACAGAATGAAACAGGGAGTTAAGCATATTTACCTAACAGGTAAAGGAAAATGGGGTTCAAAATAATAAACACTTACATTCGCCCTCTATGAATGTGAGGTATCCTTATTACTCTTAATTAGCCTGTCTTTGGCTTAACCATAAATAATAAACCCCTATAATTGTAAATGTTTAATTTATGCATAATGTTTTATATGTATGTTCAAGGAATAAGTTCAAAGCTAAGCAAGCATTCTAGAAAATTCAATAATTGTAAATTATGTGATATCCAAATTTATTTAACTTTAATGACCTACTTAATGATTGGAGCTAATTGTGCTCCCAATTGACTTAAAGATATTGATCTCAAGTTAATTGCAAGTAATATAAGCAGTTTGGGTTTTGAAAATAGTTTAATTTCATTTTATGAGATGGCAAAGTAATTTATAGGTATAATAATACTAAATAAAACTAACCTTATCCTTAACATAAACCACCTAATTGAAATAGTTTAATAAAAATAAGGATTAGGAAACTAATTAGGAAAAGGTGAGACTATGAAATTACCATAATTAAAGAAGGTGGAAGTTAAGGTTCTATACACTAAACTCATCTAACTAGGTTATAATTGGAAGGATAGATTCAAATAAATTACTAATCTAGCTAGGCTAAAGTAAAATGAAAGGCTTAAGAGTGTAGGAGAGAAATGATTTTAAGCTACAAACTCTATATTTTCTAAAATTTGAGGGTTAATGAAATCAATAGGATTCTTAAACTATACTAATGAATTAAGGACTCCTAATTCAATTCCTTAGAGGATATAAATAAGAGTTTAAGAACTAAGGGTGAAGTGAGCTATAATCCAATCTAGTTACTTGGGACTAATCCTAATCGATTCACAATCTATAATTACACAAGCATTAAGATTAACTATACTTAATGGATATAATAACTAGTACTAAAGATCACTTATAATTCAAATTATAAATCAATCCTATAGCATCTCTCCTAGAGTTGTAAGATAAACCAAACAATTTGCTAAGAATATAAGCATTTAAAGGAAACTAAGTTCAATTCATGCAATTAAAATTGACATGGGAAGTAAATAATATGCTATGTTTGTTGTCCTAAGGTTTAAATACTTAAAGCATGCAGTTTATCAAACTAGAAAATACACAAAATTTTTCTAATTTAGGAGCAAAAAATCTAGAATCACCAAACATTGTTCAAATGAATTAATATACATTAATATGAGATCCTTTTAGCATAAGGCGTAAAATGACACTAACTAGGATGAAATTGGACAACATTGAGATTTTAGCATTTTCAGAACACCTAATTAGGGTTAAAAAGTGATTATAAAATTTAAAGTTCAAATTCTAAATTTAATTATGCCATTTTGTTCATCTCATTTTTTAATCAAAATGATATATAATTTTGTATAATTAAACTAATATTTTTAAAGTTATGATTAAGTGAAATTTGAATTAATTAATCATTAATAAATTGCAGATTAATCATTTAATACATTATGTTTAATCATTAATGAAATAATTACCTATGAATTTATTATGGCACAGAAAATAGAGGCACAGAGTTTTATGGAAATGAGGCTGACAGCAGCTGCGAAGATTGCGCGCACCAGACATGCGTCATCCCTTTATTGGGACTACATGTCAAGGCGGGACCTTCTAGCAGACCGCGCTGACTCGTGGTTCATGCTGCTGGACCGACTCGGTTTAGCAAATAAAACAAAGTTGAGATGGAGATCGATTAAACCGCTCCATCCCCTAAAGATCACCTGAAAGTGGCGATCTAGGGTTCGACCTCACAATCAAACCTGAGGGTATGGAACGTAGCCTGCATGCCAATGGATAGAATATGAGTTCAAATTAAAGTCTACTGGTGATGGAGTAGGTGACAAGATGATCCCCTAGGTTTTGATGGCCAAACCCTAAATTGTCATGTAGATGATTCATTAAGTTCGAGCTCAATCGAGTTCGGATGAAGTCAATTGAGCTACGATAGCTCGATGGACCTCTGAATAACGTTCCGCTGACTCTATTTAAGGAATGGTGAAGCAAATGAGTACCTTTCATAGCTTTTTATCTTCCTTCTCTTTGGCTGAAAGTGGATCTAGGATTTCAGCAGGTGGCGGCTTGAATCGCCTCAGCAGGTATTCAGCAAGGCTCTAACAGTTCAAAGAAGAGGAAAATGGGGTCTTGGAGACTTGTCGTTCGCTTAATTGTAGAAGGGAGGGGGCAGCTGGCCTCTATACTACGTACGCCTCTGCACCCGATCGTGGCATAGAAAGACGTACAAGGGAATCATCCAAGTCGTTGGATCGGGGCGTTGATCCGATGGCTAGATCTACTCGAACGATTCAACGCCGTTAGATTAGATCTAAGTACGCGCGACAGCTTGGATTTGCACAAATCCATGTCCCGTGTGCTAGCCTCACGCATAGGATCTGCGTATTCTAAGAAGATGCTGTTGGAAATATTAAATAATAATATATATATTTAATTTAATTTTTTTATTTAATTAATTAAATACACTTAATTTTATATTCAAAATAAAATAACCAAATGGACTCCAAAAAATCCCAAAAATTCACCCTTAATTAATTTAGGGGTGAGGAACTCAAAAATGTAATTGGATTTTTGATAAGAGGTCAATTTAATTATCTTAATTTTCTGAGTAATTAAATAATATTAAAATAATCGAGAAAAATCAATGACTTCCAAACACTTCCAAAATATCACTCTTAGCTAATTTGGGTATGATGAGTCCAATGGTGGACTCTATTTTTTATTTTAATATCTAAATAATTTAGGCATTCTCAGAATTATCAAAAAACAAGGAAATGCTGGAAATTACTAAATGATCTCCAAATCGCACGAAACTTGAGGTGGGGGCTCCTAATACTATTATAAGAGTAATAGAAAGGAAATTAAGTTGATTAGGTTACTAATTAATGGGTAACAACAATATGATTGTTTCACAGTGAATCATAGGGCACGAGCTAGGTCCTATTGAAATCATGGGAACATAACTGAGCAAGGGAAGCTAATTTAAGTGATGGGAACAGTCGAATGCCCAAATTAGCTTGAATGGAGCCTATGCACTACACATCACTGTACATGCTAAGCCCATTTGAGTTAAACAGACCTGATCGAGCACAAGTGTGATCACTAGAAGATAGTGTGATCATTGAAATGGAAAAATGAAATATAATTGTAGTTTAAGAAGTTTAATTCAACAGGAAATTTGATGTACCTAGTGCTCATCTAGCCATTAGTTCACAAAGTTTGAAAGCTGCCAAGAAGATACATTGATCCTGCCTTTCCTTTTACAAATGGTGAGTAGTGTCTTTGGGTATGGGCTACAGGGGTTCTTATAGAGTGGAGAGGCTATGAGGGGTGTGGGCTGTAACACAGCCCGCTGCCACACTCATTAGTGGTCGAGCTGGAGGAACACGGCATGTGATAGTTCCCTGTCATGTTCTGGCAATTTGATTGATGACCTAATCAAACCGTCAGATAGCTCCAGACCTAGCAGGTGGATCGCCAGCCATTAGATCGCGCGTGTAAAAAGGTGCGACGACTTGGATCAAAGTATCTCGCTGCTCGATGCTTGCTCCATGTAGCGAATCGTCCACTATCTAATTGATGAGCTGTTAAGAGTCATTGGATGAATAAAATAATAGTTATTTAAATATTTTAATTAATTATTTAAATTGTATTATTTTATTTAATTAAAATTAAGCTATCAGATGAGTTGCAAAAATTCCCAAAATTTAACCCGAACTAAAATGGGAGTGAGGAACTTAAAAATACAATTGAATTTTTAATTTGAGGTCAATTTAATTTTCTTATTTTTTTTATTACTTTAAATGCATTAAAATATTCGATAAATCCAAACGAGCTCCAAATTGCACCAAATTTTTAGGGATTGCTCCAAATATTATTTGGAGACTAATGGTGATAATTTTAACCTAATTTGGACGTCTAAAACTAAATAATAATATTAAGGTTGTTACAGGCTTCCCCTCTTAAAATAGGTGTCATTCTTGATGCCCTAATAATTAATTTAACTATAAGGTTAGATTAGTGATAAATGTCACTTATCTCAAAAAGAAAGTTGATTAGGCACCCAATAATATTGAATAAACAATTATATATCCAATTTCTGTAAGCTCATCTGTAGCTGAATTTATAGATACTATATTCATTATTCACTTTTTTTATTGTTGATGATTAATTATTCTAATTTATTCATTCTAACTATGCTGAGAATACACAAGCTCAGAATCTCCAAGATCCTACTATCCAGTATAATCTTAGATTTATAATCATATAAGGATCAAAGCATTAGTACTTAGCAAGTTCTTACTCAAATCAATCAATGTTGCATTATGAAGTCAAATGGTTAAGTCATTTGTCCTAATTTACACTACCAACCAATCTTGATATAATCTATCAAGATTTGAAGTTAAGAGATTAAACTCTAAATATGAGATTCGAGTATCTTAACATTGAATTCTAATTTCTTATAGGCTATGGTTGTTACTTGATAACCTAAATTTAAGATTAACAAGATAACTGTTTTACTCCTAATTAATAAGAACTACCTCACTTCCTTGTGCTCCAAAAGAATAAGATTACAGTAAATTAAGATTAAATTAAAAGAAACTTCAAGAAATAAAAATTGCAAAATACCTAATTAATCCTCATTATCTTCATTGGTAATATTGGGGTCTAAAGTATACACCCTTGGCAGTGCAGCAGGTGGATTGCCTGCTTTTACCTTTTGATTACTCCTTGGAGTAGGAACTAATTCTACCACTAGGGGATGCATGATTGCAAGAGCTAGAGTGTGAGATATAATAAGAACTGGATTTTGAACTGATGGAGGATGGTTGATCCTTACCATATCCACAGTCCAATGGGATCGACATTCCCAAAACCTATGCCCTGGCCTTCCACATGTATAACACATGTTTCCTTGATGGAAACACTTACTATAAGGATGAGGTCTTGAACACTTGGATGCCTGCTTCTCTAGATGTTTTGATTGTTGAGTCATTTGTTAGAATTGCAATGATTAGGTTCTACTCTTGTTGGCTTCTTTAGAATTTTCTAAAGAAGATAAGGGTAGCCTCTTCTACACCTAATGGTGTTTTATCAGTCTTGCACACCCTAAAATTTTTGCAAAACTGTCATGGTGGTGGGATACAAGAGGGACCTTAATTGAGTCCTTTAGACATTTGAGAAAATGATTGCATCTAGCTTTATCAGTCCACACCAAATCAAATGAAAATCTTAATAGCTTCCTAAATTCCATTTTGTAGGCTAGGGCTATTTTATTGCCTTGATTTAGTTGAATCAATGCATCTTCTATTATTAACTGGGTAGAGGGTGGAATGAACTCCTCTTTGAAGACTTCTTCGAATTCGTCATAGGAAATTTCTTCAATATATACTCTCACAAAATGGGACCATAGCTCATTATCCCACCAGTATTCAGCTTCCTCGATGAACATGTGGGTTGTCATGCAGATAACTTCGCTACCGTGGAAATTAATGCTTGATAGGTCCTTCTCAATAATCTTTAGCCAGTTGGCTGCTTCTATATCGGAAGCAAATCCGTTGAAGGTCGGAGAATTGAGGTGAAGGAAAGCATGAAGAAATCCATCCAAAACTGAGCTTGACTCTACTTGTGGATTTACATGGATGATTTAGGGACTAGGTGGATTGAGAGTTCTTTGGGCTACTTGAGTGTAAAAATCCACTAGGATCTTCATCATCTCCACCAGACTATTGATTTCTTCTGATGCTGAAAAAGAGCTAGATTCCACTGCCTTCTCAATGGAAATGAAGGGAGTCATAGGTTTGGGATTCATCTTACTAGAGAATATTTAACAAAATATTATTTTGAAGAAGACAAGGGATTTGGAAAGAATGACCTAAAGTGATAGTCTAACTAAATTATGCTACTCAATGTTGATTAAATTATTAACCTATTAGTAAAGCTTGTTTACTATCCTAAATTATCAATATGCATACTTTATTTTTCTGTGTTTTTATGTATAATTGGAAGGGTATTTTTCCTTACATTGACTTTTGCTCTCTTTAGACCTGCTCTAATACCAACTGTAATTTTATTGCTAAATTAGATAATTTAATCCAACACTAGGTGTTGTTGTAGTACCTAATACTAGGTTAGTGAGTCTTAACCCCCTATTAAGCATTATAGGGAGCCAAAAATCTCCAAAATGGAATAATAGATGGATAATAATATATAGATATATAGAGCATTTCAGCCATACATAAAAGAGAGAGAACACATTCATCATAGAATAGTAAAGTAAGACATCCAGAGTGTAATTTATGTTATATAAACATTATAAGATGTAATGATACACGTCCTCACTGGGAAATAAATTAAAATGGCAAAATGGAAAGGATCTACAAGCTGCATCTACTGGACTTAATCTATCTCAAATTCAAACTCTACTCCAAGCTCTTGATCTACCATATTTTATTTTTATACAATAGGGCATAGCCAACAAAAGAGAAGTAAGTGGCTAGTCTTACAAAGTCTAAGCACATTTTAGTACAACTAAATTATTTTAGTTTAGTGGATATCACATTAGTTATTTACAATTTAAAAGTAGTGCACAATATAGTAAAAATGGAAATTAAGGAAAATGACTATAATATAATAAGTATAAATGTAAAAATAGTAAATGGAAAAGCTGCTCATAACCTATATCAAATATGTTAAGTAAGAGGAAGTACGTACAATATATATATATAAGTTTGCTCAAGTAACAAAAACAAGAGGAAAATATGTCCAATATGATATATGCTAAGTAAATAGAGTAGTGAAAGAAATGGAAATATAAATAGAAATATACTGCAGAAAATATAAGTAAGAAGAATAATAAATATAAGTAAGCTATAATATATGAAAGTAAGGTGATTTCAATATCAAGGACTGAAAATTGTAAATACAGTTTTAAAGACTGTAAATTGTAAATATTATTTATTTATCTTGCTTTAATATGTTCTGCGGGCACTCTATTGAACAAAGTGAGAAGTCAAGCACATCTGCCCAACAATAATGTAAGCAATGCCTCCTGTAAACACACGCATTTGACATGTGTGGTCTCCTGATCACTCTATAGCCTATCCTGGCTCAATAATAGTTGTACAACACAATTTGACACATGAAATCCCTCAGTATAATGTTAAATGTTTAATTTAGGCTCAATGTCTTAATGAATGTTTCAAGAATTTAGTCTCAATGTATTGCAGCATTCAAAGATTTTAAAGTTAATTATATACCAAGTGAAATCATTTGTTATCTACTTTAGTTATCCATCCTAATGATTAGGACTAATTGAGCCCCTCAATTGACTTAGATATTTATCAAATGTTTTAGTTAATAAATAAATTATAATATATTGATTAATAATGTCTTAAAAATAGTAATTTAATTAAGGACTTATTTAGATAAAAAATAATTTATAGATATAGATACAATATTATAATAAAAAGTTTTATCCAAATACTAGAATTATAATTCACTAAGTTATCTAATTCACTCCTACACTACAAGATGATAAAACATCCTAGCTTACATATGCTAATGGTTTCACTAACTTTCCTCCTAGGATTAAGGGTTTCTCTACTTCATACTATTCAAGATCCTACATTATTATTGCTCTATAATCCTTATAACTTAAAGGTTCACTATTCTTAATCTTATAAATTTCTTCCTTAATCCTTTACTTACTAATCTCTAGCCAGCTATCTCTCGCTCCATGATTGTCTAACCTTAACTTAGTAGCCTTATCAAATTACTAACCCTTCTTAGTGAGACTTACAGGGTGATCTTACTTAGGATAAGGTTATCTAAATCAACTCTTAATAGGTCACTAGTCTAAGTAAATGGGATTCTACTTTTGTATTATAAGATTCCAAGTTCTAATACTTCTAATACTAAATTCTAGCCTTAATTATATTAACTAATACTTAATGGTTCTAAGTCTCATATTACTTATGATTGAGTCTAGTATTAGCCCAACACTAAACATGGTAGTATATACTATATTAGGTAGGGCACACTTAATCACTTAGATTACTTATTAAGTTATAGAGGGATCTAAACACTAACTATACTAGATTGTGTATCACACTAATCCTCTTAGAATAGTTCCACTCCAAGATGTTGGGATTCTCTCCCATTCACATGTACTACACTAATGTTTACCACTACCATCCAAATTAGTTCACTAGATTAAGATGTATTTCTCACATCAACTTCTCTCCTAAAGATTATGGTTCTATTCTTAGTTTACTAGTACTAAGTCAAGACTAAGTAAATCTAATTATTTTTATATCCAAATCATCCTAATGTTAAAACATGTCATAATCTAAGTTTCCCTAAGATGTCCTAGGGTTTAGGAAGCCTAAATAGGGAAAACCCTAATTTTGGATAAAAATAATAATTTATTTAATAGTCAAAAGCTTATATTTTCCAATTATGTCAAAATGATATAAAATCAATGACTATAGCTTAATGAGCACAATAACTATAAGTATGGTCAATTTGAACTTCAAAAGGCTAATTTAAGCCTTACTGACATTTAATGATAATTAAAAAGTGATTAATGAAATTTACTATCAAAATGAAAATTAAACTTCATATTATCATCCTACATATTTTTCTGATAATTTTGGTATAAAATTTCAATATATTTGAATGAGTATTTTAAAAGTTACTTAATTAATTTAAATTGAATTAAAATTAAAATAGGAATATTCTTAGAACATTCATTCCAAATAAATTCCTTCGAATAGCTCTAACACTCGCGGTTTACGAGCCGTTAACCCTAAAATGGCCTGATGACAATGTTGCATGTATTAGGGATGACCTACCTGGCACTGTACATCTTTGCGATGGGGAGCCACATATGGGGACCTAGGGCATCACCGTTCTCTCAACTCCATGCAACTTAGCTTGCAAGAGACCCACAAAAATTTAGCAATCATTAAGGTTTTCAGACCAGACTCAAAATCCATATAAAAATCTAATCTAATCTCTGAAACATGGTTTGATTGCATCGGCTACTTAGGGTTTATTGTGAATGAGAATTGTTCCCTCCATAGTGAATCCTAAGGCACGGGACAGATCCCAGTGAAATCCCGGGACCATGGTCGAGCTGGAAAAGCTAATTTGGGCTATGGGAATTACTGGATGCCCAAGTTAGCATGAATAAAGCTCAAGCATTGTACATCACTATACATGTTTGAGCCTATCTAAGCTAGCCAAACCCAATCTAGCACGTGTGGGATCACTAGAAGATGGTGTGATCAATGATATGGACAAACGAAATAAATTGTAGTTTACAAAGTTCAATTTGATATGAAATTCGATGTACCTAGTGTACTTAAGGAAACAAGTGGTGGAATTTCCAATGTGTGTTGGCATTTTTAGTTGGAGGTTTTGGCTACTATGAGTAGGAGATCCCAAGCCCTAAGGAAACTGCAGTGTAAGAGAGCTCTTACATATTAAAGAAGATACTCCTGGTGATGGCTGCTTCCCTCCTCTACATCTTAGAGTAAGAACTTATATGTTTCCTATTAAAGGTGAAGCTCTTTGTAACTCTATACTTTACAAGATTCTTAGTGGATATTTGCTATGGTGTGGCTCCATGGTTTTTTCCATTCTTGGGTTTTCCATATAATTTCTGTGTTCGGATATTTGTGTGCTTAAATTTGTTTTGCATGTATGTGTTGTGATTTCCTATTTTTTAATTTGTAATTTTGGATTTGCTTGGTAACTGTCAATGCAAACCCAGTCTTTGATCGAGTGCATTAACCAAACCGCTTTCACTGTGGAGTACTTTCAGTGTTGAAACTTATTATACTAACAAGTGGTATCAGAGAGAGGTTACCTTGTTGGTCCTAGGGTTTGTTGTTTGAGTGAGAGCAATGGATGATAAGATGAGACACAAGATAAAGAAATTCAGTGGTACCAACTTTGCATTCTAGAAAATGCAGATGGAGGATCTACATCCATTTGATAGAACTTAGTAGTCTACAACCTTTACTTCTTAAAATTATCATAATGGTTAGGAGTAGAGTGGAACTTCCTCTTAATATCCTTTTGATATTGGTGGTGCTCGACCACCCTATCAATTTTTACTAGTTGTGTGATATTAGTAAGGCAAAGAGGTACTACTTGATCTTTTATAGAATAATGCAGCCCACTTTGAAATCTATGGCAGTGAGCTTCCTCTGTCCTCATTAGATCTGGAGTGAAGCAATTTAACTGCTTAAACTCCATTTCATACTAGGATACTGATTGACAACCTTGCTTTATCCTTAACAAAGTATCATTAAGAATATTCTATTCTGAAGGACAAAGAAATTCTGCATTGAACACATCCACAAAAGAGTCCCAAGGGATATCTTCAATGTTCTAATCAGCAAAGTTGGAGTTTCTCCTACCAGAATTTTGCTTCTTCCTGAAATAGATGTGTCATAAGATAAATCATTTCTAAATTTGGGCACTTAATGCTGGTGAGATTCTTTTCTACTAATTTTAACCAGCTAGCTGTATCCATGGTAGATATGTTGCCACAGAATGAAGGAGTTCTTATCCTTAGGAAACTATGATTAATTCCATCTATAGAATGGTGATGATGATGATGAGGGGGAGGGGGAATAGTATGTTGGGCTTGAGCTACAGCGGCTACTGCTTGAGTTTGGTTAATATGAACTGTCATCAACCTCTCCATCTTGCCTGATTGACGAACCTAATTGTCAACTAATGATCTCACTGTGCTCATGAGTGTGTTAATTTCTTCAAATATATTGGTTGATGCAATGGTCATCTTAATTGGTATAATTAAGGAAGGAGAACTGAGATTTATTCTGATTAATCAAAGATAGTCATTTGTTCAAAAAAAGAAAAGAATGCATTCATTCATTGACTTGAGAATAGGCAAAATAATTTTGACTCTTTAAGTACAATTGATAGACTATTTTTGTATGTCCACGCTCACATGCAAGTGCACGTGGTCTGAAGTAATATTTGGGATGGTGAGACCCTAGATTTATCATCCTCTGGGAATGGTATTGGTTTTGTTACTAAAGTGTACAAGAATTCACTAATGCTTGAATGATGAATTGAGTTTGTTAATATTTTGGTCCTAATCCTAGCAAGTATGAGCTTCTCTTATTAGAAACTTTATTTAGAGAAAATAGAGAAAGTTGGGTTTCGGCATACAATTTGTCAAGAATTCATGTAAGTACTCTTCTATATTAGTTTAGTGTCTAATGAGATGAACAAACTAATTTTATAAAGTGACATAATCTTCTCTGGGGTGTCCTCAAAATGTACCATATCAAACCTAGTGCTCAAAGACAAACAGATTGACATTCAATCTTGGCATATATGCTTTCATGTGATCATTAGTGATTGAATTTGATGCTTATGTCTAAGTTATGAATCTACCTTTTTGAGTTTTGTATCACATGAACTTGATGCCACTAATGGCACACATGCATTGATTTTAAGTTTATCTAAGGCGATAACCCATTAGGCTAGACTGGTATGTCACATCACCCTAAACATGTAATGTATCTAACTCCTCAAATAAACCTAAATGGAGCTATGGTGCTCAACTAGTGGCTCTCAGCATCACATGCATCAACTTCTCAGCTTAGAAAGGAGTTGTGCAATAACTATTGTCATGCATAAACTTTTCACATAAAACTGATGGTGAGCAATGGAGCTCAAAGATCATTAAATATTCCTTGGCTCTATTAACTCACTTAGATCTAAGGAGTTGCACTAGCCATTATCACACAGCAAATGTTGTCACTGACATTTGCAATGATGACACTCAACATGCAAACCCTTGGTTCTTAGTGATTTAAGGGCTCAATGGTTTTCATAATTTTAAATTAAGTTATTTATTCAAGATATCTTCATGTTAACATTCACAATCAATTTTATTCTTCACAGCATTTAATCAAAAGAAAAAAGATCAAAATACATTCATTTATATTTCAAAGAGTTCAAACACTTTTATATCTTGATTCATTACATGCTTACACCCAACCCTCCCCAAGGAGAGGTTAGGCTGCCATTAATAAGAAAATACAAATTAGATTACAAGTACTGGGAAGCCCTTTCATGGCATTTATAAGAAAAAAATAAGTTAGAAGGTGATATAATTCAGGGAACTGCAGTCGCATGCACTGGCTTGTCTTCCCTTCTCATAGCTCTTCTCCCTTGTGTTTTAGTACTTTGTCCTCTCTCCTTCAAGTTACAGCCTTCTCCTTACTTGAGCAGGGGGAACTCTCCTTCTCTATCTCTACAGGAGATGTTGGTTAAAGTCACTTCACCTAGCCAAAATTAGGAACCCTCACTTAATCTTCAATTTTTTTTTTATAGACTCATTCCCAACTATCCCTGAATTAATTCAGCCATTAACTCTCCATTTAGAAAGTTGTATTTACCTTAAATGTTTACTCCTTTATTTCTCTTGGTAATGAAGAGTTTCAACTGTTTTGCATTTAAGTCTTGCTGTGAAAAGATAATAAAATCAGGCTTTTGGCCATCCCTATGTTGTTTTGAAAGCAGTTGCTGAGCAAAAATTCCGTTGGGCGCTACAGCGCACGGTAGCGCCAGGGTTTCTTTCTTGAGAGCGCTATGGTGTGCGGTAGTGACAGGCTTTCTATTCTGAGGGCGCTACAGTGCGCACTAGCATAGTGCTGTCGGACGGTAGCGCTAGGGTCTTGATTTTGATTTCCCCTTGGCACAGTAGCACCAGTGTTTCTGTCTTTGGCTCGCTGCAATGCGCAAGAGCGCTGGTGTTTCATTCTTTGGTCCCCTGCAGTGCACGATAGCACCATAATTTTAAATATTAAATTTATTTGAAGCATCATGCAATATTTTAATTCTACTACAGCGTGCGATAGCGCCAGTGTCTCGGTGTTTGGCCCGCTGCAGCCCGTAGTAGCGCCAGTGTTTCAGTTTTTAGTTCGCTGCAGCGTGCGGTAGCGCCATACTTTCAAACATTAAATTTATTTGAAGTGCCAAACAATATTTTAATTCCACTGCATTGTCTAGTAGCACCAGCGTCTCATCCTTTAGCCTGCTGCAGCGTATAATAGTGCAAGTGTTTCGGTCATTGAACCGCTGCGACGCGCGGTAGCGCAATACTTTGAATATTTAAATTTTGGAAAATATTATACATCTGCTATGATGTGTGATAGCGTAGCAGTCTTGGGTTTTGGTTTGCTACGACACGCGGTAGCGTGGCAGTTTCGAGTTGATATCTGCCACATCTAGCTGTGGCGCGCCGTAGCACATTTCTCCCAGATTTTCTGATTTATTTCAGAATTAAATTTAGCTCCTCTTTTGTCCTGAAAAACAGTGAAAGCACATCAAAGAACACAAGTTATGATAAAAAGTGTTCATTTTTATTATCTTAAATTATTATAAATATTAGATTTATCGCACCCCCACACTTAGCTTCTTGGTCATCCTCGAGTAAGCATAAAAATAACTTTTTTCGAATTCTTTTTATTTGTACGATTTCAAGAATGGTAAATGAAATAATTTTTCTTCTTCTAAAACGTTACTTAAAAATGCCAATTGAGAAATAAATTTTCCAGATTATAATTAGCCCCCAGTATTTTCTCCTCTTTTCACTATTATGTCATCCCTCTCTCTTGATAAATAGTGCTAGAACCAAATGTTCTAGGAGGGGAGGGGGGGTAGGGGGGGAGGTTTCCAGGTTTACTTAATTGAGGGTAGACAAGAATTAGTGTTTTAGAATTTTTTTGGTGCTATGTGTGCTTCTTCTTAAAAATAATAATGAATATTATTTTTCAAGAGAGATATTTTTCTTCATCCTATTTTTCTCAATTTTCTCAACTATTTTGGGAGACCTTCATCCCTATTTTATTCATTGCGCTCAAGAAGTCCTATAGAAGCCTAGCACATTCTTGATTTTATCATTTCTTGCTCATCTTAATTAAGCTCATAAATTCCCACCCCCACACTTATGTTTCAGCAATACAAATTTTTGAGTTTATAATACAATAGTGATTAGAGGGTACTCTTCAATTCAGCAAAAACAATTTAGACTCTTTTAATTTTAAAGTTTCGCATGTCGTTAAGTAACTCGGATTCAAAAATATTTTTGATATACCATTGCTTATTAATGTGCTATACAAAAAAATTTCTAAAAAAATGTAGTAATGAAATCAAAATTTCTGCAACACAACATGTGGAGGAATGATTTTTACTAAGATTTATTAAAAACAAAAACAAAGGTACAAAGTAAAACTAGAAAAATAACAAAAGGAAAAGAAAAGAAAAGTGACAACCTATTCAATCATCATCGTCTTCTTCTTTTTCTTTTTCTTCATCTTCTTCGAGGCATTATGTGTTTGGAGGGGGTTCATACTCCAGGATTTGTGGAAGGACACAGTCACCCGGTCCACCATTCAGGCTCCAATTTGAGAACTATGTTCCTAGAGCTGAGTGAAAGTCATTATGGAATTAGTGATGCTTAGACAAGGTGAATTTGTAGTACCTCTTATCTTCCTCTAGACACTTGCCCATTTGATTATGATAAGCCCTTATCTTAGTCATTCCTTTTTGTAGATTTTTTAATCTAGACAAAATCTCGAATGAAGATGATGATGCTTCTCCTTCCTCCCCTTGTCTTCTTCTCTTGCTCTTCTTCTTTTCTTGATAACGTGAGTGTAAATTGTAGCAAGTAAGAAGAACACGAGGACGAATCACTGTGTCACTGGATAATACCTTGACCCATTATTCAAGGCAAATCCCAAAAATTAATGACCCAAAAGCTAAAGCAGCATAAGGCCCGATCAAGGCATGCCAATGGTGCTCAATAATGACAATGGAGATATGGATATCTCTGGGAAGTTCAATCGCATAAATGAGCATCGCTCTTGACCGGATCACCTCACTTAAATGCTCATATGGCATTATTTTTATGGAGATAAGAACATGCCACCATTGCACGAGCCCTTAAGAAGGGCTCATGGAATGTAGGCGAGGTTCCCTCTCTATTTAGCATCGTGAGAGGTGAGGGCATTCACTATATCTGAAGGTTTGAATTCAGCATTTAAATAGGCTTGGTAGGCACATAATTCTACCTGCCTAAGTCCATAAAAATGCTCAATCTGCTTGAGCCTGAAACTTACTGCCTTCCCTTGTACAAAAAATTTTTGCCCTTTCGCATCGATTGCGTTGGAGAAAACTTCCTGTACAATCATTGGGTAAGAATCAGTTAGCGAGCCGACCAAGCTTTCCCACCCCTGGTGTGCCACATCGTTGTGGCTCATAGGGGAAGGGAGGTTGAACCCCCTCTCTAGGATAACTTTAATTTTAGACATGATCTGGACAAAATGATATTCTGCTTCAATTAAGGAAAACTTCTTATTATTGAAATTGCCTCTAGAAGTTGAATCTATTGCTCCCTTGCTTGCTACACTCTTCTTTTGGGATGCCATTCATGCAGAAGATGTGTAGAGTGCTCAAAGTATGAAGGCAAAAATTTGGTTAAGGTAAGGGTGTGTGATGATCCTCTCCACTACTCTCTATTTATAGATGCCTAAAATTGGTTTTTCTTCTTTAATGATAATATAAACACACTTAAATGGCTGGTCAATAGTCTTTAATGCATGCCAAAAGTGTGAGCAGCAAATTGTCCTTAGAAAGTTAAGTAAGTGATTCTTTTCAACCAACTTTTTCAGGTTTCAGCATCAAAGGCGCGCTGTAGCGACTTTAACCACATGAGAATTCCCTCACAGTTATTAAAGCCTACAACTGAGAAAATCTGCATTGCGCACGGCAGCACGCTATGGCACGCGATAGCACCAAGGTTTTGGGATCAGGGGCGCTACGGAGTGCCACAGCGCCAAATTCTACTGCATCGCGCTACAACAAGAGATATAGCTTTGCTAATTGGACATTGAAATTGCTATAACCTTATCTAGTGCCTTAGATGAACACTCTTGGGTTCAATCTCATCACATAGATATTTTTGTGACCCCTTTAGAGATGAAAGTTATCCTTACATCTAAGTGATAAATATCATATTTTACTTTATGATCACTTGGCCTTGATTCTATCTATGGCTCACATGCTTCCACACTCAATATAGCTAAGGTAATGAGCTACAAAGCTAAATGATCTTGTGTCACTTTGCTCATAGATCAATGCACTCTATTATCTAGCATAAATTAAGAGTGAGTAATGTAGCTCTATAGATGGGTCTTGACTCACATGCATCTAATCTATACCTTAATCTGGAGTTTGCAATAGCCTACATGAACTATATCACCTCATCTACTACCTAAATGCACAATAGTTAGGACTCACTACATGTTCTTTATAAAACCCTCCCCAAAAAGGAGGGTTAGGCTACCATGACATTGAAAGTAACAAAAGAGTTATAAGAGATAATGTGGTGACCTTTCCGCACTGTGGTATTGTTAACTCTTAAGTTAACATGATTACGGTGGATGGGTCATCAAATGATAAGATCCTTACTTATGAATAGATTATGCACACATCCTAACCCATTATAATTAAGGAGTTTGCCATCTAAGAAATATTTCACTAAATGAAAAGTACATGAAAGTAGAGTACGGAAGCAAAATAGTAACATTCATTCCATCACAATACAGTAGTAAGAACATACAACTCAGAATAATAGCAGTAAAATAAAATATAATTTAAACCTGTATTATTACAACACAATTTAACAAATTAAGCAGAAATGCAATAAGTAAACCACTCATCCTCACAATGCAGAAAGTAAGAGAACTAAGGGTCTTTAACAGCTCGATTCTACTCTTGAATCTGGTCTTCAGAGATTCCACAACCTCAAATAGCTCAGAGTCTACCAGTATCGGTTCCACAATGATAGGGCCCAGCCAACAAAAGAAAAAAATATAATTAGACAAAATGTCTAAGTACATTTTAGGCTGAAATATTATTATGTTCATTTAGATATCACCATTTAAAACTCAACTAAGCATAATATTTGAGCAGGAAAGCATATGCAAAAAATAGGAAGCTATAAATAATAAGTTTATAACTTAAACAAAAGAGGAAGTAAGCACATACCTCCAACTATAGCTGCAACAAGGTTAGGCATAAAATAAAGAAGAAATACTAATACTGAAAGAAAAACTCATTCTAAACATGCTTATGATCAATATAAGTTTTTGCTAATCAACATAAAGTAAAAGAATATGTGAATCAGTCTAAATACTGAAAGAAAAACTAACATCATATATGAATAATCAAGCGAGCAAGACTAGCATTCTATAAGTAAATAAAGCTAGTAAATGCAGTAAGATAGTAAATAAGAAAGTGCTGAAATGCAAAAAAGTAAACTAAAACTAATAAATACAAAACTGAAAACTATCATGGCAATATAAGCCATTCAAACTAAAAGTAATACATCAATCTTACTTAGCCTGATGGGCTAAGATAGAAGCTCTGAACTGAATATACAAAAAATCACTTAGCATGATGAGCTAAGGCAGAAATACTAAACTAAATATCACTAAAATCACTTAGCCTGATGAGTTAAGGCAGATGTACTGAACTGAATGTCACTGAGTAGAAGTGTACCTACAATTAGTACTACCATATCAAATTCTGACTAATAAAGTCATACGGGCGCAAAGTCTAATTCTCTCCACCCTAGGCAACCAACGCTCAACCAGGCATGGATAGACTTACCGAACACTAGCCGCCACTGTGCTATGCCGGACCCAATGAACTGAAGAGGCACACTAGTTAGGAACCTACTAAACTAAAAACTACAAAATAGAAAATATCGATAAAAGTATGAATGATATTTATGCAAATTCAAAGTTGACACGAGATACTCATCAAATATCCTATATCCAATATATGTGACCAAGGTATAAAGTTCAATACAAGGTAAGCAAAGTATCAACTATCAAAGTGAGCAAGAGGCTCTACTAGAACACAGGTGATATCCATTATTGTCTAATTTATTTGTTCTATCTACTCCAAGCTACACAAGTTTAGGATCTCCAATTCTTACTAGCGAGTGTAACTCAGATTCACAACCCTATAAATTAAAAATAATTATGACTAGTTAAGTCCTAATTATAAATAAATCAATGTTGACTATAAGTCTAAATAAATTAATTAATCTAGTTTGTTTGTTTGTTTAAGCAACCTAAACCATCTTGATTAGCCAAATTAAGATGGAAGGATTAAGAATTAAACTCCAAATATAAGGGTTCAATTACTTAATCCAAAGTTGTACCTAAAGGACTTATGTTTTACTACCCAATCTCACATATTAAGATTTAAGGCAAATCCTATTAAGTAAAGTCACATTTAATAGGATGGATCTCTATTCTTAGGTCTAATATTAAAAGTTCAAATAATTATTAATAAACTATAAAAATCTATAAACTATCAAAATCAAAGCTTCACCTATTGAGTAACCCAAATTACTCAATATATGAAATCTAACCTAAGAACTAATCCTAACTCCTAAGGAAGATCTTAAGGGACTAAAATGAACACTCAAGCTCCAAACATAACTAATGTTATTAGAAAGATTGAGGATGGATTAAGGAGGTTCAAAGAAGAGGTATGATGTGAGATTTATCTCACATCATACAACTTAGAATTTTAACTTTAAATTTTCTTAAGAAAGAAAATTAGGGTTTTGAATTAGAAACTTGATTTATGGCTTAAATTAATGGAATTACATATAGAATCACTTTATTTACTGAATTTCGTGCTTAGAACATGAACCTAAGGCTTAAAAGCACTTAACCTTAAATTTGGGCAAAATGACCATTTTGCCCCTTCTTAAGGGTCTAAGAATCTACATTTTGATTTAAGGCTCCAAATTAAAAAATTTTAGTGGCAATTGATTACTTACTTTCTAATATGAAGTTAGATAGTAAGTACATCAAAATTAGATATCTACTAAGCCTTATCAAATCAAATTAAGGAATTTAACTCATAGGGGCAATTTGGTAATTTTTCCCAATGAAATATAAATTTTCTATCAATTTATTAAAGCTTACTGTCTAAGGATTCCATAAAACCAAACATTATTATATTCTAATAAGAAATGGCCAAGTTATGGACAAAATAAGATTTATGGCTAATTATGCAAATTAGGGTTTCATTAATGGGGTCAAAAACCTAACTTTTCCATTTGAAATCCAAATTCAATAAACTTAGTGATTATAGATTTTCTATAACCCACTAAGTACTTTAACTGGAAGTAAACCCAAATTGGACCTCATTTGGTTAAGTTTTGGCTTGATTAGGATTTAGGTGATTAGTGAGTGATTAATAAATATAATCACGAAATCACTAAACCAACCACACCACATAGTTCTATTCTACTCTAAGAGTAATCAAAAACTAAAATTTCTCAATTTGGATTATTAAAATTGTTAATATTCACTAATTAAGTTTTAGGGTGATTACGGTTGATTAAGAGATCTAACCGTTGGATCTTAAATATTTTTACAGTTTACTATTTATTAGGTATTCCTGATCAAAATGGTGTTTTGGAAGACCTAATTTGGAGCTCAATTGACTAAGTGATGGTCAATTGAATTTCTAGGGTTAATTAGAGTAATTAGGGTTATGTCCTAAATGTGATTTTGGCAAACCCCAATCCAAATAGAGAATTGGACACTATCAAATTATTCTAAAGGTTTTTTTGATCACTTTAAGACCCATATAAGTTATGTTTGGATTAGTGTGTACAAAATTATAACTAAATGAAGTTTTGTGATATTTAGGGCATTAATCAAGGGTCCTAAATGTCAATAGGTGAAACATACATCCAATTAAAAAATTGACAGTACCATAATGATCCTTGAATTTTACTAAAGAAAATGACATATAAATTCAATATATTTGGATGTGTGGATCTTGAATTATGCAAACTTAAAGTTTAGGTATTTATTGAATCAATTAAATTCATAACTAATCATTGAATTTTATTAAATGCATATACATATATTTATGACTTTATTCATAATAGAAAAGTGATGGGCTAGGCCAAAAGTGTGGACTGGCGAATCGATCGGGTGCGGCTAGTAGGCCGACAGCGTGGGCCGCCGAGCAAACGCAAATTGCGGGCCCTGTGCAACGGAGGCAAAGGCACGGGCAAAACTAAGCCAGCCCGAGAGTTGTGTGAGCGGATAGATAAATTGGGCCGTGAGATCATGGTATGAGCCAGAAGAACTGGACCATGCTGGCACGGTCCAAATTCGAAGCGAGTCATCATCATCATCCATCAGACTAGTGATACCCTAATTACTCTAGGGTTAGCGCAGTAGCCGATTTAATAGAGTGTTCAATCAATTCGCATATTAGCACCCACGCATGGATCTAATAATGCAATTATTGAATCAAATAAATTTGGGAAGAGCTGGTACCTTCTTAGAGATGTCAAACTAATCGAGAGAAAGGAGGTCAGGATGCTAGCACAAGCCCAAAAGCTCGATACGAACGAGGGATAAGATTTTAATGGAGAGATGGCAGGATTCTGAGTAGTGGAGGACACATGATGGAGGTTTGCAGCCATGTGTCACGCAGTTGAGGGGGCATGTACCCTAATTCAAGATGGATAAAATCAAGGTCGTCTATTTTTGGATGACTTGATCATTAATTGGCCCGAGCAGGATAGAGACCGAGGTTTGGCCTGATCCAAAATTATTAACGGGCCTGGCTCACGACGGTACTGAAAGACGGTCTCAGCCCAAAAATACAAGTGGATGATTTTTTAAAATAATGGGTGGGACCAACCCAATAATTAAAAGAATATTAATTTAATTAATATAGTACCCAATTTCATAATTAAATTCAAACACTTAAATGTGTTTATAAAAACTCCAAAAATTCATCCTTAGCTAATTGAGAGGTGAGGAACGCAATGACGAAGTTAGATTTTTTGATACGATAATTATTTATTTATTTGGTTTTTTAAGGTATTTAAATAATATTAAAATATTCAATAAAAATCCAACGACTTCCAAATGCCTTTAAAACATCACCCCTTGCTAATTTGGGGGTGATGAGCATAATGGCGAAGTCAAATTTTTGATTTGAGGTTAAAATAAATAGGTCAATTTCTAGGGTTTTTGGAAATTACCAAAATCAAGATTTGATCCATTCGATTCCTGATTTGAACTGGGTCTTAGTGGTGAGTTTCTAATAACTTAATTAATGTACTGGAACCATAATTAGTCTTGGATTAGTCCTAAATAACCTAAGTAACAATCTGGATTGTTATAAACTCCCCCACTTAAGAATAATGTCATCCTTGACATTACTCAAGTGGAAAGAATAAAGCAGATATATAATGATAAATTGAAATAAGCTAGAGTTTAAAGAAGTACCTTAATTAAAAAGACTTGGGTATTTTTGTCACATATCCACTTCTTTCTCCCAAGTGGCTTCATTACATGAACGGTTCTTCCATTGCACTTTGATCATTGAAATAGAACAATTTCTTAATTGCTTCTTATCATGATCTCAGATCTAAACTAGTTCTTCAGTGTACGTAAGATCAGGTTGAATCTGTATTACTAGAAGTTGAATAAGATGGGAAGGATCTCAAAGACATTTTCTTAATGATGATACGTGGAGTATATTGTGAATAGCAGCAAAGTCTTCTAGCAGTTCAAGTTTATAAGCTGCTTACCCAATCTTCTTTATGATCTTGAAAGGTCCCACATATCTTAGACTGAGTTTTCCTGAAACTCCAAAACGATAAATTCCGTTCATTGGGCTGACTTTCAAGTATACTAAATCTTCTTCTTGGAACTCAAGAGGATGATGACGGTTATCATGATATTTACTTTGCCTATCTTGAGTTGTTCTGATTCTCTGTTGAATGAGCTTTACTTTCTTATTTGTCTCTTCTACTAACTCTGAACCATAAAATTTATTATCTCCTATTTCAGACCAAGCTAGTGGAGTGGAGCACTTCCTTCCATATAATGCTTCATATGGTGTCATTTTAATGCTGGACTAGAAATTGTTATTATAAGCAAATTCCACAAGAGGAATGTGCTCTTCCTAAGATTCTGAGAAATCCAACATATATAATTGGAGAAAATCCTCTAATACTTGATTAACTCTTTTTATTTGGCCATAGTTTGAGGGTGAAATAATGTACTCATGGCTAAGGTGGTTCCCAAGTCTTGATGTACAACCTGCTAAAATTTTAAAGTAAAACAGTTATCTCTATCAGACATGATTATTTTGGGAATTTTGTGCAATCTGACTATTTCTTTAATATACAACTTTGCTAATTTCTCCACAGAGTCAGTCTGACAGACAGGGATAAAATGTGTTGATTTAGTAAGACGATCAACTATAACCTATATTGTATCAGCACCGGACCTTGCACGAGGTAAACCCATAACAAATCCATAGATATATTTGTCCATTTTCATTCTAGAATCTCTAATGGATGCAGTAAACAACCAGGTCCTTGATGTTCTACTTTCACCAAACAACATTCATGGCACTTTGCAACAAAATTTGCCACACATTTCTTCATTCCTGGCCACCAGAATGATTGGTTGAAGTCTTGATACATCTTAGAGTTTCCCGAATGTATCTGATATCCTGAGCTATGACCTTCAGCCAAGATCTCCTTTTGCATGAATTTGGGAATCCTGAGGCGATTATCCATATAAATAGCACCTTTCTTGAAATTCAGTTCTGGGCGACAACCACTTTCTATTGCAACTTTAAGGTCTAAGTAGTCATCATCCTTTGTTTGGGTGATAGAAATGTCCCTATGAAAAGTAGGTTCTATATTACTCATAAATATAATTATACTCATCAAGTCACCCTAAATTGGTGTAATATCCATCCTACAAAATACATCCACTAATGGACTTTCTGAAATAATAGAATTAATAGTGGCATGATAACTTAAAACATCAGCTTATATATTAGCTATTCTTGGATGATACTGGATGTCCAAATCATAATCACTAATCAATTCTAGCCATCTTCTTTATCTATAATTAAGTTCTCTTTGGATAAAGATATATTTCAAACTTTGGTGATCCGTAAAGATGGAGCATTGAACTCCGTACAGATAATGGCCCCAGATTTTTAAGGCAAAAACTAATGCCGCAAGCTCTAGATCATGGACAGTATAGTTTCTCTCATGAGGCTTAAGTTGACAAGATGTGTATGTTATAACCTTGCCTTCTTGCATTAGAACGCATCCTAAGTTGATTCCTGAGACATCTATATAGACTTGATAGTTAGTACCTTATTTAGGAAGAACTAATACAAGAGCAGAGGATAATGCATCTTTTAAAGTCTAAAATGCATTTTCATATTCTGTTGATCAAATAAAGGAACTACCTTCTAGGTCAACTATGTTATGGGAGAAGCAATCTGGGAGAATCCTTTAACAAACTTTCAATAATATCTTGCTTGTCCCAGAAAACTATGGATCTCTATCATGGATTTAGGTTAAACCTAGCCTTGGATGGCACATATTTTATTTTGATCGACATGAATACCTTGGGCATCAACCACATGCCCCATGAAGGATACAGAGCTTAACCAAAACTCATATTTTGAAAACTTAGCATATAGTTCATTCTCTCATAGTGCTTCCAGAACTATTCTTAAATGATTCTCATGTTCTTTCTAGGATTTTGAATATATGAGAATATTGTCGATAAAGACTATAACAAATTTATCCAAGTATGGCTTCAGAATTCGTTGCATTAAATTAATGAAAATTGAAGGTTCATTAGTGAGACCAAAGGACATCACGAGAAACTCATAATGTCCATAGTGAGTACAAAATGCTATTTTCTCAACATCTGTGTCCTTTACCTGCATTTGATGATAACCAGATCTCAGATCAATCTTTGAGAATACGACTGCACCAGATAATTGATCAAATAAGTCATCTATTTGAGGAAGAGGATACTTATTTTTAATGGTTACTTTGTTTAACTCTTTGTAATCTATGCACATTTTCATAGACCCATCCTTCTTCTTAACGAACAAAATAGGGGCTCCCCATGGGGACATACTTGGTTTTATAAAACCTCTATCCAAAAGTTCTTGCAACCATTCATTCAATTCTTGAAGTTTTTTGGAGCTATTCTATAGGGTGCTTTTGATAATGGTTGGGTATCGGGGGTTAAATTGATTGCAAATTCTATCTCTCCCACTAGTGGTAAACCAGGCAGCTCCTTTGGGAATACATCTGTAAATTCTTTTACCACCATAATATCAGAAATAGAAACTTCTTCTTTACTGTCTCCCATTATGGTGACCAAAAATGCTACACATCCTTTGTTTACTAGCTTTTCTACCTGTAAAGTATTTATTAGAGAACATTAAGTGCTAAATCTCCCCACAAAGTCTTCGAGATACTGTAAGATTGAAGATTAATTCTCTTCTTTTGACAATCTATAGTAGCATTATGGATACTAAGCGAATTCATGCCTAGTGTGATATCAAAGTTTGTGATGGGTAGCACTATTAACTTAGCTTGAAAGGTTCTTTTATTTACTGGCACTTGCATATCGTAAAACTTAGTTGCATTGAGTTGGGCTCCAGATGGAAGTCCAACATTTAGGGTTTTGGCAAGATTGTAACACAATAAATTCAGGCTGTTAACAAAATTCTCTGAGATGAAAGAATGACTAGCCTCAGTATCGAATAATATGTTACAAGGCTTTTCTTTTATACATATTATGCCTAATTAATCATTTATATGAAAAAGCATTGAATAAAGACTGAAATGCTATAAGTAAAGAATTAATTAAAAATGTATACTTGAGACCACATTATTATCTTCAATTGCTTGAATTAGAGTAAGATTATAGACCCTGGCTGTCCCAGCAGGTGTATTATTTATGTCTTGGACCCTTGCTTGATTTGGAGCGGAGGGTCGAGAGGTAGTTGTCTGAACTTTGGAAGTAGCTTGGTTCTCTTTAGCTGGAGGTGGCATTAGGGCCATCCTTGGCTCCCTCTTATTCAAAGGGGTGGCTCTAAATAATTGATTTTGATAAGAATGATTAATCAGAGCTCCATCAATCGTCTTTACAGCTCTGCACATTTGATACTATGGCCCGAACGACCACATGTATAACAAACTTGACCAGTATAATAACACTTACCAAAAGGATGAGATCGTGTACATTCTGTGTTTTGCTCGGTAGATTCATTAGCTTCCATCTGATATGCCCTCCCTTGGTTGGGATAGTGGCGCTTGAAATTTTCATAGCGATGGGATGAGGTGAATGCTTTTCTTTTAAACTCTTTTACTAATTGGTGGTGCTCTACCAGCCTTGCTGTTTCCACTAACTTCTCAAAATTTGTTAATTGGAAGGAAAAATGTGATTTTTGATGGGTTCACGCAACCCACTTTGGAAACAGTAGCATTTGTCTTCATCAATACGTGCTAATTTTGGCATGAAATGAACCAATCTTTTAAATTCTACTACATACTTTGCCACTGTTCGACTACCTTGAGTCAATTTCAGTAGGGAATCTCCGATGATGTTCTTTGATGATGGCGATACAAAGGCTTCCTTGAAGGCTTCTACGAACCAATCCCATTCAATGTCCTCTAATTCATTCTCTTCAAAGTGAGTTTCTCGTACATTCTCCCACCAGTGTTTAGCTTCATCTTGAAGCAGATGTGTGGCTAATCGCACAGTCTAGTAATTGGGACAACTAAGACTTATCAAGCTTTTCTCTATTGTTTATAACCAAGCCATTGTATCTATTGAAGATAATGTTCCGTCAAATGTAGATAGCCTCAATCTTAAGAAGCTATATAGCATTCAATCGCCAGATGATCGGTTAGGGTTGAATGAATGTGCACTTGGTGATGTTGATGATGTGCTGGCATTAACAGATAGTAAGGCAAAAACTAGCCTTTGTATGGCTAAAGCTTGTTGGTTCAAAGTATTCATCATGCTTCTAATGGAAACTGATTCATCTGCATTATTGTCGTTGGATGCCGCAATAGTATTGATTGGAGGATCACTAGAAGAAGGGGTGGCATTGATTGGAGTGTTATTAAGGGAAGTAGCGAGATTCATTTCCTGAAAATAAAAATGAGTATTTTTAGTTTTATGAGCAGAATTAGAACATTACCAGCATTTTATTATTCTTTAAAAAAATTGAAATTATTACAAACCAAGAAAATATAGAACAGATCCTTATCATAATAAAGATCTTAGCCTATAAACTTAGTAGAAAAAGTTATACAAAAATCTTCATAAGTAAGTTTGCGACGCTCTCTTCGAAGTTCCTTGGATAAGTATTTGTAGGTGTCAATTCACCATTCTCTCGTATAATCTCATAGGAGGCATAACACTATATCTATTTTAATGTTATCCAGCCACTCCATTATATTGAAAATATGATCCACTCTCGCAAGCCATTCTTTAGCTAGAATGGGAAAGTCCAGTCCTCGATAGTTGCCCTCCTTTTACATCTTGTTTAATACCAACATTCTTCGTCAAACACTCCTTTTATATGTCTTCCATATTTTTGACTTATTTGGAATTCATATTTCCAAATAACCTCAAATTCTTTTTAGTAAACCATGAATGACATACTTATATGTTTCTTATACCTATAATTTATCATTAAATTTATTTAGTTAGTTTGAGCTGCGTATGATTATTTAAATATTTATACTTTAGTATTCCTTATAAATTTCTTATCTCTTACTATATTCTGAGTTATAATCATAATGATATGGATGTTATTTCAAGTATTCATTTAGTGATGAAGTAGTAGAAGAACAATCCATTAGGTAAAAAGGAATACAAATTCTAATCTGACACCTTATGGAATTCTCTGATACCAACTGTGGCAGCCCATCCCCACCGTGGTCCTGTTAACTCTTAAGTTAACATGATTATGGTGGAGGGGTCACCAAATGACAAGATCCTTACTTATGAATAAATAAGGCAAACATCCTAACCCATTATAATTAAGGAGTTTGCTATCTATGAACTATTTCACTAAATGAAAAGTATATGAAAGTAGAGTGTGGAAGCAAAATAGTAACATTCATTCCATCACAACACATTAGTAAGAACATATAACTTAGAATAATAGCAGTAAAAGAAAATACAATTTAAACCTGTATTATTACAACACAATTTAACAGAATAAGCAGAAATGTAATAAGTAAACCACTCATCCTCACAATATGGAAAGTAAAAGAACTAAGGGTCTTCAACAGCTCGATCCTCATCCTGAATCTGGTCTTCAGAAGGTTCCACAACCTCAGATAGCTCAGAGTCTACCATTATAGGTTTCACAATGATAGGGCCCCAGCCAACAAAAGAAAAAAATCTAATTAGACAAAATGTCTAAGTACATTTTAGGCTGAAATATTATTATGGTAATTTAGATATCACCATTTAAAACTCACCTAAGCACAATATAGGAGCTGAAAAGCATGTGAAAAGAACAAGAAATCATAAACAATAAGTTTATAACTTAAACAAAAGAGGAAGTAAGCACATACCTCCATCTAAAGCTGCAACAAGGTTACGCATAAAATAAAGACTAAATACTAATACTGAAAGAAAAACTCATTCTAAATATGCTTATGATAAATATAAGTTTATGCTAATCAACATAAAGTAAGAGAATATATGAATCATTTAAATACTAAAAGAAAAACTAACATCCTATATGAATAATCAAGCTAGCAAGACTAGCATTCTATAAGTAAATAAAGCTAGTAAATGCAGTAAGATAGTAAATAAGAAAGTGCTGAAATGCAAAAAAGTAAACTAAAAGTAGTAAATACAAAACTGAAAACTGTCATGGCAACATAAGCCATTCAAACTAAAAGTAATACATCAATCTCACTTAGCCTGATGGGCTAAGGCAGAAGCTCTGAACTGAATATACACAAAATCACTTAGCCTAATGAGCTAAGGCAGAAATACTAAACTGAATATCACTAAAATCACTTAGCCTGACGAGCTAAGGTGGAAGTACTGAACTGAATTTTACTGAGTAGAAGTGCACCTATAACTAGTACTACCATATTAGATCCTAACTAATAAAGTCATACGGGCGCAAAGTCTATTTCTCGACACCCTAGGCAGCCAATGCTCAACCAGGAATGGATAGACTTATTGAATACTAGCCACCACTGTGCTATGTCGGACCCAATGCACTGAAGAGCCACACTAGTTAGGTCACAACCTACTAAACTGAAAACCAGAAAACTGAAAACATTGATAAAAGTATGAATGATATTTATGCAAATTCAAATTTGACACGAGATACTCATCAAATATTGTATGTCCAATATATGTGACCAAGGTATAAAGCTCAATACAAGGTAAGCAAAGTATCAACTATCAAAGTGAGTAAGAGACTCTACTAGGACACATGTGATATCTATTATTGTCTAATTTATTTGTTCTATCTACTCCAAGTTACATAAGTTCAGGATCTCCAATTCCTACTATCGAGTGTAACTCAGATTCACGATCCTATAAGTTGAAAATAATTAGGACTAGCTAAGTCCTAATTATAAATAAATTAATGTCGACTATAAGTCTAAATAAATAAATCGACCTAGTTTGTTTGTTTAAGCAACCCAAACCATCTTGATTAGCCAAATCAACATGAAAGGATTAAGAATTAAACTCCAAATATTGGGGTTCAATTACTTAATCCAAAGGTGAACCTAAAAGACTAAGGTTTTTTACTACCCAATCTCACAGATTAAGATTTAAGGCAAAGCCTATTAAGTAAAGTCACACTTAATAGGATGGATCTCTATTCTTAAGTCTAAGATTAAAAGATCAAATAATCATTAATAAATAATAAAAATCTATAAATTATCAAAATCAAGGCTTCACCTATTAAGTAACCCAAATTACTCAATATATGAAATCTAACCTAAAAACTAATCCTAACTCCTAAGAAAGATCTTAAGGAACTAAAATGAACACTCAAGCTCCAAAGCTAACTAATGTTATTAAAAAGATTGAGGATAGATTAAGGAGGTTCAAAGAAGAGGTATGATGTGAGATTTATCTCACATCATACAACTTAGCATCTTAACTTAAAATTTTCTTAAGAAAGAAATATAGGGTTTTGATTTAGAAACTTGATTTATGGCTTAAATTAATGGAATCATATTCAGGATCACTTTATTTACTAACTTTAGTGCTTAGAACATAAACTTAAGGCTTAAAAGCACTTAATCCTAAATTTGGGCAAAATGACCATTTTGACCCTTCTTAAAGGTCTAAAAATTTACTTTTTGATTTAAGGCTCTAAATTTGAAATTTTCAATGGCAATCGATTAGTTACAGTTTAATATGAAGTTAGATAGTAAGTACATCAAAATTAGATATTTATTAAGCCTTATGAGATCAAATTAAGGAATTTTACTCATAGGAAAAATTTGGTAGTTTGTCCTAATGAAATTTTAATTTCCTGTCAGTTTATTAAAGCTTACTATCTAAGGATTCTATAGAACCTAAAATTACTAAATTCTGATAAGAAATGGCCATGTTATGGCCAAAATAAGATTTAGGGCTAATTATGCAAATTATGGTTTCATTAATGGGGTTCAAAAACCTAACTTTTCTATTTGAAGTCCAAATTTAGTAAACTTAGTGGCTATAGCTTCCCTATAACCCACTAAGTATTTTAATTGAAAGTAGACCCAAATTGAACCTCATTTGGTTAAGTTATGGCTTAATTATGGTTTAGGTAATTAGTGAGTGATTAGTGAAATAATCACAGAATCACTAAACCAATCACACCTAGGTTTTATTCTACTCTAAGAGTAATCAGAAACTTAAATTACTCAATTTTGATTATTAAATTTGCTAATATTCATTAATCAAGTCTTAGGGTGATTAGGGTTGATTAAGAGATCTAACCATTTGATCTTAAATATTTTTGCAGTTTACTGTTTATTATGTCTTCTTGATCAAAATGGTATATTGGAAGACCTAATTTGGAGCTTAATTGGCCAAATTATGGTCAGTTGATGATTTAGGGTTAATTAGGGTTAGGTCCTAAAAGTGATTAAGCGAACCCTAATCAATATAGAGAATTGAATACTATCAGATTACTCTAGAGGTTTTTTTTATCACTTTAAGACCCATATTTACTATGTTTGGATTAGTGTGTGCAAAGTTATGACTAAATAAAGTTTTGTGATATTTAGGGCATGAATCAAGGGTCCTAAATGTCACTAGATGAAACATACATCCAATTGAAAAATTGACAGTGCCATAATGATCCTTGAATTTTACTGAAGAAAATGACATATAAATTCAATATATTCCGATGTGTGGATCTTGAATTATGCAAACTTAAAATTTGGGTATTTATTGAATTAATTAAATTCATAATTAATCATTGAATTTTACTAAATACATATACATATATTTATGACTTTATTCATAATAGAAAAGTGGCGGGATGGGCCAAAGGTGGGGACTGGTGGGCCGATTGGGTGTGGCTAGCAGGCCAGCAACGTGGGCCGCAGAGCAAACGCAAATCGCAGGCCCTACGCAACAGAGGCAAAGGCACGGGCCGAACCAGGCCAGCCTGAGAGTAGTGTGAGAGGACAGATAAGGCAGGCTGTGAGATCATGGTCTGAGTCAGAAGAGTCGGACCGTGCTGGCATGGCCCAGATTCGAAGTGGGACGTCATCTTCATCCATTAGACGAATGATACCCTAATCACTATAAGGTTAGGACAGTAGTCGATTTAACAAAGGGTTCAATCAATTCGCATATTAGCACACACGCACGAATCTAATAATGTAATTATTGAATCAATTAAATGTGGGAAGAGTTGTTACCTGCTTAGTGATGTCAAACTAATTAGGATAAAGGTGGTCAGGATGCTAGCATAAGATTCAGTTGCCCAAATGTTGATACGAGCGAGGGATAAGATTTTAATGGAGAGATGACAGGCTTCTGAGCGGTGGAGGACACGCGAAGGAGGTTTGCAGCCACGTGTCATGCAGTTGAGGGGGCGTGTGCCCTAATTCGAGAGGGATGGAATCGGGGTTGTCTATTTTTGGATGACACGATCATCGATCGGCCCGAGCCGGATAGAGACCGAGGTTTGGCCCGATCCAAAATTATTAGCGGGCCCGGCCCACGACGGTACTGAAAGACGGTCTCATCCCAAAAATCCAAATGGCGGAATTTTTAGAATTACAGGTGGGACCCACCCGATAATTAAAAGAATATTAATTTAACTAATATAATACCCAATTTCATAATTAAATTCAAACATTTAAATGTGTTTATAAAAAATCCAAAAATTCATTCTAAGCTAATTGAGGGGTGAGGAACGCAATGACGAAGTCGGATTTTTTGATACGATGATTATTTATTTATTTGATTTTTCGGGGTATTTAAATAATATTAAAATATTCAACAAAAGTCCAACGACTTCCAAATGCCTTCAAAACATCACCCCTAGCTAATTTGGGGGTGATGAGCACAATGGCAAAGTCAAATTTTTTATTTGAGTTTAAAATAAATAGGTCAATTTCTAGGGTTTCTAGAAATTTTCAAATTCAAAATTTGATCCACTCGATTCCTGATTTGAACTGGGTCTTAGTGGTGAGTTTCTAATGACTTAATTAATGTACTGGAACCATAATTAGGTCTTCGATTAGTTCTAAATGACCTAAGTAACAACTTGAGTTGTTATAGATAATGATCACATACATTTCTCTTACAAAACAAAAGAATAAAAAGCTATGTCAAAAATACAAATGTCAAAACAGTTGCTATCTCTCTATCTTCTTCTTTCTTCAGCTTTGTTCTTCTCTCTTCTTCTCTATACTTCTTCTTCCTTAAGATGCTGCCTTCTTTTGATCCTTCTTTTCTTAGATTTGGGTTCTGTTTTTGAGTGGTATTTTCTAACTGATTTTTAGAACCCTTGTTAGGTCTCTCTTCTTCTCTATGCTTCTCTAACCATTCTCTTTCAAGCTACCATCAATTCTATCTTGAGAATTAGAGTTAATTTATTCCTTATTCTTTTGTTCTTCCTTGGATCTGAAGATTCTAGCATTTACATTTATTTCAGATATAGAGAATTGGAGGAAATAATAGTTTTTTGTCTTCCCAAAGCCTAATATAAATAGGTTGTCAAGGCAAAATTCTAGCATGCACTACAGTGCGCTGTACCGCAAGGGTTTCGGCCCATTCTGCGTTGTAGCACGCTGTGGCACTTTGGTCTCGGGAACCCAGGATTGTGGCGCGCTATGGTGTCTAAGAAAGTGGTAAGTTTGGCTATGGAGCGCTGTGGCACCTTGGTCTCGAGCAACCCAGCACTGTGGTGCCTGAAAAAATAGTGGCTTTGGCACTGTGGCACCTTGGTCTTAAGCAACCTAGCATTATGGCACCTTGATCTCAAATTTTCTAGAATTGTGGCATGCAGCAGCACCTTGGTATCATGCAACTTATTACTATGGCGCTCTGCAGTGCCTTGGTCTTAGACTGCCTGGCACTGTGGCGCTTTGTGACGGCTTCCATCGAGTATCCAAGTGCTGGAGCTTGCTGCGGTGGCTTACCTCGAGTAGTTGCGCACTGTGGTACATCGTAGCACATTTTAGTGCTCTTCTTCACAGAAATTCTCTTTTTTTACTTTGTTAGATCCCTCTGGAGCAATAATGACATAAAACACACTAAAACATCAACTATTCTTATAAAAAAATTGCATTCTAAACAAGATACTAATTATAATTATTGAATTCATCAATAGTCATTGAAATAGAAATATAATGATACTGAAAAAGGAACTGCTAGAGATAACTATAAAAATCATCCAAAGTAATAACGGTGAAGGCGACATAAAAGTCATTGTAGGTAACTATACAATGCTCTCTTTTACCCCTACTTGCTAATCTCTAGCTGGTAGTATCCCACAAACTTCCTACTCCATCTTGCAAAAGGAGAACTAAGATCTAAAGATAAGCATCATTGGGACATTAGATGATGTTAAAGGTTATTGTAGTACAATGAAGCCACTCTTTGGCTAAGAAAACAAAGTGTAACCCTCTGAAGATTCAATATTTGAGTATCTTGATGAGTACTAGCACTCCATTGGGAGATACATCCTGCACAATTCTACCATGACTCTGACCATTCTTATACTATTTTTCGCACATGAAGTCGAATTGCCTAGTGCAATATTTGAGTTCTAGAAGGTTGTAGGCCATTAATCTACACATTTTTTTTTTCATAAGTCCCTTTATCAACCATGACTTATACTCTTCTTAAGCTTATTATAATACGTATCATTTACTTAAGTGTGTTCTAATATTTTCATTCTAGATTCTACTATGAGAAGGAAAGAATATAAAGATATGGATGTTTCAAGATCTTTATATTTAGCATTTGTACTATATCAAGGAATGAACCATTAGGTAGGTAGGAGCACAACTCCTAACTGACATCTTATAGCACTCTCTAATACCAACTGTGGTGTCCCACCCTACTGCATGGGCAAGATGAAACTCGTTTAACGATGGATTGGGTTATCACTTGTAAATGTGATTAGTTTTAATACCTTAAATGCCTACTAAAACACTTATGCTATCAACACTAATAACTCTAGGATATCTAAGTGACTAGAGTACTTAGATATCTCTAATAGTTACTATAGTGCCCTACAATATTATTTACAAGATAATAATGATAATTCGGAGTACTAAATGAAATGAGAAAATACTATAGTATTCATCATATAGTGCAAAAGTAGAAAAATGTGAAATACATCCATTTATTACATCTATGTAATAGTATAAGAAATAAAAAGCACATTTGTCTCAGAATAAAAGTACAGTTAGGAAAAATAGTGAAATTTTGAATTATTATTACAAACCAATACTTAAAACAATAAGGAGAATGAAATGATAATATATACTCTCTTCCAAGCGACAATTCAACTAAAACTAAACAGGTGCAACAGGATCATCCTCACGGTCCTGCTCCTCACCTGAAGTAGGTTCCACGGATAACTCTAAATCTGACATTATGGTTTTCACATGCCAAATTCCCAGCCAAAAAAATAAAAAATCTTGTATTAGACAATCATCTAAGTACATTTTAGGTTGAATATTTTATTACTTTACTTAAGGATATCACGTGATTAATGATGTGACCTATATATGTAGTTATTTTCTTATCTAAACTGTGAATGTTTAGTAAATTTAGTTATTATTTTAATTGGTTTTTGTATTATTTTAGTTCAAAATGATCAAACCATCAAAAAGAAGAATTTTCATGAATAAGGGCACTACAGTGCCAAAATATGCATGTGAGGCTATGGTGAGCTGCAACACTGGACAAATCGCAAAAAAAACTCACCACAGCACAAGAAAAATATATGAGGATCGATGCCACAATGCACTACAGTGCCTTATGCCGAAACCATAATGCCACGGCACGTTATAGTGGACACAAACTAAATGAATAGGGCTACAACGTGCCACAATGCTAGAAGAATCGAGACCATGGTGCCACGACGCACCATAGTGCCCACCGACGAATCTGCATAAAAACCCTAAATAAAAAAGGAATTTGAACAAAATCACTTAATTCATCAAGCTCCCAAACTATTTAATATTCAAGAAAGATTGAAGAAATATTCCAAATATATGAACTAATGAATTTAACTTTCAAGGAATTCACTCAAGGAGAAATTAAAGTAAATTTTGGAGAGAATGGCAGAAGGGGGAGAGTTATTTAATGGAAAAGAAAAGGAGTAATGGGGGATTTTTGATAATTTTTCAAACCAGCCTTAGAAGGGCTGAGCCCTCGCAACCAAAGACCATAAGAGGAGTTCTTAAGGAGAAGGCAGTAACGAAATCAAGAGGAAGCACAGAGATCACAAAAGAGTACAAGGCTTGGAAAGAAGATAAGAAGAAAAGAACGCTACTAGAAGTTCCTTAGTATCATCTTCTTACCTTTCTTTTGTTATTTTATTTCTTAAGAAATGGAATGTATGCAATTAGATTTTCTTGTACTTCCCATGTCATATTCTTTGTAATGGCTGCTTAAGCCCCCTTTTGGGGAGGGTTTGGCAGAAAGCATGTGAAAAGTAGAGAATTTTGTGCTTGTAAAAGAATTAATTATAAATGATATGACATTATTTTGAGCCTAATGCCTTATTAATTTATTGAATGGATGTTGTAGATGATTAAAAATTTATTATTATTATAAGTAAATGCTTAATTAAAAACCTTATCATGTTCATTAATTTCTTGATTAGAGTTTGTGCATACTGAGAATCTATACTGCGAACGAGGTAACATAAGTTCATTGAGCATAAACTAGCTCATGCACAAATCATAATTAAGGATTTGATCATATGAGACGATAAGAACAACTTAATAAAATATCTGAGCTTCATAACTCAATCCATAACACATAGATAAGGCATATAAGGTAGTGGATGGTATGACATAAGTTCACGTATGCCATTTCTAACTCTATATTAAGATATAAGTTAGACGCATGTGAGCTGAGACCATCACTTAAGCTCGACTACTCACTTTTATTTATGCAAGTTAATGGAGGGCATTAAGCTATGAGCCATGTGACATAAGCTCATTTAGCCTTGCAGCTCATTATCTTAGCTAAATTAAGAGTGAAAGCATGTGAGCAATAGATGCAATCAAGACTAGTGATCATGAATTAAAATATGGATTTTGTCGCTTAGATGCAAGGATAACTTTCAATTATGTAGAGATTACAAAATGTACATATGCTAACTTGAACCATTGAGTGTTCATAATAGCATTAGATAAGGTCGTAAGAACTAAATGTTGACATCATAATAAAATACCTCTTGATTAAATAAAACTTAGCATTACTGAGAAATCAAAGAAAAATCACTTAGAAGTAAACACTATGCATAAAATCACAACAACTTACATGCTTGAAGCCTAACTCTCCCCAATTTTGTCCAACTAATCACAAAACTAAAATCTAAGATAACAAAGCATAATTTTAGGACAGAAAAACCAACTTTTTATTAATGTAAACATTATTGAAAAGAAGTAAGCTTTAATAACAAACACACACCGTTCTCAGAGGATGATAAATCTCAGAATCTCATCATCCCATATTACTTCAGACCACGTACACTTACATGCAAGCACGGACTTACAATTTTGGTCTGTCAAGTTCTTGGCACTGTTGTCGGGGAACTGTTATTCATATTAAAGAAAACTCCTTAGTAAATAGTGCTTTAAACATTTTTGGACAAATATTTTCTTTTTGTTAATTTTTTTTGTTTATTTCTTCTTATTTTGTTTATACAACAAATCTTGTATATTATCTTACAAAATTAGCTTGCTTAAACATAGAACTATTATAACTTAGGATATTAAATTGTTGCATGAATAGGAGAAACTTTGAAAATCTTCTATTTGAACTTGAAATTGAGAGAACATTTTGTAGACTTAGAAGAGAAAGAACTAGTTAATCTTAAATCAAATCCCAATGAAAAACTTAGGAGATAACCTAGTAGAATATTACTAAAATAACTGAGGAAGAGCACTCAAGGACTATGCACTACCTACTATTAGGGTAATACCTAATTCTATAATAAGACCAAACATGGAAGCCAATAACTTTGAATTCAAATCTTAACCTCTTTAGATGGTCCAAAATAATCAATTTAACGGCCTAGCTAATGAAGACCTAAATACACACATTTCAAACTTCCTGAAGATTTGTGACACCTTAGGTAAATGGTGTTACTATTGATGCTATAAGATTGAGGTTATTCTCATTTTCTTTGAGAGATAGAACCAAGAGTTCATTAAGTTGATAACCTAGTGATTTGATCAGGACATTAGACAAATTAGCTAGAAAATTCCTAGCAAAATATTTCCATCCATCAAAGATAGCTAAGTTAAGGATAGAGATCACAAATGACTCATAGTTAGATGGAGAGACCTTTCTTGATAGTTGGGAATAGCTTAAGGAGTGCCTTAGGCACTGCCCCCATTATGATTTTCCCTGATGGATGGAAGTTCAAACATTCTATAATGGATTGAACAACCCCACAAAAACCTTGATTAATATAGTGATTGAGGGTTCCTTGAGTAGTAAAATCCAAGAGGAAGCCTACTAACTGTTAGAAGAAATGGAAAATAATTAATATCAATGGTTGACTGAGCGGATAAGCCAAGATATGAGAGAACAGAGTAATGTAGCAGAGACAATCATATAGCAGCTTTGTAAGAAAATTGCAATGTTGAACCAAAGGTTAGGGCATATGAGTGTAAATGTTGTGTAGGAAATTGTTTGTAAACTATGTGGGGGGGCAACATCTTAATAAATATTGTAACACATATAACTCCTCTTTCAAGAATTGTGACTGGGTAGAGGGTGTACATTGATAATAAAAGACTTGATAATGCAACTCGCAAGGACCATTACCCTCTTCCATTTATTCATCAAGTGCTAGATCGCTTAGCTGGAAATTTTCTTATTGCTTCTTGGATGAATATTCAGAATATAATCAAATTTTGTTTGTCCTAAAGGATCAAAAGAAAACAACATTTACTTGTCCTTTTGGCACATTTGTATTTATGAGGCTGTCCTTTGAATTGTGAAAGACTCCGACAACTTTCCAATGATGTATGATGGCCATTTTTTTCGATATCGTAGAGGAGTTTTTGGAGATTTTGTGGATGATTTCTCTATGGTTGGATCCACATTTGACAATTGCTTCATTAATTTAGCAAAAGTGTTAAAATAATGCGAAGAAATGAACCTAGTCCTTAATTGGGAAAAATGTCATTTTATGGTGAAAGAATGAATAATGTTAGGGCATCAAATCTCGATGAAGAGAATTGAGTTATACAAAGCAAAAATTATAGTGATAGAAAAATTGCCTCCACCTTCAACTGTGAAAGACATAAGGAGCTTCTTTGGACATGTGGGCTTCTACATGAGATTCATTAAATACTTTTCAAGGATAATTCTTCCCCTTTGTGGACTCCTAGGGAAAATTTTGAAATTCAACTTTGATTTAGCTTGTATGAATGGATTTAATGCATTAAAGACTGCTCTGACCTTTGCTCTCATAATTTCCCAACCTGATTGAAAATTCCCTTTTGAAATTATGTGTGATGCAAACAAATTTGTTGTAAGGGTATTGGGACAACAAAAAGATAAAATTTCTTCTCAATTTGTTATGTTGGCAAGGCTCTAAGTGATGCACAAAAGAATTATGCAACCACTAAGAAAGAATTCTTGGCAGTGGCATTTGCTTTTGATAAATTTAGACCTTATTTGATTGACTCAAAAATAATTGTGTACACTGATCATGCAGCCAATAAATTTTTATTGCAAAAGAAAGAAGCAAAACTAAGACTGATTAGATGGGTGTTATTACTTTAAGAATTTGATTTAAAGATTATGGATAAGAAGGGATGTGACAATGTTGTAATTGATCACTTATCTAGATTAACCCACCTTGAATTAGAACCTTGAAGAGAAATATTTGAGAACCTTCCTAATAAATAGCTGTTTATTATTGCTTTATCAGTTGCTCCATGGTTGGCTGATATTGCTAATTATTTGGTAGTTGGCGTCATACAAACAAGGAAGAATTATCAGCAAAAGAAAAAAAAATTCTAACACAAAACATTATTTTGGGTATTATCCGATCTTATACAAGTGTGTGCCTAAGACTGAGACTCATAAAATTTTGTTCCATACTTTTGCTTCACCCTATGGAGGACACCATTGATCTAAAAGAACAGCCGTAAAAGTCTTGCAATCAAGATTCTTTTGGCCACATCTTTAAGGATGATTCTGAGTACGTAAAGAGATGTGATCAATGCCAATAAATGGGACATATTGGTAAAAGAGGTGAGCTTCCCCTTCAAGGTATTTTTGAAGTAAAACTTCTTAATGTTCAGGGAATATACTTTATGGGACCTTTTCCCACATCATGCTTGAACAACTATATTCTGGTGGTCATAGAATATGTATCAAAATGGGTGAAAGCTATTGCATGCCCTAATAACGACTCTAAAATAGTTATAGATTTTTTAAAGAAGAATGTTTTCACTAGATTCAATTCACCTAGAGTTCTAATCAATGATGGAGGATAACATTTTTGCAATAGACAGCTTGAAACATTGTTAAGAAAATATGGGGTGAAACACAAAATAATAACTGCTTATCATCCACAAACAAGCGGACAAGTGGAAGTTTCAAATAGGGAATTGAAGCAAATCCTTGAAAAAATTGTAAATCACAAGATGAAGGATTGGGCAACCAAATTGGATGATGCTTTGTGGGTTATAGAACAACAAATATTAGAAATGTCCCATTATAAATTTGTCTATGGAAAATCTTGTCACCTACCTATGGAACATGAGCATAAAGGTTATTGGGTTATTAGAAAACTATATTTTGATTTCAATCAAGTAGAAGAACAACAAGTACTGGAGATTAATGAACTGGATGAAATCAGAATGAATGCTTATTAAAACCTGAGGATCTGCAAGGAGAAAACTAGGAAATGGCATGATAAAATGATAAGTCACAAAAACTTTGAACTAGGGATGAAGGTGCTACTAATTAAATCTAGATTGAAACTATTTCCACGGAATCTAAAATCCAGGAAGTTAAAATCTTTTACTATAGTCAAGGTTTATCTCCATGGAGTGATTGATATTTCATCAAAAGAAGGAATCTTCAAGGTGAACGGATAGCAGTTGAAGCTTTATTTTGAGAAAGCAAGATAAGGATGAAATTAACTTTCAAGACTCACCAGCTGAATTTAGGAATTAGATACAACACCAGTCAGGCTGAAGATGTAAAAACAAGCACTATTGGGAGGCAACCCAAGAATAAGGTTATATATTATCATTTTGTTTTGTTTGTTTTTCTTTTCATTTTTATTAGCTATCATCAATGCATATTTAAAATATTGAGTATAATGGGATGAAGAAAAATATCTCTCCCATTTAAAAGAAATGAGAAAATAAAAAGGAATAATTAATAATGTCTCTCACTACAAGAAATAAGCATTATATCTCATAAGCAGAAGCACACATGGCACTTAATACTTCCAAAAACAACCACAAATCAAGTTTACTCATGTATCAAAAAAATTTCCCAACATGTACTTCATATATTAATCACAATATTGTGTAAGAATAGTCAAATATAGCTTAAATGTTACTTTGATGAGATCCCAAAATGTGGGATTTAAGTCTCTTAACTCGTATTTATAATCTTCTAAAGTCTAAGCTACTCAAAACTAGACTTAACTAAGGTTTAAATTGAGAGAAATATTATTGAATATAATCAAACCTAATAAGATCAAGAATGTTAATTATATTTTACGATTTAAGAAAGATTAATATAAGTTTATTAATCAAAATCTAAGCTTATAGTGCTAAAATCTAAGCTGAACTGAGCTTATCCCATTTTTATTGAGTCAAATTAGCCCTCAATAGAATATTATACTATTTCAATACTAAATCAAACTTCAAGGATAAGGAAGCATGTCATATATCTACTAATCAAAGTTATTGATATTAACTACCTTATTGGGTCAAATCTAAGGTTTGATCATCTAGGGAAAACAAATGGTCAAAATATTAAGGTATACTAATTTTATTCATTATGAGTATATTAATGAGGATTATAAGAAGAGAATGTGGATTAAGAATCCATATTTTAATTACTAAGAGAACTAAGTAGATTAGTTAAGGAAAATCAAGGGTTTAAATAAATGGGATTATTTTTTTTTCACTTAGAATATAACTAAGATTCTAACTATTTTATTTATTGATTTGAAAGGACATTAGTTAATTTGAGACCCTAAATATTCTAGTTAGGCTTCTTTGACTTTTTATTATTAAAATAATTTCAAGGGCTCAAAAGTGGTGCATCACCCTGTCGCTTATGCAACTGGAAAACTATATTAATGATGATGGGTCATCACTTGAAAACATCATTAGTGTTAATACCATAAATGCCTATTAAAACACTAATGCCATCAATATTCATAATAATGAGATATTTAATTGGCTTAAGTGCTTAGATGTATTTAATACTTACTTTAGTGCCCTGAATTATTATTTATAAGATAATAAGGATAATTCAAAGTACTCAATGAACTGAGTAAATACTAAAATATTCATCACAGAGTGCAGAAACAAAAAAGTATGAAATACATCCATTCATTACATCAATGTAGTAGTAAAAAAACAAAAAGCGCACTCATCTCAGAATAAAACTACAGTAAAGAAAACATACAAGTTTTGAATTATTATTACAAACTAATACTTAAACAAAATAATGAGAATGAAATTCCATTATTCACTCTCTTCCAAGCAAAAAACTAACTAAAACTAAACAGCTGCAGCACAATCATTCTCATGCCCCTACTCCTTACCTGAAGTAGGCTCCATGAATAGCTCTAAATCTGATATGTTAGTTCTTACATGGTAGAGCCCCAGTCAAGAAAAAATAAAATCTTGTATTAGACAATTGGCTAAGTACATTTTAAGCTAAATTTTTTATTACTAAACTTTAAGGATATCACATGATTAACCAAAGCAATTTTAGGTGCAGCAAGCAATAAAGAAACATGGAAGTCATAAATAAAAATTTTATAACCTAAGCAATTTGAGGTAAGTGAAAAAGTAATTTCACTACAAAGACTGCAATAATGATTAGACATATATTATGATTACGACTATATCAAAAAAGAAAATCCTTACAAGAAAGTGATGAACTGAAAACATGCTGAGTATACTAAAATTTAAAGTTAAAGTGTTATAAGATATTCAATAAAATCTAGCATACTAATATGCATACATATATAAAAGCATTAAGAAAGTTTGTAGAAAATAGAAAAGACTGAATTGTAAATATAACTAAAAACTATAAGTGTAATTGAATAAAAATGTTGAAGTAACTGATGAGCTGAATATATATATATATATATATATATATATATATATATATATATATATATATATAGATATATATGATGAAAAGTATGCTTAAGTAAATCTGCCATAGTAATAGATGGCTAAATAGAGCTACTAAAAAGAAAAGTTCATCATGTATCATATATCTATCTCAGAGCTAGATCCAAGCTGGACTACAGAATCGTGCATGTACCATATAGCTATCTCAGAGCTAAAATGAAGCTGATCTGAACAACAAGAACTGAGTAGGCATATAAACTAGAATATATTTTACTGAGTGTTTCATTAATTTATTATTTTATTTACTGATGCATTATAACTTTATTTTATGCATAAAGATATCATTGTATATTCATCCAATACACAATAACATTCCAAGTATAATATGTTCAAAGCTTACAAGCTCAATTTTAAGGAAAAGCAATGTAATAATTCAAGGAATTAACAGTAGTTCTACAACAAGATCTGTGATATCATTTATAATCTAATTTAATTATTCTAGCTATTTTGAGAATATAAAAGCTCATTATCTCCAATATCTACTATCCAATATAATCCCAAATTCATGGTCTTATGAGATTAAACATTAGAACTTAGCTAGTTCTAATTCTAAATCATACAATATCATCTACTAAAGTTAAATGATAAAAATCAATAATCCTATTTTAATATTTCCATTAACTCAAATCAGTCTTGATATTCCTTAGCAAGATTTATATGATAAGAGATTAAACTCCAAGACATGGGGCTGAAGTCTCTTAACTTATTATTCTAAGCTTACAAGGTCTAAGCAACTCAAAATGAGACTTATCTAAATTTTAAATTGAAAGAAATTTTATTGAATATAATCAAACCTAATAAGATCAAGAATGTTAATAATACTAAGTTTCATGGGTTAAGAAAGACTAATATAAGTTTAATAATCCAAATCTAAACTTTCAAAAGCTAATATTTAAGCTGAATTGAGCTTATCTAATTATTGTTTTCAACACTTTTATTGAGTCAAATCAGCCCTCAATAAAATACTATACTATTTCAACACTAAATTAAATTTTAATGATAAGGAAGCAGATCTTATATCTACTAATTAATGGTATTGAGATTAACTAACTTAATTGGGTTTGACCATCTAGGAAAACAAATGGTCAAAATATAAATATATATTAATTTTATTCATTATGAGTATATTACTAAGGATTATATGAAAACAATGTGGATTAAGAATCCACATTTTAACCACTAAGCTAACTAAGTAGATTAGTTAACAAAAATCAAAGGTTTAAAGAAATGGGATTATTATTACTTCACTTTGAATCTAACTAAGATTTTAAACACTTATTACTTATTTGAATGGACATGAGTTAATTTAGACCCTAAATATTCTAGTTAAACATCATTAACTTTTTATCAATTAAACAATATCATGTAAGGATTCAAAAGTGGTACCCCACCCCACCTCTTGCACAACTAGGAAACTAAATTAGCGATGAGATGGGTCAACACTTGTAAATATGATTAGTGTTAATACTATAAATACTTACAAAGTACTTATATTATTAACACTCATAATTATGGGATATCTAAGTGACTAAAGTGCTTAGATATCTCTAATACTTACTTTGGTGCCCCAAATTATTATTTACAAAATAATAATGATAATTCAAAGTATTCAACGAACTCAGTAAATTAAATATTCATCACAGAGTGGGAAAGCAGAAAAATATGAAATACATCCATGCAATAGTAAATGAAACATAAAGTGCATTCATCTTAGAATAGAATTAATGTAAATAAAACATACAAGTTTTGAATTTTTATTACAAAGAAATGCTTAAATAAAATAATGAGAATGAAATGCTATTATTCACTCTCTTCCAACCAAAAATCCAATTCAAACTAAATAACTGCAGCAGAATCATCCTCACACACCTGCCCCTCACCTGAAGTAGGCTCCACGAATAGCTCTAAATTTGACATTGTTGATTCTTACATGCTAGGGCCCTAGCCAAAAAAAAAAAAAATCATGTGTTAGATAATTATCTAAGTATATATTAAGCTAAAACTTTTATTAATGAACTTTAAAGATATCACATAATAACCCTAAGCAATTTTAGGTGCAATAATTAATAAAGAAATGTGGAAGCTATAAATAAAACATTTATAACCTAAGAAATTTGAGGTAAGTAAGAAAACATACCTCACAATAAATACTGCATCAATGATTATGCATATATTATGATTACGATTATAGTAGCAAAGAAAATTCTTACAAGAAAATGATCAACTAAAAACATGTTGAGTATACTGAAATTTAAAGTAAAAGTGTTGTCAAAGACTAAATAAAAATTAGCATCCTAATATGCATATATAAAGGCGTTAAGAAAATATGCAGAAAATAGAAAATGATTGAGCTGTAAATATAACTTAAAACTATAAGTATAACTAAATAAATATGCTAAATTAATTGATGAGCAGAATTTATAATTGCTGAAAAATATGCCTAAGTAAATATGCCATTATAATAACTTGCTAAACAGTGCAACAAAAATGAAAAGTCCCTCATTGTGGTTACCCGCCCCTTAACCAGGTGAGTTGGGGTGGTCGTCACTTGGCAAACCCCTCACTTATCACTAAATTATGGTATAATCCCCAATCTACTAATAAGGGAGGGATATGCACTTAGGAAGAATCATAATCATTCACTAAATACACACATATCAATCAAAGTGCGAAAACAAGTAAAGAATGAGTTTATATCCATTATACCATAATGCACATAATAAGAAATATGCAGCTCAGAGTAAACTAATGCAGTGAAAAATAAAATACATAAGGTACATATATTATTACAACATTTAATAAGTTTAAACTGAAAAGAAAAATAAACACTCAGCCTCATAAACAAATAAATAAGAAATTAAAGATCTTCAGCTATGGGGAGCTCTTCCTCCTGATCTAGCTCCACTCCTAGTTCAACCACCTCAAACTATCTTAGAATCTGCCATTGTCAGTTTCACAATGACAGGGCCCTAGCCAAAAGAAAAGAAAATTTGATTAGACATATTATCAAGGTACATTTTAAGCTGATTAATTTTACATATTAAATGATATCACCATTTACTTAAAATAACTAAAGCAAATAAATGAGTGCAACGAGCTAAGAAAGAATAGGGAAAGCTATAAATAATATATTTATAACTTAACAAACAGTGAGGTAAATGGGCATACCTCAACCCAAAGCAGCATCAAGGTTAGGTAATATATGTATATATATATATATATATATATATATATATATATATATATATATGTAAAGTAAACTGTAAATACTAAAAAGAAAGACTCATCCTACATGTTGATGATCATATTATATTATGCAGGTTAATAAAAAGTAAACTGAACAGTGATATATATAAGTAACTAAATAAACAACTAGTATTCTAGTATATGTATATATATATATATATATATATATATATATATATGTAAGCAAGTACTATACTAAAGCTGAACTGTAGTAAAAGTAAATAGAAATAGAAAAAAAATATGTAAAGGCTATCATATTAAAAAAAATGGCTAAACAAATCACTGAACTGTAATTGAACTGAACTGTATCATAGCATATCACTTAGCTTTTCAAAGCTAAGGCAGAAAGTTATACTATACTGAAGAGGCAGAAAATACATATGCAATAGTTTTTAGTTAATTTACTTTACTCCTATAGATACGTCCAAAAGTAGCTGAGGAGTCAAGCATGTCTGCAAGACTAAGGTGGGTTTCCAAACCTAGACGCAACTTTCCCTAATGAGTATGTGTCAGTTAATCCTTATTTCTCCTTATTGCCTGTCCATTAGCAGTAATGTGTATACACAATCTCCTGTCCATTAGCAGTAATGTGTATACACAATCTCCTGTCCAAAATATGAACCCAATGCAAGTGTTATCCTAATTTCTTATGTTTTTAATTCATGCATCAAGTTATCTTATATGACATGTCCAATTTTAAAAGGCTCAAAATATAAAGAATGCAAAGCACAAAGTTTAATAATAATCAAGAGACTTTACTAAATATAGGTGATATCTATTATTGCCTAATTTATATCAATTCTAATTATTCTAAGTTTATACAAGCACAGTATCTCCAACACCCTACTATCAAGTATAAACTCAAATCCACGGCCTTATAAATTTAAAATAATTATAACTGATCAAGTTTTAATAAAATTTAATTCATGATGCTTACATGTTAAAAAATTAATTAGCACATCCTAATTAATGAATTTAGATGATCCAAACCAATCTTGATTAAGATAAACCAAGATTAAGGGATTAAGAATTAAACTTCAAAGATTAGGGTTTAATCCCTTAATCTAAAGATGATCCTAAAGGCTAACATTTAAATTCTAAATTCTCCCAATACTATAAGTTAGGCTATGTTATTAAGCAAAGTCAAGTTTAAAAGATGGATCTCTAAACTTGGACTAAAGTTTGAATATAAAATAATCATAATAAAGGATGAAATCTATAAATAATTAAAAACTAAGGTTTCATCCAATGAGTAACCTATTTACCCAATGATTGAATTCTAGCTTAATTTTTATCTCTAATTCTTAAGGAAGAGATCCTAAAGTTAAAAGAAAATCCTAAGAAAATTTTTAAAGAATAACTTAGGATAAGAATGAATAATTTAAGCATTGATGTTAATTAATTTTAACTATGTTCTTTTTCTGCTCTAGTTGACTAGGTGAGCTACATTCACCTTATGAAGCTATTCAAGTAACTTAGAAAACTCTAAGATGATTTTAGGGTTTTTCTCAAAATATCATTTTTATGAGTCTAAAAGGTCCTAAGTTGATTCCAAATTAGTTATATTGCTGATTTTAGTGATTAAATTAATATTTTAAGGTTTAAGGGCACTTAACTCTAAATTTGGGCAAAATGATCATGTTGCCCCAACTTAAGGGTCTAAAAGGCTACTTTTTATGTTTCTATGTTGTTGCCTGTGTTTGAAACCTCCAAAGCTGCCAACTCTGTGCTATGTTTTAATAAGAAAATCAGTCATGCTACTCTGTGGAATTGTTGTAGATTTCATGGGATTCCCTCCTTCCCCATCTAGATTTGGCACAATTGCATCCTGAACCTTATCAATATTTTTCTTTGGAGACTTTATAAAAAGAACATAAGCGTCGGTACCAAAATGCAAGAGTTGGCATTTTAGCTCGTCTCATATTGCCGCTGCTATAAAGAAATTGAAACTCTAAACCATGTTTTTATTGAAAATACGTTCAGCGCTTCAATCTGGCAAAATGTTCCTTTAGCTCCTCTATCTCCCGCTGCTAATACCAAAGATTTTCTATTATGTTGGCCAAAGGTTAAAAATGGTAAGATTCACATTGGCAACCTTTTTGATGCCTATACTCTCTAGCAAATTTGGAGAGCTAGAAATCAAGCAAAATACTCAAATGTTAATTTCAATACTGCTGAAATTGTTTCACTCATTGGCAAATTTGGATTGCTAGGAATAATGCTAAATATACAAATATTACAACGAATCATACTGGTTCTACTCTGAATATTATTGAGAATATGAGAAAATGTTTTAACAATTACGATAAAAAGTTTTCAGCTGGAAAAGTCTTGATGCAGATAGATGAATATATATATATATATACTTGTATAAGTGTGTGTGTGCTTTATATTCACAGATAGATGAATATTATATATATATATATATATATATATATATATTTTTTTTTTTTTTTTTTTTTTTTTTTTTTTTGTGTGCGTGTATATTTATTGAAAGTGTGTGTGTTTGTGTAATATATTATATGTGCTATATATACACACTAACATAGTATAGGATACACAAACACACACACATATTGTTGCCCATTCTCACACATACAATATATATATATACACTATATTTTCTTATATATTTATATCCGTATAATATATATATATATATATATATATTCAGGATGTGGGTGGTACTATGGCTGCTGGGGAATCTCCTCCCTCTCCTGCTGAAAATTTAGTCAGAAATATGGTTATCCCGTCTCCTTTAAATAATTCGGGTCGATTTAAAATTCCTCCAGACCCTAACTTAACTGAGCCTGAGGGTACTGTGATCCCATCGGATATAGCGAGATCTTCTGAAATCCCTTTAGTTGTCTCAAACAATTATATTTCTAATGTTAATGAAATAGATATCAATTTGGTTATGGTGCCTGAAGATGCTTATCCTCAGAACTCTGAGGAAATTCTGGGTAATATAGTGGAACATGGGATTTTTTCGGAAAAAACTCTAATTGGGGAAGGCAGCGATGTCTCTAAAATAGATTCTGTTGTTATACCAATTACTAATTCCTTGTCGAAAGATGTTTATTTTGACAGGGCTGATGCTGTTTCTGTTATGGCTGCTCCGTCCCCATCTTTGGTTGGGGGGTCTATATGTCCTTCTTTGGAGACAGGTAATGTCACTCCTCTCGTTCATATAACGGTTTCTCCTCCTACTGTGCAGGAAGAATCAGCACCGTTGTCTCCTTTCATGTCCCAAAAAGTCCGGCAAAGTTTACAAATTGCAGATCTTCATCGGCCAGAATTCCTACAACTACCACAACCAACAGGTATAAATCTCTAGCTTCTTTGGCTGATATTGGAAATGACTTAGATTCTCAAGATTATGCCATAATATATTCTAATAAAAGCAGTCAGAATTCCCCTTGTGGCACTTCTAAGGTTATCCAATGAATGTTTTCTGTTGGAATATTTGAGGTATCGGTAATGCCTCCTCTTTAAACAGATTTAAGCATCTTATTTATGAAAAAAAAATAATATTGCTGCCATTCTTGAACCTAAGCTGTCGGCAGTGAAAATTGAAAACATAAGTCGTGTTGCAAAGTTTGAAAATGCAGTGGCCTCAAACTCTAATAAAATTTGGGTCATGTGGACCAATCTTTGGTCGGCTGAAATCATTTCCCAATGCGAGCAAGCCATTCACCTCAGATTCTTTAATGCAGATTATAACTTTACTTTCACGTTTGTTCACGCTCATAATCATCGTACTGAGAGGTTTTATTTGTGGGCCTACCTTAAAACCTGTGCCTCCTCCTCCCTTCCTTGGGCTGTGGGAGGAGATTTCAATGCTATCTTGAACTCCAATGAATACAAGGGTTACTCTAGTGATTACTCCAATTCCACCTTTGATTTTAACTCAGCTATTCTTGAGTGTGGGTTGGAAGATTTCAAGTACTCTGGTGCTCCATTCACTTGGCATGTCGGTCGTAAATTCGCGTGTTTGGACAGATTCCTAATCAATAATGCTTGGTGTAATGCTTTTTCCAATTATTTAAACTCATCCCTTAACTCCACTGGCTCAGATCACAAACCAATCACTCTTTCCTCCGGGAATATTAAAAATCATTTCCTGAACTCATTCCGTTTCCAACTGTTCTGGCTGAAAAAAGAGGAGTGCAAAGACATAGTCAAATCCATATGGAATCAACCCTGTCACTCCTTTGGTATGTATAGATTGGTTGAAATTTTTAAAGCGCTTCGAAAAGCTCTTGGCTTTTGGAACAAATCCTCCATTGGGAACATCTTCTCGAATTTGTCCCGGTAGGAGAATTTGGTTTCCTCTCTAGAATCCATATTTAAAGCCGACCCTTCAGATAAAAATAGAATGGAGGTCAATAAAGCTAAAGCGAAACTTATCACAAATCACAACGACGTTGAAAAGTTTTGGAAACAAAAATGTTCGATTAGATGGAAATTAGAAGGGGAGCAAAATACAGCTTTTTATCACAATTGGGTTAGGAAAAGAATACACCAAAATCATATCAATGAAATTATCACCCCGGATGGTGCAGCCATCTCGGATCTGCCGGAGATGCAAAAATCTGCCACCAATTATTTCCAAGAAATATTCAAACTTCCTGATTTTAGCCCTCCCTATAATAGGATTTTGTACCCAGCAGCCCATATCTCCACTGATATAAATAATTCCTTAAATCAAATGCCGAGTGATGAAGAAATTTGGGATACTATAAAAGATCTTAAAGACAATTCCTACCCTGGTCCTGATGGGTTCCCCGGGGAATTCTTCAAAAAGTTTTGGGAGATTATAAAGCTAGACGTTTGTAACGGGATAAAAGAATTCTTTTGTGAAGTTAAAATTCCCAAATTTTTCACTCACACTATGTTAACCCTTATCCCCAAATCCGACAAAGCATCCTGGTGGAATAACTTCAAACCGATTAGCCTTTGTACTACCATGAACAAAATCCTCTCCAAAATGGTTGCCAAGCGTCTTAAAAATATCCTTCCGATGATTATTGATCTAAACCAAACCGCCTTTGTCCCAGGCAGACATATTCAAGATACAATCTTTGCCACTCAAGAGCTTTTTCATAGTCTGAAAAAAAAGTGTTGGGGAAAAAATTTGATTCTTAAACTTGACCTTGAAAAGGCGTTCGACAAATTGAATTAGAACTTCCTCATCCTTTCCCTCAAGGCTTATGGTTTCAATGAAAGATTCATATCCAAAATTAAAAACTTAACGCATCATAATTGGTTTTCAATTTTTTTAAATGGCGGTCCCTCGGGTTTCTTCCCTGCTAAGAGAGGATTGAGATAAGGGGACCCGCTGTCTCCCCTCCTTTTCATCTTAGCAATGAACGTTTGGTCTCTAAATATCAATGCCCTTTTCCAACAAATTCCAAAGTTAAATTTCAGATTTGGGGGCAATTTATCAATATCCCATCTAGCCTACGCTGATGATTTGATTATCTTCTCCAACTGTAGTTCTTATGCGCTAAAGAAGCTTGCTGATTTGCTTTTGATTCTTCAAGAGGTGTCGGGTCTCAACATAAATATAAGCAAATCAAATTACTTTGTCCACCCTAAACACTCCCAAAGAATTTGCTCAAAGATTGAGAGTTTCTTCAAGTTTAAGAAAGGAAAATTCCCCTTTAAATATCTTGGTATCCCAATTCATATTGGTCACAATAAGCACACTATCTTTAAGGACCTCATTCATAACATATTCAAAAAACTCCAAGGTTGGGAAAACAAATATCTCTCTCAAGGTGGTAGGCTAATTTTAATTAAACATGTTCTAAATGCGATTCCTCCTTTCTGGCTTGAGGTCTTTTCTCCGACGGCAAAGGTTATGAAAAATCTCTCCACTATCTTTAATAAATTCCTATGGACCCATCCAAAGGGCAGTAAAGTGATTTGGTGCTCTTGGAACCGTGTCTCGTCCCCTATTGCTGAAGGGGGTTTTGGGATAAGAAACCTGATTGACATCCACAAGGCCTACTCCCTAAAGTTGTGGTGGAAGTTTAGGACTTCCTCCTCTCTTTGGTCAAAAATTATGCTCGCTAAGTATTGCTCTAGCTCTCACCCGGCGGTGGTTAAGAACAAAATCACTGATTCTATTATCTGGAAAAGAATGTTAAGGGTTAGGAATACGATTGAGGAAACTATAATTTGGGATAATCTGGATTACTCTATATCTTTTTGGTACGATTGTTGGTTTAAGGATAAGGCTCTTTTCAATACTCAATCTAATATAATATATCCAAACCTCAAGGTAGCCGAAATTTTCAATCATAATTGCAGATGGAACCAGGCCGTCCTTCATGAAATCTGCTCTGAAGAAGTGGCAAATAACATTATGGCGTTCCATCCAAAATTTGACTCTTCCAAAACCGCAATTTCTGTATTTTGCAAAAATAGGCGTATAAATTTGTCTTCCCTATGGAACTTTTGTAGATCCCACGGGTCCCCCATCTTCCCGGTCTGGATTTGGCATAGAAGTCTTCCTAACCTCATAAGTATATTTCTATGGAGGCTTTTCAATGGGTTCATTAGTGTTGACACAATATTGCAAAATGTTGGTTACTCCTTGGCCTCTCGCTGTCAATGCTGCAATGATTACGAAACGATTAACCATGTTTTCATAGATAGTTCCTTCAGCAAAAAAATCTGGAATAATCTTAGAATGGCGCCGGTCCTTCCGGGTGAAAGTGTTGAAGAAATCTTCTTCCGTTGGCCAAAATCGAAAAAAGGTTAACTCCATGTTGGTAATCTTGCTGATGCTCTTACCCTTTGGGCCATTTGGGGTGCTAGAAATCAAGCAAAGTATAAAAACTCTAAGTGTGATGCTGAGCTTTGTACTCTGAAAATTATTGAGGAGGTTAGCACATTCATAAAAATAAATGATAAAAAGCATTTTAGTTGGAAAAACATGAATGTTTGTCAGACCAAAAAATTATTTAACCTGGAGTGGAATTGTTGGGCCTGAGTTTTGTCCGACTGCTTGGGATCTGGTAGTTGGGTTAGGTCTCTTTTTGGGGCTGCCCAATTGCTATCCCAACATCGGCTTTCTGGTTTATGTTTGGCTTCTCATTATGGTTATTGTCCTGAATTTTGATTATTTTGGAAGCGCTAACTACAGTTTTTCGATCCATTGTGTTTACGGCTCCAAGTTTTTTGAGGTGGTTCCCCTTCCTTCCAGATCGGATTTGTTGATTGAGAATATTAGTGGGCTGTCCAGGTGAAGGTATGTTTTGGTCCAGGTTTTTTTTTTGTTTTTTTTTTTTCTTATTTGCGAATTGCTTCTTTATATGATGTGGGACATGATTGTGTTAGTCATTTTTTGCAATATGGTGCTCCATGGCTTTGCGATCAAGATCGTTTCTTTGAATATTTTAATAGAGATGAGTTCTGGTTCATGTGGGGATTGCGTTTGGTTGGTGGTGGCTTTTCTGGCTCGTATGCTCCTTTTGAGGTGGTTTCGGCTGCCTTGGTCTTATGGTTTAAATGCTAATTTTGTCTTTGATTCTATTTCGTGGGATGGCTGAAGTCAAGCTGGTTAAGTTCGTGGTGTCTTTTAAAATCTCAGTGATATCTCTCGGGTCCTATTGTTCCTTTTTTCTGCTGTTCAGATGTTTGATTTATGGGGTTTTACTTTGTGGGAGAGTGCAGCTTATTATTTATTGAATGGTTTGCTAAAGGGTTGTAATTGCCCTCAAAATAATTTTCTGCATACTTGTCTGGTTGTTCATCTTTATATAACTTTGGCTGAGCTAGATCTTATCTATGCGTGGGGTTGCTTATCTGCTGTGGTAAAGCGCTCATGCTGGACTCTTGTTGCGTTTCGTTTTCTGGTGCTGGTGGCTTCTTGAGATTGGAGTTTTGTCGTTGTTGATGGTTTGTTAGGTTCTGAGTTCTGTCGACGTTGGCGGTTTTCTTTTTGTATGGTTCCGGTGTCGAGTGGCAGCTTGAGTTTGTTTGCTTGTCATTCTTGGTGGCTGGTGGCTGGTCTGTTTGTGTTGGCTGTCGGCGTTGGCGGATCTTCCTGATTTTCCTTTTTTGAATGTTGTAATTTTTATTGTGTTACGTTTTTTATTTTTGAGTCAGGAGATCTTTTAAGTTATACCCTGGTTCTCCTTTTTTGGGACTGATTTCTGGCTTTTAGGATCTAGGTGTTTTTGTAACCTCCCAGTCCCGGTCCTGTTTAATCATTTTTGATGGAATAAAATATCCGCCGAGATGGCTTTTTGGTGAAAAAAAAAAAAAAAAAAAAAAAAAAAAAAAAAAAAAAAAAAAATATAATATATATATATATATATATATATATATATATATATATATATATGTTTGTGTGTTGATGTATATAAATAGATTATTCTCATGCACGCACACACATTGAGAGTATATGGGTATATGTATGCATGTATAAATTAAAATATATATATATATATACATATATATATATATATACATACATATATATATATATATAAATGTTTATATGTATTCAATATATATATATATATATATATAGATTTTTTTTTTTTTTTTTTTTTTTTGGTAAAACGCCATCACGGCTACTATTCCATTAAAAACAGTAAGACTGACATACTAACAGACGATCAGGATTTGATTACAAAAAATCTCCAAATCCCGAAACCAAAAAATGGTCAAACAAATTTACAACAACAAAAAAATTGAACTGAATATATCAGTTGGCCAAAAGAGAAACCGATTTCGCCTAGGAATCGAACTAAGACAAAATTCAAAAAAAACGGAAACAGCTCGTAGAAGAGCACCATGCGGGTTCACATCAGAAACCAAAACCCAAATGATAGGTGGAGAAAGGCTTCCATTGAAGGGTTGGAGCTGGGGAGTCCGATCACTAGAAAATCCAAGAAGAAAAGCATCTTCCAGTACATGATTACGCATAGCCAAAAAACTTCATATAGGCCAAACAGAAGAGTTTCCATAGAAGCACCAATGCAGCTTTTTAACAGGGAAGTTACCACCTGGGAGAACCTGTACCCTGGGTCAATTAGGCGAAGTTTCCGGATGGATAAGAAAATCGCATAATCAGACATAGGATAGAACGAGAACGAATGTGCCCGAGGTAACGAATAAAAGTTGTAGATTCTTCTTTTGACAGAGAGAAGAGCGAGCACTCGAGGAGAGTTCAGGTTACTTACATACTAGGATAAGCTAGCGGAAAAAACCAGAGCTCCTGACATGAAGAAAAGAGGAAGACCGACGAGATAAAGGAAAGAAGTATAATATAGTGTAAGGGATCGAAGTACGGCAGTAGGATTCTGCGCAGGCTCCCCATACGAGGAAGCTCCCGTATTGAACTCAACTTTAAAATCGTTAATCAAACTTGAATATAACTCAGAAATTAATTTTGCTTTCAAAAGGAACATCTTCATGCAACGCCGGATCATATTCAATATATATATATATATATATATATATATATGTACTCACACACACTCAATATCAAAATATAAATATATTGGTATAGTATATATACATACATAACTTATATGTGTGTGTGTTTATATAAATAACGTATGGGTGGTATGGGTGGTAGAACGATTGACACATATCGTTCCTATATAGATTGTATATACCACTATATAAGAAAATAATAATATAAATATAGACACAAACTACATACACAAATATATATATCAGTATGCTCATATACACCCATCACTCACACACAATATATATACAAATATACATATATAGAATACACAGTTTGTACTTTTAGAAAAGACACATATACTTATATATTGTGTATGTATATACTCACAGACACACAATATCAATATATAAATATGCACAAATATAGGTGTGCGAGGATGTATGTGTGCATTTATATATGAATAACTTATTTATAAACACGTCTTATATGTGTGTGTGTGTATATATATATACACTTATATAGATAGACATACACCGACACATACTGATAAATGTATACATACTCTCAAGTATGCAAATATACATATATTTTTATATATAAATACACACATAATATACATACATTCATATACACCTACATAGTATATATATTTGTGTTCTCAACACACACACACACACACACATACACACACACATACCACATATACATAAACATATACTCACACCCATACCCATATGTATGTTAATATATATTGTATTTATACACAAATATACATATACTGTGTGAGTCTGTGTATGTATACACTATTATTGTGAGTATAGACACACCCACACCTATATGTATGTTGATATATATATATATATATATATATATATATATATATATATATATATATATATAAATGAATACATACACTCACATACTCATAGACTATATTATATACACAGTGCCACTTACACCCACATATACCCACATAGTTTATATATTAATTATATATAGATACACACATAACACACAGGCACATGCACATAAAAAAATATGTGTGTGTGTATACCATATACCCACGTATATATTAGTTAGAATATAAATATACATGTATAATAGTGTATATGGGTATATATGTATGTGTATCTGTGTATATGTATATATGTTATTTGTCTATATGATATACACACACATATCATATATATATATAAATATATATAATATGTGTGTGTATATATCATATACACAAATATAAAATAGTTATAATATATATATTTATATATAGTACTCATCTATTTGTGAGTATATAAAATACACACACATATTGCAATAGATAAAAAAAGAAATATATACACCCACAAATTATTTCTTTTACCTATCTAATATCTAATACAGTATATGTGTGTGTGTCTATTTTTTATAACCTATGTTTATATCATTCCCTTATACATATGTTTTGATAATGTACACATACACACACACACTCACACACACAATATATACATAAATATTACTATATAGAATATCCGATCTATACATATACAAATGTCCACAATATATATATATATATATATATATATATATATTATACACCCACATAAACTCTATTAGATTGGAAGATAAAATAAATACACACACATAGTCTATATATTGTCTGTGCGCGTGTGTGTATTTGAACTTTGTGCACCAACACGCATATGTTTATATATTGTATCAATTAAATATGAAAATACATATATAATATTTGTATTATATATTGTATACATTAGATATTGCATATTGTATAATATTATATACACACATATAAAACAAATAAACTATCTTTATACCATCCAATAGCTATAACGAACACACTCACACACATACACATACACACACACACATACACACACACACACATATATATATTTAGTTTGCTTGCTTTCAAATATTTAATTGAAGAAAATATTTCCTGGGATTCCTTAGACTCATCTAACTCTTTTTGGTTTGATTGTTGGTTTTCTTTTGAAATTTTAGCCAAATCTGCTCATATCATAAGGAATAAAAAATTAACTCTTGCTGAATGCCTTAACACCAACAATGAATGGAATTCTGAATTTCTTCAAGATTTGCTCCCTATTGAAACAGTTGAAAACATCCTTAAAAATTCTCCCTTGTTAGGCAACTCGAAAGTGGCAAATTCTCCCTTTTGTTATAATGGTAAAATTCAACTTGCCTCTCTTTGGCAAGTCTGCAGGACTCAAAAACTGTCTGATTTTCCCAATTAGATATGGAGTAATTGCATTCCAAATCCGATTAGTATATTCCTTTGGAGGTTGTATTATAATTTTATTAGTGTGGACTCTATCCTTCAATCCAAAGGTTTCAATCTTGCCTCAAGATGCCAATGTTGTCTCTCAAATGTGGAAACTATCTCTCATCTTTTTCTTAACAATGTTTCTAGCCAAATCGTTTGGTCGTCGCTGAATATCTTGCCTAACACTCATTGCCCTATAAACATTAAAGATCTTCTAAATCGTTGGCCTATGAAAAAAAAAGTTCATGTGGGCCAATTAATTGACAGTTTCACTCTTTGGCACATCTGGAATGCTAGAAACAAAGTCAAACACAACGTGTCTCCCTTCAACCCTAATAAAATTATCAATGAAATTAAAAAGGAAGTCAACAAAACCATCAATGCTTTCAAAGATTCAACTTTCAGCTGGAAAAATACCAAAAATGATTATGTCAAACAACTGCTCTTGTGATTTTTTTCAGAATAGCGTTCCTAAAGTTATAATTTTTTGTGTGTGGCTTTTAGTAAGTTGTCTTACTAATATGGTTGCTGCCTTTAACTTCATTGGGCTGATTTGCGGTTGCTGGAGAAATCGCCGTTTTTATTTTTTTACTTTCCTGCTCTCTGCTGCCGAGTGGTTTACTGTTCTCTACCCCATTGGGACCTCTGGTTCTTATCTCAGAGTGCTTAATAATTTAATTTTGAGCAGTTTAAAAATTTTTTCTTGTACTGCTGTTGGTTTACATGCTGGTTTTTATGGTTTTATATCTCAAATGGATGCTGGGTTTTTGGCTGCTTTAATTAAGGGGATGTGGATTCTTGTGCTGGGTGATGTTGGTTTATCTTGCACGTTTATCATTTCATGCGAAATTGTTCTGGGCCCTTTTATTTGCTGCCCTGGTTATGGGGCTGACGGTTTGGTTGGTTCCTATCTTGTGTCGGATGTAATTGTCGGCTGGTTTCTAGTTGCCGTTGCTTTCGAAAGTCCCACTTCCCTGAGAATTGCCGTTCTTGGAGGTGGGCTGTGGCTGGTTTTCTTCTTGGCTTCATTTGCGGGTTGCGGGTTGCGGGTTCGCTACAGATGTTTGCTGGGGGCCTCTTCTCTGTTCCCTTTTCTCTTCTCCTCGTTGATTTGTGGAACTTGATCCTTTATTTTTTTGTATTGAAAGTTTTTTGGCAGATATGGGCTGCTCACTTCTTCAGATTGGCTCTCGGTTCCGGTTCTCGTCTGTCTACCCCTGCTGCAGCAGTCTGGTGCCGATGTGGGGTGGTCTCTTTTTTGCTTTCGATCTTTCTGGATCGTGGCTCTTTACTGTGGTGTTGGCTGTGGTGTTGGCTATTGTTGGCCAAGCTGTATCCTTCTCTTTTTCTTTCTATATATTTAGATATATATACATATATATATATATATATATACATATTGTCTATATATATATATATATATATATATATATATTGTCTTTTGCTGCCCCCTGCAGGTTCAGGTGTTTGGACTCTCTGCGTTGCTGTGCTCGCCGTCGTAGTGGTGTGTTTGTTTGTGGTTTTGTTGTTATTATTGTTGTATTTTTTGTGCTTCTTTCTTGAGTCCGGAGTTCTTTTAAGTTATACCATGGATCTCCTTTTTTTGGGACTGGCTTATGGCTTTTAGATTCTAGGCTTTTGTAACCTCCTAGTCCCGGTCCTGTATTTGTCATTTTTGATGAAATAAAATCTCCGTCGAGATGGCTTTTCTAAATATATATATATATATATATATATATATATATATATATATATATATATATATATATATATATATATATATATATATATATATTTATAAATTATTTGTATATATAAATATGTTATTCATATATATACTGACACATAGCCTCATACTCCTATATAGGTTTGTGTGTATGTAGGTGTTAGTATATATATATAATACACACATATATATCAAATATATAAATATACACCCACATACGCACACACACACACAAATAGATTTTTATAATTGTGAATGTATTATACATTCGATATATATATATATATATATATATATATATATGTGTGTGTGTGTGTGTGTGTGTGTGTGTGTATAGTCCTTTGGTCATTGTATCCTATTGATATGTTTTTGTCCTAGTCGGTGCTCCTGGCAGAGGTCTTGCTTCTATGGCAACCTCTCTGGTGCTGGTTGGGTTTGCCGGGTTGTTTATCATCTCACTGGAATTATCGGTAGTATGGATTGGTGGCTGGGTATCAAAACTTCTGCATCTTGTTTGTTTAATTACAGGTTTAGTTTTAATGTTAATAGCCTGGAATTTTTGCTTATTATTGATACCTCGGTTTTGATGGTTTATATTCGTTATCCTATCTGTTTTGGTTTTGTTAATTGGAGATTCAATTGCGTTAGTTCTATATTGATGTGTAAAGGTCTAAATGGTGGTTTGGCTGTTTCAGCTGGCTGGGATTTTGCTGGTTGTCGGTTTGGAAAGATGAAATTGCAGGTTTTTGGCTCAAGTCGGAGCGGTTTCGGGATGCCGGCTCTCCTTCCTGGCGATTATGAGGTGGCTTGGAGCTTTTTTGCCTGTGTGTTTTGGAGTCTTGGGTAGAGGCGCTTGACGGGCTCTCTCCTCCTTTTGGTTATTAACAGCGGTATTGTGTCTTATCCTTTATGCTATCTGGGTGTTTTGGTTTATTCCGCTTTAGTTTTTCTGTTTTAGACTAGTCGTGGGTTTTTCCTTTTTTCTTTTGGAGTCGAGTTGACCTTTTAGGGTATACCCTGGGTCTCTTATATTTTGGGGCTGGTTTTTGGCTTTTAGTTTCTTTAGGTTCTGTAACCTCTCAGCCCCAGTCCTGTATCTTTTATTTTTGAAACAAAATTTTGCCGAGAACAAAAAAAAAAAAAAAAAAAAATATATATATATATATATATATATAGTCCTTATAAAGCTAAATTGTCTATAAATACATTTCACTATATACGAATACACAAATATAACAACTGTGATGCAACATCATTCACTGATACAAATAAATATATAGACTGTTGGTGTACGAGGTAGTTTTTTTAAATATATATCTATATATATATATATATATATATATATTTGTGTGTGTGTGTTTTATATACTCACAGGTAGATGAATACTATATATTTATATATTTTAATATTTATGGAGTATATATATAATATTAAAATATATAAATATATAAATATATAGTGATTCACGGTATTAGCCCAATCCATTCACAAGGCGAAAACAGCGAGATTAAAAGGCTGAAAAGTATGTGGCAATTCTGGAAAAAGATGAAAACTTCCTGTATAAAAAGTATTAGCAGCATTCAAAGAATGTAATCCGGGACATAGGAGGAGCCACCGAAAAGTCATTCTTCAAATCAATTGTGCCCACATCAATGATAATCAGAATAGGATTAATTGCACCCATCCAACATAAACTCCTTAAAAAGCTAAATCTCCAGACCGCAAAGGAGAGAGTACAGAAATCTCTCAACAGCCGGTACGAGAGCGAGTAAGGAAAAACAACCACTTGAATAAGAACGTTCATAAAACATTTAAGACAATAGAGCGATGGAGAACGCAATCTCACCGCAAATGCCGTCCCAGGTGGAGGGCCCGATAGCAGTTAGAATTAAAGCCATATTTGCTAAAATCTCTCTAACCGAATAATTAATCACATTAGATTCATAAGGAGAATTTTATTTTTTCATAACTATAAGGCAAGAATTCCATTTAAACAGACAGGTCCCTGCCAAAAAATCCTTAGCAACCGCACTGATGAGGCAAAGAACCAAATAGAGCTTAACAAACTTCAAATTGAAATTTATTGATTCCAAATGATTACTTACTGTCCAATGTAAGGATAGATAGTAAGTACATCAAATTTGGATAAAGATTAAGCCTTGTGAGCTCAATTTAAGGTTTTTAGCTCATAAGGGCAATTTGGTAATTTTATCTAATGAAACATAAAAATTTTGTTATACTTTTGTTGTTTACTATTTAAGAATTTTATAGAGTCTAAACTCACTAAATTTTTATATCATTTGGTCAAATTATAGCCAATATAAGTTTGGGGTCAAATATATAATTAAAGGGTTTTAGGAAAGGTCCAAAAGCTTAACTTTCTCAAATGATGTCCAAATTCAACAAATTTATAGGCTATAGCTTCCCTATAATATACCAAGTGCAATGACTAAAAGTATACCCACTTTGGACTCCATTTGATCAAGTTATGAGCTAAACAAGTTCTAGGGTGATTAGGGCAAATTAGGAAATCTAATTATAAAAACCTAATTTTTCTTATAATTTGGAGCTAAATTGACTAAGTTATAGCCTAATTAAATTTCAAAGTTAAATAGGGTAATTTAGGTAGGGGCCTAAATATCATTAGTCAAACTACAAGTTCAATAGCAAAACTAACACTATCACAACATTCCTGATGATCTCTTGATTAAAATGAGACCCATATTGGCTAGGGCAGGGACTTTGAAGGACTTTTCAGTGACAACGGGACCTGGCCCGCACAAAAATAGGGAGGTGCTGAGCAGGGCTATCCACTGTAGGCTGAATTAGCGACGAAGGTTGAGTGATTCGATGGTAACATGGAACCCTAAGGATTAGGGCACGAGACGGGATGATGTTACTATGGACTACTGTTAGCATTCTATATAGTTCACACAGTCAGGATCATTTCCATTCAATCAAACCCACTCAATTGATAATCGAGGACATGAAAATGAGTTACAAAATGCAATAGAGTTGATCAACCGAATAAGAGGGGGAGATCGAGAGTACGTGGATGAGCGACTGTGGAGCTAGGGTATGAAAAGGATAGTACCGACGATTTAGATCTAATCTATGGTCCAACGCAAAAGTAGCTCAATGAGTGAAGACACTCAGAGGCTTAAGCTGGGGCTTTGGCAGAGGCCTCAAGCCCACCGCACGTGGCTATAAGTCACGTGTCGTGGCGCTGCGACACGCGGAGCCTGGGCTAGGGACGAAGCACCCCAGCTGCTCGATCCAGCTCGAGATCAGATTGCACTGTCAGATCGAACGCCGCGAGCGATAAGGGAGACAGCGGGAGGACGGAGCCATCAAGAGCGATTTAAATAAACAATAATTAAATATTTATTTCAATATTTTCTTAATTATATTTAAAAAATTAAATGATTTCTGAAAATTCTTACATATTTACCCCTAGCTAATTGAGGGGTGAGGAACGCAACAGCGAGGTCGGATTTCTATTTCAAAGAGAGTTTAATTTTCTTATTTTTCGAGATATTTTAAATATATTAAAATATTCAACAAAAATCCAACAACTTTCAAATGCCTCCAAAACTACACTCCTAGCTAATTTGGGGGCAATTAACGCAATGACGAAGTTAGATTTTTTATTTGAGGTCAAATTAGTTAGGTCAATTTTCAGGGTTCCTGAAATTTCTAAAATCATGGTTTGATCTATTTGACCCCTAATTTGGATCAAAACTTTAGGGTATGGTCCTAATGACTATTTAAGAATATCATAACCAAAATTAAGACTTGGTTTAATTCTAATTAGACAGGGTAACAACCTTGGATTGTTACACTCATGTATCTTCTATCTATCTCAGAATTATATCTGAGTCAGACTTCAAAATCATGCATGTTTCATATAGCTATCTTAGAGCTAGATCCAAGTCGATATGAATAATAAAAATTGAGGAGGCATATCAACGAGAATATATTTTACTGTGTGTTTCACTAATTTACTATTTTATTTCCTGATGCGTTATAACTTTATCTGATGCATAAAGGTATCATTATGTATTCATCAAACACACAAAAATATCCCAAGTATGATATGTTCAAAGCTTACAAGCTCAAAACAAAGAAAAGTAATACATCAAATCAAAGATTTAGCTGTAATTTTACAGCAAGATCTGTGATATCCTTTGTTGTCTAATTTAATGGTTCTAACTATTTTGAGAATATATGAGCTCAGGATCTCCAATATCATATTATTCAATATAATCTCATATTCACGGTCCTATAAAGTTAAACATCATAACTTAACAAATTTGAACTCAAATCAGATGAGATCGCCTACTAAAATTAAATGATTAAAATCAAACTTCCTATTTGATGTTTTCATTAACTCAAACGAATCTTGATATCCCTTATCAGATAAAAAATTAATCTCCAACACATGGGGTTTAAATCCCTTGACTTAGTATTTGAAACATTTTGGGTCTAAGTTATTCAAAGCTAAAGTTAGATAAGGTTTAAATTGAGGGAAGTCTTATTGAATATAATCAAACTCTATAAGATTAGGAATGGTAATAATGTCAAATTCATGGGTTAAGAAAGACTAATATAGACTTAATATTCATGATTTAAGCCTTTATAACTAAGTTCTTAGCTAAACTGAATGTACCTAAATATAGATTAGGATACCTCTATCGAGTCAAATCAAACCTCAATAGAATTATTTACTGAGTTATTTTTTTAAGCTAAGGTTTAAGAATTCCAAATTGATTTTTCTCAATTCCAATTGATTTCTTACTACCTAAGAAGAGGAATATGCACTAATCATGATTTAGACTCATTAAAGGGTAATTAGAAAATTAAATCTCAGAAAATAAAATTCTAACTTATAATTAGGTTTCTCACTATCTAAAAAGTTATTTGACACCTTAAATTTTAAATCAGATTATTTGAACTTCTTATATTCACTAATTAAATTTAAAAGGTAGTTAGTGAGTGATTAATATAATTAAGCACATAAAAATAGCATTAATTATATTATAAGATTCTCCTCTATATAATGAAAAGATCAAGGCCTTAATCATGGAGTTTGGCTAAGTTCTAAGCCTAATATTCACTAATCCATTTTTAAGGTAATTAAGGATTAATTAAGAAACTAATGGAAGAAACAAAAATATTATTATAGATTAAAATTTCTTAGGTTTTTCTAAATTTAATGGTATACTGGATCACTATATTTGCATTTGAATTGACTGAAGTATTCAATTAATTTAAATAGAATGTTTTGCATTAATTAATTATATGATATATTAATTATAATACAATTTACAGTAGAAAAAAATTTCCAAAAAATGGAATATTTAAATAAACCCATAATCAATAGGCATGGGTTGGGGTTGAGACCAAGCCCATTACTGCTCATCTCCCTTCTTCCACCATCTCTTGACTCTTAAGAATCAGGGTTAGGGTTAGAGGTGAATTCCTGATAACACATGCCACTCCACAACCTAATTTTGGTCGCTACTCGTTCACTGGGCCGAGATGCATTGTTTGCACCATGAAGCCCCTTGTGATACTGCTAGAGACGTTGACAGACCTAAATTTCGTGTCTACGCTTGCACGCAAGTGTACGTGGTCTAAAATAATAAGTGGAAGTTTAGTTCTGAAATTTATCGCCTTAGGGAATAGTGGTTTTGATATTAAGTTTTATCTACTTTCAGTAATATATATAATATTGATTTTGTTTTTGTTTGAGATGGTTCCTAAATCAACACTACAATTTACCATGGGGTAAGATACGATTTGTTCAAAAGGAGAGAGTTAGGGTTTCATTGTGGGACTTATAAGGACTTGGTGTTGTTACTTCATTATTGAAATGTACAAATTGATTTTTTTATGCCTAATTAAATCAATTGAACACTATTAGAATTGGAGTTAACTTATAATTACAATAAGTTCTGATTTAGTGCAACAAGGAGAACTCCCCTTGGGGTTCTATCTTGGCACCTAAACTTTTGTGAGGTTGTGATTTAAATTAATCTTTTATTTCCTATGTCTATGTTACAAAATATTATCTTATAATTGTTATATATCACTAACATTATTTCCATCAACATTGCATCATGTGCTTACACACGCGATTTAGCTAAATGAGAGTTTGTGTTGGGTCAAATGGACTATGTCACATCGTTCATTGGATTTCCAACATCCTCTCATCCCTTCTACTTTGCTGAACAGCAGAGCAAAGTTGATGGGAACTTGGTTCTCAAATATCAAATCTCTTAGTAGAGCTCTTAAGAAAAGGTGCAAGTGAATTTGAGAACTTGACACATAATTCTCAGCTCTAATTGCACTACTTTTCTTGCTCTTGTCTAAGTGATGAGCTTGGAACTCGAGTTAGTTTCTTAATTGATAATTTATTTAAGTTTATTTTAGCAAAGTATTTTGACAAAATTTCTTCTAGGCATTCATTTTATAATAATAAACATTAAAATAGCAATCAATTTTATTCATTCAAACAAATCCGTTACAACACCAATTCAGCCTTACATCGAGTTTTTAGGCCCCATGCATTAATCACAAGTGACCTTTCATCTCCTTTTTCTTTAATGCAAGCAATTTAAATTTTATTCTGCTTATTCACTTGGGATTCGTCATAGTTAATGGTTAATTTAGGTTTCAAGAGGCAGGGGAAGGCCAAAGGTCTGATTGTGCCCTTCCCTATGCTGTATTCAATGTAAATTCTGGAGCTTTTTTATAGCGGGCACTGTGGCGCACTGCGGTGAGCTGTGGCGCACAGCGGCGTGCTGCAGCGCTTGTAATTAATTCTGTTAAATTTATCTCCAGATGGGCTGTTATGTTGAGGATCCATCGTGGAGCGTTGTGGCAGCTAAAATTAAAATATTGTTCCTCTGTATATTTTTATAGTTTACCTTAAGGCCGGTGCTATCCGCAGTGGTGCACTGATAGCGCGCTGCGGCGGTTAAACTATCGTGAAGCAGAATAGTTACTGTTCAATTAATTCATTTAAGGTTTTTCACGTTTAGTTAGAAATGCCACCATGGCGCGCTACGGTGGGCTACAGCGGGTTTTGTCCCAGATCTGCATTAATCTTTATATGACAAAGCACGTTGTGGCGCGCTTGGAGAGCGCTGCAGCGATTAATCTTTCATGGAAGAGGATTTGGCACAGTTCAATTAGTTCATATATCATTTTTAATATTGCTTCCGGGAAATGATGCTGCGGCCCGCTGGGCGCGATGCAGCAGTCTTCCTTTCATGCCTTTAGGTATGTTCCAGGTGAAGTAATTTAGTGGACCGCCACGGCGTGTTGTGGCGCGCTGCGGCACGCCACTGCGGTTTACTTCCATAATTCTTCAATTTAGCTCTGCTTGCCCTTTTCTTCAGTTTTCCTGAAAATGCATAAACTCTACTCAAAGTATGCTGGTTTATATGATATTTTAAATGTTTTTTTAACACTTTATTTTGCTATAAATTTCAAATATATCAGACGTCTTTTCCTAATCCTAATTCCTAAGCTTAATGTGGAGACATCTTTCCCTAATCTTAAATCCTAAGCTTACCATGTTGTCTCGATCCCTACACGATTAGGGACCATGGGCGAAAATACTCAACCCTCGATCACACCTGATAATCTATTGGATCATCAAACCTTACTCATGACCATGCATAGTGCACTGTCATGGGTCTGACGGTCCTCGATCAATCTGGCTAGCCGATCGATGCCAACCATGTCCATCGATAACTATGGGTTTTAAATATCAATTACTAGCAATTAGACAGCCCCTCGAGGCATCTATTACCAGTAATTAATCATAAAATTAGGCTGGCTGGCAGCACCCATCCAGGCAGTGTACTCCACTTTCTGGCCTACTGATGGTTGCCCGATGCTTAATCTAATTACCAAAACATTCCTAAACATTCAAGTAACTATACATAACATGAATTAAAATGGATTTGAATGTCATAAGAGCTAAGCCAGCTTGGTAGGGTTACAATACCTAGATTATGAGGAAGGTTGATGAATTATTGGGAGCTTAGAGGGAATCAAGGGCTAGGATCACTCCCTGGAGCTTCCTCTGGCTACTAGCTATCAGCTTGGGGCTTAAACTACAAGCCACACCCACGTACTTGCCTAGAAGAAGCATTGGAAGCACCAACTGTCAACTGGCTACTAGGAGGAACTGTTGAAAATGCAAATCTACTTAAGGTGATTGAAGGTATAGGAGGGTTCTCACTATGGGCAAAGGACTCGGTGTACACTTCTCAGGGCTATTTATAGCCTTGAGGTGGACAGTGGGAGCTCGGGCTGGCCTCCATGGCTGGCCCAAAAAAAGAGATTGGGTCTAGCCCTGGGAGAGTATACATAGAAAGTCTAGGTTCTAAGACTGTTAGGTCTGACCTTTTTATTTATTTCTTTAACCAATTTAGACCCAAACAACTGAATATCTCCTATTTTAAACTAGGATAGAGGAGTGCTGCATCTTCTACCATAGAACGCTTCATAAGGAGACATCTTGATGCTAGCTTGATAACTATAGTTATAATAGAATTTAGCTAACGAAAGATGATCCACCCAACTTCCACTTAAATCTAATATATAGAGTCTCAATAAATCTTCTAACACTTTATTTACTCTTTTAGTCTAGTCATCTGCTTGAGGATGAAAGGTCATACTCATTGCTAGGGTTGTTCTCGAGTCCTGGTGTACTGCCTGCCAAAATTTATAAGTAAACTTGTTATCACAATTAGATACTATTGATTTTGGAATTTTGTGCAACTTAACAAATTCTTAGATGTAGAGCTTAGAGAGCTTCTCTACAGAGACAGTCTGATGAGTTGGAATAAAAGGAGTAAACTTAGTTAAGCAATCAACTATAACCTAGGTTGCATCGGCACGTAATTTTCCCTGAGGCAATCACATAATAAAATCCATTGAAATGTCAAATCACTTCCACTCTAGAATTTCTAAGGACTTTAATAATCTATCCGGCCTCTGATGTTCAGCCTTGACTAGATTATATGCATGACATTTTGTAATAATTTCAACCACACTTTTCTTCATAACTGGCCATCAGAATAATTTCTTCAGGTCTTAATACATCTTGGAATTTCTAGGATGAATTACATAGATAGAATTATGACCTTCTACTAAGATTTTATAATGCATGGAATTTAGAATTCATACTCAATTTCCTTGATAAATTAAATTTCCACGAAGCTGCAGGTCGACACAATGACCACTTTCAATATCAACTCTAAGCTTCAGATAGTCTCCTCTTTGTTTTGCATGATAGAGACTTCTCTGATAAAGTTAGTTCAATTATGCTTATACTAATCAATTATTTTAACTTATTTCCTCAAATAGGTTCTATGCTCACTTATGAAATTCACCAACTAGAGGACTTTCACCAATTATTACATAAAGAGTAGCACGATGGCTAAGAGCATCTACTACTACATTAGCTCCCCATATGATAATGAATACTATGATCATATTCACTAATGAGTTCAACCATCTTCTCTGACAACAGTTCAGCTTACAATGGGTGAATATATACTTTAAGCATTGATAATTAGTGAAGATTTTGCACTTAACACCATACAAATAATGCCGCCAAATTTTTAAGACAAACACTATCGCGGCAAGTTCTAGATTATGGACAGTATAATTTTTCTCTTGCGGTTTTAACTAACAAAATGCATACGCAATAACTTTCTTGTCTTGCATGAGTACGCATCCTAATCCAATTCCTAATGCATCAATGTAGACTTAATAATATAAACCATCTCTGGGTAGAACTAAATCTGGTGCTCACATTAGTGTCTTCTAAAGCTTTTGAAAAGCTTCTTCACAATCAATATTCAAGTAGAACAGTACTACCTTCTGAGTCAACTTTGTTAAAGGCAAATAAATTTGAAAGAATCCTTTAACAAACTTCCTACAGTAACCAGCTAATCTCAAAAAACTATAAATGTCTATTACTGACTTAGGTTGTAACCACTCTTGGATTGCACTAATAAATGTTTGTTAATGTCGTCACTTCATCTCAATCCCTGCACAACCAGGGACCAAAGGTGGAGCGACTGAGCTGTCGATCGCACCTGATGATCGATTGGAGCAACGAGACCTTACACACAAATGTGTATTGTAGTGCACTGTCACGAATATAATGGTCCTCGATCGATCAAGCTAGCTCGATCGATGCGACCATGCTGAACAATAACTATGGGTTCTAAATATCAATTACTGGCAATTGGACACCTCCCAAGGTGTCTATTGCCAGTAATGGATCAAAAATTAGGGCTAGGCGGCAGCACCCATCCTGGCAGTGTACTCCACTATCTGGCCTACTGCTAGTTACCTGACGCTTAATCTAATTACCAAAATGTTCCTAGACATTCAAGCAATTATACATAATAGGAATTGAAATAGATTTGAATTTCATAAGAGCTAAACCAACTTGGTAGGGGTACAGTACTTGGACAGTGAGGATGGTCGATTAATTATTAAGAGCTGAGAGGGAAACAATGGTTGGGATCACTTCCTTGAGCTTCCTCTGGCTGCTAGCTACTAGTTGGGGGCTTGAACTCAAACCAACACCCACAGATATGCCTGGAAGAATCACTAGAAGCACCGATTGTTGACTGATTACTGAGAGGATATTGGGAATGCACAACTCCTAAAGGTGATTGAAGTAAGAGAGTTCTCATAATGGGAAAATGGCTCACTATATACTTCTCATGGCTATTTATGGCCCTGAGGTGGGCAGTTGGATCTTGGGATGGCCTCTATGGCTGACCCAAATAAAGAGATTGGGTCTGGCCCGAGAAGAGTAGACCCAGAAGTTCAAGGATTTGAGACCGTTAGGTCTCAGAGTGGAGTTTGGAACATGGAAGTTCCCTCGTACTACCACGATGGAGATTCCCATATATTTGGGGGGTTGGGGACAAGGAAGCATGAGAAGAAGGGGACCAGTGCTAGGTTTAGCTATGTCCGTCTAAACCTGCTTAGGATATAAGGGTTGGAGAACAGATCAGCCAGGATCAAACCTGGGTAGTCAAATCAGCTGCTTGGATGGCTAGGTGGCGCTCGAGGGCTGACAGCAGTGTGAGTGATGTTCCGCAGTGGATCACCTGCAGTCCTTGAAGCGAATCTCAGGTTTAGCTGACATTTGGGAGGTTAAATGTCAATTAAAAATTTTGCTAAACCTTAATTTATAGTTAAACCAAATTAAATTAAATCTAAATTAAGCTCAAATGATCTTCAAAAATTCTCAAAATTTTACCCTTAGTTAATTTAGGTATGAGGAATTCAAAAATGGAGTCAAATTTTGATTTGGAGGTCAATTTAATTTAGCAATTTTTAAGGTATCAAATTGATTAAAATAATCATTTAATTCAAATATGCTCCAATGAATCTCAAATTTCTAGGGTTGGTCCTAATGACATTTAGAACCTAATGGAACAAGAATTAAGACTTAATTATGTCTAGATTAAGCATGGTAATGACCTATGGTTGTTTCACTTAGATTAAACCATCTTATGTTATGTTAGAACATTATGGTAGATTGTGAGTAGAAAAATACTTAGATCTAAGCTTCAATAAAACTACCCTAGTTCAACTAAGTACATAATCTATCATCTATCCTTTTTAGGAGGTGGTGAAGGTGTTAGAGAAATATAATAACACAAATTGATAGATGGAAATTAGGAAAAATATATAATCTACTTATTGGATATTCATGTTGATTACATGGTGAAGAATTAGAACCATTCTAGATTAGCGAACCAATAGACTACTTAAATAGATCTTTACCTTAGAAATAGCAAGGACTTAGAAGAATCAAGAAAGGTGTTTCTCCTTCCTTAAAATTATGAGATGTTGAGGGATAATAATAGAGGGATTAATGAATGAGAGTTAATGAGTAATAGATCACTTAGATTCTATTTAGGATAATCAATTATTAACCTCTAAATAGAGCCTAGATATAAGAGGAGAAAAGGCTTATTAGATTTAGATATTAATTCATCCCTCGTTAGACCTTTAGTAAGTACTTGCAGGGAAGTGTAGTTAAGTTTGTAGAAAATTGATATAATTGAACCATTAGAAAACTTTTAAGATAAAAACGGAGTTAATGGATCTAACAACCTACTTAAGTGAAGATCTAACATTTAAGATAAGAGATCAGTTAGTAGAGCTAGATACCTTAGTGTCAAGATTTTTGAATAGGATCTCAAGTTAGGAAATATGATGTTTCATTATCATTTTCACTTAATACATTATCTTACTTAAGCCATTATTTTCCAAAATCATATTTTTATATAAATATATATTTCTTCAATTAATTAATACATTCAATTAATGTCTTAAGTCAAATGGGAGATTGGTAAGCCTCAAATATTAAGGTAGATAACTAAATAAAATAACAACTCATATCATATAATTTATAATCAATATTGAAAATCCTTGATTGTTGCAATGCATTGAGACTAAATCGTTGAACACTCATTCAGACATTGTACATGAATAAAATATTAAATAATTTAGATAAGTGGGTTCACTTTGAATGGATCAATATGTATAGACATTGTTAACTAGGGCAGGCTAAGGGGAGATCAAGAGATCACATATGTCATAGAGGGGAATTTTATTGGTATACAGGAGACCCCACTATATATAATTGGGCGGCAGGTATGCTTAACTCTTCATTTGTTATGTATGTGCCCACAAAACATATTAAATTAAGAATAAATAAAATAACATTTGCATTATAACATAATCTCATTTATAGTGTATAACTTTTACTTTCCCATAGTCTACGAACTATGCTTTACTATTTATTCAGTACTAGAGACTAAAATTACTCTACATACTTTTATTTCTATACTTTTTAAATTAGGTCTACTTACAATTTATTGCAGTACATTATTTATGCCATTTTACAACTATATTCCTTACATTACTTTTTTAGTTACTCAGCATATGCCCATTTGAACATATTCATTTTTATATTTATTTCCATGTATATATTTATACATATATACTTACTCCTTTTACTTAATATGTCTAGCATGGTCTTAGCAACTATATCAATATGTGTATTTACTTTTTTTTCAAAACATTATTCAGTTAATTTTTTTTTACTTTTAGCACCTTCCCTTTACTTTGTTGTGCACGCTTTAAATAAATTATAAATTAATAAATTTGATATCCCTTAATCAAATAAAATATTCAACCTAAAATGTACTTATATTTAATAAGTATAATCAATTTTTTCTTATCTTGGCTGGCCTACCGTATTTAGAAACTAAATACAATATATCAAGAGTCGTGAGAAGATCTTGAGCTTGACCCGGTAACTGAGCCTGAGCAGCGTAAGGAAACTTGAAGACTGTTTTATTTTATATGTTTTTCCATGAGAACAAGTGCTATAACATCATTAAATATTTTGTATAAATTAATTGATTATGGATGTTTTCATTTTCTTTTTTTTTCATTGAATATTTGTTTTATTTAGTGTGGATTGGTAGGATGATAGATATGCATGTATTATTATATATTTATGCATTTACTTTCCCCATTCTCATAGATACTTAGCCTAAAGTAGTACTAAATAGTGGATTAGTTTCTACTAATCCAGTATTAAGTATTACAGTAACACTCGATGTTGAGCTAAATTACTTAATCTAACATTAGGTGTTACATTTGGTATCAAAGCAATCTTGAGAAAAAGGAAAATGTAAATGTATAAACACATATCTACTATTCAAGCCAGAAAAACATAAAAGAGAAATAAAAATATTAATAATTATAACCTAGGATAATTAAATGTCCTTTAATAATCCTAGTCTAATAAGCATAAAAATAACTAGATGGAGAACGAAGAGTCTGAGATAGATTACTATACTATATTATTCTACCAATATTTGGACAGCGATTACCAAAATGATCTCAAATTTGGGAGACCTTACTTTGGAGTGTCTCCAACTGGTAGAGAAATTTTCAATAAGATTCTGAAGTCGCCAGTATTCAGAGGTGGTGGTCTACCTTAGCTCGCAAAGTATAACAATCCTAGGTTGTTACCATGCCTAATCTGAACTTAACTAGGTCTTAATTTTTGTTCCATTGGGTTCTAACCACCATTAGGACCTAACCCTGAATATTAGGATATATCGAAGCTTATTTGGATCAATTAGCTATTTAATCAATTTGTTGACTTAGAAAATTAGCTAAATTAATTTGACTCCAAATTGAAATTTAACTTCATTTTTGAATTTTTCACACCCAAATTAGCAATGCCTTAATTTTTAGAAATTTTTTGAGATCATTTGAACCAAAATTAGATTTATTTTAATTATGGATTAATTAATTTAAATAGAATTAATTTAATTTCTTTAAATCCTAACCCTAACAATCGTCGGCCGAACCCGTTGCAACCCAGCCATTTCGAGATTTCGTCGAGGTTAATCAGATGATTCAGAGTCGCTCCGTCTGCAATCCGATAGCAGCCTTTAGATCCTAAGTAGGATCAGGCAACCGCAATCTGATCGTACTCCCAGATTTATTTCCAACCGCTAGATGGTGCCTTGGATCTAGCGGTCGTGGTTAATCCTCGCCCGGCTGCTACTCCAGTGCATCACAGTCATTCCGTCTTTTCAGAAGATCGATCAAACAACTGTGCAATCTCCCGTCACTGTTCATCGCCGTCTCCAACGAATGCTCCCTGACAACGAAGATTCCCTCGTACAATCTGCATCATATCCTCTCCCTCGATGCCAGAGGTCCCTAACTGATGCTCATTAAGTACTGAGCTACCTAGCATCTATCTGAGGCACGTAACCACCTGAGTTGGCAATGGGTAAATTGCCATCGGGCTCGAACCTGAGGCCATGGCTCGAGTCTCCCTGAGCTCTCCTTAGCATCCTCTGACTATGAATAGTCATAGATTGCTTAATGTGTTCCTTTAACTCACTCTGAAGTTCCCAACTACCCCCCAACGACCCCCAATTTCTCTGCTACCTCACCTACTGTCCAGGTGATGTACGACGCCTCTAGTACCAATCCCAAGTGCGTTTGTGGCTACGGCTTGGAGTTCAAGCCCCCAATTGGTAGCTAATAACCAATGGAAGCTCTAGGAAGTGAGCTCAGCCTCTAATTCCATTTCAGCTTCCAATAATTCGCCAATTTCCTTCACTGTCCAGGTATGGTCCCTTGCTTGAGGTAGGTTAATCTCTTCTGGCATCCATTTCAGTTCAATTCGCCAATTTCCCTTACTACCTAGAAGGGTGGTGTCAAACAGCTGCAGCTCATCATTTTTCATAGCAATTGGCATCGTCCCATGATGTTTAATTGCTAGAGAGCGTTATTGCAACCTCAAGGCAATTGGTTGATAGGGTCAATATCGATTGAGCTAGCTTAATCGATTGAGGATTGTCAAACCTGCAACAATGCACAGTTGCCAATAGGGTCTCAACGAGCCAGCTAGCCACCCAACTGGTTCTTGTGCTCAATCGCTCTGCCTGTGGTCCCTGATCATGCTAAGATTGAGACGGAGCAATGGCATCGTCTCTGTGGGGAGAATTAGCTCCCCATAGTAAACCCTAAGATCATATTTAGAGCAAGTAGGGTTCTCGGCAATCTCTCAAGGGGCTTCTAGGCGCAATCGACGTGTCTTGGGCTCGTGATCATGTAGCAATCGAGCTTGAGCCGTGGCGTGGACCCTGTGGTCAGGATTTGGACAAAAACCCTAACCCTAGCTTAGTATGTCAGGGAAAGTGGGGAGAGGGAGATGCACATTAATGGACTCAGTCAGCCCTAACCCGTGTGTTTTGAACAAATTATTTAATTAACCAGAATTTCTGTAATTATTTTTCTGCTGAAAATTCATCTAAATAATCCATAAGCCTGTGATTAAGTAATATAAAACATTTCATTTGAATTAATGGAGTTATTTGATCAATTCAAATCCAATTTTAATGATCTTATATACCATTTTATTCAAGAAAATATATAGAATTTTAATTTGGAATAATATTTGTTTCTACCATTAATATTCTTAATTATGTCTTAATTACCCTAGAATTGGATTAATGAATATTAAGGTTAATACTTGCCAAATTCCATGATTAAGATCTTGATCTCTTCTATAGACAAAGTAGAACCAAGTCATGCAATTGAATTTATTTTTTATGCCTAATTTTGTTAATCACTCGCTAATTACCCATAAAGCTTGATTTGTGAATATTATAAGTTTTAATAATCTAATTTTGGTGTTTAGGGTGTCAAATGACTCCTTAGACAATAAAGAACCTAATTATAACTTAAAGATTTTAATTTCTGTAATTAAAATTTCTAATCACCCTCAAATGAGCTTAAACCCTAATTAGCATATATTAATCTCATTTCTTAACCAAAACAAGTGTTTAAGGTGTTAATCTTGTCCTTAGACTAAGGAATTATTTGGAGATCTAAATCTTAAAGTTAACTTTTAAGCCCTTAATTATTATTATTTTAATGGCTAAAAGCCAAAAATCCTTAAAATAAGAATTTGGAACATTAACATGATCCATACTCTTTAAAACAATAAGTAAAATGATTAGAACTCTAAAAGGAATCAAGTTGAAGTGTAATAGCTCCATTGTTCTAAGCCTTAGACTTCACCTTAATCATCCAAGCTTAGTTAATCAAGTTCTAAAGTGTGGATTTATCATCCACACCTCCTTATAAAACGCTTAGTAAGACATTATTAATGAAGTAAATCATCCTAATTCATACTTAGATCCTTTAGACCTTAGATCTAACCTAATTAATCTTAATACCTTTGATTTATAGATCTAATATTTATTTTTCTATCCTTAAAACTTAGTGTAGTATTCTATTGAAAACTAATTTTTAACTCAATAGAAGGATTGAAGTCAATACTTAAATAAGCTCAAATTCAACTTATATTAGCCTTTCTTAACCCATAAAATTAAAATTATAAGCATTGTTGATTTTATTGGATTTGATTATATTCAAAAAGATTTTCCTCAATTTAAACCTTAGTTAAGTCTAGCTTTAAGTATCTTAAATCCTAAATCTCTTGAATTCTAAGCTAAGAGATTTAAACCTCATATTTTAGAGTTTAATCTCATAAATTATGAATCTTGATAAGGATAATTAAGATTGGTTTGAGCTAGTGAGAATATCAAAATATGACAATTAATTTTAATAATTTAATTTTAGTATGCAATAGTGTCTAATTTTAAATTAGAACTTGATTAGTTCTAATATTTAAACTCATAGGACCATGAATCTAAGATTATACTAGATAATAGGATATTAAAAATCTTAAAATTGTATATTCTCAGAGTAGCTAGAACAAATAAATTAAACAACAAAGGATCTCATAAAGAAAAGATGGTCGATTCAAAAAAAAAAAAACATAAGAAAAATTAAAATAGCAATCAACTCTTACCACCACAAAATTAAATATAGAGCATTTACCAATGCCTTTCAGCTTATGTATCAAATTTTAATTATTAGTTTTTTTTTCTTCAGTAATTACCAATGCCTTTCAGCTTATAGAGCATTTACTGTCTGCCAGCCATCTACTGTTTATGTTGTGCACAACAATTTGACATCATGGCATCATTCAACTTCCATTGCAACATCCAGTTTCTCCAAGTGAGCAAACAGCTATATATATCTAAAGACACTTATAAACTTACTACAAAAAAGCTGCTGTGAAACCGCTACATAGAAATAAATTATTATTTTAATGCTTGATTAATCAGTCATTGTACATGATATAAACAGTGAATGGCAACAACCATTGAACTATGGGCTACTAAGCAAACAATCAAGCTGTAGGGCATTAATGAGAATAGTCGGCTATGGGGAAAACAAAAATTTGTATATGGTAATGATAGCAATCAAACCGTATTCTGTATATATATTACGGATCAAATAACAATAATATTATATTTGATAAAGTGAATCCAACACAGCATTTGGAGTAAATATATTTGAAGCACTAATAACTAACAATGTCCTACAGCATACAACACAGAGCACCCATTTTTTCTAGCAAGCCATTGCTTCATCATTATCAAGTAAAGCCTTTGGCTGCAAATCAATGAATTGGTTAGACTTGCTTGCCAGATGTGAAATGCTGACTCTCCCCAGCCGTTTGATGTAGTCAGCAACTGCCTTCATTTCCTCAGATGATATGTATATGTATTTTCCGCGGTCATCCATTACACCGGACAGCCTCCCTAAACCAGCGTAGTCCCAAAGGCGATCAGGAATTAATTAATATGTACTTCAGCAAATCAGTAAAATACTTGGCAGGTCAATTCAAAACTTAAGCGTATAATGCTCACCCAATTTTTCCAACTCTATTATTCGGTTAATGCAGTCCTGCAATGCCACCAAAATATTAAAACAGCTAAATATTGTGGGCAAAAAAAGGCAATGATATGCTAAATTCAGATTCTAGCACTTGAAAAGCATTCGTACACATACACATGCATATAACAAGAGTTTGATTAAAAACTATTATTTTTACTTTATCTCTTCGTATCATCTAAGTCTAAAATTCGAAAATATTTGTATACATTTCAAAATAAATTTTAGAAAAGATTAATATTATTAGATTGTGTTAGATATTATTCAAAACTTGTCTGCATTCTTCTTACATCTTCTTAGTTTACAGTGTGCTATACCACTTAAAATTGTTAACCTTTGACAAAATTGTATTTGTAATTTTCTTTAATAAATTCATGGGGTTATCAATCTCCATATCTAAGATTATGACAAATAATTATTTTATTTAAAAGATAAAATTTTAATTGTATAGCTCTACAATTTAATCAAAACAAAATTTTATAGTTCATTAACCATAAACAAAGTGAGAAAAAAAAAAAGAGATTTCACTCAAATATGGATTCTAAGTACAACAATAAAAAAGTGATATACATAGCTTAGAGGTTGTTTATTTTGCTACATTTTGAGTGTAAAATTAATACTAAGTTCCTGCAATTTTAATGGTACGTGTGTACAACAACAACAACACCACTGAGCATTAATCCCACTAGATGGGGTCGGGCTACATAAATCCTTTGTTTTCATTGTGCACGATCAAACAAAAGCCCCTCCCTAAATTCTAAATGGAAAATATTCTTTCAAATAGTTTCTTCCCATGTCTTTTTGGGTCAACCTCTTCCTCTTTTTATATGGGAGAAATTCATAAGCTCAATTTTTCTAACAGGGGTATTGCACGGTCTACAGTTAATATTCTCGAACTATCTAAGGCAACATTCTCTAACTTCATCCACTATTGGAACCACTCAAACTTCGCTACAAATAAACTCATCTCTCATTTTTACGTTAAGAGTATACCCACTTATCAGCCTAAGCCTCTCATCTCTACAACACTTCTTTTATAGTAAGTTTCTTCTATGTTGGCCAACATCAACCCCATATAACAAAATTAGTCATATGGCTACTCCATAAATTTTTCTCTAACTTTGAAAAGAATTTTCGAATCACACAATACTACAGAAGCGCACCTCCATTTCATACAACTAGCTTGGATCCTATTAATCGCATCGCTCTCTATTTCGTCATTACTAACCCAGGTACTTGAACCTCTCACTCTTCTTGAACACAAGATCCTCAATAGTTGTCCTCAAGAATAGGACTTCAAATTCCATTAAACTAACCCAATATATTTTGTTCTAGATCTACTAAAATAAAAAAATTAGATTTGAAAGTAGTTCTCGATAACTCAAGTTTTGCTTTTATTACGCCCATAGCTTTATCAATTAATAAAATATCATACGTAAATAACAAGACCAAAGAATCTCCTCTTAAATATGTCAAGTATGAGCTAAGTTTTGATGTAATCCAATAAAAATAGGAAAATCATTAGGCAAGCCACCATGCAATTGAATACAAGTTACATCCCCATTATACATTTTTCTAAGAATATCAATATATGCAACACAAATCATTTTCTCTCCAAGACTCTTCAAAAAACTTCTCTTGGTACTCTATCATGAGCCTTTTCAAGATCAAAAAAATTTAAATGAATATCTTTTCTTTCTCTAAAGTTCTCCATCAAACCTTTAAACATATGTATGGCTTCCATAACAAACCTAATTAACATAAAACTAAATTGGTTTTGAGAAATGCAAGTACCCTTTTGTAATCAATTACTCTCTCGCAAAATTTTAAAGTATGATACATTAACTTGATTCTCTATAATCAATACAATTTTAAGAATTGTTATCATTCTTATAAATAGGTATAACAATACTCTTTCTCTACTTAAATAGCATCTTTTAGTCTTCAAAATAACGTTAACTAGCTTAGTAAGCCAAGTGATTCTTGTTCACCTTAACATTTCCATACATCGATAGGGATATCGACCGATCCTACTGCTTTTCCACTCTTCATCCTCTTTAAAGCATTCCAAATCTCAGATTTACTAACACAACAAATAAAGCATAATTGAGACTGTTTTAAAATTATTAAACTCACTTATATTAATTTTATTGGTACAACTTTCATTAAGAAATATAAGAAAAATCATTTATGTTAAATATCTTTATTCCTATGAAAATTTAAGAGTATATGTATGGTCTCTAAAAAAAAGAAAGTTTAACTTTGAGCTCAGTCACCATATTTTCAAAAAGAACATTAGGACTTTAGCCTATTCTGAATAACCCGGGATTTCCTTAAATTTCAAGGAAGTGACGTGATGGTAGTTCGACTAAAGTAATTAGTTTACAAATAGTCTCCACGGTGAGGACCCGGTGTCGGGTCAGCGGAAGCAGATCCAGCACAAGTTGTGGGGATGTAAAACAACAAGTTCTCTAGCCGCAGGATCATATTAAGTGATTTAAGAGACAAATATATAGACATCAAACATGACACTTTTATTCAATAACTCACAACTCTTGGATACAAAGATTAAAATACAAGAAAAATTACAAACTTTTTAAAAGTATAGAGTCAATAAAAAAATAGAAGATCAGCAGGAAGCAGTATCAGCACTGCTTGGTTCTTAGCATCTTTCTTCAAGGACGAACTCCTGATCCGGGCACGTTTCAAAAATGCGGGCATCCGAATATCAATTAGTTGTGAAACTAAGCACTGATAGATGTCATCTTTATAAAATGTTAAATAATAAGCAAAATAATTAATAATTTGATAAGAAATAAAAGCTATACAAACTTATCCCTGCAAATATATTTCAATTGCACTTGAAACTTGCATAAAAATAATTACAACCACAAAAATAAATACAGAATTTTAGCACTTGATATCTGAGGCAAAATATGATTTTGTTGAGCAAGTACAAAATCGAGGAAAAGGGGGTTCATTTTTGTGCTATATATCCCAACTTCCCTCTATACCTGCCTCCTCAAAGGCTTATCAGTATAGGCTCCTTATGACTCCCGATGTCGGACAGCCCCGTCCTTGCAGTTGTCTAATCAGGCAAAAAGTATAAATCAACATGGAGCCCTTGCTTCTCACTTATCCAAACTTGTTCATATATCATTTTATGTGACTTTAAAAAATATTTTTTATCAAATTTGTGAGATGCTGAGCAAAAAACATATTTAAATAAAAGTAATAAAAGACATCTAGTAATTTGTTCTATAAGTTCAAAAGTTCAACAGTTCGGATGAGTGACAGTTCGCTCAATCTGCATTTAGGTTTTTGATATTTTAAATTAAAATGAAAGTGATAAGATATATATTTTTCTTTATGGATTTTTAGCTTCTTATTTTCCATTCTAACTTTCTTTCATTCTTTTATCTTGACAGAAGATATTATTTCAAGTCTCTGAGGGTAGTAATTATATTTAATATAATATTATTATTATTATTATGTAATAATAATAATGATAATAATGTATGAAAGAAAGGAAAAAAAGTGAAAATAACTGTAAAAATTTGTATAAATTAATAATAATAAGAGAATGAAAATGATAAAATAAAAATATTTGAATTGAAATAATAGCTAATTTATAACATTTGTATAGTTTTCATTATTAATTAATGAGAACCATATTAATGTGAATGACATAATTTTATCATTATTATTTTTAAGTATATATAAAAGAACAAGAAATAGCAAAAGCTCTTTATCATTCCCCTCTTCTTTTCCTTCTCTTACATTATTGCAGGAGGTTGCCGAGGCAACGGGGGCTGGCTAGCCGGGCTGTTGGGAGAGGGAGGAGGGGCTGAGGGAGGAAAGGGTTGCTGCTCTTTGGGAGAAGGAGGGGAGGGGAAGGGCTGAGGGAGGAGAGTGGCTGCTGCCAAGGGCTGAGGGTGGCTGCCAGGGGATGAGGGTGTCTGGGAAGAGGAGGAGAAGGGTTGGCTGGTAGGGAAGTTGTGGGAGAGGAAGGGGAGGGCTGAGGGAGGATTTATAGAGAAGAGGGGAGAGGATAAGGAGGGTTGGTCGGCCATTTGGCCGACCATTCCTGTGCCAAAATGGCACAGGAAGGCCCTCTGGCGGAAGGTTCTGCGCGTGCAGTGGAAAGATTCTGTAAGGAATCGCAAAAAGAGGGGGAGAAGGAATAAATGGAAATTCTTAAAGGAAAATTTAAATAATTACTTAAACTTAAATTATTTGCATTTTTCAGTCGTTTGGCGTCCAAAAATAACAAAACTTGACACCGAGGTGTGTTATGATATAACGAACACCCTCGCGCCAAAATTTTCGATTAAGACAAATATTTTATTTTATATTAATTTTTGAGGTTTAAAACGTCAAAAATTAACCACGATCAAACCGGCTCTCAGAATTTGATGAAACTTTTCGAGCAGCCTTTAAATAATAAACTTAACATAACGACATTGAAAACGATGAATTCGGACACATTTCAATATTCATGATTTATTGGATTTAAATAATTTAGAAATGTTGCAGTTACTTTTAAGGGTCCAACATATCTGGGACTCAATTTTACAGTCACTCCAAAGCGATGAATTCCTTTCATAAGGCTAACCTTTAGATAAGCCCGATCACCAATGTGAAATTCTTGCCTACGATGTTTTGCGTCGAAGTATTTCTTTTGTCAGTTCTGGGCTGCCTCAATTCTGCTCTTAATTAGTCTTATCTTTTCGTTTGTTTCTTCAATTAACTCAGATCCATAAATTTGTACATCTTCAACTTATGTCCAGGCTAGGGAGTACTGCACTTTCTCCCATATAAGGCTTCATAAGGGGTTTATCCCAATGCTTGACTGATGGCTATTATTATAAGCAAATTCTACAAGTGGGAGGTATTTCTCCCAATTTCCACCAAAGTCTAACAAGTATAAACGTAAGAAATCCTCAAGTACTTGGTTGACTCTCTCAGTTTGCCCGTTTGTTTGAGGGTGGAAGGCCGTGCTCATGGCTAAGATGGTTCCCAAATCTTTGTGTACTGCTTGCCAAAATCGAGAAGTAAACCTGCCATCCATATCTAAAGTTATAGTTTTATGGATTCCATGCAGTTTGACGATCTCTCTGATATATAATCTTGCCAGTTTCTCCACTGAGTCTGCTTGCTTTATTGGGATAAAGTGGGTTGACTTTGTTAATCTATCAACTATGACCCAAATGGCATATGCTCCTGATTTTCCTTTTGGCAAACCCATTACGAAATCTATGAAGATATCTGACCATTTCCACTATAGGATTTCTAGTGGGTGTAGAAGTCCACCAGATCGTTGGTGGTCTGCTTTGACTAGGCTACAAACATGGCACTTAGCTACAAATTCAGCTATTTCTCTTTTGAGTCCAGGCCACTGAAAGCATATTTTAAGATCTTGATACATTTTGTTGCTTCCGGGGTGTACTGTATAGCCTAAATTGTGGGCTTCATTTAATATCTGATTTCGAATGTGCGAATTATTCGAAACCCAGATTCTATTACCATTATAAATATGAATTCCTTTCGCAGCTGCAACTCTATTCTGCGACCATCTTCTATTTCTGCTTTCAACTTGGGGTATTCCTCGCTGACTTTTTGAGCATCCAATATTATTTGTACGAAGGTAGGTCCTGTATTATTATCATTAAGCAATTCATTTAACTGATCTTTAATAATGGGTCTTAAACTAACTTATGGAATTCTTTTTCAAATGGACTTGCTGAGATTAAAGTACTCAATATTTCCTTTCTACTCAAAGCATCTGCAACCAAGTTAGCTTTGTCAGGATGATATTGAATATCCATGTCATAGTCGCTGAGTAATTCTAACCATCTCCTTTGGCGACAGTTTAGTTCTTTCTGTGTGAAGATGTAATTTAAACTATGATGATCTGTAAAGATCGCGCACTTTACTTCATAAAGATAGTGCCTCCAAATTTTTAAGGCAAAGACTAATGCAGCTAGCTCTAAATCATGAACAAAGTAGTTCTTTTCGTGAGTCTTCAATTGTCTTGAAGCGTAAGCAATGACGTGCCTGTCTTGCATGAGAACTTAAGGCCCTCTTGTGGAAGTTTCCACGCGTGCAGCGAAAAGATTCCGCAAGGGATCGCAAAAAGGTGGGGGAGAAGGAATAATGGAAATTCTTAAAGGAAATTTTAAAAAATCACTTAAACTTAAATTATTCGCATTTCTCCGCCGTTTTGCGTCTAAAAATAACGAAACTTGGCACCAAGGTGTGATATAACGAACACCCTCGCGCCAAAAAATTTCGATTCAGACAAATATTTTATTTTATATCAATTTTTGAGGTTTAAAACCTCAAAAATTAACCACAACCAAATCGGCGCTCAGAATTTGATGAAACTTTTCGAGCAGTCTTTAAATAATATACTTAACATAATAACATTGAAAACGATGAATTCAGACATGTATTTCAATGTTCATGATTTATTGATTTAAATAATTCATAATATTAAAATGAGAGTTTTCGTTATCTGAATTCTCCCAAATTAGGGCAATTTGATCTAAAAATTATTTCTATCTAATGGAAATTTTGTTTGCCCTAATTTGAAATTCCCCAAGGTCCTGATGTCTGAGATAGTTTTGACCTAATTTGAAAAGTAACGATATTGGGTCGTTACATCCACGTCCTCGTATGAAAAGAGAACCCTTTTGGATTGAGATGATTTGGTTTTGTGTTACAACCAAAATGGCTTGAAAGGTTGGTTGTGGAGGGATTGGTTGTGGACGGATTGGATAGGCATAATGGGTAATATTCAATGTCTTGGCTACCTATTATGGAGAAGGAACTAGAGTAAGGTATATAAGTGCACTTATGTTGCAATAATTTGCTTGCAAATCAGATTTTTTGGGATTTAAAATCTTCAAATTGTTCATTTTTGCGGTATTGAAAAGCTGCTCGACTTGATTGTTTAACATAGTCATCATCATCTTCTATATACCAACTTACGCATTCGCTCTTTTACAATCACTCAGCTTATGAATTCACACTTACTTGTTTAAGGTTGTGATGCAATGCAAATACTTATAAAAGCTTAATTTCTTTTAACTTAGCTATCGGTACAAAAGTTTCTTTAAAATCCACATCTTTGATTTAAGGCACTACTAGCTAATCCATCTTTATTTCTAACTAAAAACCATCATCATTAATTTATTTTAAAGGACTCATTAATTTCTAATAAAGGCTGATTGGTTGGGCGCAAGATTTGGGATATAAAATTGAAGCCTGTTGGAAATCCACATCTTTGATTTAAGGCACTACCAGCTAATCCATCTTTATTTCTAACTAGAAACCATCATCATTAATTTATTTTAAAGGACTCACTAAGTTCTAATAAAGGTCGATTGGTTGGGCGCAATAAGATTTGGGATATAAAATTGAAGCCTGTTGGCAATAATTTTGGAGACGATTTTATTAATGATCGTGCAAAGACTAATAAGCCTAAATTTAGACCTCCAGTTGCTGGAGTTCTCTTTAGGTATGAGCGTGATAGAAGTGTGGGAGAAAATTTGGGGAGAAACATTGTGAGAAAATTCTTTGATGCTATTACAAATGTCAACTTTAATAATATCTAGAAGGTAATGAAAAATTCCCCAGAAAAGCCATCAGACCCCGCACAAGAGTAAGGCTTCAAAGATTTAATAACCTCCCAAATTTCATCAACATAAGGCATGATGTTAAGAATAGCATTATCATTAGCACAGATAACTTGAAGGGGAGACGAAAGAGAGAAAGAGGTGTTGGGTTCGGGAGCGTCAGAGTAAAGAGTACTAAAGTAGTCAACGGCCAAGATCTTGATGTCATCATCATCATTTATCAAAATGCTGCCATCAGGCTTAGAGATGGAAGAAATTTTATTCAAGTGACGACATTTGTTAACCCAATTATAATAGAATTTAGTGTTATTTTCTCTACAACCTTCCAATTAAGGCTACACTTTTGTCTCCCCCTCAAGAGGAAGGCTACACTTTTGTTAACCCAATTATTTATATACCCAATTATGTATATATGTATATATATATATTTATAAAAAATATGCTGCATTTTATAAATTAAGTCAAAATATTACAACAGATAATAAGTTTATGACCTCAAATAAAAAATAAAAACAAAAATTAAATAAAATAAAAAGCAAACAAAGTAAAAGCAAAGAAAGGATGAACGGTCAAACAAACCCCACAGGATCCAAGAACCCAGTTAAAGATGAAAATATCTACACAAGAAAATTCCGACATGTGGTTGCTCGATTAATGGTTGGATTTGTAATTTTTTCTATTTTTGTTTTTTTTTTTTCCTTTGTCTTTCAAGGAAAACATTCAATAGCTAAGAGACCGATATGTTTTATATCTTTTAAGAATTTGTAACTTTCTCTTTTTTTGTTTCTTTTCTTTTTTTCCTTCATATATATATATATATATATATATATATATATATATATATATATATTTTTTTTTTTTTTTTTTTTCTTATGTGTGGCCGGTGGGATTTGAACCCATGACCTGGGATAACAAATCCTGAGCCTCAACCACTGGACTGCAACACCATGACCTGGATTTGCTTATATATATATATATATATATATATGTATGTGTGTGTGTGTATATATATTATGCATGTGCATATATATATATATATATATATATATACACACACATATATATATATATATAGATATATAAGTATATATGGCATTGTACTCATACATTAGAGACATTGGAAAATATACAAAAGTCTTCTTTTACTATTCTGTTTCTTTACTTATACAATGAATGAAATAAAGAATAATTGTGCTTACCATTAAGTAAGCCTCACGGATGTGATAACTGCGACCTAGTATGGCTACACAACAGAAAGGACTGGCTGAAGGGAGATCATTGAAAGCTGAAGCAGCTCAAGTATAGATCATTTCTAATTATCAAGAAAATAAATGGCAATGCTATCAGCAGAGCTAGTGACTTGCATAAGCATGTACTGGGTGATGAACATTGAAAACTTTAAGCCATTCGATCCTTCTATGCCAAATGAGGAAGGCGAACCGATGCTGCCAACCATGGATGCACCAGACTGTTTTGAAACTGTGGCACGCTTTAGAAATGTGAAGGCCTTACCTCAAATTCATGGTTTATGCCCATTCACCAAATCTTAGATTTAATTGTTTTTCCTTTTGTAAATAGTATAAATAGTAAAGGAATTACAATTAATTTCATTTTTATTTCAACTTCTATTTTATGCTTACTTAAAATTAGCCAACAAGCCAGTCTTTATAGTAGCCTTTGATCCCTTGAGCTCGTAATCTTCCATATAGAGTTCAAATGTACAGCATTTTTCAGATTAGCTTGTATACTACTATGTTTGCCATTTTTTCTGAAATACACTACCTCGACAAAAAATCCTAAGTCATCCACCTAATCAGACACCTAAGCCATCAGCTCTACTGCAGATAGAAAGAATTATTAGTCTACATGCAATCAGACAATCAACAACTCAGACATATTAAGAAGCTACTCCAACCATGCTACAAATGTACTCATTTCTCATCAGGCTCCAACTTTATGACAAATATACTCATTTCTCATTATGCTCTTCTGTGTATACCCACTTATCAACTATAGAAATCTTATCTCTACAACAAAATTTAGTATGCTTCCATTTCTCAAAAGATTCTTGTCATAGTAATTTGATAAGTTATACAATAGTTGATGATAATGTAGCCCTCCACATTCTCATTTGAGAAGAACCATTAACATGAATACACTTGCTATTTTATAAAAAATAATATAAACCTTAAATATGACCTCATTTTCCAAGTTCTTGAATCAATTATCCCTACAAATGCAATGGTGAGTAAAACTTATATTTCAAGTCACTAATTTCGAGCATATCTTCAATCAAAGTTTAAGGACAAGCATCACACTAGTTCAATAACATACAAGTATGAGTTATTATTGGGTCTCGTTTGCCTTTTGAAGATGGGGAGAAAAACTAGATTGAAATAGTTTAAAGATAAGTAGGCTTAACATGAAGCGATAGTATAGCCTAAAAATTGTATACAAAACATGAAAAATTGAAACAGGTGAACAAACAAACACCAGACATGTAAAAATAACAAAATTGTTGAAGAAAATATACCTGGGTGCGTAACTTGAATTCAGCAGCAAGGTCTTCTAATGGAACGCATTTTTGCTTCTGTATAACAAAAAATGAAGACAAATTTATTGCAACGCTGTAGTTACTTTAATAAGTGATACCAAGAAAAAATTCCAAGAAAAATGTATACCTCCACAAGCGTCGTTTGTAAGTAAACTAATAAAATTAAAATATCAAATGACGAAGATGATATCCATAATGGAGAAAATATTAAATTCTTATAATGTGATCGTTGATCCAGGTTTCACAAAGCATGGAACATCGTGATCACTAGTCATGCTGGGAAAGCAAATTACCATTTATGTTTTAGTTAATGCAACAGAGAACGTATTGACTTGCCAATTTCTCTCTGGCTAAAGCAAAGAAAATCCTGCTTGGCAGCAAAATAAGGTAGGTTTAGCCAAGTCGAGGGCTAGCAGAGCTACTAATATAACAAAAAAGAAATAAGGATGATATATATTTATACAAGTAAAAATAGATTGCCTGGGATAAAAAGAAATTCAAATTTGTCCTTTAACTTGCGTTCTACATCCAATTTGGTCCTAGATTTTTCTAGGCAAAACACACCCCTATTAAACTCCATTTTGTAACACCAAATAATTTGGTATTTGAAAGTTGAGAAATTGTCCAAAATGTCTAGTCAGAAATGAAAAAAATGAACATAGCAATGCATATTCACAGGTTGAAAATTTTTTGAGATACCTAGTCAGAAATGAGACAAAGTTAGCTTATCTCCATTTACAGACTAGGCCCATAGTTCAATAATATTGCTTCACCTTCTTAAGAAAATTGACTTGAGATAAACTTGACCTAAGAAAGGTGTGGTTTAGTTCGCCGCACCATGCATTATCTTGTACACTCTTTCATACAATTTTTTTACTCTGCTTATGATGAGTGGTTAATTAGAGACAAATACAAACAATGAAAGACATTGGATATATCCATAATTTTAAATTTGGCTGAAAAAATTCTTTAAAGTCAAAATTTATAAAAATTTTGGGAGTGAGATATTGAAAGCAAGCGAGAGAGGAGAGAATGAGAGGAATTGTAAAAGCAGAATTTGGAATTAATCAATCGTATTGTTACATTGCCATAGGCATATATACATGCGCTTTGCTAGAGTAAGCATATAATAGCCGTTGATTGTATCAACAGTGGTGATCATATTGGCTCTTATTATCCCCCCTGCAAATGAACCATGCAGAGATGAATGAGTGAGTTTGATTCTCTATTTGTTGAAACAAGGCATTGTTACTGGCTTGGTAAGAATATCGGCCAGCTGATCTTCGATAGGGATGTGATGCAGCTCGATCTCTTGCTTTTGAACGTTGTCTCTGATGAAGTGGCAATCAAATTCCACATGCTTTGTTCGAGCATGTGATACGGGGTTCTTTGCAAGTGCAATGGCTGATATGTTGTCGCAGAATAGTGGTGTTGGATTATGTTGAGGTAAGTTAAATTCTTGAAGTAATTGTAGAATCCAAATGATGTCGACAGTAGTAGTTGCGAATGCCCGATCTTCTGCCTTGGTAGATGAGCGAGATACTGCAGTCTGTTTTTTTTTGCGCTCCAAGAGATCGAAGTGTTTCCTACTAGAATACAGTAGTCAGTGGTGAAGTTGCGATCTTCTACATCTCCCACCCAATCTGAGTCTGTGTAGGCCATGAGTTGCATGTTGCCGAGATCTATAAGAAGCCCCAAATGTGTGGTGCCATTCAGGAACTGAGAATGCGTTTGACCTGTTCAAAATGAACTTGTGTAAAATTGTGCATGTGTTGGCATACTTTATTTACCGCTAGGGCTTTTGTCGGAACGAGTTATAGTTAAGTATTGGAGAGCCTATTATTTGTTTGTATAGTTTGGGTTGTGAGAATGTAAGGAGGGTTTGTTGTGTAAGGGCTGCTTTGTTATGGCATAAGGGTTGTATTGCAATCTTCCATTCCTGATGCTTTGAGGATGTTGGCTGCAAATGTGGCTTGGTACAGGTTTTTCATCTTGAATCGTAGGGTAAGTGTGTGATTAGGTTTTGTATGGTGAGTTGATGCGGGCCGGTGATGAGAATGTCGTCCACGTAGATTAATATGTAGGTTTTGTTGGAAGAGGTATCGAGTTAGGAGGGAGCTAGTTTTAAGGCCTCGGTTTGGAGTAAATTCGTGAGTGTAGAGTATCATTGTCCTGGAGAGTGTTTGAGGCCGAATATAGATTTGTTGAGTTTGCAAACGAAGTTTGGTAAGTTTGGGTCTATGAACCCTTGAGGTTGTTTCATATACATTGTTTTCTTGAAGTTTTCCATGTAAAAATGCATTAGAAACATCTAGGTTTGTAGTCAGCAAGGAGTATTACAATGCCAATGTTTGAGATTGGTAATGAGTGCAATTACTGATAGTAACATTGTCGTTGCCCTGGTATGTTTCTGCTACTGATAGATTGCTAAGATCATTAGTGACGTGACTTGAGGCTCCTAAGTCCAGGTACCAACTGTGATCGGGTGTCTTATCCGTGCGAAAGACTGAGGTTTGTTACGGTTGAATTGACGAGTCATGATAGTTTATGTTCGATCTATGCCAACAGTCCCTCGCAGAGTGTCTTGGTTTCATGCATATTTGGCATTCAATGTATGTTGATCGACTGCTTTTCTAATACTATGGTTAACTAGACTGAAATTGTATCCTTTGCACTATCTGCCTCTGCAGAACTGATTCCTTCCACGGTTGCGACTGAGAACAGCAAGGAGTGTGGGTTGTTTCAGTTGGTGGAGGCATTTGTAGTCTGTATCTCATTATGAAGATCTTGTTGTACATTCATTTCTTCGTTGCATAATAGTGTGTAGAGATCATCAATGCTAATCGGTGTTAGTTTAGTTCGGAAGGCAGTCTTGAATGCTTGGTATGTTGCAATAAGTCCATTTAGTGCATATAGTATCACGTCCACGTGATCAATCGTTGAGCCAGCGGCTGCTATACGGTCTACCAGAGTTTTGATTTTTGTTAGGTATTCACTCATGGGTCGATTCTTGAGTGAAACATTATGAAGTTCATTCTTGAATTGTATGACTCTTGATCTGTTAGAGGATTGGAGTCTTTTTTCAAATGTATGCCATATTTTTACTGCAATCACTACTTCAAGAATGTATGGTATAATGGAAGGAGAGATTATGGAGTATAGTACGGAGATTATAATTCTTTTTATATAGGACCAGCTATAATCGGACTCGCCGCTTGTCTCAAAATCTTGTTTGGTTCCATCTAGGTGGCTGAATAAGTTGTTTGCTTTGAACAATTGTGTTACCCGTGCTCTCCATGTAGGATAATTTTCGGTTGTCAAGGGTTGATGAATGATGTTTTTGATGTTGGTAATCAAAAATTTGAGGCCACTTGATTCACTTCTACCGATGGAGCTACTGCGTTGGGCTTCTGTGTGATCGATGGAATTGACATTAGTTGATTCCATTATTGCTGTTTGTTATGATTAGTGTTGGCAACATCAAAATAAATCGCGTCGATGGAGATCTGTGTTGAGTCGGAAGAATGCGATTCTTGCCGGCGAAAGAAATCGTGAGATGACCGTAGGAGATCTATGTCGAGTTGGAAGAATGTGATTCTTGCCAACGAAAGAAGTCGCGGGATGACTGGAGGAGATTTGTGTCGAGTCGGAAGAAGGGGAATGTTCGAAGGAGGAGTCGAGAACGCTATTTTGTCGTCATTCTATCGTCGGCGAGAGGAATCACCGAGAGGAATGTGATTCTTGACAGAGGGAATTTTCTTAATTGCGATTAAGTTATATTTCTTAGAGTCGAAGGTGAATCGCTTTGACATGAAAGCAAACAAGAGAGGAGAGAATGAGAGGAATTATGAAAGCAGAAATTGTAATTAATCAATCGTATTGTTACATTTCTACAAGTATATATACATGCGCATTGCTACAATAAGTAGCATATAATAGCCATTGATTATATCAATGGTGGTGTTTGTATTGGTTCTTATTAGATATTACCTGTTTACACATCCCATGTGTAATGCAATTGTCTCAAACTTTAAAAAAAAACTTCAACTCAGGTTCTTATTATGAAAATGTCATACCAATTGGTTAAAAATATTGGATGATTAGGTCAGTTCAAGCAAACTGAACAAGTTAAACATAGTTCAATAGCATGTTGCTTCATTTGATCCATAAAAATATAATCCTATGTTCTTTAAGAAACTAATAGCCATAAATTAAAATGGTTGGCAGATAAATAGAGCTGATAATAAGAGAAATAACTATAGCTAATTTATTAAAGATAAGATTAATACCTTAAATTTAAGTAAAAGCCGTGATTTATTAAACAAATTAATAATGCATTTTAAAAACTGTGTGATATGCTAAATTTTAAGAAAAACTGGCCAAACCAATCCCTCTATTATTTCAATTTGGCTAATTTAGTTCTAGAGTATTAAATTTATCATATTTTCCCCATCTATTCAATTGGCTCTATTTATTCCCCAAGTATTCAATAGGCTCTATTTAATCTCCTAACTAAATTATATAGAATGATAAAAATTAAAAGAACTAAATTGATCGTAAAACTAAAAAGTTAAAAAAGACTTAATTGAATAACGTGAATAATCTGGCACAGTCATGGTCAAGCCTAAGTAGTCAAGAGATTACTTAGGCAATATACTCTAAATTTTAACTTCAAAAGAAATGTTTTTATTAGATACGTATAATTTTAAAATATCTTTCAACTTCCTTAAACTAATAATATGCAGACTTGTTTATTAAAGCATTTGTTAATTTAAAAAATTCTAAAAAATAGCAGTTAGATGATGTTTTAATAAAAAATAAAACAAGAATATTCAGTGCTTTGCAGGCAACACAATTGCGATGGTACAGAGGAGTTGCAGACCCCATTGTGTACCCCATGGTACATTAGCCATGATCTTGAAGAAAAAAGTTTCATTATCAGAAAAAAAATACTACTAATGGGAATAACACAAAAATAAAAAAATAAAAATAGCCTCTAAAAAGTTTAACATGAACACGTTTCATGTTTGCTGAAAAACTTTATCCAAAGAATGAAAAATTACATAAAACAATGCAATAGGAGTACACAAATGGAAAGCTCACCATTATGTATTCCACAAAATTGTTGAGTAATCCCTGAGTTCCTTCTTGAGTTTCACTTGCTGAGGTGCCTTCAGCGTCAATAGAAAATTCCCCTTTCCACTTCTCAAATTCCAAAGCAGCAGCTTCCTCCTCCTTCGCTCTCTGAGCTAGAGCTTCTTCTTCCTAAATTAGTTTACAAAATGAATGGTTAGATTGAAATAAGCTAGCTTAGTGCCTGATGCCCTAGATAACATATGCAAGTAATGCAGGAACCAACCATAGCACGCTCTTTTGCTTCACGATCCTCATCCTTCTTTCTCCGTAGTTCTTCATAACGGTCTTGCTTAATTTTTCTAGATTCACGTGCAGTATTCTCAGCCTTACAAAGAAAGGTGATGTTACGATTTTTAATTGATAAGAAAATTAAATGCAATATTATAAATATATATATATATATATTTTAATATATATAGCCGGTAGGATTTGAACTCATGAACTAAGATAATAAATCCTGAAGCTCAACTACTGGGCTACAATATATATATATATATATCAAAGGTACCTGTCTTTGTGATGCTAGCTCTTGCTTTTTCCTCTCTTTTTTTGTAGTAACTTTAGTAGCATAATTGCCACCTCCAGGGATCTCTTCCTCACTGTCAGAAATAGGCTCTACGAAGAAAAAAAATTCTATTATTAAAATATTGGCGAACCATTAGTAAATAATAATAATAATTCACCATGAATAACACAAGAACTTCATGAGGATTATAAGATACTTCAACTTGCATAAAGTATCATCCATATGAGCCACCCTAAATTCAGATTCCAGATATAAGCTGGTATTATTATAAAAAAAAGATTGTGCTCTTCTAGTAAAATTAGAACTTGTGTGAAAAGTAAAGCTCAGTAAAGATCTGATGAGGGAGCTTTAAACTTCAAAATCATTGCTCTCACAATATTAACAGCTAAACATAAAACTCGTTTTATTCTGGTAAGAAACCTTGCGTGCCAACATACATATATTTCCTTTCTTTGTTCAGATTTAATTTTAGGTGGTTTTAGAAGTAGAGAGAGCACAATAATCAATACATATACTATAAATTGACTCCAAAATTTCAAAAGAGGGACAGAGAGAAATGGAATTGGGTCTAAAATGTATGCATGTAGATAAGGCTTCTAGGTCAGTATGAGATGTTAACTCAGGTTTTGAAGCACTATTAAAGACTGCCAAGATGTGGCTAAGAAAACCTTTTTAAACACGAGCAAACATAGCCTTAGACACACAACTATCAAGTTGAATATAAATAAGAGCACAAATATTATTATATATTGCTTGTTTAACACAAAACGAGACACAAACAATAATAAATTACAAAAAAGGCGAAGTTATCAGTAAACAAGCAAACTAAAACTTAATATTTCTAGCAATGACGAATTCAAATATATATATATATATATATATATATATATATATATATATTACATTTTATAAATAAAAAATACAATATATATATACATATATATTTATATACATATATATATATATATATGTTAGATATATATATATATATATTTATGTGTGTGCGGTTGGTGTGTGTGCACACACGCCGTGCGTTCGCGTGAGTCTATATCAAACATTACAGAAATAAAATACAAAAAATAAATAAAATAAAAAATTTATATATCAAACTTTAGATCATAAAAGGCAATTTCTATATATTAAATTGTAAAATATTGTGAGGATAAATTTAATAAATGAAGATGTCAAGATAATAAACTCATTTCATATTCTATTTGTTTTAGGATACTCACTCATCCACCTTAGCATATCCTCATCTAATAGCATTTATTTTAACAGTAGTTTTTTTTTTTTGTCGATATTGAGCCCAAATAATATAGATAATCATATAGCTGCTGTATAAAAACTTTATTTAATTTTTAGTGGAATCTTCCAAGTAAACAACACTCTAGAAATGTTCCTCCATTTCATCCAACTAGCTTGAAACAAACTAATCACATTACTCTCATTTTTACCATTATTTTGAATATTGAATAGTAGTATTTGACTATCACTTTTCTTGATCACATGGTCCTCAATAGTTGTCATTGAGATTATGGCTTCTATTATGATTAAGCACGCTCCAAATATTTTGTTTAGATTTGCTAATATAAAAACTTTCGAGTTAATATAGTTTTAAAAGCTAAAAAGATTCCAAAAAAGAAGAGTATTATTAATATTAATGATACATAAGAAAATAAATACAATGTCCAAGATTGTATAAACTGTAAAGTCTACAATGAGGAATAGAATGTACCACTACGATACAATGATTACATCGTCCAAGATTCTTGCCAATACCTCCTATAAGCTACAATGAGGGATAAAATGTACCGGGTAGCATATTAGAGCATCAGCAAGAAGAATATAAGGAAATCGCAGCAAAGCTGATGTCTAAAATGCACGAGGAAAAGGAGATCTGCAGCTCAGATGCACAATGAGGAGATGCAGGTGATGATAGAGGGAGAGGGAATCTGTATGCATTGGAAGTGCAAGAGACCGGGAGAGCAGAGAATAGAACCTGGACAACAAGAGAGGGCATACGGTCTTGGAGAGAATGGGGAGATCAGGCAACATGAGTGAGAATGAGGAGAAATAACAAGAGAAAACGGTAGCTGAAAATAACAAGTCTTTAGGAATCTAATAATTTGATTTCTAAAAGGTAAATGATAAAATACCTAGTCATCTGGAGAGTATTAGGAAAAAGTATCTGCTTATATTGGTGTATTAAAGATACATAAAATGAAGTAATGGTTTGAATTTCTTACTCAAACGTGGTCTGTAATTATTTTTCCTATTTTAAACAGAGAACATCAAGAACCAGTTTTAAGGTTTTATTTTTTGGCATTAATTATAGGCGTCCTTCCAGAATGCATTCAAGAAGAGATATAGTGGTGCATATTATTTGCAAATGATATTCTTTCTATTAATAAGACTAGAAAGAAGTTAAACTCAATTTGTGAAGAATTAATCTAGAATCTAGAAAATTCACCTTAGTAGATTTAAAAAGTAATATGTGGAATATTAGTTTAATCATAATAGATTTATAGTATTGAAGTTATGATACTTGAAAAGCATGTTATCAAAAAAGAGAAATTTAGTTATATAGATACAATATAGAAAGTGATAACGAAATAAATAAATTTTAGATGAAAGGAAGTGTTGTACGACAAAAAAATTTCACTCAAACACAATGAGAAGTTTGTAGGACAGCTATAAGACCAACAACACTGTGAGGCAAAGTGTAGCTTATAATCTTAAAGCATACTGATAAAATAAGTGTCATAAAGATGAAAATACTAAAGTGGATAAGTGGGTATAATGAAAACTTACGATAATGCATGAGTAACTTAGTAGCAAGGTTGGAGTAGCTCTAATCGAGAATAAGCCCAAAAAAATCATTTTAGATGTTTAAGCATATAATTCGTGATAACATATAGACCATTAGATTCCTCATGAAAAATTTGGGTTAATGAATTTTGCCCATATTAAAATAAAAAAGGAGGATAGAAATGACAACAAAAAAATAATAGAAATGATCTCATATACTTGGAGCTTAAAAAGGAACTGTGATTTGACAAAGCACAATGAAGTTAAGAAATTCATCTACACTAATGAGATTAAAGCTTGGTTTCTAGCTGTGTCACCTGAGTAAACTTACACTCGGAATCCAACCCCAACAAAAATGATAGAATTGGATATTTGTCTTTTGTGTAATGATAAAATTAGGTAGTATCCTTTAAAATTATAATTGCATGATAAATATTAATAATTTTTATTCACAAGATTAAATCAAACATTTTGAGGGTAAAATATTTGCTCATTTGGCACATTTTCTTAAGGATCAAGCTGAGCATGAGCTTCTTATCTAGCAAACATAAGCTATTTGCAAACAACAAGTTTTTTGAACCCCTAAAAGGAGCATCACATGGTTTAATTTGGTATGCTTTAGAGAAAAATGTTGCAAGTCAAAGATAAATTGGTGTTATGGAAATTGTGTTTGATAGTGGGTAAATGACCAATTATCATAGGCTTACAACAAGAATTAATATTGAGTTCAGCTATTTTGCATTAGTAATGAAGGTGGTTAAAAAGGACATTCAAAGTGAAGTTCCTTGGTGGGATTTTTGCAGATGCTATAGTTCAATTTAATGAATAATCCACTCAAACCAATGAGGAAATGTCAAGGAGATTGAAGCCTTGCAATTGGTAGAGCAATAATGTATATGAAATTTAATATAGAAAATAAAAATATTTTTTAGAAACTATAACTTCTGAAGTTATAGATGGATAATAAAAATGAAGAGTAATTTCAAAAAATTGTGCAAAATAATAATATCATGATAAAATGAATGTTTTATAGAATGACAAATAGATTAACAAATTTATCTAATAATTAATAATGATCTGTAAAAGGACATTGTGATTGAAACAAAGTGCAATAGAATGACAATGGCAAAATGGATACATGGAAACATGAAGGAATGATTATTCAAATGATATTTAATAAAGTTGAGGATGTTTAAAATGTTTTCATGTGATTAAAACAACAAAGATTAAAATACATCCTTTAGATGAGGTGATGAAATTAGAGGCATTAAAAAATAAAAAAAGAAGTGTTCAAAATAGTTTGCAAAAATTATGTTATCACCTCCAATAGCACTCGCTCGAAATGAAAAAAAAAATGATATTTTTTATAAACCTTAAAAGTTGAGAAAAGGTTAAGTATGATGCTGGTGAGATGGCAACCTATGTTGAGAATATCCATATATTACCAAATAACATTTCCTTATTGTTTAAGATATGTTGAAAAATCTAAGCAAATATGTAAAAATGAGAAAACTTAATATCTTGAGAATGAGCATATATGAAATTCGCTTCACACTTAAACTAAAAAGAGAGATTCAACTGAAGGACAATTGAAAGTTAACCTTGGGCACTTGATGAGACAATAGAAGAACTGACAGTGACGGGCCTTCTTCGCATGTGACGAGTTCCAGAGTGATGAACAGCTCTCTCCACCTACATATAACAACTGTTTGCATAAATACCATAAGCCAGAAAGCTCCCAAAAGTGCATGATGCACACTTAGTCAATAATTTTCCTTATGTAGCCAAAATTAAAGGTACAGAACTAGAGCATTGCATATATTTACATTGTAAGTGGTGTATATGCTTCGGCAAATTAAACATGAAAAATCAAATAGCAATAACGTATTACAAAAGACATAAAATAATAACTAAATCAGAAACTTTACAAGAGTAGCTCATAGTATCTATTTCCAATACATAAAGTATCTATTTCCAATAGATAAAAGAAAAGCAATTTAAAAAACAAATTGGTGTTGATAAAGCAATATTGATGTAGGGTAGGCTAGACGCAAGAGTCTATACAAGCAATTATATTTAATAAACACTACAGACAAACGTTGGAAAACAAGATATTCTCCTTGCAAGTTCTCAAGCGTTGGCTTTCCTCTGCACGGGGATGGGTCAATTCTTAAGAGCGGGTGACGACTGAAACCTGTAACAATTTTTTGAAATACACTGCGGGACTAAAGCTTGTAATAATAAAACAATCCACTCAAAGTACAGTATTCAAATATTCAATTCCAAGGAAATAACTCCTCACATACACGAGGACACGGCGAGGGCTGCTGCGAAGGGCTCGTTGAGACTGGACTGGGCGGCAGTGGATGCAGCTCCGAGGAGAGAGCTGCGGTTAGAAGGGTTGTTGGTGGAAGGGGAGTTGCCGGCGGCTGGATGGGGGAGGGAAGGAGGCTGCTGTAGGGAGATGCAGGTGGCGGCTGTGGGGGAAGGGAAGGGGCGGCTGTGGGGAAGGGAAGGAGGCTGCTGTAGGGAGATGCAGATGGCGGCTGTGGGGAAAGGAGGGGGCGGCTGTGGGGAAAGGAAGGAGGTTGCTGTAGGAAGATGCAGTTGGCGGCTGTGGGGAAAGGAAGGGGCGGCTGTGGGGAAGGGAAGGGATAGTAGCCACGAAGTCGTCACCTAGGGTTCCACTGAGTCGGCACAGCAGAAGGAGCTTGATTACCGGTTGGAGGCTTTCTTTTCCAAATTCAGTAATACCCCAAATGGCAGCAGCCCTCACCCTTAAATAGAAAACAAATGCTAGGGCACCCGAAATCGACGGCTATGATTGGCCTAGATTGTCGGGGCCCAAAACTTCCTAAATAATAATGCAAATAGTACATGTAGTATATGAAAAAGCATGTAAACGACGAGCCCGACGCATCCGTGACGTCGGATCATCAATCAGAACGAGTCCGTCGGCGTGAATACACAAAAGCGGGCCACGCCTGGCGATGTATGGGCTCCGGCTGATCTCCATCAACTCCCCCGACTGAAAATCTTTCATCTCTAATGAATGGAGATGATCATACTAACGTCGAAGTCCAGGGGCAAGTCGGTCTAACTCTGCTGCTGTAATCCATGTATCTTCTATGAAAGGCTGTCCTTCCCACTGCACTAGGTAGCGGTGACCAGCATCGTCTGCAGAAGATGTAAGCTCATGCGCGACAATTTCTATAATCTGATCGTTCTGAAGTGAACTTGGTGAAATCGCAGGTGTGGCTAGTGGAACCAATTGAGGTGGTCCCTCCGGCATAGATGGCTTGGCGAAGGTGGAAGAGGAAGGTAAAGGCTCAAGGGGCTGTTCACAGTAGGGGTTCAAGTAACAAAGCTGCTCAAAGTATGGAGTTAAATCTTGGACATTGAATACGGGATGAATACCCATACTCGGAGGAATGTCTAATTCATAAGCATTTGCCCCGATCCGCTTCAAAATCGTGTAAGGTCCCATTCGCCGAGCACTTAATTTCTTGGTCGTTCCTTGGGGGAATCTCTCTGCACGGATTCGGACCATCACCTGTTCACCTGCAAGAAATACTTTGTCCTTTCTACGCTCATCAGCATGGGCTTTATAAATTTCATTACTTGTATTGATTTTGCATCGAACAGACCCATGCAACTCATGTATGTGACGTGCAAATGAGTCGGCAGACTCACTAAGACGAGATTCTAAGGGAGTAGGTATCAGGTCAATGGGTTTCCTAGGGTCGTATCCTAATACTACCTGAAATGGACTCATCCCAGTAGACCTATTGAAAAAATTATTATACGCAAACTCCGCGACGGGGAGTATGGAATCCCAACTCAGTTTGCCCATCAGACATCTCAAAAGGTTCCCTAAGCTCCTATTTACCACCTCAGTTTGCCCATCAATCTGGGGGTAGTAGGCTGATGAAAACTTGAGAGTGGGTCCTACCTTTGCCCACAAGGTCTTCCAAAAATAGCTCATAAATCGCATGTCCCTATCAGATACTATAGATTTTGGTAAACCATGCAAACGAAATACGCCCCTCATGAACAATGATGCAACATGGGACGCATCAGCGATTTTGTTACAAGCTATAAAACTGGCCATTTTTGAAAACCGCGGGAAACGATACTTCACCGTGATTTTATTGATGGCACAGCTATCAATACACATGCGTCAGCTTCCATCCTTTTTAGGTGTAAGAAGGGCGGGAACAGCACAGGGACTAAGGCTCTCTCGAATGAAGTGTTTTCTAAGAAGCTTATCAACTTGCCTTTTGAGTTCGGCATGCTCATCGGGGTGCATCCTATAGTGAGGGAGATTCGGGAGAGAAGCTCCCGGGACTAAGTCAATGGCATGCTGTATGTCCCGTGCAGGCGGAAGAGCATCCGGAAGCTCCTCTGGCATAATGTCTGCATACTCGCTTAGGAGGGGTTGAACGGTAGGGTGTACGTCAGGGGCCTCTATAGAGTCAGTGGTAGCAGAAGTGGCTGCAACTATATAGATGACCCCTGAGTCGGCACAATCTCTCAAAAACTCGCAACAACGAAGTATGTGGAGGGGTCGTGAAGTGCTCATGCTCACAGATGGCTCAATTCGACCCTTGGGTTTCTCTTTGGGTCGTGTCAGGGATAGCATAATCTTTTTGCCCTTATCGAAGAAGACACATGTATTCGATCGCCCGAAACACGTGACATCTCTATCGTAGAGCCAAAGCCTACCTAGTAAGATGTGTGCGCATCCATGGGGATGACATCACACCAGACTCGGTCCTCAAAGGTGGCAAGAGTAATTGGGACTAAACATCGTCGTGTGATATGAATCGCAGTCTTGTCGACCCAAATGACTCAGTAAGGGTGGGGGTGGGGTTCAGGCTTCACCTGCATGCGCTCCAAACCACGTTGGGCGATGATATTCACACAATTCCCACTATCTATAGCCAATTTGCAGGGACCCTCCTGTGCTAGGAAAATATGTATAAAAGATAGTGGTGCATCTCCAATCCTCATCATCCTGGGGAGTATAAAGTAACCGACGGACTACCCCCATCTCCAGAGATCTCTCAGCGTCACTCCCACAACCCTCCTCGACAGTGGCTACAACCTCCTCAACCTCCTCATCTTTCCCAGATTCGGGATCTCCTTCCTCAACTAGGAGGCTCCCGGTGGAACATTGAGCAGCCACATGTCCTCTACCTGAACATCTATAGCACTGTATACCACCCTGGGCATGTCCTGACTTGGCAACTGCCTTGCCCTTCGTGTCTGCTGCAGCGCGCTGGGGGAGGTCGACGGGGCCTGTGGAGGAGTTGGCTTCCTATGGGGGGCAGGATCCGGCCGAGAAGGGTCCTGCCGAAATCCTGGGGTCCTATGGTACTGCTCGTACTCAAGGGCAAGCTGGTAAATCTGCTCCACACTCTCGGGGTGGTGTGGAATCAGCTCCCTACGGATATCAGCGCGTAAACCTGCCCTAAAGCAAGAAGCAGTGGCCACAAGCTCTTCCACTATATCGCTTCTGACCATGAGCTCATCGAATCGAGTCATGTATTCAGCTACTGTGAGCATCCCCTGTCGTAGACTGTATAGCTGATCGAGGAGCTGGTCTCAGTAGTATGAAGGCAAGTATTTCTCCTTCAATCTTTGCTTCATCTCCGCCCATCAGGTGATGGGGTAGAAACCTTCTCTCACCAACGACCTCTCTACACTAATCCATAAAACCTTGGCCTGACCCTACAATTTCATCTTTGCAAATCTAACACAATGCTCATCACTCAGGTCGTACCACTCAAAATAGTGATCCATGTCTAGGAGCCAATCACTAAATGCTTTCGAGTCTAGGCAACCATCAAAGGTGGGAGCATCAACGCGAATACGCCGAGTAATATCGCTCCCCTGGGGGCGGTCGCGTCGGCGGTGGTCAGGGTATCCATCATAGTAGTCATCCTATGCAAAATCATCTCTGTCGGGGAAACGATCGAGCACATGACGACTAGGGTTGTAGTAAGGGTCGCGTGCTAGTCCTGGACGACACGGAGGGGGACCACGATCATCAGGTCGTCGTGGGCGTGGCACCTCATGATGAGGCAGGTTCCTTACGTAGGCGGGACCGTGTCGTCGATCACGGGTATGCTCCGGGTTCCTCCGTAGAGGTGGGGTCCATCCATGGTGAGGGGGCTCACGGAGTGGGGGTCCAACAGGGATGGTAACACCTATTGGGCAACGATCAGGACCTGTGTGCAAGTCAGGTTCTGCATCGAATCGGTCAGCTTTCGGGGTAGATGTCTCTCGCGATGCCTCTAGACCATCTAAGCGGGTGTTCACATCCGTCATACCATGGTGAAAGTGGTTAACCTGTGTACTCAACGCATCTAGACGGTCTAGGATGACCCTCTGGAACTCTGCTGGGGAAAGACCTGAATTGGAGCTAGTGGCTCTCTCATCTGTGACGTGGGGATCGAACATAGTGAACCTATAAAACCTACCACTACGAAGCATAAATGAAGCATAAACTAGTGTGCCAATCTACGTCTCTGATACCAATTGATGTAGAGTAGGTTAGATGCAAGAGTCTATACAAGCAATAATATTTAATAAACCATGCAGACAAACATTGGAAAACAAAATATTCTCCTTGCAAGTTCTCAAGCGTTGGCTTTCCTCCGCACGGGAATGGGGCAATTCTTAAGTGCGGGTGGCGACTGAAACCTGTAACAATTCTTTGAAATACACTGCGGGACTAAAGCTTGTAATAATAGAACAATCCACTCAAAGTACAGTAATAATCAAATATTCAATTCCAAAGAAATAACTCACACACACGAGGACACGGCGAGGGCTGCTGCGAAGGGCTTGCTGCGACTGGACTGGGCGGCAGTGGATGCAGCTCCGAGGAGAGAGCTGCGGTTGGAAGGGCTGTTGGTGGAAGGGGAGTTGTCGGCGGTTGGATGGGGGAGGGAAGGAGGCTGCTGTAGGGAGATGCAGGTGGCGGCTGTGGGGGAAGGGAAGGGGCGGCTGTGGGGAAAGGAAGAAGGCTGTTGTAGGGAGATGCAGGTGACGACTGTGGGGGAAGGGAGGGGGCGGCTGTGGGGAAAGGGAGGAGGTTGCTGTAGGAAGATGCAGGTGGCAGCTGTGGGGGAAGGGAGGGGGCGGCTGTGGGGAAAGGAAGGGGCGGCTGTGGGGAAGGGAAGGGGGCGGCTGAAGGAAGGGAAGGGATAGTAGCCTAGGAGTCGTCACCTAGGGTTCCACGGAGTCGGCACTGCGGAAGGAGCTTGATTACCGGTTGGAGGCTTTCTTTTCCAAATTCAGCAATACCCCAAATGGCAGCAGCCCTCACCCTTAAATAGAAAATAAATGCTAGGGCACCCGAAATCGACGGCTATGATTGGCCTAGATTGTCGGGGCCCAAAACTTCCTAAATAATAATGCAAATAGTACAAGTAGTATATGAAAAAGCATGTAAATGACGAGCCCGACACATCCGTGATGTCGGATCATCAATCGGAACGAGTCTGTCGGCGTGAATACACAAAAGCGGCCCCGCCTGGCGATGTATGGGCTCCGGCTGATCTCCATCAAATATCTTCCTGTATTTGTTGACAGACAAATATTACTTGAACTATAACACTACTAGCGAATTATTAATTACATATGCTATTTTCATCGCTTACTTTTCAAAACATGGAAGCACCAATAATTATTAGATGATGCAAAAGCATGTTTCTATCATATCAAATAAACATTTGAACTGAAAAATTGAACAATAAAATATGATGAACTTAATATTAGCTAATTGAATTGAATGCAGTACTATGATATTGATATAAATGAAAAAAATTGTACCTACCATAAAATAATTATAAATTATAAAAAAGGCATTAAATTTAATAGATTAAGTAAAGATAAAAAATACTAGGTGAAAGTTCAAATGGATATTTAACATATTACTCAAATCTTTAAATAATACTTATAAAGCAACTATCTTTTAAATTTACCTGCTTAACACTTCAAAATACACCAAAACTACTAATTTTTAACGGTGTTAGGTCAGCAGTTATGGGCAGATGATCAGCTGTGCTAGGCAGCAACAGCAACGGGGAAGACAAGCAGAGGTTTCTAACTACAGTTAATTCCATCTCCTTTAATAATTTTTATTTTCTGCATTGGCTGTGGTTGGCAAAGAAAAAAACTAGTTCGAGAAATTGGATTTTTAATTACAGAAAACTACAGTTTGAAAAGAAAAAAAAAACTTAAATTGGAAAAAGATAGAAAACAATCTCATTCACACAGAAATGTGGACAGATGATGAACGTCTAAAACCTTAAATCAGAGCAGCACGGTGGCTACAGTTCTAGATAGAGAAATGTAGGCCCTCCATTGTCGCCACCGCCACTTAGAGCAGTCGCTGAATGTCCGGCCACAACTATTGACCTAACACCCATTAAAAAAGTAGTAGTTTGGGTGTATTTTAAAGATTTTGGTGTTGTGTGAGTAAATTTAAGGGCTTATATGTTTTATGAGTAATATTTAAAGATTTAAGAGTCATGTGGATAAATATCCTAAGTTTTAATCATGTTTCACACCCAGCATTCTAGAAAATATACAAAACGTGAAATTTAGTAAACTTGAAACTCAAACACAACCAAACAATCAACTGATACCAGTAATTTAAATCAACAAAAAGATTGATTTTATACAAAATGTAGTATAATTGGAATACTTGCATCCATTTTAATAATAGAAATTAATATAATAATCTCTCCATGTCACATGCCAGTACATTTATAAAAAAGAAAAACTTGGAAAGATAGGCATAAAGAAACATTATCTCAATGCTTCATGCAAACAACTTAAAAATGTGAGACCCATTGGATGGCTTGGGCCATGTGAAACCAGTGCATTATATTAGGAATTAAATTCATTAATTCTTGGAAGGACAGGTCCAATTCTCAAGATCTTATGAGATATATGCATACCATTTTTAAGAGTTTCTTACATAAATGTCATTTGATTTAATATAAGTATGTACAGGAAGTATACAAGTCAAATATAAAAAACTAATATTCCCTGAAAACTAGAAGAATAGCGTAGGGTTTCTATAAATTGCCCAAAAACATAAAGCTTACTCGAGTGCAATCTCAAAGCATACATAGTACTTATAAGACTAAGAACATCATAATCTCCCATAAATTCAAATTGTTATGATATATATAACTATGTGTATGTATGTATCTATATCATATCGTTATGCTCCAAACTTCTTTCTTTTTTATTCATGTATGCATTCCAATTTTAATAAATATTTTGTGGTTGTTCAACTACTAAGCCAACACAAAGTTTCACAATAATAACACTTTAAAGATTTAATACTCAAATATGGTAAAAACTATTAGATCGTCAAAATCAAGCTTTAAGTTTCATGGACAAGGGTTGGAAAAAGACTTATCAAAATAAAATAGTATGATTCGTGTTAGTAATGCAATATTCAATCATCATCGTCATTATTTGCCCTATCATATATATGAAACAATGAATTTACAAAGCCGACCTCACTTGGTGAAATTAAGGCTCAGTTTGTTTTTGGTTTGTTGCTATTGAGTTCCACCTATCCAATTCAGCAATGTCTAACCATGTTATCACCTCCAATCCACCTACCTAATCTTTGAAAATTAAATATATTAAATAATATAATAGAAGCAATTGTCCTTTCATCTTGCATCTCTAGACTATCCAAATATATTTTCTTCGATAGATATCACTCCATCTATATCTATAAAATAATCAAACCTTTCAGCAGATTCCTTCTAACTTTGCTTCACATCTACCCTGATATTCTCATTTAACCTCATTCCATTTATCCATCAACAACTCCTTGCTTCCAAACATGCAAATCTATAAAACACGGTGGACCTAATTAATTTTTAGAAAACTGTCATAAGATCTTAATGAAATCTTCTTATCAACTTTTAATCTTGAGAAACTTCTTCAATTTAACTACCTACCTCTACATTATATATTCTATTTTTTAAGTAAAATATAGCACTACTGCCTAAGCTTATAACACCAAGATTGCAGCATATCTTTTATAAATATTGACTAGTAAATTGGCACCTTTTTAATCTTAAACATAATATTAAATAACATGATAAGTCAAAATTATTTTCTCCACCCAAACATTCTAACACATCCATAGGGATACCATCTGATCATACAAGTTTTCTATTTTTTTTCATTTTTAAGACATTCTAAATCTCAATTTTACTAACCTACCAAATAAAAGTATAATTAACATTAGTTCTATAATCATTAAACGCACTCATATAAATTGTATTGCTGCACATTCATTAAGAAAATTAGTAAGAAATTATCTATCTATATTGAATATCTTCATTAAAAAATTGATCATTAATTTCAATATATTTTACTTGGGTCAATAGCTTTGTTTTTCTATTTCTTAACTTGACTAGCTTATGTATGTGTGTCTCTCTCTAATAATTTATATTTTATCATACAAATCCTCAAATGATGTAATCTCAACATCATGAACTATTAAATCAATGATAAATTAATTTATATTTCTTCTAATTCTCATCATTCTTACACTTAAATTAATCTTAACATATATTTTTTCTTTAATATTTACTTAGCATATTTCAACTACCATGCATCTTATCTATGAGGTGTTCATCTTTTGAATCACCATGTATACTTTTAGTTATATTGTGATTACAACTATCATTCAAATTTTACATAAAGCTAGCTTCCTTTATTAAAATCCCACTATCCAGTTTTAAAAATTCACTATTAAAAATATTCAAATTACCTTGCTTAAAATACATCATCTAGTTTTAAAATATATTTTATATATAGTATCACTTTTTACTCCTTATTTCAAACCTTAAACCAACAATTGATGTTAAGTTGTCAAAATAAAGACTTGAAAAAATCTAACAATCCTTGCAATATAAAGGATCTTTAAAAATTATAATCAATCTTAGTTTTAGAATCACATACTTATAAATGAGAATATGTAATTTTTATAAAGTATTAATAATAATAATATCATAAGTTAAAGTAAACTTCAAGAGAATTCTTCCCCATTAATTTCCCCATCATGAAACCACCATGAATACTATTAAAATCTTCACCACCCTTCCAACATGTCTAGTGAAATCTCCTATAAATAACATCACTTCTTAGGGTATTTTTTGAACCAATTCCTTCAAATCATGTCAAAATTTTTCATTTATACTCATATATAATCAAGTTTGAGGGGCATAACCACTTGCATTATAAAAAAATTTTATATCAATAATATTCTTTAAAAATATAATTATATTTCCTAACCTTTTTAGCTTTCACAAAATGATCCTACAAGGGTGCCGATCATCCAAGAATGCCCTTTAAATTCTTATCAAAAATGATAGTTACGCCATTTAAATGAAAATTCTTATCCAAGAATTAGAGTTTAAAGCATAAAGCGTTAATTTCTTTTATTTTCTCTCCCATCCACTTTACTTCTTAAAGACATAAAATTTTTAATCCTCCTATTAAAAAAAGCTATCAATAAGAGTGTCAAGGTACCAACTATTAATCTTAATTTATTATCATGGAGTAACTCCTTGATCCACATTCATCCATAATGCGAAACCATTAACTTACTTAACGCTACACCCGAGCATCAAGGTAGCGACCTTTGCATATTTTTCATTGTATTCAAGAAATGGGGAACCTTAGCTCTAGCACAATTTCTTAACTGATTCATGTCATAAGAAGATTCAGCAGCATTCTACAATGAATGTCGACTACTTAATGCAACCCTCCTCTTTCTCATCCGGGACTAAGACAAATCAATAGCAAAGTTGTTTAGTTGAATTTTAATAAATATAAAAATGCCATTCAATTCTACCATGAGATAACACTAAATATAGTCAACATCTATATATCATGCATCTTCTATTTCACACACATAAAAGAGAGATTGATAACATTAGGATTTAGAAGGCATTGTTACCCTCTCTATCTTTGTTGGTCGGCGTCAATATCAAATCACTTCGACTTTGCAACTTGTTCTTTTATGCCACTTTGCTCTCTCAGTTCTTCCGCAATTTCTACGTTTGGCTTTATTTTGATACATGGAAAATTATCGAAATAATAATGATGATGATATAATAATAGAGGTAATTTCACCTAAAAATATTGTGAAAAAATAATCTGAATTTCCAATGACACAGTAGTATTATGCGGACAGTTATCTAAACAGCATATTATCTCAATATTATTCCCAATGACATGCAAACAAACAGCCCCATATATTATAAATCATTGACGGCACATCTTGCTTAATGGACTAAATAAAAATGGAAAAGAGCGCAACGCATTTCTGAATTTCCAATGACATAACAGTATGGTGCGGCTAACATGTTATCTGAACAAAAACTATTCTTAATATTATTCCCAACAAGATGCAAACAATCAACCACTTATATTAAAAACCATCAAGGGCACATCTTGCTTGACTGGCTAAATAAAAATGGAAAGGAGTGCAATGCATTTTGCACTTGATAGAACATTTAATTGGTGAGGATATGGCTTGTACCTTTTCGAGTTTTTTGGCAACAAGTAGAAATTTAGTAGGTAAAATTAAGTAGAATTAATTTCAACTAAAAATATCATGAAAAAAAATGAATTGCCAATGACATAATAGCATGATGCGGATAATGTGTTATCTGAACATAATATTATTTCAATATTTTTCCCAATGGCATGCAAGCAACAGCCCCTCATATTAAAAATCATCGAGGGCACATCTTACTTAACTGGCTAAATAAAAATGAAAAAGATTACAATTCATTTCGCACTTGTACACTTAGTTGCGTGCTGATATGGCTTTTAGCTTTCGGAGCTTTTTTGCAACCCGTAGAAATTTTGTAGATAAGATTAAGTAGAATTAAATTCAGCACTAGTAACCACCAAAAGAACTCGCGAATAGCTAGCTGAATCTTCTGTAGTTTTGTTCATGTCGCTACAAACGAATCAGCCTAATAAGAGATTACCCGCTGATGCTGTGGCTCTTCCTCGTGTTCATGAGGTAAACGAGGGTTCTGGCGGCGCCTCCACAAAAGAAGGGGAAAGAGAGCAAGAACGAGGATCATACATACTATGCCGCCTAATAGGCCACCGTCCATAGCTACTCGCGGCCCCGCTGAGATCTACGAGAAACTAACGATTTGGTAACCTCGCTAAAATACGACCGGAGAGCTCTTTTGGATTGTGAAATTTTGAGTACAAAGTAATAATGTTTGTTTAGAATTATAAATATTAGATGTTTAGTTTATTAAAATAAGAAAAAAAATATTTACCCCGACTTGATTCTCTAGTTCAATTATTCCCTATTTTATTGTCCCGCAAATGTGTCGGCATGGCTTCGCCGTGTTCAAAGGCTTCGTTCACGCGGTTCGTCGCCAAGCCCCGCTCGCGATCTTCGTTGCGTTATCAGCTTGGCCAAGTTCGCAAGCTAGGCCTGAGTTAGCGAGCTAGGCCAAGTTCGCGAGCTCGGCCGAGGTCATGAGCTTCATTGTGTTCAAGCAATGAAGTGGTTCACACAATGAACCGATTTCCGCAATGAATCGACCACATGAAGTCTTTGCCAGATGTTGTCATGTTTCACGAACTTCGACGTTGTCATCCTCAAAGCCTAAGCCTGTCAAAGCAATGAATTGTTGCGCTCTCATGCTTCGACATTGGACCTAACGTCAGTGTTCCTAAAGTCTGCCCCGATGTTGTCATCCTCGTCTTCATTTTTTTTCTCCCCACCATCGCCTACATTTCAGCAAACTATCCTAAAATTAATGAGGCAATCCCATTACCAATTTATTTGAAACTCTAGATTCTACAAATTACTTTATTTCAAACAATAATAAAATAATTATAATATAACAAGATTATCACATAATCAGGTTAAATTATAATCAGATTATATTGTAATAAGATTACACTATAAATTTAACATGCCAAACAGATTTGTGAATTTTATAGCTAAAGTAAAATGTATGTTTAAAGAATAAAGTATAAATTATATGCATTATCATTTTACAAAAATACAAATAAAAACTTGCTAAAAATTTTACCTTAAATTTGAGAAAACTTAAATTAGGCGGATTGTCTTATTTCTGTTTTCTTTTGCAGCCCTTAGCAATTACATGTTCTCTGATAGAGACAAGCATCCCTATTCATCATAGTAGCAGTTCATCCAGTTTGTTGCAAATCTATGGCATATCCTAGTAGTTCTGTCAATTTCATGTGTAATTTTGGCTTTTTCGGTCGAACCGCTTCTCTATTTTTTCCCCAAGAGAAAAGTTATGAATATTCAATGATTTCATTTGTCTTCGTAGATTTCTCAAGTCTTCTCACTAGCAATAATCCCCATTTTATTTTCTTATAAGATATATCATATTTTTTTTCAAATGAATATCAAAATTAAAAAATTATTAGTACTATTGATGATAGTTTTAGAGTTTGACATGCTTGTTATGGGAATTAACTCATTGATTTTTGGGTAGTTGGTTTGCTAAAAAGGTTGTGCAAAATTATCTACTTGAATGTATTAGCTTAATTATCTTTAATTCTATAATCTATTTTTCATGCTCTTTGTTTTGATGAAATCCCAACACCACATATAGTCAAAAAGTGGCTCTATCACATAAAAAGAGAATTCAAACTTGTTAAATTCTCATTTTATCAAAAAAAAAAATTTAATTATGTACTTATTCACAAAATCAACAGAATATTGGTGGAAGTTTATGGCTACTATATTCCAAGGAAGATTAGAGGAAAATATTATATGGCTTGAGTTAATGAAAACCTTTTTTTTCATGAAAACCTTTTTTAATAAATTTGTACCATCATTAGCAAAATAAGAAATGAGACTAGATATCTTAAGATTAAAACAAGGAAGTAAATTGTCACCAAATACAAAGAAGAATTGACCTGATTCGCAACAGAAATGGCTGCTATTGGAGATACTTGCTACTAATTATTCATAGCAATCTAAATTTATAGACTTGATGGAAAGGGCAAAGTTTTCATGTCGTTCATTAGTTTAGGGGAATACCAACTAAGCTAGTATCAAATTATCATAAGAATTGAACCAAACTATGTGTAAGTAAAATAATTATTTAAGTTATAGGGTAGTCATAAAGAATTCATACTCTAAATTTTATGTATATTAAAGAAACTAAGAGCAAGAATGCCCCCAATGAAAAGAAGTAATTCTTTAGATACAAACATTATGGACACATGGTAAAAGAATGCCATTCTCAAATAAAGATTGAATGTATTCTCTACCTGAAGGGTAGAAGCATAATTTTGCAAGATGAAGGGCTTTTGTACAACAAAAAACATTCCAACATACATTAAGTAATCCCACTAAAGCCTAAATTGTTAATGTAACTCCCATGGAAGCTATCAAAACTCCAAATGTAGTAATTGATACCATCTTTTCCCATCAAATTCCTTATTCAGTTCTATTTAATTTTGGTGCTGCCACTCATCACCAATGAATATGGGTTTTTCATTAAACAAAAACTAAGTCACCATTAATTGTGCTTGTGAGGTAGATATGGTCAAGCATAATTTTATAATATTTTAGCCACATTGTAATGTTTGATTTATTGTGAATTATGTCATATTTGAGTATTTTTCTGTATTTTTCTATGTTTGTGTGTGTTCATGTAGTTGTCAGAGTTTCATTATGATGTTGTGCTGATTAAATGGCATTAATGTGCTAGAGGCAAACTAGCAGCCTAGGCAATGACAGTTTGTGATTGAAAAATGAACCCCTTGGGGATTTTGGGGTTGAAACATAATCAAACAGATTCCAAAATTACAAATAAATATGTAAATTTTCAGCATAAAATTCTCTACAATTCTAGCTAAGAAATTAGGCTCCGATACCAAAAATGTTGAGAGTTAAAGTGGTAGAATTGTATATCTGCCTTTGGAGACTTCTAGAAGGCTTGGTAGGCCAAAAGATGTCGAATTGGTGTGAAACATTAAGAGTATGTTGTGATGGATGTTAGAAATTTGTAAGATATTATTTAGTATGATTTGGCAGATGTTTGAAAGAGTTATGGTAAGCAAAGTGAGATGATGATGGATTTTGCATAGATTTCATAGGAGGAATGTTTGAAGTTCGAAAGAGAAGAGGATCTGAGAAAAATAAGTTAGAGATGAAAGTTAATTGAGAGTACTATGATACCAAATAAAAAATAATAATAAGAAAAAAATAACCCCAATATTATCCACCCATTGGGTTATTGAAGGCTATGCATACCTTCAAGACCTTCATTTATGCACACTGAAGAAGATTTCCTATGGTTATCCATTCTAAACAAGCTCTCAAGTTACAATTTCTATATTATCATTCAAGTATCCCAAAAAAAAAAGTTTACAAGATATATATATATATATATATATATATACATGCATGCCATAATTCTAACATAAGGATGCTGATAAAGGCAATAAGATCTCGTTATAGTTCTGGTGATATTTTACAATCCTGACGCACACATAATAAAATATCACAAAAAAACATATACTAAAATAATATAAATTTAAATATAACATAATATAATATATAAATAATATTATCCACAACACATCCCATAATGACTCGATAAGCTCTTTCAAGCTACTTGAGTATGCTCGTGTCATAACATGCACTTGTGCATGCCTATGTGCTACATCACTCAGGCGAGCTCAAGCTAGCTTGAGTCAAGCAATGGCTAGTTTAGCTAAAACACCCACCTAAATGTGGGTGGGGTTCACCCCACCTTCAAGGGATCTTAGTAAATCCCATGGATGACCTTAGCGGTTCAAACTCCATTAGGATTAGTTAATGGCTCACTATAGGTATCTTAAGCTAGCCATAGCATAGACTGGATTTGATTAGTCCGAACTCTCATATAAGTGTGGGTTGGGTTAGTCCAAACTCCAATTAAGCATATGAGCCATGGTGAGGCCCATGAGTGATTATAGGGCCTCAAGATCCCTAAGGTTGAGATATGTCACACTCGGGCTAGCTTAAGTGTAACAACTGATGCAGGGCATCAATGAAATCATCATCGACGTGCCAGATCATAAATTAGTTTAATGGTACTATGTTTTATTTTTCTATTTTTGAGTCCTATGGGCTTTTGTATTTGTTCCATAAATTGGTTTTCATCCTAGCCTATATATTGTCATGTGAGTTTTTTATGTAAATGGACACTTTAGTCCTTCATGAAAGAGTCGGTTTATGATTTATTTGGTCATTTGTGTGAAAGGATATTTTAGTCCTTTATGAGAGAGTAAATATATGGTTTTTTTAGTCTTTTAGAGGAAATAACACTCTAGTCCTTCATGAAAGATTAGTTAAGGGTTTTTATGGTCATTTGGTATATATTTTCTGACTATAAATTGGCCACCCTCACATGTATTATGGCATTGCAAGTGATATAAAAAATATTAGATTCTTCTTTATGTTATGTGAGCTTCGTTCTTAAGAGAAGGGCTTCTTGAGGTGTGGTTTACAATTCTTGGAGAAGGACTTCCAAGGAAAGAATGTTTGATCTGCGGCAAATGACTGCTCGTAAAAGTTAATCTTCTTTATCGTAAGCGGCATATTCGGTAATAAGGCTCCCGTAAGAGCTTCTTCATTTATTTTTATTTTCATTCATCTTATCTTACAAGTGTGCTCGTTTAATCCTAGTTCTCATTACTTGTGAACGCTTACAACACTTCTCTTTATTCTCAACAAGCGACTCGCATATCTTCTAGTAACTTAAATATGCAAGGTTAATTTTATTAATTAATTAGTGGATTTATTTATGTTACATGTCATCACCCCCATCTTATATCAACAACTATAGGTTGTTACTTAGCCTAATTATCATTCCATTAAAAGTCACTTAGTTATTAGAATTAGCCCCCAAAAATTTGGAACGATTTGGAGCTCAATCGAATATTTAGATTATTTTAATAATATTTAATTAAGTACAAAATTAAGATATTTAATTTGACTTCAAAATTGAAATCCAACTTCGCCATCGCGCTCGTCACCCCCAAATTAACTATGGGTGATGTTTTGGAAGTATTTGGAAGTCGTCGGATTTTCACAAATATTTTAACGAATTTAAATACCCCAAAAAATAGAATAAGTAAATAGTCAGCAAAATCGAAATCCGACTTCGCCGTTAAATTCCTCACCCTCGAATTTAGTAAGGGTGAATTTTTGAGATTTTTCGGAGCCCGTTTATTCATCTAATTTTTAATTTGAGAAATGAATTAATTAAAAGTTAAAAAATTAATTTAATTAATTCTTTAATTCTTTCCCTCCCTTTTCCTCCTGCCTCCTCCTGCTTTCCTTGCACTTTCCTCCCCACTCCCTACACAAGGAAGTTTTCTCCTCATGCTGTTGATGGGAGAGGGCCTGCTGCACCATGAATGTTGTCCTGTCATCTCCTCTCCCAGCCCATGCATTCTCCTCCTCCATAAAGGCACCTTCCTTAGCTCTCCTCCCTCTCCATTTGCTCAGCTAAAGCTTCCTCCTCTCTAGAATCCACAACTTTCTTCCTCCTTTGTTGGTAGCAGAAGAAGGAGAAGCTCCTTTCTCCCAAGCTCCTATAAAAATTAGAGTTCTCTTCCTCCGTTCATTTCAAGGCTAAGGTACCTATTTGTTACTCTTCCTTATGCTACTCTCTCCATCTGAATATTCAAAGTATTTGTAAATGGTATTTCTAGTAGCTAGTGTATTGAGTCTAGGCATAATCGTCAAGCCTCAATCAGACTCAAATGATTTCGATTGAAGCTCATTTCTCCCTTAAAGTTGCTATCAAAAGCTTTAAAAATATTGTATACCCATAGCTAGGACATCATCTCCTACTCGATAGAATGATCCTTTCATACCAATATTAGTATCAATGGAAATGTTACAAAAAGACCTTTCTATTGTTATATGGCACCGCACGTGAGGTGCCCAAAATTGAGAGTAATTAAGTACAAAAAGAAACTCGTTACGGTTTTCGCACAGGTGAAATCACCGTCGAGCGCTACAACGCGCTATAGCGCCTGACTCTCGACCAGGGACCGCTGCAGCACGCCGTAGCAAATAATTCCTCGAATTAAATCCATCATTGTAAGCTGGAGCACTTGAAAGCGCTGCAGCGCGTCGCAGTACTCAGCTCTCTGGAGATCTGGCGCCGTAGCACGCCGCCGCACCTGAGGCGCTATAGCACCCCACCGCTCTGAAATCTGCCGCAGCATGTCGTAACACCTGGTTCTCAGTAGGTGCCTTGGTGCGCCACAGCGCGCCGTAGCGCCCAGAACTGTTTGAAATTACCTAAACTTCATGTTTTTCGCATTTTAATGACTCTATGAGCCTAAGGGGGCCAAAATATATCAAAACTAAAACTGGATTTAGTAAAATTAAGCATTGTGTGAATATATACGTGATTTTTAATATGAAATATATCTTTTTATTCTAAATGGCATATTCTAAACCTTCTAAAGATTAGCTTGTATATTTTGTACCAAATAGAAATATTATAATCCTTGATTGCTTACATGAATGAGTAGAACTTAATGACCAAGTTGCATGAAATTTAGGTGTTTTAAATTTGTAATCAAGTGCTAATCCTTTTTTATTTAATTAGCTTTAATTACTTGTTATTTTAATTAATATGATGTTTATATGTTTCATTAACAGTGATATGCATATTAGTGAATTTAAATCATGAATGTAATACTTTAAATATTTGATTGGATACTAATGAATTTCAACCCTAGGAATCCTAAAGGATGATTAAGTTAATTAATAACTGATCTTAAACTTGAAGTGGACACCAATAATTCATTAATTTGTCATTGATCCATAAACCAAACAATTGATCTTAATTTGGTTAAGTTAGGGGTTAAACACTCACTTATCTTGATTAAGATATAAACCTTAATCACTTTAATTAAGTCATCTTTATTAAAAGATAAATCAACTTACATAGTTCCAATAATACTTATTGATTTGACATTGATCTTAAACCATTAAACTAGAAGTGCTAAGGTCTATAATAAAGTCATGTGATAGAAAATCTGAATACTTACCTTTAACTTCTTGATTTTCTCTTATATAAGACCCTTAGCATGAGATAAGTCTTAATACTATATTGATTTGTAAAATGACCAATTTCTCATAATGTACATAATTAAAATCCATGATTATAGTATAGGTGGTGATCAGATGGGCTTACCCATCTGATCTAATGAAATCAAATCTAAAGAAGTAAGAGCGGCGGAATTAGTGTAAATCATATAACTTAGATTATCCCTTATGCTAGAAGTGCAAGAGCATTATGATCTTGCTTTAGTGTTAATAATCCAATAGTTGCTAAGCCTTATTAATAGATGATCTATTGAGGTAGAAAGATCTCATTGTTTAATCTTGAGATAGAAGTTTAGATGAATCTCATAAACCCTTAGATTATGATTTTAGATTCTTGTGGTAGGATAACCTAAAAGACTTATAATGAGATTCTCCCATGTGATAGTATCCTAATTTTGAGTGACTCTTGGGTCACATCCTTAGAACTTTGTGTAAGATTCACTCTAATGGAGTATAGATTTATTAATCTGATAATCCTTATATATTAAATAGAATTACTAGAATTAGTGGATTGTCAGTTGGATATGATAGTGTATACTCATAGTGCTGAATCATTTTAGTAAAATCCAGGATTGGTTGAGTCACTCTAAGTAAGATTATAGAGTCTCGGTCTTATTCTATGTGATTGGATAAGTATAGTCCAGCTTAGAGTAAATTTTCTAAACCTAAGAGTGTTATAATTAAGGAAATTTAATACATAGTTTGAGAGAATAAACTATGACCGGGTTCTGCCCTTTATTGTTGTGCGCTTCAATAAGTATACTTTTAAACAAACTAAGTATCTCATATCACCCTTCTTATAATACTAAGTATACTTTTAATTAAGGTAATCAATAGCTTAGTTTGAGAGAATAAACTGTGACCGAGTTCTACCCCTTATCGTTTTTTGCTTCGATAAGTGCAGCTAAACAAACTAAGTATTAAATTCACATTTCTTGGAAACATACATGTTATTATTAAAACACAAAATCTTCTAAGACTTTGAGGATCGGGGATTGCATTGACGGTTGTCAAGTGAGTCTAGAAATCACAAAATCATAAGAGAAATATCGCATCACATATAATCATCTAAATACAAAGATATACGTGAAAAACCCAAGAATGGGAAAAATTACAGAGCCACACCAACGAGAAAATCCACTATGAAAAAAATCAAAGGTTATAGAGTTACAAGAGCTATATCACCTCAGCACAAGAGTTAAGCTCTACTCTAGAATGGAGATAAGGAATAGAGGTTGTTACTTAGAGTTTCCTTGCCTCCTTGTAAGACTTACCTTGGATAGCAGCTCCCTTAGGGTTCCTTCTAGGGTTCTCCTTTCTACAGCCACTAAAACATCCAAACTGATTGCAAAAGCCTTAGAAAACCCTTTAGTTTCTGACCATTACTTAGACTTAAGTAGCTAGCTCTATTTCTGACCTAAAAAGTTCAAAATACCCCTTAGATTTCTTCAAATCGAGACCTGGAATGAAGCATAACTCCATCGGCCACTATGGCGCACAGTAGTGGTCAACTTTCGAATTGGCATCCACTGTAGTGGTTGACTTTTGAATCTTGAACCGCTGTGGTGCGCTACAGCGTCCACATTAAATCTGAACCGTTGTAGCGCCCGCTTATGATTTCGCTGCGGTGTGCTATGGTGCCGCTTTTCACGATGGCGCGCTACAGCAACTGCTTTTGTGGCGCGCTGCAGCACCTGTGCTGTTCCTGGACACTAAAGTCTCCACAACACAATAATCACCCACTTGGAGGCTTTCAGGCTAACTTTCCCTGCTTTCCTCCATTAACCCTTCACTGTCTTCTTCTATGTCTATCAAAGACTGTAGTGTGGCTCACTACCGCTCTCTCTTCACGTACCGAGGCCAACTGAAGCCGCACATTGCTTCAGTTTCTCCACTATTACTACTTTGGTAAGAATATCAGCTGGATTCTTAGAAGTATGAATCTTCTCCAATCCAAATTGTCCTTCTTCCAGCAGTGTCCAGATGAAATGGTAACGAAATTGAATATGATTTGTCCTGGCATGAAAAATGACATTCTTAGCTAGGTGAATTGCGCTCATACTGTCAGTGTAGAGCCTCACATCCTTCTACACCTTGCCCAGTTCTGCCATGAACCACTTTAACCAAATCATCTCCTTGCTTGCCTCTGTAATGGCAATGTATGCCGCCTCCGTTAAATAAAGTTACTTGGTCTTAGATATTCAAATTAAGTTAAAACCATTTCTAGTAGCCTCCTGATAGCATTAGGAGCTTTCACCTGAAACTTGGTATGTTTTGGAGATCATTCATTCTCAACACGTATTTAGAGGCAATTTAAATATCCTGGAAATTGCCTAAATTAATTTGACATTCAAATCAAAATTGGAGTTCGCTATTAAACTCGTCACCCTCAAATTAGCTAAGAGTAATATTCTAGGAATTTTTTGAAATTGTTGAATTTTCCCAAATATTTTAATATATTTGAAGTGCCCAGAAAATAAAAATAATTAAATTGATCTTTAATAAAAAATCTAATTTCATTTTTGAGTTCCTCACCCTAAATTTAGCTAAGGACAAAATTTTTGGATTTTTCGAATCTTTGATAGCTTAATTTTTTATTAGTTAAATAAATATTAATTACCTAATATTATTATTTAAATAAATTACTAAATCTGACCAGACGGCGTCAACCCGCCGTTTCATCATACAGCGGGTTTGCATCACGCCATCCATCACATAATAGCCTCAGATTGGATGGATGAGAGTGCTTCTATTGTGCTCATGCCATGATCGTGCGAGTGCCATATAGGTCGTGCTATAGCTCCTCTGTCGAGCACCTTTAGCTAACCCCCCAGCTCTCTCACCTCCGCATTTGAGCTACATTTGGTGCGACCAAGGTGTGGAGGGTCTAGAGGGCACTGAAACAGTTATAGGCGTCGACTTTGGTCGAACCCTAATCGCACCAAGATAAAGAAGGTACTTCCTCTACCTCTGTAATTTCCATTGCAAATTCCTAATAATACTTTTGATTAATTAGTTCCATCATGCTTTTATTGATTTATCAAGCCCGACCGAGCTCGATCAAGAATTACACTGTCCCAAATAGTTCTGCACAGTACACACCGGATGGACAATCAGCCGTCGGATGCAAGGGGTTGATTCGTCGGCTAGGATTAGATCAAGACACGGGTAGAGTATGCCATTGGATGGGTCGCGCTAAGATGCGTGCTTGTGGCGCCCACCACCCTTAATCCGCCAAAGGATTAGGTTAAGGGTGGGGTGTCACTCTGGCTAACCCCTCACTTACCATTGGATTAGGATAGACTCCATAATTCACCTGATTAGGGAAGGATTAACACAGAATCAAACTAACAGTCACTGTATAAGTAAACAAACAGAGTGCGGAAGTGATTTAAGGAAGTGTAAACCATCCAAGTATCACAGTACAAATAGGAAATATAGAACTCAGAATATAAGCATACAATCCAAATACACAGTCAATAGTACCTGTATTATTACATCATTTAAAATATTTAAAGGAAAAATAGAATGAAAAACCACTCATCCTCACTCAAGAATATAAGAAGGCTAAACGACAGCTTCTTCCACGGGCTCCTCATCTGGGTATGGCTCCACACCTAACTCCTGCTCGTCTAACTGAAAGGAGTCTGCCATCGTCGGTTTCACAATGTAGGGCCCCAACCAAAGAAAAGAAAAATCTGGTTAGATAATTGTCTAAGTACATTTTAAGCTGATGAATTATTATAAGTGTTAAGTAATATCACCATTTGATAACATCTAAGCAACATATATAAATGAAAAGGAGCAGCAAGCAATACAAAGAAACAGGAAAGCTATAAATCATCATTTATAACTTAAGCAAAGAAAAGGGAAGAGGCTGAGACATGCCTCGCATACAAATTAAACAAGGAAGGGCGTATAAATATACATAACTGTCATGTGCTGTAAGAAAAGTTCTACATCCTAAACATGCTGGTGATCAACAGAAAATATGCCAACTAAAACAAGTTAAATCAGCAGTGGTACATAAAAATAGCAGCAAGATTCTAACATCCTAAATATATATAAAAGTAGTACAAGGAAATAGCTGACTAAATAAGAATACTGAAAAGTAAACAACAACAACTGCATATAAAACCATACGTGTACAATCTACCATACAAAAAAAAGTTACATTAGCTCACCAAACAGGGCTGAAGATCTTAGCACCAGTACTGCTAGGGCGGTTCCTAGCACGATACAACTAAGGCAACATCAGTCAACGAAAAAGGCCATAACACAGTATGGCTAGGGCGATTCCTAGCACGATACAGTTAGGTCACCAACAGTCATACCCGAAAGATCCTAGTAACAGTATGGCTAGGGAAGTTCCTAGCATGATACGGCTAGGGCAACAATTGGTATGAGCAAAAGAACACTGAGAGGTAGCTCAAATATATCAAATCATTATCTTCTCATTAATTACTTTAATATTTTCACAAAAAATCTAAGGAGTCTCCATATTTTCCTAACATTTTATTCATACATCAACAGTTTTATATGATATGCTCAAGAAAATACGGCACAAAAGTACAAGGAACGCGTAGCAACAAAATATCAAATAGAAGCAAGAGACTCTACTAAAGATGATGATATCATTTGTTTTCTACTTAACCTACTAACTATTCCAAGTTACACAAGTTCAGGATCACCATTTTCCTACTATCGAGTGTAACCCATAAATTCATCCTTATAAGTTAAAAAGGATTGGAACTGATCAGGTTCCAATCTAGTTTAATCGGATAGACGATTAGGAGTTAAATAAATGAATCATACATCATAGTTTTGTGAATTTAGATGTTCTAACTAAAATCTGATCAATATCTTTCTAAGCCTATAGATTATGGATTAAACACTATAAGGTTTAGGTTTAAACACATAATCCAGAGAGGATAAAACCTAAGTTCTAAGTTTTATTCTATAAGTAATCTACTAGTTAAGGCAAATCCTATTAAGTAATCAAGCTTAATAGGATGAATCTCCTATCTTAAATCTAAGGTTTAAAGACAAAATAAATAGAACAAGTTGTAAAATAAAAGAAAAGTCTAAAAGTTAACAAAATCAAGATTTCACCTATTGGGTAACCCAATTTATCCAATGAATGAACTCTAACCTATGATCTAGTCCTAGTCTCAGGAATGATCCTTAAGGTGTAGTGCTTAATACTTAGAAAGACTACTGGAATCTGACTTAAGGGTTGATTAGACTTGCTTAAACATTACTAAGATGATTATAATATTAGTCTTAGCATTTTGGGATATTATCCAAAGGGTAAGGGTACTTAATCCAATCTTAGGGCAAAATGACTATTTTGCCCATACTTTAAGAGTCAAAAAGTCAACTTTTAACTTAGTGGTCAAAATTGATTTTTCTTAGATCCAATTGATTCCTTACTGTCTAACTTGAAGATAGACAGTAAGTATGCCTAATCGGGCGAGAAACGGTCAAGTTATGACTAAAATAAGGCTAGCAGTAATTTGGTCATTTACCTAAATTTCTAGGGTTCAGATTCTAAATATTATTTTATTACATTAATGATATTGAAATTCTAGGCTGGTTAGCATCTTAAATTTTCCAATTTGGAGTTTATTTGACTAAGTTATGGCTGTTTGAAGTCTAGGAGCATTTTGGTCATTTTTCATCGAGGATTCTAGGGTTTACTTTTTGTCCTGATATCCGAATGGGAAAACTAATACTACTACAGTGATGGGGCCACTCTCATGAGCATTTTAAGACCCATATTGACTATATTTCGATAACTGGGTAAAAAGTTATGAGGCTTTAAATAGGTCCTAAAATGTTACCTCGTTATACGTACCCCGAAATAAATTTTTAAATTATGTTATTTGAATCCTTACATTTTTCTGAGTATTTTAAGATATATATTGGCTATGTTTGGATCATCCTATAAAAAGTTATTAAACTTTTAAGATTTATTATTCAAAAATATAATTTGAATTATTTTACTATTCATTTATTCAAATTGTATTATTTTACTGTTCATTCATAAAGTTTTTATATAGAATTTCTAAATTATTTAATCCTTAATTAATCTGTGATTAATTAGGCTTAATTACTAATTAATATTAATTAATCTATTATTTAATTAATTAAATTATATTTATTAATATTTACTATAACAAAGTAATTAGTGCTAATCACTATTTAATTAGTCTTAATTACTCATTAATATCTAATTATGAATAATTAATTATACTTTACTATTTAATAATAATTAATTATCCTAATTACTATTTAAGGTTTAATTAACCTTTAATTAATCTCTAATTATACTTAATTAATTAAGGTTACTGTTCAAAAGTAATTAACACTAATCATAATATAATTAACCACTAACTGTAATTAATTAATTATTAACAGTAATTAATTAACACTAACAGTAATTAAATTATTAATTAAATTAATAGACAGTGGGCCCCACTAGACACGTGACACTGCTAGAGGCTGCCACGTGGCACTGTGGCCCCACTAGGGCTGAGTTAGCTCGGGTGACTGGGCAGTGGGCCCCACCTGACACGTGGCATTGTGGGCCCCACGGGGAGCCGGACCGCCGCGGTTGACCGGGCAGTGGGTCCCACTTACCACGTGGTGGGCCCAGAGGCTGCCACGTGGCGCTGTGGGCCCCACCGGGGAGCCAAACCACCGCACGGGCTCGGGCTGTGGGCCCCACTTGCCACGTGGCGGACCGACTGGCTGCCACGTGGCACTGTGGGCCCCACGGCCGAAGACGAAGGGTCCCACGGGACACGTGGTAGGCACCACGTGGCCTGGTGGGCCCCACTCGGCTGACGCGGACCCGTCCCGACCCGGACTTCGTCTTCTCTGCGAAGACGGGTCGAGGGCGCCGGGCTAGGGCACGGCTTTCGCCGGCCTTCCCGGCGCCGGACCACCTCGGCCCGGACGGCCGACGGTAGCCCTCGACGAGGGCTACACGTCGGCGGGCGGACCCGCGCCGGAGGTGGCCGGGATCGCCGGCAATCCTAAACCCTAATTTATAGGGTTCGAGCCTAACGGTTTCTACTATAGACTAAATCCTAATTCCCGACGATTCGATCGAGCTAGCCTAGATCCGAACCGTTGGATCGTCAATCGGTATCGTGAAATAACATTTCGAATGTAAAATTGCAATAGTGGAAGGAGGAACGGGGGAGATCTAGTACCTGGATTCGGATGGTAGGCGAGGGTTCGGACGGTTCGATTGTTCCGGGGCTCGGGTTTCGCAAAACCCGGAGCCCCGAGCTCGACCTCAGGCGACCTCGCCGAGGTCGGGGAAGGCGCGGACTGGCCAGGCGGGGAGGCGGGGCGCCGCGTGTCGCGCAGGACGGCGCCGTCGAGGACGACAGCTCCGTAGCCATTGGATCTGGGCCCGATCCAACGGCTGCGAGGGTAGACGGCGCCGTCAGCTACAGTTGACGGGTCCGTTAAATACTTAACGGCACACCGTTAAGTATTAAAATAATATATTTTTTTTTTCCAGAAAATTTTGAACATATTTTTCCTAGCTAATTTGGGGTCAAGGAATTCAATAGCGAATTCGGATTTTCGATCCGACGAGTATTTTAATACCTCGATTTCCGGGGTATTTTTATTATTAACATATTCGTCGAAATTTCGACGACTTCCGATTGACACGAAAACTTCACCCCAAGCTAATTTGGGGTCAAGGAACGCAATGGTGGTGTCCGTTTTTCAATCAGAGGTCAATTTAAATAGGTCAATTTTTAGGATTTTCTTGATTTCCAGAAATCAGGATTCGATCCGTTTGACTCCTGATTTAGACTAGGTCTTAAAGGTTGACTCCACTTGACCTAATTAGCACTTATAATTGTGTTTAAGACTTAGGATTAGTCCTAATCAAATATGGTAACAACTCGGGTTGTTATAGTGCTAGCGTGTTCATTTGTGGAAGAGCATGTGCCGCTGTCGGGACCCCGCAGCGGATCTACCACGGCCCCAACAGCAAAGCGCTAAGATGTGTGCTAGCGTGTTCATTTGCGGAAGAACATGCACCGCTGTTGGGACCCCGCAGCGGTTCTACTGCGATCATGACAGCAAATACTATATATAAAATTTAAATAAAAATCTAATTTAATAAAATTAATAATCTTTAAATAATATAAATTAATTATATTAATCTTAAATCTTAATTAGGACTAGATGTGCTCTTAAAATTTTCAAAAATTCACTATTAGTTAATTAGGGTATGAGAAATTCAAAAATGAAATTAGATTTAAATTTGGAAATCAAATTATTTTTGCTAATATTCAGGATTCAAAAATAGGCAAAATAGCTCAAATTCTCATTGAGCTCCGATTGATTTCAAATTTCTAAGGTTAAATTTAAATTACCCATTGAGTCTAATAAAAATATAATTGAAACTTTGTTTAGCCTATAATGATTTGGATTAGTTATAGTAAAAACTAGGATTGTTATAGAATGTTTCACTTAAGAATGATATCATCTTCAACATCACTCAAGTGGAAAAAGTACAATGAAAATGAAACATTAAATAATAACTGAAGGAAAAGGAATATGATAAGCACATGGGTTCTCAAGAAACTTGGGATATTTATGGTGCATATCCGCTTCTTTTTCCAAAGTAGATTCTTCGAATAAGCGATTATTCCATTGGACCTTATCCATTGGAATAGAGCGGTTCCTTAGCTGCTTTTTATCGCGAGAAAAGATTTTAACTGGCTTTTTGGCATAAGAAATATCATGTTTGATCTCTACTGCTGGAAGTTGAATGAGGTGAGAAGGGTCTCTGAGATATCTTCTTAATGATGACACATGAAATATATTGTAAACTACCATAAAATCATTAAGAAGATTTAGCCTGTAGGCTGCTGACCATACCTTGGTTGAAATCTCAAAAGGTCCAACATAATGGGGATCGAGTTTCCTAGCTATGCCAAATCTGTAGACACCTTTCATTGGACTAACTTTTAGATAAGCAGAATCTCCAACACAAAATTCTATAGAATGATGACGAGTATCATGATATTTACTTTGATGATCTTGGGCAGAATGGATTCTTTGCTGAATCAACTGAATCTTTTTATTAATTTCTTCAACCAATTCAGATCTGTAAAGTTGGACACTTCTTATTTGAGACCATGCTAGAGGAGTACTGCACCTTTTACCATATAAGGCTTTAAAGGGAGCCATTTTGATACTAGCTTGGAAACTATTATTTTATGCAAAATCCACTAGCGGAAGATGATCTTCCCAAGCACCGGCAAAATCAAGAATATAGAGCCTGAGCAAATCTTTAAGAACTTGGTTTACTCTTTCAGTCTAACCATCCATGTGAGGATAACAAGTTGTACTCATAGCTAGGTTAGTCCCTAGATCTTGGTGCACTGCTTACCAAAACTTAAAAGTAAACCTGCTATATCAGATAGATACTATTGACATAGGAATACCGTGTAATCTGACAATTTTTTTAATATAAAACTTTGCGAGCTTTTTTATAGAATCAGTCTGACGGATATGAATGAAGTGTTATTGCTGAAACATAAAATCTTCTAAGCCTTTGATGATTGGAGAATGCGTTGATGGTTACTAAGCAAGTCTAGAAATCATAAAATCATAAGAGAAATATTGTAGCACATACAATCATCCAAACATAAGGATATATGTGGAAAACCCAAGAATAGGAAAAACTACGAAGTCACACTAATGAGAAAATCCACTATAAAAAAACTTCAAGGGTTACAGAGTTATAAGAGATATATCACCTCAGCACAAGTGCTTTAGCTCTACTCTAGAATGGGGAGAAGAAGAAGCAGTTACTTCCTGCGTTCAACTTGCAAGCCTTTCTTAAATAGTAACTCCCATAGAGTTCCTTATAGGGTTCTTATTCTCTAACAGCCTTTAGACTCCAATCTGATTTGCAAAGCTTTAAAAGATCCCTAAGTTTTCCACCACTACTTAAGCTTAAGTAGCTAGCACCATTTCGGACCCAAAAAGTCCAAAATACCCCTCATATTTCTTCAGCTTGAGACCTGGAATGAAGCAGATCTCCATGAAAGATGGCCATAGCCTATGCATATATATATATATATATATATATAAAACTATAATCAATCAATAGTACAATAGCTCAACCAGGATCAAACTCCACAGTAACCTCAGCCAGGAGGTTTAAAAGCCTCCTAGGGAGCACAACGCCCCTATCAAAAGAAAAAGCACCCTGACGGGCCAAAAAAGCACAAAAGTTTGCTACACGATTCGCACCACGTGATCGATAAGCAAATATAACACGGGGATATCAAGCAGAAAAGAAAGGGGGTCCGCGTGTCTATCAGCACCCCGTGACCTAAGGGTCCTCTCTCAGAGATGTTGGAGTCTCTGAACAGCTCCTACGCAACCTCCCTCAATAATCTCCGTAGGCAGCTACGGCGCATCGTAGCGGTCGACTTTCAAATTAGCATTCGTTGTAGCACGCTATGGCGTGCTGTAGCAATTGACTTTCAAATCTTGAACCGCTGTGGCTCGCGATGGCGCCCGCATTAAATCTGGACCCTATGATCCGCCGCAGCACGCTGTAGCGCTCGTGTCTGATTCCACTGCAACACACTATGGTGCCGCTTTTCACTGTGGCGCATTACAGTAACTGCTTCTTGGTTGCTGACTGCTGAGGCGCGCTGTGGCGCACTATGGTGCTACAGCGCCTATGCTATTCCTGGACACCAAAGTCTCAACAACACAACAATCTCTCACTTGGAGACTTTCAGGCTATCTTTCTCTACTTTCCTCCATTAACCCTTCACTATCTGTAACAACCCAGATGTTGTTACTTATCAATTAGTAATCTAATTGACTTCAAAGTTATTTCATTACTTTTATATTATAGTTAAAAGTCTCCACTTCAAATTTTGTATGATTTGGAGATCGTTTGGTAATTTCCAACGTTTCCTGATTTTTAAATAATTCTGAAGATATCTAAATTATTTAGACTTCAGAATCAAAAACGAAGTCCGCCATTGGACTCAGTAACTTCAAATTAGCTAAGAGTGTTATTCTTGGAATTTTTGGAAATCGTTGATTTTCCAGGATTTTCTGCTGAATTTTGATCGCTCAAAATTTTTTCGTTAAATTAGGATTCCAATTTAGGTCAAATAAAAATGTAATAAAAATATCATCTTATAATGCCTATTGAAAGGATCCTACTACAAAAATTTGAGAGCGTTTGAGATCCCGGATTGTCCTGAATAAATTCATGAAGTTTAAACTTCAAATGCTAATAATATGAAAAATATAAATCGGATATTGGAAATTTTTATATATCTAAGTTAAGCATCATATGATGATGCTATATTTCAAGTTTCGTTAAATTTCAAGTTTTAATTTATTGTAATTAATTTTCTAAATTTTTCACTTAAAAATTAATATAAAATAAAATACTTGTTCAAATTCAATAATTTTTAAATGAGTACGTTCGTCTCGTCGAGGCAGTCGTATCAATATCAAGTTTGTAATTTTTGGAGTTCAAATGACTTCAGATCTTGGCTAAGAAATTTCAGCCGTTTATTTTGATCCTACGACTTATATAGATCCTATATTTACTTAAATATCTCATCTAACCTAATTCATCCATATCTAATTCCTCTCCTCAGCCGAAAATTCTTCCTTCTCCTACGCAAACTGATTTCCTCCAACCGATATATGCTCGTCGCTCCACCACCTGTCCTTGCCGAGTCTTTATCCCTATCCTTCTCATCATTACGAGAGCAGCCATAAATGGAGGATGGATATGTGCAAAGCAAGGAAGCAGCGAGCCCTAATTGAATCTCCATCTAGCCGACCCTACTTCTCCATTCGGCGCAGCCACTCGCCGAGTCCTCCACCTCTCGCCGAGTGACTCTCCTAGCCGAGCCATCCACTCGCCAAGCCTCCTCTCGCCGAGTCTCCATCCAGTCGAGCCTTCCAAGCCGAGCGCTTCTTCTAGCCGCATCTTGAAGAACATTGGTACTACCTCCATTTCTCTTCCTATAAATTTCATAAGTCTCAAACTTCTCAAATCTCTCCTTTCCTTACCTTAATAAGGTTAAATAATCTTATGTTGAATCAAGTTTGGAGTATTTCAAATTTTTTTTTATGAGTAACTTGACTTCAACATATCAGTATTCATGGCTTATTAAGAAAAACACCATCTATGAGTGCTGATTCGTAACTGAAGTTTCTTGAGGAAAGTTAAGTAGAATCCTAGAACTACATCATTTTTTTTTTATTCATTAGTGCTGGATGAATATGGCAAATCAACAAAGTAAATGGTTTAGTTCATATGTTATATTTTCTATATAGATATCATAGAATAACTGCTACGTTAAATTAAATTCATATAGAACTTAATTTGCTCTTTATTATTTTTGTAACTTTAGAGATTTATCTTGGAAAAGTTGCAAAGGTTATCTCTTTAGATGAATTGGAAAGAAATTTGGATTTATCCCTTTCGTTTATCCTAAAGACACAATAATTTTACTTCCATAGTTTTAATTGCCGTGTTAATTTAATCATACTTGAAGTTGAGATAAACGAATCAAATAGAGTTTGATCAAAATAATAGAAAGAATCAAGTCAAAAGTTGTGACACTTGTGCTTTTATGATTATCTTACTAAAATCTGTGAGATTCAATGAATATCGCACTTCAATGTTTTTCACTTTAATTTTTCTATTACAATTTTTTTTTATATATGCTGAACTTTCATAAATTGTTACCTATTAACACTTTGTAGTATGTTTATTCTTTCACTATGCCCATTCTGTTTGTCTTATGATGGTACTCACAGAATCATTTAACTAATCTCTCATGGGTGCTTATGAGTAGCTTGGCAGTCCAAATTATAGTAGTTTTTTTTTTATTAAAATAAAATGGCAAGACTATGCATTATTCAGTTTACCTTGAATGAAATTCCTCATGTGCTATATCTCATTAGGAATTTCAGCTTTGGTCTCTGTTCACTCCATTGACATCTATCTCACTTCTCAAACTAAAGATGATGTAGTTTGCATCGTGGAGTACTCATCATAAAACAAATATGGAATATTGATTCAATCAATTTTAGACAATCAACAATTCTTATAAAATAAACAAAATTTTTAGAAACTTCAAACAAATATTTAAACATGATTCTAGTCTTATACTTCTTGCAGGATTCAAATATCTATTATTTTTGAATAAGATATTTTAAATATGTTGGGCCAGATTATCATATAAGATGGTTGTTGATGAGGCCCATAGTTCTTAAAGTTTTATAAATAAGGCTGAGTGCCACATAATTTCAACCAGCAGTATTAGTATTATTTTCGTATTCTAACTTAGTTGGCAACATCCTATGTAGTTATGTTAAACATTTCTTTGAAGTGTTTTCTTTTAAATATACAAAAATTTGTGTTGTGCCATGAAGCTTGAAGGTTTATACAAAATTTCTAAATACTTATTATGAATATTCACAAGCTAAATTACATATGTTTTAAGGAAATTATTATTCAAGGCATGTTTGTGCTAGGATATGTGAATTTGCGAGCTAATAATTAAGTATAAGATCAAATGCTGTCATTTAAAGATCATGTGACTGTATATGAGGATATGTACTATTGTTTCCCTTATTATCATGATATGCTGCCATCCTTTAATTAGAATTACATTGCTGCTAATTACTTATAAAGACAAATGCTGCCTTTTCTTTACAAATTGCTGCCTTATACGTAAAACAAATGCTGTCAATTTTTCCCAATATCACATGTTACTATCAGTGTTAAGAGGGTGTAAGTGTTTTTTTTTTCCTCGTAAGGCGAGATAGTTGTTGTCATTCATTTATGAATGAATTTTAGGAGATACAAACATTGTCATAAGTACAACTGTTGCAATGAGTTTTATAGAAATCACAAGTGCTGTCATTTATTTTAATGTGAATCTATGGATATCATGAAACAATGGCTGCCACCAATAGTATAAAATAATGAATTGCTGTCATCTATGTGTAAGATACAAAGGCATCTATGTTATTATTCTATGAGATCACATTAAATTATCAAAATGTTGCCTCTTATTTCAAGATAAAGCAAGTGCTGTCCTTTATGATGCTATCTTAATTAATTGTTGCCATTGAGATCCAAAGGATGTCATCTAAAGTAATGAAAGAATAATTGCTATCTTTATTTTTTTTATAAAGAATCAATTGCTGTTATTAATTGTTTAAGAAAATGAATGATGCCATCATTTCCATTATAAGATCTATATGCTGTCAATTTGATTTACATTTAGAATCCAAATATTGTCATATTGCTACCATTTAATTTATGGAGTTCAAATGCTGTTCTTTAGTTCAAGATGAAACAAAGGTTATCAATTATCAATTCAAATTTAAGGTTGCTAAGTATCATTTAAGAATAAATGCTATCACTTATTTTATTATAGTCAACTGCTGTCTTTTGAATTATAAGATCAAATGCCATCCTTTATCATGAGTAAGGTTATATGCTGTCATTCTGTATATGTAGTCAAATAATTAAGTGTTGTAGTTTTAGGTATAATATTGGATTGTGTTTTCAATAAATGTTGATATTCTTTACAATACTATTTTAAAATTTCAGCTATCTTATAAAATGCTGAAACAAATGTTGTCATTAATTGTAATAGGAAATTAATGAGACGAGCTATTCAATGTTACCCAATGCTACTATGTATATACATTAGAATCATACCTTGCCATTAAATAAATTTGAGGATAATGATATAGTAGAATAAATGCTGTAATTACTTTTGTTAGTGTCAAAAGCTGCCATGTATATTAGGAATTTCAAATGCTGCCAATTGTTTCAATAAACTCAATACTGCTATTATAAGATTCAATGATGCCATCTAATTTATGAGAATAATTGCTGCCATTTATGTTTAAAATACAAAAGCTGCCAATGGATTATACAAGTATCAATGCTCTCATTCTTTACAAAATCATATGTCGCCTTCAATTTCATAAGAGAATATATACTGCTGTTTATTATGAGTAAGATCACATGATGCCATCAAATGTATAAGATTTAAATTGCTCCCATGTAAATTATGAATCAAATATAATTGTTCTTAGCATGCTAAGTTATAAATTGCTGTACCTTGTAAAGTTAAATAGCTACTACTCTCTTATAATTGTTGAGTTAAATGCATTTGTTCTTTGCATGTTAAATATTACTGTCCTTTACATTTACTCATGTCCCTTTATAATTCTAAATTAATTGTGGCTATCCCATAAAAATATCAAATCAGATTTACAATTGAGAACTTTAAGGTTAGATTAATTTAAAATTAATCTGAATAGAACTTGCAAATGGGTAATGCAATTGTTATGGAGTTAGTATAATTTTCATGGCATATTCTAAATCTAAATCAAATACAAATTGTAAATTCAAATGTTGAATTCTTTTTAAGTAATTTCATATGTTGTTATTAATAAGAATAAATATTAAATTCTGTTTTTCTTTGCAGGTTGAAATAAAATGCTAAATTCTATTTTTCTTTGCAGGTTGAAATAAAATGCTAAATTCTATTTTCTTTGCAGGTTGAATTAAAAAAAATAATACGGGAATGCTAAATTAAATGCTATTGCAAAAGTCACATAACGTTGCTTTTATAAATTGCTAATTTTATTGTTGTATTTCCTTTTTATTAGATATTTAATATAGGATGTATAAACTGTTTTGTTTAGTTTTATATATTTGAAACTACTGTAGAATTGGAAATGAGCAATCCTATAAAAAAGGATTGAACTCTACTGTAGAACTGGAAATGAGCAATCCTATAAAAAAGATTGAACTCTACTTTAGAACTAGAGATAGTCAATAAAAATTGACTTATATTGATTGTGAAAAATTGTTTATTTGAATAAAAATAAAGAAGACTCTGCCGAAATTTCTAAGAATTTTAAGACTTGGAATTTAATTTATCTTTTTCCAAATTTCAAACTTTCATAAAAATAAATTTGCATTCATTCTACTTTTATTTAGAATTGACTTAAGATCAAATATCTATAAGTCAATTTAGAGTTTAATTAACTCTAATCATAAAGTAGATTATTAAAATTTAGATAATAAGAAGATATCACATACTTTACAATTTTTGTAATCCATTGAATGCTTGCATAGCTTTGAGCCTCTTTCATTGAATATTCATTCAAGAGCATTGTGCATAAATAAAGATTTTTCTTAAAATTTTAAAGGGGAATACCTTATGGCAAATTGAGTACAAAAGAAAGCGCTTATATTAGAACTTCACATTTTAGAGAGCGTAAATGTGAATGTTCATCTTCCCCACTGTATCTGGTTAAGCAGATATGCTTAACTCATCGCATATTCTGTTGTGTACTCCCACAGAATGAGGTATTTCTAAATGTAACTTTGATTAAATATATAAGAGTTCTTTTACAAATTGTAAGATTTCTTCATAACTATTTAGTTATGATTTCATATCATAGTTCTAAACTATGATTATCTTAGATTAAGAATCTAAGATATTTCCTCATTTCCTTTAGCTTTACACTCTCTATTTTCAGTATTGTGTATTGCTTACTTCAATTTAATTTGAATGCAGTGTATGTTGCTTAACTTCAATTAATGCTTCACTGTATGTCAATTTCTTACTTAGCATAAATTCCATTTGATCATATATTGATTTTATTTTATGCACATAGTAGTTTCTAGCCTTTAAAATGCTTTCCTTACCAATTTTTGGTAATAAGCTAGAACTTTATTAAAAGTGAGTATTTTTACTCAACTTATTTCATACTATTTTCCTTACAGTTATGCTTACTTCACTTTTCCATACTTTACAACTTTTATAGCACCGCTGCTTACTTTAAATTGTAAATCATAAATTGTGATATCTTGTTAATCTAAAAATATAGCCAATTTTAAAATGTGCTTAGACTGTTTAGTCTAACTACACTTTTCTTTCTTAGCCTTGCCATATCATATTTAAATACCAAAATATGATAGATTAAGAGCCCTTTTATTCAGGTGATGCGGGTCCAAGTACTTGAAGAACTTTTAAAGAAATCTGCTTCTGCTTAGTCATATATAGTTCACTTGTATTTTCTTTTATTTGTCATATATTAAAAAGCCTTGTAATAATTAGATTGCTTAAGTTACTTTTACTTTCATTTATTAATCTGTGTTGTATCCTCTATATATTTAAAACTGCTTGGGATGATTGTGGATTAATCAATTTCTAGTATTGTAAATACTTGAAACATTGTATTTACTTATATCTTCATTTTCATTCATTTAACTTAATACATGCTCAAAAAGTGACTTGGCCACTTAGCAGCAACACTTGATTTATTTTCTTCTAATCAAGTGCTGGGTGCTAAGGTAACACTCCAATATTTGGATTAATCTTCTATCCAATTATTGGGGCCGTTACACTATCTTCTTCTGTGTATGTCAAAGACTGTGGTGTGGCTTATTGTTTCTCTCTCTTCACATACTAAGGCCAACTGAAGCTATGCATAGCTTCAGTTTTGTAATAACCCAAACTCTTAAGCACCAAGGTATTGTCTGCTTTGGCTTGAAAGGTGTAACAACCCAAGTTATTACTTAGGTTATTTAGGACTAATCTAAGTCCTAATTATGGTTCTATTGCCTTAATTAAGTCATTAGAAGCTCACCTCTAAGACCTAGTCCAAATCATGAGTCAAATGGATCAAATCCTGATTTTGAGAAATTCCAAAAACCCTAGAAATTGACCTACTTATTTTAACCTCAAATCAAAAATCTGACATTGTCATTGCGCTCATCACCCCTTAATTAGCTAGGGGCGAAGTTTTGAAAGCATTTGGAAGTCATTATATTTTTATCAAATATTTTAATATTATTTAAATACCTAAAAATTTGAATAATTAAATACTTATCAAAATGAAAATTCGAGTTCACCATTGCGTTCCTCACCCCTCAATTAGCTAGGGGTGAAAATTTGGGATTTTTGAGGACTCATTTAATAACCTAATTTTGAATAAGAACTTTTAATTAAATTAATATATTTTATTATTATTTAATCGGCTGCTGGGTCATGCCATATATTATTGGGCCGGGTCTTAGGCCACTGCCTGATATCCGTTAGGCATAACCAGTTTGACTCGTTAGGCGTAAGTCTCAAATCAGAACCGTCGATCGATTGATCGTGATCTGATGGTCCAAGTGTTGTCTTCTTCGTGATAGGCATGTGTCTCCCACGCGGTAGAGACCGGTCGCATGTGCTCCATCCACCATCGAAGGCGATAGTTTAAAGCAATGTATCAATCTTCCACCTCCTATTTTTAAGCAATATATCCTTGTCCAGAGTGAAGCCAGCATCGGAGCCTTCGTTCTAGGGTATTTCTAATTTCAGTCGTTCGCGAGGTATTTTTCAAACCTTCCCTTTCTTAAGTCGATTTGCAATAATTGTAAGTTGTATGCTTAGTTCAATATAGAATTTTCAATAAGGTAGTGTGTTGATTTCTTTATCCATGCTCGATCAACTTAATTTGGAGGATCTATCCAGTATAATCCCGTAGGTATCTTCGTCCCGTCTATACTCCCCTAGGGCTTGAGTTTTCACCCGATCCAAGCCACCTCATAAGTCGAGTCAGTTGTCGTCGAGTAGCCTTGGTCGTGTTCGACTCGAGGCCGTGTGGGTTGTCCCCCGGTGCTGGTGAAAAGGTCGTCTCCTTCCATGCCCTAATCTACCCTTTGTCATTCATTCGAAAAGCGCAGGACTCCTCGGGATGGGTGGGCTAGCTTCGACTAGACCAGTGACCTCTGCCTCATTAGACTGCCAGGCGGGGCCCGCAAGGCGCAGTCAGCGCACCTCGTGTTGTCGCATGTCCTTCCGCGGAACACGTGTGGTCCTCCCGAAGCGGCTTGGTGGTGGGGCCTGCCCGCGTGAAATCACAGTTGCGGGTCCCACCTATCCCGCTGTCCTTTCTGCAGTTTAATTAAATAAAGTTTAATTGACATATAATTATTAGCACATTGATTAAATTATTATTCAAATTAAAAAATTTATGTCTTTAATCACTCACATTTAGAAATTTTGAACTCCAAACATAGCAAAATAATATATCATTGTGATCAACATAATTAAAGGATTATTTTAGCACTGTCAATTTTGCATTTGGAGCTATATTTCACCTAGTGACATTTAGGATCCCCATATTTTGCCCTAAATGTCACAAAACTTCATTTAGTCATAACTTTGTGTACACTTATCTAAACTTAGATAATATGGGTCTTAAATTAATCAGTAAAACCTCAAGAATATTCTAAAAGTATTAATTTTTCTGTTTGGGTAGTATTTAGCCTAATCACTTTTAGGACCCAACCATAATCTTCCAAGGTTCATAACTTTTCATACACTAATCTAAATATAGTCAATATGGGTCTTAAAGTGATCATAAAAATTTCTAGAATAACTTACTAGTATTTATTTCTCTATTTGGAATAGGATTTGCTTAATCACTTTTAGGACCTAACTCTAATTACCCTAATTAACCTTAGAACTTCAATTGACCATAACTTGGTCAATTGAGCTCCAAATTAGGTCTTCCAATATACTATATTGATTAGGAAGACCTAATAAATAATAAACTACAAAAATAATTTAGATTCAATATGTAGATCTCTTAATCAACTCTAATCACCCTAAAACTTGATTAATGAATATTAGCAAATTTAGTAATCCAAATTGAGAAATTTTAGTTTCTGATAACTCATAGAATATAGTAGAATCTAGTGGTGTGGTTGGCTTAGTGATTCTGTGATTAATTTCACTAATCACTTAAACCCTAATTAAGCCATAACTTAACCAAATAAGGTTCAAATTGGGTCTACTCCTAGTTAAAGTAATCAGTAAGTTATAGGGAAGCTATAGCCACTGAATTTACTAAATTTGAACTTCAAATAAAAAAGTTAAGTTTTGGACCCCATTAATGAAACCCTAATTCACATAATTAGCCTAAATCTTGTTTTGGCCATAACTTATCCAATACTTATCAGAATTCAGTAATTTTAGGTTTTATGGAATCCTTAGATAGTAAGCTTTAATAAACTAACAGAAAATTTAGATTTCATTAGGACAAATTACCAAATTGCCTCTATGAGTCAAATTCCTTAATTTGATCTCATAAGGCTTAATAATTATCCAAAATTGATGTACTTACTATTTGTCTTCATATTAGATAGTAAGTAATCATTTATCAATAAAAATTCTAATTTAGAGTCTTAAATAAAAAAAAGTAGATTTTTAGACCCTTAAGGAGTGGCAAAATAGTCATTTTGCCCAAATTTAGAGTTAAGTGCTTTTAAGTCTTAATTCTTATTATAATATCTAAAATCAGTAAATAAATTGATTCTGAATTTCATTAATTAATTTAATCCATAAAGTAAGTTTCTAAATAAAAACCCTAATTTCTCCCTTAAGAAAATTTTATGTATTCTATTAGCTTATGATGTGAGATTCATCTTATATCATACCTCTTTTCTGAACCTCCTTAATCTCTCATAATTATTGCTTATAATATTAGTTAAGATTAGAGCTTGAGTATTCATCTTAATTTCTTAAGATCTTTTTTAGGAGTTAGGATTAGTCCTTAGGTTGGATTTCATCTATTTAGTAAATTAGGTTACTCAATAGGTGAAGCCTTGATTTTGATAGTTTACAGATTTTCATAGTTTATTAATGATTATTCAATTTTTTAACTTTATAATTAAGAATAGAGATCCATCCTATTAAGTGTGACTTTACTAAATAAGATTTGCCTTAAAACTTAATCTGAGAGGTTTGGTGGTAAAACCTAGTCCTTTAGGATCACCATTTGGATTAAGTAATTGAACTCCAATATTTGGAGTTTGATTCTTAAATCCTTCCATCTTGATTTGGCTAATCAAGATGGCTAGGGATTCCTTAAATCAACCAAAATAGGTTGATGGATTTATTTATTTTAACTTATAATCGACAGTGATTAATCAAATTAGGACTTGGCCAGTCCTAATTATTTGTAACTTGTAAGGTCGTGAATCTGAGTTACACTCGATAGTAGGAGTTGGAGATCCTGAACTTATATAATTCAGAGTAGATAGAATGAATAAATTAGACAATAATGGATATCACTTGTGTCCTAGTATAGTCTCTTACTCACTTTGATATTTGATGCTTTGCTTACCTTGTATTGAGCTTTATACCTTGGTTACATGTATTTTACATAGGATATTTGATGAGTGCTCATGTCAACTTTGGATTTACATAAATATCATTCATATTTTTATCAGTGTTTTTAGTTTTCTGGTTCTTAGTAAGTTGTGACCTAACTAGTATGCCTCTTCAGTCTGTGGGTCTGGCATAGCACAATGGAGGCTAGTATCCGGTAAGTCTATCCATGCCTAGTTAAGCATTGGTTTCCTAGGGTGGTGAGAAATAGATTTTGCGCTCATATGACTTTATTAGTCAAGATATGATATGGTAGTATTAGCTGTAGGTGCACTTCTACTCAGTGATCTTCAGCTCAGTATTTTTGCCTTAACTCATCAGGCTAAGTGATTTCAGTAATATTCAGTTTAATATTTCTGCCTTAGCTCATCTGGCTATGTGATTTTGTGCATATTCAGTTCAGAGCTTTTTCCTTAGCCCATCAGGGTAAGTGAGATTGATGTATTGCTTTCAGTTTGAATGGCTTAAGCAGCCATGACAGTTTTTAGTTTTTAGTTTTGTATTTACTATTTTCACTTTACTTTTCTGTATTTCAGCACATTCTTATTTTCTATCTTACTACATTTACTAGCTTTATTTACTTATAGGATGCTAGTCTTGCTCGCTGCTTATATATATATATATATATATATATATACGATGCTAGTCTTGTTTTCAATTATTTAAATGTTTCACATATTCTTTTACTTTATATTGATTAGCATGAGTTTATATTGATCATCAGCATATTTAGGATGAGTTTTCTTCTTAGTTATATTAGTATTTAGTTTTTATTTTATACCTAACCTTGTTGCAGTAATAGTTAGAGGTATGTGCTTACTTCTTTTGTTGTTTAAGTTATAAACTTATTATTTATAATTGCCTTTCTCTTTCACATGCGATATGCTCCTTTACTGCTTATTTTAGATGTAAATTTTATAATGATATTTAAATTAACATAATAAATTGCAGCCTAAAATGTACTTAGACATTTTGTCTAATTATATTTTTATTTTGTTAGCTGGCCCTATTATTGTGAAATTGATAATGGTAGACTTTGAGCTATTTGAGGTAGTGGAGCCTTTTGAAGACCGAATTTAGGAGGAGGTTCGAGCTGTTGAAGACCCTTAGTTCTTTTACTGTTGTTTCTTTTATTGCTTGTGAGGATGAGTGTTGTCCTTTTCATTTTAGCTTTTACCTTTAAAAATACTGTAATAATATATGTTTAAATTGTCTTTTCTTTTACTGCTATTATTCTGAGTTATATGTTCTTACTACTATATTATGATGGGATGGATGTTACTATTTTGCTTCCACACTCTACTTTTATGTACTTTTCATTTAGTGAAATAGTTCTTAAATGGCAAACTCCTTAATTATAATAGGTTAGGATGTGTGCCTAATCTATTCATAAGTAAGAATCTTATCATTTGGTGACCCCTCCATCGTAATTATGTTAACTTAAGAGTTAACAGGACCACAATGGGGATGGGCCACCACAAAAGGCCTCATAGTTTTGCCCTCAGAGGATAACTTCCCAGTAGGTCACCTGTCGTATGAGTGCTTCCATATGAGCACACTTAACTTTGGAGTTCTTATCAGGAACTCCACTATTATCTAAAAAGGCATCTTGATATTTAAGAGTTTCACTTATTACTACTTTAGAGGGTCTTTACAATCTCCCCAACTTAAGTAACTGACATCCTCATTAATATCAACACATGGATCTAAGAACCATCCATTTGGTATATATGATTAAAGGTGACCCCTATAGGCTCAAGAGGTACCCACAACCATATAGCACCTTAACCATCACGGGTTCAAGAGGCTACTCACATGAAGTGGTACTTTGCCATATATAGCACTTATCTCTTATTAGACACCCTATATTCTACTTTGATACCATTTGTAACAGCCCAAACTCTTAAGTACCAAGGTATTGTCCGCTTTGGCTTGAAAGGTCTCACGATTTTGCCATGAGAGGATAAATTCCCAGACCCATCTTGGGAGTGCTTCCATATGAGCACGTTTAACTTTGGAGTTCTTATCAGGAACTCCACTATTATCTGAAAAGTCGCCTCGATGTTTAAGAGTTTCACTTATTACTACTTAAGTGGATCTTTACAAGTTTCTTCACTGTTACTACTTTGGTAAGCATATCAGCTAAGATTTTAGAAGTGTGAATCTTCTCTAATCCAAGCTGTCCTTCTTCCAACTGTATTTGAAAGAAATGGTAATGGAGTTGAATGTGCTTTGTCCCGACATGAAAAAGAGCATTCTTGGCTAGGTGAATTGCGCTCATACATTCATGGTAGAGCCTCATATCTTTTTGCTCCTTGCCTAGTTCTACCATGAACCCCTTCAACCAAATCATCTCCTTGCTTGCCTTTATAATGGCAACGTATTCAACCTCCGTGGTAGATAGCGAAGCAATCTTATGTAGCCTAAAGATCTAGCTCATCGCTGTACTTCCTTATGTATAAACATATCATGCAGTGCTTCTCCTACTATTAACATCTCCTGCAAGATTTGAATCTACATATCTCTATAAAATAATATTAGATCTTCCAAAGCATAAAGCTTTGTCCACTGTACCTTTCAGATACCTTAGGGTCCACTTAACCATGTCCTAATGGTGCTTTCCTAGGTTCCCCATGAATCTGCTGACCACTCTCACTTCATGGGCAATGTTTAATCTCGTGCAGATCATTACATACATCAAGCTCCCATCTGCTAAATTATAAGTAACCTTCATCATTGTTCCTTCTTCTCTTCAGATTTTAGCATATATTCTTTTGATAAGCTGAAGTGACTTGCTAATGGAGTGCCCACTAGCTTCACTTCATTCATGTTGAATATTTTTAGCACATTTTCAATATATTCTTATTGCAACAGCTTTAGAACTCCTGTACTTCTCTCCCTATGGATTCTTATTCCAAGAATCTGCTTGGCTAGCCCCAAGTCCTTCATGTCAAACTCCCTTGACATAAGCTCTTTCAGCATCTTTATTTCCTCCATATTTGATCCTGTGATCAACATGTCATCCACATACAACAATAAAATAATATAGGACTTATACTACCTTATGTAATAGCAGTGATCTGCCTGACATCTCTTGTACTTGATTCTGATATGAACCTGTCAAATCTTTTGTACTACTACCTTGGTGCTTGTTTCAAGCCATAGCTGCTCTTCTTGAGCTTGCACACTAGCTCAGAATGTCCATTTTCTTGAGCATTGTACTCTTCAGGCTGTTACATGTAAGGCTCTTCTTTCATTTCTTCATGAAGGAATGCAGTCTTGACATCCATTTGTTTCATATGCAAATCTTCAACTGTAACTAAGTTTAGAACAACCCTGATGGTTGTCATCTTCACAATTGGGGCGAAGATCTCACTGTAGTTGACCCCATGAGCAAAGGGCGAAGATCTGATCAGCGAATCTCAAGTTTGTTGGAAACCTTTTACTACAAGTCTTGCTTTGTAGCGCTTGCTCCCATTCATCTATTCTTTCATCTGGTAAATCCACTTATTCTAAAGGGCTTTCTTCCTATCTGGTAAGGGTGCCAACTCCCATGTCCCATTTGACATGAGTGATACCCTTTCATCATTCATGGTAGCCTCCCGCTTAATCTTCAACTTGAAGTGCCTCTTCCAAGCTTTCTAGTTCACCACTATCCGTTAACAATAAATAGAATAAAGAAGGAGAGTACCTCTGTGGTAGTCTAGACACTCTTGTGAATCTTCTTAATATGGGTGTTTGTGGTTCAACATTTACACCCTCCTATGCTTCTCCATGTTTTCCAACATCTGGCTCAATGATATAATCAATCTCTATGTGCCGGGGTTCTCCATCTGAAGCATCCTTTGAGTCAGTCTTTGTGGCGGCCCTGCCCCACCGTGGTCCTGTTAACCCTTAAGTTAACACGATTACGGTGGAGGGGTCACCAAATGACAAGGTCCCCACTTAAAATTGGATTAGACACACATTTTAATCTAACTTAACTAAGGACTTTGCCATTCATCCCAGAATCCATCACTAAATAATCATACAAGAACTCAGAGTGCGGAAGCAATAAAAGTATAACATCCATCCATACAGTATAAATACAATAATATAGAATAAGTAAAGAGCTGAAAAGAAAAATTAACCTGTATTATTACAACATTTAAAATAGATTAAAAGAGCTGAAAATAAACTCTCATCCTCACAAGTGCAGAAAGAAAGCTAAGTATGAGGGTTTTTAGGTACAGTCTTCTCCTCCAATGGCAAGTCCTCCACTGGATCAACTGCTCCAAGAAACTCAGAACCTATCATTATCTGTTTCATAATGATAGGGTCCCAGCCAACAAAAGAAAAATCTTAGTTAGACAATATGTCTAAGTACATTTTAGGGCAAACAATTTATTAAGTTACTTGAATATCACCATAAACCAGAACTGAGCAAAATAGGTGCAGAAAGCGTACAAAAGAACAGTAATAAGTTATAAACTACAATTTATAACTAAGCAAATAGGAAGTAATACATACCTCCTCCAAGCAACTGCAACAAAGACAGGTTAAACAAAACTGTAAGAAAATACAACCTAAATATGCTTATGATCAACAGATTATGCTAAGTAACATACAGAAATCAAATAGTCTAAAACTGAAAACAACTAACATCCTATGTGAGCATATAAAAATAGTAAGTAGAACTAGCATCCTATATAGTGCAGGAAAACTGTAAGTAAAATAGTGTTACAATGCAGAATATACAAGTAAAATAGTAACTGAAAACTAAAAACTGCAGTGACTGTTCAAGCCACTCAACTGAAAACATACTTAGCAAATCTTAGCCTGATGAGCTAAGAAACTCTGAACTGAATGTAAGTGTACTTGAATTAGTATAACCATATCAAAATCCTGACTCTATAGTCAGTAGGGCAAGAGTCTATCCATCCTATCCCACGGACTAGGCATGTCATAGACTATCGGACTGAAACCCCCAACAAGAAGCCGACCCCGAACGAGTTGATCGAAGAGGTATACTAATCAAGCTACACCTTACAAACCACTTGTAAAACAAAAACACAATATTATTTATGAATGTTCAAAATTGACATAAGATATTTATCAAATATCTTAAGTACATAATATATGTTCAAGGTATTAGGCTCTGAATCAAGGAATGCGAAGCATCAAAATCAAAGTGAGCAAGAAACTCTATCTAAAACACAGGTGATATCCATTGTTATCTACTTTATTCATTCTATCTACTCTAAGTTACATAAGTTTCAGAATCATCAATTCTTAGAATCACGAATCCTACTAGTTGAAGATAATTTAGGACTGGCCAAGTCCTAATTATAACTTAATCAAAAGATGACTATTTGGTTAAAGTGAATAAATCATCGACCTAGTTTTGTAATTTAATTCATCCCAACCTCATCTTGATTAGCCAAATATAGATGAAAAGATTAAGAATTAGACTCCAGATGATGGGGTCTAATCACTTAATCTAAAGGTATAATCTAAGGGTCTAAGTTTAGAACCCAAAACTCACGGATTAGGTTAAGGCAAATCCTAATGATAAATCAAATTCATTAGGATAGATATCTATTCTTAATTTTATAGTTTAAAGATCAAATAATCATTTTATAAACTGAGAAAAATCTAGAAACTAGTAAACTCAAGGTTTCATCTAATTGAGTAACCCAATTTACTCAATAGATGAATTCTAACTTAAGATCTATTCCTAATCTTAAGAATTAAGGCTCTTAATTACTAAGAGTATCTCTCAAGACACACATCCTAACTAATGTTATAAGACCTAAGGATGGGTCTAAGAATGATTAAAGAAGGAGAACACTCACTTAGGACTTAGGAATTTTCTTAAGGAGCAAATTTTGAGATTTTAATAAAAATCTAATTTAGACTTGAATTTGATTAATTTCAGTTCTAAATCACTCTATTTATTGATTTTAGTGATTAGAAATTGAATTTAGGGCTTTTAAAGGCTAAACCCTAAATTTGGGCAAAATGACCATTTTGCCCCTACTTAAGGGTTCAAAAGATTAAATTTTGATCTAAGATTTTAATTCTAAAATTTTCTTTTGAAAAGTGATTCTTACTGTCTAATGTAAGATTAGATAGTAACTAAATTAATTTTGGGTGATTATTAAGCCATATGAGATCAAATTAGTGAATTTGACTCATAAGGGCAAATTAGTAATTTGGCTATATGAATGTTAAATTTTCTTTCAGATTATTATTTTTTAGTACCTAAGCTTTCCATAGAATTTAAATTTACTAAATTCTGATAAGTATTGGCCAAGTTATGGCCAATACAAGTTCTAGGGTTTAAAAGGTGATTAAGGAATCCTTAATTATGGGTCAAAAACCTAACTTTGTCAATTAGTGTCCAAATTGAGTAAAATTAGTGGCTATGGTTTACAAATAGTCCACTGATCATAATGACATGAAGTAGACTCAATTTTGGATATAATTTGACTAAGTTAAGACCTAATTAGGGTTTAGAGTGATTAGCAAAATTAATCACTCAAACACTAATCCAATTTTACAGATAACTTCTAAATGACTTTATGAGTCCTCTGAAACTTAAATCACTCAATTTGGATTACTAGATTTGCTAAAATTTACTAATTAATATTTAGGGTGATTAGGGGTGTCTAGCAAATCTAACCGTTGGATCCTAAATATTTTTGTAGATTACTCTAGATTAAGTTTTGTTGATCTAAATTGGTATTTGGATTACCTAATTTGGAGCTAAGATGACAAACTCATGGTCATTTGAAGTTTTGGGTCAAATTGGGCTAATTAGGGTTAGGTCCTAAATGTCATTAGGCTCAAACTAATCTAAACAGCAAGATTAACCCTATTAAAATGTTCCTTAGAGTTTTGTGAGTATTTTAAGACCCATATTGGGTATATTTGGATTATTGGTTACAAAGTTATGATTAAATGAAGGTTTGTAACATATTTGGATTTAAATTAATACTCTTAAATTTCACTATGTTAAATATTTATCCAAATTGAGATTTAATAGTTTCATAATAATTCTCATATTTTTCTGATTAATTTAATATATTTATTTGTATATTTGGGACTTACAGTTATTAAGATATCAAGGTTTAAAGTTTAGGTATTTCTTATTTAATTAAATGCATTAATTGAATTTATTTATTTAATATTATTTTGAAATTAAATTCTCTGATTATATTTGAATATGATACATTAATATATTATTAGGTATTATTAATTAATCACATTTAAATTTATTTTTCATTTATGTACATATACATATATTTATATATACATAAGTATATGTATACATATATATTAAGAATTATAATTATAAGATTTATTTTATTATTTTTATTTGTTTCTTTATTCTGCAGGATGTAGATGGCTCGGCAGAAGATGGGGCCCACCACCACGTGGCGTGTGCCTATAAGGCGAAAAGAGGGCTGCGGCAGAAGGTGGGTCCCGCCATTGACAGGTGGCACCACGGGAGTAGAGGGCTGGCCGAGCGTGGGTCCCACCTGTCTGCGTGATAGCTGTGCGATCCAGAAGTGGGCCCCGCTCTGATGACATGCCGATATGACTCTCTAGATCGGTTAACCGGTCTAGGAATTATGAACCGGTGAAGCTGGTTCAATATCAATGGTCCTGATTTCTTAGATTTCAGAAATGGACGGATCAGATTATTTTCTACAGATTTAACGTTTGATTGGGTTTAACTTAAAGTTAGAATAGTAATAAACGTAATCTAATTATATATACTTAATCTAATCTTGATCAGACGGATAAGATTGAGCCAAACTCTATGATCTAATCTCGACCTTCGCTTCTATTTCCTCCTCGACGCCTTCCCTGTTTGCGATTTAGGGTTTCTGACGCGATCGATGGGGAGGTTTCGATCGATCGCGTCTGAATGTATGATTGCAAAAAAATAAAACTACACTTTAACTTGCAATGGATCAATTCAGAATAAACGAAAAAAAGAAGAAGGAAGGAGTATCTTAGTTTCAATGCGAGAAATTAGGGTTTTACTTGGGATAGGGATCCGGGACTCCTCTTGCTTTCAAGCTTGATTCAGAAGGTGAAACCGAGGCTAGAGGCTTGCCACGGCTTTTAAGGAAGTGAACATCGGTCATTATGCGGTGGTTGACGTGTGGCGAGGAGATGAGGAGGGCGATCTACACGCGTCTGTTACGAGCCACGCGGAAGGCATACGAGGGAGATGACTTCCCTGCCGTCTGATCGAATTTGATCAGACGGCTGAGATTTAATTAGCGCCGTAACAGTAGAGAGTAACGGCGTTACTTAAGGGAATGAAGTCGTTAAATACTAATAAATTATATTAAATTTTAAATTAATTATTCAATTTACTTAATTAAATTTATATGATTAATTTTATCCAGAAAATTTCCAATAAATCACCCCTAACTAATTGAGGGGTGATGAACGCAACGGCGCACTCGAATTTTTGATTCGACAAATATTTAATTATTTAAATTTTTAGGTATTTAAATAATACTAAAATATTCGCCGAAAATCAATAACTTCTGAATGCATCCAGAACTTCACCCCTAGCTAATTTGGGGGTGGTGAACGCAATGGCGAAGTCAGATTTTCAATTTGAGGTCTATATAAAAAGTCAATTTCTAGGGTTTGGGATTTTCCAGAATTTTTGGTTTGACTCAGTTGACTTCTGGTTTGACCTAGGTTTTAGAGATGAGTTCTAAATTACTTAATTAGTGACTTAGAACCTTAATTAAGACTTAGATTAGTCTTAATTGAGCCAAGTAATAACCTGGGTTGTTACAGTCTTGACTCCCATACAATCTTTGTATATTTCACTTTTATTGAAAGTGGCATCTCTATTTTTGATGACTTTCTGGTTCTGATTGTCCTAGAATCTGTAATTGTACTCGCCCACGCCATATCCAACAAATGTTCACTTGATCGCTTTAGCATCAAGTTTGCTCCTAGATCCTGCATCAACATGCACATAGGATGAGCAGCCAAATACCTTGATGTAATTTAGTTTCACCTCATTTCCTCTCCAAGCTACTTTAGGAATCCCTTCATTCAAGGGTACGGAAGGTCTCATGTTGATTAACGACACTGCTTCGGGAGACCTGCATGCAATCTCATGCTCCTGGCTCTCTCTATGAACATTTTGTTCATCTGTTCTTCAACACCATTTTGCTGTGGTGTTCTAGGGACTGTAAACTCCCTCTTGATCCCTCTTAATGCACAGAACTCCTTGAACTCCTTATCACAATACTTGCCACCATTGTCAGACCTTAAGCATTTTAGCTTTAATCCGGTCTTTGTCTCCACCAAAGCTAACCACTTTCCAAATACATCGAACACGTCAAATTTATGTTTGAGAAAGTAAACCCATACCTTTCTTGTATAATCATTGATAAAGGTGACAGAGTATGTTGCTCCACCTATAGAAGATGTAGGAGCTGGCCCCCGTACATCCATTTGCCCCAACTCCAATTTCTTGCCTTTCAGCTCCCTTTTAACTTTGAAGAAAGAAACTTTCTTCAATTTGCTCAGCACACAATCTTCACAGAAATCCAAGTCAACTGACTTTAGCCCTTAAAGCTTCCCTTTTGACTGTAGGAATTTCATCCCCCTTTCACTCATATGGCCAAGCCTTTGGTGCCATATATCTGCATCTATCTCCTATGCAGCTGCAATAGTGTCAAAAACTTTATTGATCAAGTAAGGTGTACCTTCTATATTGCCTCGTGCAATAATGAGTGCACCATTGGTGACCTTCCATAAGTCTCCCGTGAAATATGTATTGTGGACCTCTCTGGCTAACTAGCTTACTGAGATCAAATTTCTTCTTAGACATGGCACATGTCTAACATCCTTCAACTTCCAAACTGCGTTGCTTAGTAGCTTCACATCCACATCACCTCTACCAATGATGTTGCACGCCTTATCATCTCCAAGATTAAAACAGCCCGAGTTGTTACCATAGTTGATTAGGACTAACCCTAGGTCTTAAACACAATTATAAGTGCTAATTAGGTCAGATGGAGTCAACCTTTGAGACCTAGTCCAAATCAGGAGTCAAACAGATCGAATCCTGATTTCTGGAAATCCAGAAACCCTAGAAATTGATCTATTTAAATTGACCTCTGATCGAAAAACAGACACCACCATTGCGTTCCTTGACCCCAAATTAGCTTGGGGTGAAGTTTTCGTGTCAATCGGAAGTTGTCAAAGTTTCGACGAATATTTTAATAATAAAAATACCCCGGAAATTGAGGTATCAAAATACTCGTCGGATCGAAAATCCAACTGCGCCAATGAATTCCTTGACCCCAAATTAGCTAGGAAAAACATGATCAAATTTTATGGAAATTAAAAAAAAAAATATTATTTTAATACTTAAACGGCGTGCCGTTAAGTATTTAACTTTCCGTCAAATGTAGCTAACGGCGCCGTTAGATCGGACGGTGCCATCGCAGCCGTGGGATCTGATCCAACGGCTACGGGCCGTCTTCCTCGGCCCCGTCGCCCGCTCGCGAAATGCGGCGGCCCGCCGCGAATCCCGGCCAATCCGGCCCCTCCCAGGCCTCGGCGAGGTCGCCGGCATGTCTATAAGACCTCGGCCGACCTCTGGGCTCCGGGTTTGCAAAAATCGGAGCCCGGATCTAGCCGGAATTGTCCCCAAAGCCAGCCACCGTCAGTCCGAGCCGAAACTCAGCCGACCCGCACTTCAGGTACCCCGATCTCCCCCGATTTCCGTTCGATCATCGCAATAATTGTAGGATAGGTAGGTGAACTTGTCCTCTACCCATCCACCATTCCGATCGGGCTCATAACCACCCGATCGGGCGCACCGAGGCCCCAAAGGCAACTGGGTTCGGTCCGTCGAACCCCAGAAGGCGAAGGGTCACGGGCCTCGGGTAGGGTCGGGTCGACCCGAGCTCGACCCGCCCGAGCCGGGTCCGCGTCAGCCGCGGTGGGCCCACCAGGCCACGTGGCAGCCTTCGGGCCCGCCACGTGTCACGTGGGGGCCCACACGCCGAGCTGCGATGCTTCGGCTTCGGCCGTGGGGCCCCAGTGCCACGTGGCAGCCAGTCGGCACGCCACGTGTCACGTGGGCCCACAGCCCGAGCCCGCTCCCTAGTGGGGCCCACAGCGTCACGTGGCAGCCTCTGGGCCCGCCACGTGGCAAGTGGGACCCACTGCCCGGTTAATCGCGGCGGTCCGGCCTCCTGTGGGGCCCACAGTGCCACGTGGCAGTCTCTGGCAGTGCCACGTGTTAGGTGGGGCCCACTTCCTAGTCACCCGAGCTGTGTCAGCTCCCTGTGGGGCCCATAGTGCCACATGGCAGCCTCTGGCAGTGCCACGTGGCAGCCTCTAACAGTGCCACGTGTCAGGTGGGGGCCCATTGCCCAGTTATCCGAGCTGAGTCAGCCCTTGTAGGGCCCACAGTGCCACGTGGCAGCTCCTGGCAGTGCCACGTGTCCAGTGGGGCCCACTGTCTGTTAATTAAAATTTAATTAAATTACTATTAATTAATTATTGTTTAGCCTTAATTAATTATAGTTAGTAGTTAATTAAGTTAGGATTAGTGTTAATTACTTTTGAACAGTAACTTTGGTTAATTAAGTATAATTAGAGATTAATTAGGGTTAATTAAATGTTAATTAAACCCTAAATAGTAATTAGGTTAATTAATTATCATTGAACAGTAAAACCTAATTAATTATTTTTAATTAAGTATTAACAAGTAATTAAGACTAATTAAATAGTGATTAGCACTAATTACTTTGCTACAGTAAAATATTAATTAAATATATATTAATTAATGTTAATTAGTAATTAAGCCTAATTAATCACAGATTAATTAAAGATTAATGATTTCAGAAATTTTATATAAAAACTTTAGGAATGAACAGTAAAATAATACAATTTGAATAAATGAATAGTAAAATAATTCAAATTGTATTTTTGAATAGTAAATCTTAAAAGTTTAATAACTTTTTGTAGGATGATCCAAACATAGCCAATATAGGTCTTAAAATACTCAGAAAAATGTAAGGGTTCAAATAACGTAATGTAAAAATTTATTTCAAGGTACAGATAACGAGGTAGCGTTTTAGGATCTCTTTAGAGCCTTATAACGTTTTACCCGATTATCGAAACATAGTCAATATGGGTCTTAAAATGCTCAGGAAGAGCGGCCCCATTATCGAAATAGTATTAGTTTTCTCATTCGGACATCAGGATAAAAAGTCAACCCTAGAATTTAGAGTTGACTTTGGTGAAAAATGACCAAAATGCCCCTGGAATTCAAACGGCCATAACTTAATCAAATCAACTCCAAATTGGAAAATTCAAGATGCTAACCAGCCTAGAATTTCAATGTCATCATTATAACAAAATAATATTTAGGATCTGAACCCTGGAAATTTAGGTAAATAACCAAACTACCCTTAGCCTTATTTTAGTCATAACTTGACCGTTTCTCGCCCGATTTAGGCGTAGTTACTATCTATTTTTAAGTTAAATAGTAAGGAATCAATTAGAACTAAGAGAAATCAATTCTAACCACTAAGTCAAAAGTTGACCTTTTTGACCCTTAAAGTAGGGGCAAAATGGTCATTTTGCCCTAAGATTGAGTTAAGTGTCCCTACCCCTTTAGATAACATTCCAGAACCCTAAGACCAATTTTATAATCATCTTAGTAATGTGTAAGTGAGTGAAATGAACCTTTAAGTCAACTTCCAAGAGTTCTAAGTCTCTAACACTACACCTTAAGGACACTTCCTAAGACTAGGACTAGATCATAGGTTAGAATTTATTCATTGGGTAAATTGGGTTACCCAATGGGTGAAACCTTAGTTTTACTAGTTTATAGACTTTCTTTTATTTTACAACTCGTTCTGATTATTTTGTCTTTTAACTTTAGATTTAAGATAGGAGATTCATCCTATTAAGTTTGATTACTTAATAGGATTTACCTTAACTAGTAGCTCACTAATAGAATAAAACCTAGAACTTAGGTCTTATCCTTAGATTATGTGATTAAACCTAAATCTCATAGTGTTTAATCCATAATCTATAGGTTTAGAAGATCTTGATCAGATCTTAGTTAGAACGTCTAAATTCACAAAATTAGGACGTATGATTTATTGATTTAACTCGTAGTCGTCTATCTGATTGAACTAGATTAAAACCTGATCAGTTCTAATCCTTTTTAACCTATAAGGATGAATTTTTAAGTTACACTCGATAGTAGGAAGACGGTGATCCTGAACTTGTGTAACTTGGAATAGTTAGAAGGTCAAGTAGAAAACAACTAATATCACCATATTTAGTATAATCCCTTGCTTACTTTGATACTTTGTTGCTTACGCATTCCTTATATTTTTGTGCTATATTTCTTTGAGCATATCATATAAGACATTTGATGCATGAATAAACTGTTAGGAAAATATGGAGACTTCTTAGATTCTTTGTGAAAATATTAAAGTAATTTATGAAAAGATGATGATTTTATGAACTGCCTCTCAGTTATATCCTTATTGCCTAGCCTCATTATGTCGCTAGGGGAAGGATCCATTTTATTGTGTGCCTAGTTTACTAGCCTCCTTATGTCGCTAGGGGTACACCGTTGGTGCCTTAGCCGTACTGGCATTAAGGTTGCCTTGTATGCTTAGTTTACTAGCCTCCTTATGTCGCTAGGGGCATACAGTTGGGCCTTAACCGTACTGGTGCTAAGACCCTTCGCTTGCTTTGTGTGCTTATATGCCTAGCCTCCTTATGTCGCTAGGAGTACACAGTTTTATGTCTTAGCCATGATGGTGCTAAGCTTCTTTGGTATTCGATGGGCTTGAGTTGCTCTTTTCTGTATGGCAGTCGATGCACATGTGACTTTATATGCAGTTGTTGTTGTTCACTTTTCAGTATTCTATTCCGTTAGCTATTTCCTTGTACTACTTTTATATATATATTTAGGATGTTAGATTCTTGCTGCTATTTATATGTACCACTGCTGAGTTATTTATTTTAATTGGCATGTTTTCTATTGATCACCAACATTTTAGGATGTAGAATTTTTCTTACTGCACTTGTTTAGTTATGTATATTTATACGCCCTTCCTTGTTTAGTTTGTATGCGAGGCATGTCTCAGCCTCTTTCCTTTTCTTTGCTTAAGTTATAAATGATGATTTATAGCTTCCCCGTTTCTTTTGTATTGCTTGCCGCTCATTTTCATATATATATGTTGCTTAGATATTGTCAAATGGTGATGTTACTTAACACTTATAATAATTCATCAGCTTAAAATGTACTTAGACAATTGTCTAACCAGATTTTTCTTTTCTTTGGCTGGGGCCCTACATTGTGAAACTGACAATGGCAGACTCCTTTCAGTTAGACGAGCAGGAGTTAGGTGTGGAGCCTTACCTAGAGGAGGAGCCCGTGGAAGAAGCTGCTGTTTAGCCTTCTTATTCTTGAGTGAGGATGAGTGGTTTTTCATTCTATTCTTCCTTTAAACATTTTAAATTATATAATAATACAGGTACTATTGACTGTGATTTTTGGATTGTATACTTATATTATGAGTTATATTTTTCTTTCCTATTTGTCTTGTGATACTTGGATGGTTTACATTTCCTTAAATTGCTTCCGCACTCTGTTTGTTTACTTATACAGTGACTGTTAGTTTGATTCTATGTTAATCCTTCCATAATCAGGTGGATTATGGAGTCTATCCTAATCCAATGATAAGTGAGGGGTTAGCCAGAGTGACACCCCACCCTTAACCTAATCCTTTGGCGGGATTAAGGGTGCGGGGCGCCACAAAGATACTCTTACCCAAGTCACCCTTGGTATAATCTTGAAGGCACTCCTCGATGGGGTGGCATGGAAAGATGCTCCTGAGTCCACAACCCAGGACTCCATGTTGACAAGTGAGAGGATCAAAGCATCTTGATCCTCCTTAGTTGAAACATTCATAGTGGGGTTCATCATTTTACTACCACCACTTGGCTTCTTCAGGGTAGGGCAGTCCTTCTTGAAGTGACCCGTCTTCCCACAATTCTAGTAATCCTGGCTTTGCTTTTTTGGGTTTTGATTTACCTCGCTGAGACATCAACCTATTTCTAGTATGTCTCCTCTCATCATATCTCCCTCTGCTTTCAGTATTCAGGGCTAAGGTAGATGCCTCTCCATGAGACTTCTTCCACACCTCCTCATTCAGCATTAGCCCAATGATGTTGTCAAACTTCAACGACACATTCCCTGATGAATTGCTAATGGCTGTAACCAGCCCATCCCAACTATCCAAAAATGAAGAGAGGAATAACAAAGCTCCATCCTCATCATCAAAATAGTGTTGAACCCATTGAGGTGTTCAATCACTGAATGGCCATCCACCATATTCATATTAAATAGTCTCTTCATTAAGAAAACCTTATTAAAAGTTGAAGTCTTCTCGTACATCATCGTTAGGGCATTCATGAGATCTACGGTAGTTTTCTCATTAATAATATTAAAAGCAATAGAAGAAGACAGTGATAAGCGAATCAAACCCAAAGAGGTTCTATCAAGAACCTCCCATTCTTCATCAGTCATTGTTGCAAGTTTCTTATCAGCCCCTTTCAATGGTTAATACAACTTTTTCTAGTAGAGCAAATCCTCTATCTACATTTTCCAAAATGCAAAATTCATTCTGCTGAACTTTTCAATCTTGTGTCTTATTTCATTGGCCATTGCTCCCACTCAAACAGGCAAACCCTCTTTAGCAACAAGGTAAGGAGCCAACATTCTGATAGCACTTGTTGTTGTTGAAACATGAAATCTTCTAAGCCTTTGAGGATTAGGAAATGCATTGACTGTTACCAAGTGAGTCTAGAAATCACAAAATCATAAGAGTAAGATTGCAGCACATACAATCATCCAAACACCAAGATATACATGGAAAACCCAAGAATGGGAAAACCATGTAGCCACACCAACGAGAAAATCCAATATGAAAAACTTCAAAGGTTACAGAATTATAATAGCTATATCACCTCAGCATAAGAGCTAAGCTTTACTCTAGAATGGAGAGGAGGAATAGAGGCTCTCACTTGGAGTTACTTTGCCATCTTGCAAGACTTGCCTTGGAGAACAGCTCCTTAGGGTTCTTTCTAGGGTTCTCCTTTCCACAGCCACTAAAACCTCCAAACTAATTATAAAAGCATTAGAAAACCCTTTGATTTCCATCACTACTTAGGCTTAAGTAGCTAGCTCCATTTTAGACCCAAAAAGTCAAAATACCCTTCATATTTCTTCACATCGAGACCTAGAATGAAGCAGAACTCTGTCGGCCGTTACGGCACATCGTAGCCGTCGACTTTTGAATTGGCATTCACGGTAGCGCGCTACGGTGCGCTATAACGATTGAGTTTCGAATCTTGAACCACTGTGGCGCCCGCATTAAATTTGAACCATATGATATGTCGTGGTGCATTATAGCGTCCGCATCTGATTTCGATGTGGATTGCTATGGCGCCGCTTTCCGCAGGGGCGTGCGATGGCGCTGCTTTTCCCTGTGGTGCGCTGCAACAACTGCTTCTTGGATGCTAACCGCTGAGGTGTGCTGTGGCATGCGGCAATACTTGTGCTGTTCCTGAACACCAAAGTCTCCACAACACAATAATACCAACTATAAGTATACAACCTCTTTAGTTTATTATTCTAAATATAATCTTAACTAAGATCATTTAGTGAATTAGAACTAGGAGTTAGAATTCAGTAAGATGAATTCTGCACAGTGGAGACAATGGAATCATTACTTGATTTTAAAGCAGTTTTTTGGATTTCTGAATTTGAAGCGTATAGTCATAAAAGCCATGGCATCTCATAAATGTATAAGTCATGCCAGCACTAGCCGAGCGATTTGGCGCACCTAAGGACTCTGTAGCAGAGTGAATGAGCTCACCTAAGGACTCTGTTAGCGGAGCATTCACTCACCTAGGAAATCTGTGGTGTGTCCATGAGACACCAAGTCAGCATATTACTAGCATATAGTTTAGTGGCATATTAAGATGCATAATTAAAAATTCAGTGGCATATAGCATAGTTTTATAGCATTATTTATTTAGATTCAGATTGCATACTATTTTAGTTTATAATTTTAGTTTACAATTTCAATTTACTTTACCTTCAAATTTATACTATTTTGAGCTTCTAGTTGTTTTACTATTTTTCTATTGCTTTGTTTAAACTATTTAAATGTTAAATAGTAGATAATAGTAACTATTAGAATAGTTTTTGATGTATTAGACTTATTGTCTAACACATGGTACTTTTGAGATTCAATGATTTACTAGATCCAGAGCAGCTTGTAGGGCTAGATCAGGACCCAGTTTGGGAAATCTATGAGGAGTTTGTGAAGCCTTAAAGGACTCTCCATCAACATTTACTTTTTTTATACAAGTTTACTTTCAGTTCAATATTTAGATTATTTTATGTGTTTTCATTAAGTAAATAGTTGTAATAATTTTGAATATATTTTATTTTCTTTTCTGAGATAAATATTTTATTCAATTTTTATGATGAAAGTTTCTGGATGTATGCTTTAGCTTCTGCACTCTGTATTTACTACTACTTATACTTAGTATTATGATGTGATCAGCATACTAAAAATGTTGTTATACTTATATATATATTGGATTCCTCAAATTCCACTCATAATCCAATGTATGTATTTACCTAATACTTAAGATAAGGACATTACCATTATCTTAAGTATTAATACTCAGCGCTCTTCTCTTGAGGTTGAGTTAGCAGCCCTTCAGTTCTAGTTTTAGCTATTCAGGGAGATGCGGAATTCCTTCCCGAGTAGTGCACCGTTATGCTGCCAATTTGTTATCTCTTGAATAAACTGCGTGCGGCGATGGGGCAGGGAGCTACACTAAGCTTGCCTAAGTAAGTTTTATCTTAGTTATCCCAAGCCCCCCATACAATGGCTGGTTTAGTCAGGCCAAACTTACAATAGTTCCTATAAGCCTTGGTAAAGTCATGGTTAACCCTAGGGACACTAAGTTATCTTATGTTGAGATTAAATTCACTTTGGCTTGCCCAAGCCGAGCCAAGGCCTTGGGTGACCCAGTGTAATAACCCTAGTTGTTACTCTAGCTAAAACCAGATTAATTAAGCCAAATAAAGCTTTGATTTCAATTCCATTAGACTCAATGGGTCATTTAAATCTAACCCTAGAAGTTTGAATTCAATCAGAGTTAAATTGAGAATTTTGGTATTTTTGCTTATTTTTGAGCTCTGGAAAATACATAAATTAAATTGATCTCCAAATCAAAATTTAATTTAATTTTTGAATTCCTCATACCCTAATTAGCTAAGGGTAAATTTTTGGGAATTTTTGGAGCTCATCTAATCATATATTGGATTTGATAAATTAATAGAAATTAATTAATTAATTAAAGAAATTATAATTAATAAAATTAATTTTTTATATTATTTTTAAAAAACCCCAGGATTTGATATCGGGACCGCGACAGATCCGCTGCGGGGTCTCGACAGCGGGGCACCATACCCGTCGTATGGATGTTCGGGCATGCATCTCAGCGCATTTGATCTAACGACTCACGCTACCTCGCTCCACGATTAGATCTCAGTCGCTCGATCAGCATCTTCCATCCGACACAAGGGATTTAATCCGCATTTAAGTTAATTAGTATTCGCATTAGGCCATGCATCATCAACGGCTCAGCGATCAGACGGCTCGGGCATTCCCCCGCATAGTGGACCGTCTCCCACCTCGCGACCCGTCATTCACTGCCCCCCCCGACAGCAAGGCACCCTCCAGCCCTCGTGGCAGTACAGGAAGGAGTACGTTTTTCCTCTTCTACCGTCAAGCGCGATCACCTGTCGGTAGTGCTTTCCCCAAATTTCCCTCGCCGTTGCATCCAAGCCTTCCCCTCGGCCCGAGCCACTTCTCCATGCCCAAGCCTTGACAACCATCCCCAGACCACCATTGGACCTATAAATACACCTAGGATCTCACAGTGAGTCCCGTTGCTCACTGTGAATCATTAATTGCTCAGCTTAAGCCCCTGGAGCTCCCGATTCCTCACGACGATTCCCGGCGTTCCCCGAAGCTTAGAACCGATGATAGAGGGCTCGTCTAGTGTTCAGACCCCTGTGAACCTGTAACGCCCCATCCCGTCGCCGTGCACAAAAAGGACAAGTGTAAAACACGTTTCGGCGGCGGAACGGTGTGCTACTCGGGAACGGTGGGCCATACAAGCAAAACCCATCATCCCAAATAGGCTAGAGAAACTGAGCCATACTGAAGACTGCTGACTCGAACCCTAAGAGTAGGATCGAGAGATAATATCTAAGATAAGAATACTTATCTTAGGTATTAGACTGGCACATACATAAGGTTCAAGAGAGTTAGAAGGAACCCATGTACATTATAAATAATATCAGCATTTCCAGTATGCCGATCACATCACAATACTATGTATAGTAGTATAACAGAGTGCGGAAGCTAAAAGCAAAACATCCAGAATTCATTCATCTCAAGAAGTAGTAAATATCCATCTCAGAAAAGAAAAGTAAAAGTACATCCAGAGTTTATTACAAACCATATAAATATAGAAATATAAAGAGTCTATTAAAAATGCTGAAAAGAGCTAGTAAGTAAAAGCAGGTGCTCGGTCCGCTACAACTCCAAATGCTCCTCTTGGGTCTCCGGTATGTCATCCGGACCTGGCTCCAAGAACTGCTCAGGATCTAGTAAATTGCCAGATCCCAAAAGTACCCCGTGTTAGACAAAAGTCTAACACATCTAAACTAGCTATGCAAAGCTAAACTAAACATGATAAAGTATACGAGTAAAGTAAAGTAAAAGTGCAGAAAAACTATAAGGACACTGAATAACTAAAACTGCAAGGACTAAGCAAAGTAAAGCTGCATCAAAATGAAATACTGAAAGTAAATGTGAATATCAGATGCTTACAAATCAATGTGAAAGGAATGTCAAATGCTGAGAAGGATGCTATAAGCTGCACTATATACCACTGAAATAATGCTCACAAATATGCTATACCACAGTATATCACAGAACTATCACTGAAGGTTTATGAGTAGTATGGTCCAATGTAAGCACAACAGTTAGGAAGTCAGTATGGTGACGCAGATGCACCCTGAAATTCCCCAGTCTGTGTATATAACATTCCGTATCTCATACTGTATCATCGATAACCATATGTCACAACAGAAGGAATGAGTTCAACTCAGGTTTATACTTATGCTTATGCCATTATATGGTATGAATGAAAAATCCCAAAATCCATAAAGAATAGTAAGAAATAGTAATGAATCCTAAGTCTCTACTTTGCAGAATCCTGCTAAAAGGATTCTGACTCCAAATCTTTAGATCGATATTTAGTTAAAGTTGCTTATTTACTTAAAGATCACTAGGCGGGTTGATTGTATACACATATTAAATATACTGCAAAGATAGAACTCACAATATTTAGTTTGATTACGCTACCCTAATAAAGCGATCTTCATTTGGAGGCACCATCCGATGATGGTTTTGTATCTCAAACTAAGCATTAAGTCACTAAACTCACAATCATACTTAGCGTCTTAAGGAAGGTGAATCCCATTACTTAGTTTATTTGAGCCATACCTATTGAAGCGATCTTTGCTAGAAGGCATTACCTGATGGCAACTTGTCCTTCAATTAAACTAAGGAGTGGATGCCCATTTAATACACTCTTAGGATTGATTGATTTACCCTAAGCAAGATTATATCCGCATAAGCCCGCAGGATAGCAAGAAAGATAAATCTCACTTAGAGTGACTCAACCAATCCAGAATATTACCGGGGACCAGTAATATGGGTATACTATACTCCACTACCCAATAATCAAGGTTCAATCAAGTTTATTTAATAGAATAAGGATTTATCAAACTACAAGTTCTAAACTAATAGGTAAGTCCTATACAAGGTTTCATCAAGTGAATGTGATCCAGGATCACTCAATATGGATTCTACCACAAGGAGATGTATCTCTTCTAATGTCTTAAGTGATTACTACCACAAGGAGAATAGATCAATCTCTTAAGGTGATGGGATCTTCTATACTTCTACCTCAAGAATTCATACAAGGCCTCCTACCTCATGATATATGAATTTAGGTCTTTTAAATAATTCAAGACGATCTTATGAAGAGAAACTTTAAGGTTCTCTCCTCTAAATGTTAACATTAAGTTATTAGGTTCTGATTCATATTTAGGTTTAGGATGGTTAGATCAGATGATTAGTCATCTGATCACTCTCAATCTAAGATCATGGGATCTAAATCAGGAATATTTTTGAGACTTAGATCGCTTAGTTAATCAATATGATTTTATTATTCTTCATATGCTAGTCATCTTACTTTAGGAGAAAATCAGGGATCTTAAGGTTTGATTAAGATCAAGAAGTCACATAGGATTATCATTATCCCTAATTTGTCTAATTTAATGTTTAGAATCAATAATGTATCAGATGTATTATTGGAGGATGTTCAGTTCAAAATCTTGAAATCAATATCAATTAAGTTTGGTTTTTTAAGGTTTTGGACTTTCCTTAAGTAGATTAGGGTTTGCTCCCTTCTCATGCCTTAAGAAAAATCAAGTTATGCATTTAGGATCAATGTCAAATCAGTGGATTGATTATGTATTATTGGTGGAAATCTCAGACCTAGATCAAGTCTTAGAAGCTTGATCCAAATATTAAGATTTCTTAAGTTAATTAAGTTAATTAAGATTCTATATCTTTGAGTTTATTCAAGCATACTTAATAAGTTTGTAAGACTAAATTCAGTTCATTTGCTTGCTGTTCTAAACCAAATTGATAATTCAAGCTCTAAAATAAGGGTTACTTAGTGCTAATCAAACTCTAATTCCAATCAAAAAGGATTAGCACATAAGTATAAATCCAACCATTCAAATCACATGAAATTTGGCATGTAAGTTCTACTTAATAATACAAGAAATCAAAGCCTAAGTTTACTAAGATCCAGTGAGTATAAACCCTAAAATTTAAAATCAAGATTTAACAAGATTGGGGCGTAACTAAGATTACAAAATTTAGAAAAATATTCTGATTAGCACATACAATCTAATTAACATCAGTGAACTAATGGCAGCCTAAACATGCAATTTGGATAAGTAAATTTACTAATTTGCTCTAATTAAGATCCACTGTAATTAGGCAATAATTGAAGATCTAACCATCAGATGCATGATTTTATTTTATATTTAGGTTCCTGAGATTTTTCTGATTATTTTCATATATAATATCATAGGATTTGGACCAGTGGATCAGAAGTTATTTAAATAATACATTCTATATTTTTATTTAATCAAAATCCTATGATTTGATTAATTGAATTATTTTCCTTAAGAAAAATAATTCCATTAATTCTAGTTAAATAAAACGGCTCGGCCCGTATTCGAAAACGCGCGGGTCGACCGGGGCTCGGGAGACCCGGCACTGTCGCACCGCGCGGGTCGTGGGTCGACCCGGCCCGCACAGTGCTGTCGTCCCCGATCCTTCGTCACGACGAATAGAGCCGCGTAGGGAACCCTAATCGCCAAAATTCCGGTGCATCCAGGCCACGACTCGTCCAGCATTCGATTGCTAATCCACCACCGTGGGCAGACGCGTCGATTGGGACCCGAAGCCCCTTGTGAGACGGTATGGATCAGCCAGACCTTACTCACCCGAGGATTTCGCCATTTGAGTTACTGTGGGGAGATAATTTTCCCCATAGAGGCTATGCCAGACCCCGGGCTCAATCCCTACACCATCAGGGAGGTGAGGCGGATTGAAGCCCTCTAGTCTGGAGGTCTGGGGTGGCCTGGATCGCTGGGTCCTTACTTGACCGAGGTGATCCAGAAGAAATTGAACCTGATCGATCGATTCGATCGATCGAGGCTAACTTGGACCCAAAATACGATATAGCTGAGTTCGAATCAACAATAGGTACAAAATTGCATCAAATGGAATAAGGTCTGAGCCTTAGTAGCTCAGAACCTGCAACTTGGACACTTGGATTTGTCCGGGAGCTTGCAGAAGGTGAAGAGCGTGGCACGTCCCAGCAGAGAGGCTCTTAGGGGTCCTGAACTCCAGGAGAAACCCTCTATCAGCTGTACGCTAGCTTGAGAGCATCTGGAGGAAGCTCGGGAGCTCGGCAATGGCGACAAATTGCAAAAACTTCAATTGATCAGCAAGGATCAATTGAAGCGAAGCTGGGGCTATTTATAGCCTTGGCTGAGCTTAAGGAAGCTTCTGGAGCCACTGGCTTGGGTTGGGGAGGCTCGAGAGGTCGGGCCTTGGTCGAGCTCTCAAATTTCTAATTTGAGCTCGGCCGGGTCGCTAGGCCCGAACGGGAGCTCCCTGCCATAACGGGAAGGATCCCAACGGCATGCTGAGGTGGTGCGGGGAGTGGGGGACAAGCTGGACAGCTGGCAGTACAGGGATTCTCCCTGTCGGGTCGCGATCGGGAGGAAGACGATGATCCACAGTGCCGGGTCCCTGGATGCCGTCTGATCGATCGATCAGAAGGCGCTACAGCTGAGATCGCTCAGATCCTAACGGCCGATCGCGGGAGTGATCCTGGCCGTAGGATCCATGGGATAAATCCAACGCCGGATCGACGGTTCCGCGGGATCGAATCCTGACCGTAGATTAAAAGGCGAAATGGCTGGATTCACGGAATGTCGCTATCGCGTGACCCGGGCTCCGCAGCGGATAGCCCGATCTAGGTAAATGGGTATATTTGCAATTTCAAGTTATTTGGAACCCTTTTATGCAATTAAACCATTTTAATTTAAATTGAATTATGATCCAAATGAATTCCAAATTGCACCAAATTTTCACCCTTAGCTAATTTGGGGGTGAGGAATTCAAAAATACAATCAGATTTTAGTTTTGAGATCAAAATATTTTGGGTCTAGATTAAGGCATCTAGATTGATCAAATTGCAATTTCGACTTAAAGAAGTTCAATGGACTTCAAATCTTCTAGATATGCTTAAATTGATGTTCTAAAGGCAATTATGCTAAAAATTTGATTAAGAAATCTATATTTTGCATGGTAACAACTTAGGGATGTTACAAAACCTGCACTGCTAGTTTGGTGAGCTTGGAAACACTTCATTTCTTCTCGGCCGAGCCTACAACCCTGTCTTCAGGTACAACCTTCTCCCACTCAAATCCTTAAGTTTTGTTTCCATTCCATCTTCTGGATGAGCCTCTGGATGTCGCCTAGATTTTCGTAGTCGCTTAGGAAACCCAATGGGATTGTCCTTAGGGTTTGGGCTAGCCTATTTTGATCGATCGATCATCTGGTTCACACCGCGAGCTCACAGTCGAGCTCGTGTAAGGACCTGACGATCCAAGGCACCCCAAAGCCTTTGGCCAGAGTGCTTCAATCCGCCTCACCACCAGGATGGTGTAGGGATTGAGCTCTGGCTAAATGGTTGTCTCTGTGAGGAGAATCTGCTCCTCACAGTAAACCCTAAATGCTTCGAGTAGTGCCCGAATTCACCGAGTAGCCATCCGGCAATCCAATGCGTCCTAGAGAGGGATTAAGGGTGGGATTGACGCGTCTCCACTCTAAGAACATGTAGGGATCGAGTTGAGCTGCCGTCATCATCCAGACCTCGAGAATTTGGGCGCTGAGGATCAGCTGGGACGGAGCCAGTCGGAAGGAAGGAGATGAAGTCATGGGTCAGGCCGACACGTGACCCGCGCCTTTTGAATTTGGGCCGGCAGAATAATTAAAAGAATTTCTGAATTAATTTCCTTAAGGAAATTAATTCAGAAAATCAATCCTATAGTTTTAATTTAAATAAAAATGAAGACTAAATTATTTAAATAACTTTAGCTATACTTATCCAAATAGTATGATCCAATATACCATTTTAATCAGAAAAATGCAAGGAACCTGAATATAAAATAAAATCATAGATCTAATAGTTAGATTTTAAATAAATGCCTAATCCTTTTCTATTTTTGTTTAAATCATATTAAATTCATTAATTATCCAAAAAGGTTGATTAAGGTCCTTGATTGCTCATGTGACCCCAAAGAACTTATTTAGACCCATAAAAGAAATTTAGGAATCCTAAATTTTCTAATCATTCCCTAATCACCTTAATTAAGGATTAGTAAATTAAGCTATGATTTAGTCTCTGATTTTGGTAAATCTAGTTCCTAATGCTTTCTTAAGTGTGGTAGAACCTATGAATAAGGTTGGATTGCCCTAGGATGCCCTAGCTTCCTTAATCACACTAATGGGCCTTAAATTATGATTAGTGTTAATTAAGCAAATTAGGTTACCAAAACCTAAGAATAGTATATTTTCTACTTCATTAATCATTATGGAACTCATCAAGATAGATTTGAATCAATTTGGATAATTAATTCCTAAATTTCTAATTTTAGCCTTAAGAGGGGTATTTTGGTCATTTTGAAAAAAATGTGTTTAAGCACCCCTTAAACCTAAAAAAATTCAGTAAAATACTTCTAATTAATACATTTAATACCTCTCTAAAATCTTAGATTAATAATGTTGATATTATGTAAAGAAACCTTAAGTAGTTCTTATTTAGATCTTAAGATCTTAAGATGTTAAGTATTCTTGAAAAAATTACCTTACCCTAAAAGTTAAGCCTAACCATCTCAAAATACTGGATCCTTAGTTCAATACCTTAATTAAGTTGATGCTTGAACTAAGATCTTAAGAGAAGTATTCTTGTAAAATCCTAGGTTTAAAACTAGCTTAAGTCAAAAAGTGATCAAACTTCAAATCTTAGATCTTAGATTTTAGACTTTAGATCTTCTAATAGAAATTGAACTACCTCCATTTGAAATTCCTTAAGTGATTTATTGTTTAATCCTTTTGAAGCCATCCATGTGGGTATAAGAATGATTCAATCTATAGGATAATGTAATTATCCTAAAGATCATATATAGATCTTAAATTCTTAATTCTTGTTGATTATTTTATCTTATAACTAGTATAGTAACCTTTCATTAGGATCATAGTTTCTGAATCCCTCAGCTTATAGGATTCCTTACCTTTAATATGGGTTTTAAAGTGTGAACCCTAGATCCTTACTAAGGATACTACCTTGGATTCAGGATTTGAACTCCAAAGTGGAGTTTGAATCCAGAATTCTTAATCTTGATTCACTTAATCAAGATTTGGGTTAAGAGAGGAAAATAATAATAATTAAGTCGTTGATTCATTTACTTTAAATCTTTATAATCATCATATAATTATGAATTAGAACTTACTAAGTTCTAATATTAATATTAAGGTCGTAAATCTGAGATCTTACTCGATAGCTGGATATTGGAGATCCTAAACTTGTATCTTCTCAGAACAGTTAGATTGAATAAAGTAGATAATAATGGATATCACATGAGTCTAGATTGAGTCTCTTGCTTACTTTGACTTGATTGCTCCGCACACCTTGAATATTGAGCCTTGTTCCTTGAGCATGATAGGTACACTTAGGATATGGAAGATATATCTTAAGTTAGTATTTGAAAAGCATAACATTCATTTAGTTCTTTTAGTGGCTTTCAGTTAGTAGAGTATGTCATAGCATAGTCTACCTCTTCAGTTCTAGTTTTGTTATAGAATAGACTCGGACCTAGCTCGATGGATGTCTAGGATGGATACATGTCTTATTCTATAAGTTCAACTCGAACCTAGCTCTGCAGATGCCTAGGATGGATACATGTTGAACTTTCAGTTCATAGGCCCTGTATGGCCTGTTCTATTATGGCAGCACTATGTCTTAGGCTTACTGCTACTTTAGTTCAGTTGTCAGCAATTGTTTTTCTTTACCACATGCTTCAGTGGACTTTCTTTTAATTCTTGGCTTGCTTTGCCACATATCTCGGTAGCTTTACTTTTGCTCATGCATGTACTTAGTTTACTTTCGCCACATGTCTCAGTGGCCCTTTTCATGTCAATCTACATGTTTGTATATATATTCTCATTAATTACTACTAAGATATTGGCATATTTAAGATGCTAGAATTATATTTTCAGTACTTATGTTCTTATTTTTCTTAACATGTCTCCATGTGATCATAAGCATGTTAGGATCAGATTTATTTCAGTAGTTACAGTTATTTTTGCTTTTAGCCTCACCATATTTAGTTGATGTTTTGTATGTTATTTTACATACCTGTTGATTAGCTATAAATGATTAGTTTATAGCTACCCCGTTCTTGTAGCTTGTTGCACCTTTATAATGCTTGTATGTTTAAAAACCTTTAAATATGATATCTTAAATATTCAGTTCACTTAAATAGCCTAAAATGTACTTAGATAATTGTCTAACTGTAACCTTTTTCTTTTGTTGCCTGGGGCCCTGACATTTGTGATACTGACAAATGTCAGATTTAGAGTTGTTTATCGGCAGTGCTGTAGGATCGGAGCTGGTGCAAGAGGAGGATCTTCCTAATGCTGCTTAGATAGATTTTCTCTTTTTTTTGTAGTGAGATTGAGAGATCTTTATTTCTATTAAATTCAGTTTGTAATAATTAAATTCTGGATGTATTTGCTTTTCTGTATTTGATCTGATTTATTATTTTTTTTACTCACTTATAATATGTTAATGCCTGTGGATATTATATTATTCTATTTCTTGCTTCCGCCACTTTGATTTGTATTGATGTATGTTTTTAGTTCTCCCACAGTAGGGTGACAAGTCCTTGGCTTAAGACGAGTTGGGTCCTACCTTACTCTACTTAAGTTGGGGATTTGCCACCGCCATGAAGTGGAGCATCGTACTCCCTACGATTATTCTAATATCAGTATTAGCATGGCACGGAAAGTAATATAGGACATGAGTTCTACATTATCATCCTTAAGGGTTGGTTTAATAATTACTAGCTATTTGCTTTTCAATTAAAATTCAAATGGTTGATTGAAGGGATTGTGCTATGCTACCTTTTCCAAACCCTGCTTATTCCTTTATTATTTTTGCTTTTTCATTTGAGCCAAATTCTTTGAACATGTCATACAGGATGAACTTTGTGCATAAGAGGAAGACTTAGTAAAATTAGGAAAATATTAAGCATTGAGTTCATATCATGATGAGTGATTATGTATACGCATTATGACCAATGGACAAGCTGTAAGGAGAAACAACGATTATTAACATGTACTCATTGGGGAGAATTGTGTACAATTTGGGAACCCACACTTAGCCTTCAAGATATGCTTGACTCTTCATTAACTTTTGTACATGTCCATAGAAGTAAAGTAAATAACTAAAATAAACTTTGCATTTGTATTTATGCCAGTCTAGTTCAGTTCAACTCAGTATAATACATTGATAAGCTTTCAAATTACATTAAAATCACCCCATAATTTATGTTATTTCAGTATTAGAATAGATTAATTTTAATTCATTTTTGGTGTACTTTATTTCCTTTTAGGTTTTCAAGTATTCAAGAGAAATCTATTGACTTATTACTCGCTTAATCATCAAAAAGGGCAGACGGGAGCTCAGGCATGCTTGAGTGCCCTAATTCAGCACTTGATCAACATTTAGAATCATGGGCACTCAAGAAAAGCCTGGCATAGCAGTGGAATAAGCTAGTGCACTCAAGCACACTCATACACCAAGCCGACAAAGATTCGTGCGCTCAAACGGTAGGCTGCCAGACACATGTGTGCTCCAGTGCGCTCCAGTGCTAGGACAGCAGATATATGCACACCCAGGCGTGCTCCAGCGCACCTTGGCCAAACATTGTATGCTCAGGCGCTCTCAAGCACCAGAGGGTATAGATTTTAAAAATATCAAATTGAAGAAGGAAATGAGGCGTCCATTAGCCCTCCATGGACAATGTCGGTGGTTTAAATGAAAAGAGAATTAGGGTTAAAATGAAAAAAAGAATTAGAAAAAGAAAAGAGAAGAAGTTAGGGTTCAAAAGTAAGCAACTTTTTAGCCATTCTAAGGAGGAACCTAGGCATCCGTTAAGGAGCTGAAGAAAGAAGAAGAAGAAGAAGGCAAAGATGAAGAGAACTCTAGGGACGCTCTTTCGGTAACATTTTCTTCCCTTCCTTTATCTTTGCTTTAGTATTATCTTGTGTAAAAGTCATGATGCTTATAATAACCATGTTTATCTTTGCTTGTGACTCAATTACAATAATAGCCTAAAGTATTATAGTAGAATTTTCTTAAAGAATGTTGAGTTTATTTTGTGTAATTGTGTGATGAATAATTGTGTTTTGCTTGTTATAATCATAAAGTAGTTACTAAAGTTACTTGAATACATTCATGATGCACAATAACTTAGATCAAACCAAAGATTCAGATGAAGACGTATGTGTTTAGTGAAGCACAAAAGTCAAGAAGCATTAAATCCTAGATCAAATTAAAAGTTCAAAATAAGGATTTGTGTGCACTTGATTAAATCCTAGATTGAAGCAAGAGTCTATATTAAGGATTTATGTGCGCAAGACTTATATGTAGAACCAACTCCTATATTGAAGAAAAAATCCATATCAAATATTTGAGTGCACTTATCATTTATTATCTCTTGTGTTCCATACTTCAAGCGGTCTCACGCTTAGACATAAGGTGAGATTGAGTAAGGGATTGTTGCAGTAAAGAAAGCTACATGCTCTATTTAAAATATAAGAATGCCTATGTATAAGTGAGAACAAAAATGGAAATTTAGTTTCACTTGCACTAGACAGAGAATGCCAATAGAATTAAAGAAGCCTTCATTTAGACATTAAGGACTGTAGTCAAGAGATATCATACGAGAATGAATAAAAAGATAACATTAGGGCTTAGTGGTGAGTGACCCATGTGCGTGAGAGATCACTAATTAGTTTAACTATTCGTAGTTATAACAACCCTAAGTTTTAACCATGCTTAATCTAGACCTAATGAAATCTTAATCTTTGTCTCATTAGGTCATGGACAAGCTTTTCTCGGATTGCTTCACCGTTAACAAAGCTGACTTAGAAAATAGTGATGTTTTAATGGAATCTTGATTGCAAAGAAACTTTTCAAAAGCTTAATTGATGTAACACATCCTAAGAATATTATCAAAGCCCCAATAACAAGAGTCATGACTAAATCTCAAATGAAAGAGTTTGAAGATGGGCCTAATGACAAGAGCCCAATCTATAGCCCAATAAAGAGCCCATATATTGGGCTTACCATTTGTATTTTGTTTTTATTGATATTGTACTTTTTGTTTATTAAGTCACATTTTTGGCCAGTAATGCCATGAGGAAAATATTTAATGTGAGTAGTTGCAGTTACTCCATCACTAATTGCCAACTACCCATCTTTTCTTCCAAAATTTCCCTTCATATTTTTCTCCAAATCTCATAGGGTAAGAGACTTGTAGTGCTTATAAATATGAGCTAAAATGTAATGTAATGAAGAAACTTGAATGAAGAAATTTTGTGGTGAATTGCTATCATATTACTTGGTGCTTGGTAGTATCAAGTTTGTTGCCTATCTTTAGTAAGTTAGGCTATTATCTCATTTTGTCTTTTTATTTTCTTATTAAACTCTCATACACATAACCTAAAACCATCCTCACCTCTTCTCCCACATCTTAAGTATCATTTGAAATTAATAAACTATTATCTAAGGTTTCAAACATACTCCAAACTCCACCAAAACTTCTATGGCTAATTTTGAAAATAACATGACCTAGTTTGATTCCCTAGCCCTCGATGAACATCTAAACCCCACCAAACCTAACCATCTACTCTAGATATAAACTACACATCCTATTATATTTATTTTACTTTAATTTCAGTCCTTTAACCCACCAAAATCCCACTGAAGAGAGAGATATTTTGTATTAGCCCAAGCTAGACCCAAGCGAGACTAGTTTTGATTTCCCTTTTGATAGTCCACACAAAAACCATAATCAACCCACCATAAACTTCAGAAATCATCATTAAAAATTACCATACTCATTCATACAATATTTGAATACCTAATTCACCAAAAAAAGACATCCAACTAGCATCATATTTGGTATCAAAGTGAGGTTGGGAAAGCTGAAAAAAAAAATATCTTGGCATGAGAAATAAATTTTGGTAAAATCTTCTCAACAAGCTTTTGAGTCACGCCAACAAGTGTAAGGTAAGTTAATCATTTTTATGACTTAATATTTTTGATATTAATTGGTTGGAAATTTGTCATATTTTACTTACAAGTCTATAATGTGTGCATGAACTTCAATTAGTGAGCACCATTATATAGCCTAGCTAAAATTCTTGTATGAACATACTTTAAATATTTACTTGAGTGAAAAAATTGAAAGGGAGTGTTTCACTTAATAATGAAGAATTTACCTTGATGCGAACCAAAAAATATATGAACTTCTTTACTTTCTATATTTTGTATTTGTGGTTATATTAGTTGCTTATTTTTCATCACTTAAATTAATTTGTAATTCTTAAGAAAATAAGGCTTTCAAATCTAGGCAATAAAAAAAAATCTCTTTTCTTTGCTTTAAACTTGTATGCATAAGAATATACTTGTATAAAATTTTGTGTATTGTAAAGTTAAAAGGAACTTTGTCAAAATGGAGTAAATATCCTAAGGAGAGCTTGAGACGTAAGTGGCCAAGTGCCTCCCTCCTCACCTGGAAGTTCTTTTAATACAATTCACATTATTTTTATATTTATATTTTATATTTCACCTTCTCACATTTAGCATTTGTTTTCCTCATATTTCTTTATTAAAAAAAAAGGCACCAAAGTCAATTTCCCAAGACCAAACTGAGAATTTAACCAAGATAGTAGATTCCTTAGATCTTAGGATTCATGAATATGAAATAAAATCTATGGAATTATTTGAGGAAAATAAAACTCAAATGTAAGAAATTAAAGATAAAATGTAAATCATCTTAAACCTCTTTCAAAATAATAAAAATTATGCTCCACATTATATCAATAACCTTAACACACCTATGGAATATGATGACTTATATATAGTTACAAGCGATTACCAATCCCATATTCCACCACCTCCCCAACCTCATTGAAGATAACTAAACCCTAAGAATGGAAAAAAGAGAGACCACCAATGAGTTGCTAATAATTTTAATGACTCCTCTTTGAGAGTTAAAGTTGAAGCTCCTACTTATGATGGCACACATGATCCAAATAAGTTCTTTGCTTGGTTTATCCAAATGGATGACTTGTTTGATTGGTATAAAACGAATAATTATCAACAAATTTCTTTTTCTAAGATGAAATTGACTGGCCATGCTAAGATTTATTAGACAAACATTTTAGCAAAAGAACAATGGTTAGGAAGGACAAATCTTACTTGGATAGAGATGAAACAAATAAGTAGGTCAAAAAATTGTCCTCGACATCATGATAAGAAGTTACATGGACAATTGCTGACTTTAAGGCAAGGCTCTATTTATGTAACATAATACTTAAATACTTTTGAGGATATAGTTTTTAGGACAAATTATGGGAATAATGATTAGCAACTTGCCAATAAATTTGTTATTGGGCTTAGAATGGAAATTAGAACTGAGGTCAAACTTTTTGATCCCCAAACCTTAGAAGAAGCTTTCCATTATGCTCTACCTATTGAACAACAAAAGAAGTTAACTTCTAAAATATGAATTAGAGCTCAAGTGACTTCTAATTCAAATTATAAGTCAACTACCAGACCTATTCCACCATCTAGTTTAAACTATCCACCCAAAGCTCTTTCTAAGGGAAGCTCTAATAACAATAGAGATATTATTTGTTTCAAATGTCAAAAGAGAGGTCACATGCATAACCAATGTAAGTCACAAATCTTATTATTAGATGCAGTTCATGACCTTAAAGATGAAGCCTTAGAATAAGTTTATGATGATACCACATTATCAGATGAAGAATTTGTAGATGATCCTCAAATTAATGTGATGAAATGCCTTATAATATCTAAGAATTAAGAAAAAGACTGGAGAAGAAGAAATATTTTTAGCATGTATGTTGTGTGTAATGAGTGAATGTGTAGGTTAGTTATTAATGGAGGTAGTGCAATAAATGTTATATCTACAAATGCTATATCAAGAGCTAATTTAAAAACTAAACCTCATCCCCAATCCTTTCATGTTAGTAAACCATACTTCACTTCCCATCATTTGTCGATGTTTAGTTCCTATCAAGATTGATAGTTATGAGGATAAAATATGGTGTGATGTGCTCCCTAAGGATATCGCTCATATTATACTTGGGCAACCATGGATTTATGAGTTGAGTGCAATTCATTATGGTAGGGAGAACACAAGTTTTAAACATAACAATAAACCATAAAACTTTTTCCAATTAGACCACTAGAGAAGGTACCATCTATAGCCTTATATAAACAAACATCTGATCTTCAACCAAAACTTACTATCAAGAAAGGATCAAAACTTCAACTAATTGTGATTAGAGATCCTATGCATAATCCTATTTTTAGTTTATATACTCATTCTTCTTTACTGTTTGATGTAAGATCAATAGGATTTGAAACCTTAAGAAAAGAATTTTCTAATTTGATCAATGTTCACCTTTTACATAGAAAAGAAGCTAACTTAAATGTCAATGAGATTCTCATTCATAAAGAGGTTTTACCTCTCCTTTCTGAATTTAGAGAAATTGCTCTGAAGGAACTCACAAATAAATTACTACCACTTTGATCCATCCAACATGCTATAGACTTTGTTCTAGGATCAAAACTCCCAAACCTTCCTCATTATAGAATAAACCCCACAGAACATGCAGAAGTTAAGAAACAAGTTGTAGAGTTACTTAAGAAAGAATTTATACAAGATAGTCTTAGTCCTTGTGCGGTCCCTACCCTAATAACTCCTAAAAAGGATGGAACTTGGAGAATGTCCATCGATAGTCGGGCTATCAATAAAATCACTATCAAATATTGATTCCTGATTCCCTGATTAGATGACATGTTAGATTTAATATTAGGAGAATACTTATTGTAGCGCCCCGCCCCGTCGCCGCGCGCAAAAGAGAGGAGAATCATAATTTCAGCGGTGGAGCAGTTGCGCTACTTGGAAAGAAGGGCACACTCCATCTTCCCGAATAATAGGCACAAACTGAGCCACACTTAAGGGCAGCTGACTTAATCCAAGAGTAGGATTGAGAGTCCATACTTAGGATAAGAGAAGAGTACTTATCTTCAGTATTAGATTAACACATATATTGGATTATCAATATAAATAAGGAATCCAATGTATGTCATAAATATCAGCATTTCTAATATGCTGATCACATCACAATACTATGTATAATAGTAGTATAATAGAGTGAAAAAGCTAAAGCAAAACATCTAGAATAAATTCATCATAGGGTAGAAGTAAGCATTCATCTCAGAAAAGAAAAGAAAAATACATCCAAAATTATTACAAACTGATTTAAAAGGGTGCAGAAGCAAGGTGCATTTGAAGTACTGAAAGAAAAAATAGTAAAGAAAAAGGTAGAAAATGGTTTCATTAAGGCTACACGTACTCCTCCGGGATCTCCTGCAAGTCCTCCTGCCCTGTCTCAATAAGCTGCTCGGAATCTAGCAAATTACCGGATCCTAAAAGTACCTCATGTTAGACAATAAGTCTAACACGTCGCAACTTGGCTAAGCAGTACTAAAGTAAATAGAAGTAGGCAGTAAAGTAAATAAGACTGTGGAAAAGTAGTAAAGTCACTAAATTATTTGAAAACGTAAATACTAATCAAGGTGCAGTTGAACTAAAAGCTAAATGCTGAGTATGTGAAAACATCAAATACCTAGAAACTAATATAAAAATGTCCAATACTGTACTATATGTCACTGGGATAATGCATCCAAATATGCCACAATACGGTATGCCACAGATTTGTAATAGAACTATCATTAAAAGACTATGAGTTGTACGGTGAAATGTATATATACACCCAGTTGGAAAGACAGTACAATGATGCTGATGCATCCTGAAATTCCACAGTCAATGTATGCAACACTCCATAACCCATAATTCATCACTGATACCCATCATCACCACTGAAATGTATACATTATGCTCGTGCTCATGCTCATGCTTCTATACTACATGAGTAAAATCTAGTAAATCCATAAATATATTAAAATCCGATAATGAATCCAAAATCTCCATTGTGCAGAATCCTGCTAAAACGATTCTGACCCCAATGTTACAGTTTTGATAATTGGTTGAAGTTGCACTTTTTATTTAAGGACCATTAGATGGGATGATTGTATACACATGTTTAGCATAGTTGCACAAAAGGTGGTTCTTAACACTCAGTTTGATTAAGCCACCTTAACAAAGCGATCTTTGATAGGAGGCATCACCCGATGACAATTTATATCTCAAGCTAAGTTAGAAAGATGCCCAACTCACAAGCACACTTAGCATCTTAAAGAGGATGACTCGTATTACTTAGTTTATTCAAACCATACCTTTTGAAGCGATCTTCGCTAAAAGGCATCACCCGATGGAAATTTGTATTTTAATCAAACTAACGAATGAGTCCCTATTTGCAATGCTCTTAGGATGACTGATTTACTCTAAGCGAGGTTATATTTGCCTAAGCCCTCAGGATAGCACAAAGATAAATCTCACTTAGAGTGACTCAACCATTCCTGAATATTACTAAAATAATCCAGTACTATAGGTATACTCTACTATACCCAACTAATGATCTAGGCTTAGCAATTCTATTAAAAACCACAAGGATTTATCAAGGCTATCAATCCTTACTCTAAGAGGTGACTCCTACACAAGGCTCTAAGGACGTGATCAAAAGACCACTCAATATAGATTCTACCACAAAGAAAAGGTTTCATTCTAAGTAAATTAGGTGATTCCTACCATGATGGTTAAGATTAACTTATAAGGTTGATGGGATCATCTAGGTTTCTACCTCAATGAGTTACATAAATTTCTCCTATCTTAAGGAGTTATTAAATTAGGTTCTTTAAATATTTCAAGGATGATATCTAGAGCAAGATCCCTAGGATCTCACACTTATTTCACTTAAGCCAACATTTAAAGGTTACTTAGATTTAAGTGATCAGATCAGATGCCTAAATCATCTAATCACATTCTACTATACAATCATGGTGATAAATTAAGGATATTATTAAAGTTAGATTAGTTATTAAATCAATACCATTCATACCAGTCATCTTATGCTAGTAGTCTTATATAAGAGAAATTTAAGGATCTAAAGCTTAGATTCAGACTATTCAATCACATGGCTTGATTATTATTCTTATCATTTCTAGTTCAATGCTTTAAGATCAATACCAAATCAAGTGCATTATTGGAATAATGTCAATTACATTATCTTATAATTAAGTCAACTTAATTAAGTGTAAGAATTAGGATCTTAATTAAATAGATTAGGGTTTAACCCATACTCATGTCTAATTAAGGTTAAATGTTTATTTATGGATCAAATGTCAAACCAGTGGATTAGGGATGTATTATTGGTGGCAATCTCAGACCTAGATCAAGTCTTAATAGCTTGATCAAAGTCTTAAGATTTCTTAAGGTTAGTTAAGGTAATTAAGTGCTCTATTTAAGTTTATTGAATTTATATTTCATAAATTGGCATATATGGTTTAGATACATCTACCTTACTATTATGAAAAATAATAATAGAAAAATTCAAAAAAATAGAAAGTAATTAGTGCTAATCAAATCCTAAACTAGTTCAAAAGGATTAGCACTTAATTACAAATCTAGCCATCAAAACTCATACAACTTGGCACATAAGTTTTATTTAATCATATAATTAATCAGAGACTAAGTTTGCTAAGATCTAATAATTACAAGCCCTAATGTTCACTAATCATGATTTAATAAGATTAGGGCATAAGTTGAAATACAGAAATCCGAAAAACAAACTACTTAGCACATTCATTCTACTAATTATAAGAAAACTAATAGCACCCTAAATATGCAATTTGGATAAGTATTTATACTAATCAACCATAATTAGGATCTGCAATAATTAGGCAAAAATAGAAAATCTAACCATTAAAAGTTAAATATTATTTTGTATTCAGATCTGTGATGATTTTCTGATTAATTTGATATATAATATCATAGGGTTTGGATCAGTGGATTGAAAGTTAACACATTAATTTATTCTGTATTTTTCCAATAAAATTTTCCTATGATTGGATTAATTGGATTATTTTCCTTAAGGAAAATAAATCCAATTAATCAGATTTAATTAAAATGGGCTCAGCCCATTAGCTAAATTGCGCGGGTCGACCGGGGCCTGAGGAACCCGAAACTATCACGTAGCGTGGGTCACGGGCTGACCCGACCCGCACAGTGCCATTGTCCCCACCTCAACTCCTCTCGGCAAAGGCCGATCTGGGAAACACTAGACAGCAAATTCTTCGTCTATAGTGCACTCCTTGGCCTCGGGTCAATCGAGAATCAATCCCCTAGCCAAGACGCACAGATTGACACTCAAAGCTCCCTGTGAGGTGATACGGATAGCTCGGACCTTACTCACCTGAGGACTCCCTTAATGGAGCTACTGTGGGGAGAAAATGCTCCCCACAGAGGCCATGCCAGACCTACGGCTCGATCCCTACACCATCAGGGAGGTGAGTCGGATTGAAGCCCCTTGGTCTGAGGGCCTGAGGTGGGCTGGAATGCTGGGACCTTACTCGACCTGAGGCATTCCTCAAGTACTTAGCCTGATCAATCGATTTGATTGATCGGAACTAGCTCAGGGCCTAATTATGATAGCAATGAGTTTGAAATGACAATAAGCATCAAGACAAATCAAATGGAAAGGAGCTCGAGCCTCATTGACTCAAGGCTTGCAAACGGGGGTACCTGGTTTATCGGGATGGCTCGAGACAGCTGACAGAGGATATGGCTGGCCTTAGCTGAGCTTCTAGATGCTGCAAAGGATTATTTTCCTTAAGGAGTTTTCATGGCCTCACAACATTCTATAGTTGATTCATTAGAAATGTTAGTGCTATTGTAGCATCAATCACTGATATACTAAAGTTGGACAGGGTTTATTATACCCAAACTGCTCAAAATGCCTTAGATCAAATTAGAGGTTTAATACATCAGTCCCAATCCTTTGACTACCTGATTTTTCTAAAACCCTTGAAGTAACTTGTGATACATCTGGAATTGGAATTGGAGGAGTTTTAAGTCAAGAAAAAAATCTCATTGCTTTCTTTAGTGAGAAGTTGAATGATGCAAAGCTATGATACAGAACATTTGACATGGAATTTTATGCTATCATTCAGTCATTAAGGCATTGGAGACACTATCTTTTACACAATAGGTTTGTCCTTAACACAGACCATCATGCTTTTAAATTTATCGGTACTCAATGAAAGTTAAATTATATATATGCCCAATGGGTTGAGTTTCTCCAAGAGGATTCATTTGTCCTTAAACAAAGACTAGCAATTGAAAACAAACTTGCTAACACATTATTAAGAGTGGCAATAACCATCTCCTCTCTAGAATTCAAAATTCCTGGATTTGAACAAATTTGAGATGAGTACCAAGTGTGTCCAGACTTATATGGAGCACTTGGACAAACCTCAAACCTTAAAGAGAACAGGTTCAGAGTGTTTTTAAATAAAAAGCATACAACATATTCTATGATTAATGGGTATCTTTATTGAGGAAAGCAACTTTGCATTACTAGGTCTTCCTTTAAGGAGTTTTTATTTTCTTGAACTGCACTTAGAATGAATTATTAGTCATTTTGAAAAGAATAAAACAATATGCTTAATGGATAATATATTTTTTTAGCCTTCTCTAAAAAGAGATATTCAAAAACTAGTATCTCAATATTTAACTTGCAAACAGGCTAAAGCTACTAAACAAAAATCTGACCAATACACGGCATTGCCCTTTCCTCATAGGCCTTGGGAAAATTAATTATTGAATTTTGTTCTTGGGTTACCCCAAACAACTCGTGGTCATGATAGCACATTTGTGGTTGTAGATAGAATTTCTAATATGGCCCATTTTATACATTGCTCTAAAACTAATGATGCCTCCCATATTGCAAAATTATTCTTTAAGGAAATTGTGCGATTATATGGCCTTCCTTTAACTATTATATCATATCGAGATGTTAGGTTTGTTTCAGACTTTTGGAAGACCTTATGGAAATTTTTTGGGACAAAATTGAAATTTTCATCAGCTTTTCACCCCCAAACAGATGGTCAAATTGAAGTTATCAATCAAAGCTTAGGAAACATACTTAGGTGCCTTGTTGGAAAAAGCATAGGTAATTGGGACTTACATTTACATACTGCTGAATTAGCATATAATAGTGGTACTTCCCGAACAACCAAAACATCTTTATTTGAAGTGGTTTATGACCATAATCCTAAACGACCAATTGATGCTGGCAACCTTACTTCTCATACATTTTCTGATTCAACATTCACATTTGCCAAAGATTTTCATAGCCTTTATGATTCTATAAGACAACAAATCACTTTAAGTAATGAAAAATTTGCATCTAAGGTAAATCATATTAAATTAACTAATGAATTTAAAGAAGGTGATTATGTTTTAATTTGCATTTGTCCTGAGCGATATAACAACACCAAATATAAGAAATTACATCCAATGGCTTGTGGCCCCTTCAAAATTCTTAGGAAAATTGGATCTAATACTTATCACCTAGATTTTCCTAATGATATGCTAATTCTTCATGTTAGTAATATTGAAGATATTTTGTCATATGAAAGAGTTAACAAACCTCCACTTGCACAATCTAATTTTTTAGTAGGAGATATAGTTCCCCACATGCAACATTGACTATATCATCATTGAGGAGGCTCATAATGATCGTTTTCTTGTTCGTTGGAAGAATAATCCACCTATAGAAGATACATGGCTAACACATACTAATTTGGAAGCTCTAGACCCACAAACAGTAGAAGATTACATGGATTTTAACTCTTCGGTGCAGAGTTCAATTGGGCTAACATGAGTTGATGTAGCACATCCTATAAATATTATCAAAGGCCCAACAATAAGAGTCATGGCTAAAGGTCAAGGGAAGAATTTGAAGATGGGCCCAATGACAAGAGCCCAATCTAAAGCCCAATAAAAAGCCCATATATTGGGCTTACCATTTGTATTTTGTTTTTATTGATATTATATTTTTTGTTTATTAAGGCACATATTTGGCTAGCAATATCATGAGGAAAATAATTAATGTGAGTAGTTAGAGTTACTCCATCAGTAATTGCCAACTATCCATCACTAATTGCCAAAATTTATCATATTATTTACAGGTCTATAGTGTGTGCATGAACTCTAATTAGTGAGCACCATTATATAGCCTAGCTAATATTAGTGTGTGAACATACCTTAAACATTTACTTGAGTGAAAATATAGAAAGGGAGTGTTTCACTTAATAATGAAGCTGTTACCTTAATGCGAACAAAAATATTATATCAACTTATTTACTTTTTATATTTGGTATTTGTGGTTATATTGGCTGCTTATTTTTCATCACTTAAATTAATTTGTAATTCTTAAGAAAATAAGGCTTTTAAATCAAGAAAAAAAAAACTATTTTTTTTGCATTAAACTTGTATGCATAAGAATTTACTTGTATAAAACTTAGTGTATTGCTAAGTTAAAAGAAACTTTGTCAAAATGGCTTAAATAGCCTAAGGAGAGCCTGGAACTTAAGTGGCCAAGTGCCCCTCTCCTCACCTGGAAATTCTTTTAACTTAGAATTCACATTACTTTTACATTTATATTTTTTATTTAATCTTCACACATTTAGCAATTTTTTTCTCATATTTCTTTATTAAGAAAAACATGGCACCAAAGTCAATTTCCTAAGACCAAATTGAGAATTTAACCAAGATAGCAGATTTCTTAGATCTTAGGATTCATGAACATGAAACAAAGACTATGAAATTATTTGAGGAAAATAAAACTCAAATGCAAGAAATTAAAGATTAAATGCAAATCATCTTAAATCTCTTACAAAATAATAAAATTATGTTCCACATCCTATCCATAACCTTAACACACCTATGGAAGATGATGCTCATACATATGTGCAAGTGATTACCAACCCCATATTCCACCACTTCCCCAACCTCATCAAAGATAATTAAACCCTATGAATTAGTGAATGAACTGTGGCGGCCCACCGCTAGGTCAACATAGCTATTCAGCGTTAGGTGCTCACTCCCCAAGATCATATCAGGGCTTAGTATAACAGTTTATTTAGAGACATATAAAATACACACTTCCATATTCATTGTAATATTCAAAAATACTAGAATAATAAAGGAAATATATTCATTACAAAGATAATATATTTTTTCAAAAATTTATTATACACTAAGCAAAAATTTAAAACTTTAAGAAAATCAGTGTTTAAGTTGCTCCATTATGTATCAGCTCTTCCTTTAAGGCTTGATCCAGAGATTATTCCTAAATAGCCATATATATATATATATGTATATGATAGGGCAAACCAAAAAAATAATTAATTAGACACAAAAGCTTAAGTAAGTTTGTAGGATATTAAATTTTGCATTTAAGCAGCATGATTTTGCATGAGAATTATATATAAATACAATGTGATATTTAAGAATGATATGCTTACAATTTTGAATGTAATATACATATTTAAGATATGTGCTCATTTTGAATGAAAGTACAATAATATATAATATTTACTATATTAGACAAAGTTACAGAATAGTTGAGGAGTTAGATACGTCTATGTAATTATCTGAGATGTGGGTTCCTGACTAATGACATATTCCCCCTCAAAAGCTATGTGTAGTATCCTTATTTCTTCAGATATCAATTTGTCCTGGCCTAATGTCTTATCTGTACAGACTTGAGATCAACTTGAATAAACCCATGATATTGATTTATAATCATTTATTTCAAGTTCTGAGCACAAAATCTTATATAAATATATCAAAGTGGGTCAAAATTTAATAGTGATACAAATATTGCAAAAGAAATAATTAAATGAAAAGAATAATATTCTTCATTTTATTTTAGTAAAAATATCAATATTAATATTATCTTGATTATTTATCTTTATATATTAAAAATAATCATTTTTATTATTATAAGTAATATATATATATATATATATATATTAAATGAAGGAAAAATAACTGAATTGAAAGTTATAGAAATTAGAAAATATATATATATAAAAAAAAAGAAAATGATAGAAATAAAAGTTGTAGAAATTAGGAGAGATATACATATATAGCAAAAAAAGAAAATGACAAAAATAAAAGGTACAAAAATTAGGAAATATATACATATTTTGAAAAAAAAAAATGACAGAAATGAAAGTCACAGAAATTAGGAAATATATATATATATATATATATATATATATATATATATATATAGAAAAAAGGATATAAATTAAAGTTGTAGAAATTAAGATTTATATATATATATATATATATATATATATATATATATAAAGAAAATAACAGAAATAAAAGTATAAGAAATTTAGAAATATATACATACATAAAAAAATGAAAATGATAGAAATAAAAGTTATAGAAAATAAAAATTATATATATATATATATATATACTATATATATAAAAGAAAATGACAGAAATGAAGTTGCAAAAATTAAAATATATATACATATATAAAAAAAAAGAAAATAACAGAATGAAAGTTCCAAAAATTAGGAAGTATATACATATATAGAGAAAAAAATGATAGAAATAAAAGTTGCAGAAATTAGGAAATATATACATATATAGAAAAAAATGACATAAATGAAAGTTGCATAAATTAGAAAATATATAAATATATTGAAAAAAAAGAAAATGACATAAATGAAAGTTATAAAATTAAAAAATATATACATATATAAGAAAAATAAGAAAAATGATAAAAATGAAAGTTATAGAAATTAGGAATTATATACATATATAGAAATAAAAGAAAATGATAGAAACAAAAGTTGTAGTAATTAGAATATATATATATATATATATATATATATATATATATATATATATATATATAGAAAAAAAAGAAAATGATGGAAATAAAAGTTGAAAAAATTAGGAAATATGTATAAATACAAAAAAAAAGAAAATGATAGAAATGAAAGTTGTAGAAATTTGAAAATATATACATATATAGAAAAAAAAGAAAATTACAGAAATGAATAGTGCAGAAATTAAGAAATATATACATATATAGAAAATAAATGATAGAAATGAAAGTATAATAATAATAATATTATTATTATTATTATTATTACTATTATTAAAGAAGAAGATGAAATGAAAAGAATAGAAATATTTTATTTCTTTCTTATTTGTTACTCTATCTTGACGTTGATGAGGCTTTACTAGAGATCAGTAGGGGGAATCGGTGGTGGCCGAGGAAGAGAGGGAGGAAGTGGAGGGGAGAAGAGAAGTGGGGGAGGGGAGTGGGCGAGGGATGTGAAAATGGGAGGGTGGAGGTGTATTTATAAACTTTTATTTATATTAATTAATTCTTTTTTCTCTCATCCATTATTTGGATAAGATGGATAAGAGAAAATTTGTCATAATTTTTGGAGTATTCAATTTGGTTTTCTCTTTCTCATTCTTATCCATTCTTTCTCCCTCCTCTCTCTCTCTCTCTTCTCTTTCTCTCTCTACTTTCTCTCTCTTTAATTTCTTTTCCAGAAAATAATAAAACTTAACATGGTGGTGTATCTTTACGAGAAAAATACAGTCGCACAAAAATTTTTCAGTTTGGAGCAATATTTTAGTTTTTATTAATTTTTAAAGATAAAAACCTTAAAAATTAATTCTCGCCAATCTCGAGCTTTAAATTTGACGAACCTTTTTTTAGCCTTTTATAATATTCTTAATCCAGCGACACTAAAATTGCTGAATTTGAACTTGTATTTAATTCTCTCAATTTACTGTATTTAAATAATTCAAAAATTAAATTAGTAGTATTCGTTATCCAGATTTGTAACAACCTTAAGTTGTTACCATGTAAAAATATAGGTTTCTTAATCAATTTTTTAGTATCATTGCCTTTAGAACATCAGATTGAGCCTATCTAGAAGATTTAAAGTCCATTGGACTCCTCTAGGTCTAAAAAGACAACTTGATCAATCTAGATACCCTAGACTTGACCTAAAATATTTTGATCTCAGAACTAAAACCTGATTGCATTTCTGAATTCCTCACCCCCAAATTAGCTAAGAGTGAAATTTTGGTGCAATTTGGAGATCATTTGGGCCATAATTTAATTTAAATTAAAACGGTTCAATTGCACATAAAGGATCCATACAATTTGATTTTGCAATTATACCATCGACCGTTTTAAAACAGCGGGCGCGATCGGAGCCGTCCGTTCCTCGGGCTAGATCGTGCGGCCCACGCTTTAGCTTAGGATCAATCAATCCAGACCGTTCTGCGATTCGATCGAAGGATCAGATGGTATCCAACCGCCCACCGTATGTAGCGCTGCTATCCATCAGATCCAGAGATCTAAATCCAACGGACGATCCTCGTCCCGCATTCGGCGTTAGTTGTCTGAGGATCTGAGCTGTTCCGCGTCAACGATCGATCAATCCAACAGCTGCCGTGGATCCCGCACTGTTCATCATCTTCCTCTCTTCTGCGCAAATCCTCGATAGAAAAAAAAAATCAAATCCCCGACAGCAGAGCCTGTCCCCCGCTCCCCTCGCCAGCTCAGCAAAGTCGTTAGAGGTTTCTTATTTCCCGTGAAGCCTCTAAGTTAGGCTCTTCAGCCCGATACTCCCTGAAATGGAAGCTCTGAGAGCTCCTCTTGGCCCGAGCTCTCGGGCCAAGCCAAGCCTCAGCATTGCTCTCCATACCTTCCAGAGGCTATAAATAGCCTTAGGTCTCACCTTAGAAGGCTTTTGCTGTTCAATTGAGTCCATTCCAAGTTCTCCCTCTGCTTGCCATTGCTGCTCTACCAGGCTTCCTCCAGATGCTCCCAAGCTTGCGTACAGCTGATAGAGGGTTACTACTGGAGTTCAGGACCCCTAAGAGCCTCTCTGCTGCAATGTACAATGCTCCGTCTTCCAGTCAAGCTCCATCCAGCAAAAGCCAGGTACCCCCAATTTGGACTGAGTCGTATAGGCTCAGCTCCTTCTCAATTTCAATCGCCAAACCCATCTCTAGCTATGACGAACTTATTGCAATCAAATTGGTGGGTTAAGGGAGGTCTGTTCGATCGTATCGATCGAACGGGCTACCCGTCTCAGGAAGCTCGGGATTGAGTAAGGTCCCAGAGGTCTAGAGCCTCCTAGGACGTGCATAAATATGGTTTCGATCTGCCAGCATGCCCTGATGGTGATCAGATCTAGCCCTAGACCAGGCAAGCTCACTGTGAGGAGAATTTCCCCTCGCCATGAGGGAATTCCATGAGACTTAGAGAAATAGGCTCTCATGGAATTAGCCGGCTTCACATAAAATTTCAGGGTTCCAAGGGTTGGCCATGGTCCCAGGAATGTGCTGCCGCCGTTCTTACGCCCGGCATGGCTCGAGGACTGAGGATTTCGGTGATTAGGGTTAGCCCTATCCGTCCTCAGTCAGGGGGCCAGACGGGGGAAGAAGATGACAGCGCGGGTCGGGTCGACCCGTGACCCGCGCTGTCTAACAGTGGCGGGCCTTCAGGCCTGAGCGGCCCGGGTGTTTGGGGATCATGCCGGCGCCGTTTTAAATATTAAGTAAGTAATTTAGTAATTATTTTCCTTAAGGATATTAGGAAAATTAAAATTGGAAAATGCAGAATGTATTTTCTTAATAACTTTTAATCCATTGATCCAAATCCTAAGGTATCATATATGAAAATGATCAGAAAAATCTCAGAAACCTAAATATAAAATAAAATTATACATCTGATGGTTAGATCTATAATTATTACCTAATTATAATGGATCTTGATTAGGATAAATTGGTAAATTGACTTATCCAAATTGCATGTTTAGGGTGCCATTAGTTCACTTATGTTAATCAAAATGCATGTGCTAAGTAGAATATTTTTTTGAGTTCTATAATTTTAGTTATGCCATAATCTTGTTAAATCATGATTTGTAAATTTTAGGGTTTATACTCATTGGATCTTAACAAACTTAGGGTCTAACTACTTGTATGATTAATTAGAAGTTGCATGCCAAATATCATGTAAATTGAATGGTTAGATTTATACTTATGTGCTAATCCTTTTTGATTGGGATTAGGATTTGATTAGCACTAAGTACCCTCTATTTTATAAACTTTGATTGTTGAGTTGCCTTATAACAGTAAGTTAAGTGTAGTGAATTCCTTTAGATAAGCTTATTTAGTATACTTGAATAAATCCCAAGATTTAGAATCTTAAATATCTTAATTAACTTAGGAAATCTTAAGATTTGGGTCAAGCTTTTAAGACTTGAATTAGGCCTGAGATTGCCACCAATAATACATAATTAATCCACTAATTTGACATTAATCTTAAATATATAACTTGATTTTACTTAAGGCATGAGAAGGGATCAAACTCTAATCTACTTAAGGAGAATCCAAATCCTTAAGAAACTTAACTTTATTGATTTGAATTCAAGATTATGAATTGAACATTCTCTAATAATGCATTTGATTTATTATTGATCTTAAACATTTGAATTAGACATGTTAAGGCTATTAAAAATCCTATGTGACTTCTTGATCTGAATCAAACCTTAATATCCCTAATTTTCTCTTGAGTAAGAGGACTAGCATAAGAAGATTAATAAAATCATACTGATTAATCAAGTGATCTAAGTCTTATAAATATTCTTGATTTAGATCCCATAACCTTAGTTTGAGTGTGATTAGATGACTTAATCATCTAATCTAATTATCCTAAACCTAAAATATGAAACAGAACCTAAGAGATAAGTATCAAAATTTAGAAGAGAGAACCTTAAGTATCTCTTCATAAGATTGTCATGAATTATTTAAAGGACCTAAATCCATATATCTTGAGGTAAGAAGCCTTGTATAACTCATTGAGCTAGAAGTATAGAAGATCCCATCACCTTAGAAACTGATCTACTCTCCTTATGGTAGTAATCCATTGAGGCACTAGAAAAGATACTTCTCCTTGTGGTAGAATCCATATTAAGTGATCCTTGATCACACTTGATTGGTGAAACCTTGTATAGGACTTACCTATTAGTTTAAGACTTATAGTCTTGATAAATCCTTGTTCTATTAAATAGACTTGATTGAACCATGATTATTGGGTAGTGCAGTATAGTATACCCATATTACTAGTCCCCAGTAATATTCAGGATTAGTTGAGTCACTCTAAGTGAGATTTATCTTTGTTGCTATCCTACGGGCTTAGGCGGATATAACCTCACTTAGAGTAAATCAATCGATCCTAAAAGTGTATTAAATGGGTGCCCATTCGTTAGTTTAATTGAAAGACAAGTTGCCATCGGGCAATGCCTCCTAGTGAAGATCGCTTCAATAGGTATGGCTCAAATAAACTAAGTAATGGTATTCACCTTCCTTAAGACACTAAGTATGATTGTGAGTTTAGTGACTAAATGCTTAGTTTGAGATACAAAACCATCATCAGATGGTGCCTCCTAATGAAGATCACTTTATTAGGGTGGCATAATCAAACTAAATATTGTGAGTTCTATCTTTGCAGCATATTTAATATGTGTATATAATCACCCCGCATAGTGATCTTTAAGTAAATAAGCAACTTTAACTAAATATTGATCTAGAAATTTGGAGTTAGAATCCTTTTAGCAGGATTCTGCACAGCGGAGACTTAGGATTTATTACTATTTCTTACTATATTGTTCATGGATTTCGGGACTTTTTATTCATTTAACGTAGTGGCATAAGCATAAGCATAAACATAAGTTGAACTCATTCCTTCTGTTGTGACACATGGTTATCAGTGATACAGTATGAGATACGGAATGTTATATACACAGATTGGGGAATTTTAGGGTGCATCTGCGTCACTATACTGACTTCCTAACTGTTGTGCCTACATTGGACCGTACTACTCATAAACCTTCAGTGATAGTTCTGTGATATACCGTGGTATAGCATATTTGTGAGCATTATTTCAGTGGCATATAGTGCATCTTATAGCATCCTTCTCAGCATTTGATATTCCTTTCACATTGATTTATGAGCATCTGATATTTTCATTAACTTTCAGTATTTAGTTTTGATGCAGTTTTACTTTGCTTCATCCTTACACTTTCAGTTATTTAGTGTCTTTACAGTTTTTCTGCACTTTTACTTTACGTTACTTGTATATGTGTTCTTGTCTAACACAGGGTACTTTTGGGATCCGGCAATTTGCTAGATCCTGAGCAGTTTTTGGAGGCAGGTCAGGAGGACGTACCAGAGACTCAAGAGGAGCAATTGGAGCTGTAGGGGATCGAGCACCTACTTTTACTTTCTAGTTCTTTCCAGCATTCTAGATAGACTCCTTATATTTCTGCATTTAAATGGTTTGTAATAAACTCTGGATGTACTTGTACTTTTCTTTTCTGAGATGGATATTTACTATTGCTTGAGATGAATGTATTCTGGATGTTTTGCTTTTAGCTTCCGCACTCTGTTATACTGCTATACATAGTATTGTGATGTGATCGGCATACTGGAAACGCTGATATATTTTATAACATACATGGGTTCTTTCTCGCTCCCTTGAACCTTATGTACGTGCCAGTCTAATACCTAAAATTAGTATTTCATTCTTATCTTAGATATTAACTCTCGAACCTACTCTTAGGGTTCGAGTCAGCGGCCTTCAGTATGGCTCCGTCTCTCTAGCTTATTTGGGAAGATGGGTTTTACTTGTATGGCCCACCGTTCTCGAGTAGCGCACCGTTCTGCCGCTGAACTATGAATAACACTTGTCTTTTGCGCACGACGATGGGACGGGGCGTTACAAGATTACTCTCAAATTTGGGTATTACGATCACAAAAATATAATATATCCAAAGGTATTTTTAGTTTTTCCTAATTTTGAAAGTCACTCGGAATTCTAATTTTTGAGTTGGGTTTAGTCCTAATTATCCGAGTAACGATTTGGGTCGTTACAGACTCCCCTACTTAAAAATAATGTCGTCCTCGGCATCATGCAAACAAAACTTATTTATGGGTGAGAATATTACCTTGCATATTAAGCTGTGTTGGGCAATTCTTCCTCTTGGAGTCTTCTCTTTCCCAAGTGGCCTCTTCTTCTGATTAATTCTTCCACTGTACTCCTACCATTGGAATGTGGTGACTCCATAATTTTTGATTATTTGAACTCAATATTTTGAGTTGTTCTTCTTTGTAAGTTAGATCAGGTTGGAGGTTGATTGAAGGGATAAACACTTGCTGGAATGGTTTTGGTAGACACCTTTGTAATGAAGAAATATGAAATACATTGTGAACGGTAGAAATATTGTTTGGTAGTTTAATCTTAAAAGCGACGTCTCCAATTTTGATGATTATTTCAAAGGGTCAACCGTATCTTAGACTTAAATTCTCTGCTATGCCAGACCTATGAACTCCTCATATTGGGCTTACCTTTAGATAGGCATGATCTCCTACTTGAAAATTAAGAATTTGATGTTTAGCATAATGATATTTATTTTATTGATCTTGATTTGTATCAATCCTGCTCTTTATCAAATGAATTTTCTTATTAGTCTCCTCAACTAGATTAGATTCGTATAACTGAACATCTCCTACTTTAGTCTAGGCCAATGATGTGCTACATTTTCTGCCATACAGAGCTTCATATGGGGCCATTCCAATACATGACTAATAGCTATTGTTGTATACAAACTCTACTAATGAAAGGTGATCTTCCTAGCTACCATCGAAGTTTAGTATGCTTAATCAAAGAAAATCTTCAAGTACTTGGCTTGTTCTCTCGGTCTAACCATCTGTTTGAAGGTGAAATGCTGTACTCATAACCAATATTGTCCCAAAATCTTGATCTAAAAAATGAGAGGTAAATCTGCCATCATGATCCGAGACAATAATTTATGGATTCTGTGAAGCTTGATTATTTCTTTAATAAATAACTTGGCCAGCTTTTCCACTGAATATGTTTGCTTAATTGGAAGGAAGTGTGCTGATTTTGTTAGATAATCTACGATTACCAAAATCGCATACACTCCAGTATGATTTCTGGGCAATCCCATCACAAAGTCCATAAAAATATTTGACCATTTCCACTATGGGATGTCTAATGGATATAATAGTCCACCTGATCTTTTATTTTTTGCCTTTAATAAACTATAGACATGACATTTAGTGACGTATTTGACTACATCTTTCTTTAGTCCAAGCCACCAAAAGATTCCTTTTAGATCCATATACATTTTATTATTTCCAAAGTGAATTGTGTACCATGAGTTGTGAGCTTCAGTTAGAATTTTATTATGAATGTTTGAATCATTTGGAATTCAAATAATTTTTCCATGATAAATATAAACTCCTTTTTTGTAAATGTAAGTCTGTTATGTGATCATTTTCGATGTCAGCTTTTAGCTTGGAATATCCCTTATTATTCTGTTGGGCAATTATTATATGCTGCATGAACATATGCTCTATATTATTATTTTCAAGTAAATTATTTAACAGCTTTTAATTAATATGTTTTATGCCTAACTTTTTGAATTCTTCTATTAATGGACTTGCCATTAATATAATTAGGTCTACTTTTTTGATGAGGGCATCAGCTACGACATTAGCTTTACCAGGATGATATTGTATGTTTAAGTAGAAGTCACTGATTAATTCCAGCCATCACCTTTGTTGATAGTTTAACCCTTTCTGAGTGAAAAATATATTTTAAACTTTGATGATCGATAAAAATTTAATATCTCATTCCATATAGACAGTGCCTTGATATATTGAAGGCAAATATTATCGCTGCCAGTTCTAAGTCATGCACTAGATAGTTCTTTTCATGAATCCTTAATTACCTAGATGCATATGCTACTATCTTCTTCTCTTGCATGAGAACACATCCAAGCCCTATTATGGACACATTAGTATAAACTTGATAATTTCTTGTCTCATGTGGTAAAGTTTATACTGGGGTAGTTGTTAATGCTTATTTTAAATGTTGAGAAGATTCCTCACATTGCTGACTCAAAATGAATGGAACTACTTTCTGTGTTAATTTGGTTAAGGGTACAGCTTTTTATGAAAATATTTTAACAAATTTTTGATAATGCCTGGCTAAACCGAGAAAACTGCAAATATCTATCACAGTTATTGGTTAGAGCCATTCCTGAATGGCGCTTATCTTTTTTTGATCGACCTTGATTCCTTTGACATCTACTACATGGTCTAAGAAAGCTACAAAATACAGCTAAATTTTATATTTAGAATATTTGGCATTAAAATGTTGATACCTTAGAGTTTCTAGAATAGTCCTTAGATGATTTTCATGTTCTTCCTTGCTATCAAAATAAATTAGAATATTATCAATAAATACTATTACAAACTTATTCAAATACAGTCCAAGAATTCTTTGCATTAAGTCCATAAAGATGGATGAAGCATTGGTTAGACCAAATGACATGACCATGAACTCATAATTCCCGTAGCGAGTTCTAAATGCTATTTTTGAAATATCTTCTTCATTGACAAATAATTGATGATAGTCTGATCTTAGATCTATCTTGGAAAATATCTTAGCTCCAGCTAATTGGTCAAATAGATCAAAAATACATGGAAGAGGGTACTTATTTTTAATGATTACCTTATTGAGTCATGATAATCGATGCACATTCACATCAAATAGTCTTTCTTCTTTACAAAGAGCACTGGGGCTCCCCATGGTGACATGCTTTATCGAATAAAACCTTTGTTCATCAGGTCTTGTAGTTATTCACTTAACTCTTGTAGTTTTTTAGGTGCCATGCAGTAAGGTGCTTTTGCTATTGGTTAATATCAAGAATTAACTCAATTGAAAATTTGATTATTTTTACTGGTGATAATCCAGGCAATTCATCAAGGAATATATCTTCATACTCCTTTACAATTTGAGTGTCTGCTAAATGAATTTCTTCCATATTTTCTCCCATCATCGTTACTAAGTATGCATTACACAGCTTTTAAATTAATTTCTCTACATGTGAAGCGCTGATTAAAGATGTAGAAATGCCTAATTTTCTCATAAATACTTTAGGCTTGCTCCACCCTTGATAATGACATTCTTTCTTTAACAATCAATCATAACTTTATGCTTACTGAGCCAATTCATTCCTAAAATGATGTTAAAATTTGCACTCGATAGTACTATCAAGTTTGCTTCATATGCCTTGCCATTAATTGGTATGTTACAGTTGCAACATTTTTATGCACTCATGAGGGCACCAGATGGTAACCCGACATTCAAGGCTTTAGCTAAATTGTAATATAGTAGTTCAAGAGTTTTTGCAAATATTTCTGAAATAAATGAGTGGCTTCTACTAGTGTTAAATAATGTGTCACATGATTTGTCATTGAAATGTAAGGTGCCTAGAGTTTAAAATGAAAGATAATTCATGCTCTATTTTAATATAATATGAAAGAATTTATAAAAGGAAATAATATGGTACCTGATACCACTTCATTATCTTCTAAAGCTAGAACTGGGGTGAGGGTATAGATTCTCGCATGAGTAGCTTGTTGGGGAGTAAATGGTTTTCTTAAGATTGTTTGAAGTAGTCCATCTATCTCGATATTTGGGAAATAAGTAGCGAATAGTATAGAAGTATGACTATTTATATGGGGTGTTTGTCGTGTTTGAAGCTTTAAAAAGTTTAATTTTGTGTATCAACATGCTCTAATAGAGCATTCACAATATCAAACAACTTATTGACACGGTCCACAGAAGTATTGACAGATATTGAATCTTTTAAGGGTGTTTCGATAATCAAAGGAGAATTTTCAGGATTTTTCTTATTACACTTTTATTTGAATAGATTTACATAAGTATCATTATCAAACACTAGATGAAAATAAAAATATCCTTATTAGCTTAAAAATAAAATAAAAAATGGCTGAAAGTATATTATTTTACCTAGATCTTATATTTATTCTTTTGTTCTCATATTGATTTATATAGCCTTTGAAAATTCTTATTTTCTATATTTTTATATTATTTATTCTGAGATTCCAATTGCATGAATAACGACTTATATACTTTTATACAAATTTTCACCCAATCCTACTCTGATACCAATTGTGGCTACCCGCCACTAGGTAGGCATAGCTAATTCAGCGTTAAGTCCTCATTACCTATGATCATATCAGGGTTTAGTATAATAGTGTATTTAGAGGCATATAAAATACACACTTCCACATTCATTATAATATTCATAAATACCAGAATAATAAAAAATATATATTCATTACAAAGATAATATATATTTTATAAAATCTGTTACACACTAAGCAAAAAATCTAAAACCTTAAGAAAATCAGCGTATAAGTTGCTCAATCATGTATCAGCTCCTCCTCAAATGCTTGATCTAGAGATTGTTCTTAAACTACCATATATATATATATATATATATATATATATATATATATATATATATATATATATATGGCAGGGCGAACAAAATAAATAAAATAAAATAAAATAAAATAAAATAAAATATTTAATTAGACATAAATGTCTATATAAGGTTTGTGGGATATCAAAATTTGCATTTAAATGAAATAATTTTGCAGGAGAAGCATATACAGATAAAATATAATATTTAAGTATGATATGCTTATGATTATGAATGCAATATATATTTAAGATATGTGCTCATTCTGAATGAAATTATAGCAATATGTAATATTTATTCTGCTGGACAAAGTTACAGAATAATTAAGGAGTTAGATACGTCTATCTAACTATCTGAGATGCAAGTTCCTAACTAACTACATATTTTCCCTCAAAGGCTATGTGCAATCTCTTTATTTCTCTGGATATCAGGCTATCTTGCCTAATGTATTATATATACAGACTTGAGATCAATCTGAATGAATCAATGATACCAATTTCTGATCATTTATTTCAAGTTCTGAAGACAAAATCTCATATAAATATATCAAAGTGGGTCAAAGCTTAATAGCAATACAAATGCTGCAAAAGAAATAATTAAATGAAAAGAATAATATTCTTAATTTTATTTTAGTAACGATATCAATATTAAAATTATCTTGGTTATTTATCTTTATATATTAAAAATAATATTTATTGTTATTATAAGTAATATATATATATATATATATATATATATTAAATGAAGGAAATATAATTGAATTAAAAGTTGTAAAAATTAAGAAATATATATATATATAGAAAAAAAGTAAATGACTGAAATTAAAGTTGCAGAAATTAAATATATACATTTATAGAAAATAAATAAGATGACAGAAATGAAAGTTACAGAAATTAATAAGAATATATACATATATAAAAAAAAGTAAATGCTAGAAATAAAAGTTGCAGAAATAAGGAACTATATATATATATATATATATATATATATATATATATATATACATAGAAAAAATGAAAATGACAGAAATAAAAGTTGCAGAAATTAGAAAATATATACATATATAGAAAAAAAAATGACAGAAGTGAAAGTTGTAAAAATTAGGAAACATATACATATATAGAAAAAAAGAAAATGACAAAAATAAAAATTTAAGAAATTAAGAAGTATATACATATATAAAAACAAATGACATAAATGAAAGTTACAGAAATTTAGAAATATATACATATATAGAAAAAAAGAAAATGACATAAATGAAAGTTATAGAAATTATGAAATATATATATATATATATATATATATATATATATATATATATATATATATATATAGAAAAAACAAGAAAATGACTGAAATGAAAGTTGCAAAAATTAGAAAAATATAGATATATATAGAAAAAAATGATAAAAATTAAAGTTGCAAAAATTAAAAAATATATGCATATATAAAAAAAAAAGAAAATGATGGAAATAAAAGTTGCAGATATTAGGAAATATATACATATATAGAAAAAAAAGAAAATGACAGAAATGAAAGTTATAGAAATTAAGAAATATATACTTCTATTGAAAAAAATAAAATGACAGAAATAAAACTTACAGAAATTAGGAAATATATACATATATAAAAAAAGAAAATGACAGAATGAAATTTACAAAAATTAGAAAATATATTGAAGATATTTGAAGACTAAAATATAAAGAAACATAGACTTAATTTATTATATTATTCTCCCATTACAATGAAAGAAAGCATAAATAAAAGCCTACAAATGTGAGACAATTTTGAAATGGTTCATTATCCCCGCATAGAATTTTTCTTACATGGAAAGTGAATATATTACCTTGCTAGAATTACTCCTAAATCAATTATAATAAAGGTTGTACTAATATAGGATGTGAATATACTACTTTGATATAGTTACTCCTAAAATAATTATAATAAAGGTTGTACTAATAAAGGAAGTGAATATACTACCTTGCTAGAATTACTCATAAATTAATTATAATAAAGGTTGTACTAATTTAGGGAAGTAAAAAAAAAGGATGCTAAATAATGAGAGGAAGGGGCGACGTGGGCTTGATTTCCAACACTCCCCCTCAAGCCGCATTGTAGATATTGATCATTCCAAGTTTTTTTGTCAAATCTTCAAAGTTAACTTGAGCAAGAGCTTTTGTGAGAATGTTAGCCTTTTAACAATTTGTCGAAGTGTAGTTGACTTTGAAAACTCCTTCAATCTGTTGCTTGATAAAGTGTCGATCTATCTCCACGTGCTTAGTTCGATCATGATGAACCAGATTCTTAGCGATACTGATGGCAGCTTGATTGTCGTAGTATAACACCATGGGATGCTTCAATGGTACCCGTAATTCATCTAATAGCTTGTTCAATGAGATTTCCTTGCAGATACCTTGTTCCATAGCTTGAAATTCTGCCTCAGCACTGCTACGGGCTACTACTGACTGTTTCTTGCTACTCCATGTAACCAAGTTTTCCCAGACAAATGAATAATAGCCTAAAGTTGATCTTTGATTAGTCACTGAACCTGCCCAATCTGTATCTAAGAAATTATCATTCTCTTTCTTTGTTATTCTTTGAAAGAAGAGACCATTTCCTGGTGTCATCTTAAGGTACCTCAATATTCTGGTCACAATGGTCATGTGTTTTTAACTTAGATTATTCATGAATTGACTTACCACACTAATAGAGAAGCTAATGTATGGCCTTGCATGAGAAAAAGAAATGAGTTTCCCCACAAGACGTTAATATCTTCCTTGGTGCACTTCCATCACTTTCTTCCAGTTAGACAACTGTATCCATATGTGTTTCTACCGGCTTGCATCCTAGCATTTCTGTTTCATTTAATAAGTCTAGAATGTATTTGCGTTGTGAGACTGATATACCCTTTTTTAACCTAGCAATATCCATTCCAAGAAAGTACTTGAGGTTTCCAAACTTCCTTGAACTCAAATTGCTTTCTCAATAATTTTTTAAGTAACTCAATTTTCTCTTCATGATCACCTATCAAAATTATGTCGTCTACATATACAATAATAATTGCCAGCTTCCCTTCTAGGAAGTCTTTCACAATTAATGTGTGATCAGTTTGACATTGAATGAATCTATACCCTTTCACTGCCTTAGTGAACCGTTCAAACCAGCCCCTGGGAGATTATTTGAGACCATACAAGGATTTTCAGAGTCTGCAAACCTTGTTGAAATTTCATGTCATCTCAGGTCTAGCAAGAATGTCCATGTAAGCTTCTTCCTCTAAGTCACCATTGAGCAAGGCATTTTTCACATCAAGTTGGTGAAGTGACCAATCGACATTAGCTGCCAATGATAAAAGTACTCAAAAAGTATTGAGCTTGGCAACTGGAGCAAAGGTTTCTTGATAATCAATGCCATAGGATTGGGTAAATCCTTTGGCGACCAACTGAGCCTTGTACCTATCCACATTATCATGTGCCTTGTACTTTACTGTGAAAATCCACTTGCACCCAACTGGCTTCTTACCTCTTGAGAGGTCAGTAATTTCCCATGTACCATTCTTTTCTAATGCCCAAACTTCCTCATCTATTGTCAGCCTTCCACTTAGAATGCTTGAAAGCTTCCTGAATATTAAGAGGAACTTGTATATCTGTAATGCTAGAAGTAAATGCACGAAACATAGGTGATAGTTTATCATAAGAAATAATAATTCCAATGAGATGTTGAGTGCATGATCTAACTTCTTTCCTCCAAGCTATGGGAATATTAAAAATACCATTTTCTAACTCAGAATCAATAGTACCATTAGGAGCATTGTTATTTAGAAGTTTGCTTGGATTGGGACCTAGCTCAGCCTCATGGGTTTGTTGAGAAAGTGCTCATTCCTCTGTTTCTGCTTGGATGTGCTCCTTATCCCATAAGTCAACAATGTATTTGGGCTGATTAAATGAATATGGAGGAATGTAATTTTCAGTAGTGATGGGTATGGGTTCAGACTGATTAAAGGATTCTCGAGAAATGTGATTTTCAGTGATGATGGGTGACTCATTAAATGACTCAAGATCCTAAAAATGATATTCTTGAGTTGAATTCTCTCACTGAATATTGTTTTTGGGATAGTAAGGCTGGGTTTCAAAAAGGGTGACATCCATTGAATTATAGAATTTTTTTGTGACCAGAGAGTAACACTTATACCTCTTTTGATTTGAAGAATACCCAAGAAAGATGCATTTGAGTGACCGAGGATCAAGTTTACTTCTATGTTGTTGATTGATATTGTAACAACCCTAAAGTTGTTACCCTAGCTAGATCTGGATTATTTAAGCTAAACCAAGCCTTGATTTTGATTCCATTGGACTCAATGGGTCATTTAAACTTAACCCTAGAAGTTTGGAATCATTTGGAGCTAAAATGGAAAATTTGGTATTTTTGGCTATTTGTAAGCTCTGAAAAATACCTAAATTAATTTGATCTCCAAATCAAAATTTGATTTCATTTTTGAATCCCTCATACCCTAATTAGCTAAGGGTTAATTTTTGGGAATTTTTGGAGCTCATTTGGCCCTAAATTGAATTTAGAATATTTAAGAATAATTATATATTATTTAATTGGATTTAAATTAAAATAAATTAAATTTTAAAGGTGGGATTTGCTGTCGCGACCGCGGCAGATCCGCTGCAGGGTCCCGACAGCGGTGCACGTGTTTTCGCCACCCTATGCGTTAGCACGCATCCTGGCACAAGCCATCGAACGGTGGGATCTCCTCCGTGTTAAGATTAAATCGTAGGCGTTGAATCTATTGCGTGTATCCAACGGTTACCATTCTATCCCGTTAAGTAACGCATCAGAGCCATTCAAGACCAATGGTCATTCCATCAGATGGCAGGAGACAAACCCGAGCACTGTGGATCGTCTCCATCACCTCGCCCTGTCTGCGTCTGGTCCCCCCCTTTGACAGCCAGGATCCTCCCTAACGCATGGCAGTACAGGAAATTCATCGAATTTCCTCTCCTGCCCTCGGCGCGTTCGTCTGGCTGGCTGCCTTCTTCCCAAATTGCCCATAGTCGTTGGCCCGAGCCATTCCCTTCGGCCCGAGCCTCTCGCCATTTCCCGAGCTCTGGAAACCACCCCCATAGCTCCCTCAGGCCTATAAATACCCCCAACGATTCACAGTGAGTCCCTTTGCTCACAGTGAACCCTCAATTTCCTCAATTTAAGCCTCTGGAGCTCCCGTTTTCCTCAGCAAATTCTGACATTTCTGAAGCTCGAACCGCAGATAGAGGGCCCGTCTGGTGTTCAGACCCCATGTGAAGCTTCGTCTGCTATCCAGGAAGCTCCAGCGCACCTCAATTTCCCTCGGCTAAGCCTGTAGCCCGACTTGAGGTACCGCCTATCCCCATGGAAATTTCTTCAAGCTCCGTTTGGTTTCTGCCCTCTGAATGAGCTCTGGATGTCTTCTAGGTTACCTTAGCCACCTAGAAACCCAATGTGATTGTCGCCTGGGGCTAACCTAGCTCGAGTCGATCGTATCGATCAACTGAGCTAGCAGCCAAGCTAATGGCTGAGTCCGAGTAAGGACCCAGCGATTGGCTGTGCCTTAGGTTAAGATAGGTTGGGGGTTTGATGCATCTTGTCTCCCTGAACGTGTAGGGATCGAACCCTAGTCGAATCGAGGCCTCTGTGAGGAGAATTCCCCCCTCATAGTCAGCCTGAGATGCCCGTATCAAAGGCGTCTCGGTCGAGTAGCACCCCGTCGATCCAGAGGGATCCAGATGGGGGTTCTTGGTCCAATCGACGCGTCTTGACTCAGGGAAGGTGTAGGGATCAAGCCGAGCCGCCATCGTCGTCTGTATGCCGAGAATTTCAGCGCCGAAGTTCGGCGGGCTCGGGACCCGTCGAGAGGAAGAAGATGAAGTCGTGGGTCCTGGGCCGGGCCGACCCGTGACCTGCGCCTTTTGATTTTGGGCCGCGGCTAATTAAATAATTATTGGATGATATTTTCTATGGTTACGAATTAAATTAACTGAAACCTGTGATTACAATTTAAATAAAAATACAGATTAAATTAATTAAATAACTTTAGTTATGCAAATCCAAATGGTATGATCCAATATACTATTTGAATCAGAAAAATTCAAGGAGTCCAAATATAAAATAAAATCTCAGATCCAATGGTTGGATTAAAATTTATTTGCCAAACTCTTTGCTATCATTAATTAAATCATATAAAATTATTTAAGTATCCAATTTATGAGGTTAAGGGCTCTGATTGCTCCTTGTACCCTAACAAACAATATCAGACCCTTAAATTTAATTTTGGATAATTATCCTTCTTAGTCACTCCTTAATCACCTTAAATAAGGATTAGTGAAATTAACCTTAATTAAGCCTTTGATTTGGATGGAGGTTGTTCCTAATGTTATATTAGGTCTATATTAGCCTATGTATAAGGTTGGATTGCCCTAAGGATGCTCAAATTTACTAATCACCCTAATTGGCTTAAATAAGTAATTAGTGTTAATTAACCTTAATTAAGGGATCAAAATCTGAGATGAGGGTGTTTCTCACTTCATTAATCAATATGAAACATATTAAGATATATTTGGATCAATTTGGATAACTAAACCCTAACATCCCAATTCTTGCCTTAAGAGTGACATTTTGGTCATTTTGACCAAAATGTGTTTAAATGCTCCTTAAAGCTTGAAAATTTTAGTAAACTACCCTAAGTTAGATTAGAAATGTTCTCTGAACTCTTAGCTTAATAATAATGTCAATGGGATCGTTGACTTAAGAAATCTTCAATTTAACCCTAATTAAGACACTTATATCTTAAGTGACCCTAAAGAAGTCACTTAAGCTTAGCCTTAAATTTAATCCTTTCAATTATGGAAACCACTTTGATAAGTTCAATTTGGTTAACTTATGAGCTTAAAATTCTAAAAGAAATAATAATGGAAAATCCTAAGTTAAAATCTAGCTTAAGGTCTAAAGTGATCAAACCTCAGATTCTTAGATCTTAAGTAGCCCTAACAAGATCAATATGAGTTTGATGTTTAGCCTAATACTTAAAATTGTCAATTTCAGCCTTAATAAGCTCCATATAGTTTAACTATGAACTTAGATTTTAAAAGAATCACAAATGAAAGCTCTTAAGATGAAACTCTAATTTAGAGATCTAAAGTAATCAAACCTCAGATCTTTAGATCTTAAGGTCTTAAATGATCTTCAATTTGAAATTGAACCATCTCCAATTGAAATTCTTTAATGATTGATTGTTTAATCCTTTGAAACCTTCCATGTGGGTATTGGATGATTCAGCATATAAGATAATGAAATTATCTTAAAAATTGAATATAGATCTTAGATTCTCAAGTTATTAATCGATTGTTTTACCTTATAGTCAGTAGAATAACCTTTCACTAAGTTTGTAGTTCCTGAATCTTTCAGCTTATAGGATCATTTACCTTTAATTTGGGTAATAAGTGTGAACCCTAGATCATAGTTAGGATATTACCTTGGATTTAGGATTTCAACTCATCATAGGGTTTAAGTTCTAAATCCTTAAATCTTAATTTACTTAATTAAGATTTGGGTAAGAGAGTAAAATATAAATAGATTAGGTTGTTGATTTACTTATACAAACCATATAGTCATCACATAATTTTGGATTTGAACTTGTTAAGTTCAAATATTAACTTTAAGGATGCAAATCTGAGATTCTACTCGATAGCTGGATATTGGAGATCCTAAACTTGTACCTTCTCAGAGTAGTTAGATTTGGAAATTAGATAATACCAAATATCACATAGTCTAGATTGAGTCTCTTACTACTTTGACTAGATTGCTTTGCTTACCTTGGTTATTGAGCCTTATTCCTTGAGCATAATAGGAAAACTTAGGATATGGATGATACATCCTAAGTTAGTATTTGAATTGCATATCATTCAATTTTGTCTTGTTTGCAATTGGTAGAATATGTCCTAGCTTAGTCTGCCTCTTCAATAGTAGTATTGTATAGACTGGACTCAGACCTAGCTTATTTGGATGGCTAGGCTGGGGATTGATTGATTGATATTGGAGGCTCTGTATGGCCTATTAGCTGGTATGGTAGTACTATGTCTTAGGCTTATTGCTACTTTAGCTGGATTGTATTATTTTCTGATTTGCTTTGCCACATGCTTCAGTGGCCTTATTTTCAGTATTTTCACGCTTTGCCACATGTCTCAGTGGCTTTATATTTCATAAATTGCTTTGTTCTTGCCACATGTCTCAGTGGCCTTTATGTTCTATTCCTGCTCATAACTAGCATATTGTATGTATACTCATATGGCTTACTTATATATATTTTGGCATGTTTAGGATGCTAGAATTGCACATTTTCAGTACGTGTGTTCTTTTATGCACTCGGTATATGTTAACACGATCATAAGCATGTTAGGTTTAGAATTGTATTGTAGTTGCTATTTCTTTTAGCATTTAGCCTCACCTTGTATGCTGGCTATAAATGGATAGTTTATAGTTACCCCTTTCTTAAATAGCTTGTTGCACCTTTTACTGCTTGCATGTTTAGTTAAATTAAAATGTGATATCTTTAAAATATTCAGTTCATTAAAATAGCCTAAAATGTACTTAGACAATTGTCTAACTATAACCTTTTTGTTTTATTGGCTGGGGCCCTGACATTTGTGATACCGACAAATGTCAGATTCAGACATGTTCGTGGGCAGTGTCGCAGAAGAGGAGCAAGTTCAGGAGGAGGATCGTGCTGCTGCTGATTAGATAGTTATTGCATTTTCATTTCAGTGAGATTGAGAGATATTTTCATTTTCTTTAAACTTTAGTTTGTAATAATTAATTCTGGATGTATTTTATTTCTGCATTATGATGAGTTACTACATTGTATTCTCTTTTCCTACTATGTATGCTTGTGGATGTTACTCTATTATTCATTGCTTCCGCTACTTTGATATTTGTATATTGATGATGTTATAGTACTTGGTGACGAGTCCTTGACTTAGGGCAGGTTGGGTTTACCTAACCTTACTTAAGTTGTGGATTTGCAATAGTTGGAGCACCGTACTTCCTTGTTGTCAGTATGGGGGGCTCCACAGTTGGTATCAGAGAATACCATAAGGTGTCAGAACGGGATCTATGATTTCTTTCTACATAATGGACTGTTCTTCTGAAATACAAACATCAATATAAGTGACATCCATAACATAGTAGTGTCAGTAACTCTATGCAAAATGTAGGAGGAGAATACTCCCATCCTAATAAATTAGTCATCTGGAATCTAACACAAATGTAATAAAATTATGTCCTCAGAGTCAAATGGATTCTGAAGAGTCCGATATTGTAACAACCTAAGTTTTTACCTAGGTAAATTAAGACTAATCTAAGTCTTAATTATGGTTCTAGTAGCTTAATTAAGTCATTTAGAACCTACCTCTAAAAATTGGATCAAATTAGGGATCAAATAGATCCAAACCTGATTTCTGGAAAATCTCAAAACTCTAGAAATTAACTTTTTATCTATACCTCAGATTCAAAATCTAACTTCGCCATTGCAGTCACCACCCCCAAATTAGCTAGGGGCGATATTTTGGATGCATTTGGAGGTAATTGATTTTTTATCGAATATTTTAATATTATTTAAATACCTGAAAATTCGAATAATTAAATACTCGTCTGATAGAAAATTTGAGTGCACCGTTGCGTTCAGCACCCTTCATTTAGCTAAGGGTAATTTATCGAAAATTTTCTGGATACAATTAATTATATAAATTTAATTAAGAAATTTATATAATTTAAATATAATATTAATATTATTTAAATTAGCTTAACGACACCGTCCATCTGAAGCTGACGTCGTTGCCCCGTCAACACTGAGGTCGTTTGATGTAACGGAGCGCCCGGGACCGTTTGATCGCTCGATCAGACGGTCGAAACATCTTCGCCCCCACGAAGAGGCACACGTCGAAAACCCTCGACATGCGTCACCCCAAACTCTCGCCGCGTGTCCTCGGATATTATCCACCGCTCGTAACCACCGCTTGATCTCAGGAACTCCTGCTTCGCTCGGTTTCAACCCTGAAGCCCGGAGCCTGACAATCAAGAAGCGATCTTTCTCTGCCGTTCATTGAGGTACGTTTGTGTTTCCTGATTTCTTAATCAATTCACTTCAATTTAAGTTTGTTTGCTTATTCCGATCCACTGATTGATCATCTAACGGTGTTGATCGACTTGATCGAACCCATATGCATATGGATTTCGAATCGATCTACAGTTGTCTACAGTTTCGTTTAAACCGTCCGTGGGCTTCAGACCAAGGTTAGGTTTTTGTGCTCGATATGATTCGTTCCAGCCGTTGATTCATATATTAAGGGATAGCTAAGATCATCTTCCTCCCAACGCTGTGCGGGTCGAGGTACCAAGTCACCGGGAGGCCCTCTAAAAATCAAACCCTAAGTCGATTTCTCTCGGGCGAGCGAAGGAAGAAGAAGGACTTTGGGGTCGGGCTGGGTCGACCCGGGCCCGACCCGTTTTTGCTCGGGTTCTGCCATCCACTCAAGTGCGTGGGGCCCACACGGTCACCCACGCATGTCTCGTGGCGCCGCGTGTCGTTGGTAGGGCCCGCGCCTGTCTCCTCTATTCCAGGCGGTGGGACCCAGTCCAGATGCTTCGGCTAATCCGCTCGCGCCACGTGGATGGAGAAGGATTCGCCAGCTGTCAAATCTTCTGCATAAAATAAAATTTTAAATATACATATATATATATATATATATATTAGTTAATTAAATAAAATTAAAATAAACAGTTTTAAATTAATCAATAAAATACCAAACTTTAAAATTAAATAACATGAAAAATATACATCCAAATTATGCAAATAAATATATCAAATTGATCAGCAAAAATTAAGGAATAATTTGAGACTATCAAAATTATGTTTGGACTTGTATTTTGTGTAGTGACATTTTAGGGTACGATTTAAATTCAAATAATGTTACAAAACATCAAACCCTCATAACTTTGTAACCCTTAATCCAAATATACCCAATATGGATCTTAAAATACTCAGAAAAACCTAAGGAACATTTTAGTAGTATTAACTTTACTATTTGGATTAGCATTTAATTAATGATATTTAGGACCTAACCCTAATTAACCTAATTTGACCTCAAACTTCAAATGACTATAAGATAGTCATTTTAGCTCCAAATTAGGTGATCCAAATACCAATTTAGATCAGCAAAACCTAATCTACAGGGATCTATAAAATATTTAGGATCCAACAGTTAGATTTATTAATCACTCCTAATTACCCTAAAACTTGATTAGTGAATATTAGCAAATCTAATAATCCAAATTGGACAAATTAAGTTTCAGAGAACTCCTAAAACCTATTAGAACCTAATTGTAGGATTGGATTAGTAAATTAGTGATTAATTTCACTAATCACTCACTAATTACCCTACACCTTAATTAGGCCATAACTTAGCCAAATGGAGTCCAAATTGAACCTACCACTAGTCATTAGAATCAGTAGATCAATTGTGACATACAACCACTGAAATTATTCAATTTGGACACCAAATGATAAAGTTAGAATTTTTGACCCTTAATTAAGAACCTTATTATACTTTAACCCTAAAATTTGTATTGACTATAACTTAGCCAATACACATCAGAATTCAATGATTTTAGGTTCTATGGAAAACTTAGAACTTATCATTTAATAAACTAACAGAAAAATTATATATCATTAGGGTAAAATTACCAAAATGCCCTTATAGGTCAAATTCCTTAATTTGACCCTATAAGGCTTAATACTTAACCAAAATTAATGAACTTACTGTCTAAACTCATATTAGAAAGTAACTAATCATTCCACACCATTAAAATTTAGAATTTAGGGCTAATTCATAAAGATGAGATTTAGACTCTTAAGGAGGGGCAAAACGGTCTTTTTGCCCAAATTTAGGGTTTAATATTTCTAAGTCCTAATTTTATCTCTAAATCATAACAAATAGTAATTAAAGTGAATCAGTCCTTGATTTAGAGTCTTAAATTAGAAAATTGAAGAAAATTCTAAGTTAAGTTTTAAATAAAACCTAAGTAAATTATGAAAGAAATGTCAAATCCTTGGAACTTCTTAGAACATCTTTTAGGTCTTATAACTTTAGTTAGGATGTGTGTCTGAGTGATATTCTTAGTATCTAAGAGCCTTAATTCCTAATATTAGGATTAGATCTTAGGTTAGAATTTATCTAATGGGTAAAATGGGTTACTCATTAAGGTGAAACCTTTGTCTTACTAGTTTATTATATTTTTCATAGTTTATTAATTGCTTATTTAATCTTTTAACATTAGAATTAGGATTAGAGATCTATCCTATTGAATATGACTTAATTCAAAAGGATTTGCCTTAACATTTAAATCTGTGAGATGGGATTAAACCTTAGTCATTTAGGATAGCCTTGTGATTAAGAATTAAACTTCATTCTTTGAAATTTGATTCTTAATCCTTTAAATCTTGATTTGGAAAATCAAGGTTTATTTGGGAAATCATAACCTAGGACGATTAATTTGCTTATTCAATTTTGTAGGCGACTTGGATTTATTTATAATTAGGATGTGGCCAATCCTAATTATGTTCAACATGTAGGTTCGTGATTCTAAGTTACAGACAGTGTAGGAATTGTTGATTCTGAATCTTATGTAACTTAAAGTAGTTAGAACGTCTAAATTAGAAAACAGGTGATATCATAAAGTTTGTGTAGTGCTATTTATAAATTCTTTGATTTGAAAATGCTATGCTTTTCCTTATCATTTGAACCTTTTTATACCTTTAGACATACTTAAATACTTGGAACATACTTTATATTATACTTTGAATTTCATTCACATTTCATATGCATAATTTTAAAAGAAACATTAATAAACAACATTATACATGTGATCTATGTTTTACTTAGCCTGCCACTTAGTATGACTTACTTTAGGACTGCTTTTGCCTAAGGAATTTCCCCTATGGTACTTTACTTTGGCATTGGGATGTTTCTCCTATATGCTCTTTAGATACTTTGTGAATTTTACTTTAGGATCTGGGATGTTTCTCCTAGATGCCTCTTTGGTGGACATTACTTTAATCTGGGATGTTTCTCCTAGATTACCAGATGGACTTTATTTTTTGGCAGAGTAAGTAAGAGTATCTCATAAGTACAGTAATTTAATCAACATTACTTATATTTACTTCTCAGACTCCTTACAATTACTCTACATACATTCTTTACATTTCAGACTTACTTCACTATACTGTTTCAGTACACTTTTCTTTCTTTCATATTTTTCATTTTCTGCAGTTCCTATACATTTCAGAACTTCTTATATATCAGCCGTTTTACTTACTTAAGAGCATGTTAAGATGATAGTCTTATACTTTCAGTACAGTACTTCTACTTATACTATATTGGCATGTTAGTTTGATCATATTCTTTAGGACTTTTCTTTGTACTTAGTAGATTTACCTTGTAGTTTACTCACCTTGTATTGCAGCCTGAGTTGAGGTATATCTCTACTTCAATACTTATTCTTCCTTTCTTTGTGCTTTACCGCTATATTTTGCTTAATTTTAGTTGTGATGTCATTAAAATACATTAAAATTTATTACCTTAAAATGTACTTAGACATTTTGTCTAATAAGATTTTTATTTTGTTGACTGGGGCCCTACCATTATGAAACTGATAATGGTAGATTCTGAGCTTTTTGAGGAGATAGAGCCTACTGAGGAGAAGATCCAGGAGGAGGTCCAAACTACTGAGGGACCTTAGTCTTACTAGCTTTCTTTACTTTTATATTGTGAGGATGAGAGACTCTTTTTATTTCAGCTTTTAAACTTTAAATGTTTGTAATAATACAGGACTATTTGTACTTTACTTTCCTGCATTGTATATATTCTGAGCTATTTGTCTTTATTTTATAGTATGGATGTTTACTTCAGTTGCTACTTTTCTTCCATGCTCTGATACTCATTAAGTGATTGTTAACCTTTACTTTATTTAGAAAAGCACCTCTTTTCCTTAAGATTGGATTGGAGTCTTAAATTCCAACCTAATGTTAAGCATAAGGTGTGCTTAGTGACGACCACTCCTTAAGCCTTGTGATTAGAAGGGGCGGCCGCCATAGTTGGTATCAGAGAACTCCATAAGGTGTCAGATTGGAATTTTGTATTCCTATCTACCTAATGGATAGTTCTTCTATCTTATAATCACTAAATGAATACTAGAATAACATCCATATTTCCATCATCCAATATTCAGAATAGCAGGAATTAAACACTTAGAGTAAGAACACAAAGATACTTAAACTCAATAGGAACTCTAAGAACAAATTAACATAGAAATATTTTCTAATATTACATGATTGGAACAACTGAATAAATACTCGTTCATTCTTCTAAATAGAATGTTATTATCTAAATACAGGTATAATAATGAACCCCGGTCAATCCTCATCAGCTCTTGCTGCGACAAGCAGTCAATCATCAGAAATCAGTACGTTATTAGAAACTGTCAAGACATTAGTGGAAACCAATGCCAAGCAAGCAGAGAACCCCCTCCTGCCTCAGTTAACCCAACATCTAATCTCCCTTCTCAACAATATCAATAAACTACTGATGGACGATTACATAGTTTCATTAGATTAAGAACCCCAGTATTCAATGGGATTATGTCTGCAATGGATATAGTTAATTGGATAAAAATAGTTGAAAAGAACCTTACAAGTTTGAATTGTCCTGAGTCAGAATCTGTTCATTTAACTACACATATGTTTCAAGAAGAAGCAGAATTTTGGTGGGATCATATCCGCCAGTCAATATTCGCCAGGTGCCGGATTGATACAATCCCTTGGAGTAAGTTTGTAGAAGCATTCATGGCTGAGTATGTGCCTCCCTTCGTACAAAATAATTTGGGGGATATGTTCCTAAATCTCAAGCAAGGCAATTGGACTTTATCAGAATACGAGATAGAATTCAGAAAATTATCTAGATTTGCACCAATCATGGTACAAACAGAAGGATCTCGATGTCACCGATTCCTCAGCGGTCTTAAAGAAACGATAAGAGATCAAATTATTCCATTAAGACTATCCAACTTTATGGAACTTATAGAAATAGCTCGTGTGATTGATCAAAACCTAACCCAAAAAGAAAGTAAGAGAACTTTCAATATGTCTTCTCAAAGGAACAATGATCCCAGAAGAATTAGGCTTTCTTCAGGAAAAGTACATCAAATGAAAGCTGAGAGTCCACCAACAGATCCTTACAATGGATGTACAAGACCACATCCATATGGAAGATGCTATCACAATAAAAAATATTGATGACTATAGATGGAGTTCATATTGATCATTCCAGATGCAATCAAATGTTAAATCCAACTCCAATCAATCAACGGGATCAACCACTGACCGTTATGCCTACTCCACAAACTGAAAGAACTATTTAGAGGAATGATAAATGAAGAACAAATCAACCCAGCTCATCCCGAAATCCTCAAAAGCAGGTGGCTATTAAGAAGTCTACAGGACCAGCTAAAGTATATACTCTTACTCCTATGGAAGCTACAGAGGATAATAATGTGATATCAGGTATACATAATTCATATTACATTTATTTTCAAGCTTTTAAACAAGTTCTACATAATTATTATTTTATTTAGGCACTATAAGTATTCATGATCATCCGTGCAAACTGCTATTTGATACGGGAGCTAGCCATTCATTTATATTCGAAAATTTTGTTAAAGGTTTAAATTTGCCTCATTGTAAAATGGCAAGATCTTTAGCAGTTGGGCTACCATCCGGAACTCAACTTAATGCCACCCACTTCTGTAACCTTCAAGTACCCCTAAATGAGCAAGTGTTTCAAGCAAAGTTAATAATTTTACTAATAGTAAACTTTGATATAATATTGGGTATGAACTGGCTCAGTACTCACAACGCTACTATTAACTGTCAACAAAAGAAGATATCACTTCGATCACCAGACACTACATCAACATTTATAGGGAAGTTTCGTACTTTAAGTTCACTAATTAATGCAATAACAGCAATTAAGCTAGTGAACAAGGGTTGTGCAGCACACCTAGTTACTATGCTAGGAGAAAATAAAAAGGAGATACCACTTTCTGAGATTAAGGTGGTCCATGAATTTGCTGATGTTTTTCCTGAAGAGCTACCTAGGTTACCTCCACCAAGAGAAGTTAAAATGATAATAAATTTAGTACCAGGTACCCAACCAATTTCAAAAGCTCCTTACAGAATGGCTCCTAAGGAACTTCATGAACTTAGTGAGCAACTAAAAGACTTATTGGATAAAGGATTTATTAAACCAAGTATGTCACCATGGGGTGCTCCGGTATTATTTGTAAAGAAGAAAGATGGGTATATGCAAATGTGTATAGACTACAGAGAATTAAATAAAGTCACTATTAAGAATAAATACCCACTTCCCAGGATCGATGATTTATTCGATCAACTATCCGAAGCAATAGTATTCTCAAAGATTGATTTAAGATCGGGATATCATCAACTTCAAGTAAAAGATTCTGACATGGAGAAGACAGCATTTAGAACCCGGTATGGACACTGAATTTCGTGTAATGTCCTTTGGACTCACAAATGCACCGTCTATTTTCTCTTAATGCAGTGAGTCCTAAAACCATTCTTGGATAAATTTGTAATTGTATTCATTGATGATATACTCATCTATTCAAAGACTATGGAAGATCATGGAGATCATTTAAGAACAGTATTAGAAACTTTACGGGAACATCAGTTATACGCTAAATTTTCAAAATGTGAATTCTGGTTGAAGTCAGTAGCATTCTTGGGTCATATTGTGGAATGGTGTAGTTTATCAAGGTAATCGATTGTGGATTTCTAAGTCCATGCATCAAGAAGTTTTAGTCGAAGGCCATAATTCTGGGTATCACATTCACCTAGGCAATACTAAGATGTACCAAGATTTGAAGCAATCATTTTGGTGGCCAGGGCTGAAGAAAGATGTAACTGACTTTGTGGCCAAATGTCATGCTTGTAATTTAGTGAAGGCTGAATATCAAAGGCCTGGTGGTCTTCTGCATCCATTAGATATCTTAGAATGGAAATGGTTCGATATATCTAGGGATTTTGTCATGGGATTGCCTTGTGCAAAGTCAGGTGCCGATGCGATCTGGGTGATAGTAGATCGCTTAACCAAATCAGCACAGTTTCTTCCCATCCGTCAAACTGATTCTATAGTGAAGTTAGCAAAACTCTACATCAAGGAGATTGTCAAATTGCACGGGATACCAAAATCAATCGTATCTGATAGAGATAGCAGATTTACTTCCAAGTTTTGGCAAGCTGTGCATCAAGATCTGGGTACGACTCTAGCCATGAGTACAGGTTTTCATTCTCAAATGGATGGTCAGACTGAAAGAGTAAATTAAGTTTTGGAAGATTTGCTTAGGCTCTGTATCCTTGATTTTGCTGGTTCCTGGGAAGATCATCTCCCATTAGTGGAGTTTGCCTACAACAACAATTTTCAAGCCAGTATTAAGATGGCCACTTATGAAGCGTTGTATGGTAGAAAATGCAATACTCCGCTAGCCTGGTCAGAAATAGGAAGCGTTCAGCTTTTTGGTTCAGAATTAGTTGAAGAAACCAGTAATAAGATCAAATTAATTCAGCAGAGAATTTGTTCAGCTCAAGATCGTCAAAGCAAGTATCATGATTCTCACCACCGTCTCCTAGAATTTAATGTGGGAGATTCTGCTTATCTAAAGGTCAGTCCAATGAAAGGTGTCTTTAGATTTGGCATAGCTGGGAAACTTAGTCCCCGCTATGTTGGACCTTTCAAAGTTTTGGCCAAAGTAGGATCATCTGCCTACCGGTTAAGCCTTCATGATGGTTTTACAGTTGTTCACAATGTATTTCATGTATCATCATTTTGGAGATGTCTTCGAGACCCTTCTCACCTTGTTCAACTTCCAGCAGTAGAGATTCAACCAAATCTTTCGTATGCCGAAGAACTTATCAGAATCCTAGCTCGTGATCAGAAACATCTAAGGAATCGTTCAATCCATATGGTTAAAATTCAGTGGAAGAATCGATTGTTAGAAGAATCTACTTTGGAGAAAGAGGTGGATATGCGTAACAAATATCCCCAGCTCTTTGCAAATTCAGGTATCGTTCTTCTCCTTTCTATCAATCGTATTTGAAACTTGTATTGTTCCAGTATAATTATTCTTCACTTAGGTGATGTTGGGGATGACATCGTTCTTAAGTGGGGGAGTCTATAATAACCCTAAAGTTGTTACCCTAGCTAGATCTGGATTATTTAAGCTAAACTAAGCCTTAATTTTGATTCCATTGGACTCAATGGGTCATTTAAACCTAACCCTAGAAGTTTGGAATCATTTGGAGCTAAAATAGAAAATTTGGTATTTTTGGCTATTTTTAAGCTTTGAAAAATACCTAAATTAATTTGATCTCCAAATCAAAATCTGATTTCATTTTTGAATTCCTCATACCCTAATTAGCTAAGGGTGAATTTTTGAGAATTTTTGGAGCTCATTTGGCCCAAAATTGGATTTAGAATATTTAAGAATAATTATATATTATTTAATTAGATTTAATTTTAATTAAATTAAATTTTAATTAAATTTTAAAGGCGGGATTTGCTGTCGGGACCGCTGTAGATCCGCTGCGGGGTCCCGACAGCAGCGCACGCATTATTGCCACCCGATGCGTTAGCACACATCCTGGCGCAAGCCATCGAATGGCGGGATCTCCTCCGTGTTAAGATTAAATCGTAGGCGTTGAATCCATTGCGCATATTCAACGGTTACGATTCTATCCCATTAAGTAACGCATCAGAGTTGTTCGAGACCAACGATCGTTCCATCAGACGGCGGAGATGAACCTGAGCACTATGGATTGTCTCCCTCGCCTCGCCAGTCTGTGTCTGGTCCCCCCCCTCCCCGATAGCCAGGATCCTCCCTAATACGTGGCAGTACGAGAAATTCACCGAATTTCCTCTCCTCTGTGCGTTCGTCTGGTCGGCTGCCTTCTCCCCAAATTGCCCATAGCCGTTGGCCCGAGCCATTCCCTTCGGCCCGAGCCTCTCGCCCTTGCCCGAGCTCTGAAAACCACCCCCATAGCTCCTTGAGGCCTATAAATACCCCCAGCGATTCACAGTGAGTCCCTTTGCTCACTGTGAACCCTCAATTTCCCTAATTGAAGCCTTTGGAGCTCCCGTCTTCCTCGGTGAATTCCAGCATTTCTGAAGCTCAAACCACTGATAGAGGGCCTGTCTGGTGTTCAGACCCCCTGTGAAGCTTCGTCTGCTATCCAGGAAGCTCCAGCGCACCTCAATTTCCCTCGGCTAAGCCTGCAGCCCGACTTGAGGTACAGCCTTTCCCCATGGAAATTTCTTCAAGCTCCGTTTGGTTTCTGCCCTCTGAATGAGCTCTAGATGACATCTAGGTTACCTTAGCCACCTAGAAACCCAATGTGATTGTCGCCTGGGGCTAAGCTAGCTCGAGTCGATCGTATCGATCGACTGAGCTAGCAGCCGAACCAATGGCTGAGTTCGAGTAAGGACCCAGTAATTGGCTGCGCCTCAAGTTAAGATAGGTTGGGGGTTTGTCGCATCTTGTCTCCCTGAACGTGTAGGGATCAAACCCTGGTCGAATCGAGGCCTCTGTGAGGAGAATTTCCCCCTCACTGTCGGCCTGAGATGCCCATATCGAAGGCGTCTCGGTCGAGTAGCACCCCGTCGATCCAGAGGGATCCAGATGGGGGTTCTTGGTCCAATCGACACGTCTTGACTCAAGGAACATGTAGGCATCAAGCCGAGCCACCGTCGTCATCTGTACGCCGAGAATTTTAGTGCCGAAGTTCGGCGGGCTCAGGGCCCGTCGAGAGGAAGAAGATGTAGTCATGGGTCCTGGACCGGGCTGACCCGTGACCCGCACCTTTTGATTTTGGGCTGTGGCTAATTAAATAATTATTGGATCATATTTTCTATGGTTACGAATTAAATTAACTGAAACCTATGATTCCAATTTAAATAAAAATACAAATTAAATTAATTAAATAACTTTAGTTATACAAATCCAATTTGTATGATCCAATATACCATTTGAATCAGAAAAATTCAAGGAATCTAAACATAAAATAAAATCTCAGATCCACTGGTTAGATTAAAATTTATTTGTCAAAATCTTTGCTGTCATTAATTAAATCATATAAAATTATTTAAGTATCCAATTTATGAGGTTAAGGGCTCTGATTGCTCCTTGTACCCTAAGGAACAATATCAGACCCTTAAATTTAATTTTGGATAATTATCCTTCTTAATCACTCCTTAATCACCTTAAATAAGGATTAGTAAAATTAACCCTAATAAGCCTTTGATTTGGATGGAAGTTGTTCCTAATGTCATATTAGGTCTATATTAGCCTAAGTATAAGGTTGGATTGCCCTAAGGATGCTCAAATTTACTAATCACCCGAATTGGCTTAATTAAGTAATTAGTGTTAATTAACCTTAATTAAGGGGTCAAAATCTGAGACGAGGGTGTTTCTCACTTCATTAATCAATATGAAACACATTAAGACAGATTTGGATCAATTTGGATAAGTAAACCCTAACATCCCAATTCTTGCCTTAAGAGGGGCATTTTGGTTATTTTGACCAAAATATATTTAAATGCTCCTTAAAGCTTGGAAATTTCAGTAAACTACCCTAAGTTAGATTAGAAATATTCCCTGAACTCTTAGCTTAATAATAATGTGAATGGGATCAATGACTTAAGAAATCTTCAATTTAGCCCTAATTAAGACACTTAGATCTTAAGTGACCCTAAAGAAGTCACTTAAGCTTAGCCTTAAATTTAATCCTTTCAATTATCAAAACCACTTTGATAAGTTCAATTTAGTTAACTTATGAGTTTAAAATTCTAAAAGAAATAATAATGGAAAATCCTAAGTTAAAATCTAGCTTAATGTCTAAAGTGATCAAACCTCAGATCCTTAGATCTTAAGTAGCCCTAACAAGATCAATATGAGTTTGATGTTTAACCTAATACTTAAAATTGTCAATTTTAGCCTTAATAAGCTCCATATAGTTTAAATATGAACTTAGATTTTATAAGAATCACAAATGAAAGCTCTTAAGATGAAACTCTAATTTCGAGATCTAAAGTGATTAAACCTCAGATCTTTAGATGTTAAGGTCTTAGATTTAGATTTTTAATTTAAAATTGAACCATCTCCAATTGAAATTCTTTAATGATTGATTATTTAATCCTTTGAAACTTTCCATGTGGGTATAGGATGATTCAACCTATAAGATAATGAAATTACCTTAAAGATTGAATATAGATCTTAGATTCTCAAGTTCTTAATCGATTGTTTTACCTTATAATCAGTATAATAGCCTTTCACTAAGTTCGTAGTTCCTGAATCTTTCAGCTTATAGGATCATTTACCTTTAATTTGGGTAATAAGTGTGAACCCTAGATCCTAGTTAGGATATAACCTTTGATTTAGGATTTGAACTCAACATAGGGTTTAAGTTCTAAATCCTTAAATCTTGATTTACTTAATCAAGATTTGGGTAAGAGAGTAAAATATAAATAAATTAGGTCGTTAATTTACTTATTCAAACCATATAGTCATTACATGATTTTGGATTTGAACTTGTTAATTTCAAATATTAACTTTAAGGACGCAAATCTGAGATTCTACTCGATAGCTGGATATTGGAGATCCTAAACTTGTACCTTCTCAGAGTAGTTAGTTTTGGAAATTAGATAACACCAGATATCACATAGTCGAGATTGAGTCTCTTGCTACTTTGACTAGATTGCTTTGCTTACCTTGGTTATTGAACCTTATTCCTTGAGCATAATAGGAAAACTTAGGATATGGATGATATATCCTAAGTTAGTATTTGAATTGCATATCATTCAGTTTTGTCTTATTTGTAGTTGGTAGAATATGTCCTAGCTTAGTCTGCCTCTTCAGTAGTAGTATTATATAGATTGGACTCAGACCTAGCATATTTGGATGGCTAGGCTAAGGATTGATTGATTGATATTGGAGGCCCTGTGTGGCCTATTGGCTGGTATGGCAGTACTGTGTCTTAGGCTTATTGCTACTTTAGCTGGATTGTATTATTTTCTAATTTGCTTTGCCACATGCTTCAGTGGCCTTATTTTCAGTATTTGCACACTTTGCCACATGTCTCAGTGGCTTTATATTTCATAAATTACTTTGTTCTTGCCACATGTCTCAGTGGACTTTATGTTCTTTTCATGCTCATAACTAGCATGTTGTATGTATACTCATACTTACTTATATATATTTTGGCATGTTTAGGATGCTAGAATTGCACATTTTCAGTACGTGTGTTCTTTTATATACATGGCATATGTTAACACGATCATAAGCATGTTAGATTTAGAATTGTATTGTAGTTGCTGTTTCTTTTAGCTTTTAGCCTCACCTTGTTTATTTTACATTGTATGCTGGCTATAAATGGATAGTTTATAGTTACCCCTTTCTTTTATAGCTTGTTGCATATTTTACTACTTGCATGTTTAGTTAAATTAAAATGTGATATCTTTAAAATATTCACTTTATTAAAATAACCTAAAATGTACTTAGACAATTGTCTAACTGTAACTTTTTTGTTTTGTTGGCTGGGGCCCTGGCATTTGTCATACCGACAAATGTTAGATTCAGATGTGTTCGTGGGCAGTGTCGCAGAAGAGGAGCAGGTTCAGGAGGAGGATCGTGCTGCTGCTGATTAGATAGTTATTATATTTTCATTTCAGAGAGATTGAGAGACATTTTCATTTTCTTTAAACTTCAGTTTGTAATAATTAATTCTGCATGTATTTTATTTCTACATTGTGATGAGTTACTACATTGCATTCTCTTTTCCTACTATGTATACTTATGGATGTTACTCTATTATTCATTGTTTCTGCTACTTTGATATTTGTATATTGAAGATGTTATAGTACTTGGTGACGAGTCCTTGACTTAAGGCAGGTTGGGTTTACCTAACTTTACTTAAGTTGGGGATTTGCCACAGTTGGAGTACCGTACTTCCTTATTGTCAGTACGGGGGGCCCCACAGATATGAACATATACAAAGCACGTGAAAATTTTGGGTGGGATGGTGAAGATAAGATGAGTAGTCAAAAAGAATTTTAGCAGTGTTTGACAATGTGTTTGGAATTTTAGTGCCCTAGATGACATCTATTGATGAGGTAGGCTACCGTAAGGACAGCTTCCCCCCAAAAAAATTTTGAAACATTTGTGGAGAACATTAGCAATCTAGATACCTCTAACAAATTCATATTTTTCCTTTTAGCAATTCCATTTTGTTGCGGGGTATAAACACATGAACTTAAGTTGATTAGAATTGGGTCTGAATCATATTTTTAAAATTTTTGAAAATTTGACTTATTTTAGATTTTTCTTTCATGAGGAATACCTTAGCTAATCTAGTGTGATCATCTATGAATGAGATAAACCACCTAGTACCAGTTATATTTTTTTTTTCTTGAAGGACCCCAGATATAGCTATGAATCATTGAGAATGAACTAGACTCTTTAAAGGGTTGGATGGGAAAATGAGAATGGAATTATTTTGATAATTGACAGATTTCACACTCAAAGGATTTTGAATTTTTATTAAATAATGAAGGAAATAAATACTCGACATACATAACATTGGGACTACCTAAGAGATAATGCCACAATATAATTGCACTATCGTTATTTTGATATGAAACCGAAAAAGACTTACTACCAATTGACATTTGATGTTATTCTTGTGGATCATGGTGCTCCTTAAGGATATATAGTCCAAAGCATTCCTCAATATTACCAATCGTCTTCCCTGAATCCAAATCCTGAAATTCACAGTGAATGGAGGAAAAATTAGTAAAACACCTCTTTTCCATAGTGAGTTTACTTGTTGACAATAGATTACAATCCAAGTTAGGAACATGGAGATCAGAGTTGAGAGTAATATCCCTTAATAGCACAACTGAACATGCACCGGTAACCTTTAATAGTGAGCCATATGCTATTCGGACTGTTAAATTATTTTGACATGAGCTATATGTATCAAAAATTGTCGCATCTCCTGTCATATGATTAGATGCTCCTGAGTCCATGATTCAAGGTTTTTTACATTTCTTATCGACAGTGAAGGTACTCAAAAAATTATCTTTGTGAGCCAAGGTTCCATAACCAATGACCTGGTTGGAAGAAGAGCTAGTTTGTGACTGTACTGACATAAGAGGAGAGTAGTTTCTGAAGCATCTCCATTTGCTCCTTATTTAAAGGGCTAGTTTTAGGTTGTGGTAATTGGTCATCGGTAGCCGCATATTTTCCTCATCCTTCTTTCTCAAGTGGTTGATGTGGCTTCCAATCTACTGGCTTTCCATGAATCTTCCAGCAAGTTTCTTTTGAGTGTCCAGGCTTTCTGCAATGATCACACCAAGGTCTGCCTCCTTTAATTTTTTGATGATTGTCAAAAAGAGCAAATTGAGTCTTAAGAGCCGAGCTTTCTGCCATATTCAGTTGCTGATGGGATCCCATCATGAGATTTTTCTGACTTTCTTTGCGACGGACTTCAGAGCATGCCTCTCTAAGGCTAGGTAGAGGTTTTACTCCCATGATTCTTCCTTTGATTTCATCAAAATTTTTGTTCAAGCCTAATAAAAATTTAAACACATGTTTTGCTTCAATAATCTTTTTATACAACAAACCATCAGTGACACAATTCCAGTTATGAACCTCAAACATATCAAGTTGACGCCATAGACGAGTAAGAGTATTGAAATATTCAGTTACCATAAGGTTTCCTTGACGCAAATTGTGGAGGATGCCTTTAATCTGGGTGATTTCAGATGTGTTTTATTTGTATGAGAAAGTTTCTTTTGCCATATCCCAAATTTTTTTGGCAGTATCAAATGACAGGAAATTTTTGCCAATGTCAGTGGTCATAGAGTTGACTAGCCAGGACATGACCATATTATTTTTTGCTATCTACTTTTTGTAGGTTGATGATGTGGTTTCTGGTGTCGCCAAAGCTCTGGTGATGTGGTCATCTTTCTCCTTCCTCATATAAACATTATTATGGATTGAGACCATTGCAAATAATTTTTCCCATTCAATTTATGGGCTGTGATTAGAAGATGAGAGGTTTCCATCTGATGAGATGATGAAGATGATGAGATGATGTTTTCCGAAGTAGAGGAGGATGAGTTGGTAGCCATTCTAAAGGCTGGACTATATTTAGGCATAAACTAGATGAATGAATTGAGTATGAGAAAAAAAACTGACTAAAGATGAAGATAATGAGACAGGATTAAACCTGCTCTGATACCATGAAGATATTTGAAGACTAAAATATGAAGAAACACAGAGTCAATTCATTATATTATTTTCCTTTTATAATGAAAGAAAGCATAAATAAATAGCCTACAGATGTGAGACAATTTTGGAATGGTGCACTATCCCTGGATGGAATTTCACTTACATGGAAAGTGAATATACTATCTTGCTAGAATTACTCCTAAATTAATTATAATAAAGGCTGTACTAATTTAGGAAGTGAATATACTAGCTTAATAGAATTACTCCTAAAAAATTATAATAAAGGTTGTACTAATATAAGAAGTGAATATACTATCTTGTTATAATTACTCTTAAATTAATTATAATAAAGGCTATACTAATTTAAGGAAGTAAGAAAAAAAGGATGCTATACATGGAGTGGAAGGGGTGACGTGGGCTTGATTTCCAACATATATACATAAATAAATAAAAAAAGAAAATTGCAGAAATGAAAATTGCATAAATTAGAAAATATTTACATATATAGAAAAAAAAAGAAAATGACAAAAATGAAAATATAATAATAATAATAATAATAATAATATTAATAATATTAATATTAACTTTAATAATAATAATAATATTATTATTATTATTACAAGAAGAAGATGAAATACAAATAATAGAAAATATTTCATTTTTTACTCTATATTGGCGTTGATGATGATTTACTAGAGGTTGGTGGGGGAAATTGTGGTGGCTGAGGAAGAGAGGGAGGAAGTAGAGGGAGGAGAGGAGTTGAGAGGGGAGCGTGGGAGGAGAGGAGTGGGGGAGGGATGTAGAAATGGGGTGGGGGTACATTTATAAACTTATTTTTTATTAATTAATTATTTTCTCTCTCATCCATTACTTGGATGAGATGTAAGAGATAAAATTTGTCATAATTGTTGAAGTGTTCAATTTGATCTTTTCTTCCTCCTTATTATCCCTTTTTCTCTCTCTTCTTTTGCTCTCTACTTTATCTCTCTTCTATTTCTTTTCTAGAAAATAACAAAACTTGACACGTAGGTGTATCTTGAGGAGAAAAATATACTCGCGCAAAAATAAATTTAGTTTGGAGCAATATTTTATTTTTTATTAATTTCTAAAGATAAAAATTTCAAAAATTAATTCTTGTCAATTTGGAGCTATAAATTTGACGAAATATTTTTGTAACCTTTTTATAATATTCTTAATCTAGCGACACTAAAATCGCTAAAATTTGGACTTGTATTTAATTTTCCCAATTTACTAAATTTAAATAATTTAAAAATTAATTCAGGAGTACTCATTATCTAGATTACTCTCAAACTTCCAACGTATTTTTAGTTTTCTATGATTTGAAGTCACTTAGGATCCTAATTTTTGAGTTTGGTTTAATCATAATTATCTTTATAACGACATTACATGAACTCTGGTTTGACTACGCCAATGAATGATTCACATGAGTTGTTTTCAATAGCAAAATCAGTGAAACTAGAATTCCTTATATTATCCCACTAATACACTGCTTCCTCTTGAAGCAGATGCATCGTAAGGCAGATAACTTTAGAGTTAGGGCATTAAATGATAGTGATATTCTTCTCCACATGTTTAAGCCAACTTGCTGTGTCCATAGGGGACAAAATCCCACTGAAAGTAGGAGGTCTAAGCCTCAAAAAATTGTGTAGAAGTTCATCAACAGAATGATGATGAGTGAACATGGTTGGAACTTTTAGAACAATAGTATAAGTTGCTAGAGTTTGAGCTGCAATCATCTTCTGAAATGCTATTGATTTTTGGGTCTAGTTTTTGATTAATACCTTCATCATGCCCCTTAAAGAGTTAATCTCTTTAGAGGTGCTGCTAGAATCAACAGTCATTTTAATGGGAGTGGTCATTGATGAGGATCTTGGATTCATTCTATTTATTGAACGAAAAACCATTATTTCAGATTGAGAAGATAAATAGAAAATGTTTTATCATTCAAGAACAATCATGCAATTTTCTTACTCATTAAACTTTTAAGATTTACAAAGGAAATACAAATGCAAATGATGAAATATAGAAATACAATAGCATGCTAAAGAAAGATGAAATCAACTCAAGATAGAACCACCAGAATAACTATTAAATCATATAGCATATTTAACAGTGAATGCAATACAAAAGTCAACATGTGTGATAGCACAATGCTCTCTCCTACACTTCCTTATGAATCTCCAGCTGATAGTATTCCACCAACTATTGGCTCCATCTTGTAGAAGAAAGACTAAAAGTTGAAATCAAACATGATCCAGACATTCGATAATATCTAAGGCTGAATTTACTCAATGTTACCACTTTTTGTCTTATATTGGAAAATAGAGCCCTCTAAAGGTTGGTTAATGTGGCGACCCCAATATTGGATAAGAAATTAACCCAACATTGGAGCGTCACCACAACATTTAATATTGAATTAGAAGGAAGCTAACCTAATTACTAGATGCTGTGTGGCCAAGAATCTTTGTGAGGGTGTTAAGTTAAGATGGGGAGAGGTGGAAGGAGAATGAAAGTATGTGAATAGAAGTAATTGCAAATACATGTAAGTAAAAAGCATTTGCAAGCAGAAAAGAAAAGAATCACATGTAATTAGAAGTTTACATGTAATATAGAAATATATATATTTTCATCCATCCATTTTCCAAACTAAGCATTTATATATGGAAATAATACCATCACAGAATAAGTAACAATAAATGAAGAAAGTTAATTATTGCAAACTTGTAATTAAAAAGAGCAATAGTAAAAGTTCACTCTCTCACTAGTAGGAAAATGTGCGAAAGCAGAATTTTAATATCTCCAAGTGCTAGGTCCAGCATTACTTGAATCAAAAAGCACTTGATCTATCATATTTTGGTATTTAAATATGATAGGATAAAGCCAATACAAGAAAATGAGTAGTTAGACTAAACAGTCTAAGCACATTTTAAGATTGGCTAGTATTTAAATTGATTGGATATCACAAGATAATTTACAATTTATAATAAGCAGCGGAGCAATAAAAGCATTCAAGTAGGGAAAGAAAATAAACATAACTGTAAAAAAAAATAGTATGAAAGAAGCTGAGTAAGAATACTCACTTGTATTATTATTCTAGCGTGCAACCAAAAAGAGTAAGGGTAAGACATCCTAAGTAAGGCTAGAAGCTACTGAAGTGCATTTGAAATTAAATGAAATGGAAGTAAATATGTGTTCAAATGGAAAAAATGCTAAGTAGTAAAAGAGATGCAGTGATTCATTTAAATGAAATTAAAGCAACATACACTACAATCTATATGAATTATAAGTAAGCAAAATACAGTACTGAAAATAGAAAGTGCAAATCATAGAAGTTAAAGGAAGTATCTTAGCCTCTTGGTCTAAGATATACATAGCCTAGGACTATAAAAAGTAATATAACTAAAAAGCTATGACGAGATCTTACAATCAATAAGATTATAAAAGAACTCATATTTTATTAATTGAAGTTATTTTATGAAAATACTCATTCTGCGGGCACATACAGAATGAAATGAGGAGTTAAGCACGTCTGCCTAACCGGTAAAGGAAAGCGAGGTTTCAAAGACTAATGTACACTCACATTCACCCTCTAAGAATATTAAGTCTCCTTATTACTCCTAATTAACCTGCCTCGGCCATCCAGCAATATCAAACCTCCATAGTTTTATGAAATTTTATTTATGCACAAATGTTGTATATATATGTTCAAGGAAATTAGACTCAAAGCTAAGCAAGCATTCAAGAAATTTCAAATAATTATAAACTATGTGATATCCAAAGTTGTCTAATTTTTAATTATCTACTTAAGTATTGGAGCTAATTAGACTCCCAAATGACTTAGAGATATTGATCTCTAGTCAAATGTAAGTAGTAATATAAGTAGTTGAAGTTTTAGAAAATAGTAGTTTAACTTAATTTATGAATGGCAAAATAATTTATAAGTATCATAATACAAATTGAAACTAGTTCAATTATCATCCTAAATCACTTGATTGAAATATGTTATTAAAATCAAGCCTTAGGAAACTAATTAATAAAAAGTGAATTTAAGGAATTATTATATTTCAAGAATTTGGAAATCAAAATTCTACATATTAGACTCATCTAATTTGATTATAATGGGAAGATTCTACCTAAATTAATCACTAATCTAGTTAAGATCAAGTAAGTAGAAATTTAAGCATATTGGAAAAGAAAGGAATGTAAACTACAAGTTCTATGTTTACTATAGGTTGTATGTTAAAGGAATCTATGAAATTTCTATACTATAATAATGAACTAAGGATTCATACATCAAATCCCTAAAGAACTTAAATGAGGATTTAAGAAGTAAAGGTGAAGTGAACTATGATACAATATAATTGCTAAGAATTAATTCTAATAGATTCATAAATTACAATCACACATGCAATATAATTAACTACACTAATTGGGTGCAAATCCTGGAGAAATAAGTTATAAACAAATCCTATAGTATTTCTCTTAAGGTTAAAAATCAAATCAAGTATTTTTGCTAAACACAAAAGCATTTAATTTATGTAAACTAAGTTTAAATCATGCAATTAAAATTGACATGGGAAGCAAATAATGTGACATGTTTGTCGTCCTAGGGTTTAAATATCTAAAATAAACATGAACGAAAATTATGAAGTTGGAAAATTACCTAAATTGAGGAGCCAAATAACTAAAATCTCTAATTATTGTCCAAATGGAATAATATACATATCAATGGAATTCTTATAGCATAAAGAGAAAAATGACACTAACTAGATTAAATTTGGATAACTTTAGGATTTTAGGGTTTAGGGGTGTCCTAATTAAGGTTAAAAAGTCATTACAAAATTCAAGGTTTAAATCTTAAATTAAATTGTCCTACACATTTTTGTGAGTGAAATGGACTATTGAAATGTCCAATTTGGACATGAATTAATCAAGTTATGCCACAATTAAGAATTAGGTTTAATTCATAATTAATTAATAATCCTAAAATAATGATTAATAAAATATACAACGAAACAAAATTTTAATGGCATATTAATAATCTACGCATTTTGCGATCGAAACGGTGTATAATTTTACATAATTTGGCCAAGTAATTTAGGAGATAAGATTGAAATAATAATTTCTATTTAATTTATTTAATTTATTTAATTTATTTAATTTTAATTACTTTAGTTTAAATCAATTTATTCACTTATCCTTAATTTTTGGCACCGATAATTATCACAGTTGTAACAACCCAAGTTGTTACCTTAGTCAATTAGGACTAATCTCAGTCATAATCATGATCCTATGTGTTAATCAAGTCTTTAGGAGTCAACCTCTAAGACCTAGTCTAAATCAGGAGTCAAAGAGATCGGATCCTGATTTTATTTTGAAAATCCAAAAACCCTAGAATTTGACCTATATAATGACCTCAAATCGAAAAATGGACTTCACCATTGCGCTCATTGCCCCCAAATTAACTAGGGGCGAAGTTTTCGTGTCAATCGGAAGTCGTCAAAATTTCGATGAATATTTTAATAATATTTAAATACCCCGTATATTGGGAAATTAAAATACTCGTCGGATCAAAAATCTAACCTCGCCGTTAAGTTCCTCACCCCTCAATTAGCTAGGGGTGGATATTTGAGAATTTTTGGAAATTAATTAATTAATTAGAATTAATTATTTTAAAAATTATGATTTAAATCAATTAGTTACTCAAATTATTAAATATTTATTTAAATAATTCTGCGGCTGTTAAGTTATCAACGCCGTCTGCTATTAATTGGCGCACCGTTTCCCTCTACCGTCGGATCAGACGCCTCATCTGAGTCATCTTATCATGCGATCCGACGGCTAGCCCTTCATCCTCCTCGCAGAAGTCACCGCGTGGATAGGCGGCATGCCCGCCGCCATGCTCGCCCACTCCCCATGCTCGAAGGCTTGGGAAGCTCCATCGAGGTCCCTTTAAACCTCCCTTCATGCGAGTAGTACAGGTTAGCATGATCAGGAACCTCCAGTCGGTTGAACACTCTCCTTCGTCTCTCTGCGAACACTAGGGCATCCGCGACCGTCCAAAATCAGGTACACTATCCTTGTACAATTTTACAAGAATTTTTGTGATACATAATTGAAAGCTTATTTTATTGCATAGATTTTAATAAGATAGTGTCAGATTGAACCTAATGTCGCTCAATCGAGCAAATCTCCATAAGCTTCTATAGTTCGAATGGTGTCCACCTCCACCCGAGCCCTAGTTAACTAGAGCTGACCCTTGCTGCCATCTCCAGCCGTCTCAAGCCTCAGGGTCAGAACCACCGTGAAGTTCCCTTCGAAACCTTTCCGATGGTGTGTGGTTTGATCCCTCCCTCCGCCATTTGGACCGTCGGCAATCGTGCCCTAGGAGCGTGCGATCGGGCGTGAGGCAGGGATTCTGTAACAACCCTAGGTTGTTACTTTAGATAAACTTAGATCAATTAAGCTAAACCAAGGCTTGATTTTGATTCCATTAAACTCAATGGGTCATTTATACCTAATCCTAGAAGTTTGGAATCATTTGGAGCTAAAATAGAAATTTGGTATTTTTGGCTATTTTTAAGCCCTGAAAAATATCTAAACTAATTTGATCACCAAATCAAAATCTGAGTTCATTTTTGAGTTCCCCACCCCCAAATTAGCTAAGGATAAAATTTTGGGAATTTTTGGAGGTCATTTAGTCACATTTTGGATTTAATTTTAATTGGTTTAATTGCTAATTAGGGTTTTAGACAATTCCTAATTGCAAATCTACCCTTCTCCAACGGTCGGCTCCTTCCCAAACCGCGGGCGCTATCTGGGCCGTCTGTTCCACGGTCTTGATCCAACGGCCCGCACCGTTAGACGGATCTGTCGAATCTCAGCCGTTCCGCGGTTCTGAGGTTCTATCCGACGGCACCTAGCCCATCCGCCTTAAGTATCGCCGAGAGCCGCTCGATCCTCAGATCTAATCTGACAGTCAATCTGTAACAACCCAGGTTGTTACTTTGGTTAATTAAGATCAATTTAAGTCTTAATTAAGGTTCTAAGTCACTTATTAAGTAATTTAGAACTCATCTCAAAAATCTGAGTCAAATCAGAAATTCTGGAAAATTTCAAACCCTAGAAATTGACTTTTTATTAAGACCTCAAATTGAAAATCTGACATTATCATTGCATTCAGAACACCCAAATTAGCTAGGGGTGAAATTTTGGATGCATTTGGAAGTCGTTGGATTTTTGGTGAATATTTTAATAATATTTAAATACCTCAAAATTCAAATTAATTAAATACTCGTCAAAATGAAAATCTGAGTGCGTTGTTGCATTCCTCACCTCTCAAATAGCTAGGGGTGATTTATTGGGAATTTTAGGAATTTGTTTAATTAGTTGAATTTAATTAATGAAATAGGTATAAAATAATTTAAATAATATTATATCCTTAAGTAATTAACGATTCCATTAAAATCCTAATCACGCCATCGCTCAAACCTCCATGCCGTCAACTGCGCGTGCAAAATTCTAACGACAATTGAGAGTCGTTCGATCGAAGATCGAACGGCTTTCGCTTTTCTTCCCGCGTCGCTCAGCCGAGCGTCTGGCGCGTGTCGCGAAAATGGCACGTATCGCTCGCAGCCCTCGCCAGATGGCTCGCTTCCCTCACCGCTTCTTAGCCGATGTATTAAACCATCTCCTCTTCTAATGGAGAGGTGGATGTTCTGCAGCATTTGAAATTGAATTGAATGCTCCGAGCGTGTGCGTCAAACCCTTCGTTGCCCGAGTACTTTGCCGCTGGATTTGAGGTACCTCTTCCTCGTTCAAATAAATTTCAATATTCCATTATGTTCGTGCAATTACAATTGTATTGATTAATTTCTTTAATTCAGTTAAACTCGAATGAATTGATCGAGTATTACTTCCATTCGCGAAGCATTCTGTTGAGGTTTATTAGGGTTCGAGATATTCTAGTTAGGGCATCGTGATTTAGGGTGCTAGAATGCTCTGAATACTATCGTCTAAGGCTCGTTAGGAAGGCCATGTTGTATTCTTGATTTGGCCATGCAGACCGAGGCCGATCACCACCGTGAAGTCGCCTGAATTGCGTGCCCTAGGAGTAGCCCCCGGTGCGTCTGTGAAGGAGAGGCGAAGGAAGGCGCTGGATCTCGGGTCGAAGCCACGTCGACTCGCCCGTATTGCGAAGGGTGGGTCCCACCTTTTTGACGCCATCGGGTCATCATACGCGGCCGACTCATCTCGTGGGTCCCAGCCGCTGAGTAATTTAATTAGATTCATTAATCAATGATTACTTAAAAATCATAATCTAAAATTAATTATTTAAATAACAAATGTTTAAACACTCATATCTTTAAACCTATTGCTCCAAAATATTGAAATTATAGGTCATTTTGATCAGCAGGAAAGGAGGAATATTTTGGAAATATAAATTTTATATTTGGACCTATATTTAGCATAATGATATTTGGATCCCTAATTAAGCCCTAAATGTCCTAAATTTTTATTTAACTATAACTTTGTGCACACTAATCCAAACATACCTAATATGGGTCTTAAACTGATCAGAAACCCTAAGGATTAATTTAGTAGTGTTCACTTTGCTGATTGGATTAGTTTTAGACTAATCACATTTAGGACCTAACCCTAATTACCCTAATTAGACCTAGAACTTCAACTTCAATTGACCATAACTTGGTTAATAGAGCTCCAAATTAGATGAATCAAATATCAATTTAGATTAGAAGAACCTAATTAATAGTAATCTGTAAAAATATTTAGGATCCAACTGTTAGATTTGCTAATTACTCCTAATTATTCTAAATCTTGATTAGTAAATATTAGCAAATTTAGTAACCCAAATTGAGTGATTTAAGTTTTAGAGGACTCATAGAGTCATTTAGAATCTAGCTGTAAGGTTGGATTAGTGTTTGAGTGATTAATTTTATTAATCACTCACTAATCACCCTAAACCCTAATTAGATCATAACTTAGTCAAATTAGATCCAAATTGAGTCTATAACATGTCATTGTGATCAGTGGACTAATTGTAAACCATAGCCACTAATTTAACTCAACTTGGACACTAATTGACAAAGTTAGGATTTAAACCTTAATTAAGAATCCCTTAATTATCCTTTTAACCCTAAACTTGTATTGGCCATAACTTGGCCAATACTTATCAAAATTTAATAATTTTAGGTTCTATGGAAACCTTAGAATATAACCTACAGTAAACTAACATAAAAATAATATGTCATTAGGGTAAAATTGCTAATATGGCCTTATAGGTCAAATTCCTAAATTTGACCTTATAAGGTTTAATACTTAACCAAAATTAATGATCTTACTGTCTAAACTCATATTAGAAAGTAAGTAATTATTCCACTTTGTTAAAATTCAGAATTTAACCCTAATTCATAAAGATGAGATTTAGACCCTTGAGTAGGGGCAAAATGGTAATTTTGCCCAAAGTTAGGGTTTAACAATTTTAAAGCCCTAAAATCACATTCTAAACATTTCAACCAGTACATAAAGTGATTTAGGATAGAAATTAGATAATTTCAAATCTTAATTTGTTTTTGATAAAAAACTCATTTTAAAGTCCTTAAGGAAATTTCCCAAGTAAAATTGTGAGTGTTTCTCCTTCCTTAAGTCTTTATAACATTACTTAGGATGTGTGTCATGAGAGATACTCTTAGAAATTAGAGCCTTAATTCCTAGGAATAGGAATAGATCTTAAGTTAGAATTTATCTGTTGAGTAAATTGGGTGACTCAATAGATAAAACCTTGAGTTTATTAGTTTATAGATTTTTCTTAGTTTATTAAATGACTATTTGATCTTTAAACTTTAGAATTAAGTATAGAAATCTATCATAATGAATTGATTTATCATTAGGATTTGCCCTAACCTAATCAGTGAGATTTGGGTTCTAAACTTTAGACCTTTAGATACACCATATGGATTAAGTGATTTAAATTCCATATTTGGAATTTAATTCTTAATCTTTTCATCTTGATTTGATCAATCAAGATGAGGTTGGGACTCTTAAAATCATTAAAATAGGATGTTTGACTTATTATTTACCTCGTATAGTCGATATTGATTTGATAAGATTAGAACCTGATCAGTTCTAATTATTTTTCCAACTTGTAAGGTCGTGAATCTGAGTTACACTCGATAGTAGGATCTGGAGATCCTGAACTTATGTAACTTAGAGTAGATAGAATGATTAAATTAAATAACAAATGGATATTACTTGTGTCCTAGAAGAGTCTCTTGCTCACCTTGAATTGATGCTTTGCATACCTTGTTTTGAGCCTCTTACCTTGTGCACATATATTGGACATAGAATATTTGATAAATATCTCATGTTAATTTTGAATTGCATACATATCATTCATGATTGATCGATGTTTTCAGTTTTTCAATAAGTTGTGACCTAACTAGTATGCCTCTCCAATCCTTGAGTCCGGCATAGTACGCTGGTTTGCTACTGTCGGTAAGTCTATCCATGCCTGGTTGAAATAATTCCCAGGATGGCGAGAAATAGATTTTGCACTCATATGACCTTATTAGTCAGGATTGGATATGGTGAGTACTAGTTGAGGGTGGTTTTCTATTCAGTGATTATTCAGTGCAGTACTTTATGCCTTAGCCCATCAGGCTAAGAGGTTTCAGTGATATTCAGTTCAGAGCTTCTACCTTAGCCCATCAGGCTAAGTGTTACTTTCTTTACTTGCAATTTGAGTGGCTTGAATAGCCAAGTCAATTTTTAGTATTGATTTACTATTTTATTTTATATATTTTACGTTTTAGCATTACTTTTACTTACAGTTTTCCTGCACTTTCCTAGCCTCGTTTCTATATAGGATGCTAGTCTTACTTTCTGTTCTCATATGCATATATAGGGTGTTGGTTATGTTTTCAGTTTTATAATGTTTTACATGTTCAATTACTGTTATGTCACTTAGCATAAGTCTGTTTTGATCATAAGCATGTTTAGGATGTATTTTCTTTACAATTTTGTTTAGTCTTCTTTTGCTTATTTGACCTTATTATAGTTGCTTGGAGAAGGTATATTCTTACTTCCTAGTTGATTTAGTTATAAACTATTTGTTTATAACTTTATACTATTCTTTTCTTACGCTTTCTGCACCTACTTGCTTGTTGTACTGGTTTATAGTGATATTCAGTTAATTTAAATAAACTTTTACCCTAAATTGTACTTAGACAATAGTCTAACCAATTTTTCTTTTGTTGGCTGGGGCCCTACCATTATGAAACTGATAATGGTAGGTTCTGAGTTTATTAAAGCAGTTGATCCAGTGGGGAGCTTGCCATTGGAGGAGGAATCCATGCCTGAAGACCCTTAGATTTAGTTTCCTTTCTGCTTGTGAGATTGAGAGTTTTCTTTTCAGTTCTTTAAACTTATTAAAATGTTGTAATAATACAGGTTAATTATTTCTTTTCAGCTCTTTTCTTATTCTGGATTATTGTATTGTATGGATGGATGTTGTATTTTATGCTTCTGCGCTTTCTACATTTTCTTATATGATTCATTTAGTAAGTTATTTACTTTATGAATGACAAAGTCCTTAGTTAAGTTGGATTAGAATGTATGTCTAATCCAATTCTAAGTGAGGACCTTGTCATTTGGTAACCCCTTCCCCGTAATCATGTTAACTTAAGAGTTAACAAGACCACGGCGGGGCAGGGTCGCCACACGAGGACGTTAGATGTCGGGAGATCAGGGCCGTTCCGCGTCAACCAACGATCCATCTTCTTCCCTAACTCACGCTCGACAGCTGAATATTCCCCGTACTGCCACATCCTCCAGCCGGTCTGCCACTCCCGCTCCACGTCAGGAAGACCGTTGCAGCCTTGCCCTAGCCTCCCAAGCAATACCAGCCAAGCTTGAGGCCTGGTCCACCCCAAATGGGGAAATTGAGGGAACCCCTCGGGCTGAGCCATTCTTCCCAGCCCAAGCATTGGTGTCCTTCCCTAAAGCCTATAAATACCTCTGGGAATTAACAGTGAGTCCCTTTGCTGAAGCTCTACTGGAGTCCCGTCTCCCCCGGCAAATTCTAGGAATTTCAGAAGCTTTGAACCGCTGATAGAGGGCCCGTCTAGTGTTCAGACTCCCTGTGAAGCTCCGTCTGCTGTCCAGGAAGCTCCAACGCACCTCAATTTCCCTCGGCTAAGCCTGCAACTCGACTTAAGGTACAACCTTCCACCATTGAACTTCCCTTAAGCTCATTTCCATTCTATCCTTCTGAATGAGCCCTGGATGTCATCTAGGTTACCTTAGCCATCTAGAAACCCAATGTGATTGTCGCCTGGGGCTAAGCTAGCTCGAGTTGATCGTATTGATCGACTGAGCTAACAGCCGAGCCAATGGCTGAGTCCGAGTAAGGACCCAGTGATTGGCTGTGCCTCAGGTTAAGATAGGTTGGGGGTTCGATGCGTCTTGGCTCCCTGAACGTGTAGGGATCGAGTCCCGGTCGAATTGAGGCCTCTGTGAGGCGAATTTTCCCCTCATAATCGGCCTGAGACGCCCGTATCGAAGGCGTCTCGGTCGAGTAGCACCCCATCGATCCAGAGGGATCAAGATGGGGGTTCTTGGTCCAATCGACGTGTCTTGACCCAGGGAACGTGTAGGGATCAAGCCGAGCCACCGTCGTCGACTGGGCGCCGAGAATTTCAGCGCCGAAGTTCGGCCGGCTCGGGACTCGTCGAGAGGAAGAAGACGAAGTCTTGGGTCCTTGGGCCGGGCCGACCCGTGCCCACGCGGTTCTGATTTTGCGCCGCGCCTATTTAATAATTATTGGATAGCATTTTTAATGATTGCGAATTAAATTAATTAGATCCTATAGTTTTAATTTAAATAAACATTCAAATTAAATTAATTAAATAACTTTAGTTATACAAATCCAAATATTATGATCCAATATACCATTTGAATCAGAAAAATTCAAGGAATCTAAATATAAAATAAAATCTTAGATCTAATGGTTGGATTAAAATTTATTTGCCAAACCTTTTCTATTTTTAATTAAATCATATAAAATTAATTGATTGTCCAATTAATGAGATTAAGGGCTCTGATTGCTCCTTGTACCATAGGGAACAAATTCAGACCCTTAAAGGTAACTTTGGATAATTAATTCTCGTAATCACTCCTTAATTACCCTAATCAAGGATTAGTGACTTAAACCTTAATTAAGCCTCTAATTTGGGTGGGGGTTGTTCCAAATATCATATTAAGCCTATTATAACCTAAGTATAATGTTGATTTCCCTAGAGTGCCTTAATTTCACTAATCACTCTAATTGACTTAATTAAGTGATTAGTGCTAATTAAGATTAATTAGGTCATCAAAACCTAAAATAAGTGTGTTACTCACTTCAGTAATCATTATGAAACTTATTAAAATAGATTAGAAGTGATTTGGATAACTAAACCCTAAAGTCCCAATTTTAGCCTTATAGGGGCATTTTGGTCATTTTGACCAAAATAGGCTTAAATGCTCCTTAAAGCTTAGAAATTTCAGTGAACTATCCTAAGGTAGATTAGAAATGTTCTCTGAACCCTTAGACTAATAGTAATGTTAATGTGATCATTAATTCAAGGAATCTCTATTTAATCCCTAATTAAGACATTTAGATCTTAAGTGATCTTATGAGAGTCATTTGGCATTAATCCTTGAATCAAATAATTGAGATGATTAAAATACCACCCTATTAAGTTCAATAAGGTTAACCTAAGAGTTAAAGCTTAAAAGAAATGTAGTTGGTAACGTCTGAGTTAAAATTTAGCTTAAAGTCTAAAGTGATCAAACCTTAGATCCTTAGAACTTAAGTAGCCCTAAAAAGGTCAATATGAGTTTAATGTTAATCTAATGCTTAAAACTATCAATTTCAACTTTAATAAGCTCCATTTAGTTTAACTATAAACTTAGATCCCAAAAGAATCACAAATAAAAGCTTTTATGACAAAACTCTAATTTAGAGATCTAAAGTGATCAAACTTCAGATCTTTAGATCTTAAGATCTTAGACTTAGATCTTCAATTTGAAATTGAATCATCTCCAATTGAAATTCCTTAATGATTGATTGTTTAATCTTTTGAAACCTTCCATGTGGGTATAAGATGATTCAATCAATAAGATAATAAAATTATCTTAAAGATTGAATATAGATCTTAGATTCTCAAGTTCTTAATTGATTATTTCATCTTATAATCAGTAGAATAACCTTTCAATAAGCTCTTAGTTCTTGGATCCTTCAGCTTATAGGATTCTATACCTTAAATTTGGGTTGTAAATGTGATTGCTAGATCCTCATTAGGATATTACCTTAGATTTAGGATTTGCACTTAACATAGGGTTTAAGTTCTAAATCCTTAAATCTTGATTTACTTAATCAAGATTTGGGTAAGAGAGTAAAATATTAATGAATTAGGTCATTGATTTACTTACTTAAAACATATAGTCGTCACATGATTTTGGATTAAAACTTGTTAAGTTCTAATATTAACTTTAAGGACATAAATCTGAGATTATACTCGATAGTTGGATATTGGAGATCCTAAACTTGTACCTTCTCAGAGTAGTTAGATTTGAAAATTATATAACATCAGATATCACATGAGTCTAAATTGAGTCTCTTGCTTACCTTGATTAGTTTGCTTTGCATACCTTGGATATTGGGCTTCATTCCTTGAGTATAATAGGAAAACTTAGGATATGGATGATACATCCTAAGTTAGTATTTGAATTGCATATTACTTCAGTTTTATCTTGTTTGATGTTGGTAGAATATGTCCTAGCTTAGTCTGTCTCTTCAGTAGTAGTATTGTATAGACTAGACTCAGACCTAGCATATTTGGATGGCTAGGCTGGGGATTGATTGATTGATATTGGAGGCCCTGTATGACCCATTGGTTGGTATGGCAGTACTATGTCTTAGGCTTATTGCTACTTTAGCTAGATTGTATTGTTTTTCTGACTTGCTTTGCCACATGCTTTAGTGGCCTTATTTTCAGTAATTGCTTGTTTTGCCACATGTCTTAGTGGCTTCATATTTCATAGATTGCTTCGCTTTTGTCACATGTCTCAGTGGCTTTATTATTCTTTTCATGTTCTTAACTAGCATGTTGTATGTATACTCATATGGTTTATTTATATATATATTGGCATGTTTAGGATGCTAGAATTGCACATTTTTGATACTTGTGTTTCTTTTATATACTCAACATACGTTAACATGATCATAAGCATGTTAGGATTAGAATTGTATTGTAGTTGCTGTTTCTTCTAGCTTTTAGCATCACCTTATTTATTTCGCAGTGTATGCTGGCTATAAATGGATAGTTTATAGTTACCCATTTCTTTCATAGCTTGTTGCACCTTTACTGCTTGCATGTGTAGTCAAATTGAAATGTGATATCTTAAAATGTTCAGTTCATTAAAATAGCCTAAAATATACTTAGACAATTGTCTAACTGTAACCTTTTTGTTTTGTTGGCTGGGGCTCTGGCATTTGTGATACTAATAAATGTCAGATTCAGACGTGTTCGTGGGCACTGTCGCTGAAGAGGAGCAGGTTCAGGAGGAGGATTGTGCTGATGCTGTTTAGTCAGATCTTTGTATTTTATTTCAGTGAGATTGAGAGACATTTTTATTCTCTTTAAACTTCAGGTTGTAATAATTATTTCTGGATGTATTTCATTTATGCATTATGGTGAGTTACTATACTGCATTTTCTTTCCCTACTATGTATGTTTGTGGATGTTACTCTATTGTTTATTGCTTCCGCCACTTTGATACTCATATATTGATGATGTGATAGTACTTGGTGACAAGTCCTTAGCTTAAGGCAGGTTGGGTTTACCTAACTTTACTTAAGTTGGGGATTTTCCACATTTGGAGCATCGTACTTCCTTATTGTCAGTATGGGGGGCCCCACAGATTCAAATGGGTCTTCGGGTCAGGCCGGGTCAACCCGGACCCGACCCACGTGCAATTTTGCTCGGGTCGCTGGCGTGGCCGTGGGCCCCCCTGCGTCAGTGCAGTATGCTGCTAAACTCTATGCAAAATTTTCTAAATGCGAATCCTGGCTAAGTTTCGTAGCTTTCTTGGGCTATGTTGTGGATGCTCAAAGAATCCGAGTAGATTGATAGAAAATAAGTGCAATTCAAGACTGGGTACAACCCAAGATAGTAACAGATATAAGAAGCTTTTTGGGCTTAGCAGGGTACTATAGAAAATTTGTTAAAGGTTTTTCTCAAATTGCATCTCCATTGACAAAACTCACTCAGAAAGCTCTTCCATTTGTTTGGAGTTTTGAATATGAGAAAGCATTTCAAACATTAAAAGTAGCACTTTCTACTGCTCCAGTGTTAGTTCTACCCAAAGAAGGCTTGAACTATCAAGTATATACTGATGCTTCAGGAACTGGATTACATTGTGTTTTAATGCAAGAAAGAAAAGTGATTGCATATGCTTCACGATAATTAAGGCCACATGAGAGGAATTATCTAGTGCATGATCTAGAACTTGCTGCAGTAATTTTTGCATTGAAAATATGGCATCATTATTTGTATGGTATTCAATGTTCTATTTTCACTGATCATTAGAGTTTAAAATACATCTACACTCAACACGAATTGAATTGCCACCAAAGGAGATGGCTTTAATTGATTAGTGACTATGATTTTGATATTCAATATCACTCGGGTAGAGCAAATATGGTGGCAGATGCCCTCAGTCGTTGTACAACATTATTAGTAATGATTGCTGCAAGTTCATTAACAAAAGAATTCCAAGGGATGGAAATTGTTCCTATTCATGGTGATGTGATGAGCTGAATATTAACTAATATCAATATAGAACCCACTTTTCATAGAGATGTTTCTATCTCTCAAACTAAAGATGATGAATGCTTAAAGTTCAAAATAAATATTGAAGGCGGTCTCCGTCATGATTTGCAATTGCACGGGATAGTGATCTATCAAGATAATCGTATATGGATTCCCAAGTCAATGCATCAAGAGATTATTATAGAAGGCCATAATTCAGGTTATTAAGTCCACCCAGGGAGCACTAAAATGTATCAAGACTTGAAGAGATCATTTTGGTGGCCCAGTATGAAAAAGAGTATGGCAGAATTCATGGCAAAATGTCATACTTGTAATCTCGTTAAGGCAGAACATCAAAGACCTGGAGGACTTCGTAATCCTCTATCTATTCCAGAATAGAAATGGCTTGATATTTCCATGGATTTTGTTATGGGTTTACCCAAGTCTAGATCAGATGTCGATTCTATTTGGGTCATAGTTGATCGATTAATCAAATTGGCCCATTTTATTCTAATGAGACAGACATATTTTGTGGAAAGGCTGGCAAAGTTATGTATTAGAGAAATTATTAGACTCCGTGGCATTCCAAGATCAATTATTTTAGATCATGATAGTAGATTCACTTCTAAGTTCTAGATTGCAGTACATCAAAATTTGGGCACTACATTGGCTATGAGCACTGCATTTCATCCACAAATAGATGGACAAACAGAATGAGTTAACCAAATTCTTGAAGATCTTTTACGTCTATGCATTCTGGATTTTGGTGGTTCCTGGGAAGACCACAATCCTCTTGTAGAGGTTTCCTACAATAAAAGCTATCAAGCAAGCATTTGTATGGCACCTTATGAAGCATTATATGGGAGAAAATGTAGCACTCCGCTTGCTTGGACTGAGACTGGTAGTGTACAGCTTTTTGGATCTGACTTAATTGCAGAAACAAGTAAAAAGGTGCAATTAATTTAGCAGCGAATTAAAGTTGCACAAGACCATCAAAGCAAATATCATGATGCTCACCATTGTCCTTTAAATTTCAATGCTAGAGAATTTGCTTATCTTAAAGTCAGCCCTATGAAGGGAGTATTTTGATTTGGAGTAGCGGGAAACTTAGCCCTTGCTACGTTGGTCCATTTGAAGTACTAGAAAGGATAGGCTCTACTACCTATAAATTAAAGCTTCCTGAAGACTTTTCTACTGTTCATAACATTTTTCATATCTCATCATTGCGAAAGTGTCTTCAACATCCTTCGCATTTAGTTCAACTTCCAGCCGTATTTATCCAACCAAATTTATCTTATGTTGAAGAACTAATAAAAATCTTAGCTCTCGATCAGAGGCAGCTAAGGAATTGATCTATTCTAATGGTTAAGGTTCAATGGAAGAACAGTATGTGAAAAGAATCCACTTGGGAGAAAGAAGTGGATATATGGCAAAAATATCCTAATCTGTTTAATTCAGGTACTTTCTTAACTTCTTCTCAGTTCAAGTTATTATTTTTGCTATATCTTATTCTTCTCACTTGAGTGATGTCGAGGACAATATTGTTCTTAAGTGGGGGATCCTGTAACAACCCAAGTTGTTACTTAGGTCAATTAGGACTAATCTAAGTCCTAATTATGGTTCTAGTATCATAATTAAGTCATTTGGAACTTATCTCTAAGACCCAATCCAAATTAGTGAGTGATCAATGAAATTAATAATAAAAAACTAATTCTAACTTCCCAAACATGTTTTCCTTTGTCTAATGGAGATTTAGAGACCTAAATCATAAAATTTGGCTAAGAATTAAGTCTAATATTTAGTAATCCACTTTTTGATGTAATTAGGGCTTACATTGGAGTTTTACTCTCACAAACTTAAATATTTTGCAGTTGACTATTCTACTAAATTTTCTAATTAAAATGATATATTGGATTATAGAAATTATATTTAAATTGAGCAAGTTATTACAATAATTTAAATGGAATTATTTCATTAATAAAATCATATGAATTAGAATTTTCGGATGATTTCCCTAAAGGAAAATAATTTCAATAAACCGGACGATTTAAATAACCCATGTGAAAAGGCACGGGATCCTCACCCATTACTGTTCTTTTCTTCAGCGTGATAGATTCCCTGAAAATCAGATGACTAAAGCTAGATTAAAATGTTTAATTCTTGACCACCACTCCACCTCATGCCCTAATTTTAATTGCAAAACGTTCCTTGCTTACAAATGCGTCAATTGCACGTTGAATCCTTAAGAGAAGAGGCAAATTCTCCTCATAGAGAGCTTGCTATCGCTCCATCTAGATTCCTACATGATCAGGGATTGCAGACAGATTGATATGGCCATTGGCCAAGCCCGATGATCAACTAAATCATTGGGACATTACTCGCGATGGTGCACTGTAGTGCACGATTGTGAGTTTGATCGATGTCAATCGATTGAACTGAATCGATCAATTTTGATAGAACCCAAAGATTGCTAACCATCCACAAGTACTCACGAAAGTTCCTAGGAGTCCATTTGAGCCCTAATTTCTTGGAATTGCTGAGGCTAGAAGGGTTGACTGGCAGTAACCACCTAGAAAGTGCACTCCACTTTTTAGTTTGGTGCCAGGTCAAGCCCATGCTCAAGCTCCCTAATAGCTCATAAGGAAGTGTCTTAGCACTACATCTAGGGTAGCCAAGCTGCATTAAATGGCAATCAAATTGAACTAGCTCACTTGAAAATGGTAAGTACGTGGGTTATAAGGGGATGGATGAACACAGGGTATGAGAGCTATAATGGAGTATACCCTTGACTTCAAGAGCTTCCTGGGGACCTGAACGCTAGGTCATGCCCACTGGTCACCAAGGACTAGAGCTAGAAATGTCAACTATTGAATGGACAACATGAAGGGGTAGTTGGTTATAGAAAGCTTCTTAGAGCACAATTGGGACCAGAGAAGAGACACTGTGAGTAAAGGGCTCACTATGAGAAAATTCAAGGCTACTTATAGCCCCAAATCTTGTTGGGGAGCTCAGGCTAGGGTCATGGGTTTGAATTCGATGAAGCTTGGCCCATTTTTGAGACAAGAAATATCGGGCCATGGTGACCCATCAAGAGGGTCAAGCCTTAATGGATAAGATGCTAGCAACCATTAGAGGTCATGGGGACAATGCCTGATAGTGCCGTACGATGTGATCTTCTCTGTCGGGAAGATGGTGAATAGGATCGGAAGTGAGGCCAGCCGTTTGATTGATCAAATCAAATGGCACAATAGTTGTGATAAAACAGAGCATAACAGCCGATTGCAGGAGTTATTTGAACCATTCGATATGTGCAATTGGGCGGTCTGATGCACTGATCCCTAATGGCTAATTATTGGGGTGTTATCAGCCATGGCATCTTGGATACAATCCAATGACTGATGGATGATCCAAGCAAATGATGACTATCAACCATCTGATCAAGGACATTATAAATATAGAACGGTCCAGATTTATTGGTCCATCAACCATTGGGTTTAATAATAAATTTAAATAAATTAATTTAATTAAGTTAATTAATATAAATAAAACTAAATCCAATTTAGGTCTAAATGACCATCAAAAATTCCCAATAATGAACCTCTAGCTAGTTTGTGGGTGAGGAATTCAAAAATATAATCATATTTTAATTTGGAAATCAATGTATTTTAGCTAATTTTCTAGGTCAATGAATTACAAAAATAGCCAATTGATCCAATCAAGTTCCGATGGATCCTAAATTTTCAAAGTTTGGTTCCAATGACACTTTGAGTCTAATGGAACAAGAATTAAGACTTAGTTTAGTCCAGATTAACTAGGGTAATAACCTTAGGTTGTTACATGCATGGAACTCCACGTGCCCATGCAGCCTTGTGCAACCATTAAGGTAGCTGCCACCATGGAAACCTAAGGTCGATCCCATCCCTCTTTCTGTGCCATCCCAATTATGACCTTGGGAGTCTTTAGTAACCATCCCTTTAATTCCAAATTTTACTCTTGACTCCTAAACCTTAGGGTTATCTACTTCACATATGATGGCTTCTGCAGTTCTTCGTCTATAATAACAACCTTAAGTTTAAGCAGAAATTTTAAATATCAAGGCGCCTTTATAGATAATAGTGAATTTTATGTTAAGAAACCTAAAGTTAAGCATGCTCAGGTGGGAGCACTCTCATAATAAGTGACCTACTGAAAAGTTATCTTATATGAATAAAATTGTGAGACCTTTAAGGTCAAAGTGGGCAATATCTTAATGCTTAAGAGTTTGAACTATTACAAAGGGTATCAGAACAGTCCTATAATAAGCTAAGGTTGTTAATCATCAATTATTAGTCATATCTATTTGAAAAACTCCTTATTAGTCTTCAAACATCATAAGAAACCAACTTCTAAAATTGGGTTTAATTTGAAGCTCATTTAAATTTACTGAATATTTTAATATATTTAATAAATATGAAAATTAATAATATTAAATTGACCTCCGATTAAAATTATGTGTTCATTTTTTAGTTCCTCACCCCTAAACTAACTTCTTGCTTTATTTTGTCATCTAAAATAATACTAAAAGAAACTAATATTTTCAAATTACATTATAATATATTATTATACTTCAATTAACTTAAAGAATGATAATGTCTAAATTAATTGGAGCTTAGTTAGCCCCAATCATTAAAGTTGATAACTAAAATTAGACATTAATATATATCACATGATTCATAATAAATTTTGAAATACCTTGATTGATGCTATGTTTAAAACTATAACCTTTAACATTCATTAAGAATTTGAGAATAATAAAAATACATCAAAAGATTAAAACTTTAACTTAGGGGTTTTACTCTAAGAGGATCATCCTACTACAGAGTCAGGGCAGGCTATGAAAAAAATAGGTGACCACACATATCATAAAGGGGCAATGTGTGTGTTTTACAGGAAATTCTACTACTTGTTGGGCAGGCATACCTAACATCTTGCTTTATTCTGTAATGTGGCCACATAACATATTTAAATAAGATAAATAACCAAAAACTGCATTTCTCATGATCATATTGTTTGTGATATTTACTATAGTCTTTTGATTATACATTTTAGTTTATTCAGCCCATGAAGCTGAACTAGTGTTACTTATTATTTACTTCAGTTGTTTAGTTTACAGTATTACTAACATCATGTGTAGTGTATGCTTTCATATTTTTCACTTACATTTTACACTATCTTTATTCAATTACTTAGCATCTATTTCATTTGAACATATACATACTTGCTTTATTTATTTATAAGCACTTTAGTATTTATATGCAATCCATAAATGCTTTATCACATATTTGATGCAAATTTGAGCAGCCTACTATGAATTCTATTTTCTTCACATACTTCAGCTTTTGATATAGTATATACTAGTTGTTTATTTCATCGTGTTGTGCGCCACTTTATAACTATTGTAAATGGCTATTATGATCTCCACTAAATTAAAATAAATTTTTTAAGTCTAATCACTTGTTTATCTTTTGTTGGCTGTGCCCTACCGTATTAAAAACAAAATACAGTAAATTTGGAGCTTGGATCGGTCAGAGCTTGTGCCTAAAGTGGAACCTGAGTATTAGAAGCTTCTCTGAAGACTGTAGTTGATATTTCATTATTTATGTGAGGATGAAGGATTATTTTCTTAGTTTGAATAAACGCACTTAACTCTGGATGTATGTCTTTTAATTTCTATGGTTGCTATATTATTTCTCGCATATTAATATGACTTTATATTCTAGATGATAAATATTTATACATTAGATTTTGATTTTCTTTCTACCCATAGATCCAAACTCAAAGGTAGTATATAATAGTGGATTAAAATACACTAATCCAGTATTAAGTACTATCGTAACACTTGCCATTAGATTGAAATGCCTAAATCTAATAACAAGGCATTACAAGGCCATAGGGTGTCATACAGAAGTTAAGTGCCATACAGGGAAAAGTACCATTCCATGGGAGCGACCTCTTGAACCTGTGATAGTTAAGTTGTTACTTAGTTAGGGGTACCTTTTAAGCATGCAGGGGCTTTCTCTTGCCCTGATTTCCTAATTATTGGTTCATGGATATGTGCTTGGGTACTAATAAGGATGTTAATTACTTAAGCTTGGGAGATTGTAATAACTTCCATATAGTAATAAGCATAATTCTTAAACATCAAGGTACCTTTTTAGATAAGAACTCTAAAGTTAAGAATGCCCGGGTGGGAGCACTCTTAGGATGGGTGACTTATTTGGAATTTATCTTTTAAGGACAAAATTATGAGGCCTATAAAGTCAAGGCAGACAATATAATGTAGCACATCCTAAGAATATTATTAAAGGCCCAATAACAAGAGCCATGGCTAAAGTTCAAGAGAAGAACTTAAAGGTGGGCCCAATTACAAGAGCCCAATCAAAAGCCTAATAAAGAGACCAAATATTGGGCTTACCATTTGTATTTTGTTTTATTAATATTATACTTTTTTATTTATTAAGGCACATGTTTGGCCAGCCATATCATGAAGAAAATATTTAATGTAAGTAGTTGAAGTTACTTCCTCACTAATTGCTAACTACCCATCTTTCCCTCCACAATTTCTCTCTATATTTTCCCTCCACAGCTCATAGGGCAAGAGACTTGTAGTGCCTATAAATATGAGCTGAAATGTAATATAATAAATTAACTTGAATGAAACAATTTTGTGGTGATTAACTCTCATATTGCTTGGTGCTTTGTGGTGTTAAGCTTATTGCCTATCTTCGGTCAGTTAGGTTGTTATCTTATTTATATTTTCTTTTCTAACTATACTCTTATTCGCATAGCCTCAAACCATCCACACATCTTCTCCAGCATCTTAAGCATCATTTAAGAATATTAAATTATTATCTAATCTCCCAAACACTCTCCATACTCCACCACAACCTCCACAACCAAATCTAAAAATAGCTCGACCAAATTTTCTTTCTTATCCCTCGACACCCATCTAAACACTATCAAACATAGCCATCTACTCCAGATCCAAATTACACATCTTAGGCTGCCAATATTAATTTATTTCCAGCCCTTTAATCCACTAAAACCCCATCTACAAAAGGGATGTTTTGAATTAGCCCAAATTAGGCTAGATCTGGACTACTCTTGGCTTTCTTTTAAATAGTCCACTATAAACCCATAACCAACCCATCACAAACTCCAGAATTCATCCTTAAACATTATTCTACCAATCCTTATAATATTTAAATATCTAATTACCAAAAAAAAGCAGCCCATTAGCATCATTTTTGGTATCAGAGAGAGGTTGGGAAAGTCGAAAAAAAAAAAAAAAAAAAAGCATCTCGGCATGAAGAGTAAATTTTGGTGAAATCTTCTCCATAAGATTTTGAGGCATGCCAAAAAGTGCAAGGTAAGTTAATATTTTTTATAATTTAATATTTTTCAAATTAATTGCTTGAAAATTTGTCATATTACTTGCAAGTCTATAGTATGTGCATGAACTCCAATTAGTGAGCACCATTATATAGCCTAGCCAATAGTCTTGTGTGAATATATCTTAAACATTTACTTGAGTGAAAACATGGAAAGTGAGTGTTTCACTTAATATTGAAGCATTTACCTTGATACGAACAATATATATATATATATATATATATATATATATATATATATATATATATATATATATATGAACTTCTTTACTTTCTATGTTTGGTATTTATGGTAATATTAGTTGCTTATTTTCATCACTTAAATTAATTTGTAATTCTTAAGAAAATAAGGTTTTTTAAATTTAGAAAAAATAAAATTTTATTTGCATTAAACTTGTATACATAAGAATATACTTGTATAAAATCTAGTGTATTGCAAAATTAAAAAGAACTTTGTCAAAAGAGCGTAAACAGCCTAAAGAGAGCTTGGGACGTAAGTGGCCAAGTGCCCCCCTCCTTACCTGGAAGTTCTTTTAACTTACAATTCATATTATTCTTACATTTATATTTTCTATTTCACCTTCTCAAATTTAGCATTTTTTTCTTTTTTTTCCTCATACTTCTTTCTAAGAAAAAAAATATAACACCAAACTCAATTTCTCAATCGAGAACTTGACTAAGATAGTAGATTCCTAAGATCTTAGGATTCATGAATATGAAACAAAGTCTATGGAGTTATTTGAGGAAAATAAAACTCAAATACAAGAAATTAATGATCAAATGCAAATCATCTTAAACCTCTTACAAAATAATAAAAATTATGCTCCATATTCTATCCATAACCTTAACATACCTATGGAAGATGATGGCTCATACATAGATGCAAGTGATTGCCAACCCCATGCTCTACCACCTCCCCAACCTCATCGAAGACAACTAAATCCTAAGAATGGAGAAAGGAGAGACCACCAACGAGTTACTAATAATTTTAATGATCCCTCTATGAGAGTTAAAGTTGAAGCTCCTACTTATGATGGTACACATGATCCAAACAAATTCTTAGATTGGTTAACCCTAATAGATGACTTCTTTGATTGGTATAGGATGGATGATTATCAATGAGTTTCTTTTGCTAAGATGAAATTGACTGGTCAAGCTAAGATTTATTAGACAAATATTTTAGCAAAAAAACAAAGGTTAGGAAGGATAAATCTTACTTGGATAGAGATGAAAATAATGCTTAGGTCAAAATATTGTCCTCGATATCATGATAAGAAGTTACATGGACAATTATTGACTCTGAGGAAATGCTCTCTTTATGTAACAAAATACTTAAATATTTTTGAGGATCTAGTTTCTAGGACCAATTGTGGGGATAATGATTGGCAACTTGCTAATAAATTTGTTATTAGGCTTAGAATGGAAATTAGAAATGAGGTTGAACTTTTTGATCCCCAAACTTTAGACGAAGCTTTCCATTATGATCTACTTGTTGAACAACAAAAGAAGCCAGACTATATAATACAAACTAGAGCTCAAGTGACTTCTAGTTCAAATCATAAGTCAACTACCTGACATATTCCACCCTCTAGCTTAAATTATCCACCCAAAGAGGGAAGCTCTAATAATATAAAAGATATTATTTATTTTAAATGTCATAAGAGAGGTCACATACAGAACAAATATAATGCACAAATATTATTGTTAGATAAAGTTCATGACCCTATAGATGAAACCTTATCAGAGGTTTATGATGATACCCCATTATTAGATGAAGAATTTGTGGCTGATCCTCAAATTAATATGATGAGATGCCGTACAATAGCTAAGAATGAAGAAGAAGATTGGAGAAGAAGGAATATTTTTAGCATGTATGTTGTGTGTAATGAGCAAAGGTGTAGGTTAGTTATTAATGAGGGTAGTGCAATGAATGTTATCTCTATCAATGCTATATCATGTGCTAATTTAAAATTTGAATCTCATCACCAACTATTTCATATTAGTTGGGTTAACCATACTTCAGTTCTCATCACTAGTTGATGTTTAGTTCCTATCAAGATTGGTAGTTATGAGGATAAAATTTGGTGTGATGTGAGAGAACATATATATTTTTAAACATAATAATAAAACTATCAAACTTTTGCCAATCAGACCACTAGAGAAGATACCATCTATAGTACCACATAAACCAATATCTGATCTTCAACCAAAATCCACTATCAAGAAAGGAGTGAAGCTTCAACTGATTGTGATAAGGAATCCTATGCATAAGCCTAGTTCTAGCTTATTTACTCATTCTTCTTCAACATCTGATGTAAACTCAATGGGATTTGGAACCTTAAAAAAAGAATTTTTTGATCTGACCAATGTTCACCTTTTATATATAAAAGAAGTTAACTTATTATTAACGAGATTCTCATCCCTAAAGAGGTTTTGCCTCTCCTTTCTGAATTTAGAGAAATTGCCCCGGAGGAACTCCCAAATGAATTACCACCACTTTGATCAGTCCAATATGCTATAGTCTTAGTTTTAAGTTCACAACTTCCAAACCTTCCTCATTATTGATTTTGATTCCATTAGACTCAATGGGTCATCTAAGCCTAATCATATAAGTTTGAAATCAATCAAAGCTCATTTGAGCATTTTAGCTATTTTGCTAATTTTAGGATCCTGAAAATTAGCTAAATTAATTTAATCTCCAAATTGAAATTTGATGTCATTTTTGAATTCCCCACCCCAAAATTAACTAAGGGTGAATTTTTGTGAACTTTTGGAGGTCATTTAGGCCTATTTTGGATTTAATTTAAATTAGTTCAATTATAATTTAGGGTTTTAAACAATCCCTAATTATAAATCTATCCTTCCTCAACGGTCGGCTGATTCCAAACCACGCGTGCCACCTGAACCGTTGATCCCGCAGATCTGATGTAACAGCCCGCGCCTTCGATCAGATCCATCTCATCTCAATTGTTCTGCAGTTTTAAGATTTGATCCGACGGCATCTGGCTATCCATCTTAAGTGACCCCGATCATCATTAGATCTTTTGATCTAATCCAATGGCTGATCTAGCATCATCACTCGACCGTTAGATATCGGGAGATCAGAGCCATTTTGCGTTAACCAAAGATCAATCAGACGGCTCTGGAGTCCCCCGCAACCGTGGATCGTCTTCCTCCTCAGCTCTTACTTGACAGCTGAATCCCTTTGTATAGCCACATTCTCAAGCCAGTTTGCTACTCCCATGCCACATAAGGGAAGCTGTTGCTACCTTTCCCTCACCTCCCTAGCATTCCCAGCTAAGCTCACGGCCCGGTACACTCCAATTAGAAAAAAATGGATGGAATGCCTTGGGCCAAGCCTGAACCATGGCTCCCGACCTCAATAGTCACCCCAAGACTTTCCCTATGCCTATAAATCCCCTTAGGATATCACGGTGAGCCCCTTTGCTCACTGTGATCCCCCAATTGCCTAGCTGAAGCTTCTGGAGCTCTCATCACTCTCAGCAATTCCCTGCAGTTGCGAACTGTTGATAAAGGGCTAGGTCTAATGTTCAGACTCTCTGTGCTTCCTATTGAGTCATCTAGAACCTTTTGCTCACCTCAATTCTTTCCTTGTCACCACTATTGTCAGTATTCCCAGGTATAGCCTTGTCCCACTGAGCTGTATAAGCTCAGCCATTTAATTAAGCTCCGAGATATTGCCTTTGGATGTTATCTAGCTACCCTAGCCTCCTAGGAATCTAACCTGATTGCTCCCAGGGTCTAAGCTAGCTCTGATTAATTATATCAATTGATCAAGCTAGCTGTTGAGATATGGCTGAGTCCGAGTAAGGACCCAATGATTGGCTGCATCCCAGGCTGCATACCCTTAGGGCTTTGACCCGTCTTACCACCAGGATGGTGTAGGGATTGAGCTCTGGCCAAATGGTGGTCTCTGTGAGGAGAATTTACCCCTCACAGTAAACCCTAATCTCCTGCATTTAGGACATTTTTGTGGAGTAGTCATCTGATGTCCTAGTCCATTCCAGTTAAAGCTTCCAGGTTCAATCGACGCGCCTTGACTTTCTGAAGGTGTGGCGATTGAATGCTGGCCGTAACGTGAAGTATTGGCAATGAATTTGGCGTTACAAGGTACCCTCCCGCGGCTGTCTACATAATGGGTATCGGGGATGAAGGCACTGGCGCATCGGGCCGGGCCAGCCCAAGCCCATGCAGTGCAACAGCACCGACCCATTCGGGCCCCGCTCTGACCCACGCGATTTGATATTTGGGTCGCGTTAATTAATTTATTTTGCAATTATTTTCCTTCTGTTAAATAACTGATAAATGGATTCAATTAAATATCCTATAATTTGATTAATGGAAAATATTCAAAATTAATTAATGAAATAATTTAATCATTACTTATCCAAATGGTATGATCCACTATACCATTTGAATTAGAAAATCATAAGAAATAATAATATGCAATAAAATTTATGATCCAATAGTTAGATTTTATAGATTAGCCTAATCTTTCTCTGAACTTAATTAATTCATAATTTATTAAATTAATGTCCAAAAATTATGATTTAAGTCTTTGATTGCTCCTGAGATTGTGGAGAACCTATTTATGCCATTAGAAATAATTTAGGTGTCCTGAATTTGCTAATCTCTTCATAATCACCCTAATCTTGGATTAGTGAATTTAATTTTAGTTAAACCTCTAATTTTGGAGATTTATGTTTCAATCATCTTTTTAAGTGCAGTAGAGCTTATAATTATGATTGGATCATCTTAATCTACCCTAATTTTCTTAATCACCTTATTTGGTCTTAAAACATGATTAGTGCTAATTATACTATTTATGATATCAAATCTTCAGTTGAGAGCTTCATTTACCTTACTAGCCAATATTAAGTCCATTAAAACTATACTGAAGCAATTTTAAAGCTTAAACTCTAAAATCCCAAATTTAGTATTAAGAAGGATACTTTGGTCATTTTGACCAAAATATTGTCTAAGCACTCTTAAACCCATAGAAACTTCAGCAATATGCTTGTAATCAATAATAAATTGTATTACTGCCAATCATGTAACTTCTAAGCGTAATGGATATATCTAAATGCTTGAGTTCATAAATCCTCTTAATTTTTCTTAAAGAAAGTCTTAGATCTGTAAAATGATCTAAGACTCCTTATTAATAAATAACTTAAATAATGCTAGAACTCAAATTCTAATTTTAACTGCCTTATTAAGATCCTTCATGAACTATAACCTTAAGGAAAATATTCATGAGAATCCTAAGCTAAAATTGCAGTTTAAATCTTAAGTGATCAAATCTTAAATTTTAGATCTTAGATCCTTTGATCATCTGATTGAATTATACCATCTCATTTAGAATTCCCTACTTGATTAATTATCTAATTCTTTTGGAAACCTCCTTGTGGATATATAATTTATTCAACCTATAGAATAATGTGATTATTCTATATATTGAATATAGATCTTATATTCATATGTTCTAAATTAATTATTTTGTCTTATGATAATAAATGACCTTTCATTAAGATCTTAGTTTCTTAATCTTTCAACTCATAAGATTATTTACCTTTAGACTAAGGTTGGGTATGAACCTTAGACCCTTATTTTGGATAGTACCTTGGATTCAGGATTTGAACCCCAAGTATAAAGTTTAAGTTCAAAATCTCTAATCTTGATTAGTATAATCAAGATTTGGGTTGAGTGAGTAAAATATAATAATTAAGTCATTGAAAAACTTTGATCCTTTATAGTCGTCACCTAATTTTGGATCAGAACTTGTTAAGTTCTAATGTTAACATTAAGGTCGTGAATCTGGGATTATACTCGATAGCTGGATATTGGAGATCCTAAACTTGTATTTTCTCAAAATAGTTAGAATGAATTAAAATAAGATAATAATAGATATCACATCAGTCTAGTTGAGTCTCTTGCTTACTTTGACTATTGTTGTCCTACACACCTTGTATATTGAGCCTTCTTCCTTGGACATAATATGTGAACTCGGGATATTGAGGATGTATCTTAAGTTAGTATTTGAACAGCACAAATATTAATTAGTTCATTTAGTACATTCAGTTCAGTAGAGTGTGTCCTAGCTTAGTCTGCCTCCTCAGTACCAATTCTATTATAGAATAGAGTCAGACCTCACCCTGTGCTTGGCTAGAATGGATACATGTCTTATTCTATGAGTTCTACTCAGACCTAGCTCTAATGATGCCTAGGATGGATACATGTTGAACTTTCTGTTCATAGGTCCTGTATGACCTAATTCTATTTTGGCATCATTATATTTAGGCATGCTCTTACTTTCAGTATTTTGGTTTGTTTTGCCACATGTTTCAATGGCTTTACTTTTATTTTCAATTTCAGTCTAGTGCTTTCGCTTATTTTTCCACATACTTCGGTGGCTTTTACTTTATAATTTTCTGCATAATTTTATAATTATTTCTGTACACTACTTCAATTCATCATTCATTCTCTACTTGCATGTTTAGGATGCTAGTTTTATATATATTAAGTTCTACATGTTTCAGTACAACTTTTCTTTTAAGTAATCAGCATGTATTCATGTGATCATAATCATGTTAGGATGAATTTACTTTTAATAAATTGCAGTTATTCATACTCTTAGCCCTACCTTGTCCAGCTTCATTTATGGTATGATATTCTACATACTTTGCTTGTTTGTTATAATGTGTTAGTTATAACTAGTCATATTCATTGTATCTTATTGCACCTTAAATTTTTTGCATGCTTAAAGTAATAATATGATATCTTTAAATATTCAGTACACTTAATCAACCTAAAATATACTAAGACAATTTGTCTAACTGTAACCATTTTTTTTTGTTGGCTGGGGACCTAGAATTTGTACCGATAAATGTCAGATTTGGAGCTATTCTTTGGTGGTTCTTCTGGAGAGGAGCATAGTCAGGAGGATGATCTTCCTATTGCTGCTTAGTAAGATTTCATTTTCTGCTGTGAGGATTAGAGCTTTTTTCTTTTAAGTATTCAGTTTGTAATAATTTCTAAATCTAGATGTGTTTACTTTTTACATTTGAGCTGAGTTACTACTGCATTTACCTTTTTATACTATGCTATGATGTGAATATTATGTTCTACTATTTTCTACTTCCACTACTTTGATATGTTGATGTATGTTTTCAGTTTCAGGTGACAAGTCTCCTGCTTAAGGTGGGTTGGGTTATACTTACTCTACTTAAGTTTGGGATTTGCCACATTTGGAGACCGTACTCCTTATGATTATGATAATATCAGTACTAGTATGGCTGCGGAGGGTACGGGGCCCCACACTGAGTTACTTGAGAAAGGATTTATACAAGATAGTTTTAGTCCTTGTGCGGTCCTTGCCCTAATAACTCCTAAGAAGGATGGAACATATAGAATGTGCATCGATAGTCGGGCTATCAATAAAATCACTATCAAATATTGATTCCCCATTCCCCGATTAGATGACATATTAAGCTTAATCTCAAGAGCAAACTTCTTTTCTAAGATTGATTTTAAAAGTGGGTATCATCAAATTAGAATTATATCTGGAGATGAATGGAAAACATCTTTTAAGACCCCTGATGGACTCTTTGAATGGTTGGTCATGCCATTTAAACTGTCAAATGCACCTAGTACTTATGAGAATGATGAATAATATTCTTAAGCCATTTATAGGAAAAATTTTGGTGGTTTATTTTGATGATATATTAATTTTTAGCTCAAATAAAGTATACCACCTTAATCATCTTAGAAAAATTTTTGAGACCCTTAAAATAGAGAAGTTATACATTAATTTTAAAAAATATTTCTTCTTGCAAATTGAGGTGATATTCTTAGGTTTCATCATTTCATCTGAAGGAATAAGACCAGACCAGACCAAAGTTAAGGCAATTATGGAGTTGCAAACTCCTAAAAATTTAACTGATGTAAGGAATTTTTATGGCCTCGCAACATTCTATAGGACATTCATTAAAAACTTTAGTGTTGTTGTAGCTCCAATCACTGATATACTAAAGTTAGACAAGTTTTGTTAGACAGCTCAAAAGGCTTTAGATCAAATTAAAGTCTTAATGACGACAGCCCCAGTCCTTCAACTCCCTGATTTTTCTAAAACTATTGAAGGACTTGTGATGCATCTGGAATTGGAATTGAAGGAGTTTAAAGTCAAGAAAATCATCTTGTTGCATTCTTTAGTGAAAAGTTGAATGTTGCAAAGCAATGATACTCAACATATGATAGAGAATTTTATGCTGTCATTCAGTCATTAAGACATTGGAGACACTATCTTTTACACAATGACTTTGTTCTTAGAAATTAGAATGGAGAGCTTTAAGTATCTCTTCATAAGATCGCCTTGAAATATTAAAAGACCTAAATTCACCTTACCTTGAGGTAGGAGACCTTGTATGAATCTTTGAGGTAGAAGCTTAGAATATCCCATAACCCTAGAGATTGATCTTAGCCCTTGTGGTAGCAATCACTTAAGACATTAGAAAAGATACATCTCTTTGTGGTAGAATCCATACTAAGTGATCCTTGATCACATATGCTTGGTGAAATCTTGCATAGGACTTGCCTATTAGTTTGGGATTTGTAGTTTTGATAAATCCTTGTTCTATTAATTAGACTTGATTGAACCTTGATCATTGGGTGGTGTAGTATAGTATATCCATATTACTGGTCCCCAGTAATATTCGGGATTGGTTGAGTCACTCTAAGTGAGATTATCTTTGTGCTATCCTGCGGGCTTAGGCGAATATAACCTCACTTAGAATAAATCAATCAATCTTAAGAGTGTAATAAATGGGTACCCATTCCTTAGTTTAATTGAAAGACAAGTTGCCATGGAGCAATGCCTCCTAGCGAAGATTGCTTCAATAGGTATGACTCAAATAAACTAAGTAAAGGGATCCACCTTCCATAAGACACTAAGTATGATTATGAGTTTAGTGACTTAATACTTAGCTTGAGATACAAAATCATCATCGGATGGTGCCTCCTAATGAAGATCACTTTGTTAGGGTGGCTTAATCAAACTAAGTGATAAGAACTCTATCTTTGCAGCATATTTAATATGTGTATACAATCACCCCGTCTAGTGATCTTTAAGTAAATAAGCAACTTTAACCAATCATCGCTTTAGAGATTAAGAGTCAGAATCCTTTTAGTAGGACTTTGCACAGTGGAGACTTAGAATTCATTGTTGTTTCTTACTATACTTTTCATTGGTTTCTGGATTTTCATTCATTCAACATAATGGCATAAGCATAAGCATAAACATGAATTGGACTCATTTCCTTCTATTGTGACACATGGGTATCAATGATATAGTATGAGATATGGAATGTTATATACATAGACTGGGGAATTTCAGGGTGCACCTGTGTCACCATACTGACTTCCTAACTAGTGTGCTTACATTGGACCGTACAACTCATGAGTCTCCAGTGATAGTTCTGTGATATACCGTTTAGTGGCATATAGTGCAGCATAGAGCATCTCCTTCATATCAATGTTTCTTGAACTTTGAGTTTCGTTTGGCGATAGCCCCGCTTTTACATAACCTTTACAGTTGTATTTATTAAACATTTACAGTCGTCTTTACTTACGTGTTTCTTTTTAGCTCTTTTACAGTTTACTTTACTTGTATATTTTGTTCTGTCAGTTTAGTTTCATATAGTTAGTTTCGTTGTGTTAGACTTCTTGTCTAACACGGGGTACCTTTGGGATCCAGCAATTTGCTAGATCCTGAGCAGTTTGTGGAGACAGGTCAGGATGACGTACCAGAGACCCAGGAGGGGCATGTGGAGCTGTAGTGGACCAAGTACCTGCTTTCATTTATTTGCTCATTTCAGTACTTTAGATAGACTCTTTTTATTTCCGTATTTAAATGGTTTGTAATAAATTCTGGATGTACTCTACTTTCTTTTTTTGAGACGAATGACTATTATATGCTTGTGATGAATGTATTTTGGATGATTTGCTTTTAGCTTCCGCACTCTGTTATACTACTATACTTTGTATTGTGATGTGATCAACATACCGAAAATGCTGATATATATTGATAACGTATATCGAGTTCTTATTTACCTCCTTGAACCCTATATACGTACTAGTCTAATATCTAAGATGAGCATTTTATTCTTGTCTTAGATATTGACTCTCGATCCTACTCTTAGGATTCGAGTCAGCAGCCTTCAGCATGGCTCAGTTCTTACTAGCCTATTCGGGAAGATGTGTTTTCCTTATATACCCACCTCGTCTTTCCCGAGTAGCGCACCGCTCCGCCGCCAAAATCCAATCATTCGTCTCTTATTGCACGCGGCGACGGGGCGGGGCGCTACAATCTCTTAGAGATTAAAATGCATTCTCACATTCTGGACTCCAAATAAATGACAGTTCCTTTTAAGTCAATTTTTTTAGAGGTGATGCTATCTGAGTAAAGCCCTTAACAAACTTCTTGTAATAACTTGCTATACCCAAAAAGCTTCTAATATCAATCACAAATTTTGGCTGTGACCAATCTTGAATGGCGCTAACTTTATTCTGATCTAGTCTAATTCCTTGATCATCTACAACATGACCTAGAAAAGCAACTGAGTCAAGCCAAAATTCACACTTGGAATACTTGGCATAGAGTTCGTGATTTTGAAGTTCTTCTAGTACCATTATTAAGTGTTTCTCATGATCTTCTTTACTTTTTGAATAGAGCAAAATATTATCCATGAAGACGATGACAAATTTATCCATATATACCTTCAGCACATGCTGCATTAAGTCCATAAAGATGGACGGTGCATTAGTTAAACCAAAAGGTATTACTAGAAACTCATAGTGTCTATATCGTGTTCTAAAGGCTGTCATTTCTATGTCAAACCTTTAACTCTCAACTGATGATACCTGATCGCAGATCGATCTTAGAAAATACTGTAGCTCTAGATAGTTAATCGAATAGATCATCAATTCGCGGCAATGGGTAATTGTTCTTGATGGTTACCTTGTTTAGATCACAATAATTGATACACCTGAGCATCGATCCATTTTTCTTCTTCATGAACAATACTGGCGCTCCCCAAAAAGATGAACTTGGTCAAATGAGGCTTTTCTTGAGCAACTCTTGAAGCTGTTTGTTCAATTCTTGAAGCTCCTTAGGCGTTATATGATAAGGAACCTTTCATAGCAGCAGTGTTCCTGGAATTAGTTCTATTGTGAATTCCACCTCTTAAACATGAGGGAGACCAGGTAGGTCTTTAGGTAACATATCAGGAATTCACATACTATACAATTTTTGGAGATAGGAATTTGTTCTTTCTTCTCCTCTAACATTGTTACTAGATATGCATCGCATCCTTTTCCGACTTTCCTCTCAGCCTTCATCGCGTTGGTTAATGAAGCTTGAGTACTAAATTTACCCATGAATATTTTTGATTGACTTTCACTGCTTAGGGTAATTTTCTTCTTTTGGCAATTTATAGAAGCACCATGTCTATTTAACCAGTTCATACCCAGAATTATATCAAATCTGGCAATTGGCAGCATTAGTAACTTAGCTTCGAACTTTTGATTTATGATAGGAATTTCTATGTTACATAATTGATGAGATTGCATACGGGCTCTAGAAGGTAACCCAATATTTAATGAGTTAGCTAATTAATGTGACAGTAGGTTAAGGGCTTTAACCTAATTTTTTGATACAAATGAATTACTTACTTTGGTATCAAAAAGAATGTTACAGGGTTTATCGCTTATCATTAATGTGCCTATGAGTACGGCAATAGTAAGGATTTTTCTATTTGAAACATTTAGAAAATTTGAATAAAATGGCTGAAATTAAAATAAATTTAAGACAGACCTGAGACAACACCGTCATCCGTAGGTGCGGAAGTAGGAGTTAATATATATACTCGAGCAGGAGTTGTTGGCTACTTATTTTGAGGTTGCTAGACTTGACAATTATAGGTCAGCCTAGGGACAGGAGCTATTGCTTTAGGATTTGTAGAAGGAGTAGAAGCTGGCATTACAGCCAAGGCAGTAGCTCAGCTATTCAGAGGTTGAGGATAGAAGGGTTGATCACACTGTGAATGTGTGATTGGCACTCCGTCGATAATGACTTTGGAAACATAGTGATAGAAATGGTGGCCCTGATAGCCACAAGTATAGCACACTTTACCATGGTGGTAAAATTTCCCATATGGGTGATGGTGTTTGCATTCAGTGTGCTGTTCCTGAGTTGATTTGGCATCCATATTATACACTTTGGCCACCCTCCTATGACCAAAGTTTTCTCTCCTAGGCTGCCCGAAGCTAACCTTCCTCTTCTTGTTCATCTACACTTAGAAACCTTCTTATAGGCGGGCACCTTCTTCTTGTTTGGGAAAATACCTAATCTACTGAGAAATTAAGTGAGCTTTTATAGAATCTCTCAGCTATTTCAAGAATCGGTGACAACGTGAAGCTTCAGTCTTAACCAATTCTGGGGTGAAATGTGATAGATGGCGGAACTCAAGCTCGTAGTCAGCAATAGATTGTCCACCTTACATTAGATGGAGCAGCTCATCTTCTAATACTGCTTGAGTAGATACTAGAATGAATGCTTCCTTGAAGGCCTCAAAGAATTGGTCCCATGAGATGTTCTACATTTCATAGTCAGCAAATCTGGTGTTACGCTCGTTCTCCCATTAGTATTCAGCCTCATCTTGGATTAAATGGGTAGCCAGACAGATTGTTTTAGAGTTTGGGCATTTAATACTTGCCAGGTTATTTTCAGTTGCTTTTAGCCAACTGATTGTAGCCATGGGGTTCAGTGTCCTGTTGAATGTGGGTGTCCGAAGATGTAGAAAGCTATGGAGAATTCCATCTCCTGAGAAGTGTGGTGCAGAGGAGGTTCTTATCTAAGAGAAAGTCTGTTGATGGGAATTTAGTATCAAAGCGCAAGTTTCTTGAGCTTGTTGGGTGTTACTTTCTATGAATGCCTTCATTAAACTAGCGAGAGAGTTAATTTCATTCGGTCAGTCAGAGGATGAGAACATATTCTTAATAGGTGTAGGAGTTGAGGGGATTCAGGATTCATGACTACAATAACTAGAAGTATAAATTCAGCAAAAGACAAAAATCCAGTATTTCTTTCGATTACTTTTTCAAATGAGAAGTTACATTGATAGATATAAGAAAAGAATAACTAATGCAGAAAGAAGATACAAGAGATGACTCATGAACATCAACTATAATACTCTGCCCTAAAAGCAACATAAAAATCATCACATATGATTACTCGATGCTTCCTTGATAGCCTTCTGTAAGTCCAACACCACCACCTATCAGCTGAACCTCAAAGTAGAGTTCCCAGAATTTAAAGGCAGAAATCATCTGGACAAGCAATCACTTGGAACACAGTAGTCACTCGGTCGAACCATTCCTTGGAAAGGATAAGGACACTAGTTCCTCTGAAGGTTGAGCGAACTAATATCTTGTAAAGTACTTCTATGTCGTGAGGAGATACTCCTTCCATAATTCTTCCCTAGACTTTACCATCTTGGAAGTCATCCACCCAATATTCATCGAATAAACTAAGGTAGTAGTAGTACTCGGACTGTTGATAATCCATTCCCTAAAATTTCCACAGCTCTTTACAAACACAGGTATTGTCCTTCTCTTTTCCATCTACTACAGTTAAAACGTGTTTAGTCCCGGTAAGACTATCTTCAATTAGGTGATGTCGGGGACGACATTGTTCTTAAGTGGGGGAGTCTGTAACAACCCTAGTTGTTATCTTAGCTAAATCTGGATTTAATGAAGCTAAGCTAAGCTTTAATTTTGATTCCATTAGACTCAATGGGTCATTTAAACCTAACCCTAGAAGTTTGGAATCAATCGGAGCTAAAATGGAAAATTTGGTATTTTTGGATATTTTTAAACCCTGAAAAATACCTAAATTAATTTGATCTCAAAATTAAAATCTGGTTTCATTTTTGAATTCCTCATACCATAATTAGCTAAGGGTAAATTTTTGGGAATTTTTGGAGCTCCATTGGTCCTAAATTGGATTTAGAATATTAAGGAATAATTTATATATTATTTAATTGGTTTATTTATATTTAAATTATATATTTAATTAAATTATAAAAGGTGGGATTTGCTGTCGGGACCACGACAGATCCGCTGCGGGTCCAGATAGCGGGGCATTGGGTAAAGCCACTCGATCATTGGCACGCATCCTGGCGCAAACCATCGAATGACGAGATCTCCTCTGAGTTAAGATTAGATCCTATGTGTCGGATCCATCACCACCATCTGATGGCTACCATCATATCTGATTTAATTAATGCATCTGAGCCATCTGAGACAAATGGTCGATCCATCAGATGGTGGACACAAACTCGAGCACTGTGGATCGTCTCCCTTGTCTCGCCCCGTCTGCGTCTGGTCCCCCCTGATAGCCCGACACCTCCCAGCCCTCGTGGCACAATGGGAAAACCCCGAATTTCCTCTCTTGGCCTCGGCGCGTTCGTCCTGCCGGTTGCCTTTTCCCCAAAATACCCATAGCCGTTGGCCCGAGCCTTTCTCTTCAGCCCGAGCCTCCTCCTATTGCCCGAGCTCTGGAAACCAACCCTAGGGCCTCCTCCGACCTATAAATACTCCTTGGAGCTCAAAGTGAGTCCCTTTGCTCACTGTGAACCCTCAATTGGCAGCCAAAGTCCCTGGAGCTCCCGTCTCACCTTGGTGAATTCCTAGCGTTCCTGAAGCTTAGAACCATTGATAGAGGGCTCGTCTGGTGTTTAGACCCTCCGTGAACCTTTGTATGTCATCCAGGGAGCTCGGAGGCACTTCAATTTTTCCTCAGCCGAGCCTGCAACCCATCCTCAGGTACAACCCGCACCTTTTGATTTTGGGCGCCCTAAATCGGTGCCCATCGAGAGGTAGGAGATGAAGTCTGGGTCGGGCCGACCCGTGACCCGCGCCTTTTGATTTTGGGCTACGGCTATTAACGAATTATCGGATGACATTTTCTATGGTTATGAATTAAATAAATCAAATCCTATTGTTCTATTAAATGAAAATACAGAATAAATTATTTAAATAACTTTGGCTATACTGATCCAAATGGTATGATCCAATATACCATTTGAATCAAAAAAATATAAAGAATCTGAATATAAAATAAAATTACAGATCCAATGGTTATATTTAAATTAATTGCTTAATCTTTATTTGTTATTAATTAAATCAGAATAAATTTAATTAATCACCAAATTAAGTGATTAAGGGCTCTGATTGCTCATTAAACCTTAGAGAGAAATTATAGACCCTTAAACCAAATTTGAATATTTAATTTTCATAATCAATCCTTAATTACCCAAATTAAGGATTAGTAAATTTAACCCTAATTAAGTCTCTGATATTAGATAAGTTAATTTTTAATGTTATCTTAAGTATTGTAAAACCCTTGAATAAGGTTGGATTGTCCTAGAGTGCCCTAAATTTCTTAATCATCATAATGGGCTTCAAAAATGTGATTAAAGCTAATTAGCTTAATTAAGTTGGAAAAACCTAAGATAAGTATGTTTCCCACCTCATTAATCAATATGGAACACCTTAGAACAGATTAAAATTGAATTGGATAACTAAACCCTAAAATCCCAATTTTAGCCTTAAGAAGGGCATGTTGGTCATTTTAGCCAAAATGTGTTTAAGAACCCCTTAAACCTAGGGAAATTTAGTAAGTTATCCCTAGTTAGATTATTAATGTTCTATGAACCCTTAAGCTAATAATATTAATAATATGAATATTAATTTAAGAAATCTTCAATTTTCCCTAATTAAGACACTTAGACCGTAAGTGATCCTAAAAAGGATAACTTTGCCTTAATAAGTTTAATTTAATAATTTTAGATGTTAAATCTCAAATTAATCAATTCAATTATGTTAGCTTATGGGCTTAAAATTCTAAAAGAAACACATTTAGAAGGTCTAAGTTGAAAACCTAATTTAAGTCTAAAGTGATCAAAACTTAGACCTTAGATTTTAGATCTTAGACTTTAGATCTTCTACGTGAATTGAACTACCTCCAATTAAACTTCTTTAAATTATTCATTGTTTAATCCTTTGAAACCTTCCATGTGGGTATAGGATGATTCAATCTATAAGATAATGAAATTATCTTAAAGATTGAATATAGGTCTTAGATTCTCAAGTTCTTAATTGATTATTATATCTTATAATCAGTAGAATAACCTTTCACTAAGTTCTTAGTTCCTGGATCTTTTAGCTTATATGATTCTTTACCTTTAATTTGGGTAGTAAATGTGAACCCTAGATCCTTTATAGGACTTTTTCCTTGGATTCAGGATTTGAACACTAAAGTGAGGTTCAAATCCAAAATCCTTAAATCTTGATTTACTTTACCAAGATTTAGGTAAGAGAGTAAAATATTAACAAATTAGGTTATTAATCGGTTTGCTTAAACCTTATAGTCATCACATGATTTTGGATTAGAACTTGTTAAGTTCTAATATTAACTTTAAGGACGTAAATCTAAGATTCTACTCGATAGCTCGATAATGGAGATCCTAAACTTGTACCTTCTCATAGCTAAATTGGGTAATTAGATAATAACAGATATCACATAAGTCTAGATTGGGTCTCTTGCTTACTTTGACTAGATTTGCTTTGCACACCTTGGATATTGAGCCTTATTCCTTGAGCATACTAGGAGAACTTAGGATATGGATGATACATCCTAAGTTAGTAATTGAATTGCATATCATTTAGTTCTTTCCTTGTAGTTGGTAGAATATGTCCTAGCAAAGTCTGCTCTTCAGTAATAGTATTGTATAGGACGAACACAGGCCTAGAGGATTGGGATGGCCTATTGGCTGGGTATTGATTGATATTTCGGTATTGGGGGCCCTAGATGGCTTATTAACTGGTATGTCAGTACTATGTCTTAGGCTTATTGCTACTTTAGCTGGACTATTCAGTATTATTTTCTATTTTGCTTTGCCACATGTCTTAGTGGCTTTGCATTATACTACTTGCCTTGCTTTTGCCACATGTCTCAGTGGCTTTACATTTCATAGATTGCTCAGCTTTCACCACATGTCTCAGTGGCCTTTTCTTTTCTTTTGTATTAATTAGCATGTTGTATGTATACTCTTATGGCTTACTTATGTATATTGGCATGTTGAGGATGCTAGAATTGTATGTTTATTTCAGCATTTGTGTTCTTTATATACTCAGCATGTGTTAAGATGATCATAAGCATGTTAGGTCCCAAAATTGTATTATAGTTGCTATTTATTTTAGCTTTAGCATCACCTTGTTTATTTGGTATTATATGTTACTTTTCATACTAGTTGTTGGCTATAAATGGATAGTTTATAGTTACCTATTTCTTTCATAGCTTACGCACCCATTATTGCTTGCATGTTTAGATAATTTAAATATGATATCTTTAAATTAATCAGTTCATTAAAATAATCTAAAATGTACTTATACAATTGTCTAACTGTAACCTTTTTGTTTTGTTGGCTGGGGCCCTGGCATTTGTGATACTGACAAATATCAGATTCAGACTTGTTCATGGGTAGCATTGCACGAGAGGAGCATGTTCAGGAGGAGGATCGTGCTGGTGCTGCTTAGATAGATTTTGTATTTCTTTTTTTCAGTGAGATTGAGAGGCCTTTGCATTTTCTTTTAATTTTAATTTATAATAATTAATTCTGGATGTATTTCATTTCCACATTGTGATGAGTTACTACATAGTTTTCCTTTTCATCTACTATGTTGTGCTTGTGGATGTTACTATACACCTATTGCTTCCGCCACTTTGATATCTATATGTATATTGATGAATGTTTATAGCATTCTAGTGACAAGTTCTTATCTTAAGGCAAGTTGGGTTTTCACCTAATTTTACTTAAGCTGGGGATTTGCCACAGTTGGAGCACCGTACTTCCTATTGGTAGTATGGGGGGCCCCACAGTTGGTATCAGAGAACACCATAAGGTGTCAGAATAGGATCTACAATTCCTTTCTACCTAATAGACTATTCTTCTGAAATACAAATATCGATATATATGTAACATCCATAACATAGTAGTATCAGTAACTCTATGTAAAATGTAGAAGGAGAATACTCCCATCCTAATAATTTAGTCTTCTTGTGTCTAACAAAAACTTAATAAAATTCTGTCCCTATAGTCAAATGAATTCTGGAGAGTCCGATATAGACTACCATCTGCATGCTTTCATGATAGCTTGGAATTGTAGTTTCAAGTAGAGGCAAAAAAGTAACTGGCAGATTGAAGGAGTTTCAGAAAAAGGGACCTTAGTCCTGGATAAGCTTCTACATCAATCAGTATACCGAGGGCTCAACTTTCCCATATACGCAAAAGAATGGTTGAGCCGAGTGGAGTCCATTCTGATACACATAGAGTATCTCGAGTCACTTTATGTAGATATTGTGACAGATTTGATGTTGGATTACGCTGAAGTTTGGTGGTATGACACCATTGCAAGGCTTAAGAAGAAGCATAAGAGAAAAAATCAGGAAATAACTTTCGAGGATTATTGTATAGCCTTTAAGGCAGAATACATCGATAATGTCTGAGTGCTAGTTAGGATAATTATCATCTTATTCTCAAACAACCCTAGTAGAATTTCAGTTTCTGGCATTGTAATCCTTTATTTCTATAATTAATGAAAGATTTTTGATTTTTCTTCCTTAAAGTAAATTATGAGTTTGGTTTTGCAAATTATTGATTAGAATGGATCCCGGATCACCACCTACCATTACCCCTACCAAGAACACTGTTGCCTCTAGTAGTTCTAATGACGAGGTGGCTCATCTGTGAGCCATGGTGGCAACTCTGTTAGAAAATCAAGCTCAACGAGCGATCATCGTACATAAATTACTAAATGATCATGCAACTCCAATCAATGTTGCTGCTCCAACAGTTCATGCTCCACAAGCTGCTTCTTCTTCACATCACTCGACGGATAATCTCCTTCACAATTTCCTGAGGTTAAGGCGTCCAACCTTTGGCGAGAATCTGTCACTAATGGATACCACCGATTGGTTGAAGGCTGTGGAAAGAGATCTGATTAGTCTGAAGATTCGAAACTCCGAAGCCGTCCGTCTCACCACCCATCTGTTCCACGCTGAGGCAGAATATTGGTGGGAAGAAGTCAGAAACACCCAGTTCATCGATTATGAACTAGACGACATTCCCTGGGATGCATTTGTTGAAGCTTTCAAGGCTGAATTCATTCCCCCATCTGCGCAAAACATTATCTCTGACACGATCATAAGGTTGACTCAAGGGAGTCGTTCAATCGCTAAATACGAAAGGGAGTTTTGTATATTGATCCATTTTGCGCCAGAAGTCACTCAATCTGAATCCGCTAAGTGCCACCGCTTTCTCTGTGGACTTCGAGATTCGCTAAAGAATCAAATCGTACCACCCTGCTTAACTAGCTTCTTCAAGTTAGTGGAAACAGCTAAAGTAATTAAGCATCATCAATCTGAGGATAATCTCAAGCGATGGGCACAAACAACTCAGAACCCATAGGAAACCTTCAAGAGGCATAGGTCTAATCCTGCGAAGGTCTATTAACTAGAAGTTGCACCCACCTCGCGTTCAAAGCTGTGATAGGCCACATCCCTACGGCAAGTGTTACCACACTGGCCAAAGGTGTTTCAATTGTGGGTGTATAGGTCATAGGTTCTACCAGTGCGATCACATGTAAATAGTGGATGGAGTTCCAATGAAGCCCTATCCGAAAAAGCAAGTGTTCAGAGCAACTCCGTTAAACCGGAGAGAACCAAATCTGGCTATATTGCCAGCACCTACTTCTGAAGTTGCTCACGCGCAGCCACCAGCTTCTAACTCTTAGAACTATCTACGAAGGCAGACCAACAATCATCCTGCTGGTCCTGCACGAGTACATGCCTTAACTCTTATCAAAGCCGCAGAAGATAACAATGTGGTTTTAGGTACACATCTCTGAAATTTCCCTTTAATAATTGCATTGCTATTCTTGCAAGTCACTGATACAATTTGTATGAATTAGGCACACTTTATTTCAACAACCAACCTTGTAATATGTTATTCGATACCGGTGCTAGTCACTCATTTATCTCTAAACAATTTGCCAATAACCTTAAACTTTACGCCTGCAACTTAGCACAAACGTTGAGTGTTGGGCTTCCATCTGGAACCCAACTGAGTGCCCATAAATTCTGTAATATCAAAGTTCCGATAAATGACCAAGAATTTCAGGCCAAATTAATCGTCTTGCCAATAGGCAACTTTGATATCATTCTTGGGATGAATTGGCTCAGTGACAATAATGCTGTGATAAACTGTCATAAAAAGAAAGTCACTCTCCATTCTCAGGGCAAGCCTGAAATGTTTGTAGGAAAAACTAGCATGCAGTTATCCTTAATAAATGCAATTAAAGCTGAACAGTTGATTGTTAGGGGTTGTAATGCTTACCTAGTTACTATGATGGGCGAAACAAAAGAGAGTATCTCTCTTTCTAATTGTAAGGTAGTCAGGGAATTCGCCGATGTGTTCCCAGAAGAATTGCCTGGTGTACCTCCTTTCAGAGAAGTAGAATTCTCTATTGAATTGATCCCTGGTACCCAGCCGATATCCAAAGCACCTTATAGAATGGCACCTAAGGAGCTTCAGGAGCTCAACGAGCAATTGCAAGAGCTCTTGAATAAAGGCTTCATCAGGCCAAGTATGTCTCCTTGGGGAGCGCCAGTTTTATTTGTGAAAAAGAAGGATGGATCTATGCGCATGTGTATAGATTATCATGAATTGAATAAGGTCACCGTAAAGAACAAATACTCACTGCCTAGAATTGATGATTTGTTCGACCAGTTATCCAGAGCGGTTATATTTTTCAAGATTGATTTAAGGTCTGGATACCATCAACTGTGAGTAAAGGAAGACGATGTAAGGAAGACTACTTTCGTTACTCATTATGGCCACTTTGAGTTTTTGGTGATGTCATTCAGACTCACCAATGCGCCATCAATCCTTATGGATTTGATGCAGCGAGTGCTAAAACCACATTTGGACAAGTTTGTGATCATCTTCATTGATGATATCCTTATTTATTCCAAAACTCTGGAAGATCATGAAGAATATTTAAGGATAGTATTAGAAACTTTGTGCGAGAATCAACTGTATGCCAAGTTCTCAAAGTGCGAGTTCTAGCTCAATTCCATTTCATTCTTGGGGCACATAGTCGATGCTCAATGGTGGGAATTTGCCGCCAATGGATACAGCCGACTGGCTGAAAGCTGTGGAAAAAGATCTGATTAGTCTGAAGATCCCAAACTTCGAAGCCGTCTGTCTCACCACCCATTTGTTCCATGCTGAGGCAGAGTATTGGTGGGAGGAAGTCAGGAACACTCAGTTAGTTGATTATGAACTAGAAGACATTCCCTGGGATGCATTTGTTAAAGCCTTCAAGTCTGAATTTATTCCCCCATCTGCACAAAACATTATCACTGACACGATCATAAGGTTGACTCAAGGGATTCGTTCAGTCGCTGAATACGAAAGGGAGTTTCATAGATTGATCTACTTTGCGCCAGAAGTCACTCAATCTGAATCAGCTAAGTGCCACCACTTTCTCTGTGGACATTGAGATTCGTTGAAGAAACAAATCGTACCAGTCTGCTTAACTAGCTTCTTCAAGTTAGTGGAGATAGCTAACGTAATTAAGCATCACCAATCTGAGGATGATCTCAAGCAGCGGGCACAAACAACTCAGAATCCTCAGGAATCCTTCAAGAGGCACAGGCCTAATCCTGCAAAGGTCTATCAACTGGAAGCTGCACCAACCTCAGAACCCGTCCAAGGTTGCGATAGGCCTCACCCATATGGCAAGTGTTACCATACTATCCAAAGGTGTTTCAATTATGGGCGTACAGGCCACAAGTTCTACCAGTGCGACCACATGGAAATAGTGAATGGGGTTCCAATGAAGCCCTATTAGAAGAAGCAAGTGTTCAGAGCAACTCTGATAAACTGGAGAGAACCAAATCTGGCTATAATGCCAGCACCTGCTTCTGAAGTTGCTCCCACGCAGTCACTAGCTTCTAACTCTCAGAACTATCTTCGAAGGCAGACTAATAATCATCCTGCTGGTCCTGCATGAGTATATGCCTTAACTCCTATCGAAGCTATAGAAGATAATAATGTGGTTTCAAGTACACATCTCTGAACTTGTCCTTTGATAATTGCATTGCTATACTCTAATTTCTGCAAGTCTTTAATGAAATTTGTATGAATTAGGCACACTTTATTTCAACAACCAACCTTGTAATGTATTATTCGATACCAGTGCTAGTCACTCGTTTATCTTTGAACAATTTGCCAATAACCTTAAACTTCACGCATACAACTTAGCACAAAAGTTGAGTGTTGGACTTCCATCTGGAACCCAACTAAGTGCCCATAAATTTTGTAATATCAAAGTCCCGATAAATGATCAAGAATTCCATGCCAAACTAATTGTCCTACCAATAGCAAACTTTGATATCATCCTTGGGATGAATTGTCTCAGTGACCATTATGCTGTGATAAACTGCCATAGAAAGAAAGTCACTCGCCATTCCCAGGGCAAGCCTGAAATGTTTGTAGAAAAAACCCGCACGCAGTTATCCTTAATAAATGCAATTAAAGCTGAATAATTGATTGTTAAGGGTTGTAATGCCTACCTAGTTACCATGATGGGTGAAGCAAAAGAGAGTATCTCTCTTTCGATTGTAAGGTAGTCAAAGAATTTGCCAATGTGTTTCCAGAAGATTTGCCTGGTGTACCTCCTTTCAGGGAAGTAGAATTCTAACCCTCATCTCACCCATCTGCGTCTGGACCCCCTCGATAGCTTGGCACCTCCCAGCCCTTATGGCAGTATGGGAAAACCACAAATTTCCTCTCATGCCCTCGGTGCGTTCGTCCTGCCGGTTGCCTTCTCCCCAAAATACCCATAGCCGTTGGCCCGAGCCTTTCTCTTTGGCCTGAGCCTCCTCTTATTGCCCAAGCTCTGGAAACCAACCCTAGGGCCTCCTCTAACCTATAAATACTCCTTGGAGCTCACAGTAAGTCCCTATGCTCACTGTGAACGCTTAATTGGCAGCCAAAGTCCCTGGAGCTCTCGTCTCACCTCAGCGAATTCCCAATGATCCTGAAGCTTAGAACCACTGATAGAGGGCCCGTCTGGTGTTCAGAACTCCTGTGAACCTTCGTCTGTCATCCAGGGAGCTCTGAGGCACTTCAATTTTCCCTCAGCCGAGCCTGCAACCCGTCCTCAAGTACAGCCTTTCGTCATTGAATTCCTTAATTCAAATCTTCCTTCAGCCTCTGGTTTGAGCTCTTGGATGTCGTCTAGTTAACCATAGCCACTTAGGGAACTAGTAGTGATTGTCGCCTGGGGCTGAGCTAGCTCGAATCGATCCTATCGATCGATTGAGCCAGCAGCCAAGCCATGGATGAGTCCAAGTAAGGACCCAGCGATCGGACTGCACCCCAGGTTATGAAACCATGGGGGTTCCACTCGTGCCTCCTCCCTGAAGGTGTAGGCATTGAGCCCTGATTGGTAAATTGCCCTGGTGAGGAGGATAATTATCCCCTCACAGTGAGCCTTAATTGCCCGTAAATCGAGAGTCTCAGTCGAGTAGCACCCCAATAATCCAGAAGGATCCAGATGGGGATTCTTGCCTTGATCGATGCGTCTGAGTCTCCGGAAGGTGTAGCCATCGAGAGCTAGGCGTGGCGTGGCTGGAGCTTGGCGAATTTAGCGAAGGAAGGTCGCCCTAAATCGGTGCCCGTCGAGAGGTAGGAGATGATGTCCAGGTTGGGCCGACCCGTGACCCGCACCTTTTGATTTTGGGCCGCGGGTATTAACGAATTATCGGACGACATTTTCTATGGTTATGAATTAAATAAATCAAATCCTATAGTTCTATTTAAATAAAAATATAGAATAAATTATTTAAATAGTTTTGGCTATACTAGTCCAAATGGTATGATCCAATATACCATTTGAATCAGAAAAATGTAAGGAATTTGAATATAAAATAAAATAACAGATCCAATAGTTAGATTTAAATTAATTACTTAATCTTTTTTGTTATTAATTAAATCAGAATAAATTTAATTAATCACCAAATTAAGTGATTAAGGGCTCTGATTGCTCATTAAACCTTAAAGAGCAATTGTAGACCCTTAAAACCAAATTTGGATGTTTAATTTTCTTAATCAATCCTTAATTACCCAAATTAAAGATTAGTAAATTTAACCCTAATTAAGTCTCTGATTTTGGACAAGTTAATTTCTAATGTTATCTTAAGTATAATAGAGCCCCTGAATAAGGTTGGATTGCCCTAGAGTGCCCTAAATTTCTTAATCATCCTAATGGGCTTAAAAAATGTGATTAGTGCTAGTTAGCTTAATTAAGTTGGAAAAACCTAAGGTAAGTGTGTTTCCCACCTCATTAATCAATATGGAACACCTTAGAATAGATTAAAATTGAATTGGATAACTAAACCCTAAAATCCCAATGTTAGCCTTATGAGAGGCATTTTGGCCATTTTGGCCAAAATATGTTTAAGAACCCCTTAAACCTTGAGAAATTCAGTAAGTTATCCCTAGTTAGATTATTAATGTTCTCTGAACCCTTAAACTAATAATGTTAATAATATGAATATTAATTTAAGAAATCTTCAATTTTCCCTAATTAAGACACTTACACCTTAAGTGATCCTAAAAAGGATCAATTTGCCTTAATAAGTTGAATTTAATAATTTTAGATGTTAAATCTCAAATTAATCAGCTCAATTAAGTTAGCTTATGGGCTTAAAATTCTAAAAGAAACACATTTAGACGGTCTAAGTTGAAAACCTAATTTAAGTCTAAAGTGATCAAACCTTAGATCTTAGATCTTAGATCTTGGACTTTAGATCGAACTACCTCCAATTGAACTTCTTTAAATGATTCATTGTTTAATCCTTTGAAACCTTCCATGTGGGTATGGGATGATTCAATCTATAAGATAATGAAATTATCTTAAAGATTGAATATAGGTCTTAGATTCTCAAGTTCTTAATTGATTATTCTATCTTATAATCAATAGAATAACCTTTCACTAAGTTCTTAGTTCCTGGATCTTTCAGCTTATAGGATTCTTTATCTTTAATTTGGGTAGTAAATGTGAACCCTAGATCCTTAATAGGACTTTTTCCTTGGATTCAGGATTTGAACACCAAAGTGAGGTTCAAATCCAAAATCCTTAAATGTTGATTTACTTGACCAAGATTTGGGTAAGAGAGTAAATTATTAACAAATTAGGTCATTAATTAATTTGCTTAAACCTTATAGTCATCACATGATTTTGGATTAGAACTTTGTAAGTTCTAATATTAACTTTAAGGATGTAAATCTGAGATTCTACTCGATAGCTGGATAATGGAGATCCTAAACTTGTACCTTCTCAGAGTAGCGAGATTGGGTAATTAGATAACAATAGATATCACATAAGTCTAGATTTAGTCTCTTGCTTACTTTGACTCGATTTGCTTTGCACACCTTAAATATTGAGCCTTATTCCTTGAGCATAATAGGAGAACTTAGGATATGGATGATACATCCTAAGTTAGTAATTGAATTGCATATCATTCAGTTCTTGCCTTGCTTGCAGTTGGTAGAATATGTCCTAGCATAGTCTACCTCTTCAGTAATAGTATTGTATAGGACTAACCCAGGCCTAGAGGATTGGGATGGCCTATTGGCTGGGTATTGATTGATATTTCGATATTGGGGGCCCTGGATGGCTTATTAACTAGTATGGTAGTACTATGTCTTAGGCTTATTGCTACTTTAGCTGGACTGTTTAGTATTATTTTCTGTTTTGCTTTGCCACATGTCTCAGTGGCCTTACTTTTAGTACTTGCTTATTTTGCCACATGTCTCAATGGCTTTGCATTATACTACTTGCCTTGCTTTTGCCACATATCTCAGTGGCTTTACCTTTCATAGATTGCTCGGCTTTTGCCACATGACTCAGTGGCTATTTTCTTTTCTTTTGTATTAATTAGCATGTTGTATGTATACTCTTATGGCTTACTTATGTATATTGGCATGTTGAGGATGCTAGAATTGTATGTTTATTTCAGCATTTGTGTTCTTTATATACTTAGCATGTGTTAACATGATCATAAGCATATTAGGTTCCAAAATTGTATTATAGTTGTTATTTCTTTTAGCTTTAGCATCACCTTGTTTATTTGGTATTGTATGTTACTTTTCATACTAGTTGTTGGCTATAAATGGATAGTTTATAGTTACCCATTTCTTTCATAGCTTGTCGCACCCATTATTGCTTACATGTTTAGATAATTTAAATGTGATATCTTTAAATTAATCAGTTCATTAAAATAGTCTAAAATGTACTTAGACAATTGTCTATCTGTAACCTTTTTCTTTTGTTGGCTGGGGCCCTGGCATTTGCGATACCGACAAATGTCAAATTCAGACTTGTTCGTGGGCAGTGTTGCAGGAGAGGAGCAAGTTCAGGAGGAGGATCGGGGTGCTGCTGCTTAGATAGATTTTGCATTTCTATTTTTTAGTGAGATTGAGAGACGTTTGCATTTTTTCTTTTAAATTCAATTTGTAATAATTAATTCTGGATGTATTTCATTTCTGCATTGTGATGAGTTACTACATTATTTTCCTTTTCCTCTACTATGTTGTGCTTGTGGATGTTACTATACCCCTATTGCTTCTGCCACTTTGATATTTGTATGTATATTGATGAATGTTTATAGTATTCTGGTGACAAGTTCTTGGCTTAAGGCAAGTTGGGTTTTCACCAAATTTTACTTAAGCTGGGGATTTGCCACAGTTGGAGCACCATACGTCCTATTGGCAGTACGGGGGGCCCCACATAAATGTTGAAGTAGAGTCCACTAATGCTCCTCAAACTCCTCCTAGATCTTCTGAGTATCCACCTGATCTGGCTCCATAAACTGCTCAGGATCTAGCAAATTGCCAGATCCCAAAAGTAGCACGTGTTAGACAAGAAGTCTATCACATCAAAAGTTATTCTAATAATTTATAATTATTAACTATGTAACATTTAAGTAGTTTAAACAAAATTGTAGAAAAGATAGTAAAACAAATGAAAGCTAAAAACAATATAAATCTGAAGTAAAGTAATTAAAATTGGAAGTTGAAACTATACACTGAACTGAAGGTAAGGAAATTGTTAAATAAATTTAAAACTGCAACTAACTGTTGGAATGTGTGTAAAACAATATATAATCTGAATTTGAGTAAATGATGCTGTAAAACTATGCTATATGCCATTAGATTTATAATTATGCATCCTAGTATGCCACTGAACTATATGCCACTGATATGCTGACTTGGTGTCTCATGGACACCCCACAGATTTCCTAGGTGAGCGAACTCCATGCTAACAGAGTCCCTAGGTGAGTCAAATGCTCTGCTAATGCTGACATGACTTATGCATTTATGATATGCCAAGACTTTGATGACACTATGCTTTAAAATCATCAAAAATTCTAAAATCAATTTAATATAAAATACTAAATCTATTTATCTCCATAGTGCAGAATTCACTTGTGAATTCTGACTCCTAATTCTAATCCACTTAATGATCTTTGTTAAAATTATATATAGAATTGTCAACTGAAGGGGATCTATACACATAGTTGGTATGTTTCCAAGAAAGGTGAATTTAACACTTAGTTTATTTAACTGCACTTATCAAAGTGCACAACAATAAGGGGCAGAACCCGATCATAGTTTATTCTCTCAAACTAAGCTGTTAAATACCTGAATTACAAAAATACTTAGTGTTCTAAGAAGGATGACTTGAGATATTTAGTTTGTATAATTACACTTATCGAAGTGCATGACGATAAGGGGCAGAACCCAGTCATAGTTTGTTCTCTCAAACTAAGTATTCAAGTTCCCTAATTATAATACACTTAGGCTTGGAAAATTTACTCTAAGCTGGACTATACTTATCCAATCACATAGGTTAATATCAAGACTCTATAATACTACTTAGAGTGACTTATCCAATCACAGGAATTACTGAAATAATTCTGCACTATGGATATACACTACATCTTACTGACAATCTACTGATTTCAATAATTTTATTTAATAAACAAGGGTTATCAAACTAATGAATCCTTACTCTATTGGAATGAATCCTACACAAGGTTTTAAGGATGTGACCTAAAGGTCACTTAATTTTAGGTTACTACCACATGGGAGAATCTCATGCTATATTCTTAGGTGATCCTACCATAAGGTCTAAGATCAAGCATCTAAAGCTAATAAGGAGCATCTAAGTTCCTATCTCAAGATGTAAACATGTAAGCTCTCCCCTACCTCAACATATTATTTAGTTATGGCTTAATAATTTTTGAATTATTTCTGCTAAGGCAAGACTATAATGATCACGCACTTCTATGTTAAAAGAAAATCTAAGTCCTATGCTTTACACTAATTCCACAACTCTTGTTTCTTCAAGGTTTGATTTGATCAGATCAGATGGGTAAGCCCATCTGATCAAGTACTATGCTAAAATCATGGGATTCAATCAAATAAATTATTAGGGAATGATTTGTCATAAATTCATTCTATTTTATAGGTTACATTATGCTGGTGATCTTGCTTAGGAGGAAATCAAGGATTTAAAGATAAATATTTAGATTAACTAATCACATACCTTATTAAGGATCTTACAAGTTCTAAGTTAATGAGTTAAGATCAATATCAAATTAGGGTGCATTATTGGAATTCTGCAATTTGATTTATCCTGAAATCAATCTATTTTATTTAAAGTAATTAAGGATTTAGATCTTAATTAAGATAAGTTAGGATTCAATCCTAACTTAACCAAATTAAGATCACTTGTTTAGTTTTGAGTCAATGACAAATCAGTTAGTTATTGGTGTATTATTGATGTTTATTTCAAGATTTAGATTAAGGTTTAATTACTTAATCAGTTTCTTAAGATTCAAAGGTTCAATTAGGGATTTATATCGAATTAGTCATTTAAGGTGTCCAAATAAACATGATTGGGTTGTCTAACATTCAATTTACTATTATGGAAACATATAACCTTTAATTTACATAAAATAAAAAGTAATTAAGGCTAATTAAACCCTAAATCAAGCCAAAATGGATTATCACTTAATTGCAAATCCAACCATCCAAACTTCATGAAACTTGGCAAGTGTGTTTTATAGACAATGTAAATAATTAGAGACTATAATTGAGGGTTTTGGTTAAGTAGAAACCCTAATTTTCACTAATCATGCTTCTACAAGATTAGGGCATATTAAAGAAAATAATAATCAAAAAATTATTTCACCTATCACATGTTTTATACAAGGCATTAGAAACATAATGACACCTAAATCATACAATTTGATTAAGAATACATGCTAATTAACCCTAATTAGGTTCTGAGATAATTAAGCAAAATTAAAATATCCAACCATTAAAATTGAGATATTATTTTATTTTCTTATTTCTTATGATTTTTTGAACATTTTGATATATAATTTTATATGGTTTGGACCTGTGGATAAGAAGTTATTTAAATAATAAAATATGCATTTTTCTAATTTAATTTCCCTATGATTCAATTAATTAGATTTTTTCCTTAAGGAAAATAAATCCAATTAATCGAATTTATATTAAATGGGTTCGGCCCATTACCAAATGGCGCGGGTCGACGGGGGCCCAGGGAACCAGGCACTGTCGCACAGCATGGGTCATTGGCTGACCCGACCCGCACTGCGCCATCATCCCCAACCGAACCATGCCTTGGCCCCAATTTGATCCCTACGTGATCAGTAGGCCAAGATGCGTCGATCACACCCACTAGCCCCTTGTGACGAGGTCTGGTTTGCCCAGACCTTACTCACCCGAGAGGCCTCACTTTAGAGCTGTTGTGGGGAGAAAATTCTCCCCACAGAGACCATGACTAGCCATGAGTTCGATCCCACACCTTCAGAGAGGTGAGACGGATCGAACCCCTAAGGTGGCTAGGTCTGGGGTGGTCTAGATCACTGGGTCCTTACTCAGACCAATTGTTCTTTATGAACTTAGTCGTAATTATATATGATTCGATCGATCGGGGCTAGCTTAAGGCGTAATTATATATACAATGAGTTTGATTCAACAATACCAATCCTTAGGAATTAAATGGAGGAGGGCTTAAGTTTTATTGGCTCAGAGCATGCAAGGTGGGTACCTAATTTGATGGGGGAGCTTGAACAGATTGATAGAGAGCAATGCAAGATCTGGCTGGCTTCTTCAGAGCACTAGGGGTCCTGAATAATAGGAGAAACCCTCTATCAGTAGTTCATAAGCATTAGATTCCCTGGGAGAAGCTTCATGAAGACTAGCAATGGTAGAGAGGGAATCAACTTCAATTGATCAGCAAGTGATTTAAGGAAGGATTCTGAGGATATTTGTAGCCTCAATGAGAAGCTAGGGAGGTTTGATCGGGCTTGGGATTGACCTGGGAGCTCGGGCCATGGTCAAGCTCCAAATTCCTTAAATGGAGCTAACCGGGCCGATTGGGATGTGCCAACCAGATGGAGAAGATCCTAATGGCCTTGCTAAGCCGAAGGCATGAGTGGGAGACAAGCCAGAGTGCTGGGGTACGGAGGATATTCCCTGTCTGGAGTGGAGTGCGATGGAGATGATGATCCACAGTGCCAGGTGCCTTCTACGCCGTTTGATCTATCGATCAGATGGTGCAACAGCTCAGATCACTTGGATCCTAACAGCCAATCACGGGAGTGATCCGAGCAGTAGGATCCACAGATAGATCTAATGGCACATCTGCAGCTCCGTAGGTCTGGATCCTAGGCGTTGGATCCGCGGGAGGGATGGTGAGATGGAGCAGGGTTTCGCTGTCATGTGATAGGGCTCCACAGCGGACCGCCCGCTGTCCGCACAGTGGATCCTGGGCGAGTAAAGCGGTTATAATTGTTGGGATCCCTAATGTACAGTTATCCCAATTTAATTTAAATTGAATTATGGTCCAAATGACCTCCAAAAACTCTCAAACTTTCACCCCTAGCTAATTTGGGGGTGAGGAATTCAAAATTGCAATCAGATTTTAATTCTGAGGTCAAAATATTTTAGGTCTTAATTAGGGTATCTAGGTTGATCTAATGGCTAAATTTCCTTAGAGAGGTTCAATTGACCCCAAACTTTTAGGGTTAGCTTAAAATAGTATATTGAATATAATGGAACTTTAATTAAGGCATGATTAAGCTTAGATTAAGCTAGGTAACAACCTAGGGTTAATATAACTGTAAAGAAAGCTAATATATAAGTTGGAACATACTACAGAAAAATAAGTATAATAAATGTAAATACAAGTAAATAATATATGTATATAAGGAGATCTCAATTTTGAGGACTGAATAAATAGTAGAAGTAAGGAAATCTCAGTCTCAAGGGCTGAATACACTATAAATATAGTTATAAGGGACTTTAATATGAAAATTTTATTTATTTATCTAGATTTAAAAGTGTTTTGTTCTATGGGAAAGTTACATAACAAATGAGGGTTCAAGCACATATGCCTGACCAAGTAAGGGAGGTTTCCCAAAACACACATGGTTCCCCTTTAGGACATGAGTAGTCTTCTTATTAAGCCATAGCCTACCCTAGAATAGTTTGCCATATGAAACTCTAAAGTAAATGTTATATGTTTAATTTATGCACAATATCCTTAATGAATGTTTTTTAGGATTTAGTCTCAATGAGTTGCAGTATTCAAAGATGTTCAAAGCTAATTACAAACCATGTGATATACGTTGTTTTCTACTTTATTTATCTATCTCATAATTGAGACTAATCAAGCCCCTTTAATCGACTTCGACATTCATCAAAAGTTTTAATCAATTGATACATAATAATATATAGTTTAAATGAAGTTTTGAAAATAATGATTTGATTTAATGTCTTAATTATGTGAAAAAATAATTTATAAATATAGTTACGATATTGCAAATAAGCATCATATCCTATTGCTAATACTATAATTATCTAAACTACCTAATAATCCTTCTATCCTAATTGAATATTCTAACTACAAACTTATTTCTCTAGTACACTTTTTAGGTCACTTAAAGTTCTAACTACAAGATTTTCTAGTTTCCAAACTAATGTCTCACTACTTAGATTGAAGGGTTTCTATAACAACCATATTCAAGCATCTAACTTATCATTATTCTCTACTTGATATATCTCATTAACATCTTAAGGTTCTATACTTAAGAATGTCCTTGATTTAACCACATAAGCTATCTTAATCTTAAATATGCCACTAGTGGGTCAAATCTAGTCTATCCTTAGACTTAATGATTTTACAAGATTACTAGTATAATATGGTAGGACTAAGGGGTTAATGATATTTAAGTTACAATTATCAAGATTTATCTCACATTAGGTGACCAATCTAACATCAAGTTTATCTTCTTAAATCTTAGGTTCCAAGTCAAAATGTTATGGACACTAAGTCCTAGTTCTTACTTAGGAATTCAATGCTTTAAGGTTCTAATCCACCTTATCACCTAAGATTACCTCTTATCTTAGCTTATCACTTAATCATTCTAAAGGGTTCTAAGCCTTATAATTAGTATAGTGTGACTACCTACACTACCAATATGAAGGTTGCACTTAGCTACTTAGATCAATCTCTAATTTTTAGTAAGAAGCACTAGTCTTTCTAAGATAGTTCCATTCTTAACGTCTCTTAAGTCTTCTTTTAGTCACAAGTGCTACACTAAGGATCACTCAATACTACTCTTAACAACTCATAAGATCAAGGTATAGAATATAACTTCTCTCTTCAAATATTAGGATTCATCTAAGTTATCTAGATGATAATTAATACATAAGTATGGATGCAAGTCAAATTAAGGATCTAACATTACCATTATATCTCTTACTATCCTAAGCCATTAAACTTGGTCTATAGCTAGGATTCTCATTTAGAAGGTTAAGAATGAGGTTTGCTAGTGTTAAGATTACTATGAAAATTAGAGATTAGATGGTCCTAATTCACTAACTAAACCAACTTGGCTAACTATTTACTAATGTATTCCTAATAAATTAGGTGCTAGGTGAGGTTCTTAAACTACTAGCTTCTAGGTTCATACCAATGCACTAGAAATTCTAGAGTTAGCTAAGGGGAAAGGCATACTATAAAGAGCAAATATCCCAAAGTTACACACTAGGTGGTTAGGGTTGATCCTGCACTTAAGGAATATAAGGAACTAGACTAAGCTCTATCTAACCATTTAAAGGTTTGGCTAAAAGTCCTTACAATTATAGGGAGTTACTTAGTTTATTCTATCCTAGAGTTTAGGACTACTAAAATCCTTAAGCACAATGTTAAGCCATAAGAACTCGTATAATCCTCTTATGTCTATATTGAGGCTCTCTACTAGGTTTAATAGCACTAAATCAAACTAAGTTATGCTAGTTATTCTCCTACTCAAAATATTATCTAATGTTAAAATAGGTCATAATCCTCTTATTATCTAATGTTAAAATCCTTAAGCTCTCTCCTAAGGAAAATTAGATCATGTTAATATTCTACACTTCTTTTTGATCAAAATGACAGATAATTTTACTATGTTTGTTGACAGACTATAAATACATCTGCGCTTGCATGCAAGTGTACGTGGTCTGAGGTAATAATTTAGAATGTGAGTTTCCGAGATTTATCATCCTCAGGGAATTGGGTGTTTTGTTACTAAGGTATATTTATATTCAAAAATATTTAAACTATGTGTATTTTATTGAATTGGTTCCTAAACAACCACAACAATTCTTAGTAGAATATAACTATGATAAAAGGAGAGGAGAGTTAGGTCTCTCCCACATAATATGTTAGATGACTTATGTATGATGATTCCTCAAGCATTCAATTTTTTTTATTAATTTTTTAATCAAGAGCACATTGTCCTCCTTAGAGTTTAACTCCAAGAGTTACAAGTTCAAATCTTGTGCTTGAAATGAACATAAAGTCAGTTCTATTTCAGCACAAAGACCCTTATAAAATTTTTGATTATTAGTTTTCCCCTCTTTCCTTGATTATAGAAATAAGGGTTGTTCATTTAATATCTTACAAGCATTGATTCCACTAAGAGCATCATGCGTATCATGCACAATTTAGATAATGGAGTGACTTCATTTGGGCTCTATGACTATGTCACCTCGTTCATGAGCACTCAAAGAATCCACTCCATACCTCTACGTATAATGAGTAATAGAGCATATTTAGTGGGTCTTAGCTCACATACTTCAACTCTTTAGTTGAGCATAGTTCTAAGCTCTCATGCACTCATGAATCCAGCATTAAAACTAAGGATGAGCTATGGAGCACAAGACTTCTTAGTCCTTGAAGTCATTTAGTCCTTTATTATTTGGTCCACATTCAAGTCCACAATAGTCCTTTTAATTTCTTTAACAAGTCATTTATGTCAAAACTTCTATTAAAGCTTGAGGAAATTTTCATACACAAAAAATCTCTTTCAATTCATATAGGATTGCCCCAACCCTCCCAAAGGAAGGTTTTGCTCTCCATTACACTAGAGATAAAGTAGAACACATACATGGATAAAGAATCTTTCATGATTAACTAAGAAAAGAAAACACAAGATGAGTTTAAAGAATACTAGGAACGCTCCTTTGATGAAGTTCTCCGGACTTCTCCTCCTTTTTCTCTTGGTTGCTTCTCCTAGGTCCGTAGTGCTGCCTTTCTTCCTTCTCCTCTTTAGCAAGAGGAGTTCTTCAACCCTTGGAGAATTCTTCTTCTCTTCTATGCAGCCCTCTTATTACTTAGGATGTTAGTGAGCCAAGTTGGGAACCTTTCTTAAGTGAAGAAGAGTTGAATTTATAGAGGGGCTGTATTACTTTTCCTTTCTTTTCAAATTATGCATTTCCCTCTTAATAAAATTTGCTGTGATCATTTCAAATGCAACTTTAGGGGTTAAGTGACATCTAATTTTCCATTCTTTAGTCTTTACATCACTTCAAAATATCAATTCTCCATTAAAAATAATTTTGCTACAGAAGGAAAGATGGTTGGGAGACAAGGAGCAGGTTGGGGGTATTATCCCTGCCTCATTTAATGCACTGTTCAAACAATTTTGGCACACCGCTGCAGCGGTTAATTTTGTGAAATGGTCCGCTATGGTGCGCTGCGGCATTCTGGCTTGTACATTGATGGGCCTGCTATAGCGCGCTGTAGCGCCAGAGTCCCGCAAGTTCTCTCGCTGTGGCACGCTGTAGCACTAAAGTTTTACAAGCTGATCTGCTGCAGTGTGCTATAGCGCCAGAGCTTCACAAGTTGATCCATTGCAGCATGTTATAGCACCAGAGCTTTGCAAGTTGATCTGCTGCAGTGCACTACAGCGGATGTTTTCTAGAAATTTTTAGAAACTTTCCAAAATTTCCTAGAATTTGCTGGGTAAGCATTTTTCTTGAAAAGTAGACAGAATTTGATTAAGGAAGCAGTTTCAATATGAAAATGAATGAATTTTCCCTTTATTTAGGATATAAACTATGGATTTATCACACCCCCATACATAATTTCTTGCTCGTCCTCGAGTAAGCTCAAAATGGTATTTTTCTGTTTCTTAGGTATGAGACTTATCAAAATAGTATCAATGAGGGTTTGATTTGCAATTCAAAGCTCATGCTTAACTAAAATGACGAGTAATTAGCATCATTTAAATTTTTCTAAGCTGGGCTATGAACAGAGGTTAATAGACTAATCTTCAATTCGTAAGTAGTTTTGCTTGGTGCTTAGTAATGGGGAAGGTTCCTTGGAATAACTGTACTAGGATTGTAGTAAGTAATCAAGGATTGTTTGTGCCATATGTGCTCCTTTTTATGAATCACAAAGATATTTAAAATTTTAGGAGAGATATTTTTCATCATCCTATTTCATTTCCTTCCTTGGGAGAGATATTTTTCTTCATCCTATTTCATTTCCTTCCTTGGGAGAGATATTTTTCTTCATCCTTGTTTTTGTTTTCTTTTTCATTCTTTAGGGAGAGATATTTTTCTTCATCCCACTTCCAAATCTTTGTGATCATTAAGTTCTACAGGAGCCTAGCACACTCTTTGGCTCACTCAATTTTATCACTGGTTTTGATTTTTAAGTCTTTCCCCACACTTAGACCTTGGTATTGATTTAAATATTTGAAGATTAGATTCAACCTAAAATCATTCCCTTGTTAAGATGATTTAATACTGTCAATGAATTTAGCCATTTTTTGTTAAGAAAACTTTGGTTGATAATCAATTTCTACAATGATATTCTTATAACTTCCATGATCTTGAAAAGTTTAGAAAAAAAAAATTAGTCCATACACAATATAGAAAAATTGGGAAAATATGAAAATCCATAATTTATTTCTTTAAAAAGGCAAAATGAACATACTTTATTTGGAGTAGTAAGGAATAAAACAACCTGATATGAATAATGACACATTGTCATTACTGCATTCATGCTCAAGATTCCTTCTTCTCCCTTATTAATGTACACATGTACTACTCATAATCTGAAATAAACAAAATATAAAATTATTTGTTAGGTTGCCTCCCAACCAATGCTTAGTTTAAGGTCCTCAGCCTGACCAACAAGAGTTTATATTTTTTCAAAATTTATTTCCAGATTTTCATTAACTCCTTAGGATGAGTACAAGCTAGTTTAATAATTGGGTCATCATGAACACCAGCTCTACTACTTATTCTTATAAGCCCAATCAGTATCCTTAATCTTATAATATATTTTATTTATATTTGTCTTTTTATTCCTTTCATTTCTTCCTTTATACTTGTTATCAAACTTTTCATAGTTTTTCTTGTTACCATCCTCCATTTCATTTTGTAAGATTGTGTAAAGCTCAGTTCTTTCAAAATTACTCTTAAGGTGATTCTCTACAAGTTCAAATTTCACACAAATACTGTCAATATTGCTAAGGGGTTTGTTAATAGTTGAGATGTCAAAGATAATAATTTTTTTTACTTTTACTACCCCGAGATTCTCTTAGTTTATTTGTCCTCATATTATTTTCAATTAGTTCATCTTGGTTGTTTTCACATGGTGGGTCACCTATTACTGAGCATTCAGTTGAAAGCACTTGAGATGTATATGGGACAAAAATTTTGGATTGCTCTTGGTCAAATTTTTTAGTTTGACACTCATGTTGTATTTTTAAATTGTCCAATTCAAGTTGATACTCCACCTCTCTCTGATTTTTACTATTTGGTTGAGCTAAATTTTCTTCCCTACAAATCAACACTTCTTCAGCTTGTTCCTTTATTTTCTCAGTTATAATAACTTCTTGGACGGGGTTAGCTAATTGTTGTAATATAAATTCTAACTTAGCCTCAATTGATTTACATATATGCTCTTGATCATCCAAATTAAACTCGTGCCTAATCAAAGTTGGTTCAATTTCATGCAAATTGTTGTTCACATAACAACTAGAGTCTTCCTCTAATTCTTCTAAATAAGACTGCTCACTTATCCAATTTGTGTTGTTAATGTTTGTATATGAGTGAGTGTAATTGTGTTGCAAGTTGTTATCAAACTTAATATCATTAATCAGTTTTGTTTTTATAAGTGCAAAAGGGTTGTTTGTATTACAATCAAAACTTAAATGTGTTTCCCCACACCAAATGCACAAGTTTTGATTAGTATTATGCACACCCATGAAATTTGAGTACTCCATATAAATAGATAGAATCTATAAAAATTAAAAGAAAAGTAAACTAAAGAAATAAGAAAATATAAATATGCAAAGAGACTTGTTTAAATCACAATTTACTAATAAATTCTCCATAATACGAAACAATAACCAATTCCTCGGCAACGGTGCCAAAACTTGACAGACTATAAATACGTCTGCGCTTGCACGCAAGTGTACGTGGTCTGAAAGAATAATTTGGAATGTGACTTCCGAGATTTATCATCCTCAGGGAATTGGGTGTTTTGTTACTAAGGTATATTTACATTCAAAAATGTTTAAACTATGCGTATTTTGTTGAATTCGTTCCTAAACAAGCACAACAATTCTTAGTAGAATATAACTATGATAATAGGAGAGGAGAGTTTGGTCTCTCCCACATGATATGTTAGATGACTTATGTATGATGATTCCTCAAGCATTCTCTTTTCTTTATTAAATTTTTAATCAAGTGCACATTGTCCTCCTCAGAGTTTAACTCCAAGACTTACAAGTTCAAATCTTGGGCTTGAAATGAACATACAATCAATTCTATTTCAGCACAAAGACTCTTATAAGATTTTAAATTATTAGTTTTCCTCTCTTTCCTTGATTATAGAAATAAGTGTTGTTCATTTAATATCTTACAAGCATTGATTTCACTAAGAGCATCGCATGTGTCATGCATAGTTTAGATAATGGAGTGACTTCATTTGGGCTCTATGACTATGTCACCTCGTTCATGAGCACTCAAGGAATCCACTCCATACTCTTACGTATGCTGAGCAACAAAGCATATTTAGTGGGTCTTAGCTAACATGCTTCAACTCTTTAGTTGATCATAGATCAAGGTGCACTAAGCTTAAGAACTTTCTCATATAGTTCTAAGCACTCATGCACTCATGAATCCAGCATCAAAACTAAGGATGAGCTATGCAGCACAAGACTTTTTAGTCCTTAAAGTCATTTAGCCCTTTATCATTTGGTCCACATTCAAGTTCACAATAGTCCTTTTAATTTCTTTAACAAGTCATTTAAGTCAAGACTTTTATTAAAGCTTGAGAAAATTTTCATACACAAAAAATCTCTTTCAATTCATGTAAAATTGCCCCAACCCTCCCCAAGGGAGGTTTAGCTCTCCATTATACTAGAGATAAAGAAGAACACATACATGGATAAAGACCCTTTCATGATCAACTAAGAAAAGAAAATATAAGACAAGAGTTTAGAGAATACTAGGAATGCTCCTTTGATGAAGTTCTCCGGACTTCTCCTCTTCTTGCTCTTAGTTGCTTCTCCTAGGTCCGTAGTGCTGCCTTTCTTCCTTCTTCTCCTTAGCAAGAGGTGTGATGACCCACTTAAGTAGTAATAAGTGAAACTCTTAAACATCGAGGTGCCTTTTCAAATAACGGTGGAGTTTCTGATAAGAACTCCAAAGTTAAGCGTGCTCATGTGGGAGCACTCCCAAAATGGGTGACCTGCTAGGAAGTTATCTTCTAAGGGCAAAACCGTGAGGCATTTCTGGCCAAAGCGGATAATACCTTGGTGTTTAAGAGTTTGGGCTGTTACAAATGGTATCAGAGCAAACCATAGGGTGTCAGATAGGAGCTAAGTGTCATATAGGACAAAGTACCACTTCATGTGAGTAGCCTCTTGAACCCATGATGGTTAAGGTGCTACATGGTTGTGGGTACCTCTTGCACCTGTAGGGGTCACCTCTAGTCCTATCTATCCAATGGATGGTTCTTGGATTTGTGTGTGGATACTGACGAGGACGTCAGTTACTTAAGTTGGGTAGATTGTGATGACCCACTTAAGTAGTAATAAGTGAAACTCTTAAATATCGAGGCGTCTTTTCAGATAACGGTGGAGTTCCTGATAAGAACTCCAAAGTTTAAGCGTGCTCATGTGGGAGCACTCCTAGGATGGGTGACCTGCTGGGAAGTTATCTTCTGAGGGCAAAACTATGAGACATTTCTGGCCAAAGCGGACAATGCCTTGGTGCTTAAGAGTTTGGGCTGTTACAAGAGGAGTTCTTCAACCCTTGGAGAGTTCTCCTTTTCTTCTATACAGCTCTCTTCTTACTTAGGATGTTAGTGAGCCAAGTTGGGAACCTTTCTTAAGTGAAGAAGAGCTGAATTTATAAAGGGGCTGCATTCCTCTTCCTTTCTTTTCAAATTATGCATTTCCCTCTTTAAGAAACTATGCTGTGATCATTTCAAATGCAACTTGAGGGGTGAAGTGAGCTCTACTTTTCCATTCTTTAGTCTTTACATGACTTCAAAATATCAATTCTCCATTAAAAATAATTCTGCTGTAGAAGGAATAATGGCTGGGAGACAAGGAGCAGGTTGGGGGTCTTGTCCCAACCTAATTCAATGCACTGTTTAGACAAAATTTTGGCGTGATGCTGCAGCTCGCTATAGCGCACTGTGGCATGCTGTTCCGCACTACAACGATTGAATTTTGTGAAATGGTCCACTGTGGCACGCTGCGGCATTCTGGGATGTACATTGATGGGCCGCTACAAAGCGCTGTAGCGCCAGAGTCCCACAAGTTCTCCCGCTATGGCGCGCTGTAGCGCCAGAGTCTCGCAAGTTCTTCTACTGTGGCGCGCTGTAGCACCAGATTTTTGCAAGTTGATCTGCTGCAGCGCGCTATAGCGCCATATCTTTGCAAGTTGATCCGCTGCAGCTTGCTATAGCGCCAGAGCTTCGCAAGTTGATCTGCTGCAGTGGGCTATAGGGCCAGAATTTTGCAAGTTTGCTCGCTGGAGCGCGCTATAGCGCACTGCAGTGAATGTTTTCCAAAAATTTTTAGAAACTTTCCAGAATTGCCTAGAATTTGTTGGGTAAGCATTTTTCCTGAAAAATAGGCATAATTTGATTAAGGAAGCAGTTTCAATATGAAAATAAATGAATTTTTCCTTTATTTAGTATAAAAATTATGGATTTATCATTTGTATAAGTAGATTGAATGATATTAAATAAATAAAAATTAAATTATTTTAATAAATTTAGGATTATTATTCTTAAGGGCTAGACGCACGCATAATTGACCCATGCACAGGCCTACATAAAGCGTATGCCCGTGGGCTAATCGAGTGTGCAGGCCCATGTACACAGGCCAACCATGTGAACTGACCCACTATACAATGTCACACAGGTCACGGGATAACTCGCTTGACACTGTGCGCTTTCATTCGGACCATGGGCTATGTAACAGAGAAAATTAAGATTTAGGAAAACCCTAAATGGCTTAGTCTACTAGATAGTTCAGAGGATGGGCCATTAGTTAATCAAGAGCTAGAGGTGAGCTCATCCTAATGGGGCAAAATCCCGAATAGTAAGCTACTCTAGCATCCTAACCTTATGTAGAATTTCTTAATCTCTAGGGTTTACTATCGAGGGACTATATCCCCTCCACAGTCAACCTACCGTTGAGCTTTTAATACCAATGGGTTCCTTAGGTTATGGCCAACCTAAGGAACCCTCAATTATAATTTACAGTGCATTGGATGATAAATAAGTTGTTGGACCAAAACACTATACATTACTGTACAGGCCTGGGGTCTGGGATACATTAAGGCTGCTAAATTGGATCCCTCAATTGGATTAACATAAAAATGATAACATGAAATAGCTTGTTATGCCCCATCCCTATTGTGGTTATGGTAATGCAAATATTAATATGATTATGATAGAGCAGTCATCGTGTGACAAATTCCTGAATTCCAGTCGAGAGGTTTTCAGCCTAACCTGCCTTAATTGTAGAACATGCCACCTATAACTGTAAGTCATTCATCAGTATATTAGAAAGATTAAACTATGGAAGTAGATATAACATCCATTCCATATTATATAAAAAAAAAGAATAAGAACTCAACTTAGTATAAAAGTGCAAAAAAGTAAGGGAATTTAGAACATTTATTATTACAGTACTGAATTGAATTTAATAAAAGGCACACTTATCCTCACAAGCAAGAAAGTAAATCTAACTACACCTCAATAACAACAAGAAGGCCATCCTCATGGCTAAGCTCCTCACATGGTGCTACCTCCACAAACAAATCTAAATCTGATATTATTAGTTTCACAATGCTAGGGCCTTAGCCAAGAAAAGAAAAACTTATGTTAGACAATTATGTAAGTGCATTTTAAGTTGATTTAATGATAACTACATTTTTAAGATATCATATTTTACTAAATATTTAAGCATTTTAATGAGGTGCAACAAGCAACAAAGGAATAGGGTAGTTGTAAATAAAACATTTATAACTAGAAAAGAAGGTAAAGGGGCAGTACCTGGATAGATGGGGCTTACTCTAATTCTTATTGTGGGACCTTCCAGAGAGAAGCATGGTACTACTAAGACATTGAGTGCCAAGCTTACCCACGAATCACCTGGGTGGAGTTGGGTTTAGGCTAGAAAAATTGTTGGGACACGCAGCAAGGACTGTAAATGAAAGAAAGTTGGAGGGGGAGGGGTTTTGAGTGAGCAAGAGATCTCACTGAGAAGAACTCGGGCTATTTATAGCTCGCAGAAAGATTTGGGGTGGCTGCCATGGCCTGGAGCCCTGGCTTAGGCTCACCCCACAAGCTGAGCTCTCGAGTTACCCCAAAAGGAATGATCAGATCCCTTGATTTGCCGCGCTAGCTTTGCCATTCAAGGGAAATAGCTAACAATTTCGCTAATGTGTCTAGAGGGTGGCAGACAGCCTCTGATGTAGGCATGATCACGGGGCACTCGGATCTCAGGCGAGCTATTGGAGGCGAAGGTGAACAGAGATAGATAATGGCATGCCCATTTGATCAGTGGAGTTGTCGGGAAAGGACGGTCTGATGCACCTCCTAATTAACAGAATGATAGAGCACTATTAGCCAGTGGAGCATGGGCGTAATCCAGTAGCTAACAATGGATCTAGGCTTGGCTTATCAGCACTGTGAAATGCGGGTGCTGAGATTCGTGCAATCGAATCCAAGCGTTGGAATGGTTGTATCGATGTTGGCACCCCGCAGGAGATCTATTGTGGTCCAAACAACAAATCTTAAGGATTAATTTTTTAATTTTATTTAAATTAAATCTATTTAATTAATTAATTTAGTTACAAAAACTCATATTTCAAATTAGGAACAAACAATCATCAAAAATTCCCAAAATTTAATCCTTAGCTAATTTAAGAGTGAGGAATTAAAAAATAAAATAAGATTTTAATTTGGAGATCAAATTAATTTAGCTAATTCTTAGGATTCTAAAATAGGCAAAAATGCAAATTTGCTCAAATGAAGTTTGATTGATTTCAAACTTCAGGAATTAGGCTAATTTGATTATTTAAGTTTAATGGAATGGGAATTAGCACTTGGTTTTGATTACAATCTTGGGTTATTACAGACTCCCCCACTTAAGAATAATATCATCCTTGACATTACTCAAGTGAAGAAGTACAATGAATGTGAAATACAGAATATTAAAATAAAAGAAAGGAGTAGGAGAAGTACTAGGTTTTTGAAGAGCTTTGGATATTTGCGATGCATATCCTCCTCCTTTTCCAAGTAGACTCTTTGAGGGAACGATTCTTCCACTAAACTTTTACCATTGAAGTAGAGCAATTTCTTAACTGCTTCTGGTCACAAGCTAAGTTTTCTTTGAGATATCTTCTCAATGATGATACATGAAACACATTGTGAATTGCTACAAAATCATCAGAGAGATCTAACCTGTAAGCTACCAACCTTACAGTTGCTGATATCTCAAGTGGTCAAACGTAATGGGGATTGAGTTTCCCTGCTACCCCCAAATCTAAAGACTCCTTTCTTCAGGCTAACCTTCAAATATGCATAATTTCCAACATTGAATTCTATAGGATGATGGTGAGCATCGTGATAATTACTCGGACAATCCATAGTTGTATGAATTATTTGTTGAATCAGCTTAACCTTTCTGTTGGTTTCTTGAACTAATTCAAATCCATATAGTTGGACACTTCCTGTTTCTGACAATGCAAGAGGAGTACTGCACTTTCTGCCATATAGGGTGTAACAACCCAAGTTGTTACCATTGTCAATTAGGACTAATATTAGTCTTAAATCTAATCCTAAGTGATTAATCAAGTTATTAGGAGCCAACCTCCAAGAACTAGTCAAAATTAGGAGTCAAATGGATCGAATCCTAGTTTTTGAAAAATCCAAAAACACTAAAATTTGGCCTATTTAAATAGACCTCAAATCAAAACATAGACTTCGCCATTGCGCTCATTACCCCCAAATGAGCTAGGGGTGATGTTTTCGTGACAATCGGAAGTCATCAAAATTTCAGTGAATACTTTAATAATATTTAAATACCTCGAAAATTGGGAAATCAAAATATTCATCAGATTAAAAATGTGACCTCGCCGTTGCATTCCACACCCCTCAATTAACTAGGGGTGGATATTTGGCAATTTTTGGGGATCAATTAATTATTTAGAATTAATTAAATTTAATTGGGAATTTAAAATAATAATTTAATCAAAAATTATTTAATATATATATTAATTTAAATCATCCACCGTAAATTTAATTGGGAATTTATAATAATAATTTAATACAAAATTATTCAATATATATATTAATTTAAATTGTCCGCCGTTAATAGGGCTGACGCCGTCAGCTGTTAAGTGATCACACCGTTAGGTTAGCCGTCTGATTAGACGGCGGATCTGAGCTGTTTGATCGAAGATTAGAGGGCTCTCGACACGTCTCCCTCGCTGGGATCGTTCGCGAGCCGTCAGGCAACACGCGGCTCAACCGCCGCTCGTACCCCCAACCCGCAGCTGCCGATGCCCCGAGACCTCGCCGACTCCGCCCGAGGGTCCATAAGGACCCTCCCGTGCGCTCGGGAGTGGCGTTTTGCACGAACTGACCCGGTCTGAGCGACGAAGCCCTCATCCCCATCAGCCCGAGCCTCGATCCATTAGCTAGCAGGTACTCCTCTCTTATCTTTCGATTGCTTATATGAATTAGCTTACATATATTATCGATCGACCCATACATAACACACCCAATCGAACGTGACAATGAGTCCCATAAGGTTCAAATTAGGGTTAGGCCTAGACGTGAATCCCTCCCCCATCGGCCGACGATCTACCCCTCGGTAGGTGGGGCTCGTTGTCCTCGACTCAACGGGATACAATCTGAGCTTCGGCACCTGCGGGATCGCCGAGATCCGCCGCCCCTAAGAGACCAGAACTCGGGCAACCTGTAGGGAGTCGAAGTGACTCGGGCCACGCAGGGTTGAGCGCGCCCGTCCCGTTCCCGCGTAGACCGGTCCGCGTTGACGAGCGCGGACGTCAGTGGGCCCCACTCTGCGGCTCTCATGCTGCCGCGTGTGCCAGGTGGGACCAGCCTCTGTACTGCGGTCGCCTCGATCGCAGCAGTGGGGCCCACACGCAACGCCGCGACTACTTATGGCCTGCCACGTGTCCTGTGGACCCCGTTGTCTCTGACGTGGCTAATCGTGGTTTGCCACGTGGGCATGGCAGGTCCCGCTGTCCTTTCCCTGCAATAAATGTGTGTGTGTGTATATATATATCTATGTGTATGTGTGTGTGTGATTGTATATATGTATAAGGTTATATATGTATAGAAAACCTATAGTTATACATAATCATAATATATATTATTATGTAGTTATAATTACTATGATTAGATGTAATTAGATTAATTAATTAAAGTTTAACAGTGATTAATAATACATTAATGTATAATCAAGAAATATAATAATTAGTAATTAGACTAATTAAACCTAATTTAGTTAAAAGATATTAAATAGTAAATAAGAAGTTAATTAGATTAATTAATTTATATTTAATTAGTACCATAATTAGGATTAATTTAATATTATTAAATAGTAAATATATTATCTAAAGATTAGGTTTATCTAATTAAATGGTTAAAGTAATAATAATTAAATAATAGATTAATTAATAATTAATGACAATTAATTCAGATTAGTATTGATTAATTAATTAATTAATAAATATAGTAAAATTTATTTTTAACTTTAAGAATTAATAGTAAATTAATACAAACTAAATAAATGAATAGTTACTTTATTTATTTAAATTATTTAATTTAAAATCTCTAAAAGTGTAATAACTTTTTGTAGGATGATCCAAACATAGTCAATATAGGTCTCATTTTACTCAGAAAAATAAAAGAAATCAAATGACGTGATGCAAAAAATAGTTTCGGGTACGTATAATGTAGTGATATTTTATGACCTATTTAAATCCCATAACTTTTAACCTAGTCATCCAAATATAAGCAATATGGGTCTTAAAATACTCAGGAGAGCATCCCCATCACTTTAGTAGTATTAATTTTTCCATTTGGACATCAGGATAAAAAGTCAACTCTCGATCTCATAGTTGACTTTAGGGAAAATGACCAAAATATCCCTAGAATTCATTTGACCATAACTTAGTCAATTCAACTTTAAATTCAGAAATTAAAAGTGCTAAATAGTTTAGAATTTTAATATTATCAATAAACAGAAATAATATTTAGGATCTGAACCCTAGAAAACTAGAAAATGACTAGAATATCCCTAACCTTAGTTAGGTCTTAACTTGACCATTTGAGATCCAAATTGGGTCTACTCCCTATCAACACACTCAGTATATTATAGGAAAGCTATAGAAACTAAGTTTGCTAAAATTGCACTTCAAATGGAAAAGTTCAGTTTTTGTCACCCGTTGACCAACCAAAATTACCAAATTGCCATTATAAATTAAAACATCCATAACTTATCCATTTGAACTCAAAATACATCGTTCTTAGGCTCTATGGAATTTTTGAACATTAACCAACATTAAACAGCATAAAAATTTAGGTTTCATTAGATGTAAATTACAAGTTTGCCCTTTAGGTTAAAAATTTTAATTTGGACCTGTACGACCCGTTTATTGTCCAAATTGGGCATACTTACTGTCTATCTTCAAGTTAGATATCAAGGAACCAATGGATAATAATAAACTCCAATTTGGACCCTTAAATCAAAAGTTGACTTCTTAGATCGTTAAGTAGGGGCAAATGGTCATTTTGCCCAAAATTTAGGTCAAGCACCCTTAACCTCTAACTAATATTTTAAATCACTAAAATGAATACTAGAATCATATTAGAGTCAACTAAGTGAGAAAAATTAATAATTAGGTCAATCCGTCAAAATTTCTGAAATCTTCTCTAAGTCCTTTTCCTCAAGATCTTACACTTCACATTAGGACCATTCTTGAGACTAGGACTAGATCATATGTTAGATTTCATTTGTTGAGTAAATGGGTTACTCAATAGATGAATCCTTAGTTTTATTAGTTTTTAGACTTTTCTTTTCTTTTACAACTTATTCTAATTATTTTGTCTTTTAACCATAGATTTAAGCTAGGAGATTCATCATATTAAGTATGGTTTGCTTAATAGGATTTACCTTAATTAATAGATCACTATTAGAATAAAACTTAGATCTTAGGTCTTATCCTTTGGATTATGTGATTAAGCCCAATCTCATGGTGTTTAATCCATAATTTATAGCTTAGAAGATCTTGATCAGCTCTTAGACAGATCGTCTAAATTCACAAAACTAGGACGTATGATTTGTTGATTTAACTCATAGTTGTAATCTGATTGAATTAGATAAGAACCTGATCAATTCTAATCCTTTTTAACTTATAAGGATGAGCTTCTAAGTTACACTCAATAGTAGGAATTGGAGATCTTGAACTTGTGTAACTTGGAATAGTTAGAATGTATAAATTAGAAAACAAATGATATCACCATATTTAGTAGAGTCCCGTGCTTACTATTTGATTTTGTGCTACGCTTTCCTTGATATTTATGCCATATTTCCTTGAGCATATGATATAAGACTTTGATGCATGAATAAAAATTTTAGTAAATTATGGAGACTCCTTAGATTCCATATGAAAACATTAAGAGAAATGATTAAAGATAATAATTGCATGTGTTAGAGCTGCCTTTTAATTTTGTCTTTTGCCTAGTCTCCTTGTTGGTGCTAGGAGAAGACTATGTTTATATAATTTCATCTTAGTTTCCTTGATGACGCTAAGAGAAATTTTGTTATGTGTTTTCTGCCTATGCCTCCTTGTATGACGCTAGGAGAAAACCCTATATCCTGCCTAGTCTCCTTAATGATGCTAGGAGTATATAGTTTTGCACCTTAGCCTCCTTATTAATGCTAAGATCTTATTGATATTCAGTGGGCTAGATTAGCTTTTTTCTTTATGACAGTTAGTACACGGATGTTCATATACAGTATTGATGTTTTGTGTACAATATTTTTCATTCAGTTAGCTATTCCTTATTTTGCTTATGTATATTTTAGGATGTTAGATTTATTGCTGCTATATATATGTATCACTATTGAGTTTACTTATTTAACTTGCATAATTCTTATGATCACTAACATGTTTGGGTGTAAAATTTTCTTTCAGCACTTGTACAGTTACTTATACTTATATGCCTTGCCTTGTTTAGCTTACATTTGAGGCATGTCTTAGCCACCTTCTTGCTTAAGTTATAAATATTGTTTATAGCTTTTTCTCTTACCTTGTTATGCTAGTTGCTCCCTTATTTGATATAGATATTACTTAGAAATATATTAAATGATGATATTACAAAACACATAACACATATCAGCTTAAAATGTATTTAGACAATTGTCTAACACAAGATTTTCTCTTTTTTTGGCTGGAGCCCTACATTATGAATCTGACAATGGCAGATCCATATCAGGTAGAAGATTAGGTGCTAGAGGAGGTGCCATATCCAGAGGAGGAGCCTTTAGAAGGACCTGCTTAGTTTCTTATAGGTGAGGATGCAGAGTATTTATTTGCTTTAATTACTTAAACTTTAATATGATGTAATAATACAGGTACCCATGACTGTGTATTTTGGATTACTATACTATTTATTCTGACTTATCTTTCATGCTATTCATATTGTGATGCTTGGATGTCTCCTAAACTCCTTCCGCACTATGTATGAATTTCTTATAAAGTGATTGAATATTTGATTCTGTGCTTACTCCTTCCCTTATTAGATAGATTATAGATTTCATCCTAATCTAATAATAAGTGAAGGGTTAGTCAGAGTGACACTCCACCCCTTAGCTTAATCTTATGGATTAAGGGGTGGGGTGCCACAATTGGTATCAGAGAATTCCATAAGATGTCAGATTAGAATTTGTATTCTTATCTACATAATGGAAGATTGTTCTGACAATTCAGTCATTAGATCAGAAACATTAGAGTCACATCCAAGACACCATAATATCAAACTCAGAATAATAAGAGTATAGAAACAGAAAACATTATCATGGTGATAGAACTTAAGTAAATACAAACTTAGGATGAATTAATGACTAATTAATCTGAATTAAACATTTGTAGAACTTGTAGGATCAAACATAGGTATGTAGCTAACTAACTGAATTAAACCTTCATACGATTTACAAGATCAAGAATTCAAGATGTTAGGACTTACTTTTGTACTAAAACATATGAATCCTTATAAGGTTTTAAATCAACAAATAGGTCTTGAATCACCCTTAAGTAGTTACCATCCCCTTCTTAAATATTGTCTCATGGGGAATAATAACAGCAAAATCTACTTTGAGAATCATTAAGGCTAATAATATTTCTTTAAAGAGTTTAAAACTGGTTAAAATATTAGAGTATTAGTAGATTATAGGTTGAAGTGAAAGCACTAGATTGGGAGACCATCCATTGTATCAAGTTGCTACTAGCATCTATGACTTCTAGTTCACTAATGCCTTCCCTCCCACGAGTCAAGGTAGAAACCCGTTAGAATGTATTATAAGGAAGAAAATCATGTAATAATACCTACATTAACTTTCGTCGCACCGTTGACAGACTATATTGAATGGCTACCTACTGTACCTCTTACGCCAACCACTTTATGATCAATAAAATGAAATCAATCTTATGTAATTCTGACACCTTGTCGCTTCTACAACTCAGATTAAGCTATGGATCTTTGATCATCTCCTTTTTCTGCAGTCTCTAACAGCTCCTCAATCGAGGCCACCACACTGCTAGAGATAATAAAGGTCTTGGTCAACACCCAGGCTAAGTTATTCGAGGGGATGGAGAGAATAATATTCGCACTCTCCAATCAAAATCCACTCCCATCATTAGTAGCCCCACCTAATGATCCATATAACGGCTGTACAAAGCCCCATCCTAATGGAAGGTGCTACCATGGCATGGGATGCTGCTATACTTCTGGCCAACATGGTCACTACTTTCAATGCTGCATATGCAATAGGATCATTGACGGTGCTCGCATTGACTATTCTAAGCACCCTCAGACTGCAACATCGAATCGAAAGAGGAAACTGGCCAATACACCTCACCTATTTTGGCTAGGCCTCCACAAAGACAGAGATACCACAGTGAGCCTGCAAGAGCCTATATCCTTGTACCACTAGGTGTGGCTAGGGACAACGCTGTTGTTTCAAGTACACATATTCAATCGTTTAATTATTTTCATCATTTAAGTTTTATCATCACTTCATTATAGATTCTTATTCTTAATCATCCTTTAACCTTACTTCTGAATCTAATACTATATTAGGATGTCATATAGTTGATTGGACAATTACTTATTTCTAGCTTAGCTAGTCAAGCCTTAGGTTCTAAATCACGCTGTTGTGACTAATAATAATAGTTCCTTTGCCGAGTAGTAACTTACCCAATTGGGTAAATGACCTCTCACTCCTTAGGTTAACAGAATTAGTGATAGGCAAGTCATAGTTGTGACTTAGAATACTAGCTTAGAATTAGATCTCCAATGCCCTAATTATTGGAGTGAGTACCTTCCATATCATGTTGAAATTGAAAGTCATTACCATAGAACCATATTTGATCAAGTCATAGTTAATGACTTGATAGTAGCCTTATAAATTACATTCTAGTACATCATCCTAATTGGATGAGAAACCCATCATCTTGATTCATTGTGAATCCTTTCATCCTTTTAATATTGAATCATATTTTGTGACTCCATGTATTGCACTTGTCTCTCCCTTGAGATTGATTTCCAATTGTTCAACCACTCTTTCTCTAACTTAGCATTATTCCCCCTAGTAAGGTGGATTACCTTGCCAGTAATAGGAGCCTTAGCTTGGCTTGACCTTATGATTGGTCCATCCTAATCCTTCCTAGTGTGAATTCACTTCATGGCTAGATTATCTTAGCCCATGTTGTAAACTCATAAGTATAATGAAGCCTGCTGATGAATCCATAAATTATATCTAAAATAAAAGGAAATTTCATTCACTTCTGATCCTTAAGTTGGTCCTAAATTAAATTTTGTCTACCTTTCCAGGAAAATGGCTATCTATAGGAGTCCAGAGACATTTATGCAAAATTTCAATTTTTTTTAAAGGAAACCGCTGCTGCGCACTGCAGCGGGTCAGTTTACGAATTAAGGGCGCTATAGCGCACTGCAGCGGGTGCATATGCGAACCGCGAGCCTGGTAGCACACTACAGCGGGTCCTATTATGAACCTCGAGCACAGTAGCGCACTGCAGCGAATCCATTTGCAATCCATAGGTGCGGTAGCGCGCTGCAGTGGGCTTTTTCACAATTTGAACTGCTACCGCGCTTTGCAGCAGAGCATTATGTGAAATGCTCCTGCTACAGTGCATTGCAGCAGAATGATTTGCATAATGCTAGAGCTACAGCGTGCTGCAGCGGATAATTTGCAATCCATAGGCGCGGTAGTGCGCTGCAGCAGGGCCTTTCGCAATTTGAACCGCTACCGCGCACTGCAGCGGAGCATTATGCGAAATGCTCCCGCTACAGTGCGCTGCAGCATTATGACTTGCATAATGCTAGCGATACAACGTGCTGCAATGGATAATTTTATGAAATTTGTATGCGGTAGCGCGCTGCAGTGGAACACTTAGCAAAAATTGTTGGCACCATTGTGTGCCGCAGTGCGCTACAGCGTGCTACAGGGCGCTACAGCGCGCTGCAGCGGCCCGCCGCAAATTTTGCCAGTCAGGAGCATTTATTGCGGTTGAGACAAGACTCCCAACCTGCATCTTATCACCAGCCATTATTCTCTGCAGCTGCTACATTTTTTATATGGAAAGGATGACCTTGAGGTGATGTTTTGGCTAAACAAATGGAGTTGTTGGCACTTCACCATCAACTGGAATTTTTGCCATCATTGCTCAGAATTTTTCATTAGAAAATTCTTATTTGGATCCTAAGTGGGATGAAGGCGGCCCTTCCCCTATAAATATCACTCCTCCTGACTAGAGGAGGGTTCACAATTTTGCTCAAATCACTAAGTAAGGAGGAGGGTTGCATAAGTGAAAGTGAGGAACTCCCCAAGGGTGGCAAAGCAAGTTCTTGCTAAGGAAGTGAAGAAGGAAGGCAACACTAGCGACCTAAGAGAGGAGCTTGAAGAAGGAGAAGAAGAAATCTGGAGAACTTCTAAGGAATGTTCCTAGTATCTTCTAAACTTTACTCTTGTAGTTTCATTTCTTAGTTGATCATGAAAGGGTCTTTATCCATGTATGTGTTTTTTTTCATTTCCTTTGTAATTAGTAGCTAAATCTCCCTTGGGGAGGGTTGGGGAAACCCCATGTGCATGAGTTAATTTTAATGTATGAAGTTTTTTCCTCAAGCACTAATAAAATGTAAGAACTCTATGCCTTGTCAAGAAATGCCTTTTATTATTTAGTCTTGAATGTGGATGAAAGGAAAATGAACTCATAATCTCAAGAACTAACTTGTCTTGTGCTCCATAGCTCATCTTAGGTTGGATGCTAGGTTTGTGAGTGCATGAAAGCTGAGAACTATATGACAAAGTTCTTGAGCTTAATGCACATTAATCTAAGTTCAACCAAAGTGTTGATGCATGTGATGCTAAGGCCCACTAAATGAGCTCCTTAGCTCAACATAATTAAGGTAGGGAAGAAATAGTTGAGTGCTCATAAACTAAGTGATATAGTCATTAAGCCCAACATATTAATCCCTCATCTCAACTATGTGGGATGCGAGTGATGCTCGTTGTGGAATCAATACTTATAAGATCTTAAATATTTAATAATCATAATCTCTTTGATCAAGAGATTAGCTGAAAACTTAAAACCTAAAATCTTATAGGAATCTTTATGCCGAAATAGAACCGAATGTGTGTTCATTTTGTACACAAGATTTGAACTTGTGAGACTTTGAGATAAAACTCAAAGTGAACAAAGTGCACTTGATTTAAAAATAAATGAAAGACAAATCTTGAGAAATCAACAAATATTAGTAATATATCATGACATGTGGGATAACCCCAACTCTCCTCTCCCTTTTATCTAACTTATCTTCATTTTATAATTATTGTGCTAAATCTAGGACCAACTTATCGAATCAATTGTAGCTTAAACATTAGTGAAATTAGATAGACCTTAGTAACAAAACAACTAATTCTTTGTAATTTGATAAATCCCGAAAATGAACACTTTCCACTTATTACTTCAGACCACATACACTTACGTGTGAGCGCAGACGTGTAATTACAGTCTGTCAAGTTTTTGGCATTGTTGCCAGGGAATTGGTACTTGTTTCGTATTAAGGATAATCTATAAGTAACTAGTGATTTAAGTATTTTATTGCATATATTTTTAGCTTTGATTTTTTGTAAATTGTAGAAACTAACATCTTACATTTCTGCTTTTCTTATTTTTGCTGAACGTTTTGAACGTTATTGCTAAAATAATTCTTGATAGCCATATTGTTATTTTGTATGAGTAAAAGAGTTTGCACTGAATATCTTTTTGATCCAAAAATTAAGAGAACATACTTACAAGCTAGGAGAGAACAAAACCTATCAAATTAATAAGCTGTTATGGACAACTATACTAAAAATTTAGGAGAGCTATTAGTAGAGCCTAGGGGAAGAGCACTCAGAGACTATGCACTACTCATTATTAGGGGAATCCCCCATGCTATTATTAGGCCAAATATTGAAGCTAATAATTTTGAAATCAAACCTTCCACACTGAGTATGGAGCAAAATAATCAGTTTGGGGGATTAGCCACTGAAGATCCGAACTCACATATTTCAACTTTCCTTATGTGACACCTTCAGGTTTAACGGCATTTTAGAAGACGCGATTACATTGCGGCTTTTCCCATTCTCTCTAAGAGATATAGCCAAGAGTTGGCTCAGCTCTCTACCTAGCAATTCCATCTAGACATGGGATGATTTGGCTAAGAAATTCTTAACCAAATATTACCCTCCGGTGAAAACCTGCCAAGTTGAGGATTGAGATCACCAACTTCACTCAGTTGGAAGACGAGACTCTATATGATGGGTGGGACCATTTTAAGGAATGCTTCAGGCATTGCCCACATCATGGGTTCCCTCTATGGATGCAAGTGCAAACCTTTTACAATGGTTTGAACATTCCTACAAGGACACTCATTGATGCAGCTGCCAGTGGTTCTATTAGCGGAAAACCCAAGAGGAGGCTTATGACCTCTTGGAAGAAATGGCAAATAATGCTTACCAATGGCCTCTCTATAGGAATGATCACCATGATAAAAAAGAATGTAACTCACTAGGAAATTCACAACAATTCATTGAACTGTAAAATCAAATCTCCCAACTCAATAAGAAACTAGAATGTGGGTATGTAAACTCTTGTCGAGAGGATGATGGAGGGTCGAGTGATGTTAATATGATCATGAATCATGGAAGGAATAGAGAAAGATTTGAAAATTTGCTTATCAATTTAGAACTTCCACTACTGAATTCATGAATAAAATTGACGCCACTTTAAACAGGCACGAGCACACTCTTCTAAGACAAGAGGAGACAGTTAAAAGAATTGAACAAAAACTAAAAGACATAATGAAGCAGTTAGAGCAACCTTCTCTAGTCGGAGTGATCGGTGAGTATGGAAAGGAGTTGGGAAATGAAATAACCTTGAGAAGTGGGAAGGCTACACAGGAGATTCTGAGAAAAGAAAATAGCAAAAACTTAGCAAAACTAGAGAGGAAAAAAAGGAGGAAGGAGAAACAATCAGGGCAGAGAGAAGTGTTGCAAGGGATTTAGAAAAGGAAGAACCTAGAGATCAACCTAAGAAAAACCCTCATATACCTTATCCTTAGTGGTTGGCTAAGGAGAAACTTGATGTCCAATATCAAAAATTCCTAGAAACCCTTAAAACTCTTCATATCCATATCCCTTTCACAGAAGCTCTAGAGCAAATGCCTAGTTATGCTAAGTTCATGAAAGACATCCTCTCTAAGAAAAAAAAGATTGATGAAAGGGAGACCGTGGCATTAATAGAAGAATGTAGTGCAATCCTTCAAAGAAAGATTCCCATCAAAAAGAAGGACTCAGGGAGTTTCACTATCCCTTGCACGATTGGATGCCAATCTTTCCAAAAAGCCCTTTGTGATCTTGGCGCATCTGTTAATTTGATGCCTTTCTACATATTCAAGAAACTAGAAATTGATCATTTAAAACCCACTTCTGTTCTACTCCAATTTGCCGATAGATCAGTAAAATCCCCTTTAGGAATTGTGGAAAATATTCTTGTAAGGGTTAACAAGTTCATCTTCCCTGTGGATTTCATAATCCTGGATATGGAAGATGAAAATCAAGAGATTCCTATTATTCTAGGTAGACCTTTCTTAGTCACATGACGAACCTTAATTGATGTAGATAAAGGGGAATTGAAGTTGCGTTATGGGGAGAAGGAGATTAAGTTTCATGTGAATGATTCTATGAGACACCCTTCTAAACCAAATGAGTATTGTTGAAAGATCAATTTAATAAAAGAAACTTGGTTAATGAAAGATGTGGAAGAAGAGGGAATGTTAACAAGTGAGGAAGATGAAGATCCCATTGACACGGAAGTTATTGAAGAATTGATTAAGGAAAGGAAGATGATTCAACCTTCGATAATTTGTCCTCCTAAAATTGAATTAAAACCTCTTCCCTCATACTTAAAATACACTTATTTAGGGGAAGATGAATCACTTCCTATAATAATCTCCTCATTATTAACTCAACATCAAGAGAATCTCTTATGTAAGGTTTTAAAATAACACAAGAGAGCAATGGGATGGAGTATTACGGATCTGAAGGGGTTAGTCCAACTCTATGTATGCATCGTATCCTATTGGAGGATAACTCCAAACCTTCTATTGAGCCTCAGCGATGATTAAACCCAAACATTAAAGAAATAGTTCACAAAGAAATCATCAAACTCTTAGATGCTAGAATCATCTTCCCCATTTCTGACAGCCCTTGGGTGAGCCCTATACATGTAGTTCCCAAAAAGAGTGGGATGACTGTTATTCTTAACAGCAATAATGAGTTGATCCCCACTAGAACTGTGACCAGATGGAGAGTGTGCATTGATTATAGGAGATTAAATAAAGCCACTCGAAAAGACCATTATCCCCTTCCCTTTATTGACCAAATGCTTGATAGATTGGCAGGAAATCCTTATTTCCGCTTTCTTGATGGGTATTCAAGATATAATCAAATCCTGATTGCACTTGAAGACAAAGAGAAAATAACTTTCACCTGCCACTTTGGAATATTTGCCTTTAGAAGAATTCCTTTCGGATTGTGCAATGCTCGAGCTACTTTTTAATGTTGTATGATGGCAATTTTCTCTAACATGATAGGAGAGTTCTTGGAAATTTTTATGGATGATTTTTTGTTGTCGGAACCTGTAACAACCCAAGATTGTTACCCAGCTTAATTTTAGCATAATCATAGCATAATTATCATTCCATTAAGTTCATCGAGTCCTTAGAACCAAACTTTGAAGGTTTGGAGCAATTCAGAGCTAAATCAAATATTTTGGATTATTTTAATATTTAATTAATTACAAAATTGAGGTATTTATTTTGACCTTAAAATCAAAATTCGACTTCATCATTGGGATCATCACCCCCAAATTAGCTAGGGGGGATGTTTTGGACGCATTCGGAAGTCGTCAAATTTTTTGTCAATATTTTAATATAATTAAATACCCCAAAAATTAGCATAATTAAATAGTCGTCGGAATCAAATTCTGATTTCGCCGTTGGATTTCTCACCCCCAAATTAGCTAGGGGTGAATTTTTGGGAATTTTCGGAGAGCATTTCAAAAACCAAAATTTTTGAATAATTAGGGAAAATAAATAAGTAATTAGGTAATACCTAATTTGCAATTTCCTCCTCCCTCTCTCCTAGCTGGCACTTCATTCGACACCCTCCCTATTTTGTACACAAGAGGAATGCCTGAGAGCCATTCCTCCCTCCCATGCCTTCCCCTCACCTCCTAGCAGTATAGCCAATCATGATGGCCTATCTCCTCCTCCTCCCTCTTTAAAGAGAAGCTCAGCCCCCCCTTCTTTGGATTGCTAAAATTTTCTTACCTCCCCTTCTCCCATTGCTGCTCCATTATTGTACCTTGAAGAAGCTTCCTAGAAGTTCTTAAAGAAAGTAGAGAGGTATTCATCCCACACTCCTTTAAAGGGTTAAAGGTACCCCTTTGCTCCTCTCCTTGTCTAGTTCATATTGCTATTATGCTTATTACATCTCTAGATAGCCATGTTTAAGTATGCAAGCCATTACAACTCTCCAAGATATAAAATGTGCTGCTCTATTTTTCATTTACTCTGAACACCTTATCGTTTATCCACATTTTTTGTGTAGTTAACATGCTCCGTTTGTACCGATTTTGGTGTCGATGGAAAGGTATCGAAAATACCTTTCCATTGATATATGTCACATTTCGTGGGACTCTCTGGATTGAGATTAATTGAGCTCAAAAATAGGCCTTAGAGTTTTCATCCAGGCGAAAAATGCCGTCTAGCGCTGCAGCGCCCGAAGTTGCAAAGCTAGGCCGCTGCAGCGGCATTTCGGCGGGAACTTATATAAGCATATGAAAAAAATAATTAAATAGTAAACTCACAAAATAGACCGCTACAATGCGCTGTAGCGGGCTGCAGCGGAAATATTTTTGGAACTTTAGAAAAAGTGAAAATAATTTAATTGAACAGTGATCTTTCAAAGTGAACCACTGCCGCGCGCCATAGCGCGCCCCAGCGAGCCGCAATGGGCCACAGCGAGACGCTGCACTGCCACACAAAAAGCGCTCCAGTGCGTTACCACGCTAAACGCACTCTAGGGCGCTGCCGCACGAAAGGCGCTCCAGCGTGCTGCCGCGCGAAAGGCGCTACTGCGCGCTGCCACGCAGAAAGCTCTACAGCGCGCTCCAGCTCGCTACAGCACCCAATATTGCAAATTTTCCTAGAATTTCAAAAAACTGCCCAGTTTTGGCTGAAATGGCTAAAACTTCCGTGTTTTTTTATTTTAAGGCTCCTAAGACCCTAGTGGAGCTAAGTTATACTTAATTTGAACCTATTTTAGCTAAAATTGAACATTGAATAAAATTCAATGTTTAAACTAAATTTGAAACTTTGCCATTCTTAATGTGCTCAATAATCTACTATGTACTTTAAATGTATATCATGTCAAATGCTAAGTAATAGAATCCTTAAAAGTATGTATCAAATAGGTAAACCTTAATAACCTAAATGACATGAAACTTAGATCTTTTAGAATTATGATTAAGTGCTAATCCCTTTGTTTGTTTTAGGATTTGATTAGCATTAATCACCTTTTTGTTTTATGTCATCTTTCCATTTATATGCCTTTATGATATTAGGATGTTTGTTAGAGAACTATAAACATTATTAGGATTTAAGTACACTTAATTGACATTAAACTACACTTGGACATAAGTATCTTGAAAACTTGATTAAGTAGATGATACTTAATCCAAACCTAAGTTTGATGTCAATAATGCACTAATAATACATTGATTTGCCATTGACCTTTAAATTAACCTTTGGTCTTAATAATAGGAAGGTTAGAGGTTAAACCCTAACTTGTCTTGATTGAGATCTAAATCTTAATCACTTAATTAATTAACTTGATTATAAGATAATTTAATTGATATTATTCCGATAATACATATGATTTGATATTAATCTTAAATCATCAAATTAAAAGTGCTAAGGATAACATTAAATGTGTGTGATTGAACTATTTGAATCTAAACTTTAGATCTTTGATTTTCTCTTATATAAGACAATTAGTATAAGATGGAAATAAAAGTTGTAATGATTTATACAATGATCTAACTCTAATAAGATCTTTAATTTTATCCCATGAATGTAGAATAGATAAGGATCAAATGAATTTTAATCATCTGATTTAATCACTTAACCTAAGTATAATAAGTGAACCTTAAGAAGTAGAAAAGTGAGATCTTAAGGATCTTGCTATAGGATCATTATTGAAATGGTTAAAGACCTTAACTAATGATGCATTGAGGTAGGAAGAACTTTTGTAACTTATTAAGGTAGAAACCTAGTTGATCTTTTATAACTTTAGAAATTGAACTTGATACCATGTGGTAGGAATCACCTAAAGTTCCTAGATTGTGGCTCATTCTTTGTGGTAGCAACCTATATTGAGTGATCCTTTGATCATATCCTTGGAGCGTTGTGTAAGATACACCTACTTAGAGTAAGGATTAATAGATTTGATAAATCCTTATTGATTAAATAGAACCTTCTGAACTCAGATTATTAGTTGGGTATAGTAGGGTATACCCATGTTACTAGATTATTTCAGTAGTATTCAGGATTAGTTGATTCACTCTAATGTGGACTTATGACCAGGTGCAATCCTGCGGGATTAGCCGAATACAGTCCGATTAGAATAAAACCTCCAAGACTAAGAGTGTTACAATTAGTGAACAAGATCCTTAGTTTGAGATGTAAACTGCAATCAGGTTCTGCCTCCTATCGTAGTGCGCTTCGATAAGTGCAGTCTAAGCAAATTAAGTATCTTAAGTCACTTTGGGTAGATCACTAAGTATGCTTATAATTAGGGCATTTAACGGCTTAGCTTGATATATAAACTGTGACCAGGTTCTGCCTCCTATCGTAGTGCGCTTCGATAAGTGCAGTTTAGACAAGCTAAGGGTTAAATCTAACTTTCTTGCAAACATGCTAAATATATGTATACAATCTCTCCAGCTAAAAATTTTTAAGTAAACTCTCAACTTTAACCAATTATCGAGATTAGATTTAGGAGTCAGAATCCTTTTAGCAGGATTTTGCACAATGGAGACTTTTGATTCATTATCAGATTTCAAAGTATTCTGGATTTATCTCATATAGTTTAGAAGCATGAGCATGAGCATAAGCATGATGTGTGAGTATCACAATGATGTGTTAGTATTAGAATGATGTATAAGTATTAGTGATGATGGAATGTTGCATACATTGACTGGGGAATTTTCAGGATGCATCGGCATCATTAGTAAACAGTATTCCCAACTGGATGTATGTATACATTGGACCGTACTACTCATAGCAATTCAGTGATATTTTGGTTGCATATCAGTAGCATACAGTATTGTGGTATATTCAGATGCACAATTTCAGTAATATATAGCATAATTTTACAGATGATTATTCAGTTCAGATTTAGTACTATTTTGGGTTATTTTTAATATTTCAGTTTATAGTTCAGCTTTACCTTACTTTACTTCAGTTTTGTACAGTTTTATACCATTTTATACTTTCAGTTACCTTTACAGTTTTTCTGTAAATTTAATTACATTATGTAAATATTAAATGAATAATTAGAACTATTTAGACTAGTTCGATGTGTTAGACTTATTATCAAATACGAGGTACTTTTGGGATCCGACAATTTGCTAGATCCACTTTATCCCAAACCACTACTGCTTTATTCAATCCACTTGAGTGATGTCGAGGACGATATTATTTTTGAGTGGGGGAGTCTATAATAACCCAAGTTATTACCATTGTCAATTAGGACTAATATTAATCTTAAACTTAATCCTAAGTGATTAATCAAGTCATTAGGAGCCAACCTCTAAGACCCAGTCCAAATTAGGAGTCAAATGGATCGAATCTTGATTTTTGGAAAATCCAGAAACCCTAAAATTTGACCTATTTAAATAGACCTTAGATCAAAAAATGGACTTCGCCATTGTGCTCATTGCCCCCAAATAAGCTAGGGGTGATGTTTTCGTGACAATCGGAAGTTGTCAAAATTTGGGAGAATATTTTATTAATATTTAAATACCTCAAAAATTAAGAAATCAAAATACTCGTCAGATAAAAAATCCGACCTCGCTGTTTCGTTCCTAACCCCTCCATTAGCTAGGGGTGGATATTTGGGAATTTTTGGGGGATCAATTAATTGTTTAGAATTAATTAAATTTAATTGGGAATTTAAAATAATAATTTAATCAAAAATTATTTAATATATATATTAATTTAAATCGTCCTCCGTTAATAGGGCTGACGCCGTCAGCTATTAACTGATCACGCCGTTAGGTCGGCCGTCTGATCAGACGGCTCTCGACCCGTCTCCCTCGCTGGGATTGTCTGCGAGCCGTCAGGCGACACACGGCTCAACGGTCACTCGTACCCCCAACCCGTAGCTGCAGATGCCCTGGGACCTTGCCGACTCCGCCCGAGGGTCCATTAGGACCCTCCCATGCGCTTGGGACTGGCGTTTTGCACGAAGTGACCAGGTCCGAGCGATGAAGCCCTCATCCCCATCCGCCCGAGACTTGATCCGTGCAATGGGACCCAGTACGCGGCTCCCACGCTGCCGCGTGTGCCTGGGGGGGCTCGTCTTTGTGCTGCGGTTGCCTCGACCGCAGCAGTGGGTCCCACACGCAACGCCATGACCACTTATGGCCTGCCGCGTGTCCCGTGTACCCCGCTGTCTTTGTCGTGGCTAATCGTGGGCTGCCACATGGCCATGGCAAGTCCCGCTGTCCTTTCCCTGCAATAAACGTGTGTATATATATATATATATATATGATTGTATATCTGTATAAGGCTATATATATATATAAAACCTATAATTATACAGAATCATAAATATATATGATTATGTAGTTATAATTACTATGACTAGATGTAATTAGATAAATTAATTAAAGTTTAACTGTGATTAATAATACATTAATGTATAATCAAGAAATATAAAAATTAGCAATTAGACTAATTAAACCTAATTTAATTAAAAGATATTAAATAGTAAATAAGAAATTAATTAGATTAATTAATTTAGATTTAATTAGTACTATAATTCGGATTAATTTAAATATTATTAAATAGTAAATATATTATCTAAAGTAATTAGGTTTATTTAATTAAATGGTTAAAGTAGTAATAATTAAATAATATATTAATTAATAATTAATTAATAATTAATTACAATTAATTCAGATTAGTGATGATTAATTTATTAATAAATAAATCTTAGTACATGTGGCCTAGCATGCTACAAGTATAACACCTATTACCGTAGTGGTAATACTTCTCTCAAGGATGGGGCTCTTGGCATCAGCCTCCCTACCTATCTTATTAATTATGAGTCATTTGGTAGACCTTTGGCGCCTGGCAACGGTTCCTCTTAAATGGTTCAAACATGGAAGAAGGTGGATGAGACCTTCTCTTTTGTTCCTTTTGCACTTGGTGATGCTCAATTAATATTGCCCATTCAAACAGCTTAGCAAAACTATCTTGGTGTTGTAATACATGGTGATGCTTAATAAAGTCCTCGAGTCCTTTCTGAAATTGACTGCACCTAGCTGCCTCAGTGCACACTAGTTTAAGAGCAGACCTTAATAGTTTCCTAAACTCCATTTCATAAAAAAGAACAATTCTATTACTCTGGGTCAGCTAGATCAACTAATCCTAGATTATAGTTTGGGTAGAAGGTGGAATGAACTCCTATGTAAAAAATTCTTCTAACTCTTCCCACAAGATCTCTTCAACATTGACTCTAGTAAAATGAGTCTTTGACTCACTACCCCACCAGTATTTCACTTCTTCTGCGAACATATGAGTTGTAAGATGGATAGCATTGCTCTCTGGACACTTTATACTAGTCAGGTCCTTCTCAATGACCTTAAGCCAGTTTGTGGCTTTGATTGGCAATGCAAATCCATTAAAGGCTGTGAGACTAAGTCTAAGAAAGGCATGAAGGAATTCATTAAGTACCAGTCCAGCTGCCGGTTGGGGATTCACATAGATGATTTATGGAGCAAGAGGTTATAGAGCTCTTTTACCAGCTCTAGTATGGGTTTCCACCATAATCTTCATCATTTCCACTAAGGCTTTGATTTATTTTATAGTCAATGAACTCAATGCAGCTATCTTTTTTATAAATGGGATGAGAGTCTTTGGTTTGGGATTCATTCTAAGGAGAAAGAAAGATACAATTCATGAACAAAAAATAAGAATGTTTTCATTAATTCTAAGTTTGAAAAAAAGTTTGGAAATGGTGAAAGCAAATGATAAGGGAAAACTACTATACTATTGTAAAGCTAGTACAATCCTTTACAAAATTTGGTAAAGAAAATAATTTCAAAGTCTTAATAGATTGGTGGTGGTAGTACTCCTGGATTTTGTGAACCATCTTAAAATATGCATGTCCTTGCTACTCTTCAGCATAGTGATCAAAGAGTTTATCTAAGACTTTGAAACAAATTGGATTTAAATAATCTATAACATGGAAGACTTTAGATACTCAATAGAGCCACTCCTTGGATTATTATAGAAGGATATCCCCTTAAAATATTGGCAACTTGAGAATTTTATTGTGATGTCTCCTCTTACCGGTGATACACCAACATATAGTCTTCCAAACTTGAGTCAATTTTGGTAATCTTCATCCCATAATTGAAAGAACATCCTAGTGTAAAAATCTATGTCTGACTCATAATTCACCATTTGAGGAATTATTGTTAAATAGATTGAGTTAAGTTTATTATTGATACGATGTTTGCTAAATTAAGGCATGATTAATAGTGCTCTTATTTTACTTTTATGTGCTATTTTATTTGGATAAATAGATATTCATTTAATTTTCTTCTCTCAACTTGGTGCTCTGACACCAACAATAATGCCCTATTTTAAGTTAGTAAATTCTAACACAACACCAGGTGTTACTGTTGGACTTAAAACTGAATAAGTAGAAATCTAAATTAAAATTAAGTACTATGTGGCCAAGAAAATTTTTGGGACAAGGAAATCCATCAATTTAAAAGAGCAATATATATATAAGTACATCCATATCCATCATTCAAACTAAGCAAAGTAAGAAGAATAAAGAATATGTCCATCACAGAAAAGAAAGTTAAAAAATACATAGTTTAAGTTATTACAAAAAAATTATAAATATTATAAAATTCAGTCTTCCTCACATAATAGAATAAGAAATGAAAGTCTTCAAGGTTCTACTGCAAGCTAAAACTAGCTCCAACTTCAAGCTCCATGAGGTGCTCTAGTTCTATAAATAGGGTAGGGCACAACCAATAAAAGAAAAATAAGTGATTAGACTTAACAAAAATCTAAGTACATTTTTGGGTTACACTAAGTTTTATTTTAAGTTATGTGGATATCATATTAGCTTTTTACAGTTATTTGAGTAAGAAGAGCACTAAGCAACAAACGAAATGGGCATAAAAGTATGTAAGAATAGTAAAGTAAGTAAATGAGGTAAGCTACTCACAAGTAGTTTACTTTAGTCTACATAAAATAAGTGAGGTGAAAGACAACATATAGTGGCTAAAATAATGAACGTACATCATAAACATGAAGGAATACATGAATATGTTCATTTGAAATTATGCTATGTAATAATAAAAGTGAGCAATGTAAGCATAGTTAAATTAAGAACATACATTGCAAGTAAAGTAAAGTAAAACTATAATGTAAGAATAATTCAAAGTAGTATATGGTAAGGTAAAGTAAAATTAACTCATAAAGACTGATTAAACATAGTCATAAAACTATAATAAGTCATTCATAATCAATAATATTGTGAGAAATGTAATGTTAAATTGCTTATCTTATTTAAGGTTTTATTATGCCGGCAAAATTACAGAACAAATGAGGAGTTATACTTGTCTACTTAACTAAGTAAAGCATGTTCTCCCATAACACACTCACTCCCCCTTTAGGATATGTGTGGTCTCTATATCACTCCATAGCATGCCTTAGCATAATAGTTCATCATATGAAAAACTAATGTTCAATGTTTTGAAACTTTATTCATGCCCAATGTCTTAATGAATGTCTAAGGTTGTAATCTCAAAGTATTGCAGCATTCAAGGAGTTCAACTTAATTGTAAACTATGTGATATCTATTATTTTTTTAATTTAGTAACTAACCTTAATGATTGGGACTAATCAAGCCCCCAATTGACTTAGACATTAACAATCTCAAAGTCAATTAAACTATAATACTATATTTAATTGTGATTTTTGGAAAATAGAAGTTTAATTAAGAGTTATTTTGATGAAAAAATAATTTATTAATGTAGATGTAAGTTGAATTAAAAATCCTATCTAACTACTATACTTTTTTACTTTTTGGAGTTATTAGACTTTGACTAATGCTTGGGTTCTCCACAAAAAGGGTTACGTTGAAGGTTTACTTGCCTTAAGTTTACTATGGCATCTAAGGTTTAGGAAAATCCTAACCTTTAAATTATACTAATTTTCTAATTAAATGCTAGTAGTTCTGATATGTAGGGTGCTAAGTGAGGGTTTTCTAACAACTAGCTTCTAGGTCCTAATCATTGCACTGATAATCTTAGGGTTAGCTATGAGGTTAGACTATTTTGATTATCTATAAATATTAAGTTAATATTAGAATGTCTAGGTTAATCCTACACCTTAAGAATTTATGGAGTTAAGCTAAGCTCAATCTAACCTTTAAAGGTTTCTACTAATGGATCATATAGTCCTAAGGACATATCCATCTATTTTCAATCATAGAGCTTAGAGCTATAGTGACAATCAAGTACTAAATCAAAGCTTAAGATATCACACTAACCTCTTATTTCTATGTTGAGTCTCTTTCCATTGTTCACACTAGAACTAACTATCATGTGTCCTTTCTAAATAAATCATTGTTAAAGACATGCCCTAAGGTGATATTAAGGCTCAACCTAAGTTTAGATTTGTTGTCCTAGGGTTGATGGTATTAAAATTAGAAAATTTATAAACATGTGAATTTAATTGTAAATTAAGTTAAGTATCCAAAAACTCAAGCTTATCATTTGGTGTCCAATTGATATGAAATTAGTGGGTAAAGATTTCCTATAATGTGCGGAGTATAATTATGGTGAGTAGGGTCAATTTGGAGTTCAAAGGATCAATTTAAGTCTTATATACACTTAATATTAATTTGGAGGTGATTTGGAATTATATTTATTAAAATAAAAATTAAATTGCATATTATTGTTCTACTCATTTTTCTAATCATTTTGGTATATTATTTTAATATATTTGGATGAGTATTAAAAATATTATTTAAATAATTAAATTTGAATTAATTAAACATTAGTGTAAATATCAATTAGCTTTTTCGAAACTTTAGTTTAACAGCAATTAGATGGCGGGTTCGACCAAACCACTGCACTGTTCTTCTCCTTTCCATTATCTCCAAGATGAGGGAGCTAGGGCTTCACCGAACCATAGCACTATTCTTCTCCTTCCCATCGTCTTCGAGATGAGGGAGCTAGGGTTTAACCTAGCTTTCCAGTGAGGCCGCTCTAGGTGGCAAGCGACCCCTCACTCAAATGCTAGGGACTAGACCATTTTAATGAACCTAAAAGCCATAAATGGCTCGATCTTAAATGCAAAATCGTAATTTTTAATGCCAGCCCCTCTAGGGTTCACTGTGAAGGGACAATTCTCCCACCATAGTGAACCAAATGACTTGCCAACAGTCCCATCAGGTTCCTTAGGTCAAGGCTGACCTATGGAAACCCTCAATAGAGGTTGTGACCATCAGAAGGAGAACATTGCCAATAAGGGGTGCTCGGGCACTGTACAGTACTGTGCAATCCTGATTCATTGAGGCTCAACCAGCCACACCCTAGCTCATTTGTGCTCGGGGGACTATACTATGGGCTTGGAAATACAATAACAAAACTAATGGAATTGGAATTATGTAAAGAGGGCAACTGGAGGGAGGGACATACCTAGTGACCGCAATGTTGAAATTTGAATGAGCTACAGACAGCACATCAGCTTTACACTTTAGCTTCTGGCCTCATACAAACAAATGGAGGAACCGGAGTCAAGAGAAGGGTTAGTTGAGCGCTGGGGAGGTCTGCACCGACAGGCTGTGCTACTACCTCTCCTCCTGGTGCAGTCGTGGCCGGGCTAGAGGAACACAATAGGCTAACATGACCCTATGGTGTTCTGGTTGTTGAATCAATGGCTCAATCCAATGATCTGATACTAGTTGACTTATCGAGTCATTCGGCAGCTGTCTGATCTGGCTGATGAAATGGCATGATGAGCCAAATTCTATGAACCAATGTTTTGTGTATTGGGATGGACAACAGATTTTCATTGTTTCTGAATTTTGGTTAAATGGCCAGTTGAAAAATATTAAATTAATTAATTAATTATTTAAATAAATTATAAAAATTTAATAATTAAAATTAAGTTATCAAAGAAGCTTTAAAATATCTCAAAAATTCAACCCCAACTAATCTGGGGATGAGGAACTCAAAATTGAAGTTGAATTTTCAATCAAATGTCAATTTAATATTCATATTTTTCAAGTAAATTGTATTGCTCATAATATTTATCAAAATAAAAGGGTCTCCAAATTGTCCCAAATGTTAGGGGTTGGCTCCTAATGTCATTAGGAATCTAATAGCAAAGGTTTTAAGCTATTTGGACACTCCAAATTGGGTAACAACACTAGGGCTATTACACTGCTCCTCTTCAGGGCTAGCCTTCCCCAGATAGCTGTGATTAGGGTTAGGGTTCTAGACCAAAACCACAATCTCATAGACATCATATTGGCCTGCTTTAATACCTACACAATCCTTGTGGTAAGGTACACCTATCGATGGTAAAATCCCCATTGATTGGTTGCGGGTTTGCTAGAAGCGTATTTTGTCCCAAACCTAATCAAGGGTTTATTGTAGGGAGCTATATCTCTCTGTAAAGAAGGATTTGGCATGGCCAATTAGTCTTGGAAGATTCTCCATCACAAGGCAAAGCAATAGTCCACTTCAAAACACTTGATTGATGGCTGAATTGCTCAAACCTTACTCGTACAAAGCTACCTTAAAGTACTACTCCACCCAACCATATTAATGGCTAACAGGCTAACCTGAGCATCCTAGGTTCTTACTATCACAAGCAATCATTATGGAATGAGCTCACGAGCAATTAGACATTGAATTCAGGTGTTAGTCGCTCATGAAAAGAGGGTTTTTCCTATCAGTCTGGTGATCCATCTAAATTGAATTCCCACTATTTGAACCTTCACAAAAACCCAGCACAATGATCCTAACTAACAAAGCAATGGAATTATAGAGCTGGTGAGTTAAACAAAGGTAGAGCAGCACTTAGACTAAGCTTGCAAACTGAATTCCTTGGAAATGTTGGCTAGTCCAAGGGCACTGATCCTTAGCAAAGTGTCATGGATATCTTGGCAGCTTACTCGACACTCAAACAAGAAATGGAAGTTCCTAGATTATCTCTAGCCAAGCTTCCAAGGTTCAGGCACCGACTAAGGAGGAGGCTGGACAAAAGAAAATTTAATTAAATTGGGGAAGAGTTAAGCTAAGCTTGAGGTAAAACAGAGGCACATGCTTAGTTGGAGGGCTATTTATAGCTCAATATAAGTTGTAGAGGCTTTGGTTTGGGTTTCCATGCGGTAGCTCGAGAGTTGGAATTTGGTTTGGCCTGCTTTAGGGCAGCCCGAAAAGAATGGGGCACGAGGGCTGTTGGGATGTGAGGAGTATCCTTGTGGGCCCCCATACCATACGTGGTCATGATAATATTGTGATTAACATAATTATGGCAAATACGATCACCAAGTGTGGCAAACCTCCCAACTATAGTCGAGTCAGGTATAAACCCATCCTGCCTTAATCATAAGACTTGTTACCTGGAATTGAGAGTCATACATCAAAATATTAAAGTAACAAAAGCAAGAAAGAGTATAAAATTCACATTGCAGCATAGTAAATAAAGTCAAAGCAGTAACTCAGCTTAATATGAAAAATGTAGAAAGTAAATACATCCAAAAAATGAAATTATTACAAATTAAATTTAAGAGAAAAAGGGACACTCATCCTCACAGCTAAAAACAAATCTAGCTAAGTTACAACAGTAGGATGGTCCTCCTCCTGGCCAAGCTCCTCTCCAGAAGCAACCTCAATGAATAACTCTAAGTCTGACATTGTCGGTATCACAATGCCAGGGCCCCATATAAGAAAAGAAAATCTTACAGTTATATAATTGTCTAAGCACATATTAGGCTATTTTAAATGAAATTGAACATTTAAGATGTCACATTTTTACTAAGCATAAAAGTAATTAAGGTACATCAAGCCATAAGAAATAGGATAGCAACAAATTAACATTTATAACTAAATAATGCAAAGTATGTAATATAACATACCTAAATTAGAAGTTATAACAATGTTAGGCAATAAGTATATAAATAATTAAAAGTACTGAAAGTAACTTATCTTAACATGCTTATGATTAAATTAATAAGTGTTGATTTACATAAAGGAAATCTGAACTCAAGCATAAGAAAACTAAAATTAGACTAGCATCTCATATATGCAAGTACTAAGCAAAACTAAACTGAAAATACTTAATTAAAAATAATGAACTGAAATGAACTGTAAAAGTGTTACAATAAAAACACAACTAAAACATATGGCTAAACTAGCCACTGAACTGGAACTTAACTGAGAAGTATAAGTATGCCTAAGTTAGTATTGCCATATCAAAAATGAGCCAAAATAGAGCCACTATACTGAAAGTTCAACATGTATCTCCCTAGGCATCCTCAGAGCTAGGAACCAGTTGAACTTATAGAATCAGACATGTATCCCCCTAGCCAAGCACAGAGTTAGGTCAAAATCTACTATATTTCCAAAGAACTGAACTAAAGAGGCAGACAAAGTTAGGATACACTCTATTGAACAGAGAACTAAATGAAGTTAAATCATGTTTATGCAATTTTAAACCTAACATAAGATACTCATCAAATATCATATGTCCAATTAATATGTCCAAGAAAAAAGGCTCAAATATAAGATGAGTGAAGAAACAATAGTCAAGGAAAGCAAGAGACTCAACTAAGCATATGTGATATCTATTACTATCTAATTTAATTTGTTTTATTTATTTTGAGCTAATACAGTCTCAGAATCTCTAATATCTAACTATCTTGTAAAATTGGGCTTAGCTTGATTCAATCTATAGAATAATGTAAATATTTGATAGATTAGATTTAGATCTTAGATTCATATGTTCTTAGTTGAATATTTTGTCTTATAATTATAGATTCTACATTTTCTTTAAGATCATAGTTTCTTTAATATTTCAGCTTCTAAGAGCCCCTAGTCTTAAACTAAGTGTGGGTGTGAACCCTTAGATCCTTAGAAGGGGAGTACCTTGGATTTAGGTTTGAACCCCAATTTGGAATTTAAACCCAGAATCCTTAATCTTGATTGACATAATCATGATTGGGGTAGAGTTATTATAATACATTAATTAAGTCATTGATTGACTTACTTAACCTTTATAATTATCACTTTTGATTATAAATTAGAACTTGTTAAGTTCTAATGTTAACTTTAAGGTTGTAAGAATTCACAAGTAATTATTAAGGATGGAATTCAAATGGATCACTATGGATAATCAATAGGATCTAAGATCTAAGTCTTATGTTTAATCACTTTAGACATCATATTGGATTTAAACTTATGGTTTTCATTAAGACATTTTATTTGAAATAATTATTTTAATTGGTTTTGACAAGATAATTATTACTGATTTCATAAGATTAAATTTCATTAATCAAGATTAAATGAAGGATCATAGATCATCTTAAGACCTTTATGATTACATAAGAGAAAATTAAGAAGAATTTAAACCATTTAGATTAATCTACTATGTCCAAAAGCTCAATGAAGGATCCAAATACATTATATTACTGATTAAAAGCACATTTATGATATTTCTAGGGTTAAGGGTGATCTCAGAATTAAAATCTGATTGTATTTTTGAATTCCTCACCCCCAAATTAGCTAAGGGTGAAAATTTGGTTCAATTTGGAATTCATTTGGACCACAATTCAATTTAAATAAAAATGGTTCAATTGCATAAAAGGGTTCCAAACAATTTAATTATGCAAAAATACCCATTTAACTAAATTAACAGCCGGGATCCGCTGCGGAGCCCGGGGCACGCGACAATGGGGTCCCGCGCATCTGATCGTTCCGCCTTTTTATTTAACAGTTGAGATTTAATTCTGCCGAAATGCGGATCAACCGTAGGAACTACCCGTCCGATCCAATGGCCCGGATCGCTTCCGCGATCGGCCGTTAGGATCCGAGCGCATCTGACCATTCCGCCATCTGATCGATAGATCAGACGGCATCTGAAGGTCCTGCTACTATGGACCTTCATCTTCCTCTCGCCGCCCCCGACAGAGGAGATTCCCCATACTGCCAGCTGGCCATCCGGTCTACCACTCCCCTCTCTAGCTCAGCAAAGCCGTTAGCAACTTCCCTGGAGTGGCTAGGTACCCCAATTGGGCCCCGTGGCCCGACCGAGCTCAAATTGGAATCTTGAGAGCTCGGCCATGGCCCACCCTCTCGGGCCCTCTCCAGCCCGAGACAGCCCTCCACAAGCTTCTCCACACCTCGGTAAGGCTATAAATAGCCTCAGCAAACCTTCCCTGGACGCTTCGCTGATCAATTGAAGCCTCTGCAATTCGCCGCCATTGCTGATTATCGAAGCTCCTTCCAGGCGCTCCCGTGCTTCTGAACCGCTGATAGTAGGCTCTCCTAGAGTTTAGGAACCTTTGCAGCATTTGGAACCGCATCCAGAGCCAGCCGAGCCCCCCAGTCGAGCGTTCCGAGCCAATTCATCAAACCAGGTACCCCAGTTGCAGGATTCGAGCTAATCAGGCTCAAACCCTATTCCATTTGATGCGTTTTCGTACTTATTATCGATACGAACCTAGCCATATCATAATTAGGGCCTAGGTTAGCCTCGATCGATTGAATCGATCGATCGGGTTTAATCCCTTCTGGATCGCCTCAGTCGAGTAAGGACCCAGCGATCCAGACCACCCCAGACCCCCAGACCAGAGGGCTTCGATCCGCCTCACCTCCCTAATGGTGTAGGAATCGAGCCCGGGGTCTGGCATGGCCTCTGTGGGGAGAATTATCTCCCCACAGTAAGTCTAATGGAGAAATCCTCGGGTGAGAAAGGTCTGGCTGAACCAGACCGTCTCACAAGGGGCTTCAAGTCCCGATCGACGCGTCTAACCACGGTGATGGAGTAGCGATCCAATGTTGGCCGAGCCGTGGCCTGGATGCGCCAGAATTTTGGCGATTAGGGTTCCCTATTCGGCTCTATTCATCAGGACGAAGGATCGGGGACGACGGCACTGTGCGGGCCGGATTGCCCCACGTCCCGCGCGGTGCGACAGTGTCGGGTCTCCCAGGCCCCGATCGACCCGCACGTTCTGAAATCGAGCCGATCCATTTTAGTTAAATCTGAATTTTAGAATTATTTTTCTTAAGGAAAATAATTTAATTAATCAAATCATAGGATTTTGATTAAATAAAAATACAGAATGATTATCTAAATAACTTCTGATCCACTGGTCTAAATCCTATGATATCATATACGAAAATGATCAGAAAAATCCCAGGAACCTAAATATAAAATAAAATCATGCATCTGATGGTTAGATCTTTAATTATTACATAATTATAGTGGATCTTAATTAGGAAAAATTAGCCATTCCACTTATCCAAATTGTAAGTTTAGGGTGCCATTAGTTTACTTAGGATGAAGAGAATGCATGTACTAAGTAGAATATTTTTTTGAATTCTGTACTCTTAATTATGCCCTAATTTTGTTAAAATATGATTAGTGAATTTTAGGGCTTATACTTACTGGATCTTAGCAAACTTAGTCTTTGATTACTTGTATGGTTAATTACAGCTGGTGTGCCAAAAATCATGTAATTTGAATGGTTGGATTTTTACTTATGTGCTAATCCTTTTTGATTGGAATTAGGGTTTGATTAGCACTAAGTAACCTCTGTTTATTAAACTTTGATTGCTACTCTGACTATTAATAGTAAGCTAAGCAAAACATGAAATCATCCTTTATAACCTTATTAAATATACTTGAATAAATCCAAAGATTTAGAATCTTAAATATCTTAATTAACTTAAGAAATCTTAAGATTTGGATCAAGCTTTTAAGACTTAATCTAGGTTTGAGATTGCCACTAATAATGCATAATTAATCTACTGATTTGACATTGATCTTTAAATCCACACTTGATTTTGCTTAAGATATGAGAAGGAGTCAAACCCTAATCTACTTAAGAAAAATCTAAAACCATAAAAACCCTGACTTAATTATATTGATTACAAAACTTTGAATTGAATATTTTCCAATAATACATCTAATTCATTATTGATTCTAAACATTGAATTAGACAAATTAGGGTTAATGGTAATCCTATGTGACTTCTTGATCTGAATCAAACCTTAAGATCCCTGATTTTCTCCTAAAGTAAGATAACTAGCATATGAAGATTAATAAAATCATATTGATTAATTAAGTGATCTAAGTCTTAAAATATTCCTAATTTAGATCCCATGATCTTAGATTGAGAGTGATCAGATGACCTAATCATTTGATCTAACCATCCTAAACCTAAATATGAATCAGAACCTAATAGCTTAATGTTAATATTTAGAGGAGAGAACCTCAAAGTTTCTCTTCATAAGATCATCTTGAATTATTTTAAAAGACCTAAATTCATATATCATGAGGTAGGAGGCCTTGTACGAATCCTTGAGGTAGAAGTGTAGAAGCTCCCATCACCTTAGAGATTGATCTATTCTCCTTGTGGTAGTAATCACTTAAGGCATTAGAAGAGATACATCTCCTTGTGGTAGAATCCATATTGAGTGATCTTGGATCACATTCACTTGATGAAACCATGTATAGGACTTACCTATTAGTTTAAGACTTGTAGTTTTGATAAAGCCTTATTTTATTAAATAGATTTGATTGAACCTGGATTATTGGATAGTGTAGTATAGTATACCCGTATTACTGGTCCCCAGTAATATTTGGGATTGGTTGAGTCACTCTAAGTAAGATTTATCTTTGTTGCTATCCTGTGGGCTTAGGCGGATATAACCTCGCTTAGAGTAAATCAATCAATCATAAGAGTGTATTAAATGGGTACCCATTCCTACGTTTAATTGAAAGACAAATTGCCATCGGGCAATGCCTCCTAGCGAAGATCGCTCCAATAGGTTTGGCTCAAATAAACTAAGTAACGGGATTCACCTTCCTTAGGACGCTAAGTATGATTGTGAGTTTAGTGACTAAATGCTTAGTTTGAGACACAAAATCATCATTGGATGGTGCCTCCTAATGAAGATCGCTTCATTAAGGTGGCATAATCAAACTAAATGTTGTGAGTTCTACCCTTGCATCATAGTCAATATGTGTATACAATTGCCCCACCTAGTGATCCTTAAGTAACTAAGCAACTTTAACCAAATATCGGTCTAGAAATTTGGAGTCAGAATCCTTCTAGTAGGATTCTGCATAGTGGAGACTTAGGATTTAATACTATTTCTTACAACATTCTTCATGGATTTGGGATTTCTTATTCATTAACATAGTGGCATAAGCATAAGCATAAGCATGAGTTGAACTCATTCCTTCTATTGTGACATATGGGTATTAGTGATACAGTATGAGATACGAAATATTATATACATAGACTGGGGAATTTCAGGGTGCATCTATGTCACCATACTGACTTCCTAAATATTGTGCTTACATTGGACCATACTACTCATAAACCTTCAGTGATAGTTCTGTGATATACCGTGGTATAGCATATTTGTGAGCATTGTTTCAGTGGCATATAGTGCAGCTTATAGCATCCTTCTCAGCATTTGACATTCCTTTCACATTGATTTATGAGCATCTGCATTTTCATTTACTTTCAGTATTTAGTTTTGATGCAGTTTTATTTTGCTTAGTTGTTACAGTTCAGTTATTTGATGTATTTATAGTTTTTTTCCTGCACTTTTACTTTACGTTCCTGCACATTTGTTATGTTTAGTTTAGCTTGTATAGCTAGCTTCAATGTGTTAGACTTCTTGTCTAACACGGGGTACTTTTGGGATCCGGCAATTTGCTAGATCCCGAGCAGTTGTTGGAGGCAGGTCAGGAGGACGTCCCAGAGACTCAGGAGGAGCAATTGGAGCTGTAGGGGATTGAGCACCTGCTTTTACTTCTTGTTCCTTCCAGCATTTTTCATAGACTCTTTATATGTCTGCATTTTTAATGGTTTGTAATAAACTCTGGATGTACTTTTACTTTTCTTTTCTGAGATGGACATTTACTATTGCTTGAGATGAATGTATTCTAGATGTTTTGCTTTTAGCTTCCGCACTCTGTTATACTATTATACATAGTATTGTGATGTGATCGGCGTACTGGAAACGTTGATATATTTTATAACGTACATGGGTTCTTTCTCGCTCCCTTGGACCTTATGTACGTGCCAGTCTAATACCTAAGATAAGTATCTCATTCTTATCTTATATATTGACTCTCGGATCTACTCTTAGGGTTCGAGTCAGTGGCCTTCAGTATGGCTTTGTCTATTTAGCCTAATCGGGAAGATGGATCTTACTCGTATGGCCCACCGCTCCCGAGTAGTGCACCGTTTTGCCGCAGAACCATAAAAGGATACTTGTCTTTTGCGCACGGCGACGGGATGAGGCGTTACACTACCCTAGCTATGAGCACAACTTTTTATCCCCAAACAGATGGTTAGACGGAAAGAGTGAGCCAAGTTCTTGAAGATCAACTTAGACTTTGTATTATAGATTTTGTTAGTACTTGGGAAGATCACATTCTGTTAATTGAGTTTTCATATAATAATAACTTTCATATCAGTATTAAAATGGCACCTTTGAAACCCTATGTGGTGCCCCACCCCTTAATCTACAAGATTAAGCTAAGGGGTGGTGTGTCACTTTGACTAACCCTTCACTTATTATTGAATTAGGATGAAATCCACAATCCACCTAATAAGGGAAGGAGTAAGCACAGAATTAAATATTCAGTCACTTTATAAAAATTTCATATAGAGTGTGGAAGTGATTTAAGAGACATCCAAGCATCATAATATGAATAGCATGAAATATAACTCAAAATAAATAGCATAGTAATCCAAAACACAAAGTCATGGGTACCTGTATTATTACATCATATTAAAGTTTAAGTAATTAAAGTAAATAAATACTCTCATCCTCACTTATAAGAAAACTAAGCAGCTCCTTCTAAAGGCTCCTCCTCTAGATAAGGCACCTACTCTGGCACCTGATCTTCTACATGATATGGATCTATCATTGTCGGTTTCATAATGTAGGGCCCCAGCCAAAAAAAGAGAAAATCTTGTGTTAGACAATTGTCTAAGTACATTTTAAGCTGATATGTTTTATGTGTTTTGTAATATCACCATTTAACATATTTATAAGCAACATCTATATCAAATAAGGGAAGTAGCATAATAAGGTAAAAGAAAAAGCTATAAACAATATTTATAACTTAAGCAAGAAGGAGGCTAAGACATACCTCAAATGTAAGCTAAACAAGGCAGGGCATATAAGTATAAGCAACTGTACAAGTGCTGAAAGAAAAGTTTACACCCTAATATGCTAGTGATCATAAGAATTATGCAAGTTAAATAAGTAAACTCAACAGTGATACATACATATAGCAGTAATAAATCTAATATCCTAAAATATACATAAGCAAAATAAGGAAACAACTGATTGAATGAAAAATACTGTACACAAAACATCAATACTATATATCAACATTCGTGTACTAACTATCATACAGAAAAGAGCTAATCTAGCCAACAGAATATCAAAAGGATCTTAGCATCAATAAGGAGGCTAAGGCGCAAAACTATATACTCCTAGCGTCATCAAGGAGACTAGGCAGGATATATGGTTTTCTCCTAGCATCATACAAGAAGGCATAGGCAGAAAACACATAACAAATTTTCTCTTAGTGTCATCAAAGAAACTAAGCATAAATTATATAAACATAGTCTTCTCCTAGTTTCAACAAGGAGACTAAGTAGAAGACATAACTGAGAGGCAGCTCTAACACATACAATTTTTATCTTTAATTATTTATCTTAATGTTTTCATAAGGAATCTAAGGAGTCTCCATAATATCCTAAAATTTTTATTCATGCATCAACAACTTATATGATATGCTCAATGAAATATGGTACAAATATCAAGGAATGCATAGCCTAAAATCATATAGTAAGCACAGGACTCTACTAAACATGGTGATATCATTTGTTTTCTAATTTATACGTTCTAATTATTCCAAGTTACACAAGTTCAAGATCTCCAATTCCTACTATCGAGTGTAACTTAAGAGCTCGTCCTTATAATTTAAAAAGGATTAGAACTGATCAGGTTCTAATCTAGTTCAATCAGATTATAACTATGAGTTAAATTAACAAATTATACGTCCTAGTTTTGTAAATTTAGACGTTCTATCTAAGATCTAATCAAGAACTTCTAAGCTATAGATTATGGAATAAACATCACGAGATTGGGCTTAATCACATAATCCAAAGGATAAGACCTAAGATCTATGTTTTATTCTAATAGTAATCTACTAATTAAGGCAAATCCTATTAAGCAAATCACACTTAATAGGATGAATCTCCTAGCTTAAATCTAGGATTAAAAGATAAAATAATCAGAATAAGTTGTAAGAGAAAAGTAAAGTCTAGAAACTAATAAAATCAAGGATTCATCCATTGAGTAACCCATTTACTCAATAAATGAAATCTAACTTATGATCTAGTCCTAGGCTCAAGAATGGTCATAATGTGAGGTGTAAGATCCTAAGGAAAAGGACTTAGAGAAGATTTCAGGAATTTTGACGGATTGACCTAATTGTTGATTTTACTCACTTAATTGACTTTAATATGATTCTAATATTGGTTTTAGTAATTTAAAAGACTAATTAGAGGTTAAGGGTGCTTGACCTAAATTTTGGGCAAAATGACTATTTGCCCCTACTTAAGGGTCTAACAAATCAACTTTTGATTTAAGGGTCCAAATTGGAGTTTCTTACTGCCCAATGGTTCCTTACTATCTAACTTGAAGATAGATAGTAAGTACGCCCAATTTGGACAAGAAACGAGTTTTACAGGTTCAAATTAAGGTTTTTAACCTAAATGGCAAACTTGTAAATTACATGTGATGGAACCCAAATTTTTATGTAATTTATTGTTGGTTACTATTCAAGGATTCCATAGAATCTAAGAATGCTGCATTCTGAGTTCAAATGGCTAAGTTATGAATGTTTTAATTTATAAAGACAATTTGGTAATTTTGGTCAGTCAACGGGTGATAAAAACTGAACTTTTCTATTTGAAGTCCAATTTCAGCAAACTCAGTTTCTATAGCTTTCCTATAATATACTAAGTGTATTGATAAGGAGTAGATTCAATTTGGACCTCAAATGGTCAAGTTATGACCTAGCTAAGGTTAGGGATATTTTGATCATTTTCAAATTTTCTAGGGTTCAGATCCTAAATATTATTTCAGTTTATTGATGACATTGAAATTCTAAACTAGTTAGCACTTTATATTTCTGAATTTGGAGTTGAATTGACCATGTTATGGCAAATTAAATTCTAGGGGTATTTTGGTCATTTTTCTCTAAAGTCAACTGTGAGATCCAGGGTTGACATTTTATCCTAATGTCCAAATGGAAAAACTAATACTACTACAGTGACAGGGTTGCTTTCTTAAGTATTTTAAGTCTCATATTGCCTATGTTTGGATGACTAAGTTAAAAGTTATGGGGTTTAAATAGGTCCTAAAATGTCACTACATTATATATATCCCGAAACTAATTTTTGCATTACGCCACTTGATTCCTTTTATTTTTCTGAGTAAAAAGAGACCTATATTGATTATGTTTGGATCATCCTAGAAAAAGTTATTAAACTTTTAGAGATTTTGAATTAAATAATTTAAATAATTTAAATAAAAAAAGTTACTATTCATTTATTCAGTTTATATTAATTTACTATTCATTCTTAAAGTTAAGAATATATTTTATTGTATTTATTACAAGGTAGTGTGGGCTATCAGCATAATGACAATTAACCATCCACCTAATATTCATAACCTCGTATCCGTAAATGCTCCAGCTCTGGAATTATCCATAATGCCACCTATAGTAATTGTGCAAATGAAAACCCAAAAAAGTGTACCTTACCCTTCTCCAAAGCCTCCTCAAGCAAGAAATAATGCTAAGGCAAAATGAGTTGCCCAATTTCCTGCTCTACCCAGAGTGTATGCATTAGCGCTTATTATTGCCCAGAAAGATGACAAAGTTATTACAGGTACGCTCTAAGTTTATTTTCACATTTTGTTCTTCTTTCTTGCATATTAAATTGCTTGTCTATATTTCCTACAATAGTTAATAGAATTATAATTTCTATTTATCATAGGAACATTATTTATAAGTAATCAACCCTATGACATACTATTCAATGATGATGCTGGTCACTCATTTATATCTAAAAAGTGTGCTTAATCCCTCAACCTTCAACAATTCATACTAGACAAAAGCCTTGCATGTTCAAATGCTATCTGGAGCTGAAATGTGTTCAGATAAATTTTGCATTCTTAGTATCCATATTAGTAACCTACTCTTTCAAGCTAAGCTGGTAGTTATGCCAATAACTAATTTTGACATAAATATGGGCATGAAATGGTTGAGCAAATTCAATGTAGTGATTGATTGCCAAAAAAAGAAAGTTACTCTAAGGGTAGGCAAGAAGCCTAAAGTCTTCATACAACAACTCAGTGTGATTGCATCCTTAATTAATGTGGTCAAACTTGAGCAATTAATTAACAAAGTTTGTGATGCATTCTTGGAGACTATGTTGGGAAAAGCTAAGGAATATTGATCTATGGAAGACACTAACATAGTAAGGGCATTCTTGGATATATTCCTAGTGGATCTGCTAGGATTGCCTCCTTTGATAGAGCTAGATTTTTATATCAAGTTGATTCCAAGGACTCAACCTAAATCCAAAGCACTTTATCAAATGGCTCCCAAAGAGCTGCAAGAGCGGCGGGAATAAGTTCAAGATTTGTTAGAAAAAGCCTACATTTGCACTATTATATCGCCATGGGGAGCTCCAGTATTGTTTGGGAAGAAGAAGAATGACTCAATGCGGATGTGCATAGATTACTACAAGCTGAACAAAGTGACTATCAAGAATAAGTACCCCCTGCCAAGTATTGATAAGTTTTTCAACCAATTAGCTGGAGTGAAAGTCTCCTCAAAGATAGACTTGAGATCTGGATATTATCAAATTTGGGTTAAAGATGAAGATATTCCTAAAATTGCATTCAGAACCCAATATGGTCACTATGAATTTTTAGTCATGACTTTTGGATTGAGTAATGCTTCATCCATATTCATAGATCCGATGTAGCTCATTCTAAACCATATCTTGATAATTTTGTCATCATATTCATTGATGACATCTTAATTTATTCTAAGTAGAAAGATGATCATGAAAAGCCTCTTCGTGCTGCCTTAGAGCTGTTAAGAAGTACTAAGCTTTTCACTAAGTTCACTAAGTTCTTGAAATGTGATTTTTGGCAAGCTTTTGTGGCATTCCTGAGCCATATTATTGATGCCGAAGAAATAAGGGTTGATAAAAAAATAATCAATGATGTGCAGTAGTGGGTGCAACCCAAATTTGTGACCAAGACCAGAAGTTTTTTTAGACTAGCTAACTATTACAGAAGATTCATGTCAGGGTTTCCCAAATTGCAGTGCCTTTAATCCAGCTGACCAGAAAGGAAATTCCATTTATCTAGAGTTCAGTTTGTGAAGAAGCCTTCCAGAATTTGAGGTATCTGTTAACTTCTGTGCCAGTATTAGTGATACACTAAGAGGGAAAATACTTACAAATTTATACTAATGCCTCAAAGGTAGAGATAGGATGCATTGTAACATCCGTATTATTGTTGCTTGGTTTTAAACATCCAAATTAAATTAAAACCATCCCCTTTAGACTCCTAATATCATTAGGAGCCAAACCTTTGAAATCTAGTACAATTTGGAGATCATTTATTTTCGACAAATGTTTTAATGCATTTAATTAATTTGAAAATGAGAAAATTAAATTATCATTGATCAAAAATCAGACTTTATTTTTTAGTTCCTCACCCCCAAATTAGAAAGGGGTAAATTTTTGATAATTTTCATAGCTCATTTAATAGCTTAATTATAATTAAACAAAAAGTGTAATTTAATGAATAAAACACTAACGGTTGCTTACGCCATTAGAATTAGATGACGTATGATCCACATCGTCCGATCCAAGGTTTCTCAATTGATCTAATAGCCATAATTTAATACAAGGTAGTGTTATGTTGTGGAGACCATTTTGATCATCATGGAGATGCTAATGATGCTCCGATAAACTTTTGAAAGGTTCTAAGGCCCATCAGAACAAGGTTGGAAGCTCAGTTGCAGCATGGGCTCTATAGTGCATTGTGGTGCCCAACACTTGAGAGGGAGTCATCATAGCATTCCATGGAGGCTAGCACACCCTAGAAAATGGTGTCCAAAGGCTGGGGTGCTTTACATTCCCCAGCAAAAATAGAGACTGGGGTGCTGTAGCATGCCCCAACGATATGCATCCCAAGCGCAGAGCACTGCAGCACACCTCGATGAGAATTGTAGTGTTCCCCAATGATATACATTCCAAAAGCATGGCAATGCAATGTGCCTTGGTGCCTGGTTATCTAAGGCATGGGTGTTATGGTGCGTCGTAGTGCCTGATGGGTTTTAGTTCTGGTTCATGTTACACCCTAAGCAGTTTGAGGGGTATTTAGAATTATTTTAGATTCAAAATAGAGGTACTTAAGGGAAACTTATGGAGGAGTTTCCTATGCTATCATAAGTTTTGACTAAGGAATTGAATGCTGTTGGAGGAAATTCTAAGGAGGAACTCTAAGGGTGAGCTACTGTGTAAGGAGCTCTTACATGTTAGAGAAGACACTCAAGGAGGTGGCTGCTACTTCTCCCCTTCTTTATAAAGTAAGAGCTAGTGTTTCTTGTTAAGGTGAAGCTCTTTATAACTTTATACTCTTCAGGATTCATAGTGAAAATTTTTATGTGGCGTGGCTCCAAGGTTATTCCCATTCTTGGGTTTTCCACATAAATCATTGTTTTTGGAAGTGCTTGGGTGTTTTGGATGCATGAATGTGTTATGGTCTTTATCTTATTGTGTTTGTGATCTTGTGTCTTTCTTAGTAACTGACAACACAACCCCAATCCATGATTGAGTGCTCTCTAAATCGCTTCCACTGTGGAGTTCTCAATTTGTTCAATAGGCGATATCTCGATCCGATGGTCCTTATCTTATTGATCCAATGATTAAATCCCAACCCTTAGATTGCACGTAGGATCACATGAATGGTTGAGAAGTGACAGATTATTATGTTTTGTCACCGTCTCCAGCTCTGTCATTCCTGTGCACGATCGCAAGTGGCCATTCTTTGGAGGGTCAAGCTTTCATCCAAGCTGCAGTCACAACCTCATAAACCTTCCCAAATTAGCACAATTGAAAGCCATTATTGATTTCTCACTTTTGGGAGGCTATTCATAAGCTGCTAATCAATCTATACATTGATTGGACTCTCCAATTTTTCCAATAGGATGAACCATCAGGTACGCTTTCCTACCTATCGATTATCATCAATTCCCTTACCTTTGGTTTTGTTTTGCTTAGCTATATAACAACCAAAGGTTTTTAGTTAATTCCCATTCCATTAAACTTAAAAAATTAAATTAACTTAATCTCTGAAGTTTGAAATCAATTAGACTTCATTTGAGCAAATTAGCATTTTTGCCAATTTTAAGATCCTAAAAATTAGCTAAATTAATTTGATATGCAAATTCAAATCTAATGTCATTTTTAGATTCCTCACCCTTAAATTAGTTGATGGTGAAATTTTGGAAACTTTTGTTTGATCCTGATATATCCAAAATTTATAGTAAAAATATGGTGCTTAAACATTCATATCATCATATATATCCTTATACTTTGAGTAGAAAATGGTGCTTTTTCAGGAAATAAGAAGAACCTAGACTGTATGGCTGAAATACCAATTTCTGGGACAAGACCGCCACAGTGCGCCATGGCAGCTCCTTTAAAAATTCTGTACCTGGAAGCAAAACTGCAACTAGAGAAAGACCGATGTAGCACGCCACAGCACGCTACAGTGCGTCACAGCGTCATGTCGTTAAAGATAAATTAAAATCATACAGATGAGTAATTGAACAGTAGTACAAAAATTTGTACGCTACAACGCTCCATAGTGCGCCAGAGCGTCATTTCTCGTGGAACTATTAAAACCTTATAAACGAGAAATTGAACAATATTATGAAACTTTCTCCACTGCAGCGCACTATAGCGTGTGAATTTTCATTTTATAAAACTATAGATGAACTAATTGAACTGTGAATCTGAAAGTTTATCCATTGTAGTGCACCGCAGCACGCCACAGCGGGTAAATTTTCATTTTATAAAACTATAGATGTACTAATTGAACAGTGAATTCAAAAGTTTATCCGCTGTGGCACACCGCATCGCACCACAGCTGACGCTACAGTGATCAAACAAAAAAGATACTAACTTACATGCAGGAACAACATTTGGAGCACTGCTGCTATTGTGCGCCACAGTGGAACAGGATTTGGAACATGGTTTCCGCAGTGCGCCGCAGCAGGATAGTGTTTGGAACGCTACTACCACAGCGCGCCACAGCATGAGTGTGTCATTTATTAAATTCAATTCAGTACTATAATAATTAATGTATTGGATGCTTTTATTATTTTGCCCTTTTATGCTGAGCTGATTTCTTGTCAATTCTTTTATATGCTATGGAATGGATGTTATATATACTCTTGCTTCCAAACTTTAATCTTTCTTATATGTTAATGATGGCTTGCAGTTATAGGTAGCATGTTCTACAATTAAGGTGGGTTAGGCTGAAAACCTAACTTGATTGTAATTGAGAATTTGTCACACAGTGATTGCTCTATCATAATCATGTTAATATTAGTATCAGCATACCACAGTAGGGACGGGGCACCATAGTTGGTATCAGAGAATATCATAAGGTGTCAGATTATAATTTGCATTCCAATCTACCTAATGGATCATTCTTCTATAATATAGTCATCAAACATAGCATTCATAGTGCCATACTCTCAAGCAACTCAATATATAAGTCTGGATTGAAAATGTACACACAATGTTTCAAATAATCCAAAAGTAACTTAAGAATTTTATGAACTTTCCTTGTACAAGAATGAAGTGTGGGAGATCAGATCTAAGCTGCTACTCAGCTAGATTTGAAGCTATTTGGGATTATGACTCTCAGCTTGGCCAACAAGGTGGAAGGAATGTAGATGGAGTATCAGCTAAAGGAGTCCTAGTACTTGACAAGATACTTTGTCACCCCATCTTTAGAGGACTTGACTTCCCAATTTTAGCAAAAGAATAGTTGAAGCATGCAGAAAAAGTCTTAGACTTCATAGAGTGTTCAAATCCAATTTTCATCAAGCTTATGACCTTTATCTTACAAGACGCAGTCAAGGATTGGTGGGTCATCACCAATTAGAAGCTAAAACTGAAGTGCAAGAGGAAGCGCCATATTGTGACCTTCATCAACTTTCATCCCTCTTTCTATGCAAAATTAATTGGAGAAGCTTAGTACTCGTCAAAAATCTGTCAAAACAATTGTAATTCCATTACCATTTTTATGTCTTAGTATCTATTGGAGTTATCTTTTCCTCTTATTACCTATGTAATCTTCATTTCTGCTAATGAGTAAGGAAACTTCTATAATACTAAATTGAATGCTCATTTATTTAATCACTCTAAAATAATAATTCCCACAACATGATAACTCTAGAATCACCCCCTATAACTACTCCCATCAAGACAACAATAGCTTATAGTAGTACTTCCAATGAGGTTGCTTCTCTAAGAAGCATAATGGCGACAATACTAGAGAACCAAACTTAGTAAGCCCTAGAAATTCATAAGCTGATCTCCATCCATCCCTCTACTGCTACCAACTATATTATACCAGAAGCACTTACACCCTATGCACCCCATGTGTCACATCAATCTGCTGATGAACTCTTGTATAGTTGTTTGAGTTTAAGACCTTCAAACTTTAGTGAGAATCTCTCCCCCATGGACATAATAGTTGGTTGAAAATGGTAAAGAAGAATCTGATCAGCATCAAGTGTCCCAATTCAGAGGCAATCCATCTCACAACCCATCTGTTCCATGGAGAAGCAAAGTACTAATGGGATAATGTTTGAAACACTCATTTTGTTGACTTTGACATTAACGAAATCCCCTAGGATGCATTTGTGGAAGTATTCAAATCAGAATTCATTCCCCCATTAACTCAAAATATAATTGAAGACACGATATTAAGGTTAAAGAAAGGCAGCCATCCTATCTCGGAGTGCGAGATGGAATTCAAAAGGTTAACATGCTTTGCTCCATACCTCATTAGTTCCAAGCTGCCTAATGCCACTAATTTCAAAGCGGTCTATCGGATTCTATCATGGATCACATAGTCCCATTACATCTTACTAACTGTCCCTAACTAGTCGAGACAACAATGGTGGTAGAGTACCACCAGTCCTATAGGAATCTAAGAAGAAAGATCCCCGCACCAAACCTACATGAAGTATTCAAGAAGCACAGGCCTAATCCCGTTCAAGTTTATCAAATAGAAGCTGCATCACCCACCGAACCAACTCAAAATTATAACAGACCCCATCCATATGACAAGTGTTACCTCTTTGGCCATCGATACCATATGTGTGATCGTTAAGGATATTTGTTCTACCACTACACTCATTAGGAAATTGTGATGGTGTTCATATTAACCACTCATAGTGAAACCAAGTTTTTTTTGCCACTCCTTTGAACAAGCGAGATCCTAGGATGGCAATAATGCCACATCCTTCAGCGGAAGCTTCTTAGCTAGTAAGGGAAAAAATTGCAGCTCCAAGATTCGAGAATCAGAAAAGTTTTGAGAAGGAGGTTAATAACTATCCTGTTGGTCCTGCACTTGTCTATGCCTTAACTCTAGTTGAAACTGCATAAAATAATAATGAGGTTCAAGTTCATATTTATGAACCCCTCTTTTCTTTTTAGTTGTATTTCTTGCATTTTTAATACCACAATTAGTTAATGCAATTAAATAAATAATTTTAGGAATGCTCTACTTTAATGACAAATCCTACAATGTGTTATTCGACATCGAGGCGAGTCATTATTTTATCCATGAACATTTCATCAGAACTCTAAATCTGGTTTCATACAAGCTAGCTAAATCATTAAATATTGAACTTCCTTCTTGAGCCCAACTTAGTTCCCACAAGTTCTGTGATGTTAAGATTCTATTAAATAATTAAGCTTTCAATTGCAAACTAATCAGTGAACCTCTAGACAATTTTGATATTATTCTCGGAATGAATTGGCTTAGTAGTTACAATGCAATCATAAATTTCCATAAGAAGAAAGTCACACTTTATTCCCTTAGCAAGCCTGAAACCTTTATAAAAAAGAGTAGTACCCAAGCATCTCTAATCAATGCCATTAAGACCAAGGAATTAATCAGTAAAGGTTGGGATACTTTTCCTGTCGCCATGATGGCTGAAGTTAAGGAGAACATTCATCTCTCTAATTGTAAAGTAGTAAGAGGTTCTGCTCATGTATTCCCTAAAGATTTTTCAGGCTTGCCTCCAGCTAGAGAAGTAGAATTCTCTATCGAGCTAGTTCCAGGAACTCACCCAATCTCTAAAGCACCATATAGAATGGCACTTAAGGAACTACAAGAGCTTAATGAACATTTGTGAGAGCTCTTAATTACAGGTTTCATCAAACCTAGTATGTCTCCTTGGGGAGCACCAATTCTGTTTGTTAAAAAGAAAGATGAATCTATGCAACTGTGTATTGATTAATGAGAGTTTAATAAAATAACTATCAAGAATAAGTACCCATTGCTTAGAATTGATGATTTATTTGATCAGCTATCTAGTGCTGTCATATTCTCCAAGATCGATTTAAGATCAGAATATCTTCAATTGTGAGTAAAAAAGCTGATGCTGAGGAGATAACTTCTTGCCCTCAGTATGGCCATTATGAATTCCTTATAATGTCTTTTGGACTCACTAATATGCCATCAATATTCATGGACTTGATGCAGCAAGTCCTTAAGCCCTATTTAGAAAATTTTATTATCCTTTTCATCGATGATATTCTCATCTACTCTCGAACTCTAAATGATTATGAAAACCATCTAAGAGTACTATTAGAATCATTGGGTGATCATAAGCTTTATTCTAAATTCCCAAACTGTGAATTTTGCTTAAAATTCATATCATTCTTGGCTATATAATGGATGCCCATGTGATTCAGTAGATCAAAAGAAGGTAACTACCATTCAAGAATGGGTACAACCCAAGTTAGTGATCGATACTAGTAGCTTTTTAGGTTTAGCCGGATGCTACTGAAAATTTTTTAAGGTCTTCTGTGGCGCCCCACACCTTAATCCACAAGATTAAGCTAAGGGGTGTGTCACTCTAGCTAACCCTTCACTTATTATTGGATTAGAATGAAATCCACAATCCACCTAATAAGGGAATGAGTAAGCATAGAATCAAACATTCAGTCACTTAATAAGATTTCATACAGAGTGCGAAAGCGATCTATAATAAGAAACATCCAAGCATCACATTATAAATATAATAAAATATGACTCAGAATAAAATCATAGTAATCCAAACACATAATCAATGGTACCTATATTATTACATCAATTTAAAGTTTACGTAATAAGAAAATGAAAAGACTCTCATCCTCACTTATAATAAATCTAAGCAACTGCTTCTTCCAAAGGCTCCTCCTCTGGATAAGGCTCCACACCTAACTCTTAATTGTCTAACTGAAGAGGATCTGCCATTGTCAGTTTCACAATATAGGGCCCCAGCCAAAAATAGAGAAAAATCTTGTGTTTTACAATTTTCTAAGTACCTTTTAGGCTGATAAGTTTTTATGTGTTTATAATATCACTATTTTACAAATTCTAAGCAACAACTATATTAAATAAGGGAGCAACTAGCAATACAATAAGGAAGAAAAAAGTTATAAACAATCATTTATAACTTAAGCAAAAAGAGAGGCTAAGACATGCCTCAAATGCAAGCTAAATAAGGTTAGGCATTGAATATAAATAACTAAGCATGTACTCAAAGAAAATACTACATCCTAAACATGCTGGTGATTAAAAGAAAGATGCAAATTAAAATAGCTGAACTTAGTAATGATACATATAAATAGCAGTAAAATTCTAACATCCTAAAATATATAAGCAGTACAACGAAAGTAGCTGACTGAATAAAAATGCTGAAAAGTAAACAAAATATCGAAACTGAACATATAGGTAAACATCTGTGTACTAACTGCCATACAGTAAAAGAGCTAATCTAGCCCATCGAATACAAAAGATCTTAGCACCATCACGGCTAAGGCACAAAACTGTGTAACCCTAGTGTCAACAAGGAGACTAGGCAATCAGCACACAATAAAACAACAGAAGATATAAATAAGGTCTTCCCCTAGTGTCAACAAGGAGACTAGGCAATCAGAAGAGAGGCAGCTTGTAATAACCCTAGGTTGTTACCATACAAAATATAGGCTACTTTATTCAAAATTTAGTATCATTACCTTTAGAACATCAATCTAAGCCTATCTAAGAGACTTGAAGTCCATTGGATTTCTCGAAGTCAAATTTGCAATTTGATCAATCTAGATGCCTTAATCTTGACCCAAAAACCATATTTTTATCAAAATAACCAAAATACCCTTCTTACGATTAAAATTGAAATTTTAAGATTTAGGCATTTCAAATTGATTTTAATTAGTTTTAATAAGCTTAATATTGAGTAATAAGAAGAATAAGAATAAAAAATGTATTTATCAGAACGAAAATACAAAACACATAGGTCGGATCGGAACCCGGCTGGATTGGCGCTATCGCACCGCGCGAGCTTGGATTGGCCCGGCCCAATGCAACAGTGTCATCGTCTCCGCTCTCCTCTCGCAATAAGCCGATTAGGGGCATGCTTAGATCATAAAATTATTAGTTGATACCTCATGCCATTGACAGCATTCAATTGCCACACCTTCAGGGAGTCAATGCACATCGATTGAACCAAAAAGCCCTACTTGGGAAGCACAAGATTGACAGATGTCTACTCCATGGGTTTGCCTCTATCACAGCATCTAGGGTTTAATATGATGAGTTAATTCTCCTCACAAAGGCAACCAACTAGCCAGAGCTCAATCTCTACACCATACTAGTGGTGAGGCAGATCAAAGCCCTGTGGCTACAATGATTAGAAGGCTCCAGAACATCAGGTCCTTACTTGAGTTCAACTGCGAACTCTCTACAGAACCAATTGATCAAAATGAACATATTGAACTCGCCCAGACCCTAGGGACAATCGCATTTAGTCTAGTTAGCTCGCATGAAAGATCAGAGAATGGAATGGATGGGAATTGGGGCTCGGGACTCCAAAGAAGTGTTGGCACTTTCCTAGACTGAGTTCCATCTAGATAGTGAATCCTTATTATCTAGATTGAACCAATTTAATCCTAATTGATCCCATACATCCTAAGGACTAGGAAAGAGCATTCAGAACATCATAGAGCTACCCTATTACATAAGTTGAAGTAGCTGAGCTTACACAACTCTATTGGGAGAAGAATGTACCTAGAATGGAATTGCAAGCAAGAGAGAGATGAATTGAGGAGGGCTAGAGCTTCCAGAGAATTATAGCAACTTAATAGGGGGTCTAAACACCAAATGGATACCCTCTATTAATAGTTCACATCACTACAAATCACCGAGAACAGCAAGCACCTACAATTGAGTTTGATAGGGAAGTGGAAAGGAAATAATAGAAATTCAAGTGAGCAAAGGTGCTCATTAGGTTGAGGGATGGCTATTTATAGCTAGAGGAAGAGTTAGAGGGGAATTCCATGGCTGGGATCCATGGCTCAGACTTGGGCAAAGGCGGAACCTCGAGCTACCACAGTTGGGGCTAATGAGTCCTCACGACCCGTCAAGCTCCATCCTACTAGAAATGGGAGGGTTTAATGGTCTGGAGGATGTGGCAAAGGGAGTGGAGGACAAGCCTGGTGCCAAATGTACGAGCGTATATTCTCTGTCGGGTGTGAGCTAAGGTAGATAATGGTCCATAGTTGTGGGTAGAGGTGTAGCCACTTGATGGGTCTTCAGTTGGAACGGGACGACTCTGATCATCAAAAAAGTAACAGCCATGCGCGGATAAGAGGTCAACCATCAGATTGGATCTAGAGATTCAACAGGTGATTGGGGTTACTTAAGGAAGAAGGCTTGATGCTGTTAGATTACATCTTAGAACTGGAGAATAGTCGAGATGAGACGAATCTGATCCAAGGCACGAGCCATTGGACCAGATCCGCGGGATTAACGACCCAAATGGCACCCACGGTTTGGAGGTTGCCATCCATTAGAGGCAATATAGATTTTCAAATATGAATTGTTCCAAACCCTAATATGCAATTAAACTAGTTTAAATTAAATCCAAAATAGGTCTAAATAATCTCTAAAAATTATAAGTATTTCACCCTTATCTTATTTGAGGGTGAGGAATTCAAAATTGCAATCAAATTTTAATTTGGAGATCAAATGATTTTTGCTTAGCAAAAATGCTCAAATGAGCTTCGATTGATCTCAAACTTCTAGGGTTATGTTTAAATGACCCATTGAGTCTAATTGAATAAAAATCAAAGTTTAATTTAGCTTAAATTCACTTGGATTAGCTAGGGTAATAACTAGGGTTGTTATAGACTCCCTCACTTAAGAATAATGTTGTCCCTAACCTCACTCAAGTGAAGAAAGTACTACAAAATTAACATATTGAATGACAACTGAAAATAAAGGAATATGGAGGTAGCTGAGTTTATAAAGAGATGTGGATATTTATGGCATGTATCTACCTCTTTTTCTCAAGTAAATTCTTCTAATGATTGATTCTTCCACTGAACGTTAACCATTATAATAGAATAATTTCTTAGTTGCTTTTGATTGTGAGCTAAGATTTTAGCTTGTTCTTCGGCATAGGATAGATTTGGCTGGATTTCTACTGCTAGATGTTGAACGAGATGGGAAGGGTATCTGAGACATCTTCTTAATACCAACACATTGAACACATTGTGGACCACTACAAAGTCATCTAGAAGATTCAACATGTGGGCTGATAATCCTACCTTGGCTAGTATATCAAAAGGTCTGACATAACGAGGACTGAGTTTTCCTACTATGCCAAATACGCAGACACCTTTCATTGGACTTACTCTTAGATAAGCATAATCTCCAACACTAAATTCTAAAAGACGGTGGCGCGCATCATGATACTTGCTCTGACAATCTTGAGCAGAACAGAATCTTTGTAGAATCGAATGAACCTTTTTGTTAGTTTCTTCAACCAATACAGATCCAAAAAGATGAATGCTTCCTATTTCTGACCATGCCAGAGGAGTGCTGCATTTGTTGCCATAAAAAGCCTCATAAGAAGCCATTTTAATGCTGGGTTGAAAATTGTTAATATATGCAAACTCCACAAACTAGATATGATCTTCCCAGGAACCGACAGAATCGAGAATGCAGAGCCAAAGCAAATCTTCAAGAACTTGATTTAATCTTTCAGTCTGACCATCCGTTTGAGGATAAAAAGCTGTACTCATAGCTAGGGTAGTACTCAAATCTTAGTGCACTACTTGCCAAAACTTAGAAGTAAACCTGTTATCTCTATCAGACACTATGAACTTAGAGATACCATGCAACCTAACAATCTCTTGAATGTAAGGCTTTACAAGCTTCTTGATAGAGTCAGTCTGACAAATGGGAATGAAATGCGTCAATTTAGCTAATCGATCGACGATAACCCTGATTGCATCAGCACTAGATTTTGTGCGAGGCAATCCCATAATGAAATCCATAGATATGTCAAACAATTTCCATCCAGGAATCTCCAGAGGGTGTAGAAGACCACCAAGTTTTTAGTGCTCAGCTTTTACCAAACTGCAGACATGACACTTACCCACAAAATCAATTATGCACTTCTTCATACCAGGCCACCAAAAAGACTACCTTAAAGCTTGATATATTTTAGTACAATCTGGATGAATGTGACATCAAGAATTATGACCTTCGACTATAATTTTCTGATGCATGGATCTAGAGATCCATATGCAATTTCTTTGATAACTTACCATTCCATGCATTTGCAGATCAAAATGACAAACTCCTTCTATATCAGCTTTGAACTTCAGGTATTCATCAACTTTTGTTTGCGAAATGGAGGCATCTCTGTGAAAAGTGGGTTCCACATTGATATCAACTAGAAGTGAACTTAGCATGTCACCATGCACTGGAGAAATTTTGAGTTTGCAAAATTCTTCTTCTAATGAATTTAAAGCAATCAAGGCATATATGGTAGCACGATGGATAAGAGCATTAATTACTACATTTGGTTTACCTGGGTGATACTTAATGTTATGATCATAATCATTAATGAGCTCCAACCATCTTCTCTATCAGTAGTTCAGTTCTCACTGAGTGAAAATATACTTCAGACTCTAATGATCAGTGAAAATAGAACATTGAACTCCATATAAGTAATGACACCAGATTTTTAAGGCAAAAATTACAGCGGCAAGTTCATGGTCATGAATGGGGTAATTCTTTTCGTGAGGTTTTAATTGATGAGAGTCATAAGCAATCACCTTACCCTCTTGCATTAATATATAACCCAAGCCAATTCCAGAGGTATCGATGTACACCTGATAGTTCAAACCTTTTTTAGGCGGAACAAGCACTGGAGCGGTAGAGAGTGCATCTTTTAGGGTTTGGAATGCTTTCTCACATTCAGGACTCCAAAAAAGGTACGACTTTCTAAGTCAATTTAGTTAAAGGTGAGGCAATCTGAGAGAAGCCATTAATGAACTTTCTGTAGTATCCGGCTAATCCCAAAAAGCTCTAAATATCTGTAACTAACTTGGGTTGTACCCAATCTTGGATTGCGCTTACCTTCTTCAGATCTACACAGCTACCTTGGGCATCGTCTATATGACCCATGACTGCGATAGATTTTAGCCAAAATTTACATTTGAAAAACTTGGCATATAACTAATGATCGCGTAAGGATTCTAAAATTATCCTTAAATGATCCTCATGATCCCTTAGAGTTTGAGAATAAATGAGAATGTCGTCGATGAAGACGATAACAAATTTTTCTAAATAAGGCTTGAGGACTCGCTGCATCAAGTCCATGAATATTGATGGTGCATTAGTAAGTCCAAAAGACATCACAAGAAGTTTGAAGTGACCATAATGGGTATGGAAAGCTATCTTCTCAACATCAACTTTCCTTACTCGCAACTGATGGTAACCAACCTTAAACTAATTTTTGAAAATGTGAGGGCTCCAGATAGCTGGTCAAATAGATCATCGATTCTGGGCAAAGGATATTTATTATTGATAGTGACTTTATTCAACTCACGATAATCTAAACACATTTTTTTAGATCCATCTTTCTTCTTTATGAATAAAATTGGCGCACCTCAAGGAAACATACTAGGCCTAATGAAGCCTTTACTCAAGTGCTCTTGCAACTGCCCGTTAATCTCTTACAGTTCCTTAGGTTCCATTCTATAAGGATCCTTGATATAGGTTGAGTACTGGGAATTAATTCAATGAAGAATTCTACTTCTCTAGGCGGAGGTACTTCTGCAGATCTTTAGGAAATACATCGACAAAATCTTTCACCACCTTACAATTGGAGAGAGAAATGCTTTCTTTTGCTTCACCCATCATAGTGACAAGAAAATCATCACATCCCTTACTGATCAATTTCTCAGCTTTGATAGTGTTTATTAATGACAGCTGAGTACTAATCTTTCCTATGAAAATTTTGAGTTTGCCCTGGGAATGAAGAGTGACCTTCTTCTTAAGGCAATTTATAACAGCATTATGACTACTAAGCCAATTTATCCTAAGAATGATATCAAAATTGGCTAACGGTAAGGCGATTAATTTAGAATCAAACATTCGATTATTCAATGAAATCTTGACGTTGCAAAACTTATGGGCACTGAGTTGGGCTTCAGATAGAAGTTCAATATTTAACAACTTAGCTAGTTTATAGGTAGGCATATTAAGAAAGTTGAGAAAATGTTCAGAGATGAATGAATGACTAGATGTAGTGTCAAATAAGACATTGCACGGATGGCCATTAAAATAAGGCATGCCTAAAAATTATTCATACGAGTTACATTAACTAATTGCAATAATTAAAGTGTAGAAAATACAAATTTAATTAGGGAGGTTCAGAAATGTGTACCTAAGACCATGTTGTTATCCTCTGTGACTTCAAGCGGTGTTAAGGCATATACTCGTGCAGGACCGGCTGGACGAATGTTAACTTACCTTTTGAAATTGTTCTAAAATTTTGGAGCGGTAGGTTGCTCCCGTGATAGTTCAGAGGTAGGGGCTAGCTTTATTGCCAATCCTGGATCTCTCTTGCTCAGAGGTGTGGCTCTAAAAACTCTGTTCCTTTGCGAATGGCTTATACAAACACCATCCAGTGTTTTTAATTGTGTACAATGGTAGAATAGATCGCCTGGACAACCACAAGTGTAGCATTTATGGTAAAAGTGGTAACACTTGCCATAAGGATGAGTCTGATTACATCCTTGAATAGATTTAGCAGGAGGTGCAGCTTCAAGTTGATAGACCTTAGCAGATTGAGGTTTGTGCCTCTTGAAGGCTTCAAGATAGTTTGGAACTACATGAATCTTATGCTTAAGATTACTTTCTGATTGGTGGTTCTCCACCACTTTTGCTATTTCTACAAGCTCAAAGAAACTAGTAAGGTCTCTAAATCTTTCTTAGGCAGAGGGGAGCCAAATTATGCCACTGGAATAATTTTATGAGTTTTAAATTCACTAATCACCTCTTAACAACCATATTGACTAGTGACAAATTAGCTTAATTGACCTCTGATTTCTAAGATCTCAATGTCAATCATTTCCTTATGTCATTTAGAAGCCATTGGTATGTTTAAAGCCAATTTTTATAATTGAATTTTGCTAATCACCTTCTTAGGATTTAGAGCTTGATTAGTGCTCATTAATCCTAATTTAAGCCCAAATCTGAATTTAAGGTATTAATTTTCTCATTAGATTATAATAAACCTATTAGAATTGGTTGGAATTAATGTGGAACCTTAAATATGAAAATATCAATTTTGACCTTTAAGGAGTGGCACTTTGGTGATTTTGCCCAAATGTTACTTTAAGTACTTTTAAATAGTAAGAATATATCCAAATGCTTTAAATCAGTAAATTAATTGAATAGAACTATTTTAGTAATCTTTAGACTTGAAAATATATAGTTTAAAAGCCAAACCCTAATTCTTTCTAAAAATCTACTTAAGAAGCTTATTAAGATCCTTAAGGAAGATCTAAGATCTTTAATATTGCCTTAATTATTGGAACTCAATGTTTATAAAATCAGTAATAATTAACTTAATTTGTTGTTAGAATGTTCCTAATGCTTATCCTAAGTCTATGTCTTAAGTAAGTTCTAAAGACCAACCTTAATTATGATCTTCAGAGCTTAGTCTTAATCCTTCAATCTTAGATGTTAGTGGTTTATTTCTATCGAGTAATTGAAACTACTCAAGAGATTGAGCCTTCTTAGGACTTGTAAGCTTCATCTCATTAAGAATCACTTTATATTCTAGAAACCTTTAGAAATCTCTTAAGAGCTTAGTCCTTTAGATTTTCTTCTTTTGGCTTAAGTGGATTCAACTCTATTCAATAATGAAATTGTTCAATAGATTAAATCTAGTTCTTAGATTTAGCAATATAAATTAATTATTTTGTCTCATGACTTTAGACTTCAACTTTTCTAAATTACAATCTTTCAACTTCAGAAATCTTTCAGTCCTTATAACTCTCCATTATCAGAGTAAGAGTTTGTGTGAAACCCTAGATCCTTAGATATTAGCACCATGGGTTAAGGGCTTAAACCCCAATTTTGGAGTTTAACTTTAAAACCCTGAATCTTGATTATCTTGATCAAGATTGGTTACAGGTTTTAAAATACATCAATTAAGTCATTTATTAATTATTCAACCTTTGTAGATGACATTTTTTATTTTGGATTAGAACTTGTTAAATTCTAATGTTAGATCTTTATGGTTGTGAATCCAAGATTTTACTCAGTAGTAGGATATTAAAAATCCTGAACATGTATTGTTACAAACCTAGGTTGTTACTAAAATTAACCAAGGCTTATTGACATCCTAATTATCATTCCATTGTGTTCATATAGCCATTAGAAGCTAAGTCTAGAATTTTGGGTTTAATCGGACCTCATTAGGTCAAATTGTTAATTTTGCCAATTTAGGAAATTATTTTGATCACCAAATCAAATTCTAATTACATTTTTGAATTCTTCAATCCCAAATGAGCTAGGGGTGTAAGTTTGGGATTTTTGGAGGTCATTTAGGCATTAATTAAATTAACTTTAAATAGGGATAATTGCACAAAGGGGTTTCAAACAATTTGAAATTGCATATATGACCTTCAACTGTCAGCTCTTTTCTGTGATCCGTTATACGGACCACGGGAGATCTGCTGCAGAGCCTGGGTCACACAATAATGGGGCTAGCTCCATATAGTCATTGGTACACATGAATTGGATGGCTTGGATTAAAGTATGGCCCTGTGCACTCGTAAACATCGGATTACGCCCACGATTTGACGGATAGGATTTCCCTGTGATCAACCGTTTGGATACGAGAGATCGGGGCCATTGCGCCTTCCTTATCAATCAATATGATAACTCCCGTGGTCATGACACTGCTCATCATCATCTCCATTTATTGACGCCTGACCGAGAGTATTGGTTTGTACTCCTTCATCAGACACTGCTCCCCACTCACATACCACATCACTAGAGCCATTGTAATTGATTTACTCATCTAGTGAGACCCCTCGGTGGGCAAGGCAGTCTGAGTTGTTCCCATTTCAGCCATCAGATGGCAATTTTTGGGCTTGGGCCAATTGGCTCGACCCATTGATCCCTTGACCTCTTGGCTATTTAAAGAGTTCCACCAACCTCAGTGAGCTTTTTTGCTCAATGAGGAAACTTCAATTGCCATCAGCCCCTCCTGAAATTTCTCTCATATACTGACTACCTTTCTTGTGAGGGTCCAGCTCCAATTCCCGATGACCCTAATGGTTAAGCTTGGCATTCAAGCTCCCTATTGATTCATCTAAATGTAAGGAAGAAAGCAGTATTTAGTTCAGCTCCTAATTCCTCCCCAATCACTCTGGTCATCACCATCTATTACACTAGGTACATCCCCTACTTGCATTGAGCTGAGTGAGCTCAGCACTTAATTTAATAATATTAAGTAGATTCCTAATCAATGCATGGAGTCTAATTATGCATTTTATCCTCTTGGGATTGAAGGAGGTTGGAGTAGAGAGCTCAATCCATACAATGATGTATCATTATCTGGACAGAGCTCCCGCTAGTTGAAGAAAAAGTGCTCCACTGGGTTCTAAAGCTTCAACCCAATCAAATAAATTTTGAAATCATATGCTATGGTGAATGGAATCAAATACTGCGCTCCCTAGACTTCGGCTGTGCTCTGATCGATCAAATTGATTGATCGGGCAACAGCACTGAAGAGTCCCAGCGTTCTAGCCACCCTCAGTTTGAGCAAAGAAGGGGTTTTGACCCACCTTAACACCCTGATGGTGTAGGGATCAGGTCCTAGTTTTTGCTCAGCCTCTATAGGGAGAATTTTCTCCCTACAATAAACCCTAAAACTAGGAATCATAAAAAATGGGGAGAGTATCTCCCTATCGATTCCAATCTCTCCAGTAAGGTCTTTAGAGCTTCATTGAAGCATCTCAACCAATGGAAGGAGCATCGATCTTTTGGGGGTGATAGCGCTACCTGGAGCCAGAGAATTTGATGATTAAGGTTAACCATAATCATCAGTTGTCGAGGAAAGCCAAGGGGAGTATGACGGCATCGCGGGTTGGGCCTACCCGTGAACCATGCTATCCAGTAGTAACGAGTCATCGGATTCGATAAACCTACATCTTTTACTTTGGGCCAAGAATTATTAAGGATTAATCAGAATTATTTTTCTTAAGAAAAATAATCTTATTAATTAATCATTATGATTGATTAATTGAAAAAATTCAATTTAAATTAGTTGAAAAACTTTGTCATTTCAAATAATAATAATATGAAATTATATATCATTTTAATTAGAAAAATATGTAGAATAATAATATGCAAAAAAATATTTTAATTTTTGTAATTTATTTTCTTAAATTTGCCAATTACTCTAATGGCTTGATTAGTGAATTTTTAGAACTTATATTTGTCCAAATACTTTAATTAGGGTTTTAAAATATTTATTATGGTATGTAGAAATTATTCCTAATGTTAATTAAATTTTTTGAAGTTGATTTTCTTAATTATGCCCTAATCTGTAATTTCATAATTAGAGATAATTGGTGAACTTACTTAACTTAAATGGCATGTATCAGATATTATTTTCATGTCTTAAACTTAATTGCAAGGTTTGATTTCAATTTCTATGGTTAATATTCTTAATTAGTTGTAAATTGCCTAATTTGCTTAAATTAACCTTGTGGTTTGACCAAAATCAGTCCAGAAGCTAATTTGAACTTCAATGTAGATAAGTAACTTAATGTTAATCTTGCATGTCAAATTTTGCATAAGTAACCTTAATTATGTATCATTTGCTTAAACTCTAATTAACCTTAATTAAACTCAGTAATTAATTAAAGCTTAAGTTTAATCAATGATTTTACACTCATTGATCTTCATGATATTGACTACCTTGTGTCGATTTGTCATTTAATCTTTAGATAATAAGCTAGAATATTATGCCTTAGAATGGTTAATGTAATTTAGCTATCTTAATCAAAACCTTAGATCTTCTTGATTTTCTCTTAAGCAAGACAACTCGCATAAATTGATCCCTAAAATGTGATTAATTTGCAAAATAATCAACTTCCAAAAATTATATGATTTTATCCCATAATTTAATGTTCTTGTGGTTAAGATAGAGTTTAGAAGATCATCATGCTTGATTTTTCATTTTACCCTAATGATTAAACTCATAACCCTATATATAATTATATTACTTGATTTAGATTCAACTAAAAATTTTATTCAATAGTTAAGAGCCTTATATTTCTTAAGTGTAAAGCTAGCCTTATATTTAAATTAACATTACTATACCTTTTAAGTAAGATAACTTTTGAGATAGGAAATACCTTATTTATTTTATTTTGAGGTATGATACTAGATGAACCTTAATACCCTAGATGATTGATCATATGCTTTGTGGTAGAATAACTTAAGAGACTTAGATTGAGTTATCTTTTGTGGTAGTTATACTAAATTGAATGACTTATATGTCATTACCTTGGAGACATTTGTGTCATTACCTTAAGAGACTTAGATTGAGTTTGAGTTTCCTTGGTTTTAAATTAGTTTGTTAGAATTATGAGTGATTAGGACATTAGCTTTATCATATAAAGATGGTAGTACATATCCATAATACTGTTGTAATTCAATAGGATAGAGTTGGTTGATTGACCCAAAATAGAACTACATAGTTTCAGTATTATCTTAAGTAATTATATAAGTACAATTTAGTTTAGGATAAACATCTTAAGTCCAAAGTATGTTATAATTTAGGGATTTAATAGCTTAGTTTGAGAGAATAAACAGTAAAATAATTATGTCCCTTATTAAGATTTTGCCTATCTAGGTCTCGTAAACCTTAGGACACCTTAGAAAACTTATCTTATTACATGTTTCAACATTATATGCTATATTAAATAGGAAAACAACTAGAATAACCTAGTTTTGGCTTAGTACTAGAAAACCTATAAAAGAGCCTTAACCTAGAGGGTGAGAGGCTAGTGTTGTGAGTATCGTGTGGATCCTTAGTAATTGACTTAAGAATTTATTATTGTATTGAATGTAGACCTTGGGATAGATGTTAATTGAATTGTTCCCTATGTTTATGAGATTCACTAGTAGGACTCTTAAGAGGATATCTAGAGCATAACTTAGTTCCTTACATTCCTTAAGTGTAAGTTTGACCTTAGTGATCCTACTATGTAAACTAGAGATATTAGCTCTAGCCTAGAAACTTAGCTAAATTCTAGGATTCCTTGTGCATTAACTATAGAACTCACAAGCTATTGATTAGGAAACTGTAACGCCCGTCCCATCATCGCGCGTAAGTGAGATAGTTTTAGGAATAAAAATTGGCGGCAGAATGGTGCGTTACTCAGGAAGGACTGTTGAACCTCCCCGAATATCTACTGAATAAAGAGCTACTGCGGAGACTCAGCCCCAAAAAAGAGAGAAGGCTGAGTACTAATCATTAAGATAAGTGTAAAATCCATTCTTAATTATTAGAGAAAATACTTATGTACATTAGTTTATGGCTATATTAAGGATCCAATATACATGAGTATTAGCATTTCACATATGCTGATCACATCAAAATACTAAATATAAGTATTAAGTAATACAGAGTGTGGAAGCTAAGGCATACATCCAAATCATTCATCATAGAAGCGAAGTAGATCATTCATCTCAAAAAAGAAAAAAAAAATACATCCAGAATTATTACAAATGGTTTACTTAAAGTAAATAACATAAAATAGTCTATCTACTAAATTGAAGTAAACTAATGCAGGAAAATTTAATGTTGATGTAGAGTCCACTAATGCTCTATGAGCTACTCCTGAATCTCCTATGAGACCTCCTTATCTTTCTCCACAAGCTGCTCTGGATCTAGCAAAATGTTGGATCCCAAAAGTACAATGTGTTAGAGAATGAGTTTAACATAATTAAAGCTATTCTAAATAGTTATGATTATCAAAAGTTTACCACTTAATTTAGCAAATAAAATAGCAGAAGATTATTAAAATATCTAATAAACTAAAATAGTGCAAAACTAAATGTAAGGTAAAATAGAGACTAAAAACTTAATACTGAAAGTAAGGGAAATAGTAAGTAACTAAAATTGAGTAAATGTTAAAGTAAAACTAGTATTATACCACTGGGTATGTATATATATGCATTAATATATGCCACATATTTGCCAAACTCAATGTAACCTGACATCCCATAGATTCCTAAGTGAGCACATCACTCCGTTAATGCTGATATGACTTATGCATTTATGATATATCAAGGCTTTATTAACTATATGCTTTTATCAAAACTAAAAATTCACTAATAATAATATAATGATTCCATTTGTCTCTTTTGTTTAGAATTCATTTAAATGAATTCTAACTTCTATTTGAGGTTCACTAACTCCAGTATTTACTTTAACATTATCTTAATTTATCACATGGGGAGATTACATAAACATGATTTAGGTATACTTCTAAGAAGGATAAATTGGAACACTTAGTTTGTTTATTTGCACTTATCAATGTACACAAAGATAAGGGATAGAATCCTTTTACTATTTCTTCTCCTAAACTAAGCTGTACAATCTCCTACTTAAAAATATAACTTAAAGTATTTTAAGAAAGCTAATTTGAAATACTTAGTTTGTTTAACTGCACTTATCAATGTGCATAAAGATAAGGGATTGAATCTTTTTACAGTTTATTCTCTCAAATTAAGTAATTCAATCCCCAACTCATAACACACTTAAAACTTGGGATTTTATCCTAGACTGAATTATGCCTATCCAATTGCTTAGAATAAGATCAAGACTCTATAGTTCTATTCAGAGTAAATCAACCAATTCCATCTTTGTGCTAAATAACTCAACTCTATAGATATATACTATCATCTCCACATGATAACTTTACTTTTTCTAATAATTCTATTTAATAATCAAGGAATAAAGAACTAATGAATCCTTACTCCATGGTAGTAAATCATACACAATGGCTCTAAGGATTTGGCACTCTAGCCAGTCATCCCAAGGTACTACCACGGATGTAAAGCACCCACGTAATCATTATCGACGCACCAAATCATAAATTAAGCTTAATGATTCCATAATTATATATTTGACACAGGTTAGATCAACCATAGCTCTTATTTATCTCTATACTTTATATGGTAAAGAATTTTGTGTGTGAGCATAATTGTGGCTCAAATCATTTCAATCTCATTTTTTTTAAATTTCGCATTTGTACGCAAAATTTGCCTTATTATATCGATACTCAATCGTGAGTAATCTGTTATTTTTTATTGGTGTAAAAGCATTATACGCTCTGCATATGCATTTATTTTGTCCTACATCAGCCGCATGGGATGATTTTCTATCTAAATCCTTTGGGAAATTCTACCTCAATGACTTAAGATCAATTACTTTTAAGATTATAAGCTAATCTAAGCTTTTACCTCAAAATCATACAATATGCCCTTCCTACCTCAACAATTTACCTATTTACAAGGTCTGATAATTTAGTTGATCTTAACATTATTATCTAACATAACAGATTCAACGATGAAAAAACTCATATAAGAGATTCAAGGATGAAAAAATTCACTTAAACTTAGGTTATGATCTAAGATGTTTTAAGGTTCACTTAGACCTATAAATTCCAATCACAATGTCTAGATCCTTAGTTTAAGTATGTAAATCTAATATTTGCAACTTAATTAACTGTATTGATCATGGGATAAAATCATAAAATTTATTTGAGAATTGATTGTCATATTAATCAAGCTTTAACCTACAAATTGATTTATGCAAATGATCTTACTTAATAGAAAATCAGGGATCTTAAGCTTAGATTCAGATATTAAATCACATGAAATTTGTTATAGATCCTTATTCTTCTAGTTTACTAGTCTAATAATAACGACAAATTATCAAGTATTATTGAGATTATGCATGTCATTTAAATGTCCAAATCAAGTCATTAAGTTTAAGCTAATTAAGTTGAGACTTAATCTAATCAAGTTAGGGTTTGATCCCAAACTTGACCAAATCAAGATTACTTATATAGATGTTGATCAACAAGAAAATCAGTAAGTTCTCTTACAATTATTGAGGTTCAAAACAAAATTAATTCTTGCATGAATTCCTTAATCATTTCTTAAAGGTCATTAGGGTTAGATTCTTAATTTATATCAAATAAAAGATTTAAGCATCCAAATTAAGAATTTAGTTCTTAACTTACATGCTACTATTATTGAAGCATAAAAACATCACATTAATCAAAATAAAGGGTAATTAAGGCTAATCAAAACCCTAAACAAGTCCAAAATGGATTATCACATAATTGCAAAAGTAATTATCCAAAATTCATGGAGCTTGAACGTTATATTCTAATTAACCATGCAAACAATCAGAGATAATAAAATTACAATTTGATTAATTATAAACCCTAATTTTTACTAATCATGTAAATAAAGGAATAGGGAATATTTAGCAAATACAAATAAAAAAATTATGCTACTTAACACATGCATTCAATGGGGTATAAGGAGTCAAATGAAACTTAAATCATGAAATTTAGCTAAGTACACAAGCTAATCTTCCCTAATCAAGTTCTAAAGTAATTAGGCTAAATTAGAAAATCCATTTACAAAAAGTGCAATATTATTTTATATTCTTGTTCCTCATGATTTTTTGATCAAAATGGTATATAATTTTATAAGGTTTGAATAAGTATATCAAAGTTACTACTTTAATTTAATCTGCATTATTTCAATTAAAATTCCCTATGGTTAGATAAATCAGATAATTTTCCTTAAAGAAAATTATTCTTATTATTCTTTAATTATTAAACGGGCTCTGCCCGATAACCAAATGGCGTGGGTTGGCCGGGGCCTGAGAGGCCCGGAACTGTTGCACAATGCAGGCCGTAGGTCAGCCTGACCCACACAGTGCATCCTCCCCGACTCGTCGTCCCCAATACTTGGCCGATTAGGCTAACCCTAATTAGCGAAATAGTTGGCCAATAGGCCATACCACGTCCTCAGATAAATTAGTGCTCCATCCTCATGACAAGGCGCATCGTTGTAGCTCAAAATTCCCATAAGGGATTGGATCAAACCCAGAGGCCTTAATCCAAATTTCTTGGGCTCTGCACTCTCTATGGAGGGACAATTCTCCCTCCACATACCACCATTAGAGCCCCTCTCAATCTCTACACCATCCCCAGGTGATGGAGAAGCAAAGCCCTCCATCCACTGTGTTCGAGATTGGCCCAATCAGTGGGTCTTTACTCATACCCTGGCTGTACAAAAGAAACTAGAACAATTGATCGATACGATCATTCGAGGTTAGCCCAGACCTTTAAAATGATTGAATTGAGTTTATCTAACCTAAACATACAATCATGAATCGTAAGGAAATGACTACTTGTAACAACCCAGGTTGTTACTTTGCTCAATTAAGACTAATCTAAGTCTTAATTAAGGTTCTAAGTCACTAATTAAGTGATTTGAAACTCATCTCTGAAACCTAGGTCAAACCAAGAAGTCAGCAAAGTCAAAACAAGAATTCTGGAAAATCCCAAAACCTGGAAATTTGACTTTTTATCTAGACCTCAGATTGAAAATCTGACTTCGCCATTGCGTTCAGAACACCCAAATTAGCTAGGGGTGCAATTTTGGAGGCATTTGGAAGTCGTTGATTTTTCGTCGAATATTTTAATATTATTTAAATACCCTAAATAATCAAATAATTAAATACTCGTCGAAACAAAAATACGAGTGCGCCGTTGCGTTCCTCAGCCTTCATTTAGCTAAGGGTGATTTATTGGAAATTTTTGGGATGCATTTAATAGGTTAAAATTAATTAATTAAATCTGTATAATTTAATTTAAATAATTATTTAAATATTGAAATTTAACGGACTTCCGTTAAATTACTTAATCCGCCGTTCCTCTATTCTAACGCCGCTAAGGTTGCTGTCCAGCCAATCAGGAAGCATCTGAGCCGTCTGATCAGATCTCGGCGCGAGATCAGACGGCTCAGACATCATCTCCCTCGTTGCTCAGCGCGTGTCGCGCTGAGCTCTCGCTCGTGAGCGCGCGGCAGACGCAGCGCCGCGATCGCTCCAGATGGCTCCTACCGGGGTAAGTGCCGCCTCTTTAGGTCTAGATTAAAACCCCTGAACCTCTCCTTTGCTCGGGTTCAACCTCCCGAACCCTATAGAAGCTCTTTTGGCCATATCAAGCTAGAAGCCCTCTTCAGCCGTCCGTTTAAGGTACGCACCACACCTCCAATATTCATTAAAGATTGCATCCAAAGTTTCGATTCTTAATTTCATATGCTTGATTGATCATCTACCGGTTCTAATCGAGTCGATCAGGTCTGGTTAACCCGGATTTGACAAAAATGTAACAGTGGAAACCGTTACTCGCCGAGCATAGAGGAACTAGGGTTAGGTATTGCGGAAACTGTAGTTCTTCTCCGGCGACAAGGAAGGTACCAATCGAAAGGTCTCTTCAAGACCTTTCAATCGGTATACGGCTCGCCCTCTGGTGTCGACGATTGCACCGCCGTTTTTGATGCCCTAAGGCGCCGCTCTCGGTCTGTCACGGGGATGAAGTTATTCGGGCCGGTCGGGTCGGCCCGGGCCCGGCCCGTGGCCCGAGTCCGCGGCGCTTCAGCTGCCACAGCGGGACCCACCACGTGACGCAGAGCCAATCGCGGAGCAACACGTGGCCTGCGTGACAGCGGTCTGGCAGTGGGACCCGCCGTTGTCTGCCGCGCCAATGAGAGGCCGCCACGTGTCTGCAGAAAATAATTAAATCAATTTTATATTTTCTTATACGTCAGATATTAATATCTAAATTTATTATATATATATATATATAATATAAAAATAGAACAATTTAACTTAAATAAAATAGTAAATTAATTTAATTAATTCTAAAACTTTAAACCTAAATAACTCATAAATTACTCATCCAAATTATGCAGATTTATATACCATTGGATTCAGCAAAAATAGAGGAATATTATGGTATTATTAATTTTGCATTTGGACCGGTATTTAGCAAAGTGATTTTTAGGGTTTAAAGTTAATTTAAATTAAATGTCACAAACCTTATTTAGCTCATAACTTTGTATAGAATGATCCAATCATACCCAATATGGGTCTTAAAGTGATCAGAAAACCCTAAGGAACATTTTTGTAGTATTAACTTTGCTATTTGGATTAGTAATTGCTTAATGACATTTAGGACCTAACCCTAATTACCCTATTTAACCCTAGAACTTTAATTGACCATAACTTGGTCAATTGAGCTCCAAATTTGATGATCCAAAGGTCCATTTAGATCAGAAGAACTTAATTATCAATAATATGTAAAAATATCTTAGATCCAATGGTTAGATTTGCTAATCTTCCTTAATTACTCTAAATCTTGATTAGTGAATTTTAGCAAATTTAGTGATCCAAATTGAATGATTTAAGTTTCAGAGGACTCATAGAACCATTTAGAATCAACCTATAAGGTTGGATTAGAATTTGAGTGATTAATTTTGTTAATCACTCACTAATCTCCTTAAACCCTAATTAGGTCTTAAATTAGTCAAATTAGGTTCAAATTAAGCCTACCACATGTCATTATGATCAGTGAGCTATTTATAATTCATAGCCACTGATTTTGCTTAATTTGGATACTAATTGGCAAAATTAGGATTTTTAACCCTTAATTAAGCATTCCTTAATCACCTTAAAACCCTAAATCTTGTATTGGCCATAACTTGGCCAATACTTATCAGAATTTAGCAAATTTAGATTCTATGGAAAGCTTAGGTAGTAAAAAATAATAATCTGAAAGAAAATTTAACTTTCACTTAGCCAAATTACTAAATTGCCTTTATGAGTCAAATTCACTAATTTGATCTCATATGGTTTAATAATCACCCAAAATTAATTTAGTTGTTGTCTAATCTTACATTAGACAGTAAGAAATACTTTCCAAAAGAAAATTTCAGAATTTAAGCCCTAGAGCAAAATTTGATCTCTTGAACCCTTAAGTAGGGGCAAAATGGTCATTTTGCCCAAATTTAGGGTTTAGCCTTTAAAAGCCCTAATTTTAGTTTCTAATCACAAAAATCAGTAAATAAAATGATTCATAGTTGAAATTAATCAAATCCAAGTTTAAATTAGACCTTGATTAAAATCTTAATCTTAGTTTCTTAAGGAAAATTTCTAAGTCTTAAGTAAAGTTCTCTTTCTTTAATTACTCTTAGATTATCCTTAGGTCTTATAACATTAGTTAGGATGTGTGTCTTGAGAGATACTCTTAGTAATTAAGAGCCTTATTTCCTAAGATTAGGAATAGATCTTAAGTTAGAATTCATCTATTGAGTAAATTGGGTTACTTAATTAGATGAAACCTTAAGTTTACTAGTTTCTAAATTTTTTCTTAGTTTATTAAATGATTATTTGATCTTTAAACTTTAGAACTAAAAATAGAGATCTATCCTAATGAATTTGATTTATCATTAGGATTTGCCTTAACCTAATCTGTGAGTTTTGGGTTCTAAACCTTAGACCCTTAGATTATACCTTTAGATTAACTGATTAGACCCCATCATCTGGAGTCTAATTCTTAATCTATTCATCTTGATTTGGCTAATCAAGATGAGGTTGGGATGAATTAAATTACAAAACTAGGTCGATGATTTATTCATTTTAACTAAATAGTCATCTTTTGATTAAGTTATAATTAGGACTTGGCCAGTCCTAATTATCTTCAACAAGTAGGATTCGTGATTCTAAGTTACAGAATGTGTAAGAATTGATAATTCTGAAACTTATGTAACTTAGAGTAGATAGAACGAATAAAGTAGATAACAAAGGATATCACCTGTGTTTTAGATAGAGTTTCTTGCACTTTGATTTTGATGCTTCTCATTCTTTGATTTTGAGCCTTATACCTTGAACATGTATTATGTACATAAGATATTTTGATAAATATCTTATGTTAATTTGGAACATTATAAGCAGCATTATGTTCGTTTCACAAGTGGTATGTAAGGTGTAGCTTGATTAGTATACCTCTTCGATCAACCCATTCGTGGTCGGCAACCTTTCGAGGGTTTAATGTCCGACAGTCTATTGGCCATGCCTAGTCCGAGTGATAGGATGGATAGACTCTCGCCCTACTGACTACAGAGTCAGGATTCTGATATGGATATACTAATTCAAGTACACTTACATTCAGTTCTGTCTTAGCTCATTAGGCTAAGAGTTTCAGTGATGTTCAGTTCAGAGTTTCTTAGCTCATCAGGCTAAGATTTGCTGTATATGTGTTTAGTTTGGGTGACTTAGATAGTCACTACAGTTTCAGTTTATAGATATTGTTTTACTAGCATATTCTACATTTCAGCACTATTTTACTTTCAGTTTTTCTGCACATGTTATGTATAGGATGCTAGTTCTACTTACTGTTTTCATATGCTCACATAGGATGTTAGTGTTTTCAATTTTATACTATTTAAATTTTGTACTTCACTTAGCATAATCTGTTTGATCATGAGCATGTTTAGGTTGTACTTTTCTTACCTTTCTTTTACTTTTCTTTTACTTACCTGTCCTTGTTGCAGTTGCTTGGAGGAGGTATGTATTACTTCCTATTTGTTTAATTATAAACTGTGGTTTATAACTTATTACTGTTCTTTTGTACGCTTTTCTGCACCTATTATGCTTAGTTCTATTTATATGGTGATATCTACTTAATTTAATAAAATTGTTTGCCCTAAAATGTACTTAGACATATTGTCTAACCAGTTTTTCTTTTGTTGGCTGGGGCCCTACCATTATGAAACTGATAATGGTAGGTTCTGAGTTTGTTGGATTAGTAGATCTAGTGGAGAGTTTGCCATTGGAGGAGGAGCCCGTTCTTGAAGATCTGTAGCCTAGTTTTTTGTTTTCAGTGAGATTGAGAGTTTTCTTTCAGTTCTTTTAAACTCATTAATGTTGTAGTAATACAGGTTTTTAATTCTCTTTCAGTACTTTACTTATTCTGTATTATTGTATTTATACTGTATTGGATGGATGTTATGTTTTATGCTTCCGCACTCTGAGTTCATGTATGATCATTTAGTGATAGTATTTCTGAATTGAATGGCAAAGTCCTTATTTAAATTGGATTAGAATGTGTGTCTAATCCAATCTTAAGTGGGGACCTTGTCATTTGGTGACCCCTCCACCGTAATCATGTTAACTTAAGAGTTAACAGGACCATGGCGAGGCAGGGCCGCCACACTACTGACCCTACTCTAAATAGTAGAGAAAGATGGATACCGGGTTCGACTAGATAGTGTTGGTTGAGATTGCTGGGTTCGATCCTTATGCTGGACTGAGATGTAGAGAAGCACTAGGGGTCCTAAAATCCTGGGTGCACCCTCTGATTGCTAAGGACTAGAGCTGGGGATCACTGAGAAGCTGAGAAAACCTAAGAACTGGAAATTGGGAGAAGGATGAATTCAAAGCAATTCAGTGAGCAAACAGCTCACTAAACACTTTGTGATGCTATTTATAGCATCAGGGGATCAATTGGGTAAGGTTGGTAGGCTGGAAGCGACCTGAGAGCTCAGATTATGGTCAAGCTCTTAATTACCAAAAGGAGCTTGGATGGGCCACGGGGACTAGTTGGGGTACCTAACCGAGTGAGGAAAGATCCCAATGATATTCTGAGGTGGCGATGGGAGTGGGGGATAGTGCCTGCTGTCTGTGTACAAAAGATCCCCTCGGTCTAGGACGCATGTAGTAGGGATGAATGTCCACAGTCACAGAGGTGTATAGAGCTATCTGATTGATCAAAGATATGGTGTAATGGCCTTGAACCTTTGGATCCTAATGGCCAATCATGGGAGCAATCTGGACCGTAGGATCCATGGATAAGATTCGATGCTCGAGAGGCTATGGTGCAAGGATTAGATCCTAACCATAGGATCCATGGTTCCACAGATAAATCTACTTCAAACGTGCTATTGTGTGACCCGGGCTCCACAACGGATCACCCATGGTCCACACAGCGGATCCCATATGGGTAATAGTCATTAGGGTTTAATGTACAAATTTAAAGTGTGAGGAACCCTTATGTGAAATTTTCCCAATTTAATTTAAATTAAATTATGGCCTAAATGACCTCCAAAAATTCCCAAACTTGCACTCATAGCTAATTTAAGGGTGGGAATTCAAAAATGCAATTCAATTTTGAATTGGAGATAAAAATATTTTGTCTATTATTTAGGGTTCTAAAATTAACTAAAATGCCCATTTGACATAGAGAGGTCTTATTGACCCCAAATTTTCAAGGTTAGGTTAAAATGACTAAGTGAATACATTAAAACCATGATTAAGGGTTGGTTAACTTAGGTTAATATTAGAAACAACACAGGGTTGTTATAGACTCTCCCACTTAAGAACGATATTATCCTTGACATTAATATTAAAAAGGGAAAAATAAAACATGAAAATTTAAGAACTAAAATTTAGTATCTAAGGGTACCAAGATTTTCAAAGAAGCTTGGATATTATCATTGCATATCGGCCTCTTTCTCCTAAGTGGATTCCTTGAGAGAATAATTCCTCTATTGAACCGTCACCATCAGGATAGAGCAATTTCTTAGCTGCTTTTGATCACAAGCTAAGATCCTGATAGGCTCCTCCACAAACAAAAGGTCCAGCTAAAGAGATACTGCTGGAACTTGAACCAAGTGAGATGGATTATGAAGACATCTCCGCAGTGAGGAGATATGAAACACGTTGTGAACTGTAGAGAAATTCTCAGAAAGTTATAATCTATAGGCTGCAGATCCTATCTTGGCTACCCAGCTACACCAAAATAAAATATGCCTTTCATAGGATTGACCTTGAGATATGCAAAATCTCCAACATTGAAATCTAATGGATGATGATGGGCATCTTGATATTTGCTCTGGCAATCTTACACTGTTCTAATTCTCTATTGGATTAATTGCACTTTCCTTTTGGTTTCTTCTACTAGATCAGACCCATACAACTAAACACTGTCAATTTTAGACCACTCCAGTGAAGTGCTGCACTTCCGGCCATATAATGCTTCATATGGTGCCATGCCGAAACTTTCTTGGTAACTATTATTATAGGCAAACTTCACTAGAGGATAGTGGTCTTCCCAGAAACCTCTAAAATCCAAAATACATAAACTCAGAAGGTCAAGAACTTGATTAACTCATTATATTTGTCCATCAGTTTGAGGATGGAAGGGAGTGCTCATGGATAAGGTAGTTCCCAAGTTTTGATGTACTGCTTACCAGAACTTGAATGTGAACCTTCTATCACGATCGGAAACAATCGATCTCAGGATACTATGGAGTCTGACAATTTATTTAATGTATAACTTCACCAATTTCTCCACAAAATAGGTTTGACACATTGGAATAAAATGTGCTAACTTGGTCAGTCAATCGACTATAACCCAAATAAAATCAACATCAGAACTTGACTTGGGAAAACCCATGATAAAGTCTATGAAAATATCAAACCATTTTCATTCAGGAATTTCTAGAGGATGAAGAAGTCCTCCGGGCCTATGATGTTTAAATTTGATGAGGTTGTAAGCATAACATTTCGCAATAAATTTTTCCACACTTTTCTTCATTCTAGGCCACTAGAATGATTTTTTTAGATCCTGATACATTTTTGTTCTCCCTATATGAATTTGATATCCTGAATCATAACCTTCGACTATAATTTCCTGGTGCATGGATTTAGGGATCCATAAATGATTACCCTGATAAATTACAGTACCACACAGTAGCAGGTCATGTCAGCGACCACCCTCTATATCGGCTTTAAGTTTTATATACTTTCCATCCTTAGTTTATAAGATGGAGACATCTCAATGAAAAGTGGGTTCCACGGTGATATTGGTTAGCATTAAGCTTAGCATGTCACCATGCACTAGAACAATTTATAGTTTGCAGAAAGCTTCTTCAATTGAACTTTCAGCAATAATGGCACTGAGAGTAGCATGACGGCTGAGGACATCGGCAATGATGTTAACCTTGCCGAGATGATATTGGACCTTCAAATCATAATTGCTTAACAATTCTAGCCACCTTCGTTGATGACAATAAAAATCTTATTGAGTGAAGATGTACTTCAAACTCTGATGAGCAGTGAATACTAAACATTAAATGCCATAAAGGTAATGACATCAGATCCTTAGAGTAAAAACCACAGCTACAAGTTCAAGATTATGAACCAGATAATTCTTCTCATGCGGCTTTAATTGACGAGAATCATAAGAAATAACCTTTCCTTCCTACATCAATACGCAGCCCTATAACAACCCAAGTTGTTACCTAATCTGATTAGGGCTAATATAAGCTCATATCTTAATCTTAAGTGCTAATTAGGTCATTAGGTGTCTTCCACCAAGGCCTAGTCCAAATCAAGAGCCAACTGAATCTAATCCTGATTTTATGAAAAATCCAAAAACCATAGAATTTGACTTATTTAAATTGACCCCATATTAAAAATTAAACTTTGTTATTGCGCTCATTGCTCACAAATTAGCTAGGGGTGATGTTTTGGTGTCAATCGGAAGTCGTCAAACTTTTGTTGAATATTTTAATAATATTTAAATACCCCAAAAATTATAATATACAAATCAAAAATCTGATCGCATCATTGCGTTCCTCACCCCTCAATTAGCTAGGAGTGAATATTTGGAAATTTTTGAGAATCAATTGAATATTTTAGAATTACTATTAAAATATGATTTTAAATATTATAATTAATTAAATTAAATTATTTAATTCGGCGTTAACGGGTCAAATCTACCATTTCTTAATGGCTTCGATCTGACACGTTAACGGTTCGGATCCGCTATCTTAATGGATCCAAACCCGCAGATCCGTTCCATGGGAACCGTTCAATCGTGTAACAGCCCAAACTCTTAAGCACCAAGGTATTGTCCGCTTTGGCCAGAAAGGCCTCACAGTTTTGCCCTCAGAAGATAACTTCCCAGCAGGTCACCCATCCTGGGAGTGCTCCCACCTGAGCATGCTTAACTTTGGAGTTCTTATCAAGAACTCCACCGTTATCTGAAAAGGCGCCTCGATGTTTAAGAGTTTCACTTATTACTATTTAAGTGGGTCATCACAATCTCCCCAACTTAAGTAACTGACGTCCTCATCAGTATCCACACACAGATCCAAGAACCATCCATTGGGTAGATAGGACTAGAGGTGACCCCTACAGGCACAAGAGGTACCCACAACCATGTAGCACCTTAACCATCATGGGTTCAAGAGGCTGCTCACATGAAGTGGTACTTTGCCCTATATAGCACTTAGCTCCTATCTGACACCCTATGGTTTGCTCTGATACTATTTGTAATAGCCCAAACTCTTAAGCGCCAAGGTATTGCTTGCTTTGGCCAGAAAGGCCTCACGATTTTGCCCTCAGAAGATAACTTCCCAACAGGTCACTCATCCTGGGAGTGCTCCCACCTGAGCACGCTTAACTTTGGAGTTCTTATCAGGAACTCCACCGTTATCTGAAAAGGCGCCTCGATGTTTAAGAGTTTCACTTTTTACTATTTAAGTGGGTCATCACAAATCGGGATCAGATTGGACAGCCCGTAAGCCGTCATCTCCTTCGTAGAGATCACCCCTCCATGTGGCAGGCCACCGCTGCCGCTGCCCAACCGGTGCCTCCCATCTTCAACTGACCCACCTCGCATCCTTTATGACCCATACCCACTGTTAGGGACTGAAGTTTGCATAATTAGGGCTCAGTCATCTTCCTGCTGCGAACCCTTGATCCTCCATCATCTAATCAGGTACACACTGAACTCTCCATTCCTTCAATTTATTGTTATGTTCGATGTGTGCACGTTTATTCCATGCTTAGGATTAGGGGATGATCGAGTCCAATTGAGCAATATATGGTTCGATCACCCAATTTCGGCAAATCCTCCACAGTGCTTACCGTTACCCCTTTCGGTCGAATCCTAGGACCTAGGGCTTGACCTAACGCCTCCCGTGGTGCACCTCTATCGATGGTTCGACCCTAGCAAGGTTGGTGACGTCAAGCCCTGCCCAATAGCATGCGGGCCGAGGGTCATCGCCGTCGGGATGGTCGTGAAAGTGCGTGCCCTAGCCCCCGAGCCCTCGGTGTGCCACGGGGGAGACGAAGGGTCTGCGGGCCGGGCCGGGTCGGGCAAGCCCCGTGCGAGATCGAGCGGGCCAGCCACATGTCACACACGCGTCATGCAGGCCCCCCTTGCATCAGCATGTGGGCTCCGTACGCAGGCCCGTGTCCAACGGGACGCTGCCTGCCGCGTGTCACGTGGGCTCGCCTCCTCTGCAGCACCCTATCCCGGGCCGCCGCGTGGCAAGTGGCGAATCTCGCCGCCATTAAATCCTTCAAAAAATTAAATATAATTAAATAGTTATATTATATATATATATATCTAAAATAAAAAACTTAATATAACTATAGTCTTATAATATTCATATGTTAGCTATAGATATATGTATATATATATATAATTAGAATTAGAACTTTAGGTATATTAATGCCTTTTAGTTAGTTAGTTAATTATTATTCTATTAAATTATATTAATTAGTACTTAATAAGTAATTAATTAATGATTTAGTTTAATTAATAATTTAATAATTACTTAGTAATTAGTTAACATTATTAATTTAGTTGATTAATTAAAAACTATAAATTTATATATGTTAATTAATTATGTAGATTAATTAAATAACCCTATTAATTAACTTTAATTAATTTAATTAATTAACTATTTAATAGTAAGTATACTTAATAATTAGATAAATTATTTAAATAACAATAATTTGTTTGGTAATTCAAATCAGGGAACTAATTACTTAACTTAATTTAATTAATTTATTTTAATGAAAACTTTAAAGTCTCATAACTTTAAAAATATTGATCCAATCATATCAAATATAGGTCTCATTTAAATTTGAAAAATAAACGTTATTAAATAGCATAATTCAAAATTTTGATTTAGGTTATATTAAACCTAGCGACAATTTTAGGTCCTAAACACACCCACATAACTTTTAACCTAATTATCCAAATATATGCAATATGGGTCTTAAAAAACTTAGAGGAACAGTCTCATCACTATAGTAGTATTAGTTTTCTCATTTTGAGCTTAGTTTGTAAAGTGACTTTTAGGACCGTCACCCAAAAATGACCAAAATATTCTTAGTTTTCAATTGACCATAACTTCGGCCAATTCAACTCCAAATCCTAAAATTCAAAGTTTTAACTAGTTTAGAATTTTAATGCCAATAATAATCTAAAATAAAATTTAGGTTCTGAATCTTAGACAATCTGAAATGACAAAAATACTCCTAACCCTAGTTATGCTATAACTTGACCAATTGAAGTTTAAATTGGGTCTACTCCCAGTTAAAACACTCAATGTATTATAAGGAAGCTATATAAACTAAGTTTCCAAAATTTGGACATCAAACGAAAACATTTGACTTTTGCCCCCTTTGACCCTCAAAAAATTACCGAATTGCCCCTGAATTTTAAACCTCTATAATTTAGCCAATTCACCTCAAAATTTAGTGTTCTTAAACTCTATGGAATCCTTAAATAATAACCAATAGTAAAATACATAAGAATTTAGATTCCATTAAGTGTAAATTACTAAAATACCCCTTAGGTCAAAAATCCTTAGTTTGGACCAATATGACCTGTTTCTTATTCAAATTGAGTGTACTTACTGTCAATCTTCATGTTAGACAGTATAGAATCATTTGGTAGTGGGAAATTTTAATTTAGAACTCTAATTTTAAAAGTAGCTTTTTAGACCCTTAAGTAGGGGCAAATGGTCATTTTGTTGAAAAGTTAGGTTAAGTGTCCTTAACCCTTAATTTACTATTTAAATCATTAAAATCAATGTTAAAATTATATTAAAATCATTTAAGTGATTAAAATTAGCTTTTCAATCATGTTGGTTAAATTCCCTAAAATATTCTATAAGTCTTTCCTTAATATCTTTCACATCACATTAAGGCTATTCCTAAGACTAGGACTAGATCATAGGTTAGATTTCATTCATTGAATAATGGGTTATTCAATGAATGAAACCTTGGTTGTATTAGTTTTCAGAGTTTTCTACTTAATTCTGATTATTTTTTCATTTAGCCTTAGATTTAGGATAGAAGAATCATCTTACTAAGCTTGACTTTGCTTATATAGGATTTGCCCTAATTTGTAGTTCACTCTTAGTAAAACCCAAGATTCTTTAGACTGTACCTTTGGATTATGTGATTAAGCCTAGGCTCATGGGGTTTAATCCATAATTTTTAGTTTAGTAGATCTTGATCAGCTCTTAGTCTAGAATGTCTAAATTCAAAAACTAGGTTGTGATGATTTCTTATTTAACTTATATATTCGACGTTGATTTAATCATATTAGGACCTAGCTAGTCCTAATATTTTGTAACTTATGAGGACGTACTTCTAAGTTACACTTGATAGTAGAAATTGGAGATCCTGAACTTATGTAACTTAGAATAATTAGAATAGTTTAATTAGAAAATAAATGATATCACCATGTTTAGTTGAGTCCCTTGCTTATTACTTGATTTTGAGCTACGCATTTCTTGAACTTTGTGCTTTTTTCTTTGACATGTCACATAAGAAAACATTAGTGCATAAAAATAAAAACATAGAATATTATGATAACATTTGCATTGGGTTCAGTTTCTTGGTGATTTGGCATATTTTACTCCATTGGATAGGGTTAAGGAGAAATAAGGAGTACTGTGTATTACTCATTGAGGAGTGTTGTGCTAAGTTTGGAATATATATAGTCTTGTAGACATGCTTGACTCCTCAATTATTTCTGGATGTGTCCACAGAAACAAAAGTAAAATAATTAAAGGATTTTGCATTTGTATTTACTGCCTCTTCAGTTCTTCTGCTCTATGCTTTCTGCCCTAGCCTAGAAAGGCTATGGAAATTTTTGTTTGCCCTAGCTCATAAAGGCTTTGGGAATTATACTAAAATGGATTGGCCAATTCCTTCTAATATGGCAGTTATAGATACTTGTTCCAGTTTCAGTTTATTATTTACTGTGTTATTGATGCACATTATTTCAGTTAGCTATATTTCTTTTCTTACCTGCTTAAAGGATGTTAGATTGTACTACTTACTATATATATGACTTTCAGATTACTATTTTAAATCAGCATATTACATGAGATCATCAGCATGTTTAGGATTAGACTTTACTTGCAGTACTTTTACTTACTGTATTATATATGTATGTGTATTCCTTATTTAGTTTGATTGAGGTGTATTTTTGCCTCAATCCTTGCTTAGCTATAAATGCTATATTTACAGCTTATCTTGTTCCTTATATGGTTACTGCTCCTATGCTAGATAGTTCTCTATTATTTAAGTGTAAATGGTGATATTAATAAATGCATAATAAATTTTAAGCCTAAAATATACTTAGATAATTGTCTAATAAAATTTTTCTTTTATTGGCTGGGGCGTTGGCATTGTGAAACCAACAATATCAGATCTTAAGAAGCTTAAAGATCCAGTGCCAGAGTAGGAGCCTTATTCAGAGGAGGTGCAGTGATGAATCCATAAATTATATCTAAAATAAAGGAAAAATTCATTCATTTCTGATCTTAAAACTGCTCCTTCAATCAAATTGTGTTTATCTTTACAGGAAAAAGGCATATCCATGGAATTCTGAGTCATTTGTGAATTTTCCAAAATTTTCCAAAGGAAACTGCTGCTGCGCACTGCAGCGCGCTGCAGCGGGTCAAGTTTGCAAAACTGCGGGCACGATCGTGCGTTGTAGCCGTTCAGTTTGTGAACTGCGGGCACGATCGCACGCGGCAGCGAAGCTTTTTACAAAATGCTACCGCTCCAGCGCACTGCAGCGATGCGATTTGCAAATTCTGGCGCTACCGCGCGCTACAGCGTAGCATTTTGCGAAATGCTACCACTACAGCGCGCTGCAGCGGTGCGATTTGCAAAATGCTAGTGCCACAACGCTACAGCGGGTCACTTTCCAAAAAATGGATGTGGTAGCGCGTGGAAGCTATACACTTAACAGAATTAACTTGCGTCATTGCATGCCGCAGGACGCCGTAGCGTGCTATAGCGCGCTGCAGCGGCCCACCACAATTTTCTCTGGCAAAAGCATTTAATGCGGCTGGGATAAAACCCCCAGCCATCATTCCCTCTACAGCTGCTATGTTTTTAAATGGAAAGGAGGCTTATGAGGTGATGTATTGGCTAAACAAATGAAGATATTGGTCACCTCACCATCAATTAGGATTTTTGCCATCATTGCTTCGAATTTTCAATATGAATTGTTGGCTTGGATCTTAAGTGTGATGAATGCAGCCCCTCTCCTATAAATATCACTCCTCTTGACTAGAGGAGGGTTCCAATTTTTGCTCAAATCACTTAAGTAAGGAAGAGGGTTGCATAGTGGAAGAGAGGAACTCCCCAAGGGTGGAAGAGCCAATTTACCAGGGAGAAGAAGAAGGAAGACAGCACTAGCGACTTAAGAGAGTAACTTCAAGAAGGAGAAGAAGGATCCGGAGAACTTCTAAGGAACGTTTCTAGTATCTTCTAAACTATTCTTTTGTAATTTTTTTTCTTAGTTGATCATAAAAGGGTCTTTATCCATGTATGTGTTCTTTTTCATCTCTTTTGTAATAGATAGCTAAATCTCCCTTGGAGACGGTTGGGGTAATCCCATGTGATTAATAGTTACATTCTAATTGTATGAAGTTTTCCTCAAGTATTAATAAAATGTATGAACTCAATGCCTTGCCCAAGAAATGCTTATTATTACTCTAGTCTTGATTGTGAATTAAGGGAAAATGAACTTATGAACTCAAGAACTAAAGTGTCTTGTGCTCCATAGCTCACCTTGAGTTAGATTCTAAATTTATGAGTGCATGAGAGCTTAGAACTATGTGAGAAAGTTCTTGAGCTTAGTGCACCTTAATCTAAGCTCAATTAAAGTGTTGATGTATGTGATGTTAAGACCCACTAATTGAGCCCCTTAGCTCCACATAATTGAGGGAGGGAAAGAAATAGTTGTGTGCTCATGAACGAGGTGACATAGTCATTGAGCCCAATATATTAAATCCCTCATTTCAACTATGTGTGATGCGAGTGACGCTCTTAGTGGAATCAATGCTTATAAGATTTTAAAAATTTAATAATCCTCATCTCCTTGATCAAGAGATAAGATGAAAATTACAAACTTAAAATCTTATAAGAATCTTTCTGCCAAAATAGAATCGACTGTTTGTTCATTTTGTACACGAGATTTGAACTTGTGAATCCTTGAGATAAAACTCAAGGAAGAACAATGTGCACTTGATTTAAATCTAAGTAAATGAAAGATTAATGCTTTAGGAATCATCATGCATAAGTAACCTATCATGACATGTGGGATGAACCCAACTATTCTATTCCTTTTATCTGACTTAATTTCTACTTAGAGATTATTGTGCTTAGTTTAGAACCAACTCAAACCAATTACTCATATCTTAAGCATTAGTGAGAATAGATAAACCTTAGTAACAAAACAACCAATTCTCTGTGGTTTGATAAATCCCAGAAACTAACACTTTCCACTTATTACTTTAGACCACGTACACTTGCGTGCAAGTGCAGACGTGAATTTACAGTCTGTCAAGTTTTTGGTATCGTTGTCGGGGAATTGGAATTTGTTTCGTATTAAGGATAATCTATAAGCAACTAGTGATTTAAGTATTTTTTGAATGTACTTTTAGTTTTTCATTTTTGTAATTATAAGCACTAATAACTTACTTTTTTATTTATTTTCTGTTTCTTTTATTTTTGTTGAATTTCTTAACATTATTGCTAAAATTTATTCTTGATAGCCTAATTATTGTAGTGTATGAGTAGAAGAGTTACACAAATTATTTGTTTGACTTAGAAATTGAAAGAACCTACTTGCAGGCTAGGAGAGAACAAAACCTTTGGACCAACAAGTCATTATGGCTAATGATAATGAAAATCTTGTATAGCCATTAGAAGAGCCAGTAGGAGTGGCTAGGGGGAGAGCAATATGAGATTATGCACTACCCACTATTAGGGGAATCTCCCATACAATTGTTAGGCCTAATATAGAAGCCAATAACTTTGAGATCAAACCCTCCACACTGAGTATGGTGCAAATAATCAGTTTGGGGGATTAGCCACTGAAGATCCGAATTCACATATTTCAATTTTCCTTGAAATATGTGACACCTTCAAGTTTAACGACATCTCTGAAGACTTAGTTAAATTATGGCTTTTCCCATTATCTCAATGAGATAGAGCCAAGATTTGGCTCAGCTCTCTTCCAAGTGATTCCATCCAGACGTGGGACGATTTGGCTAGGAAAATCTTAGCCAAATATTTTCCTCTGGTGAAAACTGCTCGGTTGAGAATTGAGATAACCAACTTCACTCAGTTGGAAGGGGAGACACTCTATGATGGATAGGACCGATTTAAAGAATACCTAAGGCATTGCCCTTATCATGGGTTTCCCTTGTAGATGCAAGTTCAAACATTTTACAATGGATTGAATGCCCCTACAAGGACACTCATTGATGCAGTCACTGAGATTCTCTTAGGTGTAAAACCCAATTGGAGGCTTACGACCTCTTGGAAGAAATGGCAAACAATGCTTACCAATAGTCTCTCCATAGGAATGATCAGCATAATAAAAATGAATGTAACTCACTCAAAAATTTACAACAAATCCTTGAGCTCCAAAAGCAAATCTCTCAACTCACTAAATAATTAGAATGTGGGTATGTAAATTCCTGTCATGAGGAAGATGGTGAGTTAAGAAATGTTAATGTAATTTTGAATCATGAAAGGAATAAAGAGAGATTGGAAAACTCACTTATCAAATTCAGAACCTCCACAACCAAATTCATGAATAAAACTGATGCCACCTTAAACAGGCACGAACACACTCTATTAAGGCAAGAAGAGTCAGTATAAAGAATATAACAAAAGCTAAAGAAAATCATGAAATAGTTAGAGCAACCTTCATTAGTGGGAGTCATCAGTAAGTATGAAGAGGAGTCAGGGAACGCAATAACCCTAAGAAGTGGAAAAAATATCAAATTGGTTGTGAGAAAGGGAAATCAGGAAAACATAGAGATAATTAGAGAGGAAAAGGGGGAGGAAGAAGAAACAGTCAGAAAAGAGAGGACTGATGTTCGAGATGAAGAAAGGGAAGAATCTAGATATCAACTTAGGTAGTCCCTAATATACCTTATCCTCAATGTTTAGCCAGGGAGAAAGTCTTCTTATAAATATCCCTTTTGCAGAAGCTCTAGAATAAATGCCTAGTTATGCTAGATTTATGAAAGATATCCTCTCCAAGAAAAGAAAAATAGATGAAAAAGAAACTGTAGAATTAACAGAATAGTGCAGTGCAATCTTTCAGGAAAAAATTCCCATCAAGAAGAAAGATCCGGGAAGTTTCACTATCCCTTGCACTATTCGAAGCCAGTCCTTCTAAAATGCCCTCTGTGATCTAGGTGCATCTATTAATTTGATGTTTTTTACATATTCAAGAAGTTAGAAATTGATCACTTAAAACCCACCTCTGTTCTCCTCCAATTCGCTGATAGATCCGTAGAATCCCCTTTAAGAATAGTGGAAAATGTGCTTGTAAAGGCTGACAAATTCATCTTCCCTACTGATTTCATCATCTTGGATATGGAAGATGAAAATCAAGAAATTTTTATTATCCTAGGTAGACCTTTCTTGGCCACCGAAAGAATCTTTATTGATGTAGATAAAGGGGAATTGAAGTTGCAATATGGGGAGGAGGAGATTAAGTTTCATGTGAATGATTCTATGAGACACCCATCTAAACCCAATGAGGATTGTTGGAAAATCAATTTAATAGAAGAAGCGTGGGTAATGAGAGATACAGATGGAGAAGAACTGTTAGTAGGGGAGGAAGATGAGGATCTCATGAATATGGATGTGATTGAGGAGTTGCTTAAGGAGAGAAAAATAATTCAGCCCTCTATAATCCTCCCTCCAGAATTAGAATTGAAGCATCTTCCCTCACATTTAAAATAAACTTATATAGGGGAAAAAGAATCCCTTCCTATAATAATTGCCTCCCTGTTAACCCAACATCAAAAGAGTCTTCTATGTGAGGTTTTAAAAGGGCACAAGAGAGCAATCAGTTGGAGTATAACTAATTTGAAGGGGGTTAGTCCAACTCTTTGTATGCACCGAATCCATTTGGAAGATAACTCCAACCATTCAATTGAGCCCCAACAGAGATTAAATCCCAACATAAAAGAAGTAGTTCATAAAGAAATCATTAAACTCTTAAACGCTAGAATCATTTTCCCAATTTCGGATAGTCAGTGGGTAAGTCCTATACATGTGGTCCCCAAAAAGAGTGGGATGACAGTTGTTCTTAATGAAAACCATGAACTGATCCCCACTAGAACCGTGACCAGATGGAGAGTGTGTATTAATTATAAGAGATTAAATAAAGCTACCCAAAAGGACCGCTATCTTCTTTCTTTTATTGACCAAATGCTTGAAAGATTGGCAGGGAGCCCCTATTTTTATTTTCTTGATGGGTATTCAGGATATAATCAAATCCTTATTTCGCTTGAAGACCAAGAGAAAACCACTTTCACCTACCCCTTTGGGACATTTGCCTTTAGAAGAATGCCATTCGGATTATGCAATGCTCCAGCCACCTTTCGACGTTGTATGATGGCTAATTTTTCTAATATGATTGGGGAATTTCTGGAAATCTTTATGGACAACTTCTCTGTCATCAGGAGCCCTTTCAATCATTACCTAACTAATTTAGAAAAGGTTCTTAAAATATGTGAAGAATCAAATTTAATCTTGAATTAGGAAAAATGTCACTTCATGGTCAAGGAGGGCATTGTTCTTGGGCACTTGATTTTAAGAAGAGGGATAGAAGTTGATAAGGCTAAGGTTGAGGTAATTGAAAAACTTCCCCCTCCCATCAATGTGAAAGGAATTAGAAGCTTCCTTGGGCATGCAGGTCTTTATAGAAGATTTATCAAGGACTTCTCAAATCTAAGTATGCCACTTTATAGATTACTAGGGAAGGATGTCAAGTTCAGCTTTGTTGAAAATTGCTTAAAAAGTTTCAATGCCATAAAAACTGTTTTTATCTCTGCTTCAATAATTTCTGCTCCAAATTGGGATTCACCTTTTGAAATTATGTGTAATGCGAGTGATTTTGCAGTTGGTGCTGTCCTTGGGCAGCGAAAGGAGAGAACATTCTATTGAATTTACTATGCTAGTAAGCTCCTAGATAATGTTCAAAGAAATTATGCTACCACAGAAAAGGAACTTCTAGCTGTCATCTTTGCCTTTACTAAATTTAGGTCTAATCTCATAGGGTCAAAGACTATTGTTTATATTGATCATGCAGCTATTAAGTATCTCATTCAAAAGAAAGAAGCAAAATTGCGCTTGATACATTGGGTGTTGCTCTTGCAAGAATTTGATCTTGAAATTTGGGATCAGAAAGGAAGTGAGAATGTGCTTACAAATCATTTATTTAGATTGACCCACCTGAATAATGATAAGCTGACCAAAATTTGTGAATCGTTCCCCGATGAGAAGCTTTATGCTGTCGCTTCAAATTATTCTCCTTAGCTCACTGACATTACAAATTATCTCGCACGAGGAGTCGTACCAAGAGACATGAGTTACCAACAAAGAAAAAAATAATTTGTAGATATCAAAAATTACATTTGGTATGATCCATTTTTGTACAAGTGTTGCAATGATCAATTCCTAAGGAGATGTGTCCCTGACTCAAACATTAGAAATGTTCTCTATCATTGTCACACATTTCCGTATGGAGGGCACCATAGGATTGAGCGAACGGCTGCAAAGGTGCTTCAATTCGGATTCTTTTGGCCCCATTTGTTCAAAGATGCCGCCGACTTTGTTAAAAGCTGTGATAAGTGCCAAGAATCGGGAATTTAAGCAAAAGGGATGAGCTCCCTTTAAATGGAATTTTTGAAGTGGAGCTATTTGATGTGTGGGGAATCGACTTTAGGGGACCATTTCCCTTGTCCCAAACCAATATGTATATTCTTGTGGCGGTTGAATATGTGTCAAAATGGGTTGAGGCATTAGCATGTGTGAACAATAATGCTAAAACTGTTATTAAATTTCTCAAGGAGCACGTGCTAGCTAGATTTGGGATGCCCAGATTTTTAATCAGTGATGGGGAAAACATTTTTGTAATAGGCAGTTGGAAAATGTCTTAAGATGCTATGGGGTGAGGTATAAGGTGGGTACTCCATACCACCCTCAAACTAGCGGGCAAGTTGAAGTCTCCAACAGAGAGTTTAAGCAAATTTTAGAGAAAACTGTGAACAAAATAGAAAGAATTGGACTTCAAAACTTCAGGATGCCCTGTGGGCTTATAGAACTGCCTTCAAGACCCCTTTAGGAATATCTCCTTATAAGCTCATTTACAAAAAATCATTTCACCTTCCGGTAGAATTGGAGCACCGAGCTTTTTGAGTAATAAAAAAATTAAATTTTGACTCCAAAAAAGTAGGTGCGCAAAGAATATTGCACTTAAACGAACTTGATGAATTGAGGTTAAATGCCTATGAGAGTGCCAAGTGGTATAAAGAGAAAACAAAAAAATGGCATGATAAGCTAATTAAGCCAAAAAAATTTCAACTTAGAATGAAAGTACTACTTTTTAACTTAAGATTAAGACTATTTCCAGGAAAATTGAAGTCAAGATGGACAGGACCATTTATTATTACAAAGGTTTTTTCTCATGGAGCAGTTGAAGTCGCCTCCAAAGATGGCACTTTTAAGGTAAATGAAAATCGGCTGAAGTTATACTTGGAGGAAGAAATCTTTCAAGAAAAGGGCGGATGGACCCTTCAGGACCTCCCGGATGAAGGTATCATATAAAGGTCTTTCTCGTGTCGGGCTGAGACATTAAAATAAGGGCTGATTGGGAGGCAACCCAAGAATAAATAGGCTGTATTTTTTTATTTTTTGTATTAATTATTTTTCTTTGTACTTTTTCACTTTGTGTGCTTTATTCAAAATATTAATTTATGAATTCTCATATTCCCTAATTGTTCTAGTACTTATAAGTGACAAATTTTTCAGAGTTTTAATGAAATGAAAGTCACAAAATATCAATAAAGAAAATGTTATGAAGAAAAAGGGTGCTTAACAAAAAGTGATCAAATACAATGATAACATTAAAACTTTTTAACTAATGTATGAATAAAGGTTAATATAATCTCCAAATATCTAAATCAATGCTATGAACTAAGTGCGAGGGAAAGCTTTGGACTTAGACTAGAGATTATGGTGAGTACTCTAAAAAGAGTGTGCTTGGCTCCCGTAGGACTTCATGATCACAAAGATGTGAATTGGGGATGAAGAAAAGTATCTCTCCCTAAAATTGAAAAAAGAGAAAACATAAAAAAGGGATGAAGAAAAATATCTCTCCTAATTGAATGAAATAAAAAAAGATGATGAAAAATACTTCTCCCTTAATCTATTCATCTTTGTAATTCATAAGAAGGGGCACATATGGCACAATACTCTCGAGTATTTCACTACCTTTCTAATCTAGGTTTTCCATGGAATCTTCCTCATTACCTAGTATCAAGCATAAAAATCAAATACTTGGAGATTAATTGATTAACCTTACTTCATATCCAAGGTTAGAACATCTAAATGCTAAATGACTTGAATCACTTTAGTTAAACACATGTCTTGACTTATATATCAAAAATTTAAATTGATATCTTTTGTTGACTATCATACCTAAAAAATAGAAAAATACTATTTTAAGCTTACTCGATGATGAGTAAGAATTTAAGTGTGGGGGTGTGATGAATCCATAAATTATATCTAAAATAAAGGAAAAATTCATTCATTTCTGATCTTAAAACTGCTCATTTAATCAAATTGTATTTATCTTTTTAGGAAAGAGGCCTATCCAGGGAATTCTGAGTCATTTGTGAATCTTCCAAAATTTTCCAAAGGAAACCGCTGCCGCGCGCTGCAGTGAGTCATGTTGCGAAATACGGGGGTTGTCGCGCGCTGCAGCGGGTCAAGTTTGCAAAACTGCGGGCGCGGTCATGCACTACAGCGGTTGAGTTTGCGAACCACGGGCACGATCACGTGCTGCAGCGGAGCTTTTTGCAAAATGCAGCCGCTCCAGCGCGCTACAGCGGTGCGATTTGCAATATTTGGCGCTATCGTGCGCTGCAGCAGAGCATTTTGCAAAATGCTACCGCTGCAGTGTGCTGCAGCAGTGCGATTTGCAAAACGCTAGTGCTACAGCGCGATGCAGCGAGTCACTTTGCGAAAAATGGACGCGGTAACGCGCGGCAGTGGGACACCTAGCGTAATTAGCTTGTGCCATTGCACGTCGCAGTGTGCCGTAGCATGCTCTAGCCCACTGCAACGGTTCGTCGCAATTTTCTCTGGCAAAAGTATTTAATGTGGTTGGGACAAGACCCCCAGCCAACATCTTGTCCCCAGCCATCATTCCCTCTGCAGCTGCTACATTTTTAAATGGAAAGGAGGCTTATGAGGTGATGTATTGGCTAAGGAAATGAAGATATTTGTCACCTCACCATCAATTGGGATTTTTGCCATCATTGCTTAGAATTTTCAATAGGAATTGCTAGCTTGGATCTTAAGTGTGATGAATGCAGCCCCTCTCCTATAAATATTACTCCTCTTGACTAGAGGAGGGTTCCAATTTTTGCTCAAATCACTAAGTAAGGAGGAGGGTTACATAGTGGAAGAGAGGAACTCCCCAAGGGTGGAAGAGCCAATTTACCAAGGAGAAGAAGAAGGAAGGCAGCACTATCGACCTAAGAGAGGAACTTTAAGAAGGAGAAGAAGGATCCGGAGAACTTCTAAGGAACGTTCCTAGTATCTTCTAAACTCATCTTTTGTAATTTATTTTCTTAGTTGATCATGAAAGGGTCTTTATCCATGTATGTGTTCTTTTTCATCTCATTTATAATGGATAGCTAAATCTCCCTTGGGAAGGGTTGGGGTAATCCCATGTGTTTGATAGTTATATTTTAATTGTATGAAGTTTTCCTCAAGTATTAAAAAAATGTATGAACTCAATGCCTTGCTCAAGAAATGCTTATTATTATTATAGTCTTGATTGTGAATTAAAGGAAAATGAACTTATGAACTCAAGAACTAAAGTGTCTTGTGCTCTATAACTCACCTTGAGTTAGATACTAGATCTATGAGTGCATGAGAGCTTAGAACTATGTGAGAAAGTTTTTGAGCTTAGTGCACCTTAATCTAAGCTCAACTAAAGTGTTGATGCATGTGATGCTAAGACCCACTAATTGAGCCCCTTAGCTCCACATATTTGAGGGAGGGAAAGAAATAGTTGTGTTCTCATGAACGAGGTGACATAGTCATTGAGCCCAATATATTAAATCCCTCATTTCAACTATGTGCGTTGTGAGTGATGCTCTTAGTGGAATCAATACTTATAAGATCTTAAAAATTTTGTAATCCTCATCTCTTTGATGAAGAGATAAGATGAAAATAACAAACCTAAAATCTTATAAGAATCTTTGTGCCAAAATAGAACTGACTGTGTGTTCATTTAATGCACGAGATTTGAACTTGTGAATCCTTGAGAAAAAACTCAAGGAAGAATAATGTGCACTTGATTTAAATCCTAGTAAATGAAAGATAAACACTTGAGGAATCATCATGCATAAGTAACCTATCATAATATGTGGGATGAACCTAACTCTCCTCTTCCTTTTATCTGACTTAATTTCTACTTTAAGATTATTGTGCTCAGTTTAGAACCCACTCAAACCAATTACTCATATCTTAAACATTAGTGAGAATAGATAAACCTTAGTAACAAAATAACCAATTCTCTGTGGTTTGATAAATCCTGAAAACTAACACTTTCTACTTATTACTTCAGACCACGTACACTTACGTGCAAGCGCAGATGTGTATTTACAGTCTGTCATGCAGCAAATTGGAGCTGAAGACCCTTAGACTCTTTTTTATTTTGTGAGGATGAGTGATGCTTTTATTCCATTTTGAACTTTAATTAAATGTTGTAATAATATAGGTACACTTGTGACTGTGTTTACTTTCATGCACTATTATTTCTTGAGCTACTATTCATCCTTATTTCTTATTGATGTATGGTGAAATGGATGTGATGTTTACTTTGTGTGCTTCTACACTCTGTACTTATGTTAATTTAGTGATTAGCAGTATATATTCATCATGTGCACATACTTCCCTTATTAGTGGATTATGGATCTTACCTAATCCAATGATAAGTGGGGAATTTGCCAGAGTAGCACACCGCCCCTTAAGTCTGATCCTGCGGGTCAGGGGCTGGGGAACCACAATTAATATCAGAGAATTCTATAAGGTGTCAGATTAGAATTTGCATTCTAGTCTACCTAATGTACTGTTCTTCTGCTAATCAGTCACTAACTGAATACTAGAGTTACATCTAGAGCACCATAATCATGAGCTCAAAATAATAAGAGTATTTAAATGAAAATGCATCTACAAGTAAGATAAAATACTCAACCTAACTAAAATAATCACTTGATTTGGATATCTAGAGATAATATTACACAAACATGTCAATTTTCAACTACTTCACCCACTTTGAAGAAAGGTAGGAGTTCGATTTATATCTGGCAAAGCGATATGGGAGAGAATTCTAGGGCATATCTTCGGTAGGAGCTAGAGTGTTGGAGATCATGCTGGAGCATGGCATCTACCAGGGATTAGATTTCCCCATCTTAGCTAGGGAATGGTTAGATCGAGTAATTAAGATGTTCGATGATCTGGGATACTCAGATTATATCCAACTCAACATTGTTAACATACTACTCCAAGACTATGCTGAGGAGTGGTGGGCACACAAGGTGTGGATGTTCGAGCATGGATCTGCTCGCGTATGCCGAGAGATCAATTATGCCTATTTCTACTAGGCCTTCACCGAGGAATATATAAGATAGGCCTTATGTATTTGATTACTGCTTCTCCCTATCTTATTTATGATGTGCTCTTTTTTATTCTGATTAATAAAAAAAATAAAATGTTGCAAATCTCCTACTTTATAATTTTCTGAGAATGTTTTGTCTTTAAAATTCAGACTCTTGCAAAAAATAATAAATCTTGGATAAAGCCCTTCCCCAACTTCATCTGATAGTTACTCCTCTAAAGTTAATGCACTGCTAGAAGCAATCAAGTTGATGGTGGAGACCCACCAAAAGCAAGTGGAATCCCACCTGAAGCAAGCTGAGCAAGTCACAGACTCTCAGGCCAAATAGGCTGAGAGGATGGAATGACTATAAATAGCACATATAAACCAAAATCATGCTACATCTGAAGTAGCCCCTGCATCATACTACTCCTATTAACACCAAGTGCAGTTTATAGATGGACTACTACATAGTTTCTTTTGCCTAAGGCCCTCAATCTTCAATGGGAGCCTCTCTGCAATAGACACCGCCAGCTGGATCAAGATAGTGCAGAAAAATCTCACCATTATTAAGTGTCTAGACTCGGAGGTGATACGTCTACCACCCACCTCCTTCAGGATGAAGTAGAGTATTGGTGGGAAACCACTCGCAGCACTATATTCACCGATATAGAACTCAAAGATATCACGTGGAACAAGTTCATTGAAGCATTCCAGGCCTGATACATTCCCTTATCTTCCAAAAACAACTTGAGGGACATGTTCCTAAAGCTACAGCAGGGTGACTATTTTGTGTCTGTGTATGAAGCTAAGTTCTGACGCCTTGCGAGGTTCTCCACCAGTTTAGTTCCCACTAAAGCGGACTGTTTTCACCGATTCTAGAGTGGTCTGCAACCTTCTATCATGAGCCAGGTGATCCCTCTTCATTTATCAGACTTTGATGAACTTCTGGAGACCCCAAGGTAGTGGAGTAGGACCAAGCAAGGGAGGGACCCAAAAGGAGTCTTGGGTCAACTTCTTTCTAGCAGAATCCTCCTAAGCGATCTAGGGTGTATTAGCTCAAAGCTGAATCCCCCTTTGTCAATCCGTTCAATGGTTGCACTAGGCTTCATCTGTATGGTCGATGCTACCATGGGAGATGACCTGCTTCACCTGCAGAAGGGAAGGCCATGGCTATTTTCAATGTGCGGTCAAGGAAACCATCGGTGGTGATCCGATTTATCGCTCCCAGCGCCGCCAAGTCTTTGACCTATTCCAGCCAGCAATAACCCATTCAACATTACCTTCTTCTACAGCTCCAAGGTGCGAGACAACCATTGTCCCTCACTCAAATGCTCCAAGGCCACCCGCACGACAGACCTAAAACAACAGGTCTGTCGGCCCTGCTCATGTTTACACCCTCACTCTGATTGAAGCTGCTGAGGATAATCACGTGGTGTCATGTACACACTTTTAAACCCCTATATTCTTACAATTACTACTTGCTTAACATATTTAGTAATTATTGCATCTGTAAATAGGTTCAATTTGCATAAATAACAAACCTTGCAACATACTATTTGACATCAGAGCTAGTCATTCCTTTGTGTCTAAGAATTATACAAAATAACTCAACATACCTCTATATCGCCTAGCCAATCCTTTAAAGGTTGGGTTACCTTCCGGAGCCCAAATGCCAGCTTGCCAATTTTGTAAAGTACCAATTCCCATTGAGAATGAAGAATTTGAAGCCAAGCTAGTAGTCCTCCCTATAGCTATCTTCAATGTGATACTGGGTATGAACTGGTTGAGCCAACATAACGCCACTATCAACTGCATGAAGAAGAAGATCACCTTAGGTAGTGGTAGTAAGGTTAAATACTTCGTTGGCAATCTTAGTACCCGAGCTTCATTAATTAATGCTATAAAAGCAAAAAGACTAGTCAAGAATGGCTATGACGCCTTCCTAGTGACGATACTAGGTGAAAAGAAGGATAGTATTCTCATAACTGAAAATCCTATAGTTTGTGAATATCCTGATGTCTTCCCTGAAGACCTACCTGGTCTTCCACCCACTTGAGAAGTGGAGTTTGTAATAGACACAATTCATAGAACCCAACTCATATCTAAAGCACCTTATTGTATGGCACCCAAGTAATTGCAGAAGCTGAATAAATAGTTGTAGGAACTGCTATAGAAGGGTCTCATTAGACCCAGCTCATCTCCTTAGGTAGCACCGGTACTATTGACTACCGCAAGTTGAATAAAGTCACGATCAAGAACAAGTACCCATTGCCTCGCATAGACAACTTATTCGATCAGCTGTCAGGAGCCAAGGTATTCTCAAACATCGATCTGCGGTCTGGCTATCATCAACTGCAAATCAAGAACTCGAATATCGAGAAGACTGCCTTTAGGATTCGTTACGGACACTACGAGTTCTTAATAATGTCATTTGGGTTGACAAATGTGCCTTCAATATTCATGGACCTAATGCAACGCATCCTCAAGCTATACCTCGATAAATTCATTATCATCTTCATCGATGACATTCTGATCTATTCCAAGAATAAGAAGGAGCATGAAGAGCACTTAAGAATAGTGCTAGAAGTATTAATGCGATGATAAACTTTATGCTAAGTATTCCAAATGCAAATTATGGCTAAATCAGTAGCTTTTCTGTGGCATGTTGTAGATGCCCATGATATTATAGTCGATCAGAACAAGGTTAGCGCTGTCCAAAAATGGGTTCACCCCAAGTCAATAACTGACATCAAAAGCTTCTTGGGCTTAGTTGATTACTACAGGAAATTTGTAAAGGGCTTCTCCCGGATAGCCTCTCCGCTAACTAAGCTAGCCCAAAAGGCAGAACCATTCGAATGGTCTCCAGCATGTGAGGAGGCATTCCAAGCATTAAAAAATGCACTATCTGCCGCTCCAGTTTTAGTTCTTCCTAAAGAAGGTGTGAACTACCAAGTCTACATTGATGCCTTCAGCATAGGTTTGGGAGCCATGTTAATGCAAGAAGGTAAGGTCGTAGCCTACGCTTCCAGAAAACTATAGACTAACGAGATGAATTATGCAGTTCATGCTCTCGAGCTAGCCGCTATAGTGTTAGCTTTAAAGATTTGGCGTCACTATTTATATAGAATTTAGTGCTTGCTATTTGTAGATCATCAAAGTCTCAAGTACATATTCACTCAAAGAGAATTGAATTACAGGTGGAGGAGATGGTTGGAGTTGATCAGTGACTACGGCCTTGATATTCAATACCATCCCAAAAAGGCGAATGTCGTAGCCGATGTGCTTAGTCGTCATGATACCCTTAATGCCCTTATTTCTAAAAGTCCACTAGAGGAAGAATTCCATAAAATGGATATCAAATCAGTGCACAGTGACCAACTGAGTACAATGATCTCTATGATTAATGTGGATCCCATATTCCACAGGGACGTGTCTGTTACCCAGACTAAAGATGATGAGTATCTGAGTTTTAAGCAAGCCATCGAAAGTGGTCGTCACACTGACCTTCTTTTCCATAAGGGTGCTATTTATCAAGGGGATTGTTTATGGGTTCCTAAGTCCATGCACTAGGAAGTTCTAATTGAAGGCCATAACTCTAGATATCAAATACATCCAGGAAGCTCAAAGATGTGTCAAGACCTGAAATAATCTTTCTGGTGGCTAGGATTAAAGAAATGTGTAGCTGCATTTGTTGAGAAGTGCCACGCTTGCAGTTTAGTTAAGGCAGAATATCAAACACCCGGTGGTCTGCTTCATCCGCTTGAGATTCCCGAATGGAAATGGCTAGATATATCCATGGACTTTATTATGGGTTTGCCTCGTACAAGATATGGGGCCGATGCTATTTAGGTCATAATTTGGTCGTTTGACCAAGTCCGCTCATTTTATCCCTATCCGAAAAATAGACTCAGTCAAGAAACTCGCAAAACTTTATATCATAGAGATAATCAGGTTACATGGAATCCCCAAATCAATTGTATCCAATAGAGATAGTCGATTTACCTCCAAGTTCTGGCAAGATATGCATCAAGATTTAGGCACAACCCTAGCAATGAGTACAGCTTTTCATCTGCAAATGGATGGATAGACAGAGTGAGTGAATCAGGTTCTTGAAGATCTGCTTAGACTATATATCATTGATTTTGTTGGATCTTGGGAAGATCACCTCCCATTAGTAGAATTTGCATATAATAACAGTTTTCAAGCTAGCATAAAGATGGCTCCATATGAAGTCCTGTATGGTAAAAAATGTAGCACTCCGTTGGCTTGGTCAGAGACAGGCAGTGTTCAGTTATACATATCTGAATTAGTTGGAGAAACTAACAGGAAGGTTCAGTTGATTCAACAGCAAATTCGTACTGCCCAAGATCATCAGAGTAAATACCATGACATTCATCACTGTCCTCTAGAATTTAAAGTTGGAGATTTCGCTTGCTTGAAGGTCAGTCCAATGAAAGGAGTCTTCAGATCTGGCATAGCAGGGAAACTTAGCCCCCGTTATGTTGGTCCATTTGAGGTAACAGCTAGAGTAGGTTCTTCTGCCTACAGGCTAAATCTTCCATATAATTTTGCAGTAATTCACAATGTACTCCATGTATCATCCTTAAGAAAGTGCCTCAAAGATCCATCTCACCTAGTGCATTTCCTAGAAACTCAAATCCTTCCCGATCTATCATATGCTGAGGAACCAATTCAAATCTTGGCCTGAGATCGCAAGCAGCTTAGCAATTGTGCTATCAAAATGATCAAAGTTCAGTGGAAGAATCATTCTCAGAATGAAGCCACTTGGGAGAAGGAATAAATATGTGAGCCAAATATCCTAGACTCTTTAAGAATCCAGGTATTCTTTCCTAGCATTATAAGCTTTCAATTCAATTCATATTATGTTCTCTTGTATCTTTTTTCCACTTCAGTGATATTGAGGATGACATCATTCTTAAGTGGGAGAACCTATAACAACCTAAGTTATAACACAATCTGATTAGGGCTAATCTAAGTCCTAATCTTAACCTTAAGTGCTAATTAGGTCATTAGGAGTCTTCCACCAATGCCTCGTCAAAATCAGGAATCAACTAAATCAAATCCTAATTTTGGGAAAAATCCAGAAACATAGATTTTGACCTATCTAAATTGATCCCATATCAAAAATCGAACTTCTCCATTATGCTTATTGCCCCCAAATTAGTTAGGGGTAATGTTTTGCTGTCAATCGGAAGTCGTCAAAATTTTATCGAATATTTTAAGAATATTTAAATACCCCAAAAATTAGAATATTCAAATATTTTAAGAAAATTCGACCAAGTCGTTGCGTTTCTTACCCCTCAATTAGCTAGGGGTGAATATTTGGGAATTTTTTGGAATCAATTAAAAATTTTAGAGTTATTATTAAAATAGGATTTTAAATATTATAATTAATTAAATTAAATCATTTAATTCAGCGTTAGCGGGTCAGATCCGCTGTTTCTTAACGGGTCAGATCCGACACGTTAACGGTTCGGATCCGTTATCTTAATGGATCCAAACCCGCGAATCCGTTCCGCGGGGACCGTCCGATCGGGATCAGATCGGACGGCCCGTAAGCCGTCATCTCCTTCGTGGAGATCGCCCTCTCCACGCGGCAGGCCGCCGCTGCAGCTGCCCAACCGGTGCCTTCTCATCCTGGACTGACCCGCATCGTATCCTTTAAGACCCATACCCACTATTAGGGACCATGTTTTGCATAATTAGAGCTCAGTCATCTTTCTGCGGCGAACCCTAGCTCCTTCGTCGTCCAATCGAGTACACACTGAACCCTCCATTCCTTCAATTTATTGTTGTGTTCGATGTATGCACGTTTATTCCATGTTTATGATTACGAGATGATCGAGTCCGATTGAGCAATACGAGGTTTGATCACCCGATTTTGGCAAATCCTCCGCAGTGCTTACCATTACCCCTTTCGGCCAAACCCTAGGACCTAGGGCTTGACTTAGCGCCTCTCGTGGTGCACCTCTGTCAACAGTTCGACCATAGTTTGGTTGGTGACATCGGGCCCTGCCCAATAGCATGTGGGAAGAGGGTCGTCTCCGTCGGGATGGCCGGGAAAGTGCGTGCCCTAGCCCCCAAGCCCTCGGGGTGTTGCAGGGGAGACGAAGGGTCTGCGGGCCGGGACGGGTTGGGCCAGCTCCGCATGAGACCGAGCAAGCCAGCCGCGTGTCGCGCGCGCGTCATGTGGGCCCCCTACTTCAACATGTGGGCTCCGCGCGTAGCCCCTTGTCCAATGGGACGTTGTCGCATGTCACATGGGGCCCGCCTCCTCTGCCGTACCCTATCTCGGGCTCCACGTGGCAAGTGGCGGGTCCCGCCGCCATTAAATCCCGCAGAAAATTAAATATGAAAAATAGTTATATTATATATGTATATATATATATATATATCTAAAACAGAAAACTTAATATAACTATAGTCTTATAATATGTACACACACACATATATATATATATATGTATGTATGTATAGTTGTAGATATATGTATATATATATATATATATATATATATAATTATAATTAGAACTTTAGGTATATTAATGTCATTTAGTTAGTTAATTAACTAGTATTCAATTAAATAATATTAATCAGTACTTAATAAGTAATTAATAAGTCATTTAGTTTAATTAATAATTTAATAATTACTTAGTAATTAATTAACATTATTAATTTAATCAATTAATTAAAACAGTAAGTTTATACAAGTTAACTAATGTAGATTAATTAAATAAACCTATTAATTAACTAATTTATATATATAATTTAATTTAATTAATTAATTATTTAATAGTAAGTATACTTAATAATTAGATAAATTATTTAAATAATAATAATTTGATTAGTAATTCAAATTAGGGAATTAATTACTTAATTAAATTTAATTAATTTAATTTAATAAAAACTTTAAAGTCTCATAACTTTAAAAATATTGATCCAAACATATCAAATATATATCTCATTTTACTCATAAAAATAAAAGGAATCAAATGGCTTAATTCAAAATTTTGATTCGGGATATATTTAACCTAGTGACATATTAGGTCCTAAACACATCTCCATAACTTTTAATCTAGTTATCTAAAAATAGGTAATATGGGTCTTAAAATACTTAGGGGAATAGTCCCATCACTATAGTAGTATTAGTTTTTTTATTTGGATCTTAGTTTGTAAAATGACATTTAGAACCCTCACCCAAAAATGATCAAAATGCCATTTATTTTTAATTGACCATAATTTTGTTAATTCAACTTCAAATCATAAAATTCAAAGTTTGAACTAGCTTAGAATTTTAGTGCTAATAATAATATAAAATAATATTTAAGTTCTAAACCCTAAAAAATCAGAAATGACCAAAATACTCCTAACTCTAGTTAAGCCATAATGTAACCAATTGAAGTTTAAATTAGGTCTACTCTTAGTTAAAGCACTCAGTGTGTTATAGGAAAGCTATAAAAACTGAGATTGAAGAATTTGGACCTCAAACGGAAAAGTTTGGTTTTTTGCCCCCTTTAACTCTTAGAAATTACTGAATTGCTCCTGAATTTTAGAACCTCTATAACTTAGCCAATTCACCTCAGAATTCAATGTTCTTAGACTTTATGGAATTCTTGAATAGTAACCAATAGTAAACTACATAAAAATTTAGATTCTATTAGGTATAAATTACTAAATTATCCCTTAGGTCAAAATGCCTAGTTTGGACCTATATGACCCATTTCTTTTCCAAATTGAGTATACTTACTGTCTATCTTCATATTAGATAGTAAGGAATCATTTGGTAGTGCGAAACTTTATATTGAAAGCCTAATTTTAAAAATAGCTTTGTAGACCCTTAAGTATGGGCAAAATAGTCATTTTGCCTAAAAGTTAAGTTAAGCATCCTTAACCCTTAATTTACCTTATAAATCATTAAAATCAATATTAGAATTGTATTAGAATCATTTAAGGGATTAAAATTAGCTTTTCAGTCAAATTGGTTAAATTCTCTAAAATATTCTCTAAGTCTTTCCTTAGGATCTTTCACATCATATTAGAGCTATTCCTAAGACTAGGACTAGATCATAGGTTAGATTTCATTCATTGAATAATGGGGTTATTCAATGGATGAAACTTAGGTTTAATAGTTTCTAGATTTTCAACTTAATTTTTATTATTTTGTCTTTTAACCTTAGATTCAGGATAGGAGAATCATCCTATTGAGCTTGACTTTGCTTATATAGGATTTGCCCTAATTTGTAGTTCACTCTTAGTAAAACCCTAGATTCTTTAGACTGTACCTTTGGATTATGTGATTAAGCCTAGGCTCATTGTGTTTAATCTATAATCTTTAGTTTAGTAGATCTTAATTATCTCTTAATCTAGAACATCTAAATTCAAAAACTAGGTCATGTTGATTTCTTATTTAACTTATATAGTTGACATTAATTTAATCATATTATGACCTAGTTTGTCCAAATATTTTGTAACTTATGAGGATGTACTTCTAAATTTTATTTAATAGTAAGAATTGGAGATCTTGAACTTGTGTAACTTAGAATAGTTAGAATGATTTAATTAGAAAATAAATAATATCACCATATTTACTAGAGTTCCTTTCTTACTACTTGATTTTGTGCTACACATTCCTTAAACTTTGTACTATTTTCCTTGGATATGTCACATAAGAAAACATTATTACATAAAAATGAAAATATATAATATTCAGATAACATTTGCATTGGGTTCAGTTTCTCGATGATCTGGTGCATTTTACTCCATTAGATAGGGATAAGGAAAAATAAGGAGTACTTAGCATTACTCATTGAGGAGTGCTGTGCTAAGTTTGGAACTCGTATAGTCTTGCAGGTGCGCTTTACTCTTCAGCTATTTTTAGACGTGTTCACAGAAACAAAGTAAAATAACTAAAAGATTTTGTATTTGTATTTACTGCCTCTTTAGTTATTCTACTCTGTTCTTTCTGCCCTAGCCTAGAAAGGCTATGGAAATTTTTGTCTGCCCTAGCCCATAAAGGCTTTGAGAATTATACTAGGTCAGATTGGCCAATTCTTTCTAATATGGTAGTTATACGTACTTGTTCCAGTTTTAGTTTACTATTTACTATATTATTAATGCACGTTATTTTAACCAACTATATTTCTTTTCTTACCTACTCACACACACACACACACACACACACACACACACACACACACACACACACACATATATATATATATATATATATATATATATATATATATATATATATATAGGATGCTAGATTATACTACTTACTATATGTACCACTTTTAAATTACTATTTTAAATCAGCATATATCATGAGATCATTAAGCATATTTAAGATTAGACTTTACTTTCAGTGCTTTTACTTACTGTATTATATATATATATATATATATATATATATATATATATATATATATGCCTATTCCTTATTTAGTTTGATTGAGGTCTATTTTTGCCTCAATCCTTACTTAGCTATAAATGCTATATTTATAGCTGATCCTATTCCTTATATGCTTACTTCTCCTATGCTAGATAGTTCTCTTTTGTTTAAGGGTAAATGGTGATATTAATAAATACATAATAAATTTTTAACCTAAAATATACTTAGACAATTGTCTAATAAGATTTTTATTTTATTGGCTAGGGCCTTAGCATTGTGAAACTGATAATGTCAAACCTTGAGCAGCTTGAGGATCTGTTCCTAAGAAGGAGCCTTATTTAGAGGAGGTGTAGTAGATTAAAGTTGAAGACCCTTAGAATCTTTTTTATTTTGTGAGGATGAGGGATGCTTTTATTTCATTTTGAACTTTAATTAAATATTGTAAGAATATAAATACTATTGTGACTGTGTTTACTTTAATACACTATTATTTTTTGAGCTACTCTTCATCCTTATTTCTTATTGATATATGGTGAAATGGATGTGATGTTTACTTTATATGCTTTCACACTCTGTACTTGTGCTGATTTAGTGACTGACAGTATATATTCATCCTATACACATCCTTCTCTTATTAGTGAAATGTGGATCTTACCTAATCTAATGATAAGTGCGGGATTTACCTAAGTGGCACACCACCCCTTACGTCTGATCCTGCGGGTCAGGGGGTGGGGCGTCATAAGCCCAAGCCTATGCCAGATGCATCTGTGGAGACTTAGTAGTCTAGATCTTTCTTGGGTAGGACAAGTACGGGGGCAGATGAAAGCACATCTTTCAATAATTGAAATACCTTCTCATATTCGGGACTCCTTACGAAAGGCACATTCTTCTAAGTTAGCTTTGTTAGAGGAGAAGTGATCTGAGAAAAGCTTTTTATAAGCTTTTTATAATAGCCAGCTAACTTGGAAAACTTCTGATATTGGTCATAGATTTTGGTTGTGACCAATCTTAGATAGCACCGATCTTCTTATGATCTACTCTTATACCTTGGGCATCAACGACATAACCCAAAAAGGCGAATGAGTCAATCCTAAATTTGCACTTTGAATACTTAGCATAAAGTTGATGATCGTGCAGTTCTTATAATACTGCCCGCAAGTGATTATTATGTTCTATTTTGATCCTGGAATAAATTAGTGTATCATCTATGAAGATAATGACAAATTTATCAAGATATGGTTTAAGAATGCGCTGCATCAAATCCATGAAGTTGGATGGTGCATTCGTTAACCTAAACGACATCACTAGGAATTCATAGTGGCCATAACGAGTTCTAAAGGATGTTTTCTCGACATTTGATTCATTAACTTGCAATTGATGATAGCCTGATTGCAAGTCAAAGGGATATCTTCTAACTCATAATCTGCGAACTTGACATTGTGCTCATTCTACTACCAATACTCGGCTTCATCTTAGAATAGGTGGGTGACCAAATGAATGGCTTCAAAGTTTGGGAACTTTGAGCTTGCGAGGTTCTTTTCGGCCAACTTCATCCAACTTATCGTGTTCATGGGTGTCCTGAGGTGCAAAAAGTTATGGAGAAAACCATCTGCAGAGAAGTGCGGGTGCATATGGGGCTGTCATCTGAATGACAGGTGGTTGATGTGAGTATAAGATATGGACACATGTTTCTTGTGCCTGTTGTGCATTACTTTTAATCAATGTTTTCATCAGACTAGCCAGCAAGACAAAATCATTAGGTCTACTAGATGACAAAACTGTGTTCTTAATCGGGGCTAGAACAGAATGGGATCCTGGATTCATGACTACAATATCCATAGATAAATTTTAGGGAATAAAATAGAATCACTATTTATTTCAATCATCACCTCTCAAAGGAGAAGTTACAAAATTATTCATAAGCGATAAGCTGATATAAAAGATGGATATAAGAATCTATGAATAGGGCCAATTATAAGAGTTTGCTATAAAAGCAATGCAAAAATCATCATAAGTGACTCCTAAATGCTTTCATTCTAGTCTTCGGTATGTTCAATGCCACCACCTTTCAGTTGGTCCACCAAATATAGCTCCCAAAATTGGAAGACAATAGCTGTCTGGACATGCGGTATCCCTGAATGCAGTAGTCACTCGAGCTAGCCACTCTCAGGCAAGTACCGGGAGACTATTTCCTTGAAAGTGTGGACATACTAGTATTTTGTCAAGTACTTGTACCCCCCTAGAGGATACTCCACTGATGGTTCTTCCATACACCTTGCCATCATGGAAGTCGTCATTCCAATATTCGTTAAATAGCTTCAAGTAATGGATGACTCCATGTCGTTGACACTCCATTTTCTATGATTTATAATTAAATATCAATTTTGTTTCTTACTTATGCATATTTTACTTTAAGTGCATTTTACTTTTTTTAAAGTTTGTTCAGATCTTAAGATATCCTTTTTCCAGATATTTACAGTTTTCATTTCTGAGGTTCAACTCGATGAATTATGGATGTTGTTTTCCTTATGCTTAGTAATTGTGATCATATCTACTCCATAGAATGGATCATAAAGTAGATAAGAACATTCTTCTTATCTGACACTTTATGATACTTCTCATATACTAACGGTAACGCCTTGTCCCGTTGTCCCCTGCAAATGAGATATTTTAAGAAATAATAATTGGCGGTGGAATGATGCATTACTTGGGAAGGACTGCTGAACCTCCCCACATATTTTTTGAATAAAGAGCTGCTACTGAGACTCAACCTCGAAAAAAGGAGAGGGTTGAGTACTAAACCCTAAGATAAGTGTAAAATACTTATCTTAAGTATCAGGTAAAATACTTATGTATAATGGTTTATGGGTGCATTAAAGATCCAATATACATGAGTATTAGCATTTCACATATGCTGATCACATCACAATACTAATTATAAGTAGTAAGTAATATAGAGTGCGGAAGTTAAAGCATACATCCAAATTATTCATCACAGAAGCTAAGTAGATCATTCAACTCAGAAAAGAAAAGAAAAATGCATCCATAATTATTACAAACAGATTACTTAAAGTAAATAAAAGAAAATAGTCTATCTACTAAACTGAAGTAAGCTAATGCAGGAAATTTCAATGCTGATGCAGAGTCCACTGATGCTCTACGAGCTACTACTGGAACTCCTATGAGGCTTTTTGATCTTGCTCCACATGCTGCTCTAGGTCTAGCAAGTTGTAGAATCCCAAAAATACCACATGTTAGATAATGAGTCTAACACAATTAAAGCTATTTTAAACCGTTATAATTATCTAAATTCTAACATTATTTTATTAAACAAAATTTCAAAAGATTATTAAAACATTTGTAAAACAGTGCAAAACTAAAAGTAAGGTAAGACAAAGACTGAAAATTGAATACTGAAAGTCGGGGAAATAGCAAGTAACTATAACTCATCAAATGGTAAAGTAAAATTGGGTAGTATGCCACTAGGTAAGTCTATATGTCCATTAAAAAATGCTACATATATGCCATACGCGATGTAACATGACATCCCATAGATTCCTAGGTGAGCGAACATTTCGCTATCAGATCCTAGGTGAGCATACGCTTCGCTATCAGATCATAGGTGAGCACTTCGCTCAGCTAATGCTAATATGACTTATGCATTTATCATATGCCAATGCTGTAATAATTATATGTTCTTAAATCATCAAAACTAGAAATCAACTATAAACCATATGATGATGATTCCATTTGTCTCCATTATTCAGGATTCATCTAAATAAATTCTAACTTCTATTTTAGGTTCACTAACTCTAGTATTTACTATATTTTTATCTTAATTTATCACTTTGAGAGATTACATATACATAATTTAGGTATATTTATAAGAAGGAAAACTGGAGCACTTAGTTTGTTTGATTTCACTTATCAATGTGCACAAAGATAATGGATAAAACCCCTTTATAGTTTCTTCTCCCAAGCTAAGCTATTCAATCTCCTACTTAAGAAATTAACTTAAAGTGTTCTAAGAAATGTAATTTGAAGCACTTAGTTTGTTTAGCTGCACTTATCAATGCGCGCAAAAATAAGGGACAAAATCCTTTTACAGTTTATTCTCTTAACCTAAGTTGTTGAATCCCCAACTCATAATACACTTAGAACTTGGGATGTTTATCCTTGACTATACTATACCTATCAAATTATTTAGGAAAAGACAAAGACTCTACAGTTCTATTCAGAGTAAATCAACCAATTCCATCTGTGTGCTAAATAATTTAACTCAATGGATACGCACTATCATCTCCACATGATAACTCTACTTATTCTAACAATTCCATTTAATAATTAAGGAATAATGAACCAATGAATCCTTACTCCATGGTGGTGAATCATACACAAAGGCTCCAAGGATGGGGCACTCCAGCCACTCAACTCAGGGTACTACCGCAAGAGATGATTTTCTATTTAAATTCTTTGGGAAATTCTACCTCTAGGGTCTAAGATCAATAACTCTTAAGGTTATAGGATTCATCTAAGCTTCTACCTCATAATCATACAATATGCCTTTCCTACCTCAACAGCTTACCTATTTACAAGGTCTAATAGTTTTATTGATATTAATATTATTTTCTAACATAAGAGATTCAAACATAAGAAGATTCACTTAAGCTTAGGTTATGATCTAAGATGTTTTAAGGTTTACTTAGACCTATAAATTCCAATCACATAGTCTAGATCCTAAATTTTAGTATGCAAAACTAATAATTATAACTTAATTAACTATAATGATCATGGGATAAAATCACATAATTTATTTGAAAATTGATTGTCATATTAATGAATCCTTAACCTACAACTTGATTTATGCAACTAATCTTACTTAATAGAAAATCAGGGATCTAAAGCTTAGATTCATATAGTAAATAATGTGAAATTTGTTATAGATCCTTATTCTTCTTGTTTACTAGTCTAAGATTAATGACAAATCAGCAAGTATTATTGAGATTATGCAAGTCATTTAAATGTCCAAATCAAGTTGTTAAGTTCAAGTTAATTAAGTTGAGACTAAATCTAATCGAGTTAGGCTTTGATCCCAAACTTGACCAAATCAAGATTGCGTATATAGTTGTTGATCAATAAGTAAATCAATAGGGTTTTTTTCAATTGTTGAGGGTCAAATCAATATTAATTCATGTATAAATTCTTTAATCATTTCATTAAGGTCATTAGGGTTAGATTCTTAATTTATATCAAATAAAAGATTTAAGTGTCCATATTGGAATTTAGTTTCTAACATACATGCTACTATTATTGAAGCATAATAACATCACCTTAATCAAAAAAGAGGGTAATTAAGGCAAATCAAAACTCTAAACAAGTCCAAAATAGATTAGCACTTAATTGTAAAATTAATTATCCAAAAATCATGGAACTTGGCCATTATATTCTAATTACTATACAAATAATAAAAGATAATAAAATTGCAATTTGATTAATTTTAAACTCTAGTTTTTACAAATCATGCAAATCAAGGATTAGAGCAAAATTAGTAACATACAAATCAAAAATTTATGCTACTTAACACATGCATTCTACAAGGTATAAGGAGTTTAATGAAGCTTAAATCATGTAATTTGGCTAAGTACACAAGCTAACCTTTTCTAATCAAGTTCTAAAGTAATTAAACTAAATTAGAAAATCCATTAACTAAAAGTTTTATATTCTTATTCTTCATGATTTTCCCTAGGGTTTGATAAATCAAATTATTTTTGTTAAGGAAAATAATTGTGATTATTCTTTTGTTATTAAATGGACTCAGCCCATTAATTAAACCATGCGGGTCGGTCGAGGCTCGAGTCTGGCGCACAATGCTAGTCATGGATCGGCCCGACCCGCACAGTGCATCATCCTTGACCCACCATCCCCTATACTTGGCCGATTAAGGTAACCCTAATCAGCCAATACCTCAGCCAATAGTCCATGCCACGGCCTCGGATAAATCAGAGCTCCATCATCATGCTAAGGCGCATCATTGGAGCTCAAAATGTTTATCTGAGATTGGCTCAAACCCTAAGGCCTTAATCAAAATTTCCCAGCCCCTTTACTCTTTGTGGAGAGACAATTCTCCCTCCACATACCATCATTATGGCCCCTCTCGATCCCTACATCATCCCCAAATGATAGAAAAGTAAAGCCCTCCATCCAATGGGTTTGATAATGGCCCAATTATTGGGTCCTTATTTGGACCCAGGCCGTGCGGAAGGAACTAGCCCGATCACTAGCCCAGACCTTGGAAACTATCGGATTGAGCTCATCTAACCAAAACATACAATTACAAATTGAAAGGATCGAACTACTGAGCTTACTCAACTCAACATAGAAGGATGGGTACCAAACTTGACTAGACAGAGCTGGCTGAGATAGTTGGGTTTGATCCTTGGCAGGACTGAGCTGTAGAGAAGAATTAGGGGTCCTGAACTCTAGGGCACGCCCTTTGATTGCTAGAGACTAGAGCTTGGGATCACCAAGAAGTTGTAGGAATCTGAGAATTAAAATTGGAAGAAGGAGAAATACATGGCAATTTAGTGAGCAAACCACTCACTGAACACTTTTTGTGGCTATTTATAGCCTCAGGGGATCGATTGGGTGAGGTTGGCAGGCTGGAGGTGACCCAAGAGCTCAAGCCATGATTGAGCTCTCAATTACCAAAAGGAGCTTGGCCAAGCCACGGGGCTCAATTGGGGTACCCAACTGAGCGAGGAAAGATCCCAACGGTAAGCTGAGGTGGCTAGGGGAGTGGGGAACAGCATCTGCTATCCATGTACTGGAAATCCCCTCAATCTGGGGCGTGGGTGAGTGGGGACGAAGGTCTGCAGTTGCAGTGGGGTCTTGAGCTATCTGATTAATTGAAGATAAGGCGCGATGGCCCTAATCCTTCGGATACTAATGGCTGATGGAGGGAGTGATCTGGACCATAGGATCCATGGGAAAATATTCAACGCTTGAGAGGCTATGGTGCGTGGATTTGATCTTAACCACGGGATCCATGGTTCAACAGATAGATCTACTTCGGACCTGATGCCACAAAGCCCGGGCTCCACGGCAGATCAGCCGTGGTCCACACAACGGATCTTAGACGGGTAATAGCTGTTACAGCTGAATGTGCAAATTTTAATTGTGAGAAACCCTTACGTCTAATTTTTCCAATTTAATTTAGATTCAATTATGGCCTAAATGATGTTAAAAAATTCTCATACTTACACTCCTAACTAATTTGGGGGTGAGGAACTCAAAAAATGCAATCAAATTTTGAATTGGAGATCAAAATATTTTAGCTATTATTTAAGGTTCTAAAATTGACTAAAATGCCCATTTGACCTAGAGAGGTCTGATTGACCCCAAATTTTTAGGGTTAGGTTAAAATGGCTAAGTGAATGCATTAAAACCATAATTAGAGATTGGTTAACTTAGGTTAAGCTCAGAAACAACCTAGGGTTGTTACAGAAACCCTTCCTTAATACCTTTTGACATTTAAACTACATTAGTAAGTTATTAGTCAAAATTAGTGAAGTTGATGTGTTTAAATCTCCTCAAATATTAGATGCCTTAGTGAGCTTAATTAAGGATAGTCGACTTACAAACCAACCTTCTAGCAAAAAATCTTAGCACTAGGCTAAGTTTAATAGCTTGATGAAAATAGGAAGTCTAGTAGCAAGTTAGACTCTTAATTCAACTTTGATGAACACTTGCACATTAATTGCCATCTAAATAACCTATGTTAAATCATAAGTTTTAGGAGAGAGAAGTTATATTTTATATCTAGATGTTGTGAATGATTTAGAGTAGTATTGTGAAATCCTTAGTGTATCACTTGTGATGAAAAGAAGACTTATAAGATATTATGATGGAACCATCTTAAGAAGATTAGTGCTTTCCACTAGAACTTAGAGATTAATTTAATAGTCGAGCACAACTTAATTAGTATACTGTAGGTGACCATATTAAACTAAGTGTAAGGCTTAGGATCTTTTAGAAAGATTAAATGAATAAGTTTGGACTAGAAGTAATCTTTGAGAATAAAGAAGATTATAACCTTAAGGTTTTGAATAACTTAATAAGAACTATGACTTAGTGTCCATAACATTTTAACATGGAAACCTTAGATTCATCGTGAGTCAAATCATCCTTTCAATATTGAGTTGTATTTTTGTGACTCAATGTATTGGACTTTTCTCTCCCTTGAAGTTGATTATTCCAATTGGCACTCACCCTCTCTAAACTTAGTAGCATTCTCCTGGCAAGGTTAAGTACCTCGCCCACCATAGGAGCCTTGGCTTGGATTGGCCTTATGATTGGTCCATCCTAGTCCTTCCAAGTGTGAGTTCACTTCATGGCTAGATTATTCTAGCCCATGTTTGTAAACTCACAAGTGTAGTAGCCTATCTCCTTATACTTGGTTTAATGATAAGGCATTAGCTAGCCTTAGTTATAGAATCCTTTCTAACGTCACAAAATATTTGTTCTTTGAAAATCTAACCTCCCTTTAAGTGGTCGAGCACTTGAATTCTAATTTGGGATTAGGATTCTTGGATACCCTTAGGAAATCTTCTTAATTGAGTCACTGGTGGTGGCTTAATGAGATAGTCTTGTACCTTCCCTTGCCCATCCTAGTTGGATGGTTATCCCCTTCTCTTTAGCATAAACTTCCTTAAGTGATAAGTGTCGCTTAATTGCAATATTTGAGTCATGGAAGATCTTATTTCCACAGAATAAGAATTTCTTCTTCCCAAATAACTTAAGTCCAACCCTTTAACGCATATGCCTGGGTCACGATGTGACTCAAGCATTTATTATTCATTCCCTTGGAATGAGCTCTCCTTCAAACTAGATTAAGTTTATCCTTTAGGTTCAGAATGATCTGGGCCACATATGTGACTTGGATACTAGTATTTATTCTAGAACCTTAAACCTAAGTCATAGATTATGACTTATGGTGGTAACATAAGTCCCTGCTAGATTTCCTCACACTTATCCTTATGAATGAATGAGCTCCTTGCCTTAGCCAAGCCATGATTCATGACTTATGTTAATGGCATTATGGTAAGCTCTTGAATCTTTAATGTTGAGTCATCATGTGTGACTTAATTCTTCTCAACCTTAAGGCTAAGTATCCTAATTGGATATTGATCCTGGCTGCCTTAGTAAAACCTTTAGTAAGAGGTGAATGGCTCTTACTTTGTTCAAATCTAGTATGGACTAATTCATATGAATAGTTCATCTCAACCCTATCTCCTAAGATAAGAATTAATAGAAATTCCCTGGGCTTTCTTATTAGGCTTAACTTAATATGTTGTCCTTTTAACCAGCTTCTAAACCCTTGACTCCATTGAAGTAAGTAGTCAAAGAACTCTAGCTTTTTGATGACCAATTCCTTGGGTTCTAACTCCTTTAAATAGAATCCTAGCATTCCTTAATTCCATGTAAGTCTTGTAATGACTTAACTATCCTTGCTTAAGCCCTTAAGTGATGAATATCACTTAAGTACAGAACCACAAAGATCCTAGACCCTTAGAATTATCATATGCTTAGTATGTGCTATCACTTGCTAAGTGATAGTCCTACTCCATAATACTAAGTCATATGATATGACTGAGTACTTAATCCTTAATCCTGGGAAGTTGTATTCAACTCAATTAAATGTCAACTTTTCTTTCTTTGTTTCTTCACTTAAGTGATAATTATCACTGAGATTGGTTATTTTCTCTAATCTTACCAGTGAGGCTAGATTAAGGAGGTCCAACCTTAAATCTTAAGTCTAGGAATTCTAAATGGAGAATCCTAACACTTCCTCAAACTTTGCGTATTAAACTCACTCGGGCTTATTCTTCTTACTTAAGTGATGTCGAGGAAGATATCATTTTTAAGGGGGGGAGTCTGTAACAACCCAGGTTATTACTACTGTCAATTAGGACCAATCTTAATCTTAAAGTTAAGCATAAGTGCTAATTAGGTCATCTAGAATCAACCTCTAAGACCTAGTCTAAATCAGGAGTCAAATTAAATCATGATTTCTAGAAAATTCAGAAACCCTAAAATTTGACCTATTTAAATTGACCTCGGATCAAAAAACGTACATCGTCATTGCGTTTGTTGACCCCAAATTAGCTAGGGGTGACGTTTTCGTGTCGATCGGAAGTCGTCAAAATTTTGACAAATATTTTAATAATATTTAAATACCCCAAAAATTGAGAAAATGAAATGTTCGTCAGATCAAAAATCCAACATCGCTGTTCAGTTCCACACCCCTCAATTAGCTAGGGGTGAGTATTTAAAAAATTTTCAATTTAATTAATTAATTAGAATTTAAATTATTTAACTAAATTATTTAAATCAAATATTAATTAATTGTGCGCCGTCATTCTGCCTCACGCCGTCTACCCTAAACGAGTTGCGCGGTTGGATCTGATGGCTAATCAGGACCATTCCATCAACCCGAGGTCGCTCGTGAGGGAACGCGTGGCGCGCAGCCGCGGCCCAACCATCGCGCACGGACCCCTTTGGAGACTCCGTCGTGCGTCCTTAACACCTCATAGCGGCGACGTATCCAGGAGGGAGGGTGCAGGTCCGTCAGGAATGCTCGCGAGTCGACTCAGCGAACCCTAAACGAACCACGACCGTCCGTCATGTACGTCTTGATTTCTTCTCCGATTCATGCAATTGATCCCCCCTTTACATTCGAAACCTGTCTCCACGCATGTGACTGTCAAATGATTGATCAGGATCGAACTCAAGAGAGTACGATCAATCGCAGTAGATCGGCACTAGGTTCGCGTCGTCCCCGTCGCGTAGTAACCTCCTAGGGTTCCGGTGTCATCAGAGAGCTAGCTCCGTCTCCTCTCCGACGGCATACGGGCCGAGCCTCTCCTCAACCGTTTCAACCCTCCATGGTCGCGCCCTAGCCATGGGTATGCCGGTCTGTCGAGGATGGAGCCAGCCCAAGCCCGAGCGGGTCGGGCCTAGTACGACCCGCGTAAAGGTTCAGGTCGCCACGTGTCGCCGGGCGCGTCGATGGAATCCGAAGCGCCTCTGGGCCGGGGTGGGTCGGGCCCGGCCCACGCGTGTTCCGAGTGGGCCGCACCCGCGTCCCCCTAGCATTGCTGCGGGCCCCGCCTGCAATAGCAAGTGGGCCCCACATGCGGCGGGCATCGAATGGGAGGTGGCCACGTGTCATGTGGAGCCCGCCCGCAGTAGTCCAGCCGCTCTGAAGCCGCCACGTGGCAGTGGCGGGACCCAGGGCCATCAAACCTGTAGACAGATTTATTTAATATATATATATATATATATCTGTGTGTGTGTGTTATTATGGGTATATGTGTATAATTGTAAAATCAAATAAGTTAGGTTTATTAGTCTACTTAAATTAAATACTTATCTAATAACTAATAAGTATAGTTGACTTAATCCTTAAATATTATTTAATTATTTATTAGTTAGTTAATTAGTACTTAGTTAAATGATTAATTCATTTAATTAGATAACAGAACCTTGAGATTAATTAAATAATTATTGATTAAACTTAAATTAATTAATTAAATTAAAAATATATATATATAATTAAATAGTAATTTTGATTTAATTAAACTTAATTAGGAATTTCTTAATAAACAATAATATTGTATATAAAGTATTTAATTAATTAATTAATCATTTACTTAATTGATGAAGAATAGACTAAGATTAATTAATAAATACAGAAATATTTATAAGAAAGAATAATAAATTAATTCAAATTGAATAAATGAATAGTAAAATAATACAAATTGTATTTTTAAATAGTAAAACTTAAAAGTTTAATTATTTTTTGTAGAATGATCCAAATATAGTCAATATAGGTCTCAAATACACAGAAAAATAAAATGAATCAAATGGCGTAATGCAGAATTTAGTTTCGGGGTACGCATAACAAAGTAGCATTTTATGACCTCTTTAGGACCCCATAACTTTTGACCTAGTTGACCAAATATAGTCAATATGGGTCTTAAAATACTCAGGAGATCGGCCCCATCACTGCAGTAGTATTAGTTTTCCCATTTGGACATCACGACAAAAAGTCAACTCTATAATTCCTAGTTGACTTTAGGAAAAATTGACCAAAATACCACTATAATTCAAATGACCATAACTTGGTCAAATCAACCCTAAATTCAAAAATTCAAGATGCTAACTAGTTTATAATTTCAATGTCATCAATAAACTGAACTAATATTTAGGATCTGAACCCTAAAAATTTAGAAAATGACCAAAATACCCCTAGCCTTATTTTGGTAATAACTTGACCAATTTGAGTCCAAATTGGGCATACTTACTGTCTATCTTCAAGTTAGACAGTAAGGAATCATTTGGAATCAAGAAAATTTAATTTGGACCCTTAAAATAAAAGTTGACTTTTTAGACCCTTAAGGTAGGGGCAAAATAGTTATTTTGCCCTAAGTTTGGATTAAGTACCCCTTAACCCTTGATTAACTTTTCAAGACTCTAAAACCAATGATATAATTGTATTAGTGACATTTAAGTGAGTGAAATCATATATTAGGTCAGATCCCAAAATTTCTCTAAGTCCTTAACACTGCACCTTAAAGACCCTTCCTGAGATTAAGACTAGATCATAGGTTAGAGTTCATTCATTGGGTAAATTGGGTTACCCAATAAATAAAATCTTGGTTTTATTAGTTCTTAGACTTTTTTTTTATTCTACAACTTATTTTGATTACTTTATCTTTTAACTCTAATTTTAAAATAGGAGATTCATCTTGTTAAGCTTGATTATTTAATAGGATCTACTTTAACAAGTAGATCACTTTTAGAATGAAACCTAGAACTTAGGTCTTATCCTTTTTGGATTATATGATTAAACCTAAATCTCATAGTGTTCAATTCATAATCTATAAGTTTAGAAGATCTTGATCAAATCTTAGATAGAACGTCTAAATTCACAAAAATTAGGACGTATGATTTATTGGTTCAACTCATAGTCATCTATCTGATTGAACTAGATTAGAACTTGATCAGTTCTAATCTTTTTTAACTTATAAGGACGAGTTTCTAAGTTACACTCGATAGTAGGAAAATTGAGATCTGAACTTGTGTAACTTAGAATAGTTAGAATGGTTAAATTAGAAAACAATAGATATCACCATATTTAGTAGAGTCCCTTGCTTCTATTTGATATTTGTTACTATGCATTCCTTATATTTTTGTGCCTTAACTCCTTGAGCATATTATATATGGTCTTTGATGCATAAATAAAATGTTATGAAAATATGGAGACTCCTTAGAATTCTTATGAAAATATTAAAGTGATTAATTAAAGATAATAATTGTATGTGTTTGAGCTGCCTCTCAGTATTATCTTCTAATTGCTTAGTCTCTTTGTTGACAATAGGGGAAGACCTCATTTGTATCTTCTGTTGTTCCGTTGTGTGCTGATTGCCTAGTCTCGTATGACACTAGGGGTACACCGTTGGTGCCTTAGCCGTAATGGTACTAAGATCTTTCGATATTTGGTGGGCTAGATTAGCTCTTTTCTGTATGGCAGTTAATACACAGACATTTATATATATGTAGTCATGATGTTTTATTTACTTTTCCGCATTTCTATCTAGTCAGCTATTTCTTTGTTCTTCTTATATACATATTTTAGGATGTTAGAATTTTGCTGGTATTATATGTATCACTGTTGAGTTATGTTATTTTAATTTGCATGTATCTCTTGATCACCAGCATGTTTAGGATGTAGTATTATCTTCCAGTACTTGTTTAATTATCAATATTCATATGCCTTACCTTATTTAGCTTGCATTTGAGACATGTCTTAGCCTTTCTTTTTGCTTAAGTTTTAAATGATTGTTTATATCTATTTCTTTTCTTTATGTGTTGCTAGTTGCTCCTGTATTTCTTATAGCTATTGCTTAGAATTTGTAAAATGGTGATATTACAAACATATAACAACTTATCAGCTTAAAATGTACTTAGACAATTATATGACACAAGATTTTTTTTTCTTTTTTTTATGGTTGGGGCCCTATATTGTGAAACTGACAATGTCAGGTTTAGAGCAGGTTGAGGTTGCAGTACCTGCGGAGGAGCCTTACTTGGAGGAGGAGCAGTAGCTTGGACCTGAGGATATTTAGCCGTTTATTTTACCTGTGAGGATGAGCGTGTTTTTTCTTCTATTTGCTTAAACTTTAAATGTTGTAATAACACAGATACCCTTGACTATGTGTTTGGATTACTGTCTTTTTATTCTGAGTCATATTTTATTTTATTTATACTGTGATGCTTAGATGTTTCTTATTATAAATTACTTCCGCACTCTGTATGAATTCTTATTAAGTGACTGAATATTTGATTATATACTTACTCCTTTCCTTATTAGGTGGATTATGGATTTCATCATAATCCAATGATAAGTGAAGGGTTAGCTAAAGTGACACACCACCCCTGAGCTTAATCCTATGGATTAAGGGGTGGGGTGCCACATAAGCTCCTGTAGGACTTTGTGATCACAAGGACTACATAAATGGATGAAGAAAAATGGCTCTCCCTTTAAGAAGGAATTTAAAAACAAAAAAGAAAAAACAACATACAAAGGGATGATGAAAAATATATGTCCTAAGCTAAATAAGTGAACATTTAAGATGAAGAAAAATATATCTCCTAAATATTAAATTGTCCTTGTGAATCATAAGAAGGGGCACACATATTACAATAATTAAGGCTAATCCTTAAGATATGTGTAAGATCCAAGCATTTCTATAATTACAATAAACTGTCCTTGTGAATCATAAGAAGGGGCACAGCAAGGGCACACATATTACAATAATTAAGGCTAATCATTGAACTAAACTGTACTTATTTAATTACCTAAGATAAGATAGAAAATCAATAGTTCTATATAGGGCAAATCAACCAATCACATATTCTACTGAAGTAAGATCAGTTCTATGAATATGTACTTCAATTTTTATATGATAATACTAATATTATCATTTCTACAATTCTAAACTAACTATTTTAGTAAACAAGGAATTTCAAGTTATAGAAAGCATTCTCCATTATAATAGGTTCTACTCAATAAGTTATAAGGAAGTGATATTTATGTCATTCAAATTGGGTTAACTACTACAATTGTATATCTTCAATCTATATTTCATTAGGTTATCACTACCACAAATAATAAGATCAATCTCTAATGTTTATATGGTGCATCTTAGATTCCACCACAAAATGTGACATGTAAGGTATTCCTACCTCAAGATTTACCTTAATCATGTACTTACTAATACATTGATTAATCCTTACCTTTAAAATACTTCTAAGGTTCTAGACTATTCTATTTAATAATTGAAAGTTAAAGTTGAAATCATCATAAGTCTTATGTAAGGTTACATGCTAATTCATAATCACAAATTGAAGTTAAGGATAAATCAAAAATATAAATCATCCCTATGGATCTTCTAATAGTCATATGCCAATTCTTAAGTCAATTCATTAAACTTGGAATTTTCTTATTTGATCAATCAATCATCTTTTATTGACTAAGGATCATATCATGCAAGTTATCTTATTTAGGAGAAAAATAGTAGGTTTTGAGGATTAAAGTTAAGATATAATCACATTGATACCTATTAGCAATTAAGAATTCATCATACAAGATTGAAGATCAAGAACCAAATCAACTTATGCTAAGTCAATCCTTGTTGTATAGTGAATGTAAAATCATCATTTAAATCAAGATTGGTTAATTATCATACTTAATATTAACTAATTAGGGTTTTAAGCTAATTAAAAATAAATATAAATCAAATATTTAAAAATTGAAATATAAAGGTATTATTAGGTTTCTTACTATCTGAGGATCTCCTATATACCAAAATTATCAAAATCAGATAATAAATGAGGCTAACATTCACTAATTAAGGTTTTTAATCATTTATTAATAATTAACAAATTTAATAACATAAAAATAAAACCATCTGGACAATTAAGATCTAAATGACCTAATGAAGACATAGAAATCATAAACATTGGATAAATGTTCACCCTAATATTTATTAATCATGTAATTACTTAATTAAGGTATAATTAAGAAAAACATTCACAGAAATTAAAAAAACTTTGTAGTTTATTAATCTACATATTTTTTTGATCAAATGGTATATAATATCATAGCATTTGGATATAATTTAATTAAATATTTTAAACCCAATATTTCATTAAATTCCCTATAGTTTGGATTTTATATTTAATTAAAATCAAATGCATTTATTTGATTTATCCAGTTTGGCTTGATCGGGTAAGCTGGGACCTGACGGGTTGGCGCTTACGGGACAGTGTGGAGTGGTCGGGGCCTGACAACTCGTTATTGTCGAACAATATGGATCACAAGCTGACCCGACCCACACTGTTCTCCTTCTTCTCAACAAAAGACCCCGACACCCAAACGATTAGGGTTAGGTTTTTATTCAAAATAATGGATACTTTAACCACACCATGGCCCAAATTTGATTTCCACGTGATCACGGGACCATGGCACATCGAACACACCCAGAATCCCCATGTGGGTTAGCCAGGGATACTCGCACCTAACTCACCCGAAGCTTCCAGCTAAGGTTTACTGTAGGGAGATAATTCTCTCCACATAAACAATGACAATACTCTTGCTTCATCTGGGCACCATCAATATCACAAGGTGAAGCAGATCCCCAATCTGGCTTGACTTGAGAAGGGCCAGATCAATGAAAGCCTACTATGGCTCGGGCAATGTACCCCACTGTATAGGCCCAAGCAGATTGTTGCTTGATCAGGTTCAATCAAACCCTATCGACGGTAGCAATCAACTAAGCCTCAATTGAAATTAAAAATTGAGATAGAAAGATGCACGATGGCCTTCTCAGCACTTAGGGAAATAAATTACCTAGCTGTGAGATGAATGGCTCAATGTAGAAGTTATAAATGCACTTAAAGTCTAAATCCAATCGTTGGAGCCTTCCTAAGCTGCAGCCTAGCTATTGGGGACTTGTACACTGAGTCTTGCACACCAAATTTATCGGGGGTCAAATTTTCTAAGTGTTTGGTTGACTAGGACAGCAGGGAGAAGAAGAAGTTGGGGTATTGGGGTACTGGAAGGGACAAGCGAGCTTAGGGGTTATTGAGGTACTAGTGCATTACTTTGTTTTCTCTTTCTCCTCCATAGCCTCGGCTTGCAACTTGACTCTAAAATTATGGTTGTTGGCGGTTGCTCGGCTTTGTTGTCTCAGTTTAAAGTCTCAATCTTCTTCTCCTTGCAGCCATACACATGCCATTCTTCTAAGTTCGCAAGAACAAGAAGGTGAAAACTCTTTATTATAGGCAAACAAAAAGGTAAGTTGTGCAAAGGAACCTACTGAAATATTTTCAGAGCTATTTAGTGCTCAGGAAATTTAAGGAAGCTCAAGCCATGGTGTCAAGCCTGAGCTTGAGGGCAGCTAGCCCCAATTTCCAAGATTGGTGAAGCCACATTGAGGCAACCCCATGGGAAGTTAGGACTGTGAAGGGTAAGCCATCAAGGACCATTGGGGAGTATTGGAGGACAATCCTGACATGGACATATGAGGGATTTTCCATGTTGGTACGCTAGCTGAGCGGGGATGATGATTCACAGTGCGAGTCCGTGTTCAGCAGTCTGATTGATCGATTACGAAGATGGAACGGTCTTGATCTCTCATTGAATTTTGTGGATCACGGGCATGATCCTATGTTCAAGATTAAGCACGGACATGATCTATTCTAAACCATCATATTTGCAAAGAAGGAGGGCTCAGAAACGCCTAAACGACTATCGTGTGCAGAGAGCCTCACAACGGATTGCCCATGGTCTGCATAGCAGATCTCAATTTTGTAAATATTTAAATTGTCAAACCCTTTATTATAATTTCCCCAATTTAATTTTAATTCAATTATGGCATAAATGACCTCCAAAAATTCTCAAACTTGCACCCCTAGCTAATTTGAGAGTGAGCAATTCAAAAATTCACCCATAATTAGAATTGGATATCAATTTAATATAGCTAATTTCTAGGATTCTAAAATTGGTCAAAATAGACAAATCAACTTATTGAGATCCAATTGACCCCAAAATTTTAGGGTTTGGTCCTATTGACTAGATAAAGCTAATAAAATGAGAATTAAGGCTTGGTTAAGCTTAGATTAGCTAGTGTAACAGCTTTATATCATTACATCTAGCCAAAAAAGAGAAAATTTTGTATTATACAATAAGTCTAAGTATATTTTAGGCTGCAAATAGTATTTTCTTACATTTTAAGGGATATTACTCAACTTAATGACAAAACAAAAATTAACTTATAAAAAATTAAATCAAAACTGTAACAATAAAGCCAAATACTGAAACTCGAGACAGAGTAATACTAAAATAGAGAAAGTATACTGAAAATAAATTAACTAGAGTAAACTGTAAATTGAATAAAATATAAAAACTAAACTGTGTTATATGCCACTATATATGCATATAAATATTCCACTGAATAAGTATGCATAACCTTGATGTAATATAACATCCCACATTTCCTAGATGTGCTCTGAATTGCACCGCTAATGAATCCAAGGTGTGCTGCACTTCGCACCACTAATGATATGTTATGCCAAAATCCAATGAAATGAGGATTAAACAGCTAAATCTAGAAAATAGAAAGATACATCCCTTTTTGTTATCTTACTATCTAACCTGTTGCATCTTAATATGCACATAATATAAATGCCATAACATCCAAAATTCTTATTCATATGAGTTACATAATTCAGATTCTAATTCAACTAAAAATAATATATATCATGGTTACACTGCTATATTAACCAAAATTACCCCATGTTAAGAGTACATACACATAACTAATATGTCTTAAGAAATGTGATATTAGATACTTAGATTGTTTAATTGCACTTATTCCTGTGCACAGGGATATGAATCATACATCCTTTCATAATTTATTCTCCCAAACTAAGATGTCCAAACCCCAACTTATAACATACATTAGAATTGGGATATTTATCTTGAATTGAACTGTACTTATCTAGTTACCTAAGATAAGATAGAAATTTTACTAACTACAGGGAAAATCAACCAATTCCATATACTAACTACAACTCAATGTTAATATATATATATATATATATATATATATATATATATATTATATTTCCATATAATAACACTAATATTATCAATGCATGTAATTATAAGCAGACTATTAATGATCAAGAAATCTTAAGAAATATAATATATACTCAATGTATTTGGGCTTATGACATATAAGTCTTTCACTTTGGTTTTACTACCACAAGAGTATATGTTCAGTCTAGTTTGTATTAGGTTAATACTATCATAAGAATATATGATCAATTCTTTGGGTTCACATGATTAGTCTAGGATTCTACCTCAATATATTACAAATAAGGCATCTTACCTCAACAATTTAGCTTAACTATAGTTTGACTAATCATATTGTTAAGTCTCACCATTAAAGATACTTTTATGGTTCTAAATTATGCCATAATAATGCAAGTTAAAATCATAATCAAGCTATATGCTAACTCATGTAAGAGTATATGTAACTCATGGTTACTAAATGGAGTTGAAAGATATAATTAAGAATGCACTTCTTTAATACCTTATTTATAGGAGTTAACATTAAAGTCCATATAAATGAATTATTACAATTAGGATTTTCTTATTGAATAATCAACATCTTTCATTATTGGTTAAGTGGCATTATGCATGCTAATTCTCTGATTTAAGAGAAAATCAATAAGATGCAAGGTATAGCACTTAAATTCTAATCACATTAGTCCTTTTTATGATGTGAGAGTTTAACATGCAAAATTTAAGATCAAGAAATACATCAAATGATAATAAATCATTTCTTGTTATTTAATGAAGATAAAATCAGCAAGTGGGCTAAATTTGGATAGGTAAAAAGCTTAATATTAACTGATTAAGGTTAGGACTAATTAATAAAAATTAGCAATTAAATATGTCTAAAAGGAAATGTAAAGTTATAAGTAGGTTTCTTATTGTTTAATGGTTCTAAAGGTACCAAATAATTCAAAACCAGATTACACATGAGACTAATATTCACTAATCAAGATTTAATATAATTAGTAAATAATTAGCAGAATTAATCATAGAAAAATAAATCTAACTGTACAATTAGATTCTAATTTGTATAATGAAGAAATAGAAACTCGAAGCATGTAATTTAGACAAGTATTCACCCTAATATTCACTAATGAATATTTGAGACGATTATAGCATAATTAAGAAAACCATTCATATAAACTAAAAAAATATTACAGTTTATTAATCTACACATTTTACTGATCAAAATGTTATATAATATCATATATTTTGGATGCATATTGAAGACAATAAGTGAAACACAAGTTTCATTAAATTTTTCCAAAGTTTGAAACTATAGTAAATACAAATAAATCAGTCGCATTATTAAAATTGATTCTTGGGTCCTATCGGGTCAACCGGGACCTGACGGACCGGCCCATCCTTGGAATCGCGAGGGTCGATCAGGACCCGATGGCCCGCACTATCGAACAACGCGGGTCACGGGTTGGGCCGACCCGCGCTATTCATCTTATTTATCCCGGCGCAAATGTGGAACATGCAAGCGATGATTTATGGTTTTGAAGAAACCCTAAATACTCACTAACTAGTAGACCATAATTGCCAATTAATGACTTGAATGATTCCTATGATCAAATCCACACTAAGGAACCTAAAGCCCTAGTAGGGACGTTCTCTATCTAGAGTTCACAATTATGAAATCCTAAACCTATGGTTCACTATGGAGGGAAATTTTTCCTCCATATTTGACCATTTGGACTGATTAAGTTTTCTACACATTCCTTAGGTTAAGGCCGACCCAAGGAACGCGTTACAGGAGTGGGAGACGATCTGGGTGCATCAGGCCTTACTAAGGCTTGGGCACTATGTCCCACTATACAGGTTTGAGCCAATTGTTCATCTAACGGGTCCGATCCAACCCGATCGACAATAACAATAGCCTAAGAGTCAATTGCAATTAACATATCCTAATTAGCTAGCAACAAATATTTCACAGTTTTTTTGAGTTAAAATGGATTAATTATGCTAAAAGTATAACTTGAATTAAATAAATCGAAAAGAGGTCTCCCATGCACGATGATAAACATGGAACACCAAACCCGTTTGATCCGAACTGTTACTCATTTTGGATTACTATTTCATGGAAGATGTTTAAGCCATTGTTTTAATTAAACGGCGAGTTACACCGTTGGATCTGTCAGATGATTACAGTGCATGTCGTTTGCCATTGAAGCAGATAGCGTATATCAATCAGTTGATCCAACACCATCTACCTAAAAAGCAAACGCCGTCAAATGCCAAGTTATAACAGTTCCAAACCAGGATGGGCTCACACCAATCAGTTTAGGTGCAATGAGATCTGAGCCGAGCTATCTTCAAATGTAAAGTTGGCTCATCCATTTAATCAAATTGCCTGATTTTGGTATATACGGATTCCTCTCACTCATGCTTATCACTAGGATCCCTCGATTTGTATTTTTGTGGTATCTATGAAATAAAATTTAAATAAATCTAGAATTTCATTTTCTAGCCCAAATTGGGCCAAACTTGTAAAATATTTCGGAAACTACATTTAGGAAGATTCTTATCATATTAAAACATGAAAAATTACCCATTATGGACAAGAATTAAACCTCTTAATCTTAGTCACCCAAAACCCCCGTGATAGAGTATTGGCCTTTGGATTGATCCTAAACGATCGAAACCACTTTAAATTCTATTTGAAGGCTGAAATTATTTCATTCAGCCCATGGAAATCCAAATCAAGAGCTTTTCTTAGCAACCACCTCACATCTCCTTCCTCCACCTCTAACTTGATACCTCAATTTCAAGCTATTCCAATGATCAAATGAGTACTTTGGTAGCTTCAAAGCATCCAAGAAAGAAAGATTCAAACTTCATTTCCCCTCAAGCTCCTACCTTCCACCAAGATTAAATCTCACCCAAAAGCATCAAGGTAACCACCTCTAACATTTTCTTCATTTATGTAATCACTATGTAAAGGATCAAATCCTTTGTGATGAATTATGATGAACCTAATTTTTATATAAATTTTGCTAGTAATAATTTGTAATTTTAGATAAAATCTGTTACTTTAAAATATTTTCTTATGCTTTTAGGTTTTTTTGGCACAAATGACAATTGCATAAAGGGAAGAAGAACTGGACATCAATACAAATATAAAGACGACACTACATTACGTTGCAGCGTCAATACTGTGAAAGCCAGGCGCTACAGCGCGCCATAGCGAGCCTTGAGGAAAATGTAGAGCCAGAGCATTTTAATGAAGAAAGAGCCTCGGGCACTGCAGCGCGTCCCAGCACCTGTCATTTCGAAGACAGTAATTCGAACGAGCAAAATGATTGAGGGACTGTATTTATTAAATCTTTTCGACTCCCACTCCCAAAAGCAGCTGGGAGTTATTATAGATCCCTTAAACTCCCTAAACAGCCTAATTAAGCAAAATACAGAGAATAAAAATGAATCATTAATAAAAACCAAGAGTAATTCATTAAATAAATTCACAGAGCTTCAATGCTCGTTCTTGACTTAAATACATAAACTCAACGCATGTGAACCATGAACGAAGTAACATAAGCTCACAAGGTGTCATTGCCCGTTTCATTAGCTAAGTCAAGAATTCAATAAGTGTTAGCCATGAATGAATCAGGATTTCGTAATCTCATAAAGATGATGTAAATTTTATCACTTAGATGTTATGATAAAATATAAAATGAGTAAGCAAAGAAATTTGCACAACTCCCCGTGATCACGAAATTACCTATGTGCTTAATGTGAATCAAAGTGAGTTCCATGTAGCACAAAGTAGAACAAAACCTTGACTAAGAAAACATGTAACTACGGCCCCTTGATAAATAAGGTAACAATAAATTAAAATAGTAATTGATTATAAATTTGGATTGGCAGCAATCGTGCACAAAACTTTTATATACCATATTTTCAAACTTAACACTCATCAATCATCTCCACCTAATCACACAAAATAATGTAATCTTAGCTCTAGTTAAAACCACAATTTTGGTCATTTAAAAACACGTAAAAAGACTGTATTTAATAACTAATACTAGTCGTTGCCTGATGACGATAAATCTTGGAATCTCACTGTTCTTATATTACTTGAGATTACATGCACTTGCGTGTTCACGTAGACACATAATTTTAAGTCTGTCAAACTATAAACTTGATTTAGAAATTCCTAAAGATCAAATCTATTTTTAAGTTAATCATCATAAAAATATCTTAAGATCCTAAAAGTTTTAATTAAAAATTAGATATTGTAAATTATTTGTAATTTTCTTAATCAAATGATTTTATCATGCGTAAGTATATGTGATGATGAATGAATCTTGCATGTATCATAATATTTCAATTAAATAAGAAAAAAAATTAAAATATTCAATTTTTCCAAAATTTCTTCTCCTTGAGATGATTTGTAGTCAATTTTGACCCTTGATAACTTCATCACTATATACTCTTAGTTCCTGAAATCCTTTCCTAATCACTCACCTATGTTTTAGTAACAAATTCCTATAAGACATCACACATTAATTAAGTCTCTATAGTGTTTTAAAAAGACTCCAAAATTCAAGAAAAATCTAGTTCTTAACTTCAAAATTGTGATATATCAAATAAAGTTAGATAAGTAGATTTATTTTTATTTCTAACATTTATTTTGAGCTTATTTTAAATTATAAATATGGCTTTACAACTTCAATATGCTTTACTACAAAATAACTTGCAAAAAAAAGGGATCACGTGTCTTATCAGTGAAATCAGCACAAATAAGATCTTCATCACAAGGTGAAATCAACTGAATTAGTTGCACAGTTTATTTCAAAATTTGTTTCAATATTATTGCTTTAAATAAGTGCTTTGACTATTACTTTCATTCCAAAGTGCCAATGGTGCAGCAAGGCTAGGGTAAGACTGAGAATAAAGACAGCCCAGCAACCAACAAATCTTGGAACCAAGATTCATCAAGTCAGCTCCTGCTCCAGCTCCTTTGAGCCTGCCATTGCCATCTTCACAGTGTCCCGGTCTCGTTTAAAGGTGGCATACAACAGCGTATAAAACACAGCGCAGAGGCTAAAAGGCAGAGTCATCATTGACAAAAGACCTCTCGAAAGTGCAATTGCCTGATTAGTCGAAGAACCTTTGGGAAGGCTCGAATCGTAGCCATACACCCGCTCGGAGAGTATTCCGACGGCAGGAGCAGCAAAAGAAGCGAAAGATCCCTCAAAGGCCCTATCAAATGCGTAGATCATCGTCCGATGCTTGGCCTGGACGACTTCAGCGAACATGGGGTTGTTAATGCTGGAGCACCAACTTATGGTGAGGCCCATTAGGAACAGAGTCAATGCATAGGCATTCCAGCTATCAACTGACTGGGGAATGATGGAAATGAGGAGCCACGAGAATGGCACGCCCATGAACGCGCTCAACTGTGCGCACATGATTCGGCCAGTGTTCGGATATATCACCGACGCTTTGTCCGCAAGGAATCCTCCCATAAAAGAACCGCAGGCACATCCAATTGCAAAGATGCTGGTGAGCGCAGCAGAATTCTTGTTATCAAAACCTGTGGAAAATGAATAGAAAGTAAGACAATAGAAGAGTTAATAGCCAACAATTATTTAAGTGCTTACCAATGAGCTCAAACCACATAGTAAAAAACACCATGGCAGTCCATGGAAAGGAACCAACAATCCCCTGCAGAACTATTATCTGAAATGTCTTGATTCTCATCACATTTTTCATGGCAATCCACAAATCAGCCCAGACAGGAAGAGAGGATGGCGTGGTTTTCCAGAGCAAGCTGATGCCACACAGAGGACGAGATTGAACAGAATTGTATCATACATTTGTGGATCAAAAGTTAACACTAAAATGTTTCATTAAATTTCTAAGCTATTGAGGATTTCGTACATACCATTGAAATCTTTCTTATTTACATGTAAAGGTATTGGATGCAACTCCAAAGTAAACATTTTGATGGCAAGTTTGGTGCCTACTTTGCAGAATCTGGTGGAACCGGCACCCTTCAATTCCATGGGCCAGAATCCATGGTATTGAAAGTCGTTTTCAAATTTTACAAGCCAAGTAGATAGCATATTTAACGGCAGCTTTATTTGCAGCTCTTGAAAAGAGGGTTGCCGAGCTGGTACTACCAAAACATGACAAAGGAAATAATAGCAAACCAACAAACAAAGGATTTGAAGAATAGATAAAGAAGTGGATCATGAAGTACTTAGTGCTAATCGAAATGATGACAAGTTCACAATCCATGGACGCCATAATGAATGCCAAAAGAGGTCAACCATAATACCCACGAAGACATTTGATATTGCAATGGGTTTGATTGCTTAAGACAAGATAGCTAGTTTTTTCAAAGATTCTTCAATAGATGAACAAAAAATGAAATCTCTTTATAAAAATTCTCTTTATGCAGACACAAACCTGAGTTAACATAATACACCAACTTAGTTTCATTTAAAGTTGATTATTGTAAGAATCAAAGAAGGTAGCAGTAGTAGAAAAGAAAAGAAAACAGAAAATGGTATTTTTATTCAATTGCTAGTACGATCATTACATGGCATTACACACACCTATATAAATATGCACACATGATGTTATACTCTAATAGTATATATAATGAGGTGTGGTTCAGAGGCGCCTGGATGAACCAGCCTCTGGCTGGCGCTAGCGGTGCTTGCGGCTGGGCGCCCAGCCTCTGTCTAGCACGATTATATATTAATATGCTCTAAGATCCCCTCATAAGGTGACAATATGGTTTTGAATCGTCAACATATCACATAGAAGGCTGAATTGTGTAATTGAGAGAGGTTTGGTGATGATGTTTATTGTTTATTCGTTCAATGGGGTGGCAACTTCTTTATTTTTAATGTTATCACAGATGAAGTAGCAATTCACTTCCACATATTTCATGCAGGTGTGAAATAATGAGTTGTTGGCAATGGAGATTGCAGAGACATTGTCGCAGTAGATAGTAGTAGCCTATGGTATTGTATGATGAAACTCTTGAAGAAACTGTCAAAGCCATATGATTTATGTGATCGTCGATGCAAGTGCTCTATATTCAATTTTTGTAAAGGATCATGCTATTGTTTTTCTGCACTCCAATTGACTAGTGTGTTGCCAAGGAATATGCAGAATCCTGTTGTAGAATTCCGGTCTGTGGAATCTCCTGCGCAATCTAAGTCAGAGTATGAATGAATATATTTGAGGAAGTGAATAATAGATCAAACTCTATCCATAGTCTTAACAACTTATAAAATATTATCTGCAAATAACATGCACCAAGGAATTTTTCCTTGAATGTGCACAGTAAAAACATCCATAATTAAAGCAAAGAGATATGGGTTAAAAGCCGAGCCTTGATGTAATCCACTCGAAACAGGAAAATCATTAGTCAAGCCAAGACTTGCGATCAAATAGATATATAGTCCATTATACATATCTTTAATATCATCAATATATGAAACACTAATCCCTTTCTCTAGAGCTCTCCAAAGAACTTCTCTTGGTACTCTATTATAAGCCTTTTCAAAATCAATAAAAATAAATAATTTTATTTTCTTTCCCTAAATTTCTCCATCAAACCTCTTATTATATGTGTATGGCTTCCATGATAGATCAACAAGGCATAAAACCAAATTGATTTAGTGAAATGCAAGTATCCATTCATATTTTGTATTCAATAATTCTCTCTCAAAGTATCAAAGTACAACGCATTAGCTTAATTCCTCTATAATAAGCATAGGTTCGAGCATCACCTTTAATCTTGTAAATAGGTATAACAACACTCTTTCTCTACTCTTCTGACATCTTTTTAGTCTTTAAAATAACATTAAATAACTTGGTAAGCCAAGAAATCCTTCCTCCCCCAAACATTTCCAAACATCAATAGGGAAGTCATCCTATTATAAAAATGGTCTCAAGTACCTCCTAGGTTCAAGCTATAAATGGTTTGAGCTTGATGGTTATAAAAACGGTCTCAATTACAATTTCACCATTTTTATAATTTGGATCCTATTAAATCATATGGCTCTCTATTTCACCGTTTATATAATCATCAATCTTACTTATATTACTTTAATTGGTACAACTGTCATTAAAATCTTAGTAAAATAGTTCATCCATCTATGTTGAAGTTTTCATCTTTAAAAAGAATTCATTGGTCATCATCTTTTATTTATTTAATTTAGATTAAAATATTGGTTCTCTTATCTCTTAATTTGGATAGCTTATAAATCTATTTTTCTCTCTCAACAGTGTCTAATTTCTTATATAAATTCTCAAATGTTGCACTATTAGCATCAAACAAGCTAATTTATACTTATTATAATTCTCATCTGTCTTATATTTAAATTACTCTTTATAAAATGTTTTTTTAACTTGAACCTTGACTTGAAATCATATTTTCATCACCATGCATATTTATTATTGGGTGCTCTCCCTTTTGATTCACCTAGTGAATTCTTTGCTATATTGCGAATACAACTAGCAAGTGGAATCCCACATAAGGTTGATTTTACCCTCAAAATTTACTATCCAAGTTTTAAATATTCACTCTTAAAAACAACCATATTACCCTTCCTAAAATTTTGCTATCTAGTTTTATGACATATATTAGATTTAATATTAAGTTTACTATCTTTTATTTTCAAATCCAAAACTAATAAATGATGTTGAATTGTCAAACAATCGCTAGTAACAATCTTAAAATACTTGCATAATAAAATAAAATTCATCTTTTGCGTTACAAGCATAAAATCAATATTTCAATTAAATTTTTTCATTATATTACATCAATTTGCTCTTTTTTTAAATTTGATGCTTAAAGCATATTTATGTTGTTGAAATAAATGTGTTTTTATATAGACTCAATGTGGGAGCGCACTAATACTGAGAGAACGAATCTGAGCAATCAAGTCAAGAAAAGCACTAAAACTTAAAAAATGAAAATGTAAATTGAGAGAAGCTATTAGAAAAGCAATATTCATTTTTTAGATAAGATTGAAATGCTGCAGACCATTCAAGGATTTCAATAGCCATAAAAAACCTTGTACCCTAAAATGATGAGTTCACTTGACAATCCAGAAGGGAGAACAGTAGTGGAGATCGCTGGAGAGGAGAATGCTCAAGAGGGGACCACATATCCTAGTTGCAGCTCTTCATGCATCACAGCAACATCACGAACAGGATTAGTAACACTGCTGGGAGATGTTTAGTGGAGTTGGCATTTTTGGCATGTTTTAAGATTTGAGTGTTATGTGTGGTATTTAAATTTTGGTTATTTTATGGGTAATTTATAAGAAATTCAAATGGTAAAACCTAACATAGAGTGGAACATAAAAATCTAACATACAAAAGAGTGAAAAGCTACCTTTGAGAGTCTGCAGAAATTCCAAAGGCAATCACAGAGGATTTTCTGGGATCAACAACAAAGAAAAACACAAGAATACCAATCAATAAACTCAATGTTGCCATCAAAAGAAAGGCAAATCGCCATCCAGATATGCCCCAATATTCCTGCCCAGCCATAACAGTTGCTACTACCCCACCTCCTATCCCTCCAATTGAACCAACAAAGCTTAGAGCGCCAAATCCAGTACCACGTGAGTCGTCCCTGTAACTATCAGCAATGAATGATTGGAGCGCTGGAATAACAATGGCTAATCCAAAGCCATTTAATGCTCTCCAAAACGCTGCCTGCTTAAAATGTTGGCTCACCCCCACTGCAGCTGTCGATATGGACCAGCATACAGTGCCCAGTGCAAGTATGGTTGGACGGTTATAGTGAAGAGCTAATACCCCTGCCAATGGAGATGACAACGCCTGGGCAAAATTTCTTATGAAAGTAAGATACCCAAGATCTGTCGGGCCAGCATTAAAAGCTTGGCTAACTTCTTTGTAAACAGCTGGAAGAAGATTTTCATCAGCTCGCTCCATTATTGAAGCCATATTGATCAGAATAAGGGATAAGGATATCCCAAAAATCTGTTTTTGTCTGAAACAATAAAGATAAATCAGTAAGAACAATACAAGAGCACGGAAACATAAAACTGGCTCAGATAAGAAAAAGTTTCCCTTTAAGGCGCCAATTTCTCAACACGCTAATAGATGGCTAAAGGGACAAAAAAAGCGATTAATGTTGAGCAAAAGAAGAGAAATGGAAAAATCAAATACACTCTTTTTTCCTTTTTATTGAGAGTAGTAAGAGAATAAAATTATTTATTTTAATCATGATTGAAGGAAGAAATAAAATAAAGAAAAAATAAATTTGTGAATAATTTGGCATGTAAACACTCACTTGAACTAAAGATAAATTAGAGAGAATATCAACATTCATTCTTTTGTACAGGGCGGCTCTCCTTGACAATTTGTCAAAATAGTTTTTTTATTTTTTTGAGATAAGGTGAGCTTCAAATAAAAGAAAATTGTGGTCGATGGAATTTGAACCCGTAACATGGGACAACAAATCCAAAGCGTTAACCAATAGGCTATAACACTATTCATATTTGCCAAAATAATTCTTTGGCAAAGTTAGTGTCAAATTATCAACTTGTCTAACTTAGTCCCCATCAATTTAATATATCAAATTAGTCCCTCAACTATTCATTTTGAGCTTGAAAATATCCATAGCTTGGGACTAAATTATCCAAGCAGAAACAATCAAAGGAGTTTTTGGCAATTTTCCAGCAGCAGCTTTTTAATTAACTAGTTGTGAAATTGTTCCTTCAAAAGTTAATTAAGTTGTGCTAAGAAAAAGGTAGTATCTTGTGAGAATCTAATTGTCAAAAGGTTACTCATAAATAAAATAGTTGTAAATACTTTGTAACAATTGTCATGAATAAGGCCCTTATGGAAAACAAGTATTCCCATTACGAACAACAAGAATAGGGATTTGTATTCACAAAATGGAGTAATCAAATTTAAAATCGCAATGAATTTCTGAAGCTGTCTCAAATTTTCGATTTTTGAAAGCAACTTTTGAAAGATAAGCAGAAGCTGTTCCCCAAACAGTATAAATAATATAGTTTTAATAACTACAAAACAAACCAGTCAAAAAGTTATCTTGAATAGACCTTAAAATATGAGTTGTTTTGATGATATCGAAGTTTAATATCTTTTACTTCATCCCTTACCAATTTTGGAAGAAAAGCAATATTTTTAAAAGGGAGAAGCTCTCTCATTCCATATTTTTCATATTTCAAGCTCCCAACTCAGGAATCAACCTCATAATTTTCACTAGAACAACCTGATCGAAAGTTAGAATTTGATAAACAAATAAATAAGTGCTGGTTTTTAAAAGAGATTTTAAAAGAAAAAAGAGACCTAAATGAGAGAAAGATATTTCAACCTGCATGATTGTACGTCTTTACAAAAATAAAAGGAGAAACAAAAGAATTTTCTCAGGCAAATTTTGATGATATTTGTGAGACATAATCTGTTAAGTTAATCTACACTATACATGTATCTCACCTTGAATGATGGCAATTACTAAGTTGACCGCAATAACTCAGTAGGAACCAGGATAACTCCCTTTTCGATTGACATAATAAACTGATTAACTAAGCATCACTTAAATTTGGAAAATCAGAGAAGTTAAGTTCGAGATATGTTGGTCTTTTTAAAATTTTAGAAAGAGTCAAAATGCTGCCTATAAATTGATCTTATCAGAGCCTATGTAAGAAGTTCATGATATGTTTCACATCTCTATCAGAAAATTCATTTTAATTGATTCCAAGACTAAAGGCAGATCTAGAATGTATTTTGAAAGAGAAAGAGCAATTAAGAAACAGAAGTATTCCCTATATATCAAAGTTCAGTGAAATGTGACAAAAAGTTTTTATGATAATATTGCACTAGTTCCGAATTCAGAAAAAAAAAAATTGTGACGGTGGATTGCAACAGCTTAACATTTTTTATTATAAATATCTTCCTTGCACCATGCATGCACACTAACTGACAGCAAACCGCTCTCATCCTGAATGCCTGCAGCCATCCCATCAACACACATGTCAGTATCGCCAAAGTCAACCCCATGTGCATATCCCCATGCACAACAACCCTCCCTGTTCCTACTAGATAACATAGCTTACCTTAGCCCGTGGCCTACACAAAGGCCAAGATCTCCCCCATTCTACACAAGCCAAGCAGCCTTAGATCTCCTCTCATCAAAAACTGTATCCTAAATTGTTGATGCCAGCCGAGCCTTTAAATGTTGGCAACGCCATCCTAGCCGCTCGACACCAGTAACTTCTTCCAGCATCAAAGTCGCTACCCTGAGCCGATGCTAGCCCCTGAGCTCCCACAAATTATCCATCTTCTTTTTCTTCGACCCAATTATCTATGATTGGCAAGACTATTAGACAAGTCCTGCAGCATTCAAGCAGTGAAGCCTCAAACAATTTAAGAATATTGAAATGGGTAACCATATTTTTCTTTTTTAGTAAATCTATTTCTTTTTATTTCAGTAAACCATTTTTGTATTAGAAAAAATATGTTTAAAAAAGAAACAAATCACTCGGTTACACTCCATATTGCATGGCAAGATAAGAAAAAACCAGAACAGCATAATTCAGATTAGTAAGAATTTGAGAAAGGTATGGTTATTATTCAAATGGAATCATGAAAGCATAGGATTAATATCCCATTAGTGTGTATTTCTACATATTGCAATAAATTTATTATTCTAAGCATTCAAAAAAATTAGAAAAAATAAAAAAATGCTACTGAGAAAATGAGAATGTGTGCTAATTATAAGAAGTAAAGGTTATGCACCCAAAAGGCTCATAGCCACATCCTACCAATGATAACTTTGTGAATTCAATGATCAATTTCAATACATTTAGTTTTTATGAAGCACACATCAAATATCCCGAGTTAAGAGAATAAAGCAGCACTTATAACTACATATGGCACATGAAGGGATTAAAAAAGAAGAGAAAAATAAGCCCTCTGCTACCAGATATTGCGATTTGTGCGCCTCCACTGTGAGATATCCCAAGATGAGCCATGAAAAGCTATCCTAAGCACCATAAACAGTTGTTAAAATTCATATTAATTCAGCGATGATTCAATACTACATGAAAGGTGTCTTTTGTAAGCTTTATATTAATAGCAAATAACCAAAACACCCTGAATATAAAAAAGTATAAAATTATTTTATTAAAATGACTTGAACCTACTACACCAAAAAAATAAATTACAATAACAATCACATGACAGACCCTATAATAGTAGGATAAAATACAACTCGTCAGGACATAATAAAATTCAAAATAAATTTTTACCTACTTAAAACTTAGAACCCAAAAGAAGCATGTTTCTGAGACAATTGTCGGGTTTATCCAAGATCTCAACATAAAACTGAATATAAACATCTCTGTACCTTTGCAATAGCAAAATGAAAGATCAACAACATCAAATGTCACGGCAACAATTTTTACGTACTATAAATACCTTGTCATAGTGTACAAGAGAGACACTTTGGAAAACACACAAGATACTTTTGATTACTTCCCATATTTTTGTCTATTGGCCCTTTATTAATACTAATAACTATTGTCTAAACAGAAACACTGAAATTAATATTGAGCAACCAACTAAGTCAAATACATTATGTATTATTTTCTCTCTATCATACAAAAACTTCATAGAGAACCTAAATATAGGCCACCCCCTTAAATTTTTGTGTCCAAATTCTTTACTTATTACTGCTTCCTTTATTTCTCACATAAATCATAATTTTTATATTAAACTTGCTCTTCCGTATTGACTTTAGACACTCAACTAAACCACAATAAAAACAGGAATAACAGACATTACTCACGATTGAGTTGAAATAATGCCAACAACAATAAAATGGCAGCAAGAAATTATCACTAACATATGAAATTGAAAACAATATTAGGAAAAGGAGAGAACTTGCACCTTTGTTACCCTTTGGCCCAACAGTATACATAGCCTAAAAATTCAGGTTTCCAAATCTAAATGAAATGAAATTGAGTTGTTCAAAAAGAAAAAGAGTTGTATTACCTTTTTCAAAAAAAATAAAATAAATTGTTTTGAATATGTTAAATAAAACCAGGAAGCGGTAAGCCCAGACTGAAACATGTTTTAATGAAAAATGAAGACATCAAAATAGTAAGAAACTTAACAAAGATTCTTAAAGAATAATATAAAATATGATACAAAATTTCATCCTAGAGAAATAATAGAGAAGACTAAGATCGAGTATCATCAGCTTTAATAACAACTGCTAGTTTTTTATCAGGCAATTTACTTGCAGGACACCAAAATCTAGAATATTTAAGTACATAAGAAAACTATAAATTCAAGCCAGGATAAGCGAACATTTCTATCAAATGAAAATTAAAATAATAATAGCAATAATACTAAAAAAGGTAGGATTAACATTTAGTTGATCAAGGAAAAAGGTATCGAAATATCATTAGGCTTGAGAATTGAGTATAAATCCATGTTCATCCCTGAGCTAATCTGGGCTGTTTGGCAACCAAGGATTTAAGGATTTTTTTAGGCAGCATTTAGGCGTGAAATCTGAAATCCAGCCAAAGAGAATTTATGCTCCATTGTAAATTCGATCTTCTAAATTCAAAAATGGTTTGAATTTTGAGAATTTACTAAATTCCGGTTCTGCGAATTTTGGATTTTAGGATTTTGTTCGGTCACTAAATGCCATTGATTGCCAAACAGCACTGAAAGGGGAAAAAAAAAAAGCCTAAAAAATCAAAAAATCACTATTTTGTAGATAAAACTAGTGAATATTAAAGCAGATGATCAAAATCAAAAAAATGAAAAATACCTATTTGCCATCTATGCAATGAAGACCACAGAAAACTCAAGTTCACTCCAAAGCAGTAGGCTATCTTACTTCTTTTTTGAGGATGAATCCGTGGAAGAAACCCTAGAAAGAAGGCTTCCCCTTTGCCTCATCGCTGATTGCCTGAGTCCACGCACCCTGCTCCAAGCGCACCGGCCTTGGCCCAAAAAATGAAGGAATTTAAAACTAACAAAAATACAAATTACGATTTGCCCGAGCGAATTGAAAATTTATTTAAAACTAACCTTATATTATTATATTTTTATAAAATATTTATTTTATTAGATATTTATCTCTTACTGATGTGGCACTCAATATTACTCACATCTCACTAGACGAATTTTCTTAGTGCCAAGTAAACGGGTCTTAAAAACATTTTATTTTTGTAAGATGATTAAATAATAGTACTTTTTTATAAATATAAGATTTGAGCCTTAAATAAATAAATTATTTAAGAACTTGATTATTATTTTATGGTTTCTTAAATTTAAATATGTGTGGTTAGTAAGAGTTTAAATCACACGATCCCAACTAATTAACCACAATTAGCTCAAAAAGTATTTAATTTGCTACGATTTAGTATTTAGTAAAACTCATAAATCTTGATGCCCTTAAATCTGGGTGGACAACATATTGAAAGGCTTCATCTCCTCCAACTTCAAGCCATGTATAAAGAAAAGTGGATCAAATAGTCCATTTTGATACAATGGCCTCCCTATACAATGTCACTAACGAATTAAAGTATAAGCATTTTCAACCACTTTTATGGAGGCAGTTAGGAGATGGTTCAACTTTGTACCATATGAACGCATTACTCACTACTACTCCGAGACATTGAAGTACTTTAATCCATTTTGTGATATTCTAAAAAACATTAAAATCTTTGCAAACACTTCAACTCTTAAGGTAAAAGGAGAATGCATCCCTTCAAGTCTATATGGTTAGACTTACCCAGGTCACTCATGATACCACCAAAATGATAAACATATCACATTGTTGGCATTTCTAAAAGGACTTTAAAAAGCTCAACTACAAAAGATAATGTGCTATTTATTCTTTAAGACATTGCAGTACATTAATGCCAAAAAGGTCACAAGCTATTATAAGAACTGTTGAGATGTGTAGACCATTTTAATCATCCATAGAGGTGTTAATAAAGTTATATTGGGTTTTCGGGAGGCCTTGAGATGTTCTGAGATAAGTTGGGAGCAATTCGAGCACTCCGGTGTGCCCCAACGCACCCTGCAATCTTGGACCAATGGGCCAGGCACCAAGGCATTCTCCAATGCCTGGAAAACAAAGCTCAGGTGCTTAGTCTTCTTCCAAACATAGGCAAAGGCACCCAAGAGCCCATAGAACAAGCCAGACCAAGCCTGGGGAACCCGGGCGCGCCCTCGATCCTAAATATTACAAATTATAAATAATAGCTTAACTAAAAAAAAAACACTTATCCTCATAAATAGAAATAAAAGGCTATATATTCATTATTAGTAGTAAGAAGATCCTTCTCTTAACTAAGCTCCTCACTTGGTGCTATCTCTACAAAAAAGTCAGAATCTGATAAGTTGGTTTTTTACATGACAGGGCCTTAACCAAGAAAATAAAGATTGTGTTAGATAATTGTCTAAGTACATTTTATGCTAAATTAATAAATTCAACATTTTTAATATATCACATTTAAACAACAACGACAACAAGCTTAAGGAACACCAAGCCACAAGGAAAATGGAAGCTATATATAAAGCATTTATAACTAATCAAAATAAGGTAAATAGGGAATATATCTCAAATTAAAAGCTACAACAAGATTAGATAATATGTATAAATAAGGTTATAAAGTAATTGTTAAGACTAAAAGAACATCCTAACATGATTATATATTAAATAAGTATGAAGTAACATTGAACTGTAATACATATAAGTAGGCCAAGTTAACATATTCAATCAAGACTAACATCCTAATATACATATAAATACAAGTAAGGGCTGTATAAATGCTGAAATAGAAATAAAAATATACAGAAACATAAGTAAATAAGTAAAATTGTCATATCAGAAGTTTGACTAATAAAGCCATTATGACTATAATTGAAACTATAATATGTCATGCAAGTCATTTAGCTACTCAAAGCTAAAGCAAAAATTTAATTAAATTGAAGAGGAAGAAATACATATGTAAGTTAATTTTAGTTATTTTACTTTACTTCTATGAACACGTCCAAAAGTAGCTTAGGAGTCAAGCATGTCTGCAAGACTGAAGTGAGTTCTCGAACTAAACACAAGTCTCCCCAATAAGTATGTGTCAAGTATCCTTATTTCTGCTTACTGCCTGCCTAGTGGTCGTAATGTGTATACACAATCATTCATTATGATGTGAACCCGATGCAAATGTTATCCTTATTACTGAGTTTTCATCTTCATTCATTGAATAATCTTATGTGATATGTTCAAGGTAAATAAAAGCTCAAAATAAGGTATGCAAAGCATCAAAATTAAGGAATAAGTAAGACTTTACTAAGAACTGATGTGATATTCATTATTATCTAATTTGTTCATTTTAACTTTTCTGAGAGATTATAAATTCAGTATCTCCAATATCCTACTATTGAGTAAAACCTCATATTCATAACCTTAATAAGTTTTAATTCAAAATCAGACAATATCGTCTATTGAAATTAGATAATTAATCATGCTACCTAATTATTATATTTCCATAATCAATCTTGATTAGATAATCAAAATTTATGGTGTGATGACCCCAATATTGAGTAGTAACTAAACTCAACATTTATATGTCACCACAATAACTAATACTGGATTAGAAGGAAACTAACCCAAATCATTAAATGCTGTGTTTGGTTAAGAATTTAGAAGAGGGTCTTAAGTTAAGATGGGAAAATATTTAATGAATAATCCATGATGTACATATGATGCATATGAATTTAAAATGTATGTGATTAAAGAGATTACATTTACAAGTACGAAGATGCTAATGATGTGCACTTACATTATGAGTATAAAATATGAGATGTATGTACAATTCAATTCATTTATAAAATCTTTCCTAAATAATTATACATTAGGATGAATTCAATATAAATGAACATTAAATATTTACATTCATCACATTTCAGGATATGTAAGATCTATACATCCTATTTAAGATTATAAGGGAGAAAAGTATATGAAGCAATTTTCGATCCTAGGATTCACACATCCTATATCATTTACATTCATCATATTCATGGATAGTTAAGATCTAAGCATATAATTCATAATTATATGTGAGAAAATTATATGAAGTAATTTTCTATCCTATGATACACACATCCTAAATAAAATATAATTTAAAAATGAGAAATTAATATCTAAATTCCAATTAAGTATGCAACTATATTTTTATTAAGTATCCATTCATATATCCATTCATCCCAAACCAAACATTTAAGTAAGAGATTTAAATTCCAACACAAGCATAGTAAATACAAAACAAATGACTTTAGTTATTACAAGCCAAAAATAAATAGTAGAAAGTAAAGAAAATAAGTCTCTCTCTCTCACATCTAATACAATGCAAGTAATTTAATTATTTAGGCAGAAGCAATTTTATTTCTTTAAGCGATTGGTCCAGCTTGACTAGTCTCCAAGTGCACCTAATCTATCATATTTTGGCATTTAAATGTGATAGGCCAAAGCCAATAAAAAGAAAATATGATTAGACTAAATAGTCTAAGCATAATTTAAGATTAGGCTAAACATTTTATTATTCAATTTAGATATCATAACTAGTTACAATATAAGCATGAGCAAGGGTGCAAAAATGAAAGCATACAATATGGAACAGAAAGCAATGGAAGGTAAGGAAAACTAAGGAAAAGTAAAGTGAATAAGAATACTCACATAATAGATATTTTAGCCTGCAAGTAAAATAAGGGTAAAAGTATCCTAGATATGCTAGAAAAGTACTGAAGTGCATATGAAAGTAAATAAAATAAAGCATGTATAGGTTCAATAAACTTATGCTAAGTAAGAAAAAGAAGATAGTGAAGTATTTAATTGTAATTATAACAATATTCACTACAATCTAAATGAACTGTAAATAAATAAAGTACAGTACTAAAAATATATAGTACAAATATAACAACCCTAAGTTGTTACCCTAGCTAGACTTGGATTAATTAAGCTAAACTAAAGCTTAATTTTGATTCAATTAGATTCAATGGGTCATTTAAATCTAACCCTAGAAGTTTGGAATCAATCGGGGCGAAATTGGAAAATCTGGTATTTTTGGCTATTTTTAAGCCCTGAAAAAGGCCTAAAATAATTTGATCTCCAAACCAAAATCTAATTTCATTTTTGAATTTCTCAAACCCAAATTAGCTAAGGGTGAATTTTTGGGAATTTTTGGGGCTCATTTAGTCTTAAATTGGATTTGAATTAATTAAGAATGATTATATATTATTTAAATGAATTTATTTAATTTAATTTAATTTAATTAATTATTTTTAATTATGTAGGATTTGCTGTCAGAATCGCGATAGATCAGCTGCGGGGTCCCGATAGCGGGGCACCTTACCTGTCGAATGGATGATCTGGCACGTATCTCAACACGTTTAATCCAACAGCTCGCATACCGCGCACCGTGATCTAATCCTATCCGCCCGATCGGCATCTCAAATCTGACGTTCGAGATTTAATCCACGGTTCGGTTAAGTAGAAGCCGCATCAGGCTGTCTATCCCCAACGGTCGCTCCATCAGACGGCGGAGACGAACCCGAGCACTGTGGATCGTCTCCCTCGCCTCGCCTGTTTGCGTCTGGTCCCCCCCCCGATAGCCAGGATCCTCTTTGTCATGTGGCAGTACGGGAAAATCACCAAATTTCCTCTCCTGCCCTCGGCGTGTTCGTCTGGCCGGCTGCCTTCTCCCCAAATTGCCCATAGCCGTTGGCCCGAGCCATTCCCTTTAGCCTGAGCCTCTCACCATTGCCCGAGCTCTGGAAACCACCCCCGTAACCCCCTTGGCGTATAAATACCCCCAGTGATTCACAGTGAGTCCCTTTGCTCATTGTGAACCCTCAATTTCTCCAGCTGAAGCTTCTGGAGCTCCCGTCTTCCTCGGTAAATTCCGGCATTTCCAGAGCTTAGAACTGCTGATAGAGGGTCCGTCTGGTGTTCAGACCCCCTGTGAAGCTTCGTCTGCTGTCCAGGAAGCTTCAGCGCACCTCAATTCCCCTCGGCTAAGCCTGCAGCCTGACTTCAGGTACAGCCTTCCCCCATTGAAATTTCTTCAGCTCCTTTCCATTCTATCTTCTGGATTGAGCCCTGGATGTCGTCTAGAGCACCTTAGCCAACTAAGAAACTCGTGATGATTGTCGCCTGGGGCTAGGCTAGCTCGAGTCGATCGTATCGATTGATTGAGCTAGCAGTCGAGCTAATGGCTGAGTCTGAGTAAGGACCCAGCGATTGGCTGCACCTCAGGTTAAGATAGGTTTGGGGTTCGACACGTCTCGACTCCGTGAACGTGTAGGGATCGAATCCTGGTCGAATCGAGGCCTCTGTGAGGAGAATTGCCCACTCACAGTCGGCCTGAGATGCCTGTATCGAAGGCGTCTTGGTCGAGTAGCACCCCGTCGATCCAGAGGGACCCAGATGGAGGTTCTTGGTCCAATCGACGCGTCTTGACTCAGGGAACGTGTAGGGATCAAGCCGAGCCGCCGTCGTTGTCTGTGCGCTGAGAATTTCAGCGCTGAAGTTCGGCTGGGTCCGGACCCGTCGAGAGGAAGAAGATGAAGTCGCGGGTTCTGGGCCGGGCCGACCCGTGACCCGCGCGGTTCTGATTTTGGGCCACGCCTAATTAATAATTATTGGATAACATTTCGAATGATTGTGAATTAAATTAATTACCCTATAGTTTTAATTAAAATAAACATTCAGATTAAATTAATTGAATAATTTTAATTATACGAATCCAAATGGTATGATCCAATATACCATTTGAATCAAAAAAATTCAAGGAGTCTAAATATAAAATAAAATCTCAAATCTAATGGTTGGATTAAAATTTATTTGCCAAACTCCTTGCTGTCATTAATTAAATCATATAAAATTATTTAAGTATCCAATTTATGAGATTAAGGGCTCTAATTGCTCCTTGTACCCTAAGGAACAATATCATACCCTTAAATTTAATTTTAGATAATTATTTTCTTAATCACTCCTTAATCACTTTAAATAAGGATTACTAAAATTAACCCTAATTAAGCCTCTGATTTGGATGGGGTTGTTCCTAATGTCATATTAAGTCTATATTAACCTAAGTATAAGGTTGGATTGCCTTAAGAATGCCTATGTTCACTAATCACCCTAATTAGCTTAAATAAGTGATTAGTGCTAATTAAGATTAATTGATTATTGACCTTAAGGCCGAATCGAATGCTAACAAGAAGGTAATACTTTAGCTAGCATGCTGAACTCATGGGCTTCATTGATTATTGACCTTAAGGCCAACAAGGACTATGCCCTAAATCTAGCATAATGCCGCTTACCGAAGGGACCAAATCGAACTCAAGTTCGATTCGACTCATCTACTCGCAGAAGATCGAGTAGCTAAGGATTTGAACGAGCTAATTGCATAATTGAAAATAGGAGTAATTCAAAGAATGGTACCTGGAGGAAAAATGATGGCCGAAACCTATGGTTTCTTTGCAGGAAAAACTCGATACGCTCCTCCCTTCTCCCTCAAACAGCTTCAGAAGGCGATAGAGTCAAATGGAGGGTAATGACGAACGAAGGAATGGTTATGGGCTAAAAATGGGATAGCTGGAGGTTCGTACCACCACTCCCGACAACAGGGTACTCCCTCTAGTGGAAAGGAAGAGAAGATGCACAGTACATCAATCCAGCTGTCGGTTCAATTGCGCGATCTGACGGTCTAATTTAATCAACGCGATCCAGCCTTACATCCGGAGTTAGAAACGATCCAACGGACCAGATAGCACATGGGATCCACGTGGTCTAATAGTAGCCATATGATTAATTTAATTAAATTTATTATATATATTAATTTAAATACTTTAATTAATTTTAATTAATTATACACAAAATTTTACTCAAAATAAAATAACCAAACGCACTCCAAAAAATCCCAAAAATTTATCCTTACCTAATTGAGGGATGAGGAACTCAAAAATGCAATCGGATCTTTCGATTAGAGGTCAATTTAATTATCTTAATTTTTTGAGTATTTAAATATTATTAAAATATTTGGCGAAAATTTGACGACTTCCAAATATTTCCAAAATACCGCCCCTAGCTAATTTGACTGTGGTGAGTCCAATGATGAACTCTATTTTCAATTTTGAGGTATAAATAAATTAGACATTCTCAGAATTATCAAAAAACTAGAAAATGTTGGAAATTATCAAACAATCTCCAAATCACACAAAAATTGAAATGGAGGCTCCTAATACTATTATAAGACTAATAGAAAAAAATTAGAGTCAATTAGGTTACTAATTGATGGATAACAACACTAGAGTTGTTACATAGGGATTATAGCTAAATTCTAAATATGGGGTTCAACCACTAAACCTAAGGTGATAATTTCTAAGGAATTAAGGGTTTAACACAATTCTCTCATTTTAAGGATTAAGGAGATCTTATTAAATAAACTCAAATTCATTAGTATACAATCTTCTAATTATAAAAGAAAGGTTTATTTAATTAATAAATTGACCTATACCTTGGTATTTGGTTGTTCATTATATGTGCATATGGCCTCCCTATACCACCTCAAGATATTTGGTTGTTCATTATATGTGCATATTAATGTATGATCCAAGAGCAAGCTTATGCAAAGGCCATCAAGTGTATATTTATTGGATATGGCATGATGAGTTTTGTAACAACCCTAGTTGTTATCCTAACTAAATTTAGATTAATTAAGCTAAGTCAAGTTCTAATTTTGATTTCATTAGATTCAATCGGTCATTTAAACCTAACCCTAGAAGTTTGAAATTAATCGGGGCTCAATTGAGAATTTTGGTATTTTTTCCTATTTTTAGATTCTAAAAAATACCTAAATTAATTTGATCTCTAAATTAAAATCTGAGTTCATTTTTGAATTCTTCATCATCAATTAGCTAAGGGTAAAATTTTGAGAATTTTTGGAACTCATTTAGTCCTAAATTGAATTTAAAATTATTTAAGATTTTTAATTAATTAAATTAAATGATTTATATTAATTTAATTATATATACATTATTTTTAAATCAGTCAGATTTGTTGTCGAGACCGCGACAGATCTACTGCGGGGTCCCGACAGTGGAGCAGCATCCCTATCATATGGATGCCTTCGCACGCATCCTAACACAATTAATCCTACAGCTCGCTTTATCCGTGTCATGATCTAATCCTACCCGCTCAATTAGCATCTCTCATCAAACGATCGGGATCTCACCTGCGGTTCTGTTATCTGGGAACTGCTCAGACCGACTATCTTCAACGGCTTCGCAGATCAGAGCCCTGTTCACCATCATCTTCCTCCCGATCCTCCACCCGTGCTGGTCCCTCGACAGCCAGATCCTAGCCTAGTGGTAGTATGGGAAAATATCCCATTCTTCCTCCTTTACCCTCCGGTGCAATGGTTTGTCGGCAGCGCTCTTCCCACTCTTCCCTCAAATGGTTAATCCCATCCTCTCCCTCGGGCTGAACCATGCCATGGTTCCCAAGCCTCGGCACCCACCCGTGAACTCTCCCTCGACCTATAAATATCTCCTGAGAATCACAGTGAGCCCCTTTGCTCACTATGATCCCCTAAATTCCCAGTTGTTTTTCCCCTGAAGTTATCAGCGATCTCAACTGAACTTGCAGCTTTGAACCACTGTTAGTGGGTTAGGTTTGAGTTCAAACCCCCAGACGTCCAAGAGGAGATCAGGTGTCCTAGTGTTCCCTGTTGTGCTTGACTCGTCGCCCCTCCTTCTTAGTTCAGGTATTGCTGTTACCTTGCTTCGTTGTCGAGCTGAACTCAGCTTAGCTCTTCATTAATTAACCCCTATATGCAGTGATATGATCATACCCCAGTGTCCCGCCTGTCAGCTAAGGTAATGGGGAGGACTGGCAGTGGACCAGATGGCGTGACTGTCATCTGAAAGTGCACTAGCAATCGACCCTTCAGCCAAAGAATTGAGGTGATTCCTCAAAAGCATTGGGTCCCCAATTAAAATTCCAATCCCTTCAAGAGTGATCGTAGACTCGTAGTGATCATTGGGTTCAATTTGAACGATCGATTCAACTGGAATCGATCAACCTAGTACGAGCTCACATCTGTAAAATGTTGCGAGTAGCACCCTAGTGATCCACCCACTCTCAGGGCTAGACAAGCTGTCCACTCACTTCTCCTTGGGTCCCTGAACGTGCAAGCCTAGCTCCTAGCACGTGGCATTGGCTCTATGAAGAGAATTCACTCCTCACTGGTTTGCCTGGGAAGTCTTCTCAGTTGAGTAGCACCCCGACGATCCGACGCATCCCAGATGGGGTTCTTGGTCTAATCGACGCGTCTAGTGCCACTGATGGTGAATCCATCGAGATCCAGGCACGACGTGGCCTATGAGCGAAGAATTTGGCGACGTAAGCTAAACCTAGGGATCCTAATGTCGGGGAAATACCTGCGAATACTACACATAGTAGCGGGTCGGATCAGGCCCCGACTTGCGCAGTTTTGATTTCAGGACACCAATTAATTCCAGATTTATGGAATTATATTCCTTTAATTAAATGATAGATTTATAAATATAATTAATTTCCCTATAATTTCAACTTAAATAAACATTCAAAATAAATTTATTAAATAACTTTGGCTATACTTATCCAAATGGTATGATCCAATATAGTATTTTAATCAAAATAATGCAAGGAATAGTAATATAAAATAAAATTCAAGATTAAATGGTTAGATTTTATTTAATTGCCTAATATTTCTCTATTTTTATTTAAATCATAATTCATTCATTTAGTGTCCAAAAATCTTAATTAAAGTCTCTGATTGCTTATGAGACTATAGAGAGCCTATTTAGACCATTAAAAATAATTTAAGATCACTAAATTTGCTAATCACCTCCTAATCACCCTAAACCTTGATTAGTGAAATTAAACCATAATTAACCCTCTGATTTTGGTAAACCAAGTTTCTAATGCCTTCTTAAGAATTTTAAAACTCTCCTATGTGCTTGGATTACCCTAATGTGACCTAATTTCCTTAATTACCTTAAGAGGTGATTAGTGCTAATTAGGCTAATTATGCCATCAAAGTTTAAGTTAAGTGTTTTATCCACATCATTAACTAATATTAAGTTCATTAAAACGTATATGAATCAATTAAAATGTTTAAATCTTATATTTCAAATATTTTCCTTAAGAGGAGTATTTTGGTCATTTTTACCAAAAATATATTTAAGAACCCTTAAACCTTGGAATTTAAGTAAAATGTTTCTAAGTAATACATTAATACCCTTATGAAATCTTATGTTTATTAAAAATTGAGTAAATGAAGAAATCTTAAGAAGTTATTATTAAGATCTTAAGGCTTTAAGTGTAATCTAGACTTTCCTTAAGGGATCAACCAAATTACATTTAGTACTAAATACCTAGTTTAATTGCTCTAGTAAGATCATTCATAAGCTATAAATCTAAATGAAATATTCTTGTAAAATTTGAAGTCTAGTTTTTAACTTAGATTTAAAGTGAACAAACCTTAGACCTTAGATATTAGATCATCTGATTAAATTGAATTACCTCCTTTGGAATTCCCTACTTTATTTATTATTTAATCCTTTTGAAATCTCCTTGAGGGTGTAAGATTGATTCAATTTATGGAATAATATAATTATTATAAAAGATTGAATATAGATCTTAGATTATTACTTCTTAATTGATTAATTTATCTTATAATATTAGAATAACCTTTCATTCAGGTCTTAGCTTCTAAATCCTTCTTATAGATTTTTTATCTTTAGATTATGCTTGAGTGAGAACCCTAGATCCTTATTAGTATATTACCTTAGATTCAGGATTTGAACCCCAACTGTGGAGTTTAAGTCCAGAACCCTTAAATCTTGATTTACTTAATCAAGATTTGGATTAAGTGAGAAAAATAATAAGAATTAGGTCGTTAACCTATTTACTTGAAACCCTTGTAGTTGCCACTTGATTATGAATTAGAACTTGTTAAGTTCTAATGTTAACATTAAGGTCATGAATCTAAAATCATACTTGATAGCTAGATATTGGAGATCTTAAACTTATATTTTCTCAGAATAGTTAGATTTGGATAAATTAGACAATAACAGATTTCACATAAGTCTAGTTGAGTCTCTTGCTTACTTTGAGTTTAATTGCCATGCACACCTTGGATATTAAGCCTTCTTTCTTTGGCATAATAGGTAAACTCATGATATGGATAATACATCCTAAGTTAGTATTTGAAAAACATAACACTCATCTAGTTCTTTCAGTGCATTCAGTTCAGTAGGGTATGTCCTAGCTTAGTCTGCCTCCCCAATTTTAGTTTTATTATAGAAAAGACTCGGACTTAGCCCAGTGCTTGGCTAGGATGAATACATGTCTTATTCTATAAGTTCAACTCGGACCTAGCTCTGCTAATGCCTAGGATGGACACATGTTGAACTTTCTGTTCAAATGCCCTGTATGGCCTATTTTTTGTATTGGCAGTACTATGTTGTAGGCATACTTTTACTTCAGTTTAGTTCCAGTGCTTTGTTTTACTTTGCCACATGTTTCAGTAGTCTTACTCTCAGTATTTTTAGTTACTTTGCCACATGCTTCAGTGGCTTTTCTTTTAGCTCATTTCTCTACTTAGCTTGCTTTGCCATATGTTTCAGTGGCCTTATATTTATCAAATTTGCATACTTATATATATGTTCCTATTGAGAAATAATAAAATTGTTAGCATATTTAGGATGCTAGTTTTTGTATATTTATTTCAGCATGTTTCAGTATAGTTTACATTTGATGAAATCAACATGTAATCATGTGAGCCCCCCATACTGACAACAAGGAAGTACGGTGCTCCAACTGTGGCAAATCCCCAACTTAAGTAAAGTTAGGTAAACCTAACCTGCCTTAAGTCAAGGACTCATCACCAAGTACTATAACATCATCAATATACAAATATCAAAGTGGTGGAAGCAATGAATAATAGAGTAACATCCATAAGCATACATTGTAGGAAAATAGAATGCAATATAGTAACTCATCACAATGTAGAAATGAAATACATCCAGAATTAATTATTACAAACTGAAGTTTAAAGAGAATGAAAAATATCTCTCAATCTCACTGAAATAAAAATGCAATATCTATCTAAACAGCAGCAGCACGATCCTCCTCCTGAACCTACTCCTCTTCTGCGACACTACCCACGAACATGTCTGAATCTGACATTTGTCGGTATCACAAATGCCAGGGCCCCAGCTAACAAAATAAAAATGTTACAGTTAGACAATTGTCTAAGTTTATTTTAGGCTATTTTAATGAACTAAATATTTTAAAGATATCATATTTTAATTTGACTAAACATGTAAGCAGTAAAGGGTGCAACAAGCTATGAAAGAAACGGGTAACTATAAACTATCCATTTATAGCCAGCAACTAGTATGGAGAACATACAATGCAAAATAAATAAGGTGAGGCTAAAGCTAAAAGAAACAGAAACTACAATATAATTATGAACCTAACATGCTTTTATGATCATGTTAACACATGCTGAGTATATAAAAGAAACACAAGTACTAAAAACGTGCAATTCTAGCATCCTAAACATGCCAATATATATAAATAAACCATACGAGTATACATACAACATGCTAGTTAAGAAAAAGAAAAGAAAAAGGGCCACTGAGACATGTGGCGAAAGCCAAGTAATCTATGAAAGGTAAAGCCACTAAGACATGTGGCAAAGCGAGCAATTACTAAAAATAAGGCCACTGAAGCATGTGGTAAAGCAAAATAGAAAACAATACTGAACAATCTAGCTAAAGTAACAGTAAGCCTAAGACATAGTACTGCCATACCAGCCAATGGGCCATCCAGGGCCTCCAATATCAGTCAATTAATCCCCAGCCTAGCCTTCCAAATATGCTATGTAACAACCCTAAGTTGTTACCCTAGCTAGACCTAGATTAATTAAGCTAAACCAAGGATTAATTTTAATTCCATTGGATTCAATGGGTCATTTAAACCTAACCCTAGAAGTTTGGAATCAATCGGGGCTAAATTGGAAAATATTAAATTTTTGGCTATTTTTAAGCTCTGAAAAATACATAAAATAATTTGATCTTCAAACCAAAATTTGATTTCATTTTTGAATTCCTTACACCTAAATTAGCTAAGGGTGAATTTTTGGAAATTTTTGGGGCTCATTTGGTCCTAAATTGAATTTGAATTAATTAAGAATAATTATATATTATTTAAATGGATTAATTTAATTTAATTTAATTTAATTAATTATTTTAATTAAGTAGGATTTGCTATCGGGACCGCGACAGATCCGTTGCGGGGTCCCAACAGCGGGGCACCTTACCCGTCGAATGGATGATCTGGCACGCATCTTAGCGCATTTAATCCAACGGCTCGCATACCGCGCGTCGTGATTTAATCCCATCCACCTGATCGACATCTCAGATTCAAGGCTCAGGATTTAATCCGTGGTTCGGTTAAGTAGAAGCCGCATCAGGCCTCTATCCACAACGGTCGCTCCATCAGACGGTGGAGACGACCCCGGGCACTGTGGATCGTCTCCCTGGCCTCGCCCGTCTGCATCTGGTCCCCCCCCGACAGCCAGGATCCTCCCTGTCATGTGGTTGTACGGGAAAATCACCGAATTTCCTCTCCTACCATCGGCGCGTTCATCTGGCTGGCTGCCTTCTCCCCAAATTGCCCATAGTCGTTGGCCCGAGCCATTCCCTTCGGCCCGAGCCTCTCGCCATTGCTCGAGCTTTGGAAACCACCCCCGTAGCCCCCTTGGCCTATAAATACCCCCGGTGATTCACAGTGAGTCCCTTTGCTCACAGTGAACCCTCAATTTCCCTATCTGAAGCCTCTGGAGCTCCCGTCTTCCTCGACGAATTCCGACATTTCCAGAGCTTAGAATCGCTGATAGAGGGCCCGTCTGGTGTTCAGACCCCCTGTTAAGCTTCGTCTGCTATCCAGGAAGCTTCAGCACACCTCAATTCCCCTCAGCTAAGCCTGCAACCTGACTTCAGGTACAACCTTCCCCCATTGAAATTTCTTCAGCTCCTTTCCATTCTGTCTTCTGGATTGAGCCCTGGATGTCGTCTAGGTTACCTTAGCCATCTAGAAACCCAATGTGACTGTCACCTGGGGCTAAGTTAGCTAGAGTCGATCGTATCGATTGACTGTGCTAGCAGTCGAGCCAATGGCTGAGTCCGAGTAAGGACCCAGCGATTGGCTGCGCCTCAGGTTAAGATAGGTTGGGGGTTCGACGCGTCTAGTCCCCCTGAACGTGTAAGGATCGAACCCCGGTCAAATCGAAGCCTCTGTGAGGAGAATTTCCCCCTCACAGTCGGCCTGAGACGCCCGTATCGAAGGCGTCTTGGTCGAGTAGCACCCCGTCGATCTAGAGGGATCCAGATGGGGGTTCTTGGTCCAATCGATGCGCCTTGACTTAGGGAACGTGTAGGGATCAAGCCGAGCCACCATCGTCGTTTATGCGCCGAGAATTTCAGCACCGAAGTTCAGCGGGCTCGGGACCCGTCGAGAGGAAGAAGATGAAGTCGTGGGTCCTGGGCCGGGCCGACCCCCGACCCGCGCCTTTTGATTTTGGGCCGCGGCTTATTAAATAATTATTGGATGATATTTTCTATGGTTATGAATGAAATTAATTAAAGCCTATGATTCCAATTTAAATAAAAATACATATTAAATTAATTAAATAACATTAGTTATACAAATCCAAATGGTATGATCCAATATATCATTTGAATCAGAAAATTTCAAGGAATCTGAATATAAAATAAAATTTTAGATCCAATGGTTGGACTAAAATATATTTGCCAAACTCTTTGCTGTCATTAATTAAATCATATAAAATTATTTAAGTCTCCAATTTATGAGATTAAGGGCTCTGATTAGAAATGTTCCTTAAAGCTTGGAAATTTCAGTAAACTATCCTAAGGTAGATTAGAAATGTTCTCTGAACTCTTGGACTAATAGTAATGTTAATGTGGTCATTAGTTTAAAAAGTCTCCACTTAATCCCTAATTAAGACACTTAGATCTTAAGTGATCTTATTAGAGTCATTTGGAATTAATCCTTGAATCTAATAATTGAGATGATTAAATAGTACCTTAATAAGTTCAGTGAAGTTAACCTAAGAGCTAAAACTTAAAAGAAATATAATTGGTAAAGTCTAAGTTAAAATCTAGCTTAAGGTCTAAAGTGATCAAACTTCAGACCCTTAGATCGTAAGTAACCCTAAAAAAGATCCATATGAGTTTGATGTTTAATCTAATACTTAAAATAGTCAATTTCAACCTTAATAAGCTCCATATAGTTTAACTATGAACTTAGATTCTAAAAGAATCACAAATGGAAGCTCTTGAGATAAAACCCTAATTTAGAGATCTAAAGTCATCAAACTTCAGATCTTTAGATCTTAGATCTTAGATCTTAGACTTAGATCTTCAATTTGAAATTAAACCATCTCCAATTAAAATTCTTTAATGATTGATTATTTAATCTTTTGAAATCTTCCATGTGGGTATATGATGATTCAACTAATAAGATAATGAAATTATCTTAAAGATTGAATATAGATCTTAGATTCTCAAGTTCTTAATTGATTATTTTATCTTGTAATCAGTAGAATAGCCTTTCACTAAGTTCTTAGTTCCTGAATCTTTCAGCTTATAGGATCCTTTACCTTTAATTTGGGCAATTAATGTGAACCCTAGATTCTAGTTAGGCTATTACCTTAGATTTGAGATTTGAACTCAACTTAGGGTTTAAGTTCTAAATCATTAAATCTTGATTTACTTAATCAAGATTTGGGTAAGAGAGTAAAATATAAATAAATTAGGTCGTTGATTTACTTACTTAAACTATATAGTCGTCACATGATTTTGGATTAGAACTTGTTAAGTCCTAATATTAATTTTAAGGACGTAAATCTGAGATTCTACTCGATAGCTGGATATTGGAGATCCTAAACTTGTACCTTCTTAGAGTAGTTAGATTGGGTAATTAGATAACATCATATGTCATATAGCCTAGATTGAGTTTTTTGCTTACTTTGACTAGATTGCTTGGCATCCCTTGGTTATTGAGCCTTATTCCTTGAGCATAATAGGAAAACTTAGGATATGGAGGATACATCTTAAGTTAGTATTTGAATTGCATATCATTTAGTTTTACCTTGATTACAGTTGGTAGAATATGTCCTATCTTAGTCTGCCTCTTAAGTAGTAGTATTGTATAGACTGGACCCAGACCTAGCATATTTGGATGGCTAGGCTGGGGATTGATTGATTGATATTGGAGGCCCTGTATGGCCTATTGGCAGGTATGGCAGTACTATGTCTTAGGCTTATTGCTACTTTATCTGGATTGTATTTTTTTCTGATTTACTTTGCCACATGCTTCAGTGGCCTTATTTCCCATAATTGCTCGCTTTGCCACATGTCTCAGTGGCTTCATATTTCATAGATTGCTTGCTTTTGCCACATGTCTCAGTGGCCTTTATGTTCTTTTCCTATTCTTAACTAGCATGTTGTATGTATACTCATATTGCTTACTTATATATATTGGCATGTTTAGGATGCTAGAATTGCACATTTTCAGTACTTATATTTCTTTTATATACTCTGCATATGTTAACATGATCATAAGCATGTTAGGTTTAGAATTGCATTGTAATTGCTGTCTTTTAGCTTTTTTCCTCGCCATGTTTATTTTTGCATTGTATGATGGCTATAAATGGATAGTTTATAGTTACCCATTTCTTTCACAGCTTGTTGCACCTTTACTGCTTGCATGTGTAGTTAAGTTAAAATGTGCTATCTTTAAATATTCAGTTCATTAAAATAGCCTAAAATGTACTTAGACAATTGTCTAACTGTAACCTTTTTATTTTGTTGGCTGGGGCCCTGGCATTTGTGATACCGACAAATGTCAGATTCAGACGTGTTTGTGGGCAGTGTCGCGGAGGAGGAGCAGGTTTAGGAGGAGGACTGTGCTGTTGCTGTTTAGTTAGATATTGCCTTTTTATTTCAATGAGATTGAGAGACATTTTTCATTCTCTTTAAAGTTCAGTTTGTAATAATTAATTCTGGATGTATTTTATTTTTGTATTGTGATGAGTTACTCTATTGCATTTTCTTTTCTACTATGTATGCTTATGGATATTACTCTATTATTTATTGCTTCCGCCACTTTGATATCTAAATATTGATGAATGTTATAACACTTGGTCACAAGTCCTTGGCTTAAGGCAGGTTGGGTTTACCTAATTTTACTTAAGTTGGGGATTTGCCACAGATGGAGCACCGTACTTCCTTGTTGTCAGTACGGGGGCCCCACATGCTAGGTCTGAGTCCAGTCTATACAATACTACTACTGAAGAGGCAGACTAAGCTAGGACATATTCTACCAATTGCAAATAATGCAAAACTGAATACTATGAAATTCAAATACTAACTTAGTATGTATCATCCATATCCTAAGTCCTCCTATTATGCTCAAGAGTAAAGCTCAATATCCAAGGTATATAAAGCAATCTAGTCAAAGTAAGCAAGAGACTCAATCTAGACTTATGTGATATCTGATGTTTGTAACAACCCTAAGTTATTACCATGAAAAATATAGACTTCTTAATCAATTTTTAGCATAATTGCCTTTAGAACATCAATTTAAGCCTATCTAAAAGATTTGAAGTCCGTTGGACTTCTCTAAGTCAAATTTGCAATTTGATCAATCTAGATGTCTTAATCTAGACCCAAAATATTTTGATCTCAAAATTAAAATCTGATTGTATTTTTGAATTCATCACCCCCAAATTAGCTAAGGGTGAAACTTTGGTGCAATTTAGAATTCATTTGGACCATAATTCAATTTAAATTAAAATGGTTCAATTGCATAAAAGGGTTCCAAACAATTTAATTTTTCAAATATACCCATTTAACTAAATTAATGTGCGGACCGCGGGCGATCCGCTGCGAAGCCCGGGGCACGCGACAGCGGGATCCCGCGCATATGACCGTTCCACCTTTTCAATCTACGGTCATGATTCAATTCCGCGGAACCGCCGATCCGTCGCTAGATCTGTCCCGTGGATCCTATGTCGATGATCGCTCCCGTGATCGGCCGTTAGGATTCGAGAGATCCAGTCGTAGCACATTCTGATGGATCGATCAGACGGCATCCAGGGCACCCAGCACTGTGGATCATTGTCTTCCTCCCGATCGCGCACCCGATAGGGAGAATCCCCGTACTGCCAGCTACCCAACTTGTCCCCCACTCCCCGTGCCACCTCAGCAAGCCGTTGGGATCCTTCCCGTTATGGCAGGGAGCTCCTAGTCGGGCCTAGCGACCAGGCCAAGCTCAAATTGGAAACTTAAGAGCTTGGTAAAGGCCCGACCTCTCGGGCCTCCCCAGCCCGAGCCAGTGGCTCCAGAAGCTTCCCTAAGCTCAGCCAAGGCTATAAATAGCCCCAGCTTCACTTCAATTGACCATTTGCTGATCAATTGAAGCCTCTGCAATTAGCCGCCATTGTCGATTGCCGAAGCTCCTTCCAGGCACTCCCGTGCTTCTGAACCGCTGATAGTAGGCTCTCCTGGAGTTCAGGAACTTTTGCAGCATTTAGAACCACAGCTAGAGCCAGCCGATCCCCCAGTAAAGCATTCCGAGCTGATTCATCAAACCAGGTACTCCAGTTGTAGGTTCTGAGCTAATTAGGCTCAAACCTTAGTCCATTTAATGCGCCTTTATACATATTGTCGATACAAACCCAACCATATCATAATTAGGGTCTAGGTTAGCCCCGATCGATCGAATCGATCGATCCGATTAGTTTCTTTCCAGATCGTCTCGGTCGAGTAAGGACCTAGCAATCCAGACCATCCCAGACCCCCAGACCAGAGGGCTTCGATCCACCTCACCTCCCTGATGGTGTAGGGATCGAGCCCGGGGTCTGGCATGGCCTCTGTGGGGAGATCTATCTCCCCACAGTAGCTCCAATGGAGGAGTCTCGGGTGAGTAAGGTCTGACTGATCCAGACCATCTTAGAAGGGGCTTCGTGTCCCAATCGACGCGTCTGACCACGGTGATCATGTATCGATCGAATTCTAGCCGAACCGTGGGCTGGATGCGCCGGAATTTTTCGATTAGGGTTTCCCTAATCGGTCCCCTCCTTCGGGACGACAGAGCGGGGACGACGGCACTGTGCGGACCGGGTCGACCCACGACCCGCGCGGTGCGACAGTGCTGGGTCTCCCGGGCCCCAGTCGACCCGCGCATTTTGAATTATGGCCGAGCCGTTTTAATTAAATTGGAATTTTGGAATTATTTTCCTTAAGGAAAATAATTCAATTATTCAAATCATAGAATTTTGATTAAATAAAAATACAAAATGTATTATTTAAATAACTTTTAATCCACTAGTTCAAATCCTATGAATTTATATATAAAAATGATCAGAAAAATCTCAGGAATCTAAATATCCAAAAAAATCATGCATCTAATGGTTAGATCTTTAATTATTGCCTAATTATAGTGGATCTTAATTAGGACAGATTAGTAAATTTACTTATCCAAATTGCATGTTTAGGGTGCCATTAGTTCACTAATATTAATCAGAATGCATGTGCTAAGTAGAATATTTTTCTTAATTTTGTAATTTTAGTTATGCCCTAATTTTGTTAAAACATGATTAGTAGATATTAGGGTTTATACTTATTGGATCATAGCAAATTTAGGTTTTGATTACTTGTATGATTAATTAGAATTTGCATGCCAAATATCTTGTAATTTAAATGGTTGGATTTATACTTATGTGCTAATCTTTTTGATTGGAATTAGGGTTTGATTAGCACTAAGTACCCTCTGTTTTATAAACTTTAATTGTTAATCTGACTTGTAACAATAAGTTAAGTGTAGTGAATTACTTTAGATAAGCTTATGGAGCATACTTGAATAAATCCAAAGATCTAAAATCTTAAATATCTTAATTTAAGAAATCATAAGATTTGGATCAAGCCATTAAGACTTGATCTAGGTCTGAGATTGCCACCAATAATACATAATTAATCCATTAATTTGACATTAATCTTAAATACATAACTTGATTTTTCTTAAGGCATGAGAAGGGATCAAACCCTAAGCTACTTAAGAAGGATCTAAACCCTTAAGAACCCTAATTTAATTGATTTGATTCAAAACTTTGGATTAAACATTTTTCCAATAATGCATTTGATTTATTATTGATTCTAAATATTTGAATTAGACAAATTAAAGTTAATAACAATTTTTAGTGATTTCACTATCTGAATCAAACCTTAAGATCCCTAATTTTCTCTTAAGCAAGAGAACTAGCATAAGAAGATTAATAAAATCCTATTGATTAATCAAGTGATCTAAGTCGTAAAAATATTCCTGATTTATATCCCATGATCTTAGATTGAGTGTGATCAGATGACTTAATCATCTGATCTAATCATTCTAAACCTAAATATGAAACAGAACCTAAGAGATTAATATCAAAATTTGATAAGAGAACCTTAAATATCTCTTCATAAGATCGTCTTGAATTATTTAAAAGACCTAAATTCATATGTCATGAGGTAGGAGGTCTTGTATGAATCCTTGAGGTAGAAGTATAGAAAATCTCATCACCTTAGAGATTGATCTATTCTCTTTGTGGTAGTAATCACTTAAGACATTAGAAGAGATATATCTCCTTGTGGTAGAATCCATATTAAGTGATCTTGGATCGCATTCACTTGATGAAACTTTGTATAGGACTTACCTATCCGTTTAGGACTTGTAGTTTTGATAAATCCTTGTTCTATTAAATAGACTTGATTGAACCTGATTATTGGGTAGTGCAGTATAGTATACCCATATTACTGGTCCCCAAAAATATTCGGGATTGGTTGAGTCACTTTATGTAAGATTTATCTTTGTTGCTATCCTGCGGGCTTAGGCAGATATAACCTCGCTTAGAGTTAATCAATCGATCCTAAGAGTGTATTAAACGGGTGCCTATTCCTTAGTTTAATTGAAAGATAAGTTGCCATCGGGCTATGCCTCCTAGCGAAGATCGCTTCAATAGGTTTGGCTCAAAGAAACTAAGTAACGGGATTCACCATCCTTAAGATGCTAAGTATGATTGTGAGTTTAGCGACTAAATTCTTAGTTTGAGATACAAAATCATCATCGGATGGTGCCTCATAATGAAGATCGCTTTGTTAGGGTGGTGTAATCAAACTAAATGTTGTGAGTCCTATCTTTGCAGCATATTTAATATGTGTATACAACCACCCCGCCTAGTGATCTTTAAGTAAATAAGCAACTTTAACTAAATATCAATCTAGAGATTGGAGTCAGAATCCTTTTAGCAAGATTCTGCACAGTGGAGACTTAGGATTCATTACTGTTTCTCACTATATTGTTCATGGATTTCTGGATTTTTTATTCATTTAACGTAGTAGCATAAGCATAAGCATAAACATGAGTTGAACTCATTCCTTCTGTTGTGACACGTGGTTATCAGTGACACAATATGAGATACGAAATGTTATATACACAGACTGGGAAATTTCAGGGTGCATCTACATCACTATGCTGGCTTCCTAACTGTTGTGCTTACATTGGATCGTACTACTCATAAACCTTCAGTGACAGTTCTGTGATATACCATGGTATGGCATATTTGCGAGCATTGTTTCAGTGGCATATAGTGCAGCTTATAGGATCTTTCTCATAATTTGACATTCCTTTCACATTGATTTATGAGCATCTGATATTTTCATTTACCTTCAGTATTTAGTTTTGATGCAGTTTTACCTTGCTTCGTCCTTACAATTTTAGTTATTTAGTGCCTTTACAGTTTTTCTGCACTTTTACTTTACGTTACTTGTATATTTGTTATGTTTAATTTAGCTTTTCATAGCTAGTTTCGATGTGTTAGACTTCTTGTCTAACACGGGGTACTTTTGGGATCCGACATTTTGCTAGATCTCGAGCAGTTTTTGGAGGCAGGTCAGAAGGACGTACCAGAGACTCAAGAGGAGAAATTGGAGCTGTAGGGGATCGAGCATCTACTTTAATTTCTAGTTCTTCCCAGCATTTTAGATAGACTCTTTATATTTATGCATTTAAATGGTTTGTAATAAACTCTGGATGTACTTGTACTTTTGTTTTCTGAGATGGATATTCACTATTGCTTGAGATGAATGTATTATGGATGTTTTGCTTTTAGCTTCCGCACTCTGTTATACTGCTATACATAGTATTGTGATGTGATCGGCGTACTGGAAATGCTGATATATTTTATAACGTACATGGTTTCTTTCTCACTCCCTTGAGCCTTATGTACGTACCAATCTAATACCTAAGATAAGTATTTCATTCTTATCTTAGATATTGACTCTCGAACCTACTCTTAGGGTTCGAGTCAGCGGCCTTCAGTATGGCTACATCTCTCTAGCTTATTCGGGAAGATGGGTTTTACTTGTATGGCCCCCCATTCCCGAGTAGTGCACCGTTCTGCTGCCGAACTATGAATTACACTTGTCTTTTGCGCACGATGATGGGACGGGGTGCTACAATGTTATCTAATTACCAAATCTAACTACCCTGAGAAGGTACAAGTTTAGGATCTCCAATATCCAACTATCGAGTAGAATCTCAGAGTTACATCCTTAAAGTTAATATTAGAACTTAACAAGTTCTAATCCAGAATCATGCGACGACTATATAGTTTAAGTAAATCAATGACCAAATTTATTAATATGTTACACTCTTACCCAAATCTTGATTAAGTAAATCAAGATCTAAGGATTTAGAACTTAGACCCTATGTTGAGTTCAAATCCCAAATCCAAGGTAATGTCCTAACTAGGATCTAGGGTTCACATTTACAACCCAAATTTAAGGTATAGAATCTTATAAGCTGAAGGATCCAGGAACTATGAACTTATTGAAAGGTTATTCTACTGATTATAAGATAAAATAATCATTTAAGAACTTGAGAATCTAAGATCTATATTCAATCTTTAAATAAATTTCATTATCTTATGGATTGAATCATCCTATACCCACATGGAAGGTTTCAAAAGATTAAACAATCAATCATTTAAAGAATTTCAATCAGAGATGGTTCAATTCAAATTGAAGATATAAGTCTAAGATCTAAGATCTAATAATTTGAGGTTTGATTACTTTAAAATTTAAACTAGAGTTTTAACTTTAAGAGTTTCCATTTGTGTTTCTTTTAGAATTTAAGTTCATAGTTAAACTATATGGAGCTTATTAAGGTTTAAATTGACAACTTTAAGTATTAGATTAAACATCAAACTCATATTGATCTTTTTAGGGCTACTTAAGATCTAAGGATCTGAGGTTTGATCACTTTAGACTTTAAGCTATATTTTAACTTAGGATGTTCCATTATTATTTCTTTTAGCATTTAAGCTTATAATTTAACTAGTTTGAACTTATCAAGTGACTTTTGAAATGATTACATTTAAGTGTTAAGCTTAAGTGACTTTTTTAAGGTCACTTAAGATCTAAGTGTCTTAATTAGGGCTAAATTGAAGATTTCATAACTTCAATGTTAATATTATTAATATCTTTAATCTAAGGGTCCAGAGAACATTTCTAATCTATCTTAAGGTGGTTTACTAAATTTCCAAGGTCTTGAGGAGCATTTAAACACATTTTGGTCAAAATGACCAAAATGTCCCTCTTAAGGCAAAAATTGGGATTTTAGGGTTTACATCCAAATTAGATCTATTCTATTTTAATATGTTTTATATTGGTTAATGAAGTGAGAAACACCCTCATTTTAGATTTTGACCACTTAATAAAGACTAATTATCTCTAATTACTTAATTAAGCCCATTAAGGTGATTAGTGAAAATAGGCATCTTTAGGGCAATCCAACCTTACCCTTAGGTTCTAATAGATCTAATATAGTATTAAGAGCTTACTTCCCCAATTTTAGAGACTTAATTAGGGTCTAAATCACTAATTCTTATTTAGGGTGATTAAGGAATGATTAAGGAAATTAAGTGTCCAAAATTAGGTTTAAGGGTCCCTAATTATTCTCTATGGTCATATAAGTGATCAGAGCCCTAAATTTCCATGTTTGGATAATTATTGAATTTAATATGATTTAATTTAAAACAGAAAAGGTTTAAGCAATTATTTTAAATCCAACCATTGGATCTAAAATTTTATTTTATATTTAGATTCCTTGTATTTTTTGATTCAAATAGTATATTGGATCATACCATTTGGATTTGTATAACTAAAGTTATTTAATTAATTTAATCTGAATGTTTATTTAAATTAGAACTATAGGGTTTAATTATTTAAATGCATAACCATTAAAAATGTCATCCAATAAATATTAATTAGCCGCGGCCCAATATTAGAACCGCGCAGGTCACGGGTAGGCCCGGCCCAGAACCCACAACTTCATCTTCTTCCTCTCGACGGGTCCCGAGTCAGCCGAGCTTCAGCGCCAAAATTATCGGTGCTCCGGCGATGACAGAAGCTCAGCTTGATCCCTACACGTTCAGGGAGTCAAGACGCGTCGATTGAACCAAGAACCCCCATCTGGATCCATTTGGATCGACGGGGCGCTACTATACCGAGATGCCTTCGATACAGGCGTCTCAGGCCGATTATGAGGGGACAATTCTCCTCACAGAGGCCTCAATTCGACCAAGGTTCGATCCCTACACGTTCAGGGAGTCGAGACGCATCGAACCCCCAACCTATCTTAACATGAGGCGCAGCCAATCGTTGGGTCCTTACTCGGACTCAGCCATTGGCTCGGCCGCTAGCTCAGTCGATCGATACAATTGACTCGAGCTAGCTTAGCCCCAGGCGACAATCATCACAGGTTTCATAGTTGGCTAAGGTGCTCTAGACGACATCCAGGGCTCAATCCAGGAGACATAATGGAAAAGAGCTGAAGAAATTTCAATGGGGGAAGGCTGTACCTCAAGTGGGGCTGCAGGCTTGGCCGAGGAAAATTGAGGTGCGCCTGAGCTTCCTGGAGGATAGACGAAGGTGCACAGGGGGTCTGAACACCATACGGGCCCTCTATCAGCGGTTCGAGCTTCTGAAATTTCTGGAATTCGCCAGGGAAGACGGGACTCCAGCAGAGCTTCAGTCAGGCGATTGGGAATTCACAGTGAGTAAAGGGACTCACTATGAAATCCTGAAGGTATTTATAGGCTTTAGGGATGGACACCAGAGCTTGGGCTGGGAAGAATGGCTCGGCCCGAGGGGTTCCCTCAATTTCCCAATTTGGGGTGGACCGAGCCTCAGGCTTGACCAGAAGTGCTAGGGAGGCTAGGGCAAGGTTGCAACGGTCTTCCTGACGTGGCACGGGAGTGGAAGACCGGCTCGAGGATGTGGCAGTACGGGGAAGATTCGGCTATCGGGCGTGAGCTGGGGAGGAAGATGATCCACATTCGCGGGGGTCACCAAGGCCGTCTGATGGATCGCCAGTTGGCACGGGATGGCTCTGATCACCCGACATCTAATGTCTGTGCGAGGAGTTGGATTAGTCGTTAGATCAGACCCGCGGATCGAACGGGCGATCGGGGATACTTAAGGCGGATGGGTTAGAGGCCGTCGGATCAAATCTCAGAACCGCGGAACGGCTGAGATTAGACGGATCCGAGCGAAGGCGCGGGCCATTGGATTAAATCTACAGAATGGATGGCCCGGATGGCGCCCGCGGTTTGGAAACCAGCCGACCGTTGGAAAGGTTATATTTGTAGTTATGAATTATATAAAACTCTAATTTGCAATTAAACCAATTTAAATTAAATCCAAAATGTGACTAAATGACCTCCAAAAATTTGCAAAATTTCACCCTTAGCTAATTTAGGGGTGGGAAACTCAAAAATGAACTCAGATTTTGATTTGGAGATCAAATTATTTTAGGTATTTTTTCAGGACTTAAAAATATCCAAAAATACCAAATTTGCCAATTTAACTCCGATTGATTTCAAACTTCTAGGGTTAGATTTAAATGACCCACTGAATCTAATGAAATCATATTCAAGGCTTAGTTTTGCCTAATTTAACTAGTTTTAGCTAGAGTAACAACCTAGGATTGTTACAATTCATGTGATCATAAGCATGTTAGGATGAGCTCTTCAGTACTTGTAGTTACTTTTGCTCTTTAGCCTCACCTTTGCTTAGTTGCATATTTTGTATGTTACTTTTACATACATGTTGTTCAATTATAAATGCATTGTTTATAGCTATCCTCTTATTTATAGCTTGATGCACCTTAAATTGCTTGCATGTTTTAAGTATTAAATGTGATATCTTTAAATATTCAGTTCACATAATTATCCTAAAATGTACTTAGACAATTTGTCAAACTATAACCTTTTTCTTTTATTGGCTGGGGCCCTGGCATTTGTGATACCAACAAATATCAGATTTGGAGCTATTCATTGGTGGTTCTGTAGGAGAGGAGCTTGGACAGGAGGAGGACCTTCCTGTTGCCGCTTAGATTATATTTTTTTTCAGTTGTGAGATTTGAAAGATCTTTTCTTCATTTAAACTTTCATTCTGTAATAAATATTATTTCTGGATATATTTACTTCCTGCACTTTGAGTTGAGTTACTACTGTATTTACTTTACTATACTATGATGTGATGTGGGTATTATGTTATGTTGTTTTTTGCTTCCACTACTTGATATGCTGATGTATGTTCACAGTCTCAAGTGACAAGTTATCTGCTTGAGACGGGTTTGGCTACACCTGACTCTTCTTAGGTTAGGGATTTGCCACAGTTGGAGCACCGTACTCCTCGTGACTTTGCTAATATTAGTATTAGCATGGCCGCGGATGGTACGGGCCCCACAGTTGGTATCAGAGAACACTATAAAGTGTTAGAATGGGATCTATAATTCCTTTCTACCTAATGGGCCGTTCTTTGGAAGTACAAACATCAAGATATAACATCCATAAAATGGTACTATCGGTAACTCTCTACAAAATGTAGAATGAGAATATTTATATCCTAAAAATCTAGTCACCTCTAATTGACAAAAACCAGTACATTTTGCTATTAGGGTCAAATGGATCATGGAGATTCTGACTTGGACTATTATCTGTATGGCTTCAAGTTGGCTTGGAGCTATAGCTTCAAGTTGAGATAAGAGAGCAAATGGCAAATCAAAGAAGTTTCAACGCAAGGAACCTTAGTATTGGACAAGCTTCTACATCTATCAGCCTACCGAGGGCTTGACTTTCTTATCTATGCATAGGAGTGGTTGAGCCGAGTAGAGTCGGTCCTGAGGAACATAGAGTGTCCAGAGTCCCTCTTTGTTGACATTGTGATGAATCAGATGCTGGACTATGAGAGAGTATGGTGGTATGATACCATCAGGAAACTCGAATAAAAATGCAAGAGGAAGTCTCAGGAAGTGACCTTCCAGGATTTTTGTGTTGCATTTAGGGCTGAGTACATTAAGTATATCTGAGTGATAGTTAAAGTAGCCATCATTTCTTGTTCCAGTAATACTATGATTTTGGCAATTTCAAAATCTTATGTAAATCTTCATTTCAAAAGTAATGAGAATTTTTGGCATTTAATGGAGATTTAATTATTATCTTTCCTAGAATGATTTTAAAATCTAGCTTTATATTTCTCAAACCATAATGGATCCCAAATCACCTCCTGTGGCTATGCCTATCAAAATGGCTGCCATTTTGAGTAGTTCTTCTGATGAAATAGCTCATCTTTGAGCAATGGTGGCAACTTTGTTGAAGAATTAGGCCCAATAAGCACTAGCCATGCAGAAGATGATGTCTGATTGCTCAGTGTCAGTTGCTACTACTGCCGTTCATGCTGTCCCTATTAAGCAAAAACCATTTCCTTTCCATCACCCTATAGATGGTCTCCTTTACAACTTCCTAAGACTAAGGCCTTCCACATTCAGTGGGAACTTATCTCCAATGGACACAGCCGACTGGCTGAAGGCAATCGAGAAAGACTTGATCAGTCTGAAAATCCCAAATTCAGAGGCCGTCCATCTTACGACACATCTATTTATGAGGAAGCAGAATACTTGTGTGATGACATCCAAAATACTAAATTCATTGACTATGAACTTGCAGACATTTCTTGGGATGAATTCATAGAAGAATTCAAGGCTGAGTTCATTCCTCTTTTCGCACATAATATCATAACAGACACAACCTTATGACTGACACAAGGAAGCCATTTAGTATCTGAATATGAAAGAGAGTTTCTCAAGTTGATTTGTTTTGCCCCTGAGATTATCCAATATGAATTAGCGAAGTGCCGTTGGTTTCTGGGCGGACTAAGAGATTCATTAAAGGATCTTGTTATCCTGTTCCGTATGACTAGCTTCTTTGAAATAGTAGAGACAGTGAAGGTGCTTGAGCACCATCACTCAGAGAGAGATCTCAAGCGGAAGATGCAATCAGCGCCCCATTGGCATGAAGCCTTCAAAAGGCATAGACCTCACTCAGCAAAAGTATATCAAATCGAAGCTGCACCCACCGCTGAACCAATTCAAGGCTGTAATCGGCCCCATCCTTATGGCAAGTGTTACCAATTTGGCCATAAGAGCTACACTTGTGGGCGTCTAGGCCACTTATTCTATCATTGCACATACACAGAGACAGTGGATGGAGTCCAAATTAAACCATCACAAAATAACCAATTATTCAGAGCAACTCCGCTGAATAGAAGAGAACCAGGTTTGACAATAATGCCAACTCCTACATTTGAAGTTGCTCGAGAGAAACTCTCTGCTCCAAAGTCCCAGAACAACCCCAGGAAATAAGTGAACGATCATCCTACTGGTCCTGCTTGAGTGTATGCTCTAACACCTCTTGAGGCAGCAGAAGATAACAATACGGTTTCAGGTACACATTTCTGAACCTTTTCTTTTAAATTGCACTTCTGTATCTTAATTATTGCAACATGTTAATGCGATTGTATGAATAATTGAGGCACGCTATATTTTAACGACCAACCCTACAACGTATTATTTGACACTGGTGCTAATCATTCATTTATTTTTGAACATTTTGCCAACATTCTTAAACCACACTCCTACAACTTGACAAAATCCTTAAGTGTTGAACTTCCATCTAGAGCCAAACTCAATGCTCATAAGTTTTGTAATGTCAAAATCCCATTAAATGGTCAGGAGTTTGACTCCAAATTAATTGTCCTGCCACTAACAAACTTTGATATCATCCTTGGGATGAATTGGCTTAGTGACCATAATGCCATGATAAACTACTTAAGAAGAAAGTCAATCTTCATTCCCAGGGCATGTTTGAAACTTTCATAGGAAAAGTCAGTACAAAACTATCATTAATCAATGCTACCAAAGCTGAGCAATTAATCAGTAAAGCTTGTGATGATTTTCTAGTCACTATGATGGGTGAAGCACAAGAAAGTATCCCTCTCTCTGATTGTAAGGTAGTTAAGAAATTTGTCGATGTATTCCCAGAATATTTGCCTGGTGTACCTCCACACAGTGAAGTAAAGTTCTCTATCAAATTGATCCCTGGTACCCAGCCTATATCTAAGGCTCTGTATCGATTGGCGCCTAAGGAATGAACAATTACAAGAGCTCTTGAATAAAGGCTTTATTAGGCCAAGTATGTCTCCTTGGGGAGCATCGTTCTATTTGTAAAGAAGAAAGATGGATCTATGCGAATATGCATATATTACCGCAAACTAAATAAAATCGCCATAAAGAATAAATATCCATTGCCTAGAATTGATGATTTGTTCGACCAATTATCTGGAGTCGTTATATTCTCTAAGATTGACTTAAGGTCTGGGTATCATCAATTGCGAGTAAAAAAAGCAGATGTAGGAATGACCGCTTTCCATACTCGTTATGGTCATTTTGAATTTTTAGTGATGTCTTTCGAACTCACTAATGCGCCATCAATCTTCATGGATTTGATGCAGCGAGTCCTTAAATCATATTTAGACAAATTTGTGATCATCTTTATTGACAGTATTCTCATCTACTCTCAAACTTAAAAGATCATGAAGATCACCTGAGATTAGTATTAGAAGCTCTGTGTGAACATTAATTGTATGCTAAGTTCTCTAAATGCAAATTTTGGCTGAAATCCATTGCATTCTTAGGGCATGTAGTCAATGCCCAAGGTATTTGTGTAGATCAAAACAAAGTAAGTGCTAATCAAAATTGGGTTCAGCCTAAGTCAGTCACTGATTGCAGAAGTTTCTTAGGATTAGCTATATATTACAAAAAGTTTGTCAAGGGCTTTTCTCAGATCGCCTCGCCTTTGACTAAGCTAACTCAGAAAGCTGTTCCATTCGTTTGGAGCCCAGAATGCGAAGAAGCATTTCAAACCCTGAAGGACGCACTCTCTATCGCTCCAGTGCTTGTTCTGCCCAATGAAGGCTTAAACTATCATGCGTATACAGATGCCTCTGGAATTGATTTAGGTTACATGTTAATGCAAGAGGGTAAGGTAATCGTTTACACCTCTCGTCAATTAAAACCCCACGAGAAAAATTATTCAGTTCATGATTCTGAACTTGCCGTTGTAATCTTTGCTTTAAAAATTTGGCGTCATTTTTTATATTGAGTTCAGTGTTCAATTTTCATTGATCACCAAAGCTTAAAGTATATCTTCACTCAAAGAGAACTGAACTATCATCAGAGAAGATGGTTAGAACTTATCAGTGATTATGACCTAAGTATTTAGTATCATCCAGGTAAGGCAAATACAGTGGCCAATGCCCTTAACCGTCGTGCTGCTCTATCTGCCATGATTGCCTCCAGTTCCTTAGTACAAGAATTTCATAAGCTTGAAATTTCTCCAGTCAGTGGTGATGTGCTGAGTTATATTCTAGTAAATATCAATGTGGAACCTACTTTCCACAGAGATGTCTGCATCTCGTAGACTAAGGACGAAGATTATCTAAAATTCAAGGTAGATATTGAAGGTGGTCATCATCAAGATTTGCAGATGCATAACGGCGTAATATATCAAGGAAATCATTTGTGAATTCCTAAATCCATGCACCGTGAAGTTTTGGAAGAAGTCCATAATTCTAGATATCACATCCACCCAAGTAGTACTAATATGTACCAGGATCTAAAGCAATCATTTTGGTGGCCTAGTATGAAAAAGAGTACCCAATTTCGTGGCTAAGTGTCATGCCTGCAAATTGATAAAGGCCGAGCACCAAAGACCTGGTGGTCTTCTGCACCCATTAGAAATTCATAAATGGAAATGGTTTGATATCTATGGATTTTGTTATGAGATTGCCTCGCGCAAAATCTGGTGCCGATGCAATATGGGTTATAGTAGATCGTTTAACTAAATCAATGCATTTCCTTCCTATCTATCAAACTGACTCTATAGAGAAGTTAGCAAAGCTCTATATCAAAGAAATTGTTAGGATGCATGGAATTCCAAAATCAATAGTATCCGACAGAGATAACATATTTACTTCTATGTTTTGGCAAGCTGTGCACCAAGATCTAGGTACTACTCTAGCTATGAGTATAGATTTTCATCCTCAGATGGATGGTAAAACTGAAAGAGTGAATCAAGTTATGGAAGATTTGCTTAGGCTTTGTGTTCTCAATTTTGCTAGTTCCTTGGAAGATCACATTATATTAGTGGAGTTTTCCTACAATAACAATTTCCAAGTCAGTATTAAAATGGCTTCTTATAAGGCATTATATGGTAGAAAATGCAGTACTCCGCTTGCTTGGTCAAAAATAGGAAGCGTTTAAATTTTTGGGTCTGAATTAGTTGAAGAAATAATAAGAAGATCCAATTAATTCAGCAGAGAATCCATTCTGCTCAAGATCACTAGAGCAAGTATCATGATGCTCATCATCGTCTCCTAGAATTCAATGTTGGAGATTCTGCTCATTTGAAAGTCAGTTCAATGAAGGGTGTCTATAGATTTGGTGTAGCAGGGAAACTTAGTCCCTGCTATGTTGGACCTTTTGAGATTTTGGCTAGAGTAGAATCATCTGCCTACAGGTTGAATCTTCTTGATGACTTTGCAGCCGTTCACAATGTGTTCCATGTATCATCATTAAGAAGATGTCTCAGAGACCTTTCTCATCTTGTTCAGCTTATAGCAATAGAAATTAAACCTGATCTTTCTTATGATGAAGAACCAATCAGAGTCTTAGCCTGTGATCAGAAATAGCTAAGAAATCATTTGATTCCTATAGTCAAAGTCTAGTGGAAGAATCAATCTTTGAAAGAATCTACTTGGGAAAAGGAAGTGGATATATGCATTAAATATCCGCAGCTCTTTGCAAGCCCAGGTACCATTCATATTTCTTTCCTTTCTATTTCATTTATTATTTTAGTCCTTGTAGTACTTTCTTCACTAAGTGATGTTGGGGACGACATCGTTCTTAAGTGGAGGAGTATGTAATAACCCTAGTTATTTCCTTAGATGAATTTAGATTAATTAAGCTAAGCCAAGTTCAAATTTTGATTTTATTAGACGCAATCGGTCATTTAAACCTAACCCTAGAAGTTTGAAATCAATCGGGGCTCAATTGAGAATTTTGGTATTTTTGCCTATTTTTGGATCCTGAAAAATACCTAAATTAATTTGATCTCCAAATTAAAATTTGAGTTCATTTTTGAATTCGTCATGCCTCAATTAGCTAAGGGTGAAATTTTAAGAATTTTTGGAACTCATTTAATCCTAAATTGAATTTAAAAATTATTAGGATTTTTAATTATTTAAATTAAATGATTTATATTAATTTAATTATATATACATTATTTTTAAATCAGTGGGATTTGCTATCGGGACAGCGACAGATCCGCTGTGGGGTCTCGACAGTGGGGCAGCGTACCCGTGGTATGGATGCCTTAGCACGCATTAATCCTACGGCTCACATTACCCGTATCGTGATCTAATCCTAATTGCTCAATCGGCATCTCTCATCCAACGATCGAGATCTCACCAGTGGTTTTGTTCTCTGGGAATTGCATCAGACCGTCTAACTTCAACGGCTTCACAAATCAGACGGCAGAGCCTACCCGAGCCCTGTTCAACTTCGCCTTCCTCCTGATACTCCACGCGCGCTGGTCCCCCGATAGTTAGATCCTTACCCAGCTCCGTGGCAAAATGGGAAAATATCCCATTTTTCCTCCTTTACCCTCCGGGCAATGGTCTGTTGATAGCACTCTTCCCAATCTGCCCTCAAATGGTTAATCACATCCTCTCCCTCAGGCTGAACCATGCCATGGTGCCCGAGCCTCAGCACCCACCCCTAAACTCTCCCTTGATCTATAAATACCTATTAAGAATCACAGTGAGCCCCTTTGCTCACTATGATCCCCTAAATTCCCAGTTGCTTTTCCCCTGAAGTTCTAAGTGATCTCGACTAAACCTGCAACTTTGAACTGCTGACAGTGGGTGAGGTTTGAAGTTCAAACCCCCAGGCATCTAAGAGGAGCTCGGGTGTCCCATTGTTCCCTACTATGCTCAACTCGTTGCCCTCCTTCTCAGTTCAGGTACTACCGTTGCCCTGCTTCGCTGTCGAGCTGAACTCCACAGTTATCAAATGAGCTCCAAAAATTTAAATGAAAATTATTTAATTTAAATTATATAAATTTTAATAATTAAAATTAAGCTATTAAATGAGCTCTAAAAAATTTACCCCTAGCTAATTTGGGGGTGAGGAAATTATAAATGAATTCATATTTTTAATTGGAGGTCAATTTAATTTTCTAAATTTTCAAGCAAATTAAAATAGCTCAAGATATTCATCAAAAATGAATGATCTTCAAACGCACTAAAATTTAGGGGTTAGCTCCTAATGTTATTAGGAGTCTAATGGAGATGATTTTAAGCTAATTAGACTATCCAATAATGCATAACAACACTAGAGTTGTTACAAATTCTTCTTCTTAAAAGAGTGTTGTCCTCGATGTCCTGACAAATTTGTTAATAAACAAGCAAAAACTAAAAATAAAGGACTACAAAATACCTAATTAAAGAAAGAATTATGGAAACTTCTTCTATATATCCTTCATTTTTTCCCACGTAGTATTTTTATTTGAATGTTTAGCCAGTGGACTTTAACTATAAAAATATTATGGTTCCTCAATTGCTTGAGGTCTCATTCTAGAATTACAATAGGTTTGACAATAAAAGTTAAGTCGGGAGTAGTTTGATAGTAGGAATCAAAACTTGCTGATTTGGATCAAGCAAACACTCTTTAGTGATGAGACATGGAAAATATTGTGTACAGTAGAAACATCTTCGGGCATATCTAACTTGTATACTAATGTTCCCACTTTAGCAATTACCTCGAAGGGTTCCAAACATCTCCAAACATTAAGGAATAATTTTCTTGACAAGCCAAACATTTGAATTCCACGCATATGACTAACTTTTGAATAAGCTCTTTCTCCAATATGGAATTCTAGGGAATGGTGGCGAGCATCATGATATTTCTTTTGTCTATCCTGCACTGCCAACATATTACACTTAATCTACAAAACTTTCTTGTTAGACTTTTTGACCAACTCTGATCCATATAACTGAGTGTCACCCACCTTAGTCCAGTCTACAAGAGTGTTGCATCTCCTTCCACTAAGGTGAGCTTGTTTTCCTAAGATTCACCAAAATCTAATACACAGAGACATAAGAGATATTCTAGAATTTGATATACTTATTCAGTTTGACTATCTGTTTGAGAATGAAAAGCAGTACGCATGGCTAAGTTTTTCCCCAAGTCTTGTTGAACTAACCAAAATTTAGATATAAGTCTACTATCTCTATCGATAACTAAATAATTCTGTGTTCCATGCGGATGAACGATTTCCTTGATGTACACCTTGGCCATCTTTTCTACCGAATCAGTCTATAGATTTGGTGAGTCTATCGATGATCACACAAAGAGCATCAGATCCTCATTTACTCTTAGACAAAGCCTTTATAAAATCCATGGAAATTTCAGACTATATCCATTTAGGGGTCTAGAATAGTTTAAGAAGTCCGCCAAGCTTCTGGTGTTGAGACTTTACCAAAGAACATGAATGGCACTTAGAGATAAATACTTCAGTATCTCTCTTAATTCTTGGCTACAAGAAGGACTTTTTAAATCTTGGTACAATTTACTACTACCGAGATGGTTAGTATAACCTAAATTATGGGCTTCTAAAAAAGTTTCCAACTATAGATTTTTACCTATAGCCTTTCCTTCTGAAAGATTACATCGTCAGCATTTAAGAGTAATTTTAGTTTTTTTTCTCCTTCAAGATCTGTAACAACCCAAGGTTGTTACCCAGCTTAATTTAAGCTTAATCATATATTAATTATCATTATATTAATTTCATCTAGCTATTAGAATCAATCCCTAAAAATTTGGCATGATTCAGAGCTAAATCCAATATTTGGATTATTTTAATATTTAATTAATTAAAAATTTGAGATATTTATTTTGACCTCAAAATTGAAATCCAACTTCACCATTGCGATTGTCACCCCCAAATTAGCTACGGGTGATATTTTGGACGCGTTTGGAAGTCGTCAAATTTTCACGAATATTTTAATATAATTAAATACACCGGAAAATGGAATAATTAAATAATCGTCGGAATCAAATTTTGACTTTGACATTTAATTCCTCACCCCCAAATTAGCTAGGGGTGAAGTTTTGAGATTTTTCAGAACACGTTTATTTAATCATAATTTTTAATAAATTAAAAATTAGGAATAATAATTAATTATTCCTTAATTTTCTTTTTCTCTTTCCTTATCTCTCCTAAATTCTGATTGGCCATCCCCCTTCATTTGGCTGACCCCTTACCTCCTTATTGCACATTGAAAGCTGAGGCCATCCCTCTCCTCCCCCTTCTTAATTATAATGCTTGATGGCTAAGGCCATCCCCCTCCCCTTACCTCAAAACTCCCTAGCTCATGGCATTCCCCTTCCTTCTTCTTCTTTAAAGAGTAACTTTAGCCCTCCTTATTTTGTTTGCTACCAAGCTAAGAGCTTCCTCTCTATTTCCCCAATTATTGAGCTTGGTACTGATGAAGGAGATTCTCTCCCACAAAGGTCTAGAGGAAAATAAAGGTTTCCTCTTCATCTCCCAAAGGCTAAGGTACCCTTTTATTTACTCTCCTTGTACCCATTTGTTCTTCTTCCTTGGTCATTTCATTCCTATATTATGCTTATTTGCATATTTAGACATCCATGATTAAGTATGGAAGCCATTATAGTTCTTTAAAGTAATATACTTCATGCTCTATTCTGCATACCCCTACCTTTATCACCATTGTTCATATAGCTAGGATGATCTGTTCATGCTGCTTTTGGTGTCAATGGAAAGGTATTGGAAAAACCTTTCCATTGATATAAGACATTGCTCATGGAATATTCTTGATTGAGAGTATTTGAACTTGAAAGGTGACCCTTCATGATTTTCGCACAGGCGAAAGCACCGTCAGGCACTACAGCACGCTGTAGTGTCTAGAAAATTCATTTGACCATATCTTAGTCATTTATACTCCAAATCCAAAATTTTAAATTGCTAGATATCTTAAAATTTCAGTGCTAAAAATAATCTAAAATAATAGTTAGGTTCTCAACCTTAGAAAAAATGTCCAAAATATCCCTAACCTTAATTAAGTCATAACTTGATCAATTGAAGTCCAATTTGGGTCTACTCCTAGTTAAGGTACTCAATGTGATATAGGAAAGCTATAGCCACTAAGTTTGCTAAATTTGGATATCAAATGAAAAAGTTAGCTTTTTGACCCTCTTAGCTTAGAAAATTATCAAATTGCCCTTAGAAATTGAAATGACTATAACTAATTCACTAGACTTTAGAATTTAGTGTTCTTAGACTCTATAGAATCCTTGAATATCAACCAATAGTAAACTGCATAAAAATTTAGATTCCATTTATTGTAATTTACTAAAATATCCCTTAGGTCAAAAACCTTAGTTTGGACCCATATGACTTCTTTCTTAATTAAATTGCATGATTAGGGTGCCATTAGTTTTCTTATGCAGAGTAGAATGAATATGCCCAGTGATTTATTTTTTTGATCTTTGTATTTCAATTTATGCTCTAATCTTATCAAACCATGATTAGTGAAAATTAGGGTTTGTAATCATTGGATTTTAGCAAACTTAGTCTTTGATTAATTGTATGATAAGATAAAACTTATGAGCTAAATTGTATGAATTTTTGATGGTTGGATTTGTAGTTATGTGCTAATTATTTTGGATTAATTTAGGGTTTGATTAACACTAATTACTTTCTCGTTTTTGAAATTTTTCTATTAATATGATTCATAATAATAAGGGAGATGTATTGAAATTATGTATGCAAATTTAGGATGTATAAATTGAATAAATAAAAAATGGAGAACTTAATCATCATAATTAACTTAAGAAGTCTTAAGACTTTGATCAAGCTATTAAGACTTGATCTAGGTCTAAGATTGCCAGCAATAATATATCCCAAATTCACTGATTTAACATTTGATTTATAAATAAACATTTGATCTTAATTGGGCATGAGTAAGGGGTCAAACCCTAATCTAGTTGATTAAGATCCAAACTCTTAAATCCTTAATTAAATTGACTTATTTACAAGATAAGGAAATTAACATTATTCCAATAATGCATCTGATTTGGTATTGATCTTAAACATTTAAATTAGTCATGTTAAGATTATTAATAAATCTATGTGATTAATTAATCTGAATCTAAACTTTAGATCCTTAATTTTCTCCTAAATAAGACTACTAGCATAAATAGATAACAAAACTAAATTAATTTAATAATTGATTTGACTCTAATAACTTCCTTAATTTAAATCCCATAATCTTAGAGTAGGATATGATCAGATGACTTAATCATCTGATCTGATCACTCTAAACCAAACTATTAAATGGAACCTAATATGTTAGCTTTAGAATAAAGGGTATGAATTCTTAAGTATCTCAGCATATGAAGGCCTCTGAAATATTTTAAAGACCTAAATTTAAATATACATTGAGGTAGGGGAATTTTGTATAACTCATTGAGGTAGAAGCTTAGATAATCCCTTAATCTTAGAAGTTTATCTTATCCCCTTGAGGTAGAAATCACTTAAGATATTAGAATAACACTTTTTCTTATGGTAGAACTCATATTTAGTGATCCTTGATCACCCCTTCTAGGAGCCTTATATAGGACTTACCTATTTAGCATAGGAATTAATAGTCTTGATAAATCATGATTGATTAAATATAATTGTTTGAACCCAAATTATTGGAGGATACCCATAGTACTAGATTATTTCAGTAATATTTAGGATTGGTTGATTCACTCTAATGTGGACTTATGACCAGGTGTTATCCCGAGGGATTAGATGAATATAGTCCTGTTAGAGTAAATCTTCCAAGACTAGGAGTGTTACAATTAGTGAACAAGATCCTTAGTTTGAGACGTAAATTGCAACCGGGTTCTGCCTCTTATCGTAGTGCGCTTCGATAAGTGCAGTTTAAGCAAACTAAGTATCTTAAGTCACTTTGCGTAGACTACTAAGTATGCTTGTAATTAGGTCATTTAACAGCTTAACTTGATATATAAACTGTGACCGCGTTCTGCCTTCTATCGTAGTGCACTTTGATAAGTGCAGTTTTAAACAAGCTAAGGGTTGAATCCACCTCTCTTGGAAACATACAACCATGTGTATATAACCTTTCCAACTAATGATTTTAAGTAAACTCTCAACTTTAACCAATTATTGAATTAGAACCTAGGAGTCAGAATCCTTTTAGCAGGATTCTGTACAATGGAGACATTGAATTCATTATCATATTTCTAAGGATTTTTTGGATTTACCTCATGTAGTTTAGAAGCATGAGCATGAGCATGAGCATAAGCATGATGTGCGAGTATCAGAATGATGTATGAGTATCAGTGATGATTTTTGAGTTATAGAATGTTGCATACATTGACTGGGGAATCTCAAGATGCATTGGCATTACAGTAAATAGTATTTCCAACTAAATGTATGTATACATTGGACTGTACTACTCATAGCAGTTCAATGATATTTTGGTTGCATATCAGTAGCATACAATGTTGTGTGATATTTAGATGCATAATTTCAGTGACATATAATATAGTGTTACAGATCATTACTCAGTTTTCAGATCTATTACTATTTTTGGTCTACCTTAAGTATTCAATTTACAGTTTAGTTTTACTTTACTTTGCTTCAGTTTGTATAGTTTTATACAATTTTATACTTTCAGCTATCTTTACAGTATTACTATAAATTTAATTATGTTATGTAAATATTAAATGGATAACTAGAACTATTTAGATTAGTCTCGATGTGTTAGACTTATTGTCTAACACGAGGTACTTTTGAGATTCGACAATTTGCTAGATCTTGAGCGGTATATTGAGCCACATCAGGAGGACACCCAAGAGATTCAGGAGGAGCCAGTGAAGTACTAGTGGACTCTTCTTCAGCTTTACCTTTTTCTTAGTTCAGTTTAATACTAGCTTCTATGTCTGTTTCAGTAAAATGTTGTAATAATTCTGGATGTATTTTCTTTTCTTTTATGAGATGAATATTTTTATACAGCTTCTATGATGAATGTTTCTGGATATTTTCTTAGCTTCCACACTCTGTTATATACTGCTTATACTTAGTATTTTGATGTGAGCAATATACTGGAAATGCTGATATCTTATACATACATTGGATTCCTTATGTGTGTTTCAAATCTAATGTATGTATCAGTCTAATACTTAGGATAATGATACTACTCTTATCTTAAGTATTAGCTCTCAACCCTCCTTGAGGTTGAGTCAGCAGCCCTTCAGAGAGGTTTTGTTTCGGCTATTCGGGGAGATGGGATATTCCTCCCTGAGTGGTGCGCCACTCCGTCGCCAATCTGATTATACCTATCTTTTGCGCGTGGCAATGGGGCAGAGCGATATAATTAGTTTCAGAGAAATATCATAAGGTTTCAGATAAGGAAATGTTCCTATCTACTTTATGATCTATTCTCTGCATCAAATATGATCTCAATTATTAAGTGTAAGAGAAGCAGCATCCATAGTTCATCCTACTGAAATCTCAGAAATGAAACTAAGAATGTCTGGAAAGGACACCTTAGGAATTGAACGAATCATAAATGAGTAAGATATGGCTAAATGATAAATACGAGTGACAAATGACATCTTAGGATCTGAATGAACCTTAAAGAAGTAAAATATACGAATTAAATGCTTATAACTAAAATAATTGGAAAACCAAAATTAATGATTTAATGTAACTTTAGGTATGGAATATCAGCAATTCAGTTCATTCTAACATTTAGGGCAAAATATTATAGGTGATGTCATTAATTTCATATAATACCTTACTTTCATATCAGTTTATCTATTTATCTACCTATATAACTTCTCTTTTAAGAAAGTGATGATCGAAAAAGATAGTAAATCTTTGTTTTATTTGCTAAATTCATGCTTTGTTGCAGCCATGAATTCAGGATCTCCTTTAGCCCCTACCCCGATTAAAAATGCGGTCTCATCATCTGGTGGACCCGAAGAATCAATCACAATGGCGAGTATGGTGAAAGCCCTAATATAAAGCAATGCGCAACAAGCGTAAGAGACTCGTGCTCTGATTCTCTCTGTTATGCAACAGCCTGCACCCCATTAGGGTTTTCATCACCTTCACATTATACTGGTGATGGAATCCTACACAGTTTTCTTCACCTTAGAACTCCTATGTTCAATGGAGTGCTAAATCCTATGGACACAATAAATTGGCTCAAGATGGCCAAAATGAACTTGGCTAGTATCAAGTGCCCTAATTCTGAAGCTATTCGCTTAGTGACTCATCTGTTCAAAGAAGAAGCCAAATATTGGTGGGAGAATGAGCGGAACAACAAATTCATCGATTATGAAATAGAAGATATCCCCTGTTATATGTTTTTGGAAGTATTTCGCGAGGCATTCATACCAGCATTGTCTCAAGCAATTATAGAGGATGAGCTCCTCCATCTCACTCAAGATAATAACTCAGTGTTCGACTATGAACAGGAATTCTGGAGATTGTCACGCTTCATTCCGGACCTGGTTAGAATGGAAGCATCTAGATGCCATCGATTCCTGAAGGGTCTGAGAGACTCTATAAAAGCTCACCTAGTGTCCCGCCAAATTAAAACTATGGTAGAATTGATCGAGGCGGCTCGACTCCAAGAAGGGTTTCAAAGTCAGATGGACTGTAAGCGTAAGGCTACGTTTGTGAAGCCAAAGAAGGAGCACTTTGGTCACCGCAAGATGGCTAAAGTCTATAACATCAAAGCTGAACAATCCCCACCCTAGAACTTTGAATGTAAGAAATACCATTCGTATTGGGAAATGCTCCCACTTTTGTGGTGTATGTTTCACATGTGGTCAAAAGGGCCACCGTTTCTTCGAATGCGATGTTAAGTCAACAATTGACGGAGTGCTCATCAATCACTCCCGTCATAAGCAAGCATTCTATGCTCAGCCAAGGAACAATCGAGAGCCCTCTCCTGCTATAATGCCAGCTCTCACTATAAATGCTAAGGTAGTTGTACCTGCACAGAAGACAGCCTATAATCAATCATCAAGTCCAGCGGCCCCAGGGCAAACAACCTACAGCTTCTGCAAGGGTATACATGCTAACAGCCGCCTCCGCACTTGAAGACAATGATATCATTTCACGTATGTCTTAAATTAAATTTATATTCAGTTATTTCCATTTTAGTATTTTTAAATGTTTGAGTAGCAATTCTTATTAAGTTATTGTAATCATAGGCACCTTAATGATAAATGATAAATCTTGTAATATTCTTTTTGATACTGGATCAAGTCATTCATTCGTATCGGAAATTTGGGTGCAGACCCTTAAGCTACCAACATATCGGCTAGCAAACTCATTGAGTATCGGGCTACCTTTCGGAGCCCGCATGCAATCCCAATAATTTTGTAGCATAGATATTCCTATCAGTGAACATAAATATGGAGCTAAATTGGTTATGTTACTAATAGAAAACTTTGACATAATCCTAGGCATGAATTGGTTGAGTGAACATGGGGCTTCCATAAATTGCCAAAAGAAGAAAATCACTTTGGGTAGTGGAAGCCAATCAAAAACTTTGATTGGAAAATTTAACACCCAAGCATCATTGATCAATGCAATGAAAGCAGAAAGGCTAGTCAGAAAGGGATGCGAAGCATATCTTGTAACAATGTTGGGAGAGAAGAAAGAAGTCGTACTTATTTCTGAAAACCGAATAGTTTGTGAATTTCCTAATATTTTTCCTAAAGACCTACCCGGTCTTCCTCCTGTTATAGAAGTGGAATTTGCTATAAAATTAATTTCGGGAACCCAACCATTATGAAAGGTCTCGTATTGTATGGTGCCTAAGGAGTTGCAAGAGTTGAACAAACAACTGGAAGAGCTGCTAGAAAAAGGTCTTATTTGGTCGAGTTCATCTCCTTGGGGAATGCCAATTTTATTTGTGAAAAAGAATGTGTATCGATTATAGAGAATTGAACAAAGTAACTATCAAAAATAAATACCCGTTACTGCAAATCGATGATCTGTTTGATCAGTTATCTAGAGCTAAGGTATTTTCCAAGATTGATCTGCGATCTGGTTATCATCAGCTAAGAGTTAAAGCTACGGATATAGAAAAGACAGCATTCAGAACCCGCTATGGACATTATGAGTTTTGGTCATTTCTTTCAGCTTAACTAATGCACCATCCATCTTTATAGATTTAATGTAGTGACTACTAAAAACATATTTAGACATCATAATCTTCATTGATGATATCCTGATTTATTCAAAAAGTAGTGCTGATCATGAGAAGCCTTAAGATTAGCTCTACAAGAACTTTGAAACCATGAGCTTTATGCAAAATATTCCAAGTGCAAATTTTGGCTTGACTCAGTCATTTTTTTGAGCCACATCATAGATGCACAAGGAATTAAAGTAGATCAAAATAAAGTTAGCGCCGTTCAAGATTGGTCACAGCCAAAGTCTGTGACTGATATCTGAAGCTTTTTGGGTCTGGTAGGGTATTATAGAAAGTTCGTCAAAGGCTTTTCACAGATAGCTTCTGCCTCTCACAAAGTTGACTCAGAAGGCAGTGCCATTTGTCTAGAGTCCGGAATGTGAGAATGCCTTTCAATCATTAAAAGATGCTCTTTCTTCTGCCCCAGTTCTTGCCTTACCCAAAGAAGGTTTGAACTACCAAGTCTATAATGATGCTTCAGGGATAGACTTGGGTTTGTGCTAATGCAGGAAAAAAAGGTTATTGCCTACGCATCTCGATAGTTAAAATCACATGAAAAGCATTATCCGGTTCATGATCTCGAATTAGCTGCCGTAGTCTTTGCTTTAAAGATTTGGCATCACTATCTGTATGGTGTCCAATGTTCCATATTTACAGATCATCAGATCTTAAAGTATATTTTCACTCAACGTGAAATCAACTGTCATCAGCGAAGATGGCTTGAGTTAATAGCTTGAATTATGATTTATCAATCTAGTATCATCTGGGGAAAGCAAATGTTGTAGTCGATGTGCTCACTCATCATGCTACACTTTCCTCCTTAATAGCTTCAAGTCCATTAGAGGTAGAATTTAGAAGGCTCGATATCAAGCCAACTCGTGGTGATATGTTAACTGTACTAATATCTATGAGTACCATTGAGCCAATATTTTACCGTGATGTCTCCATCTCCCAAATGAAAGATGAGGACTATCTGAAGTTTAAAAGGGAAATCAAAAGTGGTCATCGATTTGACCTGCAGCTACGAGGTAATGTAATCTATCAAGAAGATCATCTATGGATTCCCCAATCTATGCATCAAGAGATTTTAGTGGAAGGCCACAATTCTGGTTGCTAAGTACATCCTGGTAGTACTAAGATGTATCAAGATCTGAAGAAATCATTCTAGTGGCCTGGAATGAAGAAAAGCGTAGCTAAATTTGTATCGAAGTGTCATGACTGTAATCTAATTAAGGCTGAACATCAGAAGCCTAGGGGACTTCTCCATCCTCTAGCAATCCCTGAATGGAAGTGGTTTGATATTTCTATGGACTTCGTAATGGGTTTACCCAAATCAAGATCTATTGCTGATTCATTTTGGTCATTGTCGATCGACTGACTAAATTAGCACATTTCATTCCGATACGTCAAACCGAATCTGTGGAGAAATTGGCGAAGCTGTATATCAAGAAAATTGTCAGACTTCATGGAATTCTGAATTCTATTGTATTCGATTGTGATAGTCGATTCACTTCTAAATTCTGACAAGCCGTGCATCAAGACTTGGGAACTACCCTAGCCATGAGCACTGTTTTCACCCCCAAACAGATGGTCTAACTGAGCGAGTTAATCAAATTATTTAAGACCTTCTTCGCCTATGCATTTTGGATTTTGGAGGTTTTTGGGAAAATCATATTCCCTTAGTTGAATTTGCTTATAACAGTAATCTCATTTCTTTACCCAAAACATCACCTCAAAGCTTTCCTTTTTAACAAAAAATGGCTGCTGTAGGAAATGGTGGCTGGAGATAAAATTCAGGATAGATGTCATGTCTCCAGCCGCATTAAATGCAGTGTCTGAGAAAAAATTCAGCGGGCCGCTGCAGCGCGCTGTAGTGCGCTGCGACGTGCTTTAGCATACCCTGGTCCCTAGCATATTAGCCAAGTCCCCCGCTGTAGACCGCTGCAGTGCGCGACCGCGCGCTGTAGCGGTCGATTCTGCAAACACTATTCAATTAGTTCTTTTTCCTGCTTTTATAGAGTTAGAAATATTTTCACAGTAGACCGCTGCAGCGTGCGACCGCGCACTGTAGCGGTGAATTCCTCGAAAATGACTGTTTAATTAATTTGGTTGCCCATTTTATAAAGTCAAGTATTTCCGCTGCAGACTGCTGCAGCGCTCGACCATGCGCTGTAGCGGTGAATTCCGTGAAAAATACTGTTCAATTTGTTGGGCGACCCGATTTATATAGTCAAGTATTTCCACTATAAACCGCTGCAGCGCGCGACCGCGCGCTGGAGCGGTGAGTTCCGCGAAAAACACTGTTCAATTAGTTGGGCGGCCCGATTTATAAAGTCAAGCATTTCTGCTATAAACCGCTGCAACGTGCGACCGCGCGCTGTAGCTGTGAATTCCGCAAAAAAACACTGTTCAATTAATTTTCATAAAGTTTAGATATTTCCGCTGCAACCCACTGCGGTGCGCTGCAGCGGTTTTCATTTAGTAAATTTTTAAAAACCTACAGAAATGCTTTATAACTCATTTGGATTCTATTTCCTTGAAAAAGATAAAAAAAATTGATTTTAGGAGTAGCATAAAAATCTTAAATAGATGAATTTTCCCCTTTATTTAGATATAATTTATGAATTCATCATACCCCACACTTAAATTCTTGCTCGTCCTCGAGTAAGATCAAAATGATAAACTTTTTCTGTTTTTGGAGGGATGAAAGTCACAATAATGTAATATAAAATAGGTACAAGTAAAAAATGTGTGCAATGGCAGAAATAAAATGAACATTGTAGCAATAATAATATTTTCAATTGAGTCACTAAGGTGGTTGAGTCACTAAATCTCTAAATATTTGAATTTTTAATGCTTGATAATAGGTGATGGGTTCAATACATTTGGACTTTAGACTAAAGACATAGTTTAGAGACTCTTAGAATTGTGTCATATGTGCTCCTTCTTATAAATTACAAAAACGAAAAGATTAAAGGAGATATATTTTCTTTATCCTTTCTCATTTTGCTCATTAAAGGAGAAAAAAACTTTTTCTGTTTCATTATTTCTTTTTTTTTTTCATTAATATTTTATTCTTTTCAACTTTTTTTTTAGGGAGAGATATTTTTCTTCATCCCTAACATCTTTGTGATCATAAAATTCTACGGGAGCCTAGCACACTCCATTTAGAATCCATACCATAGTTTTTTAATTTTAAGTCCTAAGCCTTCCCCCACACTTAGCTCAAGCACAAATTTTAAATTTTCGGAGATTTAGATTTTCCTCCATTCATTCCTCAATATCAACATTTTATTGCTTATAATTAATTTAATCATTTTTGTTAAGCATTCTTTTACTTATATTATCTTTGAATTTTTACATTTTTATGATTTTCATTGCTTTTGAAAAATTCAGAAAAAATATGTTAATTAAAAATAACTCATAAATATGGGAATATGAAAATTCATAAATTAAAATCTCAAAATAAAAATAAATAGAATAAGGATAAAAAGAAAAATTGAAAAAGAACAAATACAACCTAATTAATAATCCTCATCCCCATCATCGTCTTCCTCTGACACATACGTCGTCTCGGTAGGATAGCGCATCTCCGATATGGGTGCACTGATGGAGGCCTTAGCAACATGGAGGCGTCCGGTCCGCCGTGCAAATTCCAATCATCAAACAACATCCTGAGGGCTTCATGAAATTTAGATTGGAACTGGCGCTGTTGGACGTATTCCTGTTTGAAAACCCCAAATTGGTAGCTAGAGCCTTACTAAGCTCCGCATTTTGATTGTGGAGGTGCATTAAGAGTTGGTTTGTGAGACGCGAGTCAGAAGGTGTAGACGCTTCCCCCTTTGGGCCCCTTCTTTTCTTGGGCATTTTACATTCACTTGTCCGGACGTTAAGGTTCGAGGGGTACAGGGCAATGCTGGGGGGAACAATGGCATCGGAGGAGAGGATTTTTACCCCTTGGGCTTCGCATAACCCAGAAATTAAAGACCCGAAGGCCAATGCCGCGCATGAACCCTTGAGAGCTTTCCAAAGCTGCTCAAAGATTATGCTTGAAATGCGGATTTCGCCCGCCCTAACTAACGAGCACAAAAGAAGTGCTCAGGCACGGGTCACTTCAGTTAAGTGACTCGTGGGCATGACATAGATAGAAATGAAGACTAGCCATGCTCTACTCGTCTCCATTAATTCGAAGCGAGGAATGTTGGCGAGTCCCCCTTCCCACTCGGTGTCATCATTGATGATTTCCGCAACAAGAGCGCGGGAGTCAAAACGAGAGTCCAAGAGATCAGAGTATGAACAAGAGCTTACCTCCTCCAACCCATAGAATTGCTCTATTTGAGTAATTCCTAGGGTGACACCCTTTCCCCGACAGAAGATCCGCTGCCCGGATGCGTCAATTGCATTGGCATACACTTCCTGGACGATCGCCGTGTATGTGGGAGCTCTCTTGGTCACAAACTCTTTCCATCCTCTAGGAGTAACCTGTTCATGAGGGACAGGGTAGGCAACGCTGAAGCTTCTCTCCGGGATCAACTTCCGTTGGGAAGTGATGGAGGTGTAACGGTGCTCGGCCTCCGCCGAGGAGACTGTAACAACCCGAGTTGTTACCATGGTTGATTAGGACTAACCCTAAGTCTTGAACACAATTATAAGCGCTAATTAGGTCAAGTTGAGTCAACCTTTGAGACCTAGTCCAAATCAGGAGTCAAACGGATCGAATCCTGATTTTTGGAAATCCAAAAACCCTAGAAATTGACTTATTTAAATTGACCTCCGATTGAAAAATGGACACCGCCATTGCGTTCCTTGACCCCAAATTAGCTTGGGGTGAATTTTTCATGTCAATCGGAAGTCGTCAAAATTTCGACGAATATTTTAATAATAAAAATATCCCAGAAATCGAGGTATCAAAATACTCGTCGGATCGAAAATTCGACTACGCCATTGAATTCCTTGACCCCAAATTAGCTCGAAAAAACATGTTCAAAATTTTCTAGAAAATATTTTTTTAAAAAAAAAAAAAAAATTATTTTTACGCCGTTAAGTATTTCACTTTCCGTCAACTGTAGCTAACGGCGCCGTTAGATCGCACGACACCATCGCAGTAGTTGGATCTGATCCAGATCCAACGGCTACGGGGCAGTCTTCCTCGGCCCCGTCGCCCGCTCGCGACACGCGGCGGCCCGCCGCGAATCACGGCCAATCCGGCCCCTCCCAGGCCTCGGCGAGGTCGTCGGCAGGTCTATAAGACCTCGGCAGACCTCTGGGCTCCGGGTTTGCGAAATCGGAGCCCAGATCGAGCCGGAATCGAGCCCCGAAGCCAACCCACCGTCCGTCTGAGCCAAACTCCACCGACCCGCACTTCAGGTACCCCGATCTCCCCCGATTTCCGTTCGATCATCGCAAAAATTGTAGGATAGGTAGGTGAACTTGTCCTCTACCCATCCACCGTTCCGATCGGGCTCATACCACCCGATCGGGCGCACCGAGGCCCCAAAGGAAACTGGGTTCAGTCCGCCGAACCCCAGAAGGCGAAGGGTCACGGGCCTCGGGTCGGGCTGAGTCGACCCGAGCCTGACCCGTCCGGGTCGGATCCGCGTAAGCCACGGTGGGGCCCACCAGGCCACATGGCAGCCTTCGGGCCCACCACGTGTCACGTGGGGCCCACACGCTGAGCCTCGCGGCTCGTCGGCTTCGGCCGTGGGCCCCACCAGGCCAGGTGGCAGCCTCTGGGCACGCCATGTGGCAAGTGGGGGGCCCACAGCCCGAGCCCGCGCGGCGGTTCGGCTCCCCAGTGGGGCCCACCAGGCCATGTGGCAGCCTTTGGGCACGCCACGTGGCAAGTGGGGGCCCACAGCCCGAGCCCGCGCGACGGCTTGGCTTCCCAGTGGGGCCCACAGCGCCACGTGGCAGCCTCTGGGCCCGCCAGGTGGCAAGTGGGACCTACTGCCCGGTCAAACTGCGGCGGTCCGTCTCCCAATGGGGCCCACAGTGCCACGTGGCAGCCTCTGGCAGCACCACGTGTCAGGTGGGGCCCACTGCCCAGTCACCCGAGCTGAGTCAGCCCTTGTGGGGCCCACAGTGCCACGTGGCAGTCTCTGGCAGTGCCACGTGTTCAGTGGGGCCCACTGTCTGTTAAATTAGAAATTTAATTAAATAATTTAATTACTATTAGAGTTAATTAATTAATGTTAATGATTAATTAGTGGTTAATTAAGTTAGGATTAGTGTTAATTACTTTTAAACAGTAACCTTAATTAATTTAGTAAAATTAGAAGTTAATTATGATTAATTAACCCTAACAGTAATTTGGATAACTAATTACTATTAAACAGTAAAATATTCTTAAATAAATATTAACAGATAATTAAGGCTAATTAAATAGTGATTAGCACGAATTACTTTGCTATAGTAAAAATATTAGTAAATATAATTAAATTAATTAAATAATAGATTAATTAATGTTAATATGTAATTAAGCCTAATTAATCATAGATTAATTAAAGATTAATGATTTCATAAATTTTATATAAAAACTTTAGGAATGAATAGTAAAATAACATAATTTAAATAAATGAATAGTAAAATAATTCGAATTATACTTTTGAATAGTAAATCTTAAAAGTTTAATAACTTTTTGTAGGATGATCAAAACATAGCCAATATAGGTCTTAAAATACTCAGAAAAATGTAAAGATTCAAATAACATTATGTAAAAATTTATTTCAGGGTACGTATAACGAGGTAGCATTTTAGGACCTCTTTAAAGCCTCATAACTTTTTACCCGATTATCGAAATATAGTTAATATGGGTCTTAAAATGCTCAGGAGAGCAGCCCCATCACTGTAGTAGTATTAGTTTTCTCATTCGGACATCAGGATAAATAGTCAACCCTAGAATTTAGAGTTGACTTTGGTGAAAAATGACCAAAATGCCCCTGGAATTCAAACGGCCATAACTTAGTCAAATCAACTCCAAATTAGAAAATTCAAGATGCTAACCAGCCTAGAATTTCATGTTATTATTATAACAAAATAATATTTAGGATCTGAACCCTAGAAAATTTAGGTAAATGACCAAATTACCCATAGCCTTATTTTAGTCATAACTTGACCGTTTCTTGCCCGATTTAGGCGTACTTACTGTCTATTTTCAAGTTAGACATTAAGGAATCAATTGGAACTAAGAGAAATCAATTTTGACCCCTAAGTCAAAAGTTGACTTTTTGACACTTAAAGTATGGGCAAAATGGTCATTTTGCCCTAAGATTGGATTAAGTACTCTTACCCTTTGGATAATATCCCAGAATGTCAAGGCTAATATTATAATCATCTAAGTAACAATCAAGTAAGTAAAACCAATCTCTAAGTCAAATTCCAAGAATTTTGCTAAGTCTTAAACACTACTCTTTAAGGACCTTTCCTGAGACTAGGACTAGATCATAGGTTAGAGTTCATCCATTGGGTAAATTGGGTTACCCAATGGATGAAATTTTGGTTTTATTAGTTTCTAGAATTTCTTTTATTTTACAACTCATCCTGATTATTTTGTCTTTTAACTTTAAATTTAAAGTAGGAGATTCATCCTATTAAGTTTGATTATTTAATAGGATTTGCCATGACTAGTAGATCACTTATAAAATAAAACTTAGAACTTAAGTCTTATCCTTCTTAGAATATGTGATTAAACCTAATTCTCATAGTGTTTAATCCATAATCTATAGGTTTAGAAGATCTTGATCAGATCTTAGTTAGAACGTCTAAATTCACAAAAATTAGGACGTATGATTTATTGATTTAATTCGTAGTCATCTATCTGATTGAAATAAATTGGAACCTGATCAGTTCCAATCCTTTTTAACTTATAAGGATGAATTTCTGAGTTACACTCGATAGTAGGAAAATAGTGATCATGAACTTGTGTAACTTGGAATAGTTAGCAGGTTAAGTAGAAAACAAATGATATCACCATGTTTAGTAGAGTCCCTTGCTTCTATTTGATATTTTGTTGCTACGCATTCCTTGATTTTTGTGCCATATTTCCTTGAGCATATCATACAAGATTTTTGATGCATAAATAAACTGTTAGGAAAATATGGAGACTCCTTAGATTCCTTGTGAAAATATTAAAGTGATTTATGAAAATATAATGATTTTATGAACTGCCTCTCAGTTATATCCTTATTGCCTAGCCTCCTTATGTCTCTAGGGGAAGGATCCGTTTTGTTGTGTGCCTAGTTTACTAGCCTCCTTAGGTCGCTAGGGGTACACTGTTGGTGCCTTAGCTGTACTGGCGTTAAGGTTGCCTTGTATGCTTAGTTTACTAGCCTCCTTATGTCGTTAGGGGCATACAGTTGGGCCTTAACCGTACTGTGCTAAGACCCTTCGCTTGCTTTGTGTGCTTATATGCATAGCCTCCTTATGTCGCTAGGAGTACACAGTTTTATGTCTTAGCCGTGATGGTGCTAAGCTTCTTTGGTATTCGATGGGCTTGAGTAGCTCTTTTCTGTATGGCAGTCGATGCACGTGTGACTTTATATGTAGTTGTTGTTGTTCACTTTTCAGTATTCTATTCTATCCGCTATTTCCTTGTACTGCTTTTATATATATATTTAGGATGTTAGATCCTTGCTGCTATTTATATGTACCACTGCTGAGTTATTTATTTTAATTGGCATATTTTCTGTTGATCACCAGCATGTTTGGGATATAGAATTTTTCTTACTGCACTTGTTTAGTTATGTATATTTATACGCCCTTCCTTGTTTAGTTTGTATACGAGGCATGTCTCAGCTTCTTTCCTTTTCTTTGCTTAAGTTATAAATGATGATTTATAGCTTCCCTGTTTCTTTGTATTGCTTGCTGCTCCTTTTTATTTATATATGTTGCTTAGATGTTGTCAAATGGTGATAATACTTAACACTTACAATAATTCATCAGCTTAAAATGTACTTAGACAATTTTCTAACCAAATTTTTTTTTTCTTTGGCTGGGGCCCTACATTGTGAAACCGACAATGGCAGACTCCTTTCAGTTAGACGAGCAGGAGTTAGGTGTGGAGCCTTACCCAGAGGAGGAACCCATGGAAGAAGCTGCCGTCTAGTTCCCTTTTGCTTCGAGTGAGGATGAGTGGTTTTTCATTCTATTTTTCCCTTAAACATTTAATAATACAGGTACTATTGACTATTATTTTTGGATTGTATACTTATATTCTGAGTTTTATTTTTCTTTCCTATTTGTCTTGTGATACTTGGATGGTTTACATTTCCTTAAATTGCTTCTGCACTCTGTTTGTTTTCTTATACAATGACTGTTAGTTTGATTCTGTGTTAATCCTTCCCTAATCAGGTGGATTATAGAGTCTATCCTAATCCAATGATAAGTGAGGAGTTAGCCAGAGTGACACCCCACCCTTAACCTAATCCCCTGGCGGATTAAGGGTGCTGGGTGCCACAAGAACCTCTTCTTATTGAAAGTTCCTCCGGATGAGGAAGCTTCAACATCCTTCCTAGCAATTACTTTCTTCCCGAAATATATTACTTTGGATGAGAGTTTTAGGATGATCAAGAGCTCTAAGAAGATAAAGAGAAGGTTCAAGGATAACCCTTCACATTCCCTCCTTATTTATAGCCTAAATATTCAAGGCAAGAGAAGATGGTCAAATCTCTTCCTCATTCCATTAATGTGGTGATCCATGTGAAGGGGGGGGCAGCTTTTTCTACAACTTTTGATTGCCTTGGGAACCCAAGGGTCATGACTTGTTGACTGTAAATTACCAAGGCATAAAATCTGGGCAAACCATGACAAACCGCTGCAGCGCGCTGTAGCGTGCGATTGCGGGTTTGGGTGCGCCCAGGCGGAAAATGGTTCCGCGCGCTGTCGCGATGTCATTTATGCGCGAATTACCCGCTGCAGCGCGCTGTAGCGCAATTTTTTTTTGGTTGCCTCCCAATAAGCGCTCCGTTTAACATCCTAAGCTAGACTCTCTTAAGATTAATAAGTTGGATCTGGCGGTTTCATTTTCCATAGGCTAAGGATGTCCGAGTGAGCACACCCCTCTTGGTGGCTCGAACCCTGTTCATCTTCAACCTCAACTAAAGGATCCTTCTTTTCAATTTCATGATTTGTGGGAGTCTGTTTCTTTCTTTTTCCCCGTCACATTTTTCTCTTCTTCACTCCTTCCTTGCTCCCCTTTTCAGAGGAAGGAGTAGAATAGCCATTATAATTTTTTCTTCTATCGTCAGGTCTCCTAGAACATTATCTACCCATAATCTCTCTTCTCTAATTCTTTTCCTGATTTCTTCCTCCATTTTTTTCTTTTTAAAGAGAGTGGGTTTTAAATCAATCACTTCTATTTTTCCGTTAATACTGACACTCATTATACCGCGACTTACATCTATAACAGCCTTAATACTCATCAGAAAGAGTCTCCCAAAAATAATTGTTGAATTTTTATTCCATCTGTCCCATTCGCACACCACAAAATCAGTTGGTACAATGAAATTTCCTAGTTCCACAGCAATATTTTTTATCATTCCCAGAGGAGTAAGGGACTCAAGATTAGCAAACTCTAGAATCAATGAGGTGTATTCCATCCCTCCTACCTTTAATTGCTCATACATGTGGTAGGGCATAACAATAACTGAGGCACCTAGATCACACAAGGGATCTACAAACACTTCATTTCTTATTGCGTATGGAATGCATAACCTCCCTGGATCGTAACATTTGGGTGCGGTTAGCTTTTCATTATCATTCCCTTTTATTCTTTCCTCTACCTCTAATCCAAAATTTGTTGCTCTCTCTTTTTTATCATTCATTCATCCTGATACAACTTCAGAATATATCACACTCACTAATTCCCTTGGATTTATTTCAGTAGAACTAGGTAAAGCCCCATGCTGCCGAGAGGTCAGCTGCTTGGAGATTTGCTACAATTGAGTTTCAATATTTATAAGGGAGGCTTCTATTCCCTAGATAGAAGTCTCGTAACGTGTGATAGTTGCCTCAGTGCGGCGCATGAATTGGGTTGTTTCGGCCTTAAATGTGTTGAATTCCCATTCTAGATTGTGCTGGATAGTTGTGGCTATTGTTACTATAATTCATGCCTTTTTGGTTGGATGAATTCTCCCCATATTGATTTGCATTATTGTTGTTATTACTCCATGAGAAATTTGGATGGTTCTTCCACCTTGGATTGTATGTATTGGAGTAGGGGTTATTTGTTTGGTTGTTGTTTCTTAAGTAGTTGACTTGTTCAGCATTGTTTTGTACACAAGGGTTGTTCAAGTTACAGCTCTCACTATTATGTCTCCCTCCACACAATTCACATTGTACCTCAGAAACCACGTGTAGATTCATCCTTTCTATCTTTTCATTCAAGGCATGAATTTCTTGTTGCAAAGCTATTATTTGATTTGACTCATTCACTTTAATGGATTCTTTTTTAAGCCTTTCAGCAGGCCATTGGTAAGCGTTGTTTTCCATTTCTTCCAAGAGGTCATAGGCTTCCTCTTGGGTTTTTCTACTAATGGATCCGCCGGCGGCCGCATCAATGAGTATCCTCGTTGGAGCGTTCAAACCATTGTAAAAGGTTTGCACTTGCATCTAGAGAGGGAACTCATGATGCGGGCAACGTCTGAGGTACTCCTTAAAGCGTTCCCATCCGTCATAGGGAGTCTCACCTTCCATCTGAGTAAACTTGGTGATCTCAATTCTCAACCGTGCAGTTTTAGCCGAAGGGAAGTATTTGGCTAAGAATTTCTTAGCCAAATCATCCCAAGTACGGATAGAATCGCTTGGTAAAGATCTGAGCGAACTCTTGGCTTTATCTCTCAGTGAGAAAGGAAACAACCTCAATTTAACTGCGTCTTCGAAAACATCGTTAAACTTGAAGGTATCACATATTTTAAGGAAGGTTGAAATAACTGAATTTGGATCTTCAGTGGCTAATCCTCCAAATTGATTATTTTGTACCATACTCAGCGTAGAGGGTTTGATTTCAAAATTACAGGTTTCTATATTCGGCCTTACAATCGCATGGGGAATGCCCCTAACAGTGAGCAGTGCATAATCTCTAAGTGCTTTACCCCTAGGCTCTTCTAAGTTTTCAGTGAAAGTGTCCATCACATCTTGTTGGTTTGATAAATTTCGTTCTCGCCTAGCTTGTAAGTATGTTCGTTCTATTTCAAGATCAAACAGATATTCAGTACAGACTCTTTTACTCATACAAGTTTTAATAAGGCTTATCAAGAATAATTTAGCAATAAAGATCAAACAGATTTTTTTTTTAAAATGAAAATAAACAAAAGAGAAATATATAAAATGTTAGCTTGATAATTACAAAAGAAAATGTAAAACTACTAATATATAAAAGAAAATCAAATGCTTAAATCGCTAGCTACTTATAGATTCTCCTTAGTTCAAATAAAAAAAAAAACAATTCCCCGGCAACGGCGCCAAAAACTTAACAGATTGTAAATACACGTTTGCGCTTGCATGCAAGCGTACGTGGTCTGAAGTAATATGTGGAAAGTGTGACTTTCCGAGAATTTTTCGAACCATAGAGAATTGGTTGATTTGGCACTAAAGTGTATCTATTCTCACTAATGTTTAAGCTATAGTATGTATTGGTTGGTTGGTCTAAAATTAGCATAAATATTCACTAAGTAAAGTAGCAAGATTAAAGAAAGAGGAGAGTTGGGACCATCCCACATGCAGTGATATAATACTCATGTAGATTTGTTTCTCAAGCTTTATCATTTAATTTAATTGAAATTAAGTGCACATTATTGTCCTTTAGTCTAGCTCAAAGGCTTACAAGTTCAAATCTCGTGCACAAAATGAACTCACATTCAGTTCTACTTTAGCACAAAGATTCTTGTAAGATTCTTGAGATTTAAAGTTAATTTATTTTCTCTTTATTCAAGGAGAGTTTATATTTTCTTAAATCTTAGGATCTCATAAGCATTGATTTCCACTATGAGCATCACTCACATCTCATATAGTTGAGCTGAGGGAATCACATATTGGGCTCAACGACTATGTCACTTAGTTCATGAGCACTAAACATTTCATTACTCTACCTCAATTATGTTGAGCTAAGGAGCTCATTTAGTGGGTCTTAGCATCACTTGCATTAACTCTTTGGTTGAGCTTAGATTGAGGTGCATTGAGCTCAAGAACCTTCTCACGTGGTTCTAAGCTTTCATGCACTCAAAATCTAGCATCCAACCTAAGGTGAGCTAAGGAGCACAAGATAATTAGATCTTGATTTTTTAGTTCTTTTCTCATAAACACATCAAGACTAATTAGATAAAAATTCCTTAGTAAGGCATTAAAATCACAAATATATTATGCTTGAGGGAAAACATTCATACATCAATATTACATCATGCAAAATGGGACTTCATCCCAACCCTCCCCAAGGGGAGTTTAGCTACTCATTACACAAGAAAATAAGGAAGACACATATATGGATAAAGACCCTTTCATGGTCAACTAAAGAGAAAATATAAGATTGAGTTTAGAAGATACTAGGAACGCTCCGTAGAAGTTCTCCGGGATACTTCTTCTCCTTCTAATTATCCTCTCCTTAGGTCGCTAGTGCTGTCTTCTTCCTCTTCTCCCTTTGCAAAAGCTTGCCTTGCCACCCTTGGGGAGTTCTCTCGTCCTTTGCTCTCCTCCTTACTTAGTGGATTTTTGCTAAAATTGTGAACCCTCCTCTAGTCAAGAGGAGGGGTATTTATAGGAGGGGGAAGCTGAATTCTCCTCTTCATTTGCAACCAAATTTTCCAAAAAAAATTTTGAATTCATCATTGCAATATTTTTCCATTAATGGTGAGGTGACAATAATATCATTTCTTTACCCAAAATATCACCTCAAAGCTTCCTTTTTTAATAAAAAATAGCTGCTGTAGGAAATAGTGGTTGGAGACAAAATTCAGAATAGAGGTCATGTCTCCAGCCGCATTAAATGCAGTGTCTGAGAAAAAATTTGGTGGGCCGCTGCAGCGCGCTGTAGCACGCTGCGGCGTGCTTTAGCATACCCTGGTCCCTAGCATATTAGCCAAGTCCCCCGCTGTAGACCGCTGCAGCGCGCGACCGCGCGCTGGAGCGGTCAATTCTGCAAACACTATTCAATTAGCTCTTTTTCTTGCTTTTATAGAGTTTGAAATATTTCCGCAGCAGATCGCTGCAGTGCACGACCGCGCGCTGTAGCGGTGAATTCCTCGAAAAACACTGTTCAATTAATTTGGCTCCCATTTTATAAAGTCAAGTATTTCCACTGCAGACTGCTGAAGCGCGCAACCACGCGCTGTAGCGGTGAATTCCGTGAAAAATGCTATTCAATTAGTTGGGCGGTCCGATTTATATAGTCAAGTGTTTCCGCTATAAACCGCTGCAGCGCGCGACCACACGCTCTAGCCGTGAATTCCGTGAAAAATACTGTTCAATTAGTTGGGCGGCCTGATTTATAAAGTCAAGCATTTTCGCTAAAAACTGCTGCAGCGCGCGACTGCGCGCTGGAGCGGTGAATTTCGCAAAAAATACAGTTCAATTAATTTTCATAAAGTTTAGATATTTTCGCTGCAACCCGCTGCGGGGCGCGGTCGCGCGCTGCAGCGGTTTTCCTTTAGTAAATTTTTAAAAACCTGCAGAAATGCCTTAGAACTCTTTTGGATTCCATTTCCCTGAAAAAGATAAAAAAAATTGATTTTAAGAGCAGCATAAAGATCTTAAATAGATAAATTTTCCCCTGTATTTAGATATAATTTATAGATTCATCAAACATCCTTGATTTAAATCCTATAATAGGATATGATCGATGACTTAATCATTTGATCTGATCACTCTAAACCTAATTATTAAATGGAACCTAATATGTTAGCTTTAGAATTAAGGGTATGACATCTTAAGTATCTCAGCATATGATGGCCTCTAAAATATTTTAAAGACCTAAATTTAAATATACATTAAGGTAAGAGAATTTTGTATAACTCATTGAGGTTGAAGCTTAGATGATCCCTTAACCCTTGAAATTGATCTTATCCCCTCATAGTAGGAATCACTTAAGATATTGGAATCACTTAGATGATCCCTTATTATGGTAGAACCCATATTTAGTGATCTTTGATCACCCTCTTCTTGGAGCCTTGTATAGGATTTACCTATTTAGCATAGGAATTAATAGTCTTGATAAATCCTTGTTAATTAAATAGAATTATTTGAACCTAGGTTATTAGTTGGTGTAGTAGAGTATGCCAATAGTACTGGATTATTTCAGTAATATTTAGGATTTGTTGATTTCTTCTAATGTGGACATATGACCAGGTGCTATCCTGAGGGATTAGATGAATATAGTCCTATTAGAGTAAATCTTATAAGACTAAGAGTGTTACAATTAGTGAACAAGATCCTTAATTTGAGACGTAAACTGCGACCGAGTTCTGCCCCCTATTGCAGTGCGCTTCGATAAGTGCAATTTAAGCAAACTAAGTATCTTAAGTCACTTTACGTAGACCACTAAGTATGCTTGTAATTAGGTCATTTAATGACTTAGCTTGATATATAAACTGTGATCGGATTCTGCCTCCTATCGTAGTTTGCTTCGATAAGTGCAATTTTAAACAAGCTAAGGGTTAAATCCACCTCTCTTGGAAACATACAACCATGTGTATACAACCTTTCCAACTAATGATTTTAAGTAAACTCTCAACTTTAACCAATTATTGAACTAGAATAAAGGAGTTAGAATTCTTTTAGTAGGATTTTGCATAATGGAAACATTGAATTCATTATCAAATTTCAAAGCATTTTCTAGATTTTTTTTGGATTTACCTCATGTAGTTTAGAAGCATGAGCATGAGCATAAGCATGATGTGTGAGTATCAGAATTATGTATGAGTATCTGTGATAATTTATGAGTTACGGAATATTACATACATTGACTGGGGAATTTCAAGATGCATCGGCATCACAGTAAATAATATTTCTAACTGGATATATGTATACATTGGATTGTACTACTCATAGCAGTTCAGTGATATTTTGGTTGTATATCAGTTGCATAAAGTATTGTGGCATATTCATATGCACAGTTTCAGTGACATACAGTATAGTTTTATAAATCATTACTCAGTTTTCATATCCATTACTATTTTTGGTCTACCTTCAGTTTTCAGTTTACAGTTCAATTTTACTTTACTTTACTTCAGTTTGTACAGTGTTATATAGTCTTATACTTTTAGCTATCTTTACAGTATTACTATAGATTTAATTACGTTATGTATATGTTAAATGAATAACTAGAACTGTTTAGATTAGTCTCGATGTGTTAGACTTATTGTCTAACACGAGATACTTTGGGGATCCGACAATTTGCTAGATTTTGAGTAGTATATTGAGCCAGGTCAGGAGGACACCCAGGAGATTCATGTGGACCTAGTGGAGCAGTAGTGGACTCTTCTTTAGCTTTATATTTTGCTTAGTTTAGTTCAGTACTAGCTTTTATATCTGTTTTAGTAAAATGTTATAATAATTCTGGATGTATTTTCTTTTCTTTTCTAAGACGAATGTTTTCATACAGCTTCTGTGATGAATGTTTCTAATGGTTTGCTTAGCTTCCACACTTTGTTATATACTACTTATACTTAGTATTGTGATGTGATCAGTATATTGGAAATGCTGATATTTTATACATACATTAGATTCCTTATGTGTTTCAAATCCAATGTTGTATTGGTTTAATACTTAGGATAAGGATACTACTCTTATCTTAAGTATTAGCTCTCAACCCTGCTTGAGGTTGAGTCAATAGCCCTTAAGAGGGTTTTGTTTCAACTATTCGGGGAGACGGGATATTCCTCCCCGAGTGGTGCGTCGCTATGCCGCCAATCTGATTATACCTATCTTTTGCATGCGGTGATGGGGCAGGGCGCTACAAGATCAAACTTAAACTTGGAATAGCTTTCATCTTCTTTTTTGGCTTCGACAATTCTCAACCTCAATGAAAATCAATATTGATTAGTGAGCAAGAGCTTACGCAAGTCCGTTGACCTGATTAGTTCAAGATTCATCTTCTCTATTTCTTCAACTAAGGCATTATTAGAGAAAAGAGAAGATAACATTGCTTTATGACTTAGGGCATCAGCTACTATGTTAGCTTTACCCAAGCAATATAGAATTTTAGATCATAATCACAAAATAACTTTAGCCATCTATGTTGTCTACAATTAAGCTTTTTTTGTGTGAAGATATACTTCAGACTTTGATGATTAGTAAATATCTTGCACTTAATTCCTTACAAGTAGTACCTCCATATTTTAAGGGAAAAAACTATTACTGTTAACTCTAGATTGTGGATGGGGTAGTTTCTTTTGTTTAGCTTTAACATTCTGGAGAAAATGCTATCATTATAATATCCTTCATCAAAATGCATCCAAGCCATACCTTAGAGGCATCAGTATAAACCTAAATATCATTTCTCTCTTGAGGTAGTACTAAGATAGGTGTAGAAGTTAAGATATGCTTCAGCTTCTAGAAGGCTTCTTCATAATTTGAACTACAAATGAATAGAACTTCCTTTCTAGTTAGCTGAGTTAGTGGCACTACAATTTGTAAAAATACTAGCACAAATATTTTGTAGTAGCTAACAAGTCCCAAAAATTTTTTGATTTCAGTCATAGATTTGTGTTGCACCCACTGTTGAACAACACTGATCCTTTTCTTATCATCCCTTATTCCTTCAACGTTAACAAACCCAAAAATGCCACAAAATTGAGACAAAACTCACACTTTGAAAACTTAGCAAAAAGCTTATTGTTTATAAGAAGTTCTAAGTTATCATGGAGGTGTTTTTCATGGTTAGCTTCTAACTTAGAATAAATCAAGATATCATCTATAAAAATGATTACAAAATTATTGAGATAGGCTTCAAGATACGTTGCACCAGATCCATGAATATGGATGGAGCATTAGTCAGTATGAAATAATAAACTAGGAATTCATAATGTCAATATTGTATTTTGAATGTAGTCTTAGGGATATCATCATATCTAACCCTAATCTGATAATAACCTAATCTTAAATATATTTTAGAAAAGTCTTTTGCTCTTGATAAGATTCCTTGGATTTAGGTTAAGTTTCAGGAATCAACTCAATAAAAAACTTTACCTCTCTCAAAGGAGGTAGTCCCGACAGATCCTTAGGAAAAATATCCAAAAATTCCTTCACAATACTGGTGTCTCCCAAAGATATATCTTCCTTGTTTCTCCCAACATAGTCACTAAGAATACATCTCAATCCTTACTAATCAAATATTTAGCTATGACTACATTAATCAAGGATGCAGTCACACCAAGTCTCTTTATGAATACATAGTGCTTCTTGCCTACTCCTAGAGTAACCTTCTTTCTTTTTGCAATCAATGACTACGTTGAATTTTCTCAACTAGTTCATGTCCAGGATTATATTGAAATTAGTAATCGACATAATTATCATCTTAGCTTGGAAGAATTGGCTACTAATGGGAACGTTAAGGAAATAAAATTTAATTGCATGCATCTCTGCACTAGTTGGCATTTGAACATGCAAGGCATTGCCTAAATTGAATTGTTGGAGGTTGAGGGATTGAGCACATTTTTTTGATATAAATGTGGACTACAATTTATATCAAATAGTGTGTCATAGGATTGATTATGTATAGATAAAATTCTTATGTTGAATTAAAAATTTAATTTATCAACTAGTGTAGCAAAAAGAAACAAGCAATTAAATACACAAGGAAAGAAAGATAGAATGCGAAAATAAAATTTAGATCTTACGTGTAATCACTTTGTTATCTCTTAGCGACAACCAGAGTCAAGGCATATACTCGAGGTAAGGCAGAAGATTGGGCAACATCTTTGCCTTGACATTGTTTTTAGCTTGATTCTGCTTTGGAGCAAGTTGAGGTGCTCCCCACTGGTATTCCGTATGCCCACCAGCTGGAGGTAGCATTATGCCTAATGTCGGAGCTTGTGCCTTGATGGGCACAAGGTTGTGATCACTAGTGAATGATTAATTTTCATTTTGTCAATGGTCTACATGGACTTACAATCCTAGTACTTGTGGCTAGGTCTTCCACAAGTGTAGCATCTATTACCAAAATGGTAACACTTCCCATATGGATGAGGTCATTGACAATGACCACCTTGTCTATGCTACTGGTTTTGAGTCATCTGGTAGACCTTCGATGCTTGGGAATGATTCATTTTAAATTGTTCAAACTTGGGAGTGGATGGAAGAGGTCCCTCCTTCAGCTCCTTTTGCATCTGATGATGCTCAATCAATCTTACTCCTTCCAGTAGTTTGACAAAACTATCCTGATGTTGTGACACTGGGTGATCCTTAATGGAATCCTTAAGTCCTTTCTAAAATTGGCTACACCTTGCCACCTCATTACATACTAGGTTTGACACAAATCTCAATAGCTTTCTGAACTTCATTTCTTATGCAAGAACGGTTGTATTCCTCTGAGTCAGCTGAATCAATTCATCTTCAATGATGGTTTGAGCAGAGGGTGGAATGAAATCCTCCCAGAAAACTTCTTCAAACTCTTCCCATGGGATTTCATCAATGCTTACTCCAAAAAAATGAGTCTTAAGTTCATTAGTCCCACCAATATTCAGCCTCTTCAGTGAATATGTGGGTGGTCAGATGGATGGCTTCACTCTCAAAGAAATTGATACTGACTAGGTTGTTTATGATGACCTTTAGCCAATTTGCAGCTTCAATAGGTGTCACAGATCCATAGAAAATAAGGGGATTGAGTTTAAGAAAGGCATGGAGGAATCCATCAGCTACTAGTCCAGGTACCGGCTAGGGATTGACATGGATTAATTGCGAAGCAAGAGGTTCAAGGACTCTCTCAGTAGCTCTGGTTTGAGTCACCACCATAACATTTATTAGTTTTACTAAGGTTTTAATCTCATCAATAGTTGATAAACTTAAAGTAGTTACATTCTCGACAGAAGGGAGGGGGGTATTCGACTTGGGATTCATTCTATAGAGAAATATAGAGTCAATTTAGAAACTACAAATATGAATGATTTAAATAATACTATGTTTTGAAACAAGATTGGAAATACTAAAAGCAAAAGATAAGGGAAAGCTACTAATATGAAGCTAGTACAATTATTTACAAAATTTAGCATAGAAGAGAATTTCAAAGTCTTGATAGATAAATGGATGATAATATCCTCAGCTTTCACAAACTATTTGCATGTACCTATGATTCCACCACTCTTCGGCATATTTGTCAAAGAGTAGCACTATTAATTTGAAGTGAATAGGTTCAGGACAGTCAATCACATGGAAGGCTTCAAACACTCGGTAGAGCCATTCTCTAGCCAATGGAGTTAGACTATCCCCTCTAAACACTAGTAATTTGAGAATTTTGTTGAGTACATCTCCTCCTTCCAGGATACCCCAAAGTATGCTCTTCTAAACTTGAGTATGTTCTATTAGTATTCATCCCAATATTGGAAGAACCTCTAAGTGTAAAGGCTTAAATTTGATTTGTAATTTTTCATATGAAGATTTATTATTGATTAGATTGGGTTAAGTTCATTATTATCTATATGACGTTTGCTTACTTATGGCATGATCATAGTGTTCTTATTTTACTTTTCTAGTATTGTTTGATTTGGATAAACTTAAAATTGTTATCGAATGAGCACCGCAGCGAAAGCAGTTTTGTGTGCGCTCGATGATTGGGGATGCGTTGATGGTTACTAAGAAATATATGAAATCACAAACACAGCGAGATAAAGATCGTAGCACATGCATGCATCAAAATCACAAGCACTTCCAAAGACAAAGGCTTATGTGAAAAACTTAAGAATGGGAAAAACCATAGAGCCACACTACATAGAAACTTCTACTATGAATCTTAAAGAGTACAGAGTTACAAAGAGCTTCACCTTAATAAAGAACACTACATCTTACTTTAAAATGAAGGAGAGAAGAAGCAGCCACCACCTGGATAGGATATCATTAATATGCAAGAGCGCCCTTGCACAGTTGCTATCTCTCTTAGGGTTCCTCTCCAATAGCATCCAAGGCTTTAGCCAACACTTACAATATTATAGGAAACTCCTTAATAAGTTTCCCTTAAGTACCCAACTCATTTTTGGACCCCAAATGGTTCAAAATACCCCTCAAATAGCTTAGGGAATAACCTGAACTGGAGAAAAAAGCTGCTAAGCACTATAGCATGCCGTTGCATCCAAGCCTAAGCACTAGGGAACTCTAGTGCTCTGCTCTCGGGCACTCTATAGATAGGGTGCGCTGTAGTGCACACCGTGGCGTGCTACGACACCTCGGCCTCTTGAATCCATCCGCTAGGGCATGCTACAGCACCCTGGTCTCGGTCTGCTGATCACCATGGCATGCTATGGCACCTTCCTTTCGGGTGCCACGATGCGCTGTGACACCTAAGCTACAACAAAAATTCAAAATTTTCTCTGAATCACCTCAAAGCCTCCCCGAAGCTCATCGGAGCTCCATCAGCATCTCCATGATGATTTGAATGGTCTCCTCAACATAATAATATTTACTTTATTTCCTTTTTCCAGAATATCTCTAATACCAACTATAACAGACCAATGCTAAGTTAGTCAATTCTAACCCAACACTAAGTGTTATCGTAGTACCTAACACTTAATTAATAAGAATCGAACTCAATATTTAGCACTACGTGTCTGAGGATTTTTTTTAAATATCAAAATTATAGAAATAAGAAAGAGCAATTACATAAGTATGTAATAACATCCACATCCATCGTCCTAACCAAGCATAGTAAAAGGAATTAAAAGTACATTTATCATAGAAAAGAATGTAAAAATATTCAGAATCTAAGTTATTAAAAATAGTTTATAGATGTATTAAAATTCACTCATCCTTACAAATAAATGAAAAATATGCAAGTCTTAAAGTGCTACTGATGGCTAGTACTAGATCCCACTCCAAGCTCCATAAGATGCTCCTGAGCTACCATATTTGGTATTTAGTATGGCATGACACAACCAACAAAATAAAACCAAGTGGTTATATTTAAAAAGTCTAAGTATATTTTAGGGTTATACTATGTTTTATTTAAGTTTAGATAGATATCACATTAGCCATTTACAATTATGTGATTTAAGCAAAGCATTAAGACACAAAATAAATGGATGTAAAGGTATGTTAGAATAGTAAATTAAGGTATGTAAGGTACTTACAAGTAGTTTGCTTTAGCCTACATGAAGTATGTAAGGTAAAATGCAATATATAATGGCTAAGCTAAAAGTGTCATGTGAAACATGAAGGAAGCATATGAATATGTTTATTTGGAATTAAGCTAAGTAACATTTAAAAGAAAATAATATTAACATAAATGAATGTAAGTAAGCTACATACACTGCAAGTAAGTAAAGTAAATTTGAAATGTAAGAACAATACATGTTTTGTACAATAAAGTAAATTGAAGTTCAATCACAAGGACTGAGAAAACATAGTCAAAAAACTATGATAAGTAAGCATAGTCAAAGTTATATGCTAAGTCTTTCACAATCAATAAGATTGTGAGAAATGTAATGTTAAATTGTTTATCTTATTTAAGGTTTTATTCAGTGGGTAAAATTATAGAACTAATAAGGAGTTAAGCACGTATGCCTAACAAAGTAATGCGAGGTATCCATATCTCTCCATAGCTTGCCCTGGCATAATAATCCACCATATGAAACATATAAGTTTAATATTTTAAAATTATATTCATACACAATGTGTTAATGTATGTCCAAAATTATAATCTCATGCATAGCAGCATTCAAGGAGTTCAAGTTAATTATAAACTATGTGATATCTATTGTTGTCTAATTGAGTTATCTACCTTAATGATTAGGGCCAACCAAGCACCCAATTGATTTAGACATTAACAATCTCTAAGTCAATTAAAGAATAATACTATAGATAATTATGATTTTGGAAAATAATAATTTGATTTGGAAGTTACTTAAGTGATAAAATAATTTATAAGTATATATGCATGTTGAAATTCAATCCTATCCTACTACTGAACCTCCCATTATCTCAAGCTACTAAACTTAGACTAATACTAGGATTCTTTAGCTAGAAGGCTAATTGTAGGATTAGTAGCCTTAAGCTTACTGAGGCATATAAGGGTTTAGAGAGATACTAGTTCATCAGCTACACTAAGTTGGCCAATTATAAGCTAATGCAGCCCTAATATGCAAGGTTCTTAGTGAAGGTTTTCAAATCACTAGCTGCTAAGTTTTGATCAAAGGTACTGGGAATCCTAGAGTCAACTAAGAAATTAGGCTACTATGGCGAGCTAATAACACTATGTTACATATTATGATAATTAGGTTTGAACTTACACTTGTGGATTGTAAGGAACTAAGCCTTGCTCAAATAAGCACTTTAAGGGTCTTACTAATGATTCTTACAAACATTGGAAACTAACCAAACTAATTTCATTTGAGGATTTAGAACTACAACAATCAAATGTTAAATCAAGTCCTAAGAGTTTACACAAACCTTCATTTTTTATGATGATGAACATTTCTATGTTCGCTAAAAACTAGACTATCAAGTATTACCCTAAGTTTCTCTTTCTTAAAATCATACTCTATGATGTTATCAAGGCTCAATCTAGGCTTAGGTTTGCTGTCCTAAAGTTTAAGAGACTAAAAACATTAAAGTTCCTTAATATACAAATTATTCATTAAGAAATTGAAGTGCCAAAATGCAAGTTCTCCAATAAAGTAAAATCAGTAAATAAGAGATCCTTATAGCGCCATGATTAAAATGACAGTAATTAGGTTTAATTTGGACACCATTTGATTTAATTAAGATTTAATTACTCCTAATGACATTTAAAAAGTGATTAGCAAAATTAACAGTCCAAACTAAAACTAAATTACATATTAGTGTTCTACTCATTTTTTCTGATCAAAATAACATAATTTTGCTATAGTTGGATAACTATTTACCAAGTTATTAAATTAATTAAATTTACTGATCCTAAGGCACTACTCGAACGCACGGCTAATTGACATAATTTTGCTATAGTTGGCTATCGTGCACCCTCGCTGGCCGACCGCGTGCGAAAATCCATGCATGTGGCTCGACTGCGTGCGTAAAACTTGACACAGTGTCGCAAGGGTCAGGTCGACTTAGCTCCCTACTCGAGCATTAATATATACAAATTCCATTCAAATGATTGAACTTAAACCCACACCCAAGTCACAAGAGATTCATAAATAATTACTTGGGATAATTCAAACTAGCAAATATATAGTCTTAAGGGATTAAATATAAAATGAAATTCAAACTTGCAATAAAATCATTGCTAGCAAATTCTCATCTTTATTGAATTTTCTTATTAAAAAGATAGCACTTCAAATTCAATCGTTCACACAAAATCATTTATGACTGCATTTACTAACTCTTCTAACTCAAGATTGAGTAATATTTTAAGTTTGGGAGTGTGATAAACCTTGAATTTACACTGAAATTGTCCCTTTATTTTATGTTATTTTATATTAGAAGAGATTGATTTTGATTTGGTTTTGGTTAGCTTAGTTTTCATTTGTGTTTCTTAGGTAATTGAGAGTATATAATGCTTTTTGCTCAAATTTACATCGAAAAGATATTGCAGAAGTCTCAGCTCTTAGGCGCACTCAAGTGCCTGACTGACAAAACTTCATGCACTTAGGTGCGCTCAAGTATTAACAGAACTTTAAGTGTGTTTGTGTGTACAAGTGACCGACTAATATAACTTCACTCACTCAAGCGTTATCAACTTCCCGATTGGTAGAACCTCATGCCCTCAAGTGTCCGATGGGTACAACATTGAAAATGTCAAATATAAGGTGGAAAATAGGCATCCCCATACCCTCCAAAAGGAATTTTTGGGCAGTTTGAAGGCCAAAATTAAAGCACAAAACTCAGATTAAGAGAGGAAGGAGGATTAGAGTGAGAAGAAAAGAAATAAAAGAAAATTAGGGTTTTTAAAAAGAGAACTCCAGCTACCATCAAGAGGAATCGTATGTGGCCATTTAAAACTTGAAGAAGGAAGAAGAAGGAGAAAAAGACAAAGACAAAGTAAACTATAGGGATGTTCCTTTAGTAACATCTTTTTCACTTCCTAATTCATTTATTTTGTATTATCCCATGCAAAAATCATGAAGCTCTTATTAAATTTTTCTATCTTTGTTTATGGTACTTGTATTGGTAGTCTAAACCTTCCTTTTCAGAGAGTGTTAGGCTACTTCTATGTACTAGACCTTCTTTATTTAATTGATGGTTCATCTTGAAGTTGTGAATGAATGTTTGTGTTTAGAATTGTGCAAACATGTGTTCTTAAATCCATAAAAAAGTCATTATATTTATTAGAATGCATTCACCACACAGTGTAACTTATATCGAACCAAATGTTTTGATCAAGTTATATGTGTATAGTGATGCATAAAAAGACAAATAGTTCTAAATCCTAGATCAAAGCAAAAGTCCAAATCAATAATTATTGATAAGTTGACACAAGAAGTGCACTAAACCTTAGAATGGAGCAAATGTCTTGTTCAAGGTTTTAAGTTTACTAGACATATGAGTAGCAAACTCTGGAACTGAGCAAAAATTTTGTTCAAGGTATCAAGTGTACCAGATGTTATGTTGTGGAGATCATTTAGTTCATCATGAAGATGCTAATGGTGCTCCGATGAAATTTGGGAGGTTTTGAGGCTATTCAAAACAAAGTATGAAGTTCAGTGAAGTCCAGCAACAACACAGGCACTACAGCGTGCCATGGTGCCCCACACCCAAATAATGTGCCATCGAGAACAAGGCGCTATAGTGCACCCTAGCACTAAGCAAATAGAGAACAAGGTGCTATAGCGTGCCCTGGCACCTGGCTACCCGGAGCTTAGGTGCTACGGTGCACTGTAGCCCTTGACAAATTTTCAGTTACTATTCAAATTTTTCCCTAAGCTATTTGGAGGGTATTTTAAACTTTTTGAGGTTCAAAATAGAGCTGGCTACTTAAGGAAATATGTTGGAGATAATTTTGAATGTTGGCATTTCAGTTTGAGAGGAATTTGGTTATTTTGGGAGGAAATTCCAACAAGGAACCCTAAAGGAGAGCTGCTAAGCAAGGGAACTCTTACATGTTGAAGAAGATACTTCAACTGGTGGCTGGTACTTCTCCATTTCATCCTAAAGTAAGAGCTAGTGTTCCTTAAGAAGGTTAAGCTATTTGTAATTCTGTATGCTTTGTTTTGCAAAGGGGAAATTTCTGTGTTGAGTGGCTCCATGGTTTCTCCCATTCTTAAGTTTTTCATATAAAATTTGAGATTGCATGGATGTGCTTGTGGCTGTGTTGCATGCATGTACTATGATTGCCTTTCTTATTACTTCTTATGATATTATTTTTGCTTGGTAACCATCAAAGTAACCCTGGTCCTTGATTGAGTGTGCACTAGATCACTTCCACTGTGGTGTGTTTGGTGAAAGTTATAATACCCACAAGTGGTATCAAAAAGAGGTTACCTTGTTGGTTCTAGGTTTGCTGTTTTAGTGAGAGAAATGGCCGATGAGATATAACACAAGATAGAGAAATTCAGTGATATGAGCTGTGTGTTATGGAAAATGCAAATGGAAGATTTGCTTTACCTGAAGAAGTTGTATTTTTTATTAAAAGGAGCCAATATAAAACTTACAATTATGACTGATGAAGAATGGGAGGTTCTTGATAGAACTGCATTGGGTTTGATTTGCTTATCAATGTCTACTTCTATTTCATTTAGCATTGTTAATAAGAAAGCTACTGTAGATCTCATTGATGATCTGATGAGAATGTATGAGAAGCCCTCAGCTTTAAATAAAATTTTCTTGATGAAGGGTGTTAGATCGGAGATAAGTGTCATGCAAGGACAAGTACCACTTCATATGAGTAGCCTCTTGAACCCATAATGGTTAAGGTGCTACATTATTGTGAGTACCTCTTGATCATGTAGGAGCTACCTCTAGTCCTATCTACCCAATGGATGGTTCTTGGATTAATGTGTGGATATTGATAAGGACGTCAGTTACTTAAGTTGGGGAGATTGTATAGACCCACTTAATTATTAATAAGTGAAACTCTTAAACATCGAGACACCTTTTCAGATAATGGTGGAGTTCTTGATAAGAACACCAAAGTTAAGCGTGCTCAGGTGGGGGAGCACTCCCAGGAAGGGTGACCTACTAGAAAGTTATCTACTAAGGGCAAAATTGTTTAGTCTTTTAGGCCAAAGTGAGCAATACCTTGGTGCTTAAGAGCTTGGGCTATTACAAATAATATTAGAGCAGACCATAGGGTGCTAGGTAAGAGCTAAGTGCCATGCTTGGAAAAGTACCACTTCATGTGAGCAGTCACTTGAACCCATAATAATTAAGGTGCAATATGGTTGTGGGTACCTCTTGAGCATGTAGGGGTCACCTTTAGTCCTATCTACCCAATGGATTGTTCTTGGACCAGTGTGTGGATATTGATGAGGATGTTAGTTACTTAAGTTGGGGAGATTATATAGACCCACTTAAGTTTTAATAAGTGAAACTCTTAAACATTGAGGTGCCTTTTTAGATAATGGTGGAGTTCTTGATAAGAATTCCAAAGTTAAGCATGCTTAGGTGGGGGAGCACTCCTAGGAAGAGTGACCTACTGGAAAGTTATCTGCTAAGGGCAAAATTGTTTAATCTTTTAGGCCAAAGTGAATAATACCTTGGTGCTTAAGAGTTTGGGCAATTACAAATAATATTAGAGCAGGCCATAGGGTGCCAGATAAGAGCTAAGTGCGATACAGGAAAAAGTACCACTTTATGTGAGCAATCACTTGAACCCATAATAATTAAGGTGCTACATGGTTGTGGGTACCTCTTGAGCTTGTAGGGGCTACCTTTAGTCTTATCTACCTAATGGATTTTTCTTGGATCAGTGTGTGGATATTGATGAGGACGTTAGTTACTTAAGTTGGGGAGATTATATAGACCCACTTTAGTTGTAATAAGTGAAACTCTTAAGCATTGAGGTGCATTTTCAGATAATGGTAGAGTTCTTGATAAGAACTCCAAAGTTAAGCGTGCTTAGGTGGGAGTACTCTCAAGATGGGTGACTTGTTGTGAAGTTATCTTCTAAGGGCGAAACTGTGAGTCCTTTCAGGCTAAAGTAGATAGTACCTTGGTGCTTAAGAGTTTGGGCTGTTACACTAGATATACGAGTAGCATCAAATCTTAAATTAGAGTAAAAGTCCAAATTTAGAATTTGTTTGCACTCATATTACTAATCTACCATGTTTAGTTCCTCAAGCGATCTCACGCTTAGACATAAGGTGAGACTGAATTAAGGATTTCCTGAGTAGCGAAACCTACTCACTTTCCTAAGAACATGGAGTTGCTTATGTGCAAATGAGAACAAAGATGAAAATTAATTCCATTTACACTGAATAAAGAATGCCACTAAAATAAAATAAACTATCATCTAAATGTTATGGTCTGAAGTCATGAGGTCTAGTACAAGATTGGCTAAAGATGATCTTAAATTTTAGTGATGAGTAACCCATGTGCATGAGAGATCACTAATGGATTTAATTATCTGTAGCCCTTATAAATACAAATTATCATTCTCACATAATTACTATTTAATACTCAACAATTATTATGAAGGTTGAATCATAGTAAGATAGTCTAATTCTCCATGATCTCTAATCATAATTTCATCCTTATAATCTAGATTTATTATCTTGTATTAATAGATTAATTTTAGTTTAAAAACCATCAAATCAATTGTCCATGCTTTAGAAGAAAGAAAATAAGCTAGTAACCCTTTCTTAATTCTTAAGAATGATAAATCTGGGGCTCACTATCCCTATATTACTACAGATCATGTATACTTGTATATAAGAGCCCAAAGTTATTAATCATTATTTTTTAGTATAATCAATTTGAAAACACTCCCAATAGTCTCCAAACATTATTAAGAGCCAACCTTTGAATTTGGTCTGATTTGTAGCTCATTGAATTTATTGAATATTTTAATGTAATTATTTAATCAGATAATTAAGATTTTTAAATTGACCTACAATTAAAAATCTAATTCTATTTTTGAGTTCCTCACCCTCAAATTAACTAGGAGTGAAATTTTTTATCCCCAAATTTAATTAAATAATTAAGATTTTTAAATTGACCTACAATTAAAAATCTAACTTTGTTTTTAAGTTCCTCACCCCCAAATTAACTAAGGAAAAATTTTTTTACCCCAAATTTAATCAGATAATTAAGATTTTTAAATTGACATACAATTAAAAATCTAACTTTATTTTTGAGTTCATCACTCACAAATTTATTAGGAGTGAAATTTTAATGATTTTTTGGAGCGCATCAGCGCAAAATTTTAATTAGATAAAATGTAATTAATTAATTAATTAAATTAAATTACATTTTTTCCCCCATCATCCTACTTAATGGACAAAGTTATTTGATTGAACAGGGCGCTAATCAGCGTTGTTTGATCAAACTACCTATCCATAATAGATTTGATAGAATATTTTTGACCCCAAATTAACTAGGGGCTGTATGTGCACGCAGCTGCCCCGTGTTGCACGTGCGCATAGCGCCCTGTTCGATAAAATGACTATGTCCTGCGTACACATGCGGCCTGTGTAGGCGACGATAACTGTCATGCCCACTGTTGTTAAGCCTCTCTCGACCCCAATTTATACCCCAATCAAATCATATGCTTCATTTACATCATTTAGAAAAAAATAAACATTGAGATCTACTACTGCTTCGTCCCGAGCTCGCAGATCTCTCCCAAATACAAACCTTATGTACTCCATTCTACTCTTCATTTCTTCTGAAATGCTTATTATTTATGTTTTGTTTAGCTATTTTAAGTAGATACTAATTGATAGATCGATCCAATTTGGCTCGATCAGGTCTAGTTAGTTGAAGGAAGGTTCGGGCTGCTATAGTCTTGAACAATAGCCTGTCCCTATTTTTAGCGAACCCGATGGAATGGGATGTCCCCGCCATCAGGGAGGTGTTCCTGGGGTCTGCCATGACCCAAGGAGCACAACGAGTACTCGGTCTTGCCCTGAGGTTTACTGTGGAGGGAGAATTTTACCTCCATAGTAAACCCTTGGAGGCTGACCCTTTTTAGAGGTCAACTCAAGAAAGGGTTAGCCTGCGAGGAAGCTTTTGGGTCCTATGGCTAGGTCTCAACAAGGGATACTTTTCAAGCCCTAGTTAGCCACCCACAGTTCCCAATCAGGATTAGGAATAATGTCAGGTGTTTTTCTTGATGAATTGCTTGGTTTGTCTTTAACAAGAGAAGTGGAGTTCTCAATCGAATGGCTTTCTGGTACATAATTGAAATCTAAAACACTCTATAGGATGGCTCCTAAGGAACTATAAGAACTTAAGTAGTGTTTGTAATTGCTCTTAGACAGGGGATTTATAAGACTCAGTATATTCTCTTGGAGAGCTCTAGTACTTTTTGTAAGAAAGAAGGATGGTTTCATGCACATGTGTATAGACTACTATGAGCTAAATAAAGTAACTATCAATAATAAGTACACTTTGCCAAGGATCAATGATTTGTTTGATCAATTAGCAGGAGCTAAAGTGTTCTCAAAAATAGATCTAAGATCAGGTTAATATCAGATAAGGGTTAAAGATGAAGATGTTCTGAAACTACATTTAGAACTAAATATGGGCATTATGAGTTCTTAGTCATATCATTTGGCTTGACTAATGCACCATCTTTATTTATGGATTTGATGCAGAGAGTCTTAAAGCCTTATTTAGATGTGTTTTCATTATTTTTATTGATGACATTTTGATTTATTCTAAGAATAAAGAAGAGCATGAAAAGCATCTCAAAGTAGTTTTAGAACTATTGAGAGTTAATAAGCTTTTTGCAAAATTCTCTAAGTGTGAGTTTTGGTTGAATTTTGTTGCCTTCTTAGGGCATGTGGTTGGTGCTATAGGTGTAAGGGTAAACCAAAAAATGATCGATGCTATACAAGATTGGGTTCAACCTAAGTCAGATACTAAGGTTAAGAGCTTTCTATGATTGACAGGCTATTACAAAACGTTTTTGCAAGGTTTTTCCTAGTTTGCAAGTACCCTTAACAAGGCTAACATGTAAAGATGTTCCATTTGCTTGGAATCAAGAATGCGAAGAAGCCTTTCAAAAACTAAAGCAAGTACTGACTCCTACACCAGTTCTAGTGTTGTTCCAAGAAGAAAAGGAATTTTAGGTATTCATAGATACTTCTAAGCTAGGTCTTCATTGTGTTTTAATACAAAATAATAAAGCCATAGCCTTTGCCTCAAGTTAGTTGAGACCAAATGAGAGGAACTACCCTATCCATGATTTAGAAATGGTAGCTGTAGTTTTCACCTTACAAATCTGGAGATGCTACTTGTATGGGGTAAAGTGTGAGACATTCACCGATCACCAAAGCTTTAAGTATATGTTCACTCAAAAGGAGTTGAACTATAGGCAAAAAAGGTGGATAGATTTTAACTATGATTATGATTTAGAAATTCAATATCACCTCTAAAAGGTGAATGTAGTAGCAGATGCATAAAGTAGAAAAGCAATTTTGTCTTCTATTTTAATTAATAAGTCCTTAATAGAAGATTTTGATAGGCTGAAGATTCAACCAATTAGATCAACTAAATTGAAAGCTTTGTTGGCTAAAATAAATACTGAGCTAACCTTGAAGGGCAGAATTCTGGCAACTCATAAATAAGATGAAGATTATGATAAGTTAAAAGTTGATTGAAAGTGCTAAAACATTTGAGTTGTAGTTATTAAATAAATCTATCTTTCAAGGAAGAATATTATGGGTTCCTTGAATTTTTCAATCTTAAATTCTTACTGAAGCGCATAATTCTAGCTATATTATTCATACTAGAAACACTAAAATGTATCAGGATCTTAAAAAGATATTTAAATATCTAAGTACCATTTGTGGTGCTTAGTGAAAGCAGAGCATCAGAGGCTAGATGGGCTCTTAAAATCTTTAGAAATTGTTGAATGGAAGTGGTCATATATTTCTATATATTTCATTATGGGTCTACCCAAAAGTAAATCAAGATCTGATGCAATTTGGGTCACTATTGATAGGTTAACAAAATCAGCTCACTTTATCCCTGTTTGACAGACCCATACAGTTGAAAAGCTAGCTAGGTCGTATATAAAAGAAGTTATCTGCCTTCATGGTACACCAAACTCATTTGTTTAAGATCGAGATAGTAGATTTAACTCATGCTTTTGGCAAGCAGTTCAACAATATTTGGGAACTAACTTAGCCATGAGCACATCTTTTTATCCTCAAACAACTAGGCAAAATAAAAGGGTAAATCAAACACTTGAGGATCTACTATGCTTATGTGTGTTGGATTTTGGTAGAAGCTAGAAGAGCACCTAGCTCTAATTAAATTTTCATAATATTACTATGACACCTTATAAAGCATTATGTAGTAGAAGGTGATACTCCCTTAGCTTGGAGAGAAGTATGAGACATTCAATTATTTGGATCTGAATTAATTGAAGAGGCTAATAAAAATATTCAGCTGATTAAATCAAGAATGATGGCTGCTCAGGATATATAAAAACTATCATGATGCTCGTCATTGCCTAAGATATGTTGGACCATTTGAAATAATTACAAAAGTGGGACCATCAGTATATCATCTGAAATTACCTCAAGATTTTGCAATTGTTCATAACGTCTTTCATGTATCATCATTAAAGAAGTGTTTATTGGATTTAAATCCACATATTGAGAATCCTGTAATAAATTTGCAACAAGATCTAACCTTTGTCGTAAAACCTATCAAATTTTATGAAAGGACCTCAGGCAATTGAGGAATTGTAGCATTTTTATGTTTAAAATACAATGACATAGTGAATCAGTAGATGAAGCCACATGGGAAATGGAAGAGGACATATGGAAAAGATTCTAGAAATTCTTTACCTAATAAGGTATTTTATAATACTTTACTTTCAAATATCCTTACCTTTATTTTAATAAAATCTATTTGGATGTTGAGGAAGACACCTCTTTTAATAGGGGGAGTCTATAACAACCAAAAGTTGTTTATCATTATTTTTTAGTCTAATCAATTTGAAAACACCCTTATTAGTCTCCAAATATCATTAGGAATCAACCTCAAAAGTTTGGTTTGATTTGGAGCTTATTTGAATTTCTAGAATATTTTAATATTATTTTGTAATTAGAAAATTAAGGTTTTTAAATTGTTCTCCAATTAAAAATCCAACTTCATTTTCTTAGTCCTCACCCCCAAATTAACTAGGGCTAAAATTTTGGGATTTTTCAAAGCTCATTTGATAGCTTAATTTTAGTTAGATAAAATATAATTAATTAATTAATTTAAATTTAAGTCCTCACCATCCTACTTAATAGACAAAGCTGCTTGATTGAACGGTATGCTAATCATCATCGTTTGATCAAACTAAACATTCAGATCTGGCGACTAGTAGCCATCATCCCCAATGTTATGCCCACATGCAACACGTGGCACATGCACGCACATGTGGCCTGTGCAGGTCTCGACAGCTACAATACTCGCCTCTATTAAACTTCTTCTAACCCTAATTTATACCACAATCAAATCATAAGCCTTGCTTACATCATTTAGAAGAAAAATCAAACTCTGAGATCCGCTGTTGCTTTGTCTCAAGCTTGCAAATCTTGCCCAAATACAAACCCTAGGTACTCCATTAAGCTCTTTGTTTCTTGTACAATCCTTTTGATTTATGTTTCATTTAGCTATTCATGGTAGATGCTAATTTCTAAATCAAGCCATCTTGTCTCAATCGGATCTAGTTAGTCGAAGGAAGGCTAAGGCTGCTACAAACTCGAACAATAGCTAGAGCCCCCTTTTTATTAAACCCGATGGCTTGAGTTGTCCCCACTATCAGAATGGTGTTCCTTGAGTCAACCACAACCCAGGGAACATAATGATTACTTGGGCTCGTCTTGAGGTTTGCTGCGGAGTGAGAGTTTTCCCTTCACAATAACCTCTAAAAGGTCAACTCTCTTGAGAGCTCGACTAAAGCTAGGGTCAGCCTCCAATGGGGCTTTTGGGTTCGATGGCTAGGTCTCGACGAGGTCATCATTTTTGCATATGGATCATTTAGTTAGCCACCATGGTTCCCAATTAGAAAGAGGAACAGTGTCGGGTGGGTCAACTTCAACACATGCAGCACTATCCCCAGTCCCCGCACTTGCAGTTGGCCCGTGAGGGTACACTATGACCCCACGGCTATGGCAGTAGAGGTGTGTATGCATGGATATTTAATTATGTTAAAGAAAAATTATTTAATTAATTCCATTTATTTGATGCTTAATATCTTCTTAATCACAAGTCCAAATATCTTAAGGTGATTAGATCCTACTTTTGCCATTTAATGTCTAAATTAAACTTGCTTGTTGTCATTGTACTCCTTATGCTATATAAAAATTTTAGCCACTAATTTGGTGAATTTGCATTTTTGGCACTTTTCTTAATCATTATTGAGAATCATATGTTATAAGAAAATTGTATAATTATCTTTCTAAACCATAGGAAAGCAAGCCTTGACCTAGATGAAGACTTTATTGAACCCTAGGACATCCTTATGGTAAAGATTAAGTACTTTAGAAATTGATTTTATTAACTTAGAATAAACTCCAACCTTATAGATAAAAATGAGAATTTCTAAAATGTGAAATTAAGATTGATCATTGAAAGCTAATCTAACCTATTAAGTATAAATTAGAATAGCCTATATCTTATGCCTAAGTTTCATTAGATTTAATTGTAATAAAATGAGAATATAAATTTTAACCTAATATGTCATTTTTATCCCTTAGATGTAGGAATAACCCAATCATCTTAGTATTATAAAATATTTAGCTAGCAATTATCTATGATTATTAGAACCTAAACTTACATGCTTAGTCTAAAGAATTCCAAATCAGTAAAGGATTATGATTTAGAGACTTACAACCCTTTCTTAAAGGAACCTTTTATTGTATAGTTAATATTTAGTGTTCCTAAAGTGATAGAAATATCCAAACCTTAGACACTTTAGTAGACTTTAAGCCTAATAAATTTTTAAGCTAAACTTAAGATGTTGACTAGAAAAATTTTAGTATAAAATATAATCCATTATGTAGGAATTAAGTTAGTAAATACTATGTTGAGTGTATAATGAACCATAGAAGAAGCTTTAAGGTAAATCTAAATCATAGAAATATTATAACCTAGACTGAGAAATTGTGATCCTATGGTTGGAAATTTTGGATGAATTACTAGAAAATTTAGTCAAATGAGAGTATCTAATAGGATAAGTTCTTGAATTACATCCAAATATTTATACTTATAAATTATTTTATCATTTATATAATGCTTAATTAAGCCACTAGTTTACAAAACCATACTGTTATATTATTGTACTTTAGATAACTTAGGGATTGTATGATGTCTAAGTTAATTGGGGGCTTGATTGGCCCCAATCCTTAAGATAGATAATTAAAATAGAAATAATAGATATCATATGGTTTTCAATAATTTGAAATCCTTAAAATACTGCAACACATTAAAATTAAAACATTTAAATATATTTATAAGGGGTTTTACATGGAGGATTATGTTGTACAGTTGTTATTGAGTTAGGGCAGGCTATAGAATAATTAGGAGACCAAACATGTCCTATGAGTAGGATATGTGTGTTTATAGGAGATCTTGTGTACATTATAGTTGGGCATATGTGCTTGACTCCTCACTTGTTCTGTATAGTTCCTACAGAACAAAGTACATGTTTAAAACAAGATAAAGTAACATAAAAATTGGGTATCTCACAATTTTATTAATTGTTAATGCTTACTATAGTCCTATAACTATAGTCTTCATATTATTTGATCCATGAGATAGGATGCACTTTACATACTTTACTTTAACTATTTACTTTACAGCTATATTTCCTTGCAATATCTTTACTATTTACTTTGCATATGTTTCATTGCACATATGCATGCTTCCCTTATTTAGATGTATTTTTATATTATCCATAATTGCCTTATTAACCTATTTGATGTAAGATTGTGCAACTTAATATAAGCATACATTCTTACATACGTAACAGTTTTTTATAATTGTTTTTAATTTATGTTCATCTCCTTACATTATGCTCTGCTTATATAAACAACTATTGTAATGTCTGCTTAATTAAAATAACATTGTTTACCTTTAAATTGTACTTAGACTTTTTAATATCTAACCAGTTATTTATTTTTATTGGTTGTGCCCTATACATTATAAACCAAATATGGCATATCAGGAGCTTGAATCAAATATGGTAGCTAATGAAGAGCCCGAGCAGTAGAAGAATATTTGAAGATTGCACTTGCTACTTTCCTTTTATTACTATGTGAGGATGAGAAATTTAGTTCACTCAGTTTGTATTAATAATTTATCTATAATGTCTGTCTTTTTATTTCTGTGATGACTTTATACTTTCTTTCAAACTACATATATATATATATATATACTTTGGATGGTGATTTTCTTTCTACTCATAAATCTGTAAAACAAAGGTAGTACCCATTAGTGGATTAAGACTCATGAATCTAATATTAAGTACTATCATAATACTCATTATTAGGTTAAATTACATAATCCAATAACATGACATTACATTACATGTGATCAAAGGTTACACTATTTCGTGTTCTGTCATCCCCCTTGTCCCATATAATGAAAATTTTCATAGAATCCATGCAGTTCTAAATTCTTCTCCAATAAATGAAATATGTCAACTTGCCCTTTACCCTATTGGGATGTATAGAAGCACAATATTTTATTTTTAAAATGTTAGCTCAAATACTATCAAATGTACAGAATTGACACCAAAGCTTAAGAGATATAGATGAATAGGTATCCTCAAATTTCTTATCCCTAGACCACCTTCATAGAGGGGTTTAGCAATAATATTCTAGCTTTTCCACACTATTTTGGACCCACCTTCTTTGAAATACAAAAACTTATTCAAGATAGAGCCGATCTTCTTAAAAATTCAATTAGTTAGGATAAACACATATAACCAATAATTTGGAATATAGTTGAGCACATCTTTTAAAAGAACCGATCTACCATAAGGAGATAAATAACTTAATTCCCAACCCTTTATTTTATTTAGAAAAATTATCAGTAAGACTCATAAAATGTTCAATTTTATATGATCTTTGATAATATGTATGCTAAGGTGAAGAAACTGCCATTTTCCTTTTCTAAATTTGAATTGTTGATTAATTAGAGAAATAGTTCTAACATTAACCCTCTTCCCAGCAAAAAGAAAAAGATTTACTCTTATATATGTAAAGCCCAACTTCTTAATCCAAACTTTTGAGAGTTTTAGCCATAATATTTATGGTTCTCATTGTAGTATTAGTTAAAACAAAAAGATCATCAACATACGCGAGAAGAGAAAACAAAACTGCCAGCTAAACCATATTTAAGAGTTTAGTCATCAATAATTAAGGAAATAAACTTTTTTACCAAACATCATAACCTTTAAAATAGAGGATAGAAGATCACCTTCCTTAACCCCATTTGGAATTTGAAAGATCCTTTAAGGGAGCCATTCAGCATAATAGAAAATCAAATATACCATATCAGCTTTCAATAATCTAATTTAAAGATCATTAAACCCCATAACTTTCAATAAAATTTCTACAAGAAGTCTTTTTTAAATCAATTTTGAGACTCTGTTTATTTCCTCTTATCTTTCTATCAAGGCTATGACACATCTCTTGAGTTGCAAGAAAGTTTTTTTTAATATTTCTATTAGAAAGAAAAGCACTTTGATTAGGCTCAAACAAATTAGAAAGCAATATTTAAGTCTATACACCATAATTTTAGAAATGATTTTGTTTAGACAAGAACACAGGTTTATAAGTTTTAAATTTTCCTACTATTTGCTTACTTTGTCCTTGGGTATGAGGGTGATAGCTGTGCGAGTGAAAAATATAAGTATTAGGTCATCACAAATAAAATTCAACAATGGCATCACTAACATAAAATTTAATGATACTCCAGTGTTTCTCATAGAATTCTACCCAAGGGTAGCATTATCCTTGAGACTTCAAAAAACATCCTAAATCTCATTCTCATCTGGTTGTTTTGAGATATTATAATTGATAATATCATAATGTTTGTTGGCCATGTGGATAAGGTAGGAACATTCTCAATAGTGGCAGTTTTCTTATAAAGCTTAGAGAAATAAGTAATGGAAAATTCAGCTAAACCTTTCTTCTCTCTAATAATTATCCCATATGTGGTCAAAATATTCTCAATATTGTTATTTTCCTTCTCTTATTCACCCATGAGTGATAGAACTTTGTGTTTCATTTCCACATTCTATATTAGACTACACTTTTTCTTCCAAAAGATTTCAACATCATTATGAATTTGAATAAGATGCTACAAATGAAACTTTTTTTCCACTAAAATAAGCTTGGGGATGGTGAGTCTCAAATTATCATCCTCAGAGATTAATAGAGGATCACTAGCTACTCTTCTCTTCTATAGGCAAACAAAATAATAATTTCCTTTGCTAATTCTATGCATGCAAAGTAGGAAATCTAAATTATGAAGAAATAATAATGGTAAGCAAATTAAGGAGAGTTACATTCATCAACTACGACTCAATATTCCTAATTATTTCTGAGTTCTCAAGTGATAGGTATGTGAACATGTTAATTATATATATAGGGGATACAAGAAATTAAACACATTAGTGATCTCTCATGCACAAAGATCATTCAATATTAAACCCTAAGGTCATCTTTAGTTGATCTCATATGATACCTCTTGACGTCAGATCTTAATTTTCAAGTGATGTCTTCTTTATGTCCTATCGGCATTCCCTGTCTAGTGCAAATGGAACTAGATTTTCATATCTGTTCTCACATGCACATAAACATCTCTGTGTTCAAAGGAGAGAATGTAGATTTCTTTACTCTGATAATTCCTTATTGGGTCTCACCTTAAGTCTAAGCATGAGACTGCACACAAATCCTTGATCTGAACTTTTGGACCGATCAAGTTATTGGTGTGGCTTATATGTCTAGTGCACATAAATCCTTGATTTGAACTTTTGCTCAAATCTAGGGTTTAGTGCTACTTTTGTGTCAAAGCACATAAATCCTTGATCTAGACTTTTGTTCTAACCTAGGATTTAATGCTACTTAACTTCTGTGTGTCTCTCTCACACACATCTTGATTTGAACTTTGGTTCAATCTAAGATGTAGTGCAACAAGAACACATTCCTTTTAATTAAGTGAAAAAGTTCTATTACATAAGAAATTTGCATGAAACACAACACATATATTCTTCATACATTTTTATAATATATATTCATCATACATTTTCATAATCAAACTCAGCATAAAATAAGAAAGGTCTACAACATAGATCTAGCCTAACCCTCCCTAAAAAGGGGGGTTTAGGCTGCCATATAAAATAAATCACAAGCAAGAGAAAACATTATTTTCCACAACATCATGATGGTTTACCTAAATTTAATCTAGAATAAAGATAAATGAAGAAAATGTTACTGAAGCAACATCCTTAGAGTTCTCTTCATTTTCTTCTTTTCTTATTTCTTATTCAAGTCTCTAATGTCTGCTTAGCATTTTTTTTGTGCAACTAGAATTCCTCTCCTTGAAACTTAATTTCTCTTCTTATAATCCATAATCACTTTTTTTTATCTACAGGTTTTGTTGGCTTTTATATCCTCTTTGAAATGCCCCAAAACTGCCTCTTTGATTTTCCAAAAGTAACCTCTTTCTATCTACCATTTTGTCTATTTGCAAGTTGAATCTGTTGAGCTACTGGGGATGCCTGGGTTCCTAGCTTATTGTAACAAGGGAGCTTGAGTGCACTTAGGTGCATGGTTTTCGGGATATAAACTTCTACTAGTAACTCCTGAGCACGCCTGAGCGCCAAGCTTGTTGAATGTCAATTTGGCTTTCTAAATGGCTCGCACTTGCACACCTAAGTGTCTATCTTTATTTGTTCTACATGGCATATAAGTGCATTTGGGCACTAGGCTATCTTGATTTGTTTGCGCTACTAGCGCCTGAGCGGGCCTAGGTTCCAGCCTTCTGAATGCTTAGCTTGGATGCTGCATGGAGATGCCCAGTCGTGCTTGAGTGCCCGACTACTGTCATATGTGTATTCAAAGGATGAAACTAGCCAAATTGCTCCTTAATTCCTAAAAATTCAAAATCAGGCAAAACAAACAAAAAATAAATCAAAAGGAATCCATTCTAACAAAAGTATCACAAAATAATGGAATGATTTTAGTATAAATTCAAGGTCTTTCACACCCCCACACTTAAACTCTTGCTTGTCCTCGAGTAAGAAGAATTAGGGAATGAAGTTATAAATGATTATGTATGTATGCTTGACTTGAAGTGGTCTTTATTTTAACATAAAAATTTAATAAATATGAGAATTGGATAACAATGTTCCTATTGCAAATTTAAATTTCATTTCATGTTTAGATTCTATACTATTATAAAGTTTATTCCCTTGAGATTATAGATTTGCTAACCTCAATTATCCATTGTCATTATTCATGAATCTCATATGACTTAGGTGTGGGTTTAAGTTTAATCATCTGAATGGAATTTGGATAAAACATGGATTTTTAAGTGCCATATGTGCATCATTCTCATGATTTATGACCTTTATAATGAGGAGAGACATTTTTCTTCATCCCTTTATTCATTGAGAATTTGTTTGGAACCTAACATACCTTAATCCATAGTCTATATTCACTCCATTACTCAACCTCTTTCCCCCTCACTTAGGCTATATCATCATTCACATTGATAAGGGACATATTAATAGTTAATTCATCTAAAGCCTAATTAATCAAACTAATAAGATTCAAATTTAGTGTACAAGTGATATTCAACCATAACTTATATCACTTCTCACTGACCTCTATTATTAATTTATTACAATATAAGATAGCACATTCACAATCAAGAAAATACATTTCAAAATTTCGTTCACTAATTTTATTACTTAAAGAGAGTTACTGTAAAAATGTATTTTAATTTGTGCTACAAAATAAAAATACAAAATGACACTAAAATAAAAACAAAAGAAATGAATATAACCTAGTTGTAATAGTGGGTTGCCTCTTGTAAGTGCTTGGTTTAACATCTTCAGTCCGAACAACAACCTAAGACACCCAAGAAAAAATATAAAAGAAAATATGTTGGGCTGCCTCCCAACTAGCGTTTGGTTTAACATCTCAGCTTGATCAATAAAGGCTTATATCTATTTATAATTTCTTTTTATATTTTCATTAAGGCTTTGGGATGTGCTTATTTAACAGTATTATCCTTATGGATATTAATTGTGCTATTTTTCCTCTTTCTAACCCAGCTTATAACATCAGTCTACTATAATTATTCTTTTACCTTCTATTTTCTATCTTCCCATATCTCACCTTTCATTTTTCAAAAAACTCACTAAACTCATCATTAACCTCATTCTTGACTTCATTATGTAGGAAAGCATATAGTTCAACTATTTTAGGAGCACATTCTAAGTATTTCTCCATAAATTCAACTTGCAAGCAATTCTCATCAAGATTGCTATAAGGTTTTATGACATTTGAGATGTTACAAATGGCTTCTACATCTTCACAATGTTGTACAAAGTTACCATGTTTGACACCAATTAATGTTTTGCCTATTGCTAAACATTGAGGGAATGGTACTGAAGGTATGTAGGTTATATAAGTTTTGGGTTTCATTTGATCAACTTTTTGTGTTTGAAATTCTTGTTGTATTTTTGAATGTTCTAAGTTAATTTGATACTCTAAATCTCCCTTATTGTCATTATTTGTTTGAGTTAGAGCTTCCTCCCTACACGATGGAACATCTTGAGCTTGTTCCCCTATATGCTCATTTGCAACTACCTCTTAAGCAGGTTTAATCAATTGTTATAATATAAACTCTAATTGAACCTCAATTCTCTTACATTCATTCTCTTGATGCTCCATTATCATCTCGTGCCTAATAAATGTTGCCTCAGTTTCTAGCACATAGTTCCTCACATACCTCTTAAATTCTTCCATGGATTTTTTAAAGCGTGATTGCTTGTTTATCTAATTGTTATTGTTAATGTTCATGTTATGGTAAATGGAATAATGTTAGAAGTTGTTATCATAATCAGTGTAGTTAACGGGCTTTGTTTTTGAAGTGCAAAAGAGTTATTTATACTACTCAGAACTCTAATGTGTTCCCCCGCACAATCTTCACCAATTTGGATTGTTTTGTGCAATATTTTGATATTTGGGTACTCCATATATAATCAAAAAGAATGAAAATGTAACCAAAATATAAAAAGAAAATTTGTCTAAGTCACTAATTTCAAAAATTTTAGTATTACCTTCTAAGTTAATTCTCGACAATGGTGCCAAAAACTTGACAGAACCACAAATAGTGTGACTTTTCATCACATGCAAGTATACATGGTCTGAATAAATAAAGACATGGTGAATACCATATTTATAATTCTAAGGGATTAATATAGGGCCACTAGCTACTCTCTTCTCTTCTAATGCTTAGGCAAGTGAAATATTGAAATCCCTGGCAATGTCACAAAAACATGACAGAACAATAAATAGTGTGACTTTTGATCACACAAAAGTATATGTGGTCTAAAGTAGTAAATCGATTGTGAGTCCTATATTTATCATCCTTAGGGTTTAATAAAGGGTCAATAGCTACTATCTTCTCTTCTAATGCTTAAGCAAACAAAATATTGATTTTTTTTGCTAATTCTATCCATGCATTATAAGAAATTTAACTTATGAGAAAATAATAATGGTAAGAAGACTAGTGAGAGTTAGACTGATTAACCATGATTTAATGTTCCTAATTATTATTGAGTTCTCAAGTGATAGGTATGTGAACTTTCTAATTATATTTCTAGGGATTACAAATGATTAAACCCATTAGTTATCTCTCACGTACATGGATCACTCACCATTAAACTCTATAGTCATCTTTAGCTGATCTCATACGAGATCTTTTGACTTTAAATTTTAATGTTCAAGTGATGGTTTTTTTATGTTCTATCGGCATTCCCTATCTAGTGTAAATGGAACTAGATTTCCATCTATGTTCTCACATGAAAATAGACATCTTTGTGTTTAAAGGAGAGAGTGTATGTCTCTCTCCTCTGACAATCCTGTATTTAGTCTCACCTTATGTCTAAGCATGAAGCCATTTTAGGAGTGGAACATGGAAGATAAGAAATGTCAAGCGCATACAGATCCTTGAACTGGACTTTTGCTCTGACCAAGTATTTGGTATGACTTATATATCTAGTGCACATAAATCCTTGATCTACACTTTTGCTCTGATCTAGGATTTAATGCTACTCTAGTTCTATGTGTCTCTCACACACATATCTTGATCTGAACTTTTGGTACTGTGGCACCCCACTCCCTAATCCCACAATCATTAAGCTAAGGAGCGGAGGGTCACTTGTGCAAATCCCTCTCTTATCATTAGATTAGGTAGATCCACAATCCACTAATAAGGGAAGGATGTGCACAGAACATCTAAGAGGATCAATCACTAAATCTGACATACAAACAGAGTGCGGAAGCTAACTGAAGTAAATAGTACATCCATTCATCATGCATCACGTAAGAAATAGCAATAAGATAGCTCAGAAAATAATAAAGTGTATAAAGTAAATCACAATCACAGTACCTATATTATTACAACATTAAATAAGTAGTTTAAAAGACTGAAAGGTAAATCGCTCATCCTCACAAGCGGCTAAGAGAAACTAAGCAATATCCAGCTCTCCTAGTTGAAGCTCCTCCTCTAAGTAAGGCACCTCTGACATTATTGGTTTCATAATACCAGGGCCCCAACGAATAAAAGAAAATCTTGTTAGACAATTATCTAAGTACATTTTAGGCTGAATAATTTTCATGAGTTATTAATGTCACCACCTTAACTTAAGCAAACAAAAAGGTAAACTAAAGCAGTAGGAGCAGTAAGTGTACAAGGAACAAGATAAGTTATAAACATAGCATTTATAACTAAACAACAAATGAGGCAAGGGCACACCTTAACAACTAAGCAAAAAAAGGGCATATACATATATATACTGCAGTAAGTAAAAGTGCTGAAAGTAAAGTCTAATCCTAAACATGTTGATGATTGTATGGCATATGCTAATTAAAAGTAGAAAATCTGAACATGGTATATATAGTAAGCAATAAAGTCTAACATCCTATAAATATGTACAACTGAGCAAGTAAGTAAAGGAAAGACAGTTGACTGAAATATACATCAGAACACAGTACACAGTAAGCTGAAAACCGAAACAGATATGTAAAAATTGCCATATCGGAAGATGGCCATCTGACCGGTGAAATCCCCAAAGCCTTTCTGGGCTTGGGCAGACAGAAATTCCCATAGCCTTTTTGGGCTAGGGCAGACAGAATCCAGCAGCAGAACTGAGGAAGCAGTAAATACAAATGCAGAATCTTTTAGTTAATTTACTTTGTTTCGGTGGACACGTCCAGAAATAGCTGAGGAGTCAAGCACGTCTGCAAGACTATATGGGTTCCAAGCTTAACACACACTCCTCAATGAGTAATGTTAAGCATCCTTATTACTCCTTACTCCTGTCCATTAGGGTAAATGTGCACCCAAATCTACTAAATATACTGAACCCAAAAGCAACTGTTATCCTAATTATTCTAAATTTTCATTTCATGCACAAAGTTGTCTTATATGATATAAACAAGGAATTTAAGCACAACATACATGGAATGCATAGCAACAAAATTAATCAATTAAACAAGGGACTCTTCTATACATGATGACACTATTGTTATCTAATTTAACCATTCTAACTATTCTAAGTTACACAAGTTCATGATCTCCAATTCCTATTATCGAGTGTAACTTAGAAGTACGGCCTTATAAGTTAAAAGGATTAGAACTAATCAAGTTCTAATCTAATTCAATCAAACACGACTATAAGTTCAATCAATAAATCATACGTCCTAATTTTATAAATTTAGACGTCCTATCTAAGATCTGATCAAGATCTACTAGACTAAAGACTATGGATTAAACACCACAAGATTGGGCTTAATCACATAATCCAAAAAGGTTAAGACATAAGATCTAGGTTTTGAGTCTAAAAGTGATCTATTGATTAAGGTAGATCTTATCAAGCAAATCAAACTTAATATGATGAATCTCCTTATCCTAAATTTAGGGTTAAAAGACAGAATAATCAAAATAAGTTGTAAAATTTTTAAAAACTAATAAAACCAAGTATTCATTCATTAAATAACCCACTTATTTAATGAATAAAATCTGACATATGAGCTAGTCCTAGTCTTATGAGTAGTCCTAATGTGAGGTGAAAGATCTTAAGAAAAAGACTTGGAGAATTTTGAGGAATTTTACTAAGTTAACCTAATGAATGATTTTTCTCACTTAAAAGATTCTAATATAGTCCTAATACTAATTTTAATAGTTTGAAACATAATTTAGAGGTTAATGATGCTTAACCTAAATCTTGGGCAAGATGACCATTTTACCCCTAACTAAGGGTCCAAAAGTCAACTTTGGATTTAAAGCTCCAAATTGAGATTTCTTGCTATCAAATGATTCTTTACTGTTTAATCTGAAGATTGACAGTAGGTACACTAAATTTGGGGTAAGAAATAAGTCTTGTAGGTCCAATCTAAGGTTTTTGACCTAAGGGGCGATTTTTTAGTTTACTATTGGTTACTGTTCAATGATTCCATAGAGTCTAAGAACACTAAATTCTGAGGTCTAATGAGTTAGTTATAGTCATTTGAATTTCTAAGGCTAAATAGGTAATTTTCTAAGTAAAAAGGGGCCAAAAGCTAACTCTTCCATTTGGTGTCCAAATTTAGTAAACTTAGTGACTATAGCTTCCTTATAGCACACTAAGTACTTTAACTGGGAGTAGACCCAAATTGGACTTCAAATGATCAAGTTATGACCTAACTGAGGTTAGGGGTATTTTGGTCCAAGGCAATCCATTTAGTGGGCAGACAATTGAAGACCCAAATGCGTATATGCTTAAGTTTTTGGAGATATGCAACATCTTTAGATATAATGGCGTTATTGATGACGCAATTTGGTTAAGGGTATTCCTATTCTTACTGAGAGATAGAGATAAAAGCTAGCTCAGCTCTCTTCTTTGCAATTCTATATGCATGTGGGATGATTTAGCTAGGAAATTCCTAGCTAAATATTTTCCACCAGCCAAAACTACTAAACTGAGAATTGAGATAACTAACTACTCTCAACAAGATGGTGAGACCCAGTATGATAGTTGGGAAATATTTAAGGAGTGCCTAAAGCACAGCCCTCATCATGGATTCCCATAGTGGATGCAAGTTCATACATCTTATAATGTACTGAACATACCCATTGGAACCCTGATAGATGCAGCTGCTGGAGGCTCCTTAAGTAGGAAAATACAAGAAGAAGCTTATGACCTATTCGAAGAAATGTCTACTAATGCTTACCAATGGCCTACTAAAATGATAAATTCCAATATGAGTGAGGTTAAAAACATTGTTGAGTCCAATAAGATATTTGAACTCTAAAATGAAATCACTATGTTAAACTAAGGATTAGAATAGATGAATGTAAGTGTCATTCAAGAGGTTGTTTGTGAGTTTTTTGAAGGGGCACACAAGAATGAGAAATATAATTTTAATAATCCTTTTGCTCCATCCAACCCTGAACATGTAAATTTCTTAAGAAACAATAGCAACTCTGGAATTAATAGCCCATACTCAAACACTTACAACCAGGGGTGGAGGAATCACTATAATTTTTCTTGGAGTAATGGGAACAACTCTAACCACTTCCCTAATGGACACCAAAACCAAAATAGACCAGGACATAATTTCAACAACTCTCAAACTCAACAGCAAAATCAATAAAATCTAGGAATATAAGGAGGCTTTTACTCCTTTAAGGTTGAAACTCTATCTTTCATGCACAAAACCAAACAAATAATCAATAGACATGAATCATTTATTCAAAGGATAGAAGTAAGTCTCCACAATATTGAGATCCAATTAGGACAAATCTCCCATTCATTAACAAATAGAAAATAGAGAGCGCTCCTAAGTACAACAGAAAGAAATCCAAGGGAAACGATGAGCGCCATCACTTCAGATGAAGTGGGAAAATAACTAATGCTTAATGATGAAACTGAGAGGAACGAACCCCCAAATGATGAAACTGTAAGGAATCCCATCAAGGGAAATTTAGAAGAGGAGAATGTGAAAAATCAAATTGCAATAGAAGAGAGTTTAGTGGTATTTAAGAGAAAGGATTCAAGGAGATTAACTATCCCTTGTATGATTGACAGAAAAGTCTTTTTAGATTTCTTGTGTGATCTAAGGGCCTCCGTCAATGTAATGCCATATTACATTTACACATAACTTGGAATGAGGGGAATGGAAGATACCCCTGTAATTATAGAATTTGCCAACATGGATTCCATGACACAAAATAAGTATTCTAAAAAATGTATTGGTAAATTTGGGAAATTTTATGATCCTCACCGACTTTATAGTTTGCAAATGGGATAGGTGGAACAAAAATTCCACCATAATTTTTGGAAGATTTTTCCTTGCCACAACTCATGCAATAATTGATGTAGAAAGTGGTATAATGAAAATTAGAATTAATGGCAAGGAAAAAGATGTTTAATGCCAACACTTAAGAGAGAGGGAAATTTGTATTTAAAATGGAGAGAAATGGAAAATGTTAGACTAAATCCTATTGAGGTTAAAAATGAGAAAGAATTGCCCAATGAATCTGAATCTGAAAGAGTAACAAATGCCTCATCTGGAGGAAGTGAACCTAAAGAAATTAAGGTGAAGAGAAAAATACAGAGGGGAAAAAGAAAGAAAAAGGTTAATTCAAACCTGGGAAAAAATACTGAGGGATAGATTGACTTATGAATTGGATAGTTTTGAACCATGCACAGCGGGACTATAATCCTCTTATGTTCACCCAAGCTCATCAAAAATATAAGGGAAAAGACCAGTAGGGAGTGAGAAGTGATTGAATTTAGACTGGTCCGGCTGAGGACGTTAAAATTAAACGCTTATTGGGAGGCAATCCAAATTTCTTAATGAGATTAGTTTAATTTGGCAGTAATTTTGTGATAATTAGTTAAATTAAATATTTGCAACCTGGTTTGAAAAAAAAAATTGAGTGACTTAAATAATTGTTAAAGCAGCACATTGCATCATGCCTCAGTGCCTTGCATTGCGCTACCGCCCGCTCCAGTACGCCATAACGTACCTCCAATGATTGCAGGTTCAAAATATATGTTCAGAGGTCACAGTGCGCTGTAGCACACTACAATTTGCCATAGCTCGCAGTGTAAAAATTTGAACAACTATGCACTTAAATATGGGCGGAATTTTAATGTGCTAAAATTGCTGTAGTGCGCTGCATTCAAGAATATCAGTCAAATAGCTGCTAAAGGGGTGTCTTTTGGTCATCCCAATGGTTGAAAGTTAAATTACACTTATGGAACTTAATGGAAACTTCTTGACTTAGGGAAAACATCTGGAAGGTAGGTGCAGAATTCATTTTTCTTATGGAATTATTTTAAATAACAAGGAAGGGAGAGTTGCCCTCTTGCATTTCCTAAAACTTTTCTCTCCTCTTTGAGATCTGTAAACCCTTATATAATCTGTAGAGATGGATTTTCGCAAGAAATCAATGTTTAGCAAGGCAACAACAACCTCTTATTCTAGAAGGAGCTTTGATGACAAGAGGTTTGCCTCCGCATAAGCCGAACAAAGATTTCAATAGATTACCTCGAAGAAGCTGATCTTTGAATGGGGATTTGCTAAACCTTACGTGGTGAACCCTTCCAATATCAACAATAGAGGATAGGTAAACCTAGTGGGACAGCAAGATGCAACTCATCCACTCCTTGTTTAGGAGGTGTATGCAAGTGCTATCGCGCTCGATGACAGAGCATTTATGTGCAAGGTAAAGCCGTTGAATTTTAACTTATGGATGTCAGGAAATTTTATGGGTTGGAATTCGTAAGGAATTACACTTACACTAAATATATAAACTTTAGCTTCAATCCCCAGGAAGTCATGCACGCACTAACAGGCAAAAATGCCATTTGGAGTGGGAGTGTTGCCAACATTCCAAGGGCCTTGCTTACTATAGCAAGTAACTCTTGGCACATTTTCATCTGCAGTAGAATAATTTCATCTAGGCATTTGAATGATGTAACCCAGATAAGAGCTATGCTTGTTTATGCAATTTAATGTCTGGGAAATATTAATGTTGCCACATTCATTTATGAGCACCTTTAGCAAGACCTTACTAGGCTATGTGCAGCTCTCGCCTTAGGGCCCCTCATCACTGAGATCTACCTCGAGTAGGGGATAAAAGTAAGAAGCGAAGAACCCTTGTTTCCTCTTTAAGCACCTCTCACCTTTTGGAACATGCATCCTCACTACATGGGGGGAGAGAAGCAAGATGTGGATGAAGTAAGGAGAAGAGGAAGGAACTCTGACCTCAGCAAGCCAAAAATCAAAATATCAAATATTCAAAGGCAAATTAATAGGTTGGAGGAGTACCAAGGCAAACTAGTAAATGTGTGGAAGCAGATCTGAGATATTGTAAAATCGTTATGTGCCAACAATGCAAATACAACCAAGACTTCAACATAACTTTTGGGGTATGTTTGCAAATTTGAATTTATACGGTGGTCTAGGTAAAATAGTTTTTCCAACACCACCAATGCTTGAAACTCCTCCAACCATTCCTTGACCTGAATTCATTGAGGAAAAATAAGAAGAAGTAGAAGAAGATTAATTAATCAGGTTGTAATTTTTCTTTTCTTTTATTTATTCACTTTTGTTTATGTTTTATTTATTAGTTTTACTTAGTTTGTTTCATCACTGATGTAACTTACTGCTCCATTTTAATGAAATTAATGTAATTACTTTTTGAGAATTTACATCTCCTACTAATTAAGATCTAGACTTTGAATTACCAATGCCTCAAATCTCTTATCAAAAACTTGTGATTCAATGAAAATAAGGGTGGGGGGGGGGGGGGAAATAAGGCTTATATGAGATAAATGAAAGATTGGTGAAAATAAGAAATATGCTAGGCTTCTGTAGAACTTAATGAATGTAATGCATGAACAATGGGATGAAGAAAAATATCTCTCCTTTGAATAAGAACAATAAAAAAGAAAGAACTGGTATGAAAAAAAAAATATCTCTCCCACTCAACATTGACAAAGAAAAAAAATATAAGATGAAGAAACATATCTCTCCCAAAAGGCAGTATGCATTGCATTTCATAAGAAAAGCACACATGTCATGAAATTTCTAATGACACCAACTTTCACTTGTACTTAAGCAAAAGCTTGAATGTTCCCCAAACATCTGTTCATATAGTCACACAATATTTAAAGGAAAAAGGGAAAGAATAGCATAAAGAGCAGTCTAATATTGGACCAAAACTAATAAGGGTTACCCATAATCAATCATCATATTGTTGAATGTACTTTAAATTATAAAGAATAGTTTTCATAACTATTTAAATTCAGGGCAAGATTGTGTAAATTTCATTATTCAAAAATTTATTTATTGCTTACTCAAGGACAAGCAAGAAGTTAAGTGTGGTGGTGTGATGAACCTAATAATTATAGGGAGTTTAATTATTATAATTTATGTTTTTCATAAGATTAGTAGTACTTTGATATGTGATTTTGTGGCATTCCACGAATAAGAACTCAAATTTGAGATGAAAGAGAAATCTGGGTGAAGATGGCACTGCAGCGCGCCATAGCGTGCTACAGCATGCGATAATGCCCTTATTTTCTAAAGTAAGAAGCTACAATGCATTGTAGTAGCCAAAATCTAGAGAGCCAAGCACTATATCACATTGACAGACCTAAAATACGCATTTGCGCTTTCTCGCAAGTGTACGTGGTCTGAAGTAATAAGTGGAAAGTTTGAGTTTCCGGGATTTATCGAACCACATATAATTGGATGTTTTGTTACAAAGGTGTATCTATTATCACTAATGTTTAAGCTATCGATGTCTTGTTTAATTCAGTTCCAGAATAAGCATGACAATCACAGTAGTAGAAAATAAGTTAAATAAAAGGAAGATGAGAGTTGGGTTTCTCCCACATGACATAATAGATAACTTATATATGATGATTCCTCAAGCATTTATCTTTCATTTTATTGATCTTAATCAAGTGCATATTGTCTTTCCTTGAGTTTTATCTCGAAGAATTACAAGTTCAAATCTTGTGCACGAAATGAATCCATAGTCAATTTTCTTTCAGCACAAAGATTCTTATAAGATTTGAGGTTTATAGATTTTACCTCATCTCTTGATCATGGAGATGAGGGTTTTTAACTTTTAAGATCTTATAAGCATTGATTCCATTATGAGCATCATGTGCATCACACATAGTTGAGATGAGGGATTGTTTTTATTGGGTTCAATGACTATGTCACCTCGTTCATGAGCACATAACTATTCCATTCCCTTCCTCAATTATGTTGAGCTACAGAGCTCAATTAGTGGGTCTTAACATCATATGCATCAACTCTTTGGTTGAGCTTAGATTAAGGTGCACTAAGCTCAAGAACTTTCTCATGTAGTTCTAAGCTCTCATGCACTCATAAATCTAGCATCAAACCAAGGTGAGCTATGGAGCATATGACAACTTAGTTCTTGAGTTAAGAAGTCCTTTTCCTTTGGTCCACATTCAAGTCCATAATAGTCTTATACAGTTCTTTAGTAAGTCATTAAGTTCACAATTTTTATTAATACTTAAGGAAAACTTCATACATCTTATAGTAACTATCAAAACATGTGGGATTGTCCCAACCCTTCCCAAGGGAGGTTTCACTTTCCATTACAAAAGAGATGAAAAAGAACACATACATGGATAAAAACCCTTTCATGATCAACTAAGAAGAGAAATTATAAAACAAGAGTTTAAAAAAATACTAGGAATGTTTCTTGGGAAGTTCTCTGGATTCTTCTTCTCCTTGCTTGAAGTGCACCTCTTAGGTCCCTAATGCTACCTTTCTCCTCCTTCTCCTTAGCATGTTGAGCTCCTCCACCCTTGGGGAGTTCTTCTCCTCTTCTATGCAGCCCCTCTCATTACTTAGGTAAAGTGAGAAATTTTTGGAACCCTCCTCTAGTCAAGAGGAAAGGTATTTATAGATGAGGGGTTGCATCCTCATACTCAAGACCAAAACCAGCAATGCCTTTTTAAAAAATCTGAGAAATGATGGCAAATTCCAATTGATGGTGAGGTGACCAATATTTTCCATTATTTTATCCTTCTCATCACATAGGTTACTTTCCATTTAAAAATAGAGTTGCAGCAAAGGGAATGATGGCTGGTTGGGGGTTTTGTCCCAGCCGCAATTGATACACCTGTCAGACAGAAAAATCAACGATCACTGCAGCACACTGGAGCGCGCTGTGGTGCACTGCAGCGTGCCATGGCAAAAATAGATTGCAAAGAAGCCTGCTGCAGCGCGCGATCGTGCCCGCGGTTTGCAAACTAAACCGCTGTAGCGCGCGATCACGCCCACGGTTCACAAACTGAACTTCTACATTGTGCAGTCGTGCCCGCGGTTCATAAACTAAACTGCTGCAGTACGCGATCACGCCCACGGTTCATAAACTGAACCGCTGCAGCACGCTGTAGCAGCGCGCGGCAGCAGTTTTCCTTCAGAAATTTTCCTTTATTTAGGGTATAAATTATGGATTCATCACTCCCCACACCTAAATTCTTGCTCGTCCTCGAATAAGCTAAAAATGGTATTTTTCTGTATGATAGTCAACAAAAGATATCAATTTAGATTTTGATTTATAATTCAAGGCATGTGCTTAACTGAAATGATCCAAACCATTTGTCATTAGATATTCTAACCCTGGATATGTAGCAAGGTTAATTAGTTAATCTCCAAATATTTGATTTTTATACTTGTTACTAGGTAATGAGGAAGGTTCCATGGAAACCTAGATTAGACAGGTAGTGAAATACTCAAGAGTTTTGTGCCATATGCGCTCATTCTTATGAATTACAAAGATGAATAGATTAAAGGAGAGATATTTTTCACCAACCTTTTTCATTGTATTTATTTGGGAGAGATATTTTTCATCATCCCTTTTTATGTTTTTTCTCTTTTCATTCTTAGGGAGAGATACTTTTCTTCATCCCCAATTCATATCTTTGTGATCATGAAGTCCTACGAGAGCTTAGCACACTCTTTTAGAGTACTCACCATAATCTTTAGTCTTTAGTCCAATGCTTTCCCCCACACTTAGTTTATAGCATTGATTTAAATTTTTAGAGATTATATTTACCTTAATTCATTCTTTAGTTAAAAAGTTTTAATATAATTAATGCATTTGATCACTTTTTGTTAAGCACCCTTTTATTTCATATCATTTCTTTATCAATATTTTTGTGACTTTCATTTCTTGAAAAATTCAAAAAATTTTGTCATTTTCAAATACTAGAAAGATTTGGGAATATGTGAATCCAAAATTCCATTCCTCAAAAACAAAATAAAACACACTAAAGGGAAAAAGTACAAAAACAACTAATACAAATAAAAAGATACAACATATTTATTCTTGGGTTGCCTCCCAATGATCGTTTGTTTTAATGTCTCAGCCCGACACGAGAAAGATCTTTTATGTGATACCTTCATCCATGAGTTCCTGAAGGGTCCATCCTCCCTTTTCTTGTAAAATTCCTTCCTCTAAATATAACTTCAAGCAATTTCCATTTACCTTAAAAGTGCCACCATTGGAAGCGACTTCAATCGCTCCATGAGGGAAAGCCTTAGTGATAGTGAATGGGCCTGTCCATCTTGACTTCAGTTTTCTTGGAAATAATCTTAATCTTGAGTTAAAAAGTAGTACTTTCATTCTAGGTTGAAAATGTTTTGGCTTGATCAGCTTATCATGCCATTTTTTAGTTCTCTCTTTATACAATTTTGCACTTTCATAGGCATTTAATCTGAATTCATCAAGCTCATTTAATTGCAGCATTCTTTGTGCACCTGCTTTTTGGGAGTCAAAGTTTAATTTTTTAATTGCCCAAAAGGCACGGTCCTCCAATTCTACCGGAAGATGACATGATTTATCGTAAATGAGCTTATAAGGAGACATTCCTAAAGGGGTCTTAAAGGCAGTTCTATATGCCCACAGGGCTTCCTGAAGCTTTGAAGTCCAATCCTTTCTATTTTGGTTCACAGTTTTCTCTAAAATTTTCTTAAGCTCCCTGTTTGAGACTACAACTTGCCCGCTAGTTTGAGGGTGATAAGGAGTACCCACCTTATGTCTCACCCCATAGCTTTTTAAGACACTCTCCAACTGCCTATTGCAGAAGTATTTTCTCCCTTCAATGATTAGGAATCTGGTATCCCAAATCTAGCGAGCACATGCTCCTTGAGAAATTTAATAATAGTTTTAGCATCATTGTTCACACATGCTAATGCCTCAACCCATTTGGAAATATATTCCACTACCACAAGAATGTACGCATTGGTTTGGGATAAGGGAGATGGCCTTATAAAGTTAATTCCCCACACATCAAATAACTCCACTTCAAAAATTCCGTTCAAAGGGAGCTCATCCCTTTTGCTTAAGTTTCCAGTTCTTTGGCACTTATCACAACTTTTGACAAAGTTGACAGACAGTAAATACACGTCTGCGCTCACACGCAAGTGTACGTGGTCTAAAGTAATAAGTGGAAAGTGTTAGTTTCTGGGATTTATCAAACCTCATAGAATTGGATGTTTTGACACTAAGGTCATAGAAGTTAAGCATTGCGAGTTTTCCACAGGTGCGGTTTTCCTGCTGTAGCGCTAGAAATTTTTTTTTTTTTTTAATTGGGTTGCCTCCCAATAAGCGCTTAATTTAGCGTCCTTAGCTAGACATGCTAACAATCAATTAGTAGGATCTGGTGGTTTCCTCTTTCAGAAGCTGAAGATGCTAGAGTGAGCACAACTCTCATGGGTGCTCAAACTCCTGCTATCTTCTACTTCCTTTAGCGGATCCAATGTTTCAATTTCAAGCTTAGGGGGAGTTTTCCTTTTTCTTTTTCCACGTCTTATTTTTCTTTCTTACTCCTTGCTTGCTCCCCTTTTCTAAGGAAGGAGTTGAGCTATTATTAGAATTTATTTCTTCTATTATTAGATCCTCTAGAATATTATCAACCCATAACCTTTCTTCTCTTACCCTTCTCTTCACCTCATTTTCCATCTCTCTTTGCTTGAATAAAGTGGGTTTGAGGTCAATTAATTCAGTTTTCCCTTTTACACTTACGCTCATAACTCACTCCGTGACCTATATCAATAACAGCTTTCACACTCATTAGAAAGGGTCTCCCAATGATAATCATGGAATTCTTATTCCATTGATCCCATTCACAAACCACAAAATTAGTTGGAACTATAAAATTTCTCATTTTGATTGCAACATTTTTTATCATTCCAAGAGAGGTAAGGGATTCTAAATTAGCAAACTCCAAAATCATTGAGATATATTCCATCCCTCCTACCTTTAGATATTCGTAAATATAGTAGGGCATAACATTCACTAAAGCACCTAGATCACACGAGGGATCTACAAATACTTAGTTTCTGATTATGCAAGGGATGCTCAACCTCTCTGGGTCTTCACATTAGGAGCTATTAGCTTCTCACTCTCATTCCCCATTTTTTTTTCCTTTTCTCTAGCTTATAATCTGTTGCACTCGTACTTTCAGTATTTAATTCCTCCTAACACAACTTCCGAATGTATCACACTAGCCAACTCCCTAGGGTTTAATTTGGTCGAACTGGGTAGGGCCCCTTACTGCTGAGTGGTCAGTTGCTTGGAGATCTGCCCCAATTGGATCTCTATATTTCTCATGGAAGCTTCTATTCCTTGGATAGAATCATCATGGTAAGTGATAGTGGTTTCGATGCGGCGCATAAATTGGATCGTTTCAGCCTTAAATGAGTTGAAGGCCCCTTCTAAATTTTGATGTTGGTTGTTATTGTTATTTCCATTATTAATGCCTTGTTGGTTGGATGAATTTCCTCCATATTGAATTGCATTATTGTTATTATTACTCCAAGAAAAACTGGGGTGGTTTTTCCACCCTGAGTTGTAGGTGTTGGAGTAAGGGTTATTCATCGAGTTGTTGTTTCTTAGGTAATTAACTTGTTCAGTGTTAGTTTGTACAAAGGGGTTTTTTAAGTTGCAATTTTTATTATTATGCCTACCCCCACACAAATCACAATGTACTTCTAGAACAATATTGACATTCATTCATTCTATTCTTTTGTTCAAGGCATGATTCTCTTGCTGTAATGCCATTATTTGGTTGGACTCGTTTACCTTTATAGCTTCCTTTTTTAACCTTTCGTAAGGCCATTGATATGCATTATTGGCCATTTCCTCCAAGTGGTCATAAGCTTCCTCTTGGGTTTTTCTGCTAATAGAGCCGCCACTGGCTACATTAATGAGTGTCCTCATAGGAGCGTTCAAACCATTGTAAAAAGTTTGCACTTGCATCCATAGAGGGAACCCATGATGTGGGCAACGCTTGAGGCATTCCTTAAATCAGTCCCACCCATCATAAAGAGTCTCTCCTTCCAACTGAGTGAAGTTGGTGATCTCAATCCTCAACCTGGCAGTTTCTGCTAGAGGGAAATATTTGGCTAAGAATTTCTTAGCCAAATCATCCCATGTCCAGATGGAATCGCTAGGTAGAGAGCTGAGCCAACTCTTGGCTCTATCTCTTAAAGAGAATGGGAAAAGCCACAATTTAACTGCGTCTTCAGAGACGCCGTTAAACCTGAAGGTGTCACATATCTCAAGGAAAGTTGAAATATGTGAGTTTGGATCTTCAGTAGCTAATCCCCCAAACTGATTATTCTGAACCATGCTCAGTGTGGAGGGTTTGATTTCAAAATTATGGGCTTTAATATTTGGCCTTACAATTGCATGGGGGATTCTCCTAACAGTGGGTAGTGTATAATTTCTTTGTGCTCTTCCCCTAGGCTCTCCTACTGGCTCCTTCATTTTTATTACAGTTGCCCATAACGGTTTGTTCCATAATAGTTTGTTGATTTGAAAGGTTTTGTTCTCTCCTAGCCTGTAAGTAAGTTCTCTCAATTTCAGGATCAAGAAGATATTCAGTGCAAACTCTTTTACTCATACAACTAATAATAAAGCTATCAAGAACAATTTTAGCAATAGTGTTCAAAAAGTTAGCAAAAATAAAGAAATAGAAAGGTAAATCGTTAGTTTCTATAATTACAGAAATTAAAAACTAAAAATATATGCAATGAAATACTTAAATTGCTAGCTACTTATAGATTATCCTTAATACAAAACAAATACCAATTCCCCAGCAACGATGCCAAAATCTTAACAGACTGTAAATGCACGTATGCGCTCACACACAAGTGTATATGGTCTGAAGTAATAAGTGGAAAGCGTTAATTTCCGGAATTTATCGAACCTCAGAGAATTGGCTGTTTTGACACTAAGGTCTATCTATTCTCACTAATGTTTAAGCTACAATTGATTGGTTGAGTTGGTCCTAGATTTAGCATAATAATCGCTATGTGAAGATAAGTTAGATAAAAGAGAGAGGAGATTTGGGTTCATCCCGCATGTGATGAGAAGTTTATTAATGCATGTTGAAATCTCAAGCTTTGTCTTTTAATCTTTTAGATTTAATCAAGTGCACATTATTCATCCTTGAGTTTTACCTCAAGGTTTCACAAGTTCAAATCTTGTGCACAAAATGAACAGACATTCGGTTCTATTTTGGCACAAAGATGCCAATAAGATTTTAGGTTTAGTGTTTTTATCTTATCTCTTGATCAAGGAGACATTCAATTTTTTTAGTCTTTTAAATCTTATAAGTATTGATTCCACTATGAGCATCACTCGCATCACACATAGTTGAGATGAGGGATTAATATGTTGGGCTCAATGACTATGTCACTTAGTTCATGAGCACTCAACTATTTCTTCCTCTACCTCAATTATGTTAAGCTAAAGAGCTAATTTAGTTGGTCTTAGCATCTCATGCATCAACCCTTTGGTTGAGCTTAGATTAAGGTGCATTAAGCTCAAGAACTTTGTCACATAGTTTTAAGCTTTCATGCACTCATAAACCTAGCATCCAACCTAAGGTGAGCTATGGAGCACAAGACAAGTTAGTTCTTGAGATTATGAGTTCATTTTTCTTTCATCCACATTCAAGACTAAATAATAAAAGGGATTTCTTAACAAGTCATAGAGTTCTTACATTTTATTTGTGCTTGAGGAAAAACTTCATACATTAAAATTAACTCATATACATGGGGTTTCCCCAACCCTCCCCAAGGGAGATTTAGTTACTCATTACAAAGGAAATGAAGAAAAATACATACATGGATAAAGACCCTTTCATGATCAACTAAGAAAAGAAACTACAAGAGTAAGGTTTAGAAGATACTAGGAATGTTCCTTGGAAGTTCTTCGGATTTCTTCTTCTCCTTCTTCAAGCTCCTCTCCTAAGTCGCTAGTGCTGCCTTCCTTCTTCTCTTCCTTAGCAAGAACTTGTTTTGCCACCCTTGGGGAGTTCCTCACTTCCACTTATGCACCCCTCCTCCTTACTTAGTGATTTGAGCAAAATTGTGAACCCTCCTCTAGTTAAGAGGAGTGGTATTTATAGGAGAGGGGCTGCATCCATCATCTCCATAACTAGCATTTGTCAAATAAAAATCTGAAGTCATGATGGAAAATCCCAAATTAAGGGTGAAGTGACCAATATCCTTCTTTGTTTATCCTTCTTATCACATCAAGAGGCTACTTTTCATTTAAATTCAGAGCAGTTGTAGAGAAAATGATGGTTGGGTACAAGATGCAAGTTGGGGGTCTTGTCTCAGCCACAATAAATGCTCCTGTCTGGCAAAAATGCGGCAGACCACTACAGCGCACTGCGGCGCACAATGGTGCCAGCAAATTTTTGCTAAGTGTTCCGCTACAGCGCGGTACTACGTCCAAATTTCCCAAAATTATCCGCTGCAGCACACTGTAGCGCTAGCATTATGCTAATCGTACCATTGCAGTGCGCTATAGTAGGAGCATTTCGCATAATGCTCCTCTGCAGCACGCGGTAGCGGTTCAAATTGCAAAAAGAGGCACAGCAGCGCGCTACCACGCCCGTGGTTCACAACTGGACCCACTACAGCGCGCTACTATGCCCGTGGTTCACAACTGGACCCACTGCAATGCGCTACCACACCCGCGGTTCATAAATGCACCCGCTACAACGCACTATAGCACCCATTATTCGTAAACAGACCCGTTGCAGCGCGCGGCAGCAGTTTTCTTTGAAAAAAATTGAAATTTTGTATAAAATATCTCAGGACTTATTGGATAGCCATTTTCCTGAAAATGTAGACAAAATTTGATTTAGGACTAGCTTAAGGATCAAAAATGAATGAAATTTCCTTTTATTTTAGATATAATTTATGGATTCATCAAAAGTCAGCAGCATTTTTGAACAATTAGGGCCAAAAGCATCCGGATTGAAGTACCTATGCATCCGTTCGCTCAATCCCATGGTGCCCTCCATACAGGGATGTGTGATAATGATAGAGAATATTTCTAATTTTGGAGTCAGGAACACATCTCCTTAGGAGTTGATCATTGCAACACTTGTATAAAAATGAATCATACCAAAAGTGATTTTTAATGTTAGTAAAGAATTTTTTTCTTTGTTAGTAACTCATGTCTTTTGGTATGACTCCTACTCCAAGATAATTTGCAAAGTCAGCAAACCAGGGAGAATGATTTGAAGTAATAGCATAGAGTTTTTCATCGAGGAAAGATTCACTAATTTCAGTCAACTTATCATTATCGAGGTGAGTCAATCTAGATAAATGATCTGCAAGCACCTTCACACTCCCCTTCATATCCCGGTTTTTAAGATCAAACTCTTGCAAGAGCAACATGCATCGTATCAAGTGAGGTTTTGCTTCTTTCTTCCGAAGGAGATACTTAATAGTTGCACGATCAGTATAAACAATAGTCTTAGACCCGATGAGATATGGCCTAAATTTAGTGAAGGCAAAGATGACAGCTAGGAGTTCCTTTTCTGTGGTAGCATAATTTCTTTGAGCATCATCTGAGAGCTTACTAGCATAGTAAATTAAATAGAAGGTTCATTCCTTTCACTGCCCCAGGATAGCACCAACTGCAAGGTCACTTGCATCACACATAATTTCAAAAGGTGAATCCCAATTTGGAGTAGAAATGATTGGAGCAGAGATTAAAGCAATTTTTATGGCATTGAAACCTTTTAAATAATTTTCATCAAAATTAAACTCGACATCCTTCCCTAGTAGTCTATAGAGTGGCAAACTTATGTTGGAGAAGTCCTTGATAAATCTTCTATAAAAACCTGCATGCCCAAAGAAGCTTCTAACTCCTTTTACATTAATGGGCGGGGGGGAGTTTTTCAATAACTTCAACCTTTGCCTTATCAACATCTATCCCTCTCCTTGAAATCAAATGACCAAGAACAATACCCTCTTCGACCATGTAATGGCATTTTTCCCAATTTAAGATAAAATTTGATTCTTCACATCTTTTTAAAACCTTTCCTAAATTGATCAAGCAATGATTGAAAGAGCTCCCGACAACTGAAAAGTCATCCATGTAGATTTCCAAAACTTTCCCAATCATGTCAGAAAAAATAGCCATCATACAGTGTTGAAAGGTGGCTGGAGCATTGCATAATCCAAAGGGCATTCTTCTAAAGGCAAATGTTCCAAAGGGGCAGGTGAAAGTGGTTTTCTCTTGGTCTTCAAGTGAAATAAGGATTTGATTATACCCTAAATACCCATCAAGAAAACAAAAATAAGAATTCCCTGCCAATCTATCAAGCATTTGGTCAATAAAAGGAAGAGGATAGTGGTCCTTATGGGTGGCTTTATTTAATCTCCTATAATCAATACACACTCTCCATCCGATCATAGTTCTAGTGGGGATCAGTTCATTATTGTTATTGAGAACAACTGTCATCCCACTCCTTTTAGGAACCATATGTATTGAGCTTACCCAAGGACTATCAGAAATTGGAAAAATGATTCTAGCATCTAAGAGTTTAATGATTTCCTTATGAACTACTTCTTTTATGTTGGGATTTAATCATCGTTGGGGCTCAATTGAAGGGTTGGAGTTATCCTCTAAAAGGATTCGGTGCATACAAAGAATTGGACTAACTCCCTTCAGATCAGCTATACTCCAACTGATTATTCTCTTGTGCTCTTTTAAAACCTTACATAAGAGACTTTCTTGATGCTGAGTTAACAGGGAGGAGATTATTACAGGAAGAGATTCTTTTTCCCCTAGATAAGTGTATTATAAATGTGAGGGAAGAGGCTTCAATTCTAATTTCGGAGGGAAGATTATAGAAAGCTGAATTATTTTCCTCTCCTTAACTAATTCCTCAATCACTTCCGTGTCCGTGGGATTCTCATCTTCCTCGCTTGCTAATAATCCATCTTCTTCCACATCTCCCATTAACCACGCTTCTTCTATTGAATTGATTTTTTAACAATCCTGATTGGGTTTAGATGGGTGTCCCATAGAATCATTCACATGAAATTTAATCTCCTCATCCCCATATCACAACCTCAATTCCCCCTTATCTACATCAATCAAAGTTCTTCCGATGGCCAAGAAAGGTCTGCCTAGAATAATAGGAATTTCTTGATTTTCATCTTCCATATCCAAGATTATGAAATCTGCAAGGAAGATGAACTTGTCAACCTTCACAAGCACATTTTCCACAATTCCTAAAGGGGATTTGACTGATCTATTGGTGAATTAGAGGAGAACAGAGGTAGGTTTTAAGCGATCAATTTCTAACTTCTTGAATATGTAAAATGGCATCAAATTTATGGACACACCTAGATTACAAAGGGCTTTTTGTAAAGATTAGTTTCCAATAGTGCAAGGGATAGTGAAACTTCCTGGATCCTTATTTTTGATGGGAATCTTCCTCTGAAGGATTGCACTACACTCTTCTGTCAATGCCACAGTTTTCTTTTCATAAATTTTTCTTTTCTTGGAGAGGATATCCTTCATAAACATGGCATAACTAGGCATTTGTTCAAGAGCTTCTGTGAAAGGGATATTTATATGAAGAGTTTTAAATGTTTCTAGGAATTTGTGGTTTTGGACATCAAGTTTCTCGCTAGCCATACGCTGAGGATATGGTATATGAGGAATTTTCTTAAGTTGATCTCTCGATTCTTTTTTTTCTAAATCCTTTACATCATTCCTCTCTTTTCTGACCATTTCTTCTTCCTCCCCCTTTTCCTCTCTAGTTATTTCTATGTTTTCATGATTTCCCTTTTTTACAACTGGTCTGGTAATTTTTTCGCTTCTTAGGGTTATTGCATTCCCTAACTCCTCTTCATACTTACCAATGACTCCCACTAATGAAGGTTGATCTAATTGTTTCATAACTTCTTTTAACTTTTGTTTTATTCTTTTTACTAACTCTTCTTGTCTTAAAAGAGTGTGTTCGTGCCTGTTTAAGGTGGCATCAATTTTATTCATGAGTTCAGTTGTGGAGGTTCTAAATTCGATAAGCGAGTTTTCCAATCTCTCTCTATTCCTTCCATGATTCATAATTACATTAACATTTCTTAACTCACCATCTTCCTCCTGACAAGAATTTACATACCCACATTCTAGCTTTTTAGTGAGTTGAGAGATTTGCTTTTGGAGCTCAAGGATTTGTTGTGAATTTCTGAGTGAGTTGCATTCATTTTTATTATGGTGATCATTCCTATGGAGAGGCCATTGGTAGGCATTGTTTGCCATTTCTTCCAAGAGGTCGTAAGCCTCCTCTTGGGTTTTACAATTTATAGAGTCGCCGTCGGCTGCATCGATGAGTGTCCTTGTAGGAGCATTCAATCCATTGTAAAATGTTTGAACTTGCATCCACAAAGGAAACCCATGATGAGGGCAACGCCTTAGGCATTCCTTAAATCGGTCCCATTTGTCATAGAGTGTCTCACCTTCCAACTGAGTATAGTTGGTTATCTCAATTCTCAACCGAGCAATTTTTGTCGGAGAGAAATATTTGGCTAAGAATTTCTTAGCCAAATCGTCCTATGTCCGGATCGAATCACTTATAAGAGAGCTGAGCCAACTCTTGGCTCTATCTCGTAAAGAAAATGGAAAAATCCTTAATCTAACTGCGTCTTCAAAGATGCCGTTAAATCTGAAGGTGTCATATATTTCAAGGAAAGTTGAAATATATGAATTTGGATCTTCAGTGGCTAATCCCCAAAATTGGTTATTTTGAACCATACTCAGAGTGGAAGGTTTGATCTAAAAGTTATTGGCTTCTATATTGGGCCTTACAATTGCATGGGGGATTTGCCTAACAGTGGGAAGTGCATAATCTCTTAGTGCTCTCCCCCTAGGCACTCCTAATGGCTCTCCTAATGGCTCTCCAAGATTTTTATCATTATTCTCCATAACGGCTTGTTGGCCTAATAGAATATTTTGATCTCTCCTAGCCTGCAAGTAAGTTCTCTCAATTTTAGGGTCGAAAAGGTAATCCATGCAAACTCTCCTACTCATACACAACAACAATTAGGCTATTAAGAACAAATATAGCAATAAGTTCAAAGATTCGGTAATAAGAAAAGAAAGCAGAAAAGTATATTGTTAGTACCTATAATAAAAATTAAAAATTAAAAGTATATGCAGAAAAATGCTTAAATCACTAGTTACTTATAGATTATCCTTAATACAAAATAATCTCCAATTCCCCGGCAACAGTGCCAAAAACTTGACAGACCTAAAATACGCATTTGCGCTTTCACACAAGTGTACGTGATCTGAAATAATAAGTAGAAAGTTTGAGTTTCCAGGATTTATCAAACCACAGAGAATTGGATGTTTTGTTGCTCAGGTATATCTATTATCATTAATGTTTATATCAATGTCTTGTTTAAGTCGGTTCCAGAACAAGCACGATAATCACAGTAGTAGAAAATAAGTCAAATAAAAGGAAGAGGAGAGTTGGGTTTTCCCACATGACATGATAAATAACTTATATATGATGATTCCTCAAGCGTTTATCTTTTATTTTCTTGATCTTAATCAAGTGTACATTGTCTTTCCTTGAGTTTTATCTCGAAGAATTACAAGTTCAAATCTTGTGCACAAAATGAACATACATTGGGTTCTGTTTCAGCACAAAGATCCTTATAAGATTTGAGGTTTATAGATTTTACCTCATCTCTTGATCATGGAGATGAGGGTTTTTAACTTTTAAGATCTTATAAGCATTGATTCCACTAAGAGCGTCACGCGCATCACACATAGTTGAGATGAGGGATTGGTTTCATTGGGTTCAATGACTATGTCACCTTGTTCATGAGCACATAACTATTCCATTCCCTTCCTCAATTATGTGGAGCTATAGAGCTCAATTAGTGGGTCTTAACATTATATGCATCAACTCTTTGGTTGAGCTTAGATTAAGGTGCACTAAGCTCAAGAACTTTCTCATATAGTTCTAAGCTCTCATGCACTCATAAATCTAGCATCAAACTAAGGTGAGCTATGGAGCATAAGACAACTTAGTTTTTGAGTTAAGAAGTCCTTTTCCTTTTGTCCAAATTCAAGTCCATAATAGTCTTATACATTTCTTTAGCAAGTCATTAAGTTCATAATTTTTATTAATACTTGTGGAAAACTTCATACATTTTATAATAACTATCAAAACATGTGGGATTTCCCCAACCCTCCCCAAGGGAGGTTTAGCTCTCCATTACAAAAGAGATGAAAAGAACACATACATGGATAAAGACCCTTTCATGATCAACTAAGAAGAAAAATTACAAAACAAGAGTTTAGAAAATACTAGGAACGTTCCTTGGGAAGTTCTTCGGATTCTTCTTCTCCTTGCTTGAAGTGCCTCTCTTAGGTCCCTAGTTCTACCTTTCTCCTCCTTCTCCTTAGCAAGTTGAGCTCCTCCACCCTTGGGGAGTTCTTCTTCTCTTCTATGTAGCCCCTCTCTTTACTTAGGTGAAGTGAGCAATTTTTGGAACCCTCCTCTAATCAAGATGGGAGGTATTTATAGATGAGGGGTTTCATCTTTATACTCATGATTAAAACCAGCAATGCCTTTTTAAGTAATCTGAGTAATGATGGTAAATTCTAATTGATGGTGAGGTGACCAATATTTTCCATTATTTTATCCTTCTCATTACATCAAAGAGGTTACTTTCCATTTAAAAATGGAGCTGCAGCAGAGGGAATGATGGCTAGGAGACAAGAGGCTAGTTGAGGGTCTTGTCCTAGCTGCAATTAATACACCTGTCAGACTGAAAAATCGATGGCCGCTGCAGCACGCTGGAGCGTGCTACGGCGTGCTGCAGCACGCCATGGAGAAAACGGATTGCAAAGAAGTCTGCTGCAGCACGCAATCGCGCTAATGTTTCGCAAAATGCTCAGCTGCAGCGCGCGATCGCACCCGCGGTTCACAAACTGCTGCAGTAGGCGATTGCACCCGCGGTTCATAAAATGAACTGCTGCAGTGCGCGATGGCGCGCACGGTTCACAAACTGAATCGCTGCAGCGCGCTATTGCACCCGCGGTTCGCAAATTGAACCGCTGCAGCGCGCGATCATGCCCGTGGTTTGCAAACTGAATCGCTGCAGCACGCGATCGTACCCGCAGTTCGCAAACCGAACCGCTCCAGTGCGCTATAGCGCGCTGCAGTACGCGGTAGCAGTTTTCCCTTAGAAATTTTGGAAAGTTCTCCAAATTGCATGGAATTCATTGGATAGGCATTTTTCCTGAAATAGATAGACAAAATTGGATTAAGGAGCCGTTTTAATATAAGAAATAAATAAAATTTTCCTTTATTTAGGATATAAATTATGGATTCATCACACATCGTGGTAGACACATTCTCAAGAGCAAGGTGCTATAGCATACTATAACAGGTAAATTTCTGAGAGCCATGCACGACAACGCACTATGGTAGACACATTCCCAAGAGCCATGCTACTGCGCGCAGAGGAGGGCACATTTCTTAGAGCCATGCAGTACATTGTACCTTGGCAGATTGATTCCCAAAAGCCAGGCGCTATAGTGCACCATGGTGGACAATTTTCAAAGAGCTATACGCCACAGCACACTGTAGCAGATTCTAACCCGAGAGCTAGGTGCTACAGCATGCTGTAACACCCGCCAACAAAAAGTTTGGCACTACAGTGCACCGTAACACTCACCATAACACTTGTCATAATTTTGCTTTGGAAAGAGGCACCTAGTTAGCATTGGGAAAACCAATGGACTTAAATCTCTACATTTCTTACAACAAAAATTGATGTTAAGGATTAAAACTCTTTCATTACCAAGAGAATAAAGGAATAAAGCATAAATGAGAATCCAAATCTCAAGGAGAAAGTGGTTGACAGCTTTGACTTAAAGGAGGCTAAAGCAAGGTTTATAAAAGGCAAAATTAAAGACTAAGAAAAGATTCCAAATCATAGTTTCAATTCTTGATCTTCGATTGCTATTGTGAAGAGTAAAATTGAGGAGAGCTCCGCACCCCAAAGGAGGAGAAGGCTGTAACTATAAGAAAAGGAGAAGCATAGAAAGCAAGGAGAGAAAAGGAGAACAAGGGAAGAATAAGATAAGGAGAACATGATAGCTATTCCCTAGTATTGTGTTCCTCCATTATCTCTTATATTTCCTTGTAAGAGCCATGCAAAGACTCAACATTTCTTGTCACTTTCCTTGTACTTGTATTTTAATGGCAGCCTAAACCCTCATTGGAAAGGGTTGGGCAAGAACATGTAAGAGCCATGAATGTAATGCATAAACTCTTCTAATTAATGGAATGTTAATTAGATCTTAAAATGTTTGCATGGTATTTGAATAAACAATTATAAAATGGTAAGTCTTTATATAAATCTTTATCTATACATTCAATTGCAAAACCCATAGAGCTCAATGATCGCCTTGCCCAAAAGTTGTGCATGTCTTAGCATTAAAGTTGCGAATAACTGTGACAACATTCACTGTGCGAAAAAACCCTTTACAACTTTGGACAAGTGCTTGATCATTTGATCCATGAGGAACATTGACATTCTCTGAGCTACATTGCTCATTATTAATTTATGCGAGGTAATTGAGCATATAATGCTATGAACTATGAGACAAGGTCATTTAGCTTTGTAGCTCATTACTTTGACTAAATTAAGTGTAGATGCATGTTAGCCGAGAACCACCTTTTGAGCTCCACAGCTCACCCTTGGTTTATGCGAGGAGTGCTATGAGCTATGAGTGATGTGACATAAGCTCATTTATCCTAATAACTCATTTTCTTAGCTAAATTAAAAGTGGATGTGTGTGAGCCATTGGTGGAAACAAGTTCATGTGATCATCAGCCCAAAGTATAGATTTTACCACTTAGACATAAGAGATGAATTCATAAACTACATGATCACATGATTATCTATGTGCAAAGATTGAACCTTTTTAGTGTTCATCTCAGAGCACTATATAAGATTTAATATATTTAGTATGACAACTAGAGAAGACTAAGTCTCTTGATTAAGAAATGAAAATTAGTCTAATTGACTTGATTTGAAGTTGAGAAGAATAGTACTTGCATGAACCCATAATACTTTGCATATTTAATCCCAACTCTCCCCAATTATCCTAAAATAATTTCAAAACTAAAGAAACCTTGGAATCATAATTTAGGACTCAACCAAAGCTATTTAATTGATTAAAAATTATTAAAATTAAGTATACTCTAGTAACAAGTCCAAACATCATTCCCAGAGGACAATAAATCTTGGGATCTTACCATCCTATATTACCTTAGACCACGTACACTTGTGTGCAAATGCAGACTACATATTTTAAGTCTGTTAATAATCTAAGGTGGTAATCAAATCTGTAATGATAATTTTCTATTCCTATGAAGTATAACTTGTTAAAATCATGTTTCATAATTTACTTTGATGTTTAAGTGTCTTTTACCTTAAGTTAGTACAAATCTTAAGGTGTTATTTTCCAGATGCTCTTACTTTTAGTTTGAGATAAGATATGATGAATTATGGATGATGTGTTCTTAGACTTAGTAATTATGATCATGATTATTCTGGAGAACAAATCATTAGGTAGACAGGAACACTTTCCTTATCTAACATTGTGTGGTTCTCTCCAATACCCACTGTAATGCCTTGGGTTGATCGTTGATGGATAACTTGAAACATTAACTCAATGAAACCCATCATCAGCCCGACACTTAAGTTGAATTGAGTGAGATTGGATGAGTTACTTTGATTACTTTATTTGAGGGCTAATCCTTAAGATAATTATGATTTTTATCCTAAGTATTAGTTGTAGTATCTCTATACATTGGCACTATATTTAGCTTTAAATGAATTTTTAATCAATATGAGATAAGAATAATAATAGAAAGATGACATCACAATACTGAGTATAAGATAATAAGAAATCAAAGTGTGAAAGCTTAAACATTCATCTATATCATTCATCACAAAATCTAAGTAAGCATTTATCTCAGAAAAGAAAAGTGAAAAATACATCTAGAGTTAATTATTCAAACTAGAACTAAATGTTTAAATTATAATAGTCCTCTCATCTCACCAATAATAAAGAAAGATCTAAGTAATAAAACATTAGCACTCTAGTGGTTGCTACTCCTCTACTTCCTTCTAAAACTCCTAAACCTCCTTAAAATTAAGCTCCTCAAATAACTTTAAGCCTGACATGTCAGTTTTACATGCCAGGGCCCTAACAAAAAATGAGAAAACCTTGTGTTATATAATACATCTTAGTACATTTTAAGTTGATTATAAAATTGTTTTATCATTTAAGGGATATTACTCATCATAATAATAAAATAAATAATGAAACATAAATCAAACTACTAAAAATAAAGATAGATTAATACAAGAAATAGAACTAGTGTACTATAATTAATATAACTAAAAATAAGAATATAAACTGAATAAAATATGAAACTAAGTTATAATATATTCAACTGAAGAAACATATGAGTATGCTACAAAAAATGCCACATATTTGCATAACCTTGATGCCAAACTGCATCCTACAGATCCTAGGTGTGCTCTGAATTGCACCAATAATAAGTCCTAGGTGTTCTAAGCATCGCATTGCTAATAATATGTTATGCTTATGTGATTCATGTTATTCCAAAATTGAAATAGATTAAACAACAAAATCCAAAAAATAAAAAATATGTACTCATTTTGTTATCTATTTATTTAACTTGTCACATCATAATATGCATATTAATTCAAATGCTATATTATTCAAAAATCTCGTTCATAAGAACCGTCTAATTATACTTTATTCAACTAGTTTATTAATTATATTATGAAGTAACCAAATTTATTGTATGTTAAGCATACATACATATAACTAGCATGTTCCAAAAAAGGTGAAATTTGGACACTTAGGTTTCTTAACTACACTTATCCTCGCACACAGGTATAGGAGAGACATACATCCTTTCATAGTTTGTTTCCCCCAAACTAAGATGTCCAAACCCTAACTCAAAACACACATTGGGATTGAGATGTTTGTGCTGACATGAACTGTACTTACCTAAATTCTTAAGATAAGATAGTAGCTTTACAATTACTTATAGGGCAAATCAACCGATTCCTTAAGTCAAATAGAAATTTAAGTAAGGTTATAGATAGTACTGAATTCCCATATGATAATACTAATATCATCACTTGGTTAAGTTCAAAGATATTTATTTAATAATCAAGGATATTCAAAATTACAAGAGACTTAACCAGATGCTAATGGTTCAACACTAAGCTCTAAGGAAAAATCATCTAAATCCTATATTTTGAATTTATTACCACAAGAATGTAAGTTTGATCCAATTTTCATTAGGTTATCACTACCACAAGAATAGGTTCAACTCTTTGGGTTCATGTGGTAAATCTATGGTTCTACCTCGAAGTATCATAAATAAGGCATCCCACCTCAATAATTTAGCTTAATAATAGCTCATTCAACATGTAATCTAGTTTTATCTTATAAGAATTTGTATAATATTCTAATCCTTCGACTATTAAAATAAAGCTTCTAAAATTGAAATAGAAATCATAATGAGTCTTAATTAGTTTAGAGTATTCATAATTGGTGTTTACTAAATGGATCTAGATGGCATAAGCAAATATGTAGATTCTCTCAAGCTACTTTTAAATATTAACATCTTATTTATTTAAATGGTTCCTTACATTTGGAATGTGGTTATTAAAAAGATCAATGCCTTTTTAAGTACATTAATAAGTGACTTAAGCATTCTAGTTTACTGATTTTGGGAGGAATCATCAAGGTTTGAAGATTAATATTTAGCTTTAAATTTCCTTAATCAAAATGATCCTCTTTAATGATTTTAAAGTATAACACGTGGAATTGGATTTAAGAACAAGATCTAATGTTATTGAATAACTCCCTACTATCTTATGTGAGTTTGGATAGTAAGTAGGTTAAATTTGGCTAAGAAGGTTATTTAATATTGGCTAATAAGGATTTTGAGCTAATTATTTGTGATTAATAAATTTATTGCCTAATAATGGAATATTAAGCTACCATTATGTTCCTTGCTAGTTAATGAATCAATGGACACTTGAACCACTTAAACTAGATCATAAATGAGGTTAATATTCACTAATCAAGGTTTGGGATAATCAGTGAATGATTAACAAATTAATTTATAGAAAAATAATTCTACTTTCATAATTAAATTTTCCTCTATATAAGGAAGAAAAAGTGATCTTAATCATGCAATTTGGCTAAATAATTATCCTAATATTCACTAAAGTAAGGCATAATTAAGGCATAATTAAAAAAATTACTCACATAAAGTAAAATATTATTACAATTTATTATTCTACACATTTTTTTGATCACAATAGTATATAAATTCATAAAATTTGGATGCATATACCTAATAAAAGCTATCCCTAATTTCCATTAAGAATCCTTAAGTTAGAACTTTAGGTTTCATAAATAAAATTCACATTATTTCAATTCACGTGCTCGGGCTCCATCAGGTCGACCGAGGTCCAATGGGTTGGCTCTCTGTGGGACAGTGCAGGTCGATTAGGACCTGACAACCCACTACTGTCAAACAATGCGTGTTGTGGGTTAACCCGACTTGCACTGTTATTCTTCGCTACGATGAAGAAAACTTGCATTAGGAGTACAGAGTTTTGGGTAAACCCTAAATTCTCAACACATGGAGCCTACCATTTTGCATAACATGACCTAAGAAGATCCTAGGACCAAGCCCTACACACTGAAACTTAAAGCTCTATTGGGGGTGCGCTCTACTAACTGATCCTAATTTGCATTCCCTAAATCTAGGGTTTAATGTCGAGGGAAAATTCTCCCTCCACAGTCAACTAACCTACCTAATCAAACTCCTTACATGTTCCAAGGGTTAAGGACGACCCAAGCATAGCATCAATGGAGAGGCAGATGGCCTAAAATGATCAAACCATACTAAGGCTCGGGCAATGTACCCCACTGTATAGGCCCATGCCAATTACCTGCCGATCGAGTCTAATCCAACCCAATTGACAACAACAATAAAATTAGGATTCATTAAAAGCATCAATCAAAACATTACATAGCAAAATTGTTTGTTCAGTATACAATTAATGCTGTACCTGGGATGAAGAGATGGTCGATGAGTTGCAAGCGATTGAGAGCAGTTCAACGATCAAATCGACCTCCTCTGACTTCCTTAGGTCCTTGGGGATCTACTGGGAGCTTGAATGCCAAGTGGAACCCGTTGCTTTGCTGATGATTCCGCTTAGAATCAACAAACACCAACTGAGCTCATACAAAGGGCAAATACAACTAGGCAAGTTGGGGAAGAATTGGGTGTTGGCAAGGATGCATTTGAACTCATGAGGTGTAAGGGAAACTCTTGAGGAAAATTGAGAGCTATTTATAGATTAAAGAGATTGGAAGAAATTTGGGTCATGGCTCCATCTCGAGCTCGATAAGTCCACTCCTGAGAGGCTATTTGGGGCACTCCCGAGCCATTGAAACCCATTGTGAGGAATGTGCTACTTTGGGAAATCAGTTAGAAGCCATTAGAGGTCTTAAGGGATAGGCCTGATGCAGCTGGTACTAAGAATCTCCTCTGTCGAGGCTAGGCTCAGCAAGGACAAAGGTGAATTGGGACGGGCGTGTTGTGAGCTATTTGTTGGATCGTTCAAAATCATGGAATGGTCCTGATGCGTCGGCCCGTAATGGTCGAATACAGAGAGAATCCTAGCTATCAGATCACGGGTGCAATATGACGTATGATAGTTGATTCAGGCTAGATTCAATCTAGGCCGTCTGATTCATGCGAATAGATGGCATATGGTGCTTGATCGACTATCATATGACCGGGGCTCCATAGCGGATATCTTGTCGTCTGCACAGCAAATCATAAGGATTCAGCTGACCATTGGAGGGTATAGTTACAATTATTTGAATTGTGGATCCCTTTTGTGCAATTTCTCAAATTAAATTTTGCTTAATTTAAGGCCTAAATGACTTTCAAAAATTCCCAAAATTTTATTCATAGTTAATTTGGGTGTGAGAAATTTAAAATTGTAATCATAATTTGATTTGGAGATCAATTTAATTTAGTTAATTTCTTAGATCATTAAATTAACTAATTAGCCAATTGATCCAAACAAATTCTTAAGGATCTTACATTTTTAGGGTTTGGTACTAATAAGGATTAGAACTCAATGACACAAGGTTCAAGACTTAATTAACCCCTAATTAGTCATGGTAAAAGCTTAGGGTTATTACAAGCATGCCCTGAGCGCCAAGCTGATATAAACATAGGTGCTTATGTGCGCTCTGATGAGCCCCATAATTTTAGTGTGTTTTTATAACATTTCAGCTCTGAAGTGAACAGATTACAAAAAAAAAGATGGAATTAGATGAAAATAAATAATTCTACATGCTACTGCGCGCCATGGCACTTTTCCTCAGAGAGGAGGGCACCATAGTGCATCGTAGTGCCGAACTTCCTAAAACTCAGGTGCAACAGTGCGCCATATAGCTCAACTTCCAGAGACTAAGGCACTACATTTGCCATAGCACCCAACTTCCCGAGACTACAGTGCTACAGCGCGCCATAGTGCCAGAATTCTAGAGATTGAGGTGCTACAGCAAGCGTTAGAGCCCAAATTTTTTAGACTTATGTGCTACAGCGTGTCATGGCACCTGATGATTAAAAAGTGAGGTGCTACAGTGTGTCATAGCATGCACCATCAAATTGTCTTAGAAACTAGCTCCAAGTCAGCATTGGGACAGCCAAGAAAATACATAAAACCCTCCATTTTCGCACATCAATAATTAATACAAAACATTAATTTCCCTCATTTCCAAGACAATAAGGGAATACAAATTAATTGCAAATCCATGTTTCAAGAGGAAGAATGATACCTGCTTGGAAGAGGGGGAGGTTTAAAAAAGAATTATAAAAGGGAAGATGAAAGACTTAGCAAGGGTTCTGATTTTTAGTTTGGGAAAGGACTTTTTCAAGAGGACTTCCCAATCCTAAAGAGGAGAAGAAGGGTGCAGATTTAGAAGAAAGAAAAGCACAGAGAGCAGAGAGAAGGGAAGGAGACTAAAGAGAGAAAAAAGCTAAGAGAACGCTAAAGCTGTTTCTGAGTATTCTATTTTTAACTTATTTTCTTGATATTTCCTTGTAAGAGCAATGAAAATACTCAACATCTCTTCTAACTTTTATTATTTATTATTTATAAAGGTAGCCTAAGAACTTCTTTGGGGAGGGTTGGGCAAGAGCATGTAGAAGCCATGATGAAATGCTTATAACTCTTCTAATAAATGAAATGTCATTAGTTCTAGTAATATTTAAATGCTTTATTGTATGAATGAGCTGGAGAATAATATATATATATTGATGATCGCTTTGTTCAAAAGCTGTGCACTCTCGAGCATTAACGTCACGAATGGCCATGACAACATTCGATGTGAAAAAATAGCTCATGCACAACTTAGGGCAAAAGCTTGATCATTTGAGCCATGAGTAAATATAACATAATTCTCTGAGCTCCATAGCTCAGTTCATACCACTCTATGTATGAACTTGATGCATGTGAGTCAAAAAATGTCTATAGAACTCCATGGGTCACTTTTGATTTATGTTAGGATTTTGATCGCATCAAGCTATGAGTGACGTGACATAAACTCATTTAGCTTCTCATCTCATTTCCTTAGAAAATTAAGAGTAGATGCATGTGAGCCATAGGTGGAATCAAGTCTATTTGATACTTAACTAAAAATGCATATTTTAATACTTAGACAAAAGAGATACATGCCGTAATTGAACAATATAGTGTTCATCTCAGAGCACTAGATAAGATTTAGTACATTTAATGGATCATTTAGAGAATACTAATTCTCTTGATAACAAAATGATAATTAACCCAATTAACTTGACATAGATTTGAGAAGAAGATTACTTGCATGAACATTTGATAATTGCATGTTTAACCTCAACTCTCTCCAAGTTTCCAAAACTATTTCAAAATCAAAGAGCTTTAGGAATCATAACTTAGAAACTCAAAACAACCAAGTTGATTTCTTAAACATTATTGGAATTAAAAACACTCTAGTAATAAATCTAAACACCATTCTCAGAGGATGATAAATCTCGGGATCTCACCATCCCATATTACTTCGGATAACGTACACTTGCATTCAAAATCAAACATATGTAATTTAGGTTTTTCACGCCCTGAGCGCCAACCCGACAAAAACATAAGAGCTTAGGCACGCCCATGTTTCAGAAAAAAACCTATACTAAATCAAAGAGTGTGCTTTGGTGCTTGATGATGCGCAAGTTACAGGGGTTCATGGCCTTGTAACTTACAGAGCTTACTTTCGATTTTAGCATTTGATGATGCACAAGTTACAATTTTCTCTAAGAAAATTTTTAAGAAATATTTATTGTTGATAGATGATGTAGCAATTGATGTGCAGGTGTTTAATTCTTTTGTTTCAAATTTTAACGATTGAGAATGAATCATACCTACCATCTCTTTAAGGTTTACCCCAGTCGTGCTTGGCAGTGCACCATGAGGTCAGTTAGCTAGCTGCTGTAATAGTTGGACAATCTACCTTTCTATGTTCCTTAGAACTACTTCAGTTCTTTAGAGTGAGGCATCATATGATTCAAATTTACCTCGATTCATTGCATGAATTGGAGTGTCCTTACCTTAAAGTCTCCTCTTTCTCCTTAGTGAAAATCTCACACATTCAATCAATGGGTGTGCACATGGTATTATTCCATTAGGTGACTAACATGGTGTTTAAGGAATTGCTTTTGACCAAATAAATCACACACTGCCCAAGGAGGCTCAATTTGAATGTCAGGTTGACTAGTTAGAATTGCAGGTGACTAGTTACGCCTGTGTGGCGCCCCACCCCTTAATCCACAATCATTAGATTGAGAGGTGGTGTGTCACTTTGGCAAATCCCCCACTTAAGATTGAATTAGGTATGAAACCTAATCCACTAGTAAGGAAGAGATGAGCCACTGCATATATGTCATATACTCAGTCACTAAGCAAATACAAAATCATAGTGCGAAAGTAAAGTAAAATAGACATGCATCCAGTTCACCACAATAAATAGGAAAAGTGCAACATATAGCTCAGAATATAAAGTATAGTAAGAAAAAACATAGTCAAAGGTACATGTATTATTATAACATTAATTAATTAGTTTAAATGAAATAAAAGCAAAACTCTCATCCTCACAGGAAGTAAACGACTAAACAGCTTCTGGTTCCCCCTGTTGATTCTCTTCTTCAATATAAGGCTTCTCATCTTCAGCATCTAGCTCCACAAACCTATATGAATCTGACATTGTCAATTTCACAATGCCATGTCCCCAGCCAATAAAAAAAAATTCTTATTAGACAATTGTCTAAGTACATTTTAAGCTGAATATTTTACATAAATTATTAATGTCACCATTTACTTATATAAAATCAAAATCCTAACCAGCATAGGAGCAGTAAGCATACAAGGAGCAGGATAAGTTATAAATATGACATATTTACCTAAACAAGATTGAGGCAAAAAAAGGAGCAGGATAAGTTATAAATATGATATATATACCTAAATACGATTGAGGTAAAAGGCACACCTCAAGGCAAACTAAGTAAAGATAGGCATACATGTATAATATAGTAAGTAAAAGTACTGAAAGAAAAGTCTAATCCTAAATATGCTGATGATTATTTGACATATGCTGGTTTAAAATAGTAAATCTGAAAGTGGTACATATAGTAAGTAACAAAATCTAGCATCCTATAAGTATGTACAAGTGAGTAGGCAAATAAAGTATAGCTGACTAAAGTAACATGCATCATTAAAATAGTAAGCAGCAAAGTGAAATAAAAAATAAGAATGTACAACTGCCATATCAGAAAATTGGCCAATCGGGCCCAAATAAAAATTCCCAAAGCCTTTCTGGGCTAGGGCAGACATAACATAACAACAAGACTGAAGAGGCAGTAAATACAAATGTAGAATATTTTAGTTATTTAACTTTTGCTTTTGTGGACACGTCTAGAAGCAGCTAAGGAGTCAAGCATGTCTGCAAGACTATAGGTTTCAAGATTAACATGCACTCCTCAATGAGTAATGTTAAGCATCCTTATTACTCCTTACCCCTATCTATTAGAGTAAATATGCACCAGAACCTACCATAATATAACTGAACCCAAGGCAACTATTGCCCTAATTATTCTAAGTTTACATTTCATGCACAAAATTTTCTTACATGATATGTCCAAGGAAATAAGCACAAAATATAAGAAATGCGTAGCACAAATAATCAAATAGTAAACAAGGGACTCTTCTACACATGGTGATATTATTATTATCAAATTAAACCATTCTAACTAATCTAAGTTACACAAGTTCAGGATCTCCAATTCCTACTAGCGAGTGTAACTTAGAAGTACGTCCTTATAAGTTAAAAGTAATTAAAACTGATCATGTTCTAATTTAGTTCAATCATACCCGACTATAAGTTAAATAATACATCATTAAGTCCTAATTGATGAATTTAGACATTCTATACTAAGATATGATGAAGAACTATTAAGCTAAGGATTATGAATTAAGCACCACGATATTGGGGTAAACCACATAATACAAAGGTAAATGCTAAGGATCTAGGGTTTTTAATTTCTAAAGTGAACTAATGATTGAGGTAAATCCTATTGAGCAAAGTTAAGCTTAATAGGATATTTCTCCTAATATTATTCTAATGTTGAAAGATAAAATAATCAGAATCAAAGCATGAAAATCTAATAATGAATAAAATCAAGGATTCATTCATTGAATGACCCCATTATGCAATGAAAGAAATATGACCTAATATTTATCCTTATTCCTAAGGAACATATCCTATGGTGAAGTGAAGATTCCTAATGAGCTCTTAATGAAAAGACTTAGAGAGATTCTAAGAGTTGATTGAATTTATTTATGCCTACTATTTGTATTTAATTTGGGAAGGTTAAGGGTGCATTTTAGCTAAGTAAGGAACATTTTCCTTAAAGATTTTCAAGCCTAAGTTAGGATTTTTAGACAGTTATTCAAATTGAGAGATTTAAGACTAGAATTTGGCCTAAATGAGTTTTATTATTGCTTTTAATAGTTTGAATGATATTTTAGGGGTTAAGGATACTTAACCTAAATTTTGGGCAAAATGACTATTTTGCCTCTACTTAAGGGTCCAAAAAGCTACTTTTTGATTTAAGGCTCCAAATCAGAATTTATTACTACCAAATGACTCATTACTGTCTAACATAAAGATAGATAGTAAGTACACCAAATTTGGACAAGATGGGTCCTATAGGTTAAGGTTTATGACCTAAGGGGCATTTTAATAATTTACACCTAATGAAATCTAAGTTTATTGTTGGTTGATATTCAAGGATTCCATAGAGTCTAAGAACATTAAATTCCAAGGTCTATTGGATTAGTTATGGCCATTTCAATTTTAAGGGAAATTATGGAATTTTCTAAGGTTTAGAGAGGGTTAAAAATCCAAATTTTCCAATTCGTGTTTAAATTCAGCAAACTCAGTAGCTATAGCTTCCCTATATCATATTCAGTACTTTAACTTGGAGTAGTCACAAATTGAACCTCAATTGGTCAAGTTATGACCTAACTAGGGTTAGGGGTATTTTGGTTAACTTAGGGTTTCAAGGGTTCAAAACCTAAATATTATTTCAGTTTACTATTGGCACTGAATTCTAAGCTAGCTAGCACTTTGAATTTTCTATTTTTGAGCTTAATTGATGAAATTATGGCTAAATCAAAATATAGGATTTTAGGGGTCATTAGGTGTGGGGCCCCACACCTTCTGCGGTGATGCTAATACTAGTATTAGCATAATCACGAGGAGTGCGGTGCTCCAACTGTAGCAAATCTCCAACTTAAGTAGAGTCAGGTATGACCCAACCCTCCTTAAGCAGAAGACTTGTCACCTAAAACTGTGAACATACATCAACATATCAAAGTAGCGAAAGCAAAAAATAATAGAACATAACATCCACATCACAACATACTATAGGAAAGTAAATGCAACAGTAACTCAGCTCAAATTGCTGAAAGTAAATACATATAGATCAAGAATTGTTATAAACTGAAATATTTAAGGAAAGAAAAGATCTCTCAATCTCACAACAGAAAATGAAATCTAACTAAGCAGCAACAGAAAGATCCTCCTCCTATCCAAGCTCCTCTTCTGCATAATCACCAATGAACAGCTCCAAATCTGACATTTAACGATATCACAAATGCTAGGCCCCAGCCAACAAAAGAAAAAGGTTATAATTAGACAAATTATTTAAGTGAACTGAACATTTAAAGATATCAAATTATTACTTTAAGCATACAAGTAGTTTAAGGTGCAATGAGCTACAATGAATAGGATAGCTATAAATAATACATTTATAGCTAAACAGCAAAGTATGCAACAATACCTACTAAACATAAAGCTAAATAAGGTAAGACTAAAATATATATAATTAACTGCAAGAGACTGAAAGTAAAACTCATCCTAACATGCTTATGATCACATGAATACATGCTAAGCTCATAAAAGAAAGCTATACTAGAACGTGCTGAAGTAAGAATACAAAACTAGCTTCCTAAACATGCTTATGCTAAATAAATACTGAATTGGAATAAATATACAAGTATGTAGAGCTAATAAGTATAAGCCACTGAAGCATGTGGAAAAGCACTCCAAAGCACTGAAATGAAATAAAAGTACAGCCATTGAAGCATATGGCAAAGCAAGCCGAAAATACGAGAACTTAACTGAATTAAAAGCATGCCTAAACATAGTACTGCCATAACAAAAACATGCCATACAGGACCTTTAAACAGAAAGTTCAATATGTATTCATCCTAGACATCATCAGGGCTAGGTCTAAGTTGATCATATAGAATAAGACATGTATCCATCCCAGCCAGGCACAGAGCTAGGTCCAAGTCTATTCTATAATAAAACTAGAATTGAGGAGGCAAACTATGCTAGAACACACCCTACTAGACTGAATGCACTGAATGAATATTTATACTTTTTAAATACTAACTTAGGATATATTATCCATATCCTGAGTTCACCTATTATGTCCAAGAAAAAATGCTCAATATACAAGGTGTGCAGAGCAACAGTTGTCAAAGTATGCAAGAGACTCAACTAGACTTATGTGATATTTATTATTGTCTAATTTATTCAAATCTAACTATTCTTGGAAAATATAAGTTTAGGATCTCTAGTATCCAGCTTTCGAGTATAATCTTAGATTCACGACTTTAATATTAACCTTAGAACTTAACAAGTTCTAATTCAAAATCAGATGATGAATATATCATGAGCAATCAGAGACCTTAATTAAGATTTTTGGACATTTAATGAATTAATTATAAATTAAATAAGAATAGAGTATGATTAGGCAATTACTTAAAATCTAACTATTAGATCTTCAATTTTATTATATATTATTATTCCTTATATTTTTCTGATTAAAATTGTATATTGGATCATACCATTTGGGTAAGTATAGCCAAAGTTATTTAAATAATTTAATCTGAATGTTTATTTAAATTAGAATCAAAGGCTATTTGATTTATTCCATTTATCCTTTAATTTTAAAAAGGAAAATAATTCCACAATTCAGATTATTAGCCCGACCCAAAATCAAAAAGGCACGGGTTGGATCGAGGCCTGGCTGGGCCAGCACTATCGCACCATGTGGGCCTAGGTTGGCCTGGCCCGATGATCCAGTGTCATCATCCCCGCACATCCTTCGTGATAGGCCGACTGAGGAAAACTTTAGCGCCAAAAGTCTCAGTACTCGGATGATGCCAGCATCTCGAATTAATCCCAACACGTTCCCAGAGTGAAGACGCATTGATCCCACCATTAAGCCCTCTCTGGGACGCACTGGATTACCAGATGGCTATTCGATAGGTTCGGCCATAATCACAGCATCTAAGGCTTACTTTGACGAGTAAATTCTCCTCATAGAGACAACCACTTGGCCAGAGCTCAATCTCGACACCATCCTGGTGGTGAATTGGATCGAAGCCCTATAGCTACGAGGAATGGGGTGCCCTGGATCGTCGAGTCCTTACTCGAGTTTGACTGCGAACTCTCAACCGAACCCAGATGATCGCGTTAAGCTAGCCCATACCCTAGGAATAATCATATTGGGTCTGGTTAGCTTGCCCTATCGATCAGCAATTTGAATTAAGAGGAATTAGGGCTCAGGATTCCAGAGAAGTGTCGGCACTTTGTCTGGACTAAGTTATGTCCCGACAATGAATCCCCACAATCATGATTGGACTTAGCCAATTCCACCTCATTACAAGCATCCTAAGGTCTAAAGAAAAGCATCCAAAACATCACATAGCTAACCTAATGCTTGGATTGAAGGACTGAGCTCACACAGCTCAGTCGAGAAGAAGCTGTACTTAGTTTAGGAGAATGGCTGCGATGGCGGTGAAGAGATGAGCTCATAAGCTTCCAGGTGATTGTAGAAACTCAGCAAGGGGGGCTGAACACTAGACCACACCCTCAATCATCAGTTCGCAGTTCCTGGGATACCGAGATTTGCTGAGAGTGATAGGAGCTCCAGGGGATTTGATTGTCAATTAAGGGATCACAATGAGCAAAGGAACTTGCTGTGATGCTCTAAGGGTATTTATAGGCAAAAGGGAGCAAATGGGGTGGATGTCAAGGCTTGAGTTTGGATAAATTGCTCAGGCTGAAGCAATGGGCTCAGTTCAATGGTCGAGGGCAAATCTGAGAGGCTACTACCGGTAAAAGGTCGCACCTAGGGTAGAAAAAGAAGAATGGTGTCTTTCCCGTACTGCCATGGATGCTGAAGGGATCTAGCTATCAAAGGAAACTAGTCGCACAAATGAGCAAGGCGAGGGAGATGATCCTCAGTGCTGGGACTTATGCTCACCGTCTGATGGATCAAACGTTGGTACTGGATGGTTCTGATGGGTTACTTAAGCGAATCAAGCAATAGCCATTGGATGTGTGCGATGGATCTGATGCTTATGATTTGATCTTGACACGGAGTAGATTTCTCCATTAGATGGAATGCGCTAGGATGCGTGCTAATGCATCCATTTTCTAAAACCTTTGAACAGCTGTCGGGATCCCGCAGCGGATCTGTCGTGGTCCCGACAGCAAATCCTACCACATAATTAAAATTAATTATTTAAATTAATTAATAATTTAAATCCCTTAATCAATTAAAATTAATTATAATAATTTCTAAATCCAATTTAGGATCAAATGAGCTCCAAAAAATTCCCAAAAATTCACCCTTAGCCAATTAGGGCATGAGGAATTCAAAAATGAACTTAAATTTTAATTTGGAGATCAAATAAAGTAGATATTTTCAGGATCCAAAAAAAGGCAAAAATATCAAAATACCCAATTGAGTTCCAATTGATTTCAAACTTCTAGGGTTAGGTTTAAGTGACCCGTTAAGTTAAATATAATCAAAATTAGAATTTGGTTTAGCATAATTAAATATAGATTTAACTAGGGTAACAATTAGGGTTGTTATATACTCCCCCACTTAAGAATAATATCATCCCCTACATCACTCAGTGAAGAAAGTACTATAATGACTGAAATATTAAATGAAACAGAAAGGAAAGGAAAAGGAATGGTACCTGGGCTTGCAAAGAGCTACGGATACTTATTGTGCATATCCATTTCTTTTTTCCAAGTAGATTCTTCCAAAAAACAATTATTCCACTGTATCTGGACCATTATAATTGAACAATTCCTTAGCTATTTATGATCATGAGCTAATATTTTGATTGGTTCTTCAGTATAAAAAAGATCGGGCTGAATTTCTACTGCTGGAATCTGAACGAGTTGAGATGGATCCCTGAGACATCTTAATGATGATACATGGAACACATTGTGAATGGCTGCAAAGTCATCAGGAAGATTCAACCTGTAGGCATATGATCCTACTTTGGCCAAAATCTTAAGAGGTCCAACATAGTGGGGACTGAGTTTCCCTGCTACACTAAATCTATAGACACCCTTCATTGGACTTACTTTTAGATAAGTAGAATATCTAATGCTAAATTCTAACAGACGATGATGAGCATCATGATACTTGCTCTAGCGATCTTGAGCAAAATGAATCCTCTTCTGAATTAGATGAATCTTCTTGTTAGTTTTTTCAACTAACTCAGACCCAAAAAGTTGAACATTTCTTATTTTTGACCAAGCTAGTGGAGTACTGCATTTTCTACCATACAATGCCTCATAAGGAGCCATTTTAATGCTGGCCTGATAGCTATTATTGTAGGCAAACTCCACTAATGGAATGTGATCTTCCCAAGAACTAGTAAAATAAGGAATACAGAGCCGAAGCAAATCTTTGAGAACCTGATTTACTCTTTCAATTTAACCATCCGATTGAGGATGAAAAGCTGTACTCATAGCTAGAGTAGTCCCCAAATCTTGGTGCACAGCCTGCCAAAACTTAGAAGTAAATTTGTTATCTCTATCAAATACTATCAATTTTGGAATACCATGCAGTCTAACAATTTCCTTAATATAGAGCTTTGCTAACTTCTCTATAGAGTCAGTCTAACGAATAGGAAGGAAGTACACCGATTTAGTTAAGCAATCTACTATAACCCAGATTACATCGGTGCCAGACCTTGCGCGAGGTAATCCCATAACAAAATCCATTAATATAATGAACCATTTCTATTCATGAATTTCTAAATGATGTAGAAGACCACCAGATCTTTGGTGCTCAGCCTTTACCAAGTTGCAGGCATGACACTTAGCCACAAAATTGGCTACACACTTTTTCATACCGGGCCACCAAAATGATTGATTAAAATCCTAGTACATCTTAGTACTGCCTGGATGTATGTGGTATCCAAAATTATGGCCTTCTACCAAAACTTCACGGTGCATGGATTTAGGAATCCAAAGATGATTTCCTTGATAAATCACACCATTATGCATCTGCAAATCATGATGATGACCACCTTTAATATTTAGTTTGAATTTCAGATAGTCTTCATCCTTTAGTCTACAAGATGGAGACATCTTTGTGAAAAGTAGGTTCCCCAATCATATTTACTAGAAGTGAACTCAGCAGATCACCACTGACTGGAGAAATTTCAAGCTTACAAAATTCTTGTTCTAAAGAAATGGAGGCGATCATGGCAGATAAAGTAGCACAACGGTTAAGAGCATCGGCCACTATATTTTCCTTACTTGGATAATACTGAATACTTAAATCATAATCACTAATGAGTTCTAACCATCTTCTCTGACATCAGTTCAATTCTCTTTGAGTGAAGATATACTTTAAGCTTTGATGATCAGTGAAAATTAAACATTGAACTCCATATAAATAATGACGCCAAATTTTCAAGGCAAAGATTACAGCGGCAAGTTCAAGATCATGAACTGGATAATTCTTCTCATGGGGTTCTATTCACGAGAAGCATAAGCGATTACCTTACCCTCTTGCATTAACACACAACCTAAACCAATTCCAGAGGCATCTGTGTATACTTCATAGTTCAAGCCTTCCTTGGGCATAACAAGTACTAGAGCGGTAGAGAGTGCACCCTTCAGAGTTTGAAATGCTTCTTCACATTCAAGACTCCAAGAAAATGGAACGGCTTTCTGAGTTAGTTTAGTCAAAGGCGAGGCAATCTGTGAAAAGCCCTTGACAAACTTTCTGTAAAATCCAGGTAATCCCAAGAAACTTCTGATATTGGTGACAGACTTGGACTGAACCCAATCTTGAATAGCGCTTACTTTATTCTGATCTACAAGAATACCCTGGGAATTGACTACATGCCCCAAAAATGCAATGGATTTAAGCCAAAATGCACATTTGGAGAACTTGGCATATAGCTGATGTTCACGCAAAGCTTCTAATACTAACCTTAGATGATCTTCATGATCTAACAAAGTTCAAGAATAGATAAGGATATCGTCAATAAAGATGATTACAAACTTATCTAAATACGATTTAAGAACTCACTACATCAAATCTATGAAGATTGATGGTGCATTAGTGATTCCAAAAGACATCACTAAAAATTCAAAATGACCATAATGAGTACGGAAAGCGATCTTTCCTAAATTTGCTTCTTTAACTCGCAATTAATGATATCCTAACCTTAAGTCAATGTTAGAGAATATAACTTCTCCAGATAATTAGTCAAACAAATCATCAATGCCAGGTAATGGATATTTATTCTTTATGGTGACTTTGTTTAGTTCACAGTAATCTATGCATATACGCATAGATCCATCTTTCTTTTTTACAAATAAAACTGGCACTCCCCAAGGAGACATGCTTAGCCTGATGAAGCCTTTATTCAAGAGCTCTTGTAACTGTTCATTAAGCTCTTGAAGTTCCTTAGGTGCCATTATATACAGAGCTTTAGATATATCCTAGGTACCTGGGATCAATTTGATAGAGAACTCTACTTCTCTGGGCAGAGGTACACTAGGCAAATCTTTTGAGAATACATTGGCAAATTTGTTAACTATCTTACAATCAGAGAGAGGAATACTTTCCTTTGCTTCATCCATCACAGTGACAAGAAAAGCATCACAACCCTTACTAATTAATTGCTCAGCTTTGATAGCTTTGATTAATGATTATTACATATTGACTTTTCCTATAAAAGTTTTAGACGTGCCCTGGGAATAAAGAGTAACATTCTTCTTAAGGCAGTTTATAATGGCATTGTGATCACTGAGCCAATTCATTCTAAGAATGATATTGAAATTTACCAACAGCAGAATGATTAACTTGGAGTCAAACTTCTAACAATTTGATGGAATTTTGACATTGCAAAACTTATAAGCACTGAGTTGGGCTCCAGATGGAAGTCCAACACTTATAAATATTTAGCTAAGTTGTATGAGTGTGGTTTAAGAATATTGGCAAAATGTTCAGAAATAAAAGAATGATAAGCACCAGTGTTGAATAACTCATTGCAGAGCTGGTCATTAAAATATAGTGTGTCTAAATTATTCATACGAATTGCATTAACAAATTGAAATATTTTAAGATGCAAGAACATAATTTAATAGAAGAAGTTTAAAAATGTATACCTGAAACCACGTTGTTGTCTTTTGCAGCTTCAAGAAATGTTAAAGTGTACACTCAAGCAGGACCAGTAGGACGGTTGTTCACCTGCTTCTTGGAGTTGTCCTAAAACTTTGGAGCAGAGGGTTTCTCTTGAGCAGCTTCAGACACATGCACTGGCATTATTGCCAAACTGGGTTCTCTTCTATTCAGCAGAGTCGCTCTGAACACTTGGTTTTTCCGTGACTGCTTAATTTGAACTCCATCCACTAGTTCTATGTATGTGCAGTGATAGAGCAGATGGCCTGGATGCCCACATGTGTAGCACTTATGGCCAAAGTAATAACACTTGCTATATGGATGAGGCCGGTTATAGCCTTGGATTTGTTCAGCATATGGTGCAGCTTCTATTTGATAGACCTTTGCAGAGTGAGGTCTATGCCTTTTGAAGGTTTTGTGACAGTGGGGAACTACTTGCATCTTGCTCTTATGATCCCTCTAAGAATGATGGTGCTCAAGCACCTTTGCTATTTCCACTAGTTCAAAGAAACTAGTTAGGCGGGGCAGGACGATAAGATCTTTTAACGAATCTCATAGTCCGCTGAGGAAGCGATGGCATTTTTCTGATTCTGATTGGATTAGTTCTAGAGCAAAGAAAATTAACCTTTGAAATTCTCTTTCATACTCAGCTATGGAATGACTCCCTTGTGTCAGTCATAAGATTGTGTCTGTTATAATATTCTGAGCGGATGGGGGAATGAATTTAGCCTTGAAAGCTTCTATGAATTCATCCCAAGGGATGTCTTCAAGTTTGTAGTCGATGAATCTGGTGTTTTAATTGTCGTCCCACTAGTACTCTACTTTGGCATGGAATAGATGTGTTGTAAGATGGATGGCTTCAGAATTTGGAATCTTCAGACTGATTAAATCTTTCTTGACTATTTTCAACCAGTTGGTTGTATCCATTGTAGATAGATTCCAACTAAAAGTGGAAGGCCTTAGTCTCAAAAAGTTATGAAGGAGACCATATATAGAGTGATGGGAAGGAAAAGGGTTTTGCTGAACAGGAACAGCAGGAGCAGCAGTAGTAACCGGTATTAAGCGATCGGACATCTACATAACTAGCGCTTGATGAGCTTGGTTCTCTAACAAGGTCACCACCCTTCCTTGAAGGTGAGCTATTTCATCAGAAGAACTACTCAAAGCAATGGCAGTTTTAATAAGCGTAGCCACAGGAGGAGATCTGGAATTCATTCTGATCGAGAAATACAAATTTTAGAATTATTCTAAGAAATACAATAATTCAAGTTCCAAGAGATGCCAAAAACTCTCATTACTCTAAAAATGAAGGTTTACATAAGATTTAGAAAATGCCAAAAATTATAACACTACTGGAATTATTAAAGTAGTAGGAATTGACAATAACTCCAACTAATCACTCAAATATCCTTAATATACTCATCACTAAATGCAAAATGAAAATCCTTGAAGGTCACTTCCTGACGCTTTCCCTTGCGTTTCCTTTCAAGCTTCCTGATGGTGTCGGATCACTAGATTCTAGCATAGTCCAGCATTTGACCTATCACATTATCAATGCAAATGAACTCTGGACATGTGTCTCAAGACTAATTCCACTCAGCTAAACCACTCCTTTGCATAGATTGGAAAGTTAAGCCCTCTGTATGCTGGTTGATGAAGAAGTTTGTCCAAGCCTTGGACTCCTTGTGCTGAAACTCCTTTGATATGCCCTTTACTCTCTTGTCTCCACTTGAAACTATAGCTCCAAACCAACTCGAAGGCCTGGAGATAATAGTCCAAGTCAGACTCTTCAGGATCTATTTGGCACTAATTGAAGAATTTATTGGTTTCGTCAAATTAGAGGTGACTAGATTTTATGGTATAAGTATTTTCATTTTACATTTTTCATGGAGTGACTGATAGTACTATGTTATGGATGTTATATCTTGATGTTTGCACTTCAGAAGAATAGTCCATTAGGTAGAAAGGAATCACATATCCCATTCTGACACCTTATGATGTTCTCTAATACCAACTGTGAGACCCCACACCTTCTGCAATGATGCTAATACTGATGTTAGCATAATCATGTGGATTGCGGTGTTCCAACTGTGGCAAATCCCCAACTTAAGTAGAGTCAGGTATGACCCAACCTGCTTTAAGCGAAAGACTTTTCACCAAAAACTGTGAAAATACATCAACATATTAAAGATGCAGAAGCAGAAAATAATAGAACATAACATCCACATCACAACATAGTATATGAAAGTAAATACAATAGTAACTCAGCTCAAAGTGCAGAAAAAATATACATCCAGATTAAGAATTATTATAGACTAAAATATTTAAAGAAAGAAAAGAGCTCTCAATCTCACAGCAGAAAATGAAATCTAACTAAGCAATAACAAGAAGATCCTCCTCCTGTCCAAGCTCCTCTCCTACAGAATCACCAATGAATAGCTCCAAATTTGACATTTATCAGTATCACAAATGTCAGGGCCCCAACCAATAAAAGAAAAAGGTTATAGTTAGACAAATTATCTAAGTACATTTTAGGCTGATTTAAGTGAATTGAACATTTAAAGATATCACATTATTACTTTAAGCATACAAGTAGTTTAAGGTGCAATAACCTATAATGAATAGGATAGCTATACATAATACATTTATAGCTAAACAACAAATTATACAACAATACCTACTAAACATAAAGCTGAATAAGATAAAGCTAAAATATATAATTAACTACAAGGTACTGAAAGTAAAACTTATCCTAACATGCTTATGATCACATGAATACATACTGAGTTCATAAAAGAAAGCTATACTAGAACATGCTGAAGTAAGAATACAAAACTAGCTTTCTAAGCATGCTTATGCTAAATAAATACTGAATTGGAATAAATATACAAGCATGTATAGCTAATAAGTAGAAGCCATTGAAGCATGTGGCAAAGCAAGCCAAAGCACTGAAATGAAATAAAAGTAAAGCCACTGAAGCATGTGGCAAAGCAAGCCAAAAATATGAGAACTGAACTAAAGTAAAAGTATGCCTAAACATAGTACTGCCAGAATAGAAACAGGCCATACGGGACCTTTAAACAGAAAGTTCAGCATGTATCCATCCTAGACATCATCAGGGCTAGGTCTGAGTTGAACTTATAGAATAAGACATTAATTCATCCTAGCCAAGCACAGTGCTAGGCCCGAGTCTATTTTATAACAAAACTAGAACTGAGGAGGCTAACTATGCTAGAATACACCCTACTGGACTAAATGTACTGAATGAACTAACTGAATATTTATGCTTTTCAAATACTAACTTAGGATACAGTATGCATATCCTGAGTTCACCTATTATGTTCAAGGAAAAAGGCTTAATATACAAGGAGTGCAGAGCAATAATAGTCAAAGTAAGCAAGAGACTCAAGTAGACTTATGTGATATCTATTGTTGTCTAATTTATTCAAATCTAACTATTCTGAGAAAATACAAGTTTAGGATCTCCAGTATCCAGCTATCGAGTATAATCTCAAATTCACGACCTTAATGTTAACCTTATAACTTAACAAGTTCTAATGCAAAATCAGATGATTACTATAAGGGATTAAAGAAAATAAATTGATGACTTAATTATTATATTTCTCTCACTTAACCCAAATCTTGATTAGGTAAATCAAGATTAAGGATTCTAGACTTAAGCTCCATAATTAGGGTTCAAATTATGAATCCAAGGTGATATCCTACTAAGGATCTAGGGTTCACACTCAAGCATAATTTAAAAGTATAGAATCTTATAAGTTGAAGGATTCAGAAGCTAAAATTGTAATGAAGGGTTATTCTAATATTATAAGGTAAAATAATCCATTGAGAAAATATAAATCTAAGATCTATATTCAATCCATAGAATAATCACATTATTTTATTGAATGAATTAATCCTACACCCACAATGAGGCTTCAAAGGAATTAGACAATTAATCAAGTAGGGAATTCCAAATGAGTTGGCATAATTAAATCAGATGATCTAAGATCTAAGATATGAGGCTTGATTTCTTAAGATTTAATCTAAAGCTTAGACTTAGGATTGTATGTGAATATTTCTTTTAAAAAGATTCTAGCTCAAGAATGATCTCAATAATGCAATTGAGTTAGAATTTGAGTACTACTATTTATTTGGTTTGTTCTTTCAATGAGGAGTCTTAAGTTCTCATTAAAGTTTTAAGATCTCATTAAGGGAATTTATGATTTCTTCACTTAGATCAAACTCCTGACACCTAAGATTATGGAAAGGTACTAATGTATTAAGTAGAAATATTTTACTGAAATTCTAAGGTTTAACGGTGCTTAAATCATATTTTGGTCAAAATGACCAAAATACCCCTCTTAAGACCAATATTGGAAATTTAAGATTTAATCACTCAAATTGATGCAAATCAGCATTAATGAACTAATATTGGATGATGAGATGATTGAAACACTCAACTTAAGATTTGATATCATAATTAGCCTAATTAGCACTAATCACACTTTAAGACCAAATAGGGTGATTAATAAAATTAGGGCACATTAGGATGACCAAATACATATATAAAGTCTATTACACTTAAAAAGGTGATTGAAACCTAAATTATTAAAATTAGAGGTTTAACCAAGACTTAAATCACTAATCTAAGATTAAGGTAATTAAGAGGTTATTAGCAAACTTAATATTCTTAAATTATTTTTAATGGCCTACATAGGTTCTCCTTAGTATCATGAGCAAATAGAGATCTTAATCAAGATTTTGGGACATTTAATGAATTAATAATAAATTAAATTAGAATAGAGAAAGATTAGGCAATTACTTAAAATCTAACTATTGGATCTTGAATTTTATTTTATATTATTATTCCATATATTTTTTTGATTAAAATTGTATATTGGATCATACTATTTAGATAAGTATAGCTAAAGTTATTTAAATAATTTAATCTAAATATTTATTTAAATTAGAATCATATGATATTTGATTTATTCCATTTATCCTTTAATTTACAAAAGGAAAATAATTCCATAATTCAGATTATTAGCCCGACACAAAATTAGAAAGGCGCGGGTCGGATCAGGGCCTGGCTGGTCTGGCACTATTGTACCGCGCGGGCCTAGGCTAGCACGGGGTGATGCGCCAGTGTCATCGTCCCCGCACATCCTTCGTGATAGGCCGGCCGAGGAAAACTTTAGCACCAACATTCTCGGTACTCAAACGATGTCGGCGTCTCATTGTGATGCTCTAAGGGTATTTATAGGCATAAGGGAGCACTGGGTTGATGCCAGGGCTTGAGTTTGGAGAAATGGTTCGGGCCGAAGCAATGGGCTCGGTTCAACGGTCGAGGGAAAATCCGGGAGGCTACTACCAGCAAAAGGTAGCGCCAAGGGTAGAAAAGGAAGAATGGGATCTTTCCCATACTGCCACGGAGGCTGAAGGGATATGGCTGTCGGGGAGGGGGGGGAAGTCGCTCAAACGGTCGAGGTGAAGGAGATGATCCACAGTGGTGGGACTTACGCCCGCCATCTGATGGATCGATCGTTGGTTCCGGACGGTTCTGATGGGCTACTTAAGCAGATCGAGCGATAGCTATCGAATGTGCGCGATGGATTTGACGCTTAGGATTTGATCTTGACATGGAGTAGAGCCTGCCGTTAGATGGAATACATTAGGATGCGTGCTAATGTATCCATTAGCTAAAACCTATGCGCCACTATGGGGACCCCGTAGTGAATCTGCCGCAGTCCCGACAGCAAATCCTACCGTATAATTAATATTAATTATTTAATTTAATTAATAATTTAATCCTTTAATCAATTAATATTAATTTTAAAATTTTCTAAATCCAATTTAGAATCAAATGAGCTCAAAAAATTCCCAAAAATTCACACTTAGCAAATTAGGGCATGAGGAATTCAAAAATGAACTCAGACTTTAATTTGGAGATCCAATAAATTTAGATATTTTTCAGGATCTAAAAGTAGGCAAAAATACCAAAATAGTCAATTGAGTTCTAATTGATTTCAAACTACTAAGGTTAGATTTAAATGACCCATTGAGTCTAATATAATCAAAACTAGAATTTGGCTTAGCTTAATTAAATCTAGATTCAGCTAGGATAACAACTAGGGTAGTTACATTAGGATAGGTCCTAAAATTGATTAGGCATCCTAATAATCAAATGGTAAAACTGATACTATCAAAGTGTTCCTATATTCTCCTGATTACTTTAAGACTCATATTGGCTATGTTTGGGTCACTATGTACAAAGTTATGAGGGTTCAAAGTTTTGGTACAAGTGAGAGGATGTCCTAAAATGTCACTATGGGGACCCCGCAGTGAATCTGCTGCAGTCCCGACAGCAAATCCTACCGTATAATTAAAATTAATTATTTAATTTAATTAATAATTTAATCCTTTAATCAATTAATATTAATTTTAAAATTTTATAAATCCAATTTAGAATCAAATGAGCTCAAAAAATTCCCAAAAATTCACACTTAGCAAATTAGGGCATGAGGAATTCAAAAATGAACTCAGACTTTAATTTGGAGATCCAATAAATTTAGATATTTTTCAGGATCTAAAAGTAGGCAAAAATACCAAAATAGTCAATTGAGTTCTAATTGATTTCAAACTACTATGGTTAGATTTAAATGACCCATTGAGTCTAATATAATCAAAACTAGAATTTGGCTTAGCTTAATTAAATCTAGATTCAGCTAGGGTAACAATTAGGGTAGTTACATTAGGATAGGTCCTAAAAGTGATTAGGCATCCTAATGATCAAATGGTAAAACTAATACTATCAAAGTGTTCCTATATTTTCCTGATTACTTTAAGACTCATATTGGCTATGTTTGGGTCACTATGTACAAAGTTATGAGGGTTCAAAGTTTTGGTACAAGTGAGAGGATGTCCTATAATGTCACTATGTTATCTAAGCATCCTATGGGCAAATTAATGCTACCACAATAATCCTCTCATTTTTTTGACAAAAATGAGATATATATTTAATATATTTGGAGAAGTGGATTATAAGTTATGCATACATAAAGTTTCTATATTTTATTTATGCAATCAAATAAATCTAAAGTTCTGTTAATATATATAAATGCAACTAAGTAATTAAAATAGTATAAAAATAATTAATTTACTTATGTTTATAGCGGCGGGCGCCACTCCAGATGGTAGAAAAGAGGGGTGGGCTCCTCGGGCGACACATGGCTGCCTCAAACTTGCAGAGAAGGGCAGAGTGGGTCTCGCAGACAGCCCACGCACCCAACACAGCGGAGCCCGTGCGACACGCGGTGAGAAGGCAGCAGGCGCACGCTAGTGGTGGACCTCGCACGCTACATTTGATTGTGGGGCATGGGGCCCACAGTCCCAGGCACTGCACGCCGTGCCCAATGTGAATGGGTCGACCCAAGGGTTAACCCAGTCCGACCCACAGCGCCTCTTCCCTTCTCGAACACCCGAGACTAGGGCACGGGAAACGGAGGTCACCCCAGGGGTGCCAGGTGCCGACCCGCATGCCATCGAATCTGCCTCGACAAGGGCTAGCCACTACCAGCTGAGTCGAGACCTTAGGTGGAAGGACGTGCCGGCAGGAGCCAACCCTAGATCTAGGGGTTCGGCGAGATACATTCATAACGGTATTAACTTTGGAGTGATCGATAAATTCGCTCAATCAAAAGGGTTTTAGAGAAATCGACTCCATTCAATCGGCAATCGACTGTATGGAATAGCAATAGGGATCATCAATATTTGAATCAAATGAAAGGTCGAGTAGGCCGGAGAAGTACATGATCGACGGATCTGGTAGGTTAGAGCTCGGCAGATGGGTTCGTGCGTTCTCCGAGGTACAAATCACGCAAACAACGACTCTAGCTGTGGGTGAGAACCTTAATGGTTACTGGACAAAGTTGGCTAGGATGAGAGGGCTCGTGTTGGCCGTGGGAGGCGGCGATTGCCGTGTGGAGGAGGGTAGATGGCATGGGGAAGGAGATGAAATCAGGACCGTCCGATCCGGATCTGATCGAACAGATCAGACGAAGCAGATCCGCTGATGCGAATCCGATTAGGATAGCAGGTCAGATTCGATAGGCAGCGGGGATTTGACCTGATAAGGGTTTAAATAATATTTTAATTGATTATTAAATTATTACCTTTCTTAATTAAAATTAAATATTCTTAAAGGACTCAGAAAATTTCCAAATATTCATCCCTAGCTAGCTAAGGGGTGAGGAATGCAACGGTGAGGTTGAATTTTTGTTCTGACGAGTATTTTAATTTCTTAATTTTCAAGGTATTTTAATATTATTAAAATATTCGACAAAATTTTGACGACTTCTGATTGCCACCAAAACATCACCCCTATCTAATTTGGGGGCAATGAGCGCAATGGTGAAGTCCAATTTTTGATCTGAGGTCAAAATAATTAGGTCAATTTCCAGGGTTTTTGGATTTTCCTAAAATCAGAATTTGATTCATTTGACTCCTGATTTGGACTAAGTCTTAGTAGAAGACTCTTGATGACCTAATTAGCATTTTAAGATCAAAATTTAGGACTTTAATTAGTCCTAACTAGCTTGGGTAATAGCTTGTGTTGTTATAGGCTCTCCCAGTTAAGAACGATGTCGTTCTTGACATCACTCAAGTGGAAAGAAATAAGACTGGATAAGGAATGTGAATTGAATTGAAAGATGATGGAACTAAGAAAGATATTGGATTCTCAAATAGCCTGAGATACTTGGCTCTCATATCTGATTCTTTTTCCCAATTGGCTTCAGCAGATAGGCAGTACTTCCATTACACTTTAACCATTATGATGGAACTATTTTTGAGCTTATTTTAGTCTTTCTCCATAATTCTTACAGGCTCTTCAATGAATGATAAATTTGGTTGGATCTCTATTGGACGAATAGAGATTAGGTGGTGAGGCTCTCTTAAATATTTTTTGAGATACTACACATGGAATACATTATGCACAACAGTAAAATCTTTAGGCAGTTCTAACTTATATGCTGCTGACCCACTCCGTTTTAAGATCATAAACAGTCCAACATACCTCGAACTGAGTTTTCTAGTGACTCCAAAATGGTAGATACCCTTTATGGAACTGAATTTTAGATATACTAGATCTCCTTCTAGAACTCTAGAGGGCGATGATGGGCATCATGTTACTTGCTCTGCCTATCTTGAGCTATCTTAATCCTTTGCTAAATGAGCCTTACTTTTTTATTTGTTTCTTCCACCAACTCAGAGCTATATAGTTGAGCATCTCCTATTTCTGACCATGCTATTAGAGTAGAACACTTTCTACCATATAGGGCTTCATACGGGGCCATCTCGATGATTGCCTAGAAGCTGTTATTATAGACAAATTCAACCAAAAGGATGTGATCTTCCCAAGATCCTAAGAAATCCAACATGTAGAGATGGAGCAGATCTTCTAGAACCTGATTAACTCTTTTTGTTTGGCCATCTATTTGTGGGTGGAAAGCCGTGCTCATTGCTAATGTGGTGCCAAAATGCTGATGCACAGTCTGCCAAAATGTGGAAGTGAAATGACTATCTCTATCTGATAGGATGGTTTTGAGAATTTCATGCAACCTGACTATCTCTTTGATATACAGCTTTGCTAATTTCTCAATAGAGCCAGTTTGACAAATTGGAATGAAATGTGCCAATTTAGTGAGACAATCAATGATGACCCAAACTGCATCGACACCAGACCTTGTACGAGGCAATCCCATGACAAAGTCCATGGATTTATCTGACCACTTCCATTCTAGAATTCCCAATGGGTGTAGCAAACCACCTGGTTTCTAATGTTTTGCCTTAACTAGATAGCACACATGGAATTTGGCAACAAAATCTGCTACACTCTTCTTCATTCCTGGCCACCAAAATGACAGCTTCAGATCCTAATATATTTTAGAACTTCTTGGGTGCAGTTAATATCCTGAATTGTGGCCTTCGATTAGCACTTCATGATGCATAAACTTAATCCATAAATGACCTCCTTGATAGATAGCACCCTTATGAAAATAAAGATCAGTACGACAACCACTCTCGATTGCTTGTTTAAAGTTTAGATACTCTTCATCTTTAGTCTGGGTAATGGATACATCTCTATGGAAAGTGGGCTCTACATTACTCATTGATATTATTTCACTCAATAGGTCTCCTCACACTAATTTAATATTCATTTATGAAACTCTTCTTCTAGTGAGCTCTTAGAGATGATATCATTAAGGGTGGCATGATGGCTCAGAACATCAGCCACAACATTTGCCTTTCTAGGATGATATTGAATGTCGAGGTCGTAGTCGCTGATCAATTCCAACCACCTTCTCTATCTACAATTCAACTCCCTCTAGGTGAATATATATTTAAGGCTCTGGTGATCGGTGAAGATTGAGCATTGAATTCCATAGAGGTAATGATGCCAAATCTTTAGATCAAACACTATAACAGCTAATTCAAAGTCATAAATGACATGGTTCCTTTCATGGGTCTTCAGTTGACAAAAAGCATAGGCAATAACCTTTCCTTCCTGCATTAACATAGCTCCCAAGCCTATTCCAGAGGCATCTGTGTAGACTTGATAGTTCACTCCTTCTTTAGGAAGAACTAGAATGAGGGTGGAGGTAAGCGCATCTTTTAATGCTTGTAATGCTTCTTCACAAGCTGGCAATCATTCAAATAGTACAGTCTTCTAGGTGAGTTTGGTGAGGGGAGAGGCTATTTGAGAAAAGCTTTTCATGAATCTTCTATAATAACTGACCAATCACTAATTTAGGTTGCACCCATTCTTAGATGGTGCTAACCTTGTTCTGATCTACTATGATCCCTTGAGCATCTACTATGTGGCCTAAGAAGGCAACAGATTTAAGCCAAAACACATACTTTGAGTACTTGGTATATAACTGGTGGCTTCGTAGCTCTTCCAATACTGCCCTAAGATGACATTCGTGTTCCTTCTTCATCTTAGAGTATATTAGAATATCATCTATGAATATGATGACAATTTGTCAAGATAGGGTTTCAAAATACACTGCATTAATTTCATAAAGATTAAGGGCGCATTTGTCAATCCAAATGACATCACTAAAAACTCACAGTGGTCATATCTGGTTCTAAAGGCAGTTTTTACTATATCAGAATATTTCACCTGTAGCTAGTGGTATCCTGATCGCAGATCAATCTACTAGAACACTTTTGCTCGACCAATTGATCGAATAAATCGTCATTACGGGGCAGCGGGTATTTATTTTTTATGGTTACTTTATTTAGTTCTCTATAATCAGTACACACTCGCATTGACCTATCCTTCTTCTTAACAAATAGAATGAGGGCTCCCCATGGGGATGAACTAAGTCTGATAAGACCTTTCTCCAATAGCTCCTGCATGTGCTTGTTCAGTTCCTATAATTCTTTAGGTGCCATTTGATAGGGAGCCTTAGAGATTGGATGGGTTCATGGGATAATGTTGATTGCAAATTCTACTTCCCGTGTAGGTGGAAGATAGGGTAGATCTTCGAGAAAGACATCGGCAAATTCGCAAACAATGGGGTTCTTAGACAATGGAATGTCTTCCTTCTTTCCTCCTAGTATTGTCACTAGGAATGCACTGCAACCTTTACTTACAAACCTCATGGCCTTGATGGCATTAATTAAAAAAGCTCTCGTACTAAAGTTTCCAACAAATGACTTAGCTTGTCTACCATCACCCAAGGTGATCTTTTTCTTCTGGCAGTTGATGGTGGCATCATGTTGACTTAGCCAATTCATTCCCAAAATAATGTCAAAATTAGCTATTGGCAAAACTACAAGCTTGGCTTAGAATTATGTGTCTTCAATAGGGATCTATATATTGCAGAATTAACAAGTTATTGAGCTCCATATGGTAATCTCATGCTTAGAGGATTCGTTAGACGGTATAATGGCAAGTTGAGAGATTTTGTCCAACTTTCAGAAATAAAGGAGTGACTAGCTCTAGTGTCAAATAATATATTATAGGATTTGTTACTTATGTAGATTGTACCTAATTACAGATGCAGTAATTTAATAGCTATTTTAAGCAAGTATTACTAAAAAGGTAGATTTGTTTAAAAGAGTGTACCTGACACTACATTGTTATCCTCTGCCACTTCAGTAGGGGTGAGAGCATAAACACGTGTAGGATCGGTAGACTGATTCTTATAAGGTTGTCAGGTAGGTGGCCTCAGGGCATTTGAGTGGGGGACAATGGTTGTCTCGCATTGTTGATTAGAAGAAGGAAGTGGCAGGGCTGGGTGAACTGTTGCAGGATTTTGGAACAAATCAAAAACCCATTGTCATTTGGAGTGATCGATCTGGTCATCATCGATAGTATCGATGAAATTGCACCGATAGTAGGAATGACCTGGCTTACTGCAATTGAAGCAGTTTCCAATTTTGTGGTAGCATCATCCGCATGGGTGGGGACGAGTGCAGCCATCAAAGAGGTCTGTCAATGGAGCTCCTACTTTAATTTGATATACCCTAGCTCTCTTAGGGTTCTCACACTGAAATGTGGTTATCCCATAGCTCTGTCTGGGTTCTGATGCTTGATCGAGTTCTACCATCTTTGCGAATTTCAAAAGTTCTGCGAAGTTGGTTGTGCAGTGGGAGATGACTTGCCTTCAGATGGAAGGCCATAATCCACTCCGAAATTGATGGCATCGATTGGATTTGGTGGGGACAAGGTTGGAAGCGAGCCTTGATAGTCACCGGAACTCAGACTCATACGCGAAAACTGAGCGGTTCCCTTGTTGCAGCTTGAGAAATTGATCTGCCATGGTATGTCTGGCAAAGGTGGGGATGTACTAGGTTTGGAAGGCTTCAATGAACTCATCCCAAGAAATGTCTTCCAACTCTAAGTCAGCAAATAATGTATGGTGGATGTCATCCCACCAATACTCTACCTCATCTTGGAGGAGGTGAGTTGTCAGACTGATCAACACAGAGTCTGGACATTTGATGCTAGTAAGGTTCTTTTCCACCATCTTTATCTAGTTAGCGATGTCGATGGTGGAGAGGCTCCTATTGAAGGTGGGAGGCTTGAGGCGCAAGAAGCTATGCAACAGTCCATCAGCGGACTGTATATGGTGCTAGAATAAGTATTGTGCAGCTAGGGTGGTTTCAGGGTTTGAATGACTTTGGCTCATTTGAGCTGTTAGTAGTCGCTCCATCCATTCTGCTTGTCATGCTTGCACCTTTACTGCTCTTTTGGCCTGCTTGTTATGGGAGTCTACCATGATCCTAATCGCTTCCAACAAGGCATTTACCTCTCTGGAGGAACTGCCGAATGTGGCGGGTGAAGGGCTCTGTCCATGATTTATTCTTGTATTAATCTGAGTTTTAGAAAATAATAATCCAATTCAGAGTTTGAGAAATTAAATATGATAACTCTTGCATTACTCATTTAAACTACATAAAGTAGGAAGATACAATAAATGACATGGTCAAAAAGGCTAGGACATCTATCCAATATATTTGGTAGTGAAAGCACGATAGAAGTCTTCAAAGGTAGCCTCCCTCCACATTCCCTTGTGCCTATGGGTGAATGCCCATGAGGTGACAATCCACCAATCCTTGGCCTAGTCCTGAAGGAGGAGAGATACTATGGAGACTCTAACATCATCTGGACAGTTGTTTGCTTCAAACATGAAGGTCGCCTACTTCAACCACTCCTTGGCTAATACTGGGAGGTCAAATCTCCTGAAGACATCGTGTTGAAGTAGTTGGTCTAGTACTCAAATGCCTGGCTCCAATACCCCTTCTACGTACCTCCCATACCTTTGATGGAACTGGGAGACATACTCTCACATGGCCTCAAATCACCGGTAATACCATCAAAATGACATCCTTGAGTGTCTAACAATTCCATAAGTTAAATTAGTTTAGTTATATTTTATAGATTTTATTTGGTCTATGTTCCTTTTTTACTTAAGCATTTTATTTACCTATATATGTATTTCTCATTCTTATAGCTTTTTATTCTGAGCATGATATTGTAGTAACTAGGATGTAAACTCCAATGTTTTTATTTAATGACTATCTTGTCAGAAGAAGCATCCATTAGGTAGAGAGGAAATGCAAATTCCAATCTAACACCTTATGGAATTCTCTGATACCATCCTGTGGTGCCCCGCCCCTTAATCCACAATTATTAAATTGAGTGGTGGTGTGTCACTTTGGTAAATTCCCCACTTAAGATTGGATTATGTATGAAACCTAATCCACTAGTAAGAAAGAGATGAGCCACTGCATATATGCCACATACTCAGTCACTAAGTAAATACAAAATTAGAGTACAAAAGTAAAGTAAAATAAACATACATCCAGTTCACCACAATAAATAGGAAAGTTGCAACATACAGCTCAAAATATAAAGTACAGTAAAGAAAAACACAGTCAAAGTACCTGCATTATTATAATATTAATTAAATAGTTTAAATGAAACAAAAGTAAGACTCTCATCCTCACAGGAAGTAAAAGACTAAATAGCTCTTGGTTCCTCTGGCTGGTGCTCCTCTTCAATATAAGGCTCCTCCTCTTCAGCACCCATCTCTTTAAACCTATCTAAATTTGACATTGTCAGTTTCACAATGCCATGGCCCCAGCCAACAAAAGAAAACTCTTATTAGACAATTGTTTAATTTCATTTTAAGCTAAATATTTTACATGAATTATTAATATCATTATTTACTTATATAAAATCAAAACTTCAACTAGCATAGGAGTAATAAGCACACAAGGAGCAGGATAAGTTATAAATATGACATTTATAACTAAGCAAGATTGAGATAATAGGCACACCTCAAAGATAACTAAGTAAGGATATGCATACATATATAATATAATAAGTAAAAGTACTAAAAGAAAAATCTAATCCTAAATATATTGATATCATTTGACATATGCTAGTTTAAAATAGTAAATCTGAAAGTGGTACATATAGTAAGCAACAAAATCTAGCATCTTATAAGTATGTACAAGTGAGCATGTAAGTAAAGTACAGCTCACTAAAATAATATGCATCATTAAAATAATAAGCAGCAAATTGAAACAGAAAATAGGTATGTACAACTGCCATATCAAAAAATTAGCCTATCGATCCCAGATAGAAATTCCCAAATCCTTTCTGGGCTATGGCAGATAGAACAGAACAGCAGGAATGAAGAGGCAGTAAATACAAATATAAAATATTTTAATTATTTTACTTTTGCTTCTGTGAACACATCCAGAAGCAACTGAGGAGTCAAGCATATTTACAAGACTATACAGGTTCCAAGCTTGACATGCACTCCTCAATGAGTAATGTTAAGCATCTTTATTACTCCTTACCCCTATCCATTAGGGTAAATGTGCACCAGAACCTACAAGAATATAACTGAACCCAAGGCAACTATTATCCTAATTACTCTAAGTTTTCATTTCATGCACAAAGTTTTCTTACATGATATGTCCAAGGAAATAAGCACAAAATATAAAGAATGCATAGCACAAATAATCAAATAGTATGCAAGGGACTCTTCTACACTTTATGACACTATTATTATCTAATTAAACCATTCTAACTATTCTAAGTTACACAAGTTCAGGATATCCAATTCTTACTATTGAGTGTTACTTAAGAGTACATCCTTATAAGCTAAAAGCAATTAGGATTGATCAGGTTCTAATGTAGTTCAATCATAATTGACTATAAGTTAAATAATAAATCATTATGACCTAATTAATAAATTTAGATGTTCTATACTAAGATCTGATCAAGATCTACTAAGTTAGGGATTATGAATTAAGCACCTTGATAATCAGGTAAATTACATAATTTAAAGGTAAAGGCTAAGGATCTTAGGTTTTTAATTTCTAAAGTGAACTATGATTGAGGCAAATCCTATTGAGCAAAGTCAAGCTTAATAGGATGATTCTTCTAATCTTATTCTAAGATTGAAAGATAAAATAATCAGAATCAAAGTATAAAAATCTAAGAACTAATAAAATCAAAGATTCATTCATTAAATAACCCCGTTATTCAACAAATGGAATCTAACCTAATATCTATCCTTATTTCTAAGGAATGGATCTTATGGTGAAGTGAAGATTTCTAATGAGCTCCTAATAAAAAGACTTATAGAGATTCTAAGAGCTGATTGAACTTATTTACACCTACTATTTGTATTTAATTAGGGAAGGTTAAGGGTGCATTTTAGCTAAGTAAGGAACATTTTCCTTAGAGATTTTCAAGCCTAAATTAGGATTTTTAGACAATTATTTAAATTGAGAGATTTAAGACTAGAATTTGGCCTAAACTAGCTTTATTACTGCTTTTAATGGTTTGAATGATATTTTAACCTAAATTCTGGGTAAAATGACTATTTTGCCCCTACTTAAGGATCCAAAAAACTACTTTTTGATTTAAGACTCCAAATCAAAATTTCTTGCTACCAAATGATGCCTTACTATCTAACATGAAGATAAACAGTAAGTACACCAAATTTGGACAAGAAATTGATCATATATATCCAAACTAAGATTTATAACCTAAGGGGCATTTTAATAAATTTCACCTAATTAAATATAAATTTTTGTGCAATTTATTACTGGTTGATATTCAAGGATTCCATAGAGTTTAAGAACACTAAATTCTGAGGTCTATTAGATTAGTTATGGCCATTTTAGTTTTAAGAGAAATTATGGAATTTTCTAAAGTTGAGAGAGGTCAAAAATCTAACTTTTCCATTTGATATCTAAATTCAGCAAATTCAGTGGCTATAGCTTTCCTATTTCACACTGAATACTTTAACTTGGAGTAGACCCAAATTGAACCTCAATTGGTCAAGTTATGACCTAACTATGGTTAGGGGTATTTTGGTCAACTTAGGGTTTCTAAGTTTCAAAACTTAAATTTCAATTTACTATTGGCACTAAAATTCTAAGATAGCTAGCACTTTGAATTTTCTATTTTGGAGTTTAATTGACTAAGATATGGCTAAATCAAAATCTAGGATTTTAAGGGTAATTAGGATATGTCCTAAAAGTGATTAGGCATTCTAATGATCAAATGGTAAAACTAATACTATCAAAGTGTTCTTAATATTCTCCTGGTTACTTTAAGACCCATATTAGCTAGGTTTGGGTCACTAGGTACGAAGTTATGAGGGTTCAAAGTTTTTATAAAAGTGAGAGGATGTCCTAAAATATCACTATATTATCTATGCATCATGTGGACAAATTAATACTACCAGAATAATCTTCTCATTTTTTTGAGCAAAATGAGATATCTATTTAATATATTTAGAACAGTGAATTAAAAGTTATGTATACTTAATGTTTCTATATTTTATTTAAGCAATCAAATAAATCTAAAGTTCTGTTAATATATATAAATGCAACTAAGTAATTAAAATAGTATAAAAATAATTAATTTGCTTCTATTTACAGTGGCGGGCCCACTCCAGCCGATAGAAAGGACGGGCGGGCTCCTCGGGCGACACGTGGTGGCCTTGGACTTACAGAGAAGGGCAGAACAGGTCCCGCTGACAGACCACGAACTCGACACAGTGAGGCCCGTGCGACACGCGGTGAGAAGGCAGCGGGCGCGAGCCAGTGATAGACTCGCACACTTCATTTGACTGCATGGCGTGGGGCCCTCCATCATGGGCACTGCATGCCACGTTCGATGCGAACGGGTCAAACCTCGGGTCAACCCGGCCCAACCCACAATGCCTCTTCCCTTCCCAAACACCCGAGACTAGGGCATGGAAAATGGAGGTCACCCTGGCGATGCCAGGTGCTGACCCGCATGCCATCGAGTCAGCCTCAATGAGGGCTAGCCACTGCCGGCTGAGTCGAGGTTTGAGATGGAAGGACTCGCCGACAGGAGCCAACCCTAGATCTAGGGGTTCGGCGAGATGCATTCCTAACGGTATTAACTATGGAGTGATCAATAAATTCGCTCGATCAAAAAGATTTTAGATCAATCGACTCCATTCAATCGACAATCAACGGTAGGGAATAGCATTAAGGATTGACAATATTCGAATCAAATGAAAGGTCGAGTAGGTTAGAGAAGTATTTGATCGATGGATCCGGTAGGTTAGAGCTCGGCAGATGGATCCTTGCATTCAGTTGAGGTCCAAATTGCGTAAACAACGGCTCTGGGTGTGGGTGAGAACCTTAATGGTTACTAGACGGAGTTGGCGAGGATGGGAGGGCTCGGGTTGGCTGTGGGAGGCAGCGATTGCCATGTGGAAGAGGGCGGATGGCATGAGGAAGGAGATGAAATCAAGATCATCTGATCCGGATCCAATCGGACGGATCAGATGAAGCGAATCTACATATGCAAATCCAATTATGATAGTGGGTCAGATCCGGTAAGCAGTGGGGATCCGACCCGATAAGGGTTTAAATAATATTTTAATTGATTATTAAATTAATACATTTCTTAATTAAAATTAAATATTTTAAAAGGACTCCAAAAATTTCCAAATATTCACGCCTAACTAATTGAGGGGTGAGAAACGCAATGACGAGGTCGGATTTTAGTTTTGACAAGTTTTTTAATTTTCTAATTTTCAGGGTATTTTAATATTATTAAAATATTCGACAAAATTTTAACGACTTCTGGTTGCCATCAAAAGATCACCCCTAGCTAATTTGGGGGCAAAGAGCGCAATGGCTAAGTTCATTTTCGGTCTAAGGTCAAAATAATTAGGTCAATTTCTAGGGTTTCTAGATTTTTCCAAAATCAGGATTTGGTCCATTTAACTCTTGATTTGGACTAAGTCTTAGTGGAAAACTTTTGATGACCTAATTAGTATTTTAAGATCAAAATTTAGGACCTGGATTAGTCATAACTAGCTTGGGTAATATCTTGGGTTGTTACAGCCTGGGCATCTAGGCTTCATATAATTCAAAAAGAATGGTGTTGTATTGCGCTTATGCATCTCGTGCTGGAGCCCTTGAGCGCTCTTGAGTGCTTGGGCATTAGTTTGCTCTGAAGGTTTCCAGAACCTACTTCCTAACTTAAAAGCATCCTCCCTAACCCTAACTTCTCATAAATGTGATATGGCATAATGTTCATAGATGCTCCCAAACCACATAAGGGGTTCAAGAAATAAGTACTCTATATGGAGCACTGATTTCTAAATCTATCTGGATCTTTAAGTTTAGCAGGTAGTGGAATCTCAGTTATTGATATTTTAGATTCAATTTCAGCATTTGATGATGTGCAAGTTACAATTTTCTCTAAAAAATATTTTAAGAAATATTTACTATTGCTAGTTGATGTATCAATAGATGTGCATGTGTTTAATTCTTTTTTTTAGATTTTACTGATTGAGAATGAATCATACCTACCATCTCTTTAAGGCTTACCTCAGTCGTGCTTGTAGTGCACCATGAGGTCAGCTAGCTAGCTACTATGATAGTTAGATAATCTGCATTTCTATGTTCCTTAGAGATACTTCAGTTCTTTGGAGTGAGGCATCATGCGATTCAATTTTGCCTTGGTTCATTGCATGAATTGGAGTGTCCTTATCTTAAAGTCTTTGAAATAGTTCTCAAGGGCTTATTCAAGTGGTTGCCCTTGAGCGCTTGATTGACCGTAATATTTTTTAATTCTTATGTTAAGGTATTGTTGTGGAGATCCCCCTTGATTGTTTCTCTAAGAGAAATTTTGGTGATTTCTCCATCGATGGTTATACGTGTTTGAGTATGGGTTATAATATTATTATTGTTGCTGGTTGTTATTATGAACAAAATTTACTTGTTTGATGTTTGAGGGTGTAAATGGGCTATTCAAATTATAATTGGAACTCATTTGTGTCCCAAACAACTCACTATTTAATTCATGGACCTCATGAATTGACATAGTGTTTAATTTTTGAGTCAGGGCTACTATCTCTTACTGTAATCTAATTACTTGATCATTCTCTATTATGCTAGTTTGCTCCTTCCTAGATTGTGGTAGCCTTTTAGTAGGCCACTGATAGGAGTTCATATCAATTTATTCTATTAGATCGTACACTTTCTTCTGCATTTTTCTAGTCAATGACCCACCCAATGCCACGTCTATTAGCACCCTAGTGTTTGTATTCAGATCATTGTATAATGTTTGCACTTGTAGCCATAAGGGAAAGACATGGTGAGGGCATCTTCTAAGAAACTCCTTAAATATTTCCTAACTATCATATAATGATTTAGCATCATATTGGATGTAGTGATTATAAAGACCCACTTAAGTAGCAATAAGTAAGACTCTTAAACATCGAGGTGCCTTTTCAAATAACGATGAAGTTCCTGATAAGAACTCCAAAGTTAAGCATGCTCATGTGAGATCACTCCCAAGATGGGTGACTTACTAGGAAGTTATCTTCTGAGGGAAAAACCATGAGCCCTTTTAAGCCAAAGCAGACAATACCTTGGTGCTTAAGAGTTTGGGCTATTACAAGAGATTCTATTTTTTAACCTAGCACTTATGGTAGGAAGAAAATATTTGGCTAAGAACTTTTGGGCTAATTTATCTTAACTAGTGATAGAACCACTAGGAAGAGAGTTCAAACAACTCTTCGCACTGTCTCTCAATGAAAAGGGAAACAGCTTGAGTTTAGTGGTGTCATCAATAGTGCCATTATATCTAAAGGTATCATAAATTTCAAAGAAATTTGAGATATGCACATTTGGATCCTCACTCTATAGCCCACTAAATTGAATATTATGTACAATATATAATGTAGCAAATTTGATTTCAAAATTATTTGCTTTGTTTCCCAGTCTAACTATAGCATTGTAAATTCCCCCTATAGTTGGCAATACATAATCCCTTAAGCTCTTGCATTGTTGTTGTTTTTATGGATGTTGTTGTTATTATGTATTTCACCTAGGTTTGGATCTACTTTTGGTTGATTTTATAAGTTAAATCCTAATTTTCTCCTAAATCTAAAAAAAGTTCTATTAATTTTAGGATCAAAAATCATATTTTCATCACCTATACATTGCATGCACAGACTCAAGGTTAAGTTATCTTTTGATCCTCAAACAAAGAATGCAAAATAATCATAAGAATAAATAAATTAAAAAATTAAAATATAGACCTAATAAAAAATACAAAAGAAAACTATAAATAGAAAAGTGTTTAAGGCACTAGCTTGAAAAGTTCACTAATATTGTCTTTTGATCACTGACAACAACACCAAAACTTGACAAGCCACAAAATTGTGTGACTTTTTATTATACACAAGTGCATGTGGTCTAAATTAATAAAAGAATGGTGAGTTTCAGATTTATCATCCTCAGGGATCAAGTAATTGTTACTAGTTACTGATTTCACTATAATGCCTAAATAGTCGAATAATGGTTTTGGTTACCGAACTAAATCTATGCACGCAAATAATCAAACCTAAAATTAATAAGGATCTGACAAAGTTTAAGAGATCAAGAAGAGATAGGTTGATCAATTATGATTCAACAAATTCAGTCATGTTGAGTTTGAATTAATTGTCTCATAATAATGATAATTTTATATTTCTAGGGGCTACAAATAGATAAATCCACTAGTGATGCCTCATGTACATCAGTCACTCACAACTAAACTCTAAGGTCATCTAAGCCAATCTCGTTGTGAGACCCCATGACTTCAGACCTTAATGTCTAAATGATGGCTTCATTTAGTCCTATTAGAGTTCTCTATCTAGTGCAACTGGAACTAGATTTCTATCTCTGTTCTCATATGCACATAGACATTTTTATGTTCAAAAATATGCATGTATATCTCTCAACTCTGATAACCCTTTACTCTATCTAACCTTATATCTAAGTAAAAGACCACTTGATGATTAGAACATGAAAGACATGAACTACTCGTGTGCACATAAATCATCAATTTGAATGTTTTCTTCTATCAAGGCTTTAGTGATACTTTAGTGACATGCAATCATATTCACATACCTCTTGATCAGAATTTTTGGTTTAATCACAGAGGTAGTGCAATATGAATGTGTCATTTAAATGATATTGATCTTAACATGCAACATATAATATTTTTAAAATGAATAAACATGCATTCATCACAAACAAATTAAGAATCTATACTCAGCATTCATAAGAAAGCATTTAATACATAGGTCGAGCCTAACCCTGCCCAAAAAGTAGGTTGTCATTACAATAGAATCAAAAGAAAAATGTGTTTAAGCTTTCAAATACAATGTGATTTCTTACAATAATAAATTGAAAAGAGAGAAAATAAAAGTAAAGAAGTTACTAAAGAAACATCCCTAAATGGTTATCTTCATCTTTTCCTTCTTCTTTTTCCTCTCCTACAACTCTCCAATGGCATCTTTAGGGTTTGCCTTCTTTTCCCTTTGAGGTGGCTGAATATTCTCTCCATGATGGTTCCCTTTTTTCTCCCCAAATATTCCTCTTCTATTATGGTTTCATTATATTGTGTTTATACCCCTTTAGCACCGGCCATGGGATGCCAAGAGTTTCCTCCTTTCATCAGTAATTTTGATGATCTACATTCTGAATTGAGTTGGACACCTGGGTGAGCCTAGAACGGGTTACTTGCTTTGGTATAGATGTGTTTAGCACCTAGGAATGCCTAGGTGTTGAGTCTTTTGTCTGTCTAGCACTTGAGTGTGATGCTTTATGTCGGGTTGGCACTAGAGGAGATCCTAAGCGTTTGTCTTTCTGTAATCTTACCTAGTTGGTGCCCGCCATAATGCAATTCTTTTTAACTAATTGGTGTCTAGGGCGCCAAGCTCTCTGTCCACTGTTGCTCAATGCAGGCTTGAGGCGCCTAGGCGCACCTGAGTGCCCTGTATAACACTTAACTCCTGCCTGACATCTTAAAGCCTTCTCTAATAGCATTTGTAATAACCTAAAACCTTAAGTACTAATATATTGTCCACTTTATCCTAAAAGGCCTCACAATTATATCCTTAGAAGATAAGTTATCAATAGGTCACCCATCTAGGAGTACTCTCACCTAAGCATGCTTAACTTTGGAGTTCTTATCAAGAACTCCACCATTATTTGAAAATGCTTCTTGATATTTAAGAGTTTCGTTTAGTGCAACTTAAGAGTCTTTTCTACCTCCTGAACTTAAGTAATTGATGTTCTCGTTAGTATCCACATATAGATCCAAGAACTATTCATTTGGTAGATATGAATAGAGTGTTCCTTATGGCTTAAGAGGTACCCATAATCATGTAGTACCTTAACTATCATGGGTTCAAGAGGTTGCTCACATGACATGGTATTTTTTCCTGTATAGCACTTAGCTTTTATCTAACTCTTTATGGTCTGCTCTGATATGATTTGTAATAACCAAAGCTCTTAATCACCAAGGTATTATTTATTTTGGCTTGAAATGCCTCACATTTTGTCCTCAAAAGATAACTTCACATCAGGTCACCCATCCTGGGAGTACTTCCACCTGAGCACGCTTAACTTTTGAGTTTTTATCGGGAACGTCACTGTTATCTGAAAAGGAATCTCGATTTTAAAGAGATTCGCTTAATTCTACTTAAGTGGATCTTAAGAAACAATGAGAAAATTGCAATTAACTGAGTGAAAAGCCTCCATTTATAGAGGAGCTCTTCTAGAGTATTGTGCAATCAAAACTCCCATTCAAAATTAAGAAAAAATTTTAGAAAATTTATACAATCAGATATGCTATATGGGGCTGAATATTGGCCAACAAAGAAGAAACTTATTGATAAAATTAATGTTATGTATGCTTAGGTGAATGATATGATAAAATGAGAAATGAGTGTATCCCAGCAAGATTGGTATGTCTCATATAGTGGGTAAGTTTATAGAATATTGCCTTAGATGGCAAGTCATATTTACCGTAGACAATTCAATGCCCTTGTTCGAAAAATTAAGTTTATGAATTTTGGTCATTTAAAGACAAAGAGGAAGATCAAACAAAACATGGGAAGAAACTATTAAGAGGATCTTCTCTATTTGGAATTTAGGTAGTAGCTTCTCTTTGATCGTGCACAATGGAAACAGAGGATTCATATTTTTTCCTAGTCGGATTAAGGGTTGGTGATGTTATTATTGTTGTTGTTGAAGCCCTTCATTGTAGTTCTCAATTTAGAGAATCTAACAATTCTACAAAGTCTTAGATATAAATGAAAATTTTAATATTTACTTGTGCTTATGCTTTATTATGATTCATTTTTTTTAATTCTATTTAGTAAAACTTGCCATTTTACAAACCACATTTTCATTGGGCATGTAGTTTTCTCTTATTGAATGGAAAAAATAATATAATGCATTTTGATAATATTATAATTCACATTTTTGCTACATAATTAATTGATCTTTTGTGATACTTTGAGTGTAAAGCAAAAAAGTCCATGTTGTTGAATACTTTTTTATTACATTCCATCATCAATTTTTTTAGATATCAATACCATACCTATCATGGTCAATTAATTATTGTTATATCTTAACCCTATTCAAACCCCTACTTTCTTCAGAGGCCACCCTCTTAGGACATCATTAAATATGGGCTTGTCTTTCGACAGACCCTCGGCCCACTATTATAACTCTTTTTTGCTCATATGTCCATCATGATCTCTAGAAATAATGCCTTTCTATCCCTTTAGTCTGAAACACTAAGTAACCAGCTATGCTAGCTAAGAAAGAAAAAAACTTCCAGCACGTTTCTAGTAACGTAGTGACTCTACCCCTCTTTTTCTTTTAGCCCACAAAACCTCTTTGAATTGGACAACCAGCGGAAAGAAGTGAGCCGGCTAGCCCACCCACAAACTTTTTCAGTTGAACCAACTAATTAAATTACTCTGACTAAAGATTCCATTCTTCTTGGCTTATTCTGCTTCGTTTTGGTCCAATAACGATTCTCTCTTTACCGCTCCGTGGGCTTCATAATATCAGAAAGAAAATCAATATCAAGGAGTCACGTAGTGCCCCTAATTCAGGATACATTGAAAGAGTACGGGTGCTGCCGTGCCACGAGGCAGAGATTCGCTCTAATAAAGAAGAAGAAGGCTACCGCTAGGGCAGTTCGTGGGCAAGATCTCTCCCTCTCGGGCTCACAATTACATAGCCTTCTAATACATTCGACTATCTAACAATCAAGAAGAATCTACGAACAAAGAGAAGGAGCGGACATAGGAGACCCCTGACCTAATATGGGGAGAAACCTTTTTTTTGTCTTTCAATTTGATTTGGTAATAGAAAGAGGAAAAGAAAAACCACAGCTGCGCGGCCTTCGCTCGGTATCACCATATTCAGGATTCAAAGAGATACCGTACTGGGCTGGCTTTTTTCGATTGTTCAAAATTAGAGAAAGACCGGACTCAAGTCTTCTTTTCCTGCGGCTATCGCCTCATCTGTGAAAAGACCCGCCCATTTCACCCTTGATTACTCCGATTCTGCTGGGAAGAAATTGAAAGCCAAGGCGAGCAGGCTCAAATTGAGTCTGGGTAGCTCCGGGGACTAAAGACAACTCAATCCTCAGGGAATGAAGAAAATGCTCTCCCCTCGCCGTCGCGCTGTTGCCCTTTCCGGATGATCACTGAAGCGAGCTAGACATCATGCCATTGCCTCCTCGTAAGCTCTTCTAAATCATCATTGAGCTTCATCTACTTAATAACAAAACACCAAGTACCATATCTAAGTTAGAGGAAGTTGAATAGTGAATCAAGTTCAAATGTACTTTTTCACTAAGATTATTTAATGTTAAATACCAACAACCAATACAAAACATAAAATTATGCAATTATAATAATTTATAAATTTTAATAACTTACAACAATAGAATTAATGGTTTGTAACATTCATATGTGCAAGTTTTAAAATTTTTGTATTATCATTTATTAATAAGATTTGTTCAAGAATTAAAGTTCAAGTTCTTAAGAGAATATAGCACGTCTTTCTTATAATATTTACACCAAACAAAAAAAAAAAAAAAAAACAAAAAAAAAGCATGTTAATAATTGAGATTTTTTAATTTTTTTGTTAAATAATATTCAAATTGATATAACAAACTCAAGATACTTTGCTACAGGTTTAAAAAAAATATCCATAAATTCTCCCTTATGCTCTAACTAGAAAGTAAAGTATTATCTTTTGTATTTCTCATCTATTTATAGTTTACATATTTATGAAAAAGTTAAAGTGCCCCGGAACTCTCATAAATATGATATTGGAGGAATGACACCCATGATTAGGATAGACTCTAATATATTATCCTTTGAAATCAAATACCCAAAATTTGCAAAATATTTTACATGAACATTCTAAACCACCCAATAATCCATGCTTCAAAAATAATAATAATAACCAAAGGTATGCAAAACCTCAAAAAATCAATTTAAATTTCAAAATCTAGAAATAAAATATTGAGGAAATTTTACATAATGATAATGAAACGATGATAGTGGTTAAGTGAAAGGATTGTATATATAATTTAGAAGATTTATGGAAAGTTTTTGATGGACTAAATGATACCGAATTGACACAAAACTTCACAAAATTTCAAAAGGATGTTTTGTTGAATGTTAGAAATTAGTAGGATATTGTTTTGTATATTTTTGTGACTGTTTTGGGGAGTTTTTGGCAGCGAAGTGAGATAACATTAGATTTTGAGTTTGTTTCGTATGAGGAATATTTGAAGTCCGAAATGAAAGTGACTTTTTGCTAAACTATGTGAAGTAGAAAATTAATAGAGTACTATGATACCAAATAAAAAATAACAAAAGAAAAGAAATATAACCTCATGATTATTCACATCTTAGGTTCTTGAAGGCTATGCACATTTTCAAGGTCATTTGTGCACAATGAAGCAAAATTTCTTTAGTTATCAACACCAAACAAGCTCTCAAACCACAATTTCTGTATTATCATTTAAGTATTTAGAACCGGATTTTCATGAGATATATACAATCACCATACCCTAGTTCTAACATATTGACACTAATAATGCATTAAGGTCTGTTACACTTCTATATGTCACGTTTTACATTCCCAACGTACACAATAAAATGTCACAAAAACATACTAAAATAACATAAATGCAATATAATAAAAAAAAATACATAAATGAAACATATCCACAACAAGTCCCGTCTAACTCGATAGCCTTCTTCAAGCTCCTTGAGTATGCTCGTGCCATCGCACGCTCTAGCGTAGGCCTTCATGCTGCATCAAAAGATGTAGTATCAATTACAAATATCGCTTTCAACCTCCCAAGTTGTCATGTTGAGTGTCATGCCTCCAACAAACACGCACCTTTGAAATAGCTACTACGACACCTGCAAACTTCACAAACCAGAATGCAAATGAATTCTACATATAAACATAGATATGGATGAATCTCCACATCTTCTTCAAAAACCTCACAAAATGATCAAAATGAAACTAGTAAAGGTGAAACAAATAGAAGATATTATGTATATCTCCTATTTCTTAAGAGAAAATTCAAACAATATAAAAGAAGCAAACTTAAAACAATATAAAAGTTTCAATGCACTACACCACCTCATACATTTCAGCATAGCAACAATTCTGCTAATGTCTCAAATAAGTAGAGCAAACCATTCATAGAGAGTACATATGGGAACATAAAGTTGCTAACAAAAAACTCCACCAACAATGCCTTATAAATGAAGCATTGTTTCTAATGATCACACAATTGGTCATGAACTAGCTAATTTCTTATGGTAGCATCACTATTAGCTCTGAGCCAAACACAAGTCGCATTAATATCAACCCAAGCCAAAGGGGTGCGATATCTTGGCCCATAAAAAGCCTTGTACAGAACCATGTTAATATTTGCCTGAAAGCAGCTATTGTAGGCAAGCTCAACCAAACAAATGTGGCATTCTCAAGATCATTCAAATTCTAAATCACATAAACACAAAATCTAGCCATAAAGTGATTGACCATCTCAATATGATCATCTATCATCTGAGTGTAAAGCATCAGTGAATTAATTGTTATAATAAGAAATAATCACCTTTAGAATAATACTGTGAAAACAACTTTATAAACATACAGTTGATCAAAATTCTCCAAGGTGTTTATTATGACACCTTGATCAATATACAGTTGCCTCCACAAACATACAGTAGATGGATGTATGTATGAGCATCAAATATCGCCATAAACATTATAACACTTTCATCTTACAGTCGCAAACCAAATACGAATCGAATTAATAAATCAAATCCGGGATGAAATTCGCTTTACACTCAGATGTATTTACTTCATTTCCAAGTTTAAGATCCCAATGGGCTGTGCAAAATCTTATGTCAGCGGAATAATAAAACTTTAAATATTTTATCAAATAGAAATCTCTTCTACACACAAATAGGCAAAATATAATATATCTATGCATCATATTCTCCTAGCGCAAATTTGTTCTCTGGGTAATATATGGCAGACACTTGATTTCCACCGAATTTCCTTCCATGAAGTCCCTGCCTCGCTTTCATGGACCCTTCTGTGTCCGCATATTCCAAAAATACCTGAAATTAAAAATAAAATAAAGGTTTTTATATTCTTAAAAATAGTAAAAATTGTGCATACATATATATTAAGCTGGCATAAGAACTCAGCTGAGACCTTGCCAAGTCCAGGTATTGCCTCCCCAGTGGGGCTCGGACGAGGAATGACAACACTCACCAAGGCGCCTACGAAAATACATACACTTATAGCAGTTAGGCACAAAGCAGACAAAAAGTAAAGAGAAGAGAAAACTGTACCATATTTTCCGCCTTCTCCCCTCATGTCTTCCAATATATCTTCATATTCCTCGTCATCCCTCAGCTCGTCCTCAGCAACAACTTGGGTTAAACATACCACCTTAGTCGGAAGGGATCCCGCTTGATAGACCAACTTCTGAAAGAAGGAACATTTGCTGATAAAAAAAGAACCAAAAATGCAACCGCAAACTGCAGACCAGAAATTTTTAAAAGTGATGATGTTAGAAAAATGGTTGGCATACCTGCAAAGCTACCTGCTGTTGTGCTTGCAGTAGAACATTTTCCTGCTCTGGTCTGGGCTGCACCGCACCTTGGTTTGCACGCCTAACAGTGAGGGTTTTATCTCCCATCTTGATTCCGTTGAGTGCGGCACATGCTATATCAGTAACAGAGAGGTCTTGATAAACGCAGAACGCGTAGCCTTTAGAGTTGCCGGTCTCCCTGTCCTTGACTAAATCGAAACCGCGTAGGGGGCCAAATGACTCCAACAGCTCCCGCACCTGTGCTTCTGTAAAATAGTAAGGAAGACCCCCAACAAAAATGCGATCTGGGCCCTCAAGACCTCCAGCAGAACCAGGCATCAGACCAACAGCAGCAAGGTTAAGGTTGGGATTGGGCTGGCTCGGGCCAAGAGCTGCAGCAAGCGAGGGGTTGTAGTCGCTCGGTCTTCTCACCTTCACAGGTGCCCCCTGAATCCATACAAGTTCTTAACAAAACCCATGGCCTAATAACTTCTAAATATCTCAACCACCAGGCACTAGTCCTTCTAAGTGAGTTCGGAAAAGCCAAATAGCTCAAGAAGCTAGACAAATCCTAACCTCAAAAATAATACCATCCAAGGCCATTGCATTGCTCGCTTCTTCTACAGACCTCATTTCGACAAAAGCAAACTTCTTCTCATGGTTTATATATACGTTGACGACAGCATCACCTTGAAAATTGTACAAAAAGATCAGCATTCGTTTGAAATTAAAAGATAATTAATAAGAACAATATTTTCTCACCTGGACCAGCTGTGTTCCCCCCAATAGCCGCCATAACTTGGCTAAAAAATGTTGCAACTGACTGCAGATAAGTTTTTTATGACAATTTTGATAAATAAAAATGATGATTTCAGATCATTGTTAGCATCATTAATAGCCATAATTCAAGCGACGAATAGTAGATTATAAATCATTCTACGTAGTCTAATTTATCTATATGTCAAGATTAAAACGGGTAGGGAAAAAACTACGCTCATAAAACAATGATCAAAATTGCGAAAGAATTAGGTACATAACAATTTCATAACCGTTTTAACAACAAATTATGAAAAAATGAAAAGAGTAAAATAAAACAGTTAACACTATCAGCATGTCCTATCAACGTTATCAAGAAAAATAACAGGGAAACGAGTAACAGCATAGCAAATACATTTTGGACGGAAGCATGCCATAAAAAGGTACATTGTGAAAGGATGAGCATAATTGTTTGGCTAGTTTTATATATGAATTGCAAATTTCCTAAATGAATACAGAAAGAACATCTCATGCCCAATCAAAACCCACCATGGATTTTATGTTTGTTTACCAGTCAATTCATAGGGCTGTCATAACTGCAAAACTCCTCTTATTCACAATTGTGAGCCTGGTTTGGAATAAAAATGGAATGTATGAAAAGTTCAGTGGGACCAGCACTCCACTTTTAGTATTTTCTCCTTCCCAAAACATAACTTTAATAAAATTTACGATTTTATTGATGCTTGAAATGTTTTTCAAATGCTTAAAATTCCTAAACAAGATTTATAATCACAAATGAACAATTTACGGTTTTATTTATGCTTGAAATGTTTTTCAAATGCTTAAAATTCCTAAACAAGATTTATAATCATAAATGAACAATCATATCATACATTTTGCACCTATCCAATTGAATCAGAAAATCTAACATTCACAACAAAATACTAGCATAAAACAGCTATAACAAGAGCAAAATATACAATTTACTGCTACTCTGCCACCTGATTTAACGCTCCAAGAAAATATATCCCAAAAGTTTCAGCAGGTTAAAAAAGAAATGCAAAGAGTTGGCTACTTTATTGCCCAGAGCAATGTGTGAGCATCCTAATGCACAACCTGGAAGCAAATTAATAGTTACAGAATTGCAATTTGCAAAATATTTCCATGACAACTATATCCATGTTTTAAGGCATCTTTGAAACCTAACAAATTGAGACTGAGCAGTATCTTTAATATTTTTTCTATTATGGCAAATACACCAAACCATCTTTTAGCTCATCCTCAAATAAAGTAAACTCCGAACAAATGAACCCATAACCATTTTGTTAAAACATCTAGAATAGTACCCAAAACATTGGCTTTCAAAAAACCTCAAATTGCATGATAAAAAACTTTACAGGCACAGCCTGGGTTGATTTAATCATAGGTAAAAGGTCACAACTAGTTTCTACATGTATATATTGGGCATGGAATGGTCAAAAACAACCTAAAATTTTTAATAGCATGTGCATTGCAAAGATAGTAGTTAGAGCTATGTCGCATAACATATATGGTGGTTATCAGTTGAGGGTCAATGAAATTTCACTGTGGCAACCACCAAACTGCCAATATTATCATAAGAACTAGTGCATCAAGGTAGAAGCAAGTATATTCAAAATTATTGTTATTCCATAAAAATCTGAAAATTAGCAGTGACCCTAATCCCACCGAAATTTGAGTTTCAGATATCTTAACAAAAACATTACTGAGATCAACATTTAAATGATTTTAGTCAGAGTAAAGAATGATTGACATCCCTACACAACTTGAGGAGAGTACTAAATTATATTTGTAGCCATTTAAATGTCAACAGAATCAGCACCACCCATCCTCTGAACCTGAGAATTTTGAACCTTTCTAGCTTAACTGCAGATGATCTCAGGGGCTTTTTGGTTAAAGATATTTAGGGTGATTAGTAAAGATACTATAGATAGAATAGAAATTTGAGTGATTAGATTTAGCATATTTGAGATTGTCACCCAAATCTTTACTTTTTCTACATTTAATTGCCCAAATTTGGTAAATTTACAATTTCACAGGATTTTGCTCAACTAGCACACCTTCCTACAGCATTGTCGACCTGCCAACAATTAGTTAGCCCTCCACCGCCCCTGCATCACCGCCAACCCTCTACCATCCCTTCCAACATTGCCCACCATTGTGCATACTGCTGATCTAGGTTTTAAACACCAGCTCTAGTGCAAGCCCTACGCCAGCTCATGGTCACCAACCATGTTTGATATTTTTATTAAGTACACTTGACAGAATATTAAATAAAATTCAAATTAAAAAATATTATTAGTTTTAATCAATTTTCATATTAGATATTATATTTCATAGTAATGTTTTTTCATATAAAATGCAAACAACATGATTCCATAAAATGTTTATTTTTGATAATTATAAATAATTAGTACCAAACAACATGATTCCATAACATGTTTTGTTTTGATAATTATAAGGCATATATTCTGTCATACTCTTAGGCTTTAATGGACCTATTGTGTCCTCGTGTTTGTGCCAGATCATGCCCATGTCACATTAGTAATTGCGCTCCGCAGATCTTTTCATATCATGTATGGTAAGCCTAAGAAAAATTTGTAAAGTTTAAAAGAGTACAAACCTGCTCATTAGCAGCCGGGGAGAGGCCTCCGACATAAACTCGCCGAGCATGTCGAGTTGCCTGGAAATTTCAAATGTTACGCTCAACAAAGACAAAATAAAGATGAATTATAGAAATGGTAACCATACCTGTTGTGTCATAGCTTGAACTGGCATTACTGGAAGAGGGAACTGTGTGAACAAAAGTATGCATTACATAGAGTAAAAATAAATCAACAGTTCCTACAATTTTAAGATAAAACTTGGGATACTTTGGTTAATAAGTAATAACCTGCCCAGGAGTTAATGGAAACATGTTTGGAAACATCCCAGGAACTACTGCTGGTGCCCCAGGTAGTTGGCCTAAATAATTAGTTAAATGCACAACAGATAAATCATATTACCAGCCACAAATAAAAAAAAAAATGAAAGCAGCATGAGCTTTCTATGTCATGGGTGATAATTTTTGCCATCATCAAACAAGATCTCATTAAATAAGAAAATTTTAGTTAAGTACTGGAGAATGTACACATAAAGACTACCAAAGGAAATAGCTGCCGGTTGAATACTATCAAGATCCATCAAACCGGTGTACTGATTCCTCCTTGTACATAAAAGCTTGCTCACCTCCATTGGCAGCACAGTGGGACAAGTAGCCCATTATTGCCTTCTTACGAAAACATTTATATACAAAACAAACAAACAACCACCAAAAACAAAAGAACAAAATTTCTGCTCAGTTACTGAATATAAAAAGCAAAGTACAATAAAAAAACATTCAAGCAAATTATGATGAAATAATCACTTGATATTCTGAGAAACGCTAAAGAAAGGCATAAAAAACTATGATTCGCTTGAGAAAAATCAAGTTGATTGAAAAACTCCAATGTCGCTGCCAACTTAGATAGTAAACGTTTACAAATTATAAAACAAAATAATGACAAGCAGAAAGAAGATCTACCTGGGACAGGTGCACCAGGAATCATAACAGGACCAGAAGGTGCCATGTCAAATCCACTAAGACGCTTACTGAAGAAAATGAACAAAAATGAAATTAGAGAACTTTTAGAAATAGCTCCATAGTAGTAAAAAGCATATATCAACAAGAAAATTCTGGAATTAAAAATGACATTCATATTTTATATCAAAATTCATAAATTTATAAGAAATTAATATTATATTATAAGAATTACAAAGTTATTAGTTTGGTAAGACACGCAGAAATTGTTAATTCTAAAATGCTCGTCTTTTCTGCTGAACTTTAGCAAACCACAAACAGTGATAGACAAGCGACATGAGGCAGCAACAATAACAACACATGGCAAAGGGATGATTGTTTTATACATTGCATAACCTTAATACATCGAAACTAAGCCTAATACAAGTATTTTCATAAAAATTAAGTTTATTCTTGTTTTAATTAAAATTTTCAGAAATGCTACCTTTCTTGTTCCACAGTGAAGAGTAAGTACCAAGACAAAATAATAAGCTTATGAAAAACTTTCGGTAATCATCAATAAAACTGTTTACAATAGAAAATAGTTGATAGCTGAAATAGTTCTCAACTCTTGCTTTTGAGCATTTTAATCCCCAACTCTATAAATTATCAATTTTATTCCCACAGTTTTTATTTAAATTCACATTTTAAAACCCCCGGTTCCCATTTTATTTTCCATTACAGCTTAAAGTAAATGGGTAAAATCAGTAATTTAACAAATGAAAGCATTGATACAAAAAAGTTGCAAACTTCAGTAAGAAATATATTTAAAATTGATGGTTAGAAAGCTATCAGCAATGCAAAAGATTTCAAAGAGGACAATGAAGGGTTCAACATTCCAACTGAAGACTAACGGTAAATTTGTTTCCCTAATTTCTTCTTTCCACTTCATGAACATTGGTTGTCATTTTTTGTCTATTCGTGATCTTATCATCATCTTCAATATTTCTTCTTTACAATGAAGGGTCATTTTGTTGTATGAATTATGCAGGATTTATCGAAATAGTAGCTGTGCAGGCTTCACTCAAGTAAATCTTCAAATTTCAGACGGCATCTAAGTTTAACATGTGCGTTAACAAAAATCCAAACCCCATGTCTCACAAATGAGTAGAAAAAGTTAAATCGTATAAAATCCTGAAATACAAATTTTTAATAGATTCCACGATTTACAAAAATTAAGAAAAACAAAGTCGAAAGAAGAGAAGATGATGTCGCATGTGAGAAGCTTGCACAGGTCTCAAACGAAAATAAAAAATAATCAAAATCCCAATCCAAAGAAGAAGAGGAGGGATCACTAGGCTGTTCAAAAAAGAACTAATCTACATTTAAATTATTAAATGAACTTTATGCAATTACGTAGGTTTAGTAGATGGTGTTTATGTATTTTTTTTTAGGTTTTGTTTTTTATTTAAAAGGTGAAGAAAACATTTTTATGAAATAATTTTCATCAAATTTAAAAACACAAATCAAAAAATAATATTTACAAATAAATCTTTTGCCATATCTAATATTTAGAATTTATACCTTGAATAATTTTTATAATTTATATAATACAACCCATTTTTAAATTTACAAATAATTAAAAAAGACATTCAAATAATTACACCTACATAACTTTTTAATCAATCTCTTAATAAAATTTTTTTCATGTATAGTAAAGCAAAATTAACTAGGTCCTTATTAAGACAAACATTTTCAAATCAATTTTTAAAATTTGAACTTTATGATGTTAAGCATTAACTATTTTTCCATTTCTTAAACAAGTTTACAAGACCAAAAAAACGATGTCTCATTAGCTCGACACAATGAAAGTCATTGAATTTAAAATTCATAAATCGCGCATGCATGTTGACTCTTTTTATGAAATAAGCATGTTCAAAAATATTTGTTTATGTTATACTTGGTAATGAGTTTGTATTTACTTTCAAAGTTATTGCATTGCGCTTTTTGTAATGGATGAAATAAGCTCTCTTTCAAAAACAATAATGAGATCTTATAATCAAGCATCAAAATTAATATAAGATATAATTTTTTCTATAAAATTTGTAAACATATCAAAAACTTGAAATACACCTAATCAAATACATATTTGATATATAAACATTCCATTTTATCACCAAACTATATTTTATTACTTTCAATAGATGATCATCAAAGTTAGCTTGTATAATTTACGATGAAAAGAAAAATATAAACTAAAAATTATCATTATTAATGAGGCAACTTTTAGTCAGTATGACATATAAGATATTATTTTATATATCTTTCACATTAATTACATTAAATTTGAATTTGCTCATACAAAATTTAAAGTAATATAAATCAGTTTGTATCCATTTATATCTACAATTTCTTGAGTCAAATACTCATTGCATAGATAATTATAGAATAATTATTTCATAGTTGGTTGAGTAGACATTATAATAGCTCAAACCAATCTACTTTGCAACTATTAAATTTACTTCACAATTATTAAATTCACATTAGAATTATATATAATTAATTTTTAAAAAACTAAATGTTACAAAGTAAATTATTAAAAGATCAAATTACACCATCAAAAGTTTACACTAATTATACTTTCATTCAAAAGTAATCATAAAGTCAATGGTGAGGATAAAAATAGTATTGTGTTTATGTGCTATATATAACAATTTAAAGAGTTATGGACAAAACCGAGCAGAATACAAGAGTGAGGACCATTTCAACTATTAACTCCAATAGAGAACATAGCCCAATTTATAGACGCACAAGCCACAAAATGAAACAATAAATAAACATAAAAATTAAAAACAGTAATCAAACAATTTATATTAAAGTCATATTGCGAGTTTCTAGTAGAAGAATAATAGATGGACATTAAATCAAAGAATATTGATATCTGCTTGTCACACGGCCAAAGAGGAGCAAAAAACCTTGGAGAATTGACGCCACTTCTTAAATAATATTATAACCTGTTATTGTCATTTAAAAAAACTGAAATCTAATTTGGTTATTTTACAAATTTAAGCCAAGAGTTATCAATCTATAGTTTCTATGAAACACAATTCCAACTCTTCAGTAATATGCAGCAAAATTTTCCAAAAGTAAAACAACCGCCTATAACAGGATATTTCAAGAAAAAACCCACCTAATTTTCTGCAGATGCTTAACACTTTCCCAAGTAAAAATTAAACAATGTACAAAATTTCAGTTTTTTCTTAAATAAAAAAACTCTACGGTGAAGTTCATAAACATATTAAACATCATGTGGTATCGCAATTTAATAGGAACATAGCATATTCTGCACAATGTGCTGACTAAAGCAATAGATAGTTGGTCATTTTCAAGTTTCAAAAAGCCCATAGAAAATGTATTAGCAGTTTCACTGTCATATAGCTACTAGGACTATCTCAGCTAAAAAATTTTGTTTTAATCACATTGTTCACAGTTGTTGTATGGAAAAAAAAATAATACATCTTCACAGAACAAAAATAAACTGCTTCACAAGTTTTAAACTCAAAAACATAAAAAAACCTTCCATTAGAAGATTAGCCATCAAATCTTTTTGGATACTTAGCAAGTAAGGCTAGGCATAAATTATGAACATCTTTAAGTGTAATCCATCAGTCATAGTAATCAAGTCACAGTCTAAATCATATATCATTGAATTTACCACCAATAGTAGATATTATCATTGCACTAAGGTATGAGATTAGATGCGGGTGGGTTTAAATAACAAAAATGGAAAAACAAAAATCCAATAATCTCAAGCCTTAAGTGTTGAACCCAGCGCATACAGCAAAATTAATCCCAAGCCCATAAGAATGAAATGCAGCTAAATCAAATACATTGAATATTTGATGCAATCCCTAAAATCTCAAACCTATGACTGTTAATACAATGTGTTGAGCAATATTGAAAGGTCTCATCCATCTTTAATTTAGCTACTTTAGGATTTCAAATGAAAGCTCATTCAGAGTTTACACAAATATTTTAATAAATCTTTATAAACTTTATACAGCCCATAACACAAAAAAGTCAGCTTGATGTGAATGTCCTTGTGCCATTATAATGATATAAAGTTGAATGTGATATATGAAAGATTGATGTGTCATCAAGAATACCGTCTTAGAAATAGCTAATAACTACTAAATTTGCATGTCAATAATAATACATGAAAAAAAACAAATGAAGCAGTTAAATAAAAAATATAAATGGTCCGACAATATGTAGTAAAAAATTAAACCCCTTCGAAATTGACTAGATGGGTCAAAAACCTAACTTCCATTAGGGATATATAAAGTAACAAAGTCGTTGAAAATTGTTATCACTCATTTTTATTGAGAGATTATACAAGTTTGTTAAATTGCCTAAAATTTCATTCTCAAGATTTCTCTTAATTCCTAAGCTTGTATAGGCAACATTGGCTCAATTTCATATTCAAATCTAAAATTCAATCCCAAGTAAATTTTAGGTCTAAATATGATCTCACGCTCAACTTTGCTTTTGAGCTCTAATTTTGATGTTTTAATAGCTAAAAATACGATCTCACAAATAGGATCATATATATATATATATATATATATAAACAACACCAAACCTTAATCCCACTACATCATATTACATCTTCAAATCATTAATAATAGTCACATTACATCTTCAAATTATCAATTTATAGCTGACGCAACTTGCATATATTCATCAATCACTACTTCACAAATTAAATTAGCTTTGGTTTTTGTCATGTAGACTTATCATCAAATAAAACAAAACAACATCTATAACAAAAAACACCAAGCTTTGGTCCTACTAAGTGTGGTCAACTACATGAGTCCTCACGTCTTCTTTAGCTTTCCTCTTCCTCTACACTATAGGAAAAGATAATATACTCATTTTTTTTCTAAAAAGGGCATTAAATAGTCAATGCTTGATTATGACCAAATAACCTAAAACAACATTCTCTAATCTTATCAATTATTAGAGCCACTCCAACATTGCTATTAATGAACTCATTACGCATCTCATTCTTTTGAGTATACCCTTTCATCCACCTTAGCATCCTCATCGTTCACTTGGTATGTCAGTAAATTTTTCATATGTCGGCTAACATTGTGCACTAGATACCTTTGTTGGGTTTAAAGCCGCTTTATTAAAGTTTCTTTTATTTGAGTGATATTTTATAATCACACAACACTAGGAGTATTGCTACATTTCAGATTCTATTAATTGCATCGCTCTTTATTTGACTATTAATTGGTATAAATTAAGCTAGATTATTTTAAACTCTCACTATTCTTGATCATATGATTTCATAAGTTATCCTCGAGATTAACGCTTCTATTATGGCTAAACTTACACTCCATATAGTCTGTCAAGAACAAAACGATAAAATTATATATATTCTAAAATAGTCCTCCATAAATTGAGTTTTGCTCTAACCCTATCTTATCAATTAGGAGGACATCTACTAATAACATGCATCAAAGAACCTCCTTTTGAATGTGTTCAATAACATTCATAATTAATGTAACGATATATGAACTAAGAATGAAATCTTAATGGAATCAAACAGTTGAAAAATCATTAGACAAGTTACCTCAAGATTAAAACAAATATTACTACCCCATTACAGATATTTTGAATAACATCAATAAAAACCACACATTCTTTTTTCTTTCCAAAACTCTAGAAGATACTTTTCTTAGTATTTTATCATAAGCATTTTTTAAGATCGATAAAGATTAAATGGAGATTTTTTCTCTCTATATTTTTCCATCTAACCTTTTAGAAAACGTAGCCTTAAAGGTAGTTTTATTTGGCATAAAACCAAATTGATTTTGTTGAATTTAGGTAACCTTGTATAAATTGTATTAGTCACTATCCCAAAATTTCAACACAAGTTTTTTTAACATAATCTCTACATAGTTTGTACAAACTTGTGTATCAACTTTATCTTAATAAACAAGTACAACAACACTACTTCACTCATACAACATCTAAGTTTTCTAAATTATATTAAATAACTTGGTGAGCCATCAAACTCGTTCCTCGCCAAACATTTTCACACATCTATATCTTAAAACTTTTCCACTCTTCAACTTCAAAGCATTTAAAATCTCAATCTTACTAACCCGTCAATTGAAAGATCAATTAATAGCATTTTTTTAATTATTAAGCCCACTCATTAATTGTATTGGTATAATTTGTATTAAAAGGCCTAGTAAAATAATCCATTTATCTATAATAAATAACATTATATCTAAAACGCAAATTTTTAAACACCTTCTTTGGTATACTTTACTTATCCCTTAGTTACATTGCTCATAACTGGCTAGTCTATACATATCTCTCTCCCTCGACTAAATCTAACTCATAAATTTTCATAAACTACAGCCTTAGTATCACAATATAATAATTTAGGTTTATAATAAGCTAATTTATATTTCTTTCTATCTATCATTCTTACATTTAAGCAACTCCAATAACAAATTTTTTAGCCTTTATTTGAATGTCCTATTTCTACACTCAAGCATTACTATTAAGCGCTCCCTTTCGATTCACAAATATATTTTAGCTACCTTGGGAGTACCGTTAACAATCAAATACTACATATGATTGCTTCACTCTCAAAATCCATTGCCAAAGCTTTAATACTTCAATCCAAAAAAAAATTAGATTAAAACTCTTCAAATTCCACCATCCAGTATTCAAACATATCATTAATATAGTATTATTTCCTACTTTTTATTTTCAAATCTAAAGCAAATAATCGATATGGTCACCATACAATCATCTAAAATAAATCTTACAATCCTTGTAATATAAAAATCTATTTTCTTTAAAAGAAAAATATTCAATTTGAGTTATGGAGGCCTATTTTCATATATGTTCATTTCTTTTCTTTAAATAAATACTAGTAATCATAGAAGCAAAACTCAAAATTGAGTTTCCTCCATTAATCTCTGCAAAATCAAAATCATCATAAATACTAATAATTTTTTAATCACTTTTTTAGCATACTCATTTAAATATCCTCTTATTGATAGTATTTGCATTTAGAATATTCTTTAAAACTTGCATCAAACTCTATTTAATGGCATAAGCATTAGCAGTATATTTTAAATTAGTAACTTTTCATCTTAACTTCCACTCCATCATATTTTAAATTATTATTCATAATAAAACTCGCTCATCTTTATGATTAACCTTACTCAAGTACCATAATTTAAAGCCTAAATTATCGATTTCTTTGGCCTTCTTTGTCACCCACTTTGTTTATTGAAGACAATTCTTATGATCTTGTTAATCATAATACCTACTAGCTCAAAAGGCTTGCTAGTAATAGTGCCAATATTCTAACTTCATATTCTTAATTTAGTATCTTATATTTTAGCTTCTTTGTTGTGTTTGCCTATAATGCAAGAACCTAGACTCTTTAACACTACACTTGGAAGGCGCCAATATAACAACCATTATGCACTTTTCATTACATTCAAACAATACAACACATTGTTTTCAAGGGATGTCCTAGCTCAAACATAATTTCTCAAGATTTTATGGCATTAAAAAATTGGTAACATTTTACCGTGCCTACCAAGTACATAACTCAATCCTCCTTTTTACATATCATGACTTGGGACCTAACAGCAATATAATTTAATTCACTACAACAGCAAAATTTCTTAATGCCAATAAGTGAGATCAACTACATAAATCAATTTTTTTATTGTTCACAATCAAATAGAAGCTCCTCCCTAAGTTACAAATAGAAAAGATCATTTCTAATAACTTTTCCCATATCTTTATTAGTCTTCTTCTTTCTCTTTTAATACGAGCAAAATTCATAAACTTAATTTATCTAACAGAGGTATTGAACGCTCTACTCTTAGTATGCTTAAACAATCTAAGGTGGCATTCTCTAATCCTATCCGCTATCGGAGCACTTCAACCTTGCTACAGATAAACTCAATTCTCATTCTATCCTTACAAGTATACCCACTCATCCATCTAAGCCTATTCATCTCTGCAATACTTATTTTATCGATAAATTTCTTCTTTGTTGGCCAACAATCAATGCTACATAACATAGTTGGTTTAGAAGACTTTCCTTCAAATTTGAGTGGGATTTTCTAATTGCAAAGTACTCCTAAAGCGATCCTCCGTTACAATAACAAGAAAATCATTAGACATGCCATCTTGCAATTGAACACCATGTTACAATCTCATTAAACATATCTCCAATAAAATCAATATATACAACACAAATTCCTTCTCTCCAAAACTCACCAAAGAACTTCCCTTGGTACTCAAAAGCCTTTGCAAAATCAATAAAATTAAATAAAGATCTTATCTTTCTCTAAATTTCTCTATCAAATATTTTAATTAAAGTATGGATTCCATGATAGATCTACTTGGCATAAAACTATATTAATTTAAAAAAATGTAAGTACGTATTCACAATTTATATTCAATTATTCTCTCACAAAGTTTCAACATATGAAATTAAATTGATTCCTCTATAATTTGCAAAGTCTTAATCATAGGCTTTATTCTTATATATAGGTATAATAATACATTTTTGCCACTCATATAACATCTTTTCAGCCTTCAAAAATAGCATTAAATAGCTTAGCAAGCAATGAAATTTCTTCACCCAAATATTTCCATACATCGATAGAGATGTCATCCGATCCCTACCTCTTTTCCGCTCTTTATCCTCTTTAAAGAGTTTCTTTTTTTTATGAAGGTGAGCTTCAAATAAGAAGCAAATATGTGGCTGATGGGGGCATGAACCCATGACATGTGATAACAAATCCAAAGAATTAACCACTATGCTATAACATCATTCAATTTCAGCTTTACTAATATGTCAAATGAAAGTGCAATTGATAGTGTCCTATAACCATAAAAATAACTAATATTAATTATACTAGTACAACCTTCATTGAAAACTTTAATAAAATAATCCATCCATATATTTTAAATATTTTCATCCCTAAATAATTTTTTATTGTTGTCTTTTATATATTTTACATGAATCAAATCTTTAATTTTTTTCTCTAAATTTAGCTAGCTTATAAATATCTCTCCCTCGACAAATTTTAAGTTATTATATAGCAAATATTGCACTCTTAACACCACGAATTCTACTTTTGATTCACGATAAATAAGTTTATATTTTTTCAATTATCATCAGTCAGTCATACATTTAAGTCATTCTATACAACAAGCATTTTATCTTTTACCTTGACATCTTATTTTCATCACCACATATCTTTATTATTGAGTATTCTCTCCCTTTCAATTTACCAAGTAAACTCTTTACTATATTACAAATATAACTAGCAATCAAATCCAAGATAAAGTTAGTTTCACTCTTAATATCCTACTGACCACGTTTTAAAACTTTACTTTTATAAATATTTATATTACTCTTCATAAGATTCTATCACCAAATTTTAGGACATATTTAAGAATTAATATTACTTTATTAATAAATATTTTCAAATAAAAAACAAATTAATGATATTGGGTTCTCAAACAATCACTAGGACTAATTTTACAATCCTTACAATATAAAATATATTTTTTCTTTAAAATAAAATCAGAGCTAAAAACCCAATTCTTAAAAGATGGCAATATGTTCTTTTAAAATAAGTGTTCTCACAAGATCATAAGCTAAATTAAACTCCAAAATTATTCTTTCTTCTTTGTTGATCTCTCTAAAACCAAAACCACAATGAATACTAAGAAATTTTTTATCTATTCTTCCAATATGCTCATTTAGATCTCCTCCTATACTAAACATCTCTTGAGGTATTTTTTTAACCAATTCATCTAAATCAAGCCAAATCTTTTTCTTATATACATATATAATCCTATTTGAGAGGCATAAACACTTATAATATTAAAAGTTATTCCACTAAGCATACGCTTCCCAATCTCATAATTTTTCACTACACATCCTTAAAATTCTTATCCAAAATAATATTCATGCCATTCCTATGACAATTTTTACCCATGTATTATAACTTAAAGTCTAAAATATCAATTTATTTAGATTTCTTCCAACCAATTTGTTTTCTTTAAAGCGTAACATATTAAACTTCCTATTTATCATAATATCAACAAACTCAAAAGGCTTAGTTGATAGTTTAATTCACTAAATGATAATGATCATAAAATAAGCAGTTTATTAATCCACCTTAAAAAAAACTATCATACCCTCCATCAAATACAAGAAAAATAATTTTAATCCTCTCAATATATACCCAAGTAATCTTGAAAACATTATGCAATAGGCCAGTGTCCTCAATGTAATTAATATGATCAAGCCATATATTTAAAATCAATATGATGATGAGGATGGAGAGTTAGGGTTTTGGCAATGGTTGAGTAATAGGGAAGAGCTCACTGTAGCTGATAGAAAAGCAAATTCGATTGCAAATGTGGAGAGGTTGTGTTGAGCTAGATTAAGCTATGAAATGAGTTTTATAAAGAATGGAATTAATGGATTGTCACTAAAGATAGGATCTGTGTAATTAGAAAGAAAGATATTGAAATGTTAAACAGAAACAGATTGTTGTTTGGAATGAAAAATATGCTATTTGGAAATGTGAAAAATATGGATTTGTTGTTTTCAAAGTAGGGGTAAACTATTTATCGCTATTTTTGGGGGAGATTTGATAGAAGTCTAATTGTCTAGGAACACTAGGATGGCTGTTTCTGGAAGAGAAATCAGTTTTGTTGTTTTATTGTGTATTAAAAGCAAGGTTTCCGTACAGATGATACTTTGGGTTGTGGAAGAGAAGTGATAGGATAGAGAAGTAGGGACAAACTGTTTATCATTATTTAGGGGGAGATTTGTGCAGAGTGTAATTGACTAGGAACATTAGAATGATTGTTTCTGGAAGAGAAAACAGTTTTGTTGCTTTACTGTGTATTTAAAACAGCAAGGTTTCCGTATAGATGATAGTTTGGGTTGTGGAAGAAGTGGTAGGATAGAAAAGTTTTAGAAAATATAACACTCAACTTTAGCGCCGCCAAGCTCTAGCAAAAATATATATGCTTCCACAAGCTTCACAAAAGCTCGCATCAAGTAAATAGCAACTTCTATTAATCTCAAAACCCCATATTCAATAGAACTTAATTCTAATCAATGTCAATAAGAGAGAAACTCAAGAGATTTAAAATGAGGAATTGAGAGAGAGCTTGAATTTGAAATACTAAACCCTTAATTATTTTAAGATTCTATAAGAAAATCAATACCAACTCCAACAAAACTTGCCATTAGCTTTCCGCTATTTCTATAAAAACGGCATTAAATTGGCACATTATTTCCCAATCAAATTGTTTTTCGCACTTTTCGCACATTAAATACCTATCGTCTCTTCATTAACAATTTTTTTCTTACAGCTGCTCTTCTTCTCATTTGAAGAACCTGCAGCATTTTTTCTTTGAAGAAGTTTGTGGTGATTATCATCTCACCCTCCAGCTAAGTTTTTCATTCCCTTTGGAGAATGATGTGATAATTTTCCTTTCTACTCCTTTACAGCTCTGTTTTTTTTTCTCCTTAAAGAATACAACAATTCTTCTTCTTCTCCTGCTCAATTCTACTTTTCCCCAAAAGGAACTCTATAATATTTTCTCCAGTGACACCACTTCATCTCTTCTAATGGCTTCAGTTTTTCTAATTGTGATTTTTTCCTTAGACAACACAATTATCCTTCTGCTTTTTGTAACAGTACTATTTTTCCCAGAGAGCTTTGCCATCTTTTTACCTGAATCCAAATCCTATGCAGGATCTCAATTCCAGCAGATGTGAAGGCAAGGCAAATTTGCTCAAATCCTGAACTTTTGTGGGATTGGTCGATTTATAAATTCGAAAACAAGCCGATGTTCTACACAACTTTTGCAAAACTTGGATTCAGTAAACTTTTACGTTGAATTATGAAGCATAAAGATAAGGTGCATGCATACAAAAGCACAAATATTGTTTTAGTGCTAAACCCATAAACAACTCAGAAGTAACACTGGGAATCAAATGCAAAGAAAAAATTTGAGTTTATAAAACAAGAAACATTTTCAGCCAAATGATAAAAAATGCTAGTTTTCAGTGTAATAAAGACCTAGATACAAAAAAACAGTATGAACAAGCTCTTATGAAGCTAAGCAGCTAAATAGTTTATTATTTAAGAATAAAAATTGAAGCAAACTAAAACAACAAAGCAGCAAGATAATAAACCTCTTTGAACTTGATCGTGATCTTGATCTACGATCAGCTCTACCCTTTGACCGAGATCGAGATCTATGTCTACGGCGACTCTCCTTGTCTCTATCATAATCCCTACGCCTGAAATGAATTTGTTCAAGATGAACAATAAAAATTATCTTTATACAAAGAAACAAGCATACAATAATCAACAAAGTTTCACATTCATTGCAAAATAGTAGTAATTTCAACAAACTTAAAATTAGTTTACTTTACCACAGAACTACAAATTAAATAGCTCAAAATCTGCAAGCCCAATCAAAAGGCCTCTACAAGATACTTAAGAAATTTAAGCCAAATGTGCATATTTTTAATTTGCCTGATACTGTAAATGCCAAATCAACTTTCAATGCTAAATATTAAATACTACCTAGAGAATCAAAATTTTCTGCTAAAATTCATAGAGTGAAATGCTGCATCCAAAAAGCATTAATTATTCCAGCTTGTCACCAACCCCATTCCAAAAGTTGAAGATCCTTGATCAAATAGTGTTAGATTGTAGTGCAGTTTAATTCAACAAAAAAGGTCATCAACTATTAAATGACTATAGGGTGACTCATTATAACCTACAGCACATCTCTTCAATCTTTGTGAATAGTATATTCTCCAAAGGAGAGTTTTCAAGCTTTAAGGAATTGATGACAGCATTATGACTGATATACCTTTTATTACTATATTTTAAAATATTTATTAAGAAGATATTTTTCTACATTAGGAACTATTTGGTTCGCACTTATCTTGAATTAGCTTAGCTACTCACTCACGAGCAACGTTAACAGCTTAACTAGATTAGCTAGCTTATCTTTTAGCCCATTTAATATATTAAGTTAAACCCAAATTGAACAGCCCCATAAAGTTAGACATTCCATAGTTCATAATATTTCTCTTTGGTAGCAAAAGTCTACTATTTAGAATCACATGAGTCCGTTAATCCTTAAGTTAGTAACTAACAAACTAGATAAGTTAGAATATTGAATAACCACCAAGAGTAAGCAGTAAGCAAATATTGAAAAAAAAAATTATTTTAAATTCTATTAAAATAAATAGGCACTAAAGGGACCAACAGAATAATCAAATTTGCATGCCTGGAATAGAAGATCAAACATGACAAGAAAACCCATAAGCAAAATAAACATCATATACCTTTCATGGTCTCTGTCTCGAATGCGATGTCGATCACGATCATCCAATTTTTCACGACCATGCTCTCTCCTTTCACTTCTATCCCTATCCCTAAAATGACGATCACGCTCACGGTCCCTATCTCCACGATCTCGATCCCTATCCCTATGTCTCTCCCTGTCCTCCCTTTCCCTCTCTCTGCTCTTGGATGATCCTCTTTCATGATCTAGAGAATCATGCTGCAAAAACACAAAGATATCCTTAAGAGTAAGAAATGTAAATGAAAATACAAATAATAATAACAATAAAAAATAATAAATCATTGAATTGCTAATCAACAGCAACAATAAATCTAACTGCAAACATAAGCAGGGTAATCTCCAAATCTTAAACATCACACTATATGTAAATAAAGATCGCTAAAAATCAATTGAAAAGCACTGCTAGCAATAATGCACAAAACACACACAAAAAATAAGCATAGAGCAAAAGCTGAAGTAACATATATAAGAAGTTATCATGTGCCATTCCCCTTCCTAAATCTAAAATATTTTTATATTATTTATAACATGATAAGCAAAGGCCAAATTCAAAGCATGAATTATAAAAAAGTAATGCACCCCAACCCAACACAGTTGATGAGACCAAAACTTAATTATCTACTGTGAAAAAATTCAAGGTTCCATCTCATGTTTTCCAAGTAAGCAGTTTGCACAGTTTTAGAGAAGATGTTTATTTTTTTATTTGCAAGTGTCGTCCAAAAGTAACATACTATAAATTAAACTAAGTATGGTCAAGAAATGGAAATAAGTTAGTGAGTATAAATTTAATATCTAATTTGCTGCGTGAATTTTTGAAACTTGCATACTATCATATAAAATTAGTTGACATAATGAAAAATTAAAATCATGTATTTCGATAAACTAAAAAGGAAACAAATCGAGGGCATTGCAAAAAGTTGTTAGGTATCTTTCTTAGAGTTAGAAATAAGAATGGGTGTGTATTAGATAACAAACAATGAAATCGAGCATAGCAATAAAATAACAACAATAATATCAAGCCTTAGTCACATAAGTAGGATTTGCAACCGATGATAATAAAAATGAATAAAAAACTTACTAAAATAAATAAATTTAATTCTATGAACATTGATGTTATGCCATTAACTATTGAATATGATATTAGTGCAGTTAGTGCATATGTTTCTAAAGTAAAAAATATCTTAAAAAACAAATATCTTAAAGGTTATTATGAAAAAAATCAATTAAAATTTACAAAGGATAAAATATCAAAAGAAGTCCTTTGGAGTGTTTTGGAGAGTTTACAAAGGATAAAGCATTAAAATTTATGAAGTCTCCGTCAAGTCGCCTGTATGGAGCGTTGTCTATACTAATTGGGACTTAGTTGCCTTGAACATTTGTTGCAAATATGTGGCCGGTGGGATTTGAACCCATGACATGTGATAGCAAATCCAAAGCATCGACCAATGTGATCTACCAAGTCCTCTATGATCTTCTCTCCATGACAACTTCCGCTTCTCACTCCGATGATGTCCTATGTGATCTAAGACTATGTCCTCTGCAATCTATGACAATGTTCTTTGCAATCTTAGATGGGATCCCCGCGACATGCTGCTTTTTGTGAATTTGTTTCCCTGAAAAAGTTAGCAAACTTCACCCTGCCTCATTTGCAACCTTGTCCACTAATGTGATCCTCTACATATCCATACACTTTTTCACCTCTGCTACTACACGCTATATCTTCACCGTGAATTCTATGAATAGTTGGTTCTCTATCAAAAAAAATAATGAGCAATTGAACAATAGAAAGTGTCAAGGGCCATTTAGGGGCGTCAAAAATATTTAACACTTTGTTTACTTCAAAAAAAAATAGTGTCTTTACAAATTTTCCTATTAATGAATCCATGACAAATGAGTAACATTGATTCAACCAGCTTAAATGATACTGCCTACGATCATCACAACAATGTCGTTGCACTCTCAGTAATATTTATGAATTAAAGCTATTCATTTATCTAAGTTATGCATCTAATTATTTGTTTAATTATTTTACAAAGATTGAAAAATAATGATTAAACTTGTAGCATATATGATAAAGTCTCAAATGCTTGACAATAAAAATTTAACAAACCCTTTTGGCGGCTCTAGTGAAAATTAAGAAAATAGATTAGAAGTAAGTGACAAACATACTGGTGAAAAAGATAAATATGATAATATTCATGGCACTAATGATGATTATGATCATAATCATAATGATAACAATGATGATTTTGTTGAAAGTCATTTTATGTTATGAGGAAACAATGAGTTAGATGATTAAAATATCGAGTCTTCCATTAATGTTCCAATAGTTCAAGAGAAAGGCAAAAAGCAAATGTATGATCTAAAGAGTGAATGGCTGCAATATGAAAAAGTAACATGCAATTGATTGAATGAAGTTCAACAATGATGTTAGTATTTATGATGGTAATGAGGAGAACCAACTTAGGTGGCCAATTTTCAATCTCTCAACTAATATAAAAAATTGAATTTCAAATTGAAATACTTTTTAGCATAAGATGAGTTTAAAAAAGCCAAAAAAAACTCATAAATGTGTTATTTGCCAAAAATGATAGTAGATGTATGACTATTTGCCACAATAATAGTTGCCCTTATATTGTGTATGTTTCAAAACATGAGAGAGGCAATCATGGAAAATAAAGCTAACGGAAATTTAGATTTTGTTCTTGAACCTACTACAATAAGACACTAAATTCTACAATGCTCTATCAAAGAAATTTTCTATGAACTTAGTAAATGCAAATATGTAGTTTAAACCAAGCAGCTTATATCATCTATGATGGATTCTAAGAGATCCATACTTACTGTACTTTAGCTGCTGTTTAAGGGTGTCAATTGTAACAATATGGATAATAAATATGTTAGTTAGTGTATCAGCTAAATTAAGTCTTATGCACTCATTATACTCTTTATAAGTTAACCACCTCAATTATCATAATTTTGTAATATGATCGGATTACTGTTTCCATATATATTTGAGCGTAATCAAGTTCAGAACTACTCTCAGATAAAGTTTGTCTACCTTCCTTGAATCTAATCAAACTTTATTTCAGTTTAAATAGAGTAATAAATATGTTTTAAAACCTGAAAGAATTAAAGTGGGTTCAGGTAGCTTAGATCAGAAAAAAATAAGCTGGATATAAGAAACTAGAGGCATCACGTGAAGAAATTCAGTGGGCAGTATGAAATTGTCTTTAGAACTTGGAGAATATGACGCATAGAATCTTGAAATTTTAATCACACTATGGATAGATGCAAAATTTTATATAGTTCGGTTCTGTGAATTTATCGATTCCTTTTATTAGCAGCTGTTGATTTTGAATCTTCATTTTTGGATGGTTGTTCTTGATTTATAAGTTCATCTAGTTGTTGAGATATGGTTAACAGGCTCCTATAGACTGTGGCTACTTCATATCCGCATTAGTTTTATTCCTTTCCAACTGAAATTGAACAACTCACTACATTCTTAATTCAGATATGAGATAACCATAACTTTAAGTTTATAGAACTTTGAATAAATTATTGTCGTTGTTGGTGTGGAAAGTGGGTTAAAAACTAATTTAGAAGGTTTAGGTCCTGCTTGAAACAACAATTCTGTTGTTTTGGACAGCAGGTCGGTCAGGACTGTTTGTAAGATGGTACTGTCAAGTATTCTAAAGTGCATTATGTTCTAGATTTCACATAGACCTTATTTTAACCATGTAAGCATCCATGTATTGGGCTATGAACTGCTCGTGTTTCTCTCTGTTAATACAGGAAATGATCTCTTTTGTTGTTGTTTGTGTGCTACATTATGGGTTAGTTAGGAAGCATGCAAAGATTATTTTGGTGGTTGTTCAAACTATAATTTGTTTGGGAAACTACAATGACTACTGTTTAGTGTTATTTAAACAGCTGATGGGGGCTGCTCTAAGCAATTAGTTGGGGAAGACATAAAAGTAGTTTGAGGCCTGGTTTGCTGGTTGTGTGGGGCTGGTCCTGGGCTGAAAAATCTCTTAGTTTGAGCTTATCTAATCACTATTTCTGGGTTTAAACTTCTCTATTTTAGAACAAAATGAGAAATCGTTTGTTGTAATATTTGCTTCAAAGCTAGGCGTATGATTTGTAAAAATAGACAATTAAGTAGAAGATATAGAAGTTAGAGAAATATTGTGTGAGATTGCAAAAATTTATAACAAAATATAAAGCACGCACACTTTTATATGTAAAAAAGCATTTAAATATTATTATGCATATCAAATTAGCATCCAATTTTAGATAAAAAATAATAATTTTTTAATATTTGTTTAAAATTACTAAATATGCAAACTATAAAATTGATATGCTATAATGTGAAAGAATATAGAGATATTTGCACATATAACACTCAACTCTTCATAATTTCCACATATTTATAACCAAATATAAAGCACGCACACTTTTATATGAAAAAAAGCACTTAAATATTATTATGCATATCAAATTAGCATCCAATTTTAGATAAAAAATAATAATTTTTTGATATTTGTTTTAAATTACTAAATATGCAAACTATAAAATTGATATGCTATAATGTGAAAGAATATAGAGATATATGCACATAAAACACTCAACTCTTCATAATTTCCACATATGGCGCCTAGCCTTTCATATCCACCAATTTAACACAACTTTAAAACAAAAGACAAATTATATAAGCATATTTATAACTTTCAATATTTTAAGAATTGAACTGGAACCAATATCAAAATATAAGGACTAACTTATAACTTCTAAAATTTAAAGACTAAAATGAAGCTAAAGATGACTTCTAATAACTTATTATGGAATGTTTAATGACAGAATTTGCAAAGAATTTACTCAAATCTTAAAAAAATTCTAAATATATTTTAGGCACACAAATGATTTGGCATAAATTCAAATCCTTGGTTACAAATAGATGATTTGAACGACAAAAAAAAATCAGAGTTCTCAAAGAAAAAAAAAACCACAAAAGAATGGAAAAGAGTCACAAGAGATAAAGATTGCGAAAGAAAATACCCAAGCCAAAAAAGAAGAGGAACACAAGGCACGGTTTGGAGGTTTCTATGATTGCAAAGTTGGCAACAAATAAAAAAATGTAGCCCAAAAAGATGTGCAAGAGAAGCTATGAATAGGAGAAAATAGATTTTGAAAAAACAAAAAATTAAAATTTTAATTTTATTAAGTTAAAGTTCATTTGATATTAAATGCATCAATAATTTATTATATTTAAAATACTAATTGAAATTAAATAATAATTAGTTATTAATAAATATTAATCACTATTCTAATCAAACTATTCATTATTATTAATTAGATACTAATTTGAGCAATAAATTATTCTATCAAGTATTTATTAAATTAAATTAATTAAATATTTTACTAGAGTTAGCAAAATATTTAGCTACTAAAAACTTTTTTTTTAATTAAGAAAATCAAAATAACATTAATAACACGGATCATTAATTATAAATTAATCTCAAACTAATAGATTACTTACTTTTATATGTAGCTAACATACTGATTATCTTTAAGAATGTATATCATATTATCCAATCAAATCATTAAATTTTATATATTTGCAAGCAAACAATACTAGAGATTTATCAAATTTACCAAATATCATACCAAATAATTTTTAGAATTTAAGAACTTCAAATTAATTTATCCTAGATTTTAGGAATTGATAAACTCTTAAATTTTGGTTACCAAACCCCTTATAACATTATAACTAAAAATAAAATAAAAATAAACAATTTGTGTAAATCATATTTTTACATTTTTTTTTGCAATCAAAAGGGCTTATTTAGTAGCACGATTTAATGAAATTTAACTTGTTAAATTTCACAATCCTATCAAACAATGATTTAAGATAAGGTAAGTCCTGGTAAAGTTAAACCCCATTATCCTCCAAAAATCTATTAAATTGTGTTAAAACTGTAATTTAATAAATCCTTGTGTTTCAATGAATTTCACAAATTTGACTTAAAAGGCAGGTAATCGGAGGGGAAAAAATTGGTTTGAGTCGACATCAAAAGCCAAGGCAAGGGGATAAGAGATTGCAACATTTTGGAAGAAACCCCAATCAAAGAAGGGAAGACCTTGTCCTCGGAAGCATTGGATAAAATTTACACTTTTATAAAAAATATTTAAAATCATTAATAAAGTTAAAATATTATGCATATAATATATTAAACTTTAAGAACTAATATATTATTAGATTTTTTATTAGAATATCATTAAGAAATTTAAATGATGCTTAATTATTATTAAAAATATTATTTAATATATATAATAAAATCATATATTAGAAAATTTTATTATTTTAATGAGACATTTATCAAATTAATAAATAAATAAGTTAAGGGGTTATTTGGCATGGAAAAATTTAAGAAATCTAAGTGTAAAATAATCTGATTATAGTGTAATCATATTACTTTACTATTGCTAGTAGTTTTTCAGGAAACTTATGATTTTTCTGTTTGGAATAAAATAATCTGATTGTTATAATTCGAGTAATATGGGGAAAATTACCCCCCAATAATTATTTTTTCAATTTTGTTTTAGAGTGGATCTAAACGAAATGAAAGAAATGGATTCCGTTCGAAATCGATTTTGTTCAAAATATGAAATTGATTTCAAACGAAATTGATTGCATTCGAAATAGATTTCAAGCGATTTCAATTTCATTCGTAATTGATTTAGAAAGAAAGAAATTGATTTAGAATGAAATCAATTTCGTTCAAATCAACAGCAAACGACAAAATGAGGAGATAGATATTGCTGTGGACGGAGAAGATGGACTCGAACTTCGTTCGATTAGGGTTTAGGCGTTCATTCGTTCGAACAAAAGCGTTCGCTCGAACGAGGGAACGAAACATTTCGCTCGAACGAGCGAAAGAAAGATTTTGCTCAAACAATAGAACATCTTTTCGTTCGTTCCTTTGAACGAAGGCGATCGAAAGAAAACTTTCGCTCATTCGAACAAACGATTTTGTTCGCGAGTGAACATTCTCTGTTGCGTGCTTTACTCCGTGCATTCTCATGATTCACCCGAATCAAGTGTAATTCTTTCTCTCTTCTTATATAATTAATGCAAAATCGAAATTCAATATAAAAGTTTTTAACCCATTTTAATTCATACTAAACATCGATCATCTCAATTTCCCCAAAAAAATTTTACTTTATACTGCTTTTACATCATGCCAAACAGCCCCTAAAGTAATTAATTAATCATAAGACTAACAATACTAAAATTTATTTTTTACAAATTAAAAAATTTTGAGCAAAATATATCAATATATAATTATGTCACTAACTAAAATTTACAGATTTGCAATCCTTCCTTTCTTCTTATTGCTTTCAGTCAGTGTAAGAATGGCCCAAACAAACTACGACAGACGATCTACGGAACTTTCAAAGATTGTAGTTCAAAATATGACATCTGCAAGCATAAAGCCCACTCTTCATAACTTTCAAAGCATTCAATTGTTTTAAGAAATCCTGCAATAAATATAAAGCTTTCTAGTTTGATTGGGGTTCAGAGAATTTAACCAGATGGTTTCCGCGCTCATCAAACCCGCTGTTTTGCGGCAGAGGCGAGGGAACGCCATAGTCCTGATAGCCAACGCCGTTGCCTTCATATCGCTCCTCGAAGTTCGCCATAGCTGATCTCCCTCTATTAGTGGAAGGGCAAGGTTGTCGTCTTTGCATAAATCGAATCTAGGGCAAAAGTCCAATCGGGTAAATATAAACAGGAATAGACGGGCCAAGCTGGGCCGACAGCCGGGCTTGGTGGCTCATGTAACGGTTTTATGTTATGAAACAAATAAAAGAGTGTACATTCTTAATTATTATATTAATCATGGTATATTGCTCAAAATTGAACTCAAAATATGTGAAAAAAAATTCTGACTATTGGATGAGAATAGATGGGGCATAATTATTTTTTTATATTTTTCTTCATTTTCACATGATTTTGACTATTATTTGACAATAAAGCATCCGCTTATTGTAACTTAGACCCGAGCATCAGCCCAAGGATCCACCCGGCCCTGACCGACTATATCGGCCAAAAATCGGCCTTGGGTAGAAATGTACTCATTAGTAGACCAAGTTCTGGTCGGAAGCACATAAACCCAACATGTTATTAACACACTAAGTTACCGATAATGCTTCTAAAAAGTACGTGCCAATTACTAAGAAAGAGTGTGAAAATACTTCAACAAATTGAAAGATAATGCTAATAATGAGATGCTAAAAGCTCAATTCCAAGAATGGTGCTTCACATTTATAGAGATATTTGGATAGATGCTTCAAGAAAAAAAAATTACAGCATTAAACAAATGATGTTAGTTAATATATCAACTTCTAAGGACATCAGTTCATTAAAAGCATTCAAATTTAGCACTGAATAATTACATAAAGCCTTAACGAGATTTATTATATATGAATAATACTTTTTATCCATAGTTGATGAACATAAAATTAAGCAATTCACAAGTTATATGTGATGTATGAAAAAAATTGTGACGGCCCCTACCTGTTGTTGGGTTAGTGTAACAACTCTAGGTTGTTATCAAGTTTAATCAGCCTAAATTATGTTAAGAACACCACCATTAGGCTTCAATTAACATTAGAATTAAACCCCAAAATTTTAGGTCAATTTGGAATTCACTAGAATAAAATGAATATTTTATTCTTTTTAAGCAATTAGAAAAATAAAAAAATTATTTTGACGTTCAAACAAAAATTTGATTTCATTTATGAGTTCCTCACACCTAAATTAACATTGAGTAAGAATTTAGAAATTTTCAAAGCTCATTTGGTCAATATATATTGATTAATACAAATTGTATTAATTGTTATTAATTCATTAAAAAAAATTATTTTATTTTATAACGGATTAACCTGTCGATTTCGTTGCAGCAGAGAATCCATTGTTCCCCACATATCACTGAATAGCCGCTCCACTTAATCAGAGTTGTTCCATAGTTTTACCAGATGGATCAAACCGTAGGAATTAATCATGCGGTTTGATTTGATCTCAATCGTGTATCCAGATCCATATCTAATGGAAGATATTAGACCCGCGTTTATTAACCACAACATCTGAAATCTGGGCTGCCCAATCCTTCGAAAGGCCAGGATTTGCTTGTCACTATGCTGTGTCGTCTTCTCCTATGCAGCATAGGTGCAATCATGGTGCAAAACTCGACGCACGACCGTCCTGTCCCATAACCGTCTTCTCCTTCCGAACCCTTCCCAAAGACCCATTCAACCTCATCTAGCATTTGCCTTCTAGCAATTGAACTCCTCACTCACTCTTGTCTCCTTTTTTTCTCCCCTCGAGCACCCGATGACCACTACGACTGAGATCAACAGCCACCGCCTCCAAATGTTACCTAATAGCCTCTAGGCGTCAGTAGAAGCTTAAGGAGCTAACTGGGACAAGTTAGTGCTCAGAATCAGCAAACCCCGTTCAACAAGCAGCTCGACAAACAGAAATCAAGTTCCCCTCTTCCTATCTTAAACATTGCGATTTTCATCACGATAGAACTTGAGTATGTAAGAGAACATTATTAAATGTTTCTTAAGGCTGGAAAAGGCTTGAAAAGTGTGGAGACAACCTTAATCAGGTTTTGGCTACTGCTCCTTCTCCTTTAACATAGAATGAGAGCTAATATTCCCTAGAGAAGAAGAAGTTAATCAGGAAGCTGTGTAAGTGATAGATCCTTCTTATTCTTATGAAGGTGAAGCTCTCTGTAACTCTATAATCATCTTATGTCACAGAAAATTTTTTTGTGGGTTGTGGCTCCGTAGTTTTCCTGCCATTGATTTTTTACGTAAAATTCCTGTGTTTGGATATTTGTGGTTTATGTTGTTATTGTGTTGTGTTTCTATATTATTTGTGCCTAGATAATTTTATCTATTTATTGATAATTGTAATGACCTCAATATAGGAACAGGAACCAAATCTAAAATTAAGTGTTACTATAGTACTTAATATTAGGTTAGTGAGTCTAAACCTACTACTAAGCCCTATATGGAGCCAAAAGTCTCTAAAGAGGAAAAATTAGATGCATAAATACTAAGTAAATGTAAGCCATTCCAGTCATTCAAAAAAAAAGAAAAATATATCACAGAAAAATAAAGTAATACTTTCAAAGTTTAATTAAACTTATACAAATATTTAGATGTAATGACACTCGTCCTCACGGAAAGCAAAAGTAAGAGAAAAGATATTATAAATAAAGATCTAACTAGCAGCTACTGGTTCTGATTTACCTCATGTTCAAGATCAAATCCAAGCTCCTAATCTACTATATTTGATATTTAATACGATATGGCACAACCAAGAAAATAAAAGTTATTATACTTAAAAAGTCAAAGTACATTTTAAAGCAACTAATCAATTTTAAGTTAGTTATTATACTTAAAAAGTCTAAGTACATTTTAGAGAAACTAATCAACTTTAAGTTAAGTGGATATCACATTAGCCATTTATAATTGTTATAGCGGAGCACGAAGAAATAAAAGGAAAAGTAAAGTAAGAGAGTGTAAGCAATAATCAAAGGGGTAAAAAAAGTAAAAAGAGGAAAGCTGGTGATAACATGCATCAAATGTGTATGTAAAGAAAGTAGGTACAGCTATACTAACAAGTGTGCAATAAAAAAATAAGAAATAAGTACAAATGGACATATGCTAAGTAACATAAGAGGAAGCAGTGTAAGTATAAATATAAGTAATAACAACATACACTGCAAGTAAGTAAGAGAATTATAAATACAGGTGAACCTGTAACATATACAAGTAAGGAAAAATCTCAGTCTCAAGGATTGAATATACAATAAAGGACAGTCATAAAGAACTGAGTAAGCATAGTTAAAAGATTATGATTCACAATATAGATTATTGTGAGAAATATAAGAACAGACATAAATGACTATAAATGTAAGTTATTTATCTTGATTTAAGTGTTTTATTTTATGGATAAAATTACAGAAAAAATAAAGAGTTAAGCATGTCTGCTTAACCAAGTAAAGAGTAGTTTCCCATAACACACACACTCCCCCTCTAGGATATGTGTGATCTCCTTATTACTTCTTTGTCTGCCTTGACATAATAGTCCATCATATAAAACCCCTATGTAAAACTTAAAATTTTAATTTATGCACAACATTTTTATGAATATTTTCAAGGATTTAATCTCAATGCATTACAGTATACAAGAATGTTCAAAATTAATTGTAAATCATATTCATTATTATTTACTTTAGTTATCTATCATATGATTGGAGATAATTGACTTAAACATTCATCAAATATCTTCATCAATTGATACATAATAATATATAATTGAATGAGATTTGAAAATAATGATTTGATTAAGGTCTTATAAATGTGACAAAATAATTTATAGATATAATTACAAAATTACAAATAAACATCTATCATATTGCTAACACTATATTTATTTAAAGTATTTAAATACACTTATACTCTGATGGAACATTCTAACTTACAAGTTACAATATTCCATCTTACTCATCTTAAGTTACTTAAAGGTCAAACTAAAGGTTCATTAACTTTCAAACTAAATGTTTTTCTACAAAGGCTATAAGGAATCTATGATTTGTACTACTCAATAATTTAAGTTATTAAATTATTTTATCTCACTATCATCTTGAAGGTTTTATTCTTATGAAGATTTAATTATCTAATTAATTAAGTTATATTAGTTTTAGAAAATTTACCAGTGGGATAATTCTAATATAATTTTAGACTAAAGGGATGATATTACTTAAGTTATTATTATCTAATCTCATCTCACATTGAGTTAATAATCTAATGATTAAGTTCTTATCCTTAAATCTAAGGTTCCAAGTCAATTTTATATGGGCACTAAGTCCTAGTTCTTATTTTGATGGTTAACACCTAAATTATTCTAAGTCATAGCTCTTACTTAGTTGATCTAAGCCTTATAGTTTTGTAACAACCTTAAGTAAGCCTTAGGTTGTTACATAGCTTAATTTGTGCTTAATTAGGCTCTAAGGCTAGTGCCACTAAGTTCTAAACTTCATTAGAATGTAATCCTAAAAATTTGGGGTCAATCAGACCTCAATAGGCTAAATTGATAATTTTGCCAAATTTGAAACCCTAGAACATTGCTAAAATAATTTGATCTCCAAATTAATTTTAGACTTCATTTTTGAATTCCTTGCCTTTAGATTATCTAGGGGTGCAAATTTGGGATTTTTTGGAGGTCATTTAGGACATAATTGAATTTATTAAATTAGGGGAAAATTGCACATAATGGATTTGGACAATTTAAATTTGCACATTTAACTTCCAAACGGTCGCCAACTTCCTGGGATTCGCTGTGCGGACCGCGAGCAATCCACTGCGGAGCCCGGGTTACACGATAGCGGAGCCTACACCATTTAACCATCAACCTCTTTGATTCGATGGTCCAGATTGATACAAGCCGCGGATATTAAAAGTTGTCGGATCATGCCCATGATCAGATGACCATGATCATTCCCACGATTGGCCATTAGGATCTAAGAGTTCAAGGCCATTAATCAGATGACTAGTTGAGATCCCGCCATTGTGGATCATCATCCCAACAGCGGTGAATCTTCATGCGCATGATGTCAGAACTGTCCCCCCACTCCTCCCAACGATCTCCAACCGATTGTTATTTGCAGCCCCAACCTTTGCTCAGGTCACCTTGGCCCGATGGTGTCAGATAGTGAATTGAGGGTCAGGTGTTTTCGGGCTCAAGATTGAGAGCTTAGCCCAAGCTAATTGAGAGTTCCTTGCTATAAATAGCCTGGGAGATTTTTCAGAGAGTTCCTTTGCTCTCTGAGAAACTCTCTTGAAGCCTAGTTGCCTTCTATCATCCTAAAATCTTTTGATCTTAACCTTGATGTAGCCAGTCAAACTGACAGTGTAACAACCCTGATGTTGTTACCCATCAATTACTCTTATGATAGTGTTAAGAGTCTCTACCTCAAATTTCGAGTGCGATCTTTGGATGGTCGTGCCATGGTCTGGGTGCACGGGAATTGGCCGATTAGGGTTTCCCTAATCGGGCATCTATCGGGATGAAGGATCGGGGACGACAATACTGTGCGAGTCGGGTCAGCCCGTGACCCGCACTGTGCAACAGTGCCGGGTCTACGGGCCCTGGTCTACCTGCGCGGTTTCGTTAATGGGCTGAGCCCATTTTAATTAAATCCGATTAATTGGATTTATTTTCCTTAAAGAAAATAATTCAATTAATCAAATTATAAGGAAATTAAAATAGAAAAATACAAATTAAATTAATGTGATAACTTTAATCCACTAGTCCAAACCCTATGATCTTATATACCAAATTGATCAGAAAATCATAAGGAATCAAAATATAAAATAATATTGAGCTTTTAATGGTTGGATTTTCTAGATTAGCCTAATTATTATAGAACTTTGTTAGGGTTGATTAGCATGTATACTTAGCCAAATGATATGATTTAGGTGCCATTGTGTTCCTTATGCCTTATAAAATGCATGTGCTAGGTGTTTTAATTTTTTGATTTATGTATTCATAATTATGCCATAATCTTGTAATTGCATGATTAGTAAAAATTAGGGTTTATGATTATCCAAATTTAGTAAACTAAGTCTCTGATTGTTCACATGATTGTATGGATTGCATTTGCCAAGTTGTATAAAATTCCAATGGTTAGATATATAATTGGGTGCTAATCCTTTTATTTTGGATTAAGGTTTAGTTAAGCACTAATTACATTCTATTTCTTTAATTTTTTTTATTATATATGCCTTATATCAGTGATGTGAATAAACTTAACTCATTTATGCTAATACACAATTGATCTATTTAACAAACTTGAAATAAGTAATTGAAATTCTTAATTAACCTTAAGAAATCTAAAGGTCTTGATCAAGTTTTAAATGCTTGTTCCCAATCTGAGATTACCACCAATAATATATTAATAATTTACTGATTTGACATTAGATCTACAAATCAACAATTGGTCTTAGATGGATAAGGATAGGGGTTAAACTCTAACCTATTTGATTAAAATCTAAATCCTTAATCACTTAATCAAATGACGTGATTGTAAGATAATTCCATTGACATTATCCCAATAATGTATCTAATTTAGTATTGATCTTAAATCATTGAATTAGAAGTACTAAGGTTAATATTGAATATGTGTGATTGAATCATCTGAATCTAAGCTTTAAATATTTGAATTTTCTCTTATATAAGATTATTAGCATAAGATGGATAATAAAATTGTAATGATTTATGAAATGTTCTAACTTTAATAATATTTTTGATTTCATCCCATGATTGTAGAATAGAATAGGATTAGATGGATTTAATCATCTGATCTGATCACTTTTATCCAAGTTAATGAGTAAACCTTGAATCCTTAGCTTTTGCGGTAGAATAGTGAGATCTTAAGTATTTTGTTTTAGGAGTGCTTTAAAATGTTTAAAAGCCTTAAAGAATGTTATATATTGAGGTAGGAAAGACTTATTATGACATATTGAGATAGGAAATTAGATGATCATCCCCAACTTTAGAAATTGATCTTAAACTTTATGGTAGAATACATCTAAGATATTAGATTGAGATTCTCCCATGTGGTAATAACCCATGTTGAGTGACCTCTTAGTCACATCCTTGAAACCTTATATAGGACTCACCTAATTAGAGTCAGGATTGATAGTGTTAGATAAATCATTGGTTATTAAATAGAAATTGGCTGAGCCTAGTTTATTAGTTGATTATGATCATACATACCCATGGTACTGAATCACTTCAATAATATTCAGGTTTAGATGAGTCACTCTAATGTGGACTTCTGACCAGGTGTGTAACAATCCTAGTTATTACCTTAGCTAAATTTGGATTAATTAAACCAAACCAATCTTTAATTTTGATTCCATTAGACTTAATGGGTCATTTAAACCTAACCTTTGAAGTTTGGATACAATCGGAGCTAAAATGAAAAATTTGATATTTTTGGTTATTTTTAAGCTCTGAAAAATACCTAAATTAATTTGATCTCCAAATCAAAATCTAATTTCAGTTTTGAATTCCCCACCCCCAAATTAGCTAAGGGTAAAATTTTGGGAATTTTTAGAGTTCATTTAAGCCTAAATTGAATATAAAATTTATTAGACTTAATTAATTATTAATTAATTAATTTTATATTATTAAAATTAATTTATTAATTAAAATTAACCGTCGGGATTTGCTGTCGGGACCGCGGCCGATTTGCTGTGGGATCCCGACAGCGGCACACCAATCGGTGCCAATAAATGGGTTAGCGCGCATCTTGGCGCAAACCATCGAATGGCAGAATCTCCTCCGCGTTAAGATTAAATCCTACACGTTGGATCCGCTATTCGCATCTAACGGCTAGCATCCAACCCATTTAAGTAATCTATCAGGATCGTTCAGAGCCAACGGTCAATCCATCGGATGGCTCTGAAATCCCCTGGCACTGTGGATCATCGTCCACACCCCGATCTTCCCACGCGCGCCGGTCCCTCAATAGCCAAATCCTCCCAACCTTGTGGAAGTACAGGAAATCACCCCATTCATCCCCATATGCTCTCCGGTGCAATGGCTGGTCGGCAAAGCTCTCCCTAATCTACCCTCAAACGGTTAAGCCCAAGGCTTCCCCTCGGCTTGAGCCTCTTCTCCAAGCCCAAGCTCTGGAAGCTACTCCCCATGGTCCCTTAGGCCTATAAATACTTCCATTGATCCCACAGCGAGCTCCTTTGCTCACTGTGAACCCAAAATTCTCCTCTGCCCTCTGTCTCAGTGCTCCCAGTTCGTCCGATGACTGAATCTGCTTCATCTGCTGATAGTGGGTGTGGTTTGGAGTTCAAACCCCCAGGCTGCAGTTGAGGGAGCTCAGGATTCGCCAGTGATCTGCTAAGGTGCTCGACTTCATCTTCTTCCCGTCTGTCTTCAGGTACAGCCTTTGTTCGATCCTTCTGTCGAGCTGGATTCAGCTCAACTTGCACTTAATCAAGCCTTAGATGCTGTGTAGAACCTCTCCCTAGCTCCCTAGTGGAGGTTCGAGTCTTCGGGTGAGGTCTGGTAGTGGACCAGACGGTGAATTCACCGTATGAGCGCACTGCCAGATGAACCTATGGTTCCCCAACTGCGGCGTTCCCTCGAAGCAATTAGATGTCTAGCTAGTGCTGGAACCTCCCGTCAATAATTGTTGACTAGTATCGAAGACTAGGCTTGATAGGATCGATCGATTTGATTGGGAACCGATCGACCCTTCAAGAACTCTAGCTCATCCTAGACCACGAGTAGCACCCTATTGATCCAGACCACCCTAGAACCCCTCGACTCACCCAATCATTTCCCCTTAGGTCCCTGAATGTGTAGGGATCAAGACGGCCTCACTTCATGGCCTCTGTTAGGAGAATTCACTCCTCACAGGTGCGCCTTCATGGACGCCTCGGCCGAGGAGTCCCCCGACGATCCGGCGCCTCCCAGTTGGGGCTTCTTGGTTTAATTGACGCGTCTGGAGTCAGGGATGGTATAGCCATCGAGATCAGGGCGTGGCGTGGCGTGTACACGATGAATTGCGCGTCGGGAGCTAACCCTAAGGAGCCGAGCATCGGGTGTCATCCGCAGGAAGGAGACGAAGTCCGGGTCGGGCCGACCTGTGACCCGTGCCTTTTGATTTTGGGTCGTGGTTATTAACGATTTATAGGAATGCATTTTCTATGGTTATTAATTTAATAAATCAAATCCTATAGTTTCAATTTAAATAAAAATACAGATTAAATTAATTAAATACTTTAGTTATACTGATCCAAATGGTATGATCTAATATACCATTTGAATCAGAAAAATACAAGGATTTTAAAAAGAAAATAAAATCACAGATCCAATGGTTAGATTTAAATTAATTGCTTAATCTTTTTTTTGTTATTAATTAAATCAGAATAAATTTAATTAATCACCAAATTAAGTGATTAAGGGCTCTGATTGCTCATTAAATCTTAGAGAGCAATTGTAAACCCTTAAAACCAAATTTGGATGTTTAATTTTCTTAATCACTCCTTAATCACCCAAATTAAGGATTAGTGAATTTAACCCTAATTAAGTCTCTGATTTTGGACAAGTTAATTTCTAATGTTATCTTAAGTATAGTAGAACCCTTGAATAAGGTTGGATTGCCCTAGAGTGCCCTAAATTTCTTAATCATCCTAATGGACTTAAAAATGTGATTAGTGCTAATTAGCTTAATTAAGTTGGCAAAACTTAAGATAAGTGTGTTTCCCACCTCACTAATCAATATGGAACACCTAAGAATAGATTAAAATTGAATTGGATAACTAAACCATAAATTCCCAATTTTAGCCTTAAGAGGGGCATTTTGGTCATTTTGGCCAAAATGTGTTTAAGAACCCCTTAAACCATGGGAAATTTAGTAAGTTATCCCTAGTTAGATTATTAATGTTCTCTGAACCCTTAAGCTAATAATGTTAATAATATGAATATTAATTTAAGAAATCTTCAATTTTCCCTAATTAAGGCACTTAGATCTTAAGTGATCCTAAGGAAGTCACTTGGCATGGATAATTAACTCCAATAGCTTTAAATGTAAAATCTCACTTTAATATGTTCAATTAGTTAGTTTATGAGTTTGAATACCAAAAGGAATGCAATCAGTAAAGTCTAAGTTAAAAACCTAGCTTAAGTCTAAAGTGATCAAGCAATCAGATCTTAGATCTTAGACTTTAGATCTTCTACTTGAATTGAACTACCTCCAATTAAACTTCTTTAAATGATTCATTGTTTAATCCTTTGAAACCTTCCATGTGGGTATATGATGATTCAATCTATAAGATAATGAAATTATCTTGAAGGTTGAATATAGATCTTAAATTCTCAAGTTCTTAATTGATTATTTTATCTTATGACCAGTAGAATAACCCTTCACTAAGTTCTTAGTTCTTGAATCTTTCAGCTTATAGGATTCTTCACCTTTAATATGAATATTGAGTATGAACCCTAGATCCTAGTCAGGATACCACCTTGGATTTAGGATTTGAACACTAAAGTGGGGTTTAAGTCCAAAATCCTTAAATCTTAATTTACTTAATCAAGATTTGGGTAAGAGAGTAAAATATTAATAAATTAGGTCGTTGATTTACTTACTTAAACTTTATAGTCGTTACATGATTTTGGATTAGAACTAGTTAAGTTATAATATTAACTTTAAGGATGTAAATCTGAGATTCTACTCGATAGCTGGATAATGGAGATCCTAAACTTGTACCTTCTTAGAGTAGTTAGATTGGATAAATAGATAACAATATATATCACATAAGTCTAGATTGAGTCTCTTGCTTACTTTACTAGATTTACTTTGCACACCTTGGATATTGAGCCTTATTCCTTGAGCATAATAGGAGAACTTAAGATATCGATAATACATCCTAAGTTAGTAATTGAATTGCATATCATTTAGTTCTTACCTTGCTTGCAGTTGGTAGAATATGTCCTAGCATAGTCTGCCTTTTCAGTAATAGTATTGTATAGGACTGACCCAGGCCTAGAGGATTGGGATGGCCTAGTGGCTGGGTATTGATTGATATTTCAGTATTGGGGGCCCTGGATGGCCTATTGACTGGTATGACAGTATTATGTCTTATGCTTATTACTACTTTAGCTAGATTGTTCAGTATTATTTTTTGTTTTGCTTTGCCACATGCTTCAGTAGCCTTACTTTCAGTACTTGCTTATTTTGCCACATGTCTCAGTGGCTTTGCATTATACTACTTGCCTTGCTTTTTCCACATATCTCACTGGCTTTACATTTCATAGATTGCTCGGCTTTTGCCACATATCTCAGTAGCCCTTTTCTTTTCTTTTGTATTAATTAGCATGTTGTATGTATTCTCTTATGGCTTACTTATGTATATTGGTATATTTAGGGTGCTAGAATTGTATGTTTATTTCAGCATTTGTGTTCTATATACTCAGCATATGTTAACACGATCGTTAGCATGTTAGGTTCCGAATTTATATTATAGTTACTGTTTCTTTTAGCTTTATCATCACCTTGTTTATTTGGTATTGTATGTTACTTTTCATACTAGTTGCTGGCTATAAATTGATAGTTTATAGTTACCCGTTTCTTTCATAACTTGTCGCACCCATTATTGCTTGCATGTTTAGATAATTTAAATGTGATATCTTTAAATTAATCGATTCATTAAAATAGCCTAAAATGTACTTAGATAATTGTCTAACTATAACATTTTTGTTTTGTTGGCTGGGGCCCTGGCATTTGTGATACCGGCAAATGTCAGATTCAGACTTGTTCGTGGGCAGTGTTGTAGGAGAGGAGCAGGTTCAAGAGGAGGATCGTGCTGCTGCTGCTTAGATAGATTTTGCATTTCTATTTTTTAGTGAGATTGAGAAACCTTTGCATTTTCTTTTAAATTCAGTTTATAATAATTAATTCTAGATGTATTTCATTTTTGTATTGTGATGAGTTACTACATTGTTTTCCTTTTCCTCTACTATGTTGTGCTTGTGGATGTTACTATACACCTATTACTTCTGCCACTTTGATATCTGTATATATATATTGATGAATGTTTATAGTATTCTGGTGACAAGTTCTTGGCTTAAGGCAAGTTGGGTTTTCACCTAATTTTACTTAAGCTGGGGATTTTCCACAGTTGGAGCACCGTACTTCCTATTGGCAGTATGGGGGCCCCACAAGGTGCTTCCTACGGCTCAGTTTTGCTAGAGTAAATTGTCCAAACTTAAGAGAGTGAGCTAATATCTTAGTTTGGGTGAATAATAACCACGAAAGGGTTCTGCCTCCTATCTTGCGTGCACATTGATAAGTGCAGTTATAAGCAAACTAAGTGCTAAATTTACCTTCTTGATAACATAAAACCATGTGTATACATCCATTCCAATTGATGACTCCAAGCAAAACTCCCTAAATATGAGGAACTAATTAATGAATGTATAATCTTGGAGTCAGAATCCTTTTAGTAGTATTCTGCACAATAGAGGCATTTGAGTCATAATCTGATTTCAAGTATTTCTTGATTTTTCTGTTATCACATATAGTATAGAGGCATGAGCATGAGTATAAGTGTGATGCATGAGTATCAGTGATGAATTATGAGTTACAGATTGTTGCATACATCAGTGGGGAAAATTTAGGATGTTGAGACATCGCGATAAAATTTCTTAATAAAATGTATATAGACATTGGATCGTACGACTCATAATAGTTTAGTGATAGTTCAATTGATATCAGTGACATACCATATTGTGATATATTCAAATGCATGATTCCAGTGGCATATAGCATAGTTTAGATGTTTTTACATCAGTTTCAGAGCATACGCTATTTTTATTCATTTTTAGCTTTCAGTGTATAGCCAGTTTGTGTTATTCAGTTTTATGTAGTTTTAATTATTTAGCCATCCTTTTAGTTTTTCTGCAATTTGTTTACTTTACTGTTTCATTTCACCTATTTTAGAACTGTTTAGTTTAGTTCGATGTGTTAGACTTCTTGTCTAATATGAGCTACTTTTGGGATTTGGCAATTTGCTAGATCCTAAGCAGGTTATTGAACTAGGCCATGAGGACTCTCAAAAGATTCAAGAGGAGTTTGTGGAGCCTTAGTGGACCTTCCTCCAGCCTTGCTATTTCATTCTATTTTTATTTTTATTCAGCACTTAGACTTATTTCAGTATTATTTCAGTAAATCGTTTGAAATAATTTCTGGATGCACTTTTATTTTTTTTCTTTTCTGAGATGAATGCTTATTACAGTTCTATGATGAATATATTCTGGATGTTTTGCTTTAGCTTCTACACTCTATTTTTATACTACTTATACTTAGTATTGTGATATGATCAGCATACTGGAATTGCTGATATTTATGAACATATATTGGATTCCTTACTTGCCTTTATAATCCAATTTATGCATTAGTCTAACACTTATGATAAGTATCTTACTCTTATCATCAGTATTGGCTCTCGACCCTTCTCTTGGGTTGAGTCAACAGCCTTCAGTGTGATTAGTTTAATTAGCTCGCCTAATCGGGGAGATGGGTTATGCCTTCCCGAGTAGCGCACCGCTCCGTCGCCAAATTTAATTTATTTTCTTACGCGCGACGACGGGACGGGGCGCTACATTAAGTTACATAATGGGTTGACTAGAGTCAATCCTACATTTAAGGAATGTAAGGGACTAGGTAAGGCTCTAGCTAACCTCTTAAGGGTCCTCCTAATGAATTTAATAAACATAAGAAATCTAACTAATCCAATTTTATTCTAGGGTTTTAGGACTACACTAATCCTAAAGCACTAAAATCAAGCCTTAGGAGTTCAAATTACTTTGGTTATAAGTTGAGGCTCTACCTTAAGTTCTCTAGCACTAAGCTAAGAGTTGGTCATTCTAGTTATTTCCTTACACAAAATATCATATAATGTTTTTATATGTCATAAGGTAAGTTTTCTAAGATCTCTTAGCCTTTAGGAGGCCTAAACATGCAAAATCTTAAATTTGGGAATTTAATATTATTGTATTAAGGGTCAAGAACTCACTTTTTCCATTTGATATCCAAATCACATGAATACAGTGGCTATAACTTTCTTATATAATGAGTAAAATGACACTAAGTAGGGTCAAATCAAATATCAAATGGCTAATTGTGATTTTAATGACTCTTAATGATACTTAAGAGTTCATTAGAAAAATTAGTTTTCAAATCAAAAAATTAACTTTATATTATTGTCCTACACATTTTTTTTTGATCAAAATGGACTATTGGATCATCAAATTTGGATGAGAATTGGCTAAGTTAGGCATTTGCAAACTTAGGTTAATTCATTAATTAATTAATCAATTAAAATAATGATTAGTAAAATTAATCATCAAACAAAACATCTAATATCATATTATTATTCTTCATTTTTCTAGCCACTTAGAGATATAACATCAATATATTTGGATGTGTATTTTTAAAATTATGAGGCATTGAATAAATGTAATTAAATAATTATTTAATTTAATGCAAGTTACTATTCATTTCGAAGGCACCCACACACATCTACCGCACATGTCGTGCCCCTCCCTGCCGCTCTGTGCAAAGGAGAAGTGTAATTAAGCGACGGGATGGGTCGTCACTAAGGAGTAACTCTGGGATTTGCATTAATAAAGAAAATGTCTGCTAAGAGGCCATTTACTTTGCTAATGTTAATACTACTAAAGTGTCCAAGTACTCAACTACTTAGGCACACGATTATGCATCAAATTATCATATAAGGATAATCATAATTCATTGTACAAAATAGGCAAGTGCAATAAATAAGCAGAGTGCAGAAGCTAATTGAAATAAATACATCCATTCATCACTTTATAGAAATAATATAAAATAGGGAGTAATTATTGCATCCTAGAGATAGTACTAAAATAAAAATATATAGTGCAGAAACTAAATTATTACAAGCTATTTAATAGTTCTAAAGAAAAAAAACTAAAACTCAAATAAAACACTCTCTCTCCAATAAAAATAAAATCTAAGCAATTTTAGAAGGGTCTTCTTCAAGCTCATGCTCCTCACCTGAATTTAATTCTTCAAGCTACTCTAAGACTAACATATTTGTTTTTACATGCTAGGGTCCCAGCCAAGAAAAGAAAATCTTGATTAGACAAATTATCTTACTACATTTTAGGCTAATAATTTCTTAAGTTTTAAGATATCACAAATCATCCTAAGCAAATAGGTGCTACAAAGCATCAAATAAAATAATAAAAGCTATAAACCATACATTTATAACTTAAACAAAATATGAGATAAGAAAACATACCTCAAACTAGAGCTGTAAAAAAGGATCAAGCATGGTGTAAATGTAAACTACTAAGCACAAAGAAAGGTCCTAAATATATAGGATCAATAAATATATGTTGATTTTCTAATAAAAGTGCAATGTAAGTAAAACATTATTGAATATAACATCCTAACATGCTTGCACAAAAAATATTACATAAAACTAGAAAACTGTTAAAAATACATGAATATTGAAAAATGCTATAACATACTGAAAATTTTGAAAAATATTGAGAATGATGAAATTTGAATTGAGCTTAATTGCAAGTAACTAAAACTGAAAATAATTGAATTGAAAATAAATCATTTTATTTTAATTGTATATGTGCCTTGAATAGTATTGCCATAGTAGAAATTGACTAAATCTAGCAACAAAATAGAAATTGAATCATCTAGACCACTGATGGCTAGATCAAACATATGTTATATAGAACACTAATGTCTGGACTTGAGAAGAAAAACAAAACTGCAAAGGCATACTAACTAGGACACATTTCACTGAATTGTATCTAATTTACTGAATCTACTAATTAATTAATACTCATGACATATGCATCTCAAAACTAACATAGAATATTAATCAAATATTCTATGTCTCAACTAATATGTCAAAATAGTAAAGGCTCAAAACAAGAAAGCAGTGCTAAATAAAAATCTTTGATATCATTTGTTTTCTAATTTAATTATTCTAACTATATAAAGATATGCAAGTTTAGAATCTCCAATATCCTATTATCCAGTATAAACTTAAAGTCATGGTCTTATAAAGATTTAGCAATTAGAACTAATTAAGTTCTAATCTAAATTAATTAATGATGCCTACATGAGTTAAATAATGAATCATTCTTCCTAATTGATAAATTTATTAACCCAAACCATTCTTGATTAAGATAAATCAAGATTAAGGGATTAAGATTTAAACTCTAAAGTATTAGGGTTTATAACTCTTAACTCAAATGCCCTAGCATCTAAGGGTCTAAGGACATTGACCATTCTCATGAACTAAAGGTTAAGGCAAATCTTATTAAATGTAATCAAACTTAATAAGATAGATCTCTAATCTTAAACTAAAGTTAAGAGATAAAATAATCAAAATTAAAAGATAAATCTAAAAATCTGAAATCAAGGATTCATTCCATTGAGTAACCCATTTACCTAAGGAATAAAATCTAACTTATTAAGTCTACTACTAAGCACTAAAGAGGAGATTCCGAAGAGCTTATGAAGAAAAATAACTTAAGGGACTTCCTAAGGAAATGACTTCCATTGGAAAAGATCTAATAATTGAATGCTAAGGTTAATATAGTTCTAATTAATATTGAAGAGTTATTAGGGAAGGCATAATGTGGGTTTAAATCAACATTATGAACTTCAATGTTTTACTTAAGGAAATATAGAGAAAATATAGGGTTTTGCTTTAAGATGAAATTACAAAGCCTAAATAATCAAAATTTGGTTTATAAATATCTACTTTACTAATTTTAAGGAAATGAAAGATTTTTAAGGCCTAAGAACTCTCAATTCAAAATTGGGGCAAAATAACCAAAATGCCCCCCTTAAGGGTAAAAAATAAGACATAATGATATAGAGCTCCAAATTAAATTTAACTACTTCTAAATGGTTTTTTAATATATAATATGAAGATAGACACTAAAAACACCCAATTTGGCCAAGGATTAAGGTTAATGAACTCAAATTAGGGTTTAAGTTCATTAAGGGTTGATTAACAAAATTACTTAGGGAAATCTAAATTTTATATTATACTAAGGTTCTACTTAGTCTAAGGATTTCACAAATACAATGTTTGCTAAATTTTGAGGTCAAATGGCCTAGTTATGAGCAAAGTAAGAATCTTATTAAAAGGGGGATAAAGGGAGGGTCCAAAAATCTAATGTTACTAATTAGTGTCCAAATTAAGCAAAATTAATGGCTATGGGCTCCCTATAGCACACTGAGTACAATGACAGTGATTTTGCTAAATTTGGGACTCAATTATTTTATCTAAGCCTTAATTAGGATTTATGGTGATTAATGGGTGATTAGTAAAATTAATTATAGAAAAATTTATTTTGATATTGCTAATGTGTTCTCCTTTATTTATGAATGATCAAAAACTTAAAATTTGAAATTTGGATAATTAATGAGCTTAATATTCACTAATCTATTTTTAGAGTAATTAGGCTAAATTAAGAAATCTACTCATTGAAATTGAATTTTTTTTGCAGTTTACTAATCCTTATATTATTTTGATCAAAATTGTATATTTGATCATAAAATTTGGAGCTGAATTGACTAAGTTATGAGCTAATGAAAATTCTAGGGTTTAATTAGCCTAAAAAGGTCATTAGTTAAATTATGCATCAAACAGAAAAGTTAACATCACCAAAATATTCCTTGCATTTTTTTGAGCAAAATGAGATATAATTATGCTATATTTAGATTTATGGATTCAAAGATATGTAGGTTTGAATATCTATTAAATAATTAAATTAATTAAACTAACTTATTAATTAACTTTAATTTAATACTAAGTCTAATCCTTCTGATAGCTAAGTAGCACTGGCAGAACCCGCTCCCCAACTCTGCAGAAGACGACATGCGTCGGCTCGAGCACGAAGACGCAGGTCGGACCTGGCCCGACCCGACTTTATCCGCAGAGGATCTTCTTCCCCAATGGACCGACGGGAATAGGGATATAAGGCATCACCTAACTTGGTGCACAAAGCTCCTCCAGGCTCGATCCGTATGCCAACAGAGAGCTCTTGGTTTGGCCTTTTGTCTAAGCTCAAAATATTTAAAATAGATGTCCTCTACCATTCAATAAGGTGATGCCCTAGAGTTCCGGGGCACGGGCACTGTTGGTTCTTGTAGCACCCAATGCCAATCCTCGATCAATTCGGCTTCTTGGGCTCGATTGATCGATCAAAGACATTGTAATCAAAGGAAATAGGTAAACGACATGTATTTAAAAGAGAATTGCAACATAATTGTTCAAAAAAAGGAAGGTACTTGCGGTTCAAATTGCCAAGAGTTCTTAGCTTTAAAATGGAGCTCCAGATAGATCGAAATGGTAACACTTGAAGCTGCAAAGATCATTGAAGCTTAATTGGGGGTTTGAGAGTGGTCGAAGCAATGGAGAGGGCTCTACAAATGGTGGGTAGCTACAGCATTCGCATGCAGCAACCACACATTGCGTGCGTGGGGAAGACGACCTTGGGGCGACTGATTTAGGCGGGCTTAATAGAACGACCTAGATCAAGTTGCCCGATACAATGAGCTCGAATTGAATTAATGGGCTCGATCCGATTCACAAAGTCTGAGAAGAAAGGGAAAGATGGGCCCCACCATCCCTTTAATTAATTTTAATTAATTAATCTAATTTATATAAAACTTTTTATTTAAAAGTAGATTATTAAATGGGCTCCAAAATATCCCAAAGTTTCATTCATAACTATTTTAAGGTTGAGAAACGCAACGATGAAGTTGTATTTTGATTTTAAGATCAATTTATTTATTTTATTTTTGGGGTATTTTAAATATATTAAAATATTTGGAAAAATCTAATGACTTCTAAAAACTTCTAAAACATCAACTCTAGCTAATTTGAAGGTGATGAGCGCAATGGTGAAGTCAAATTTTTTATTTGAGGTCAATTTAATAGTTTCATTTCTCGGTTATCTAGATTTTCTTGAATTAGAGTTTGGTTCGATTCATTATGGATTTGGATTAATAACTTTAGGGTTTGATTCTAATGACTAATTAAGACCAATAAAGATTATGACTTAATTTAGTCTAAATTGATCAAGGTAACAATCTTGGGTTGTTACAGAATTTCCTACTTAAGAACAATGTCGTCCTCGACATCATTTAAGAAGAAATAAGAATTCCTGAATATAGGCAACATGGAAATAAAAGAAGAGCTTGAGGAAGTACTGGAATTATCAAACAACTTCGAGTAGTTTGCTTGCATATTAGATTCTTTCTCCCAAATGGCTTTTTTAGCACTGCTATTTTGCCACTAAACTTTAACTATAGGGATAGATCGACTTCTGAGCTACTTTTGATCTCTACCCAGAATTCTGACATGTTCTTCGATGAAAGATAGATCTACTGGATATTTACAGGAGGAATGAAAATAAGATGATGAGGTTCTCTTAGGCACTTCTTGAGTGAAGAAACATGGAACACATTGTGTACAAAAGTGAAGTCACAAGGAAATTATAGCATATACATAGACAATGCAATCTTGGATAGAATTTTGAAATGCCCAACATATCTTGGACTAAGCTATCCATCTATGCTAAAATGGTATATACCTTTCATCGAGCTTACCTTAAGATAGATGATATCACCTTCTTGAAACTAGAGAGGATGATGACGAGAGTAATGCTACTTACTCTATCGGTCCTGAGTTGTCTAAAGCATTTGCTAACTGAGTTTGACTTTCTTATTAGTTTCTAATAATTCAGACCCATACAACAGGACATCTCCAGTTTCAGACCAAGATAACAGAGTGCAATATATTCTCCCATAAAGCACCTTATATGGAGCCATATTTATATTAGACTAAAAATTTTTGTTATAAGCAAATTCAACCAGTTCTTCTCAACTTCTATTGAAATCTAATATACAGATTCAAAGAAAATTTTCAATAATCTGATTCACTCTTTCAGTCTGGCCATTGGTTTGAGGATAAAAGACTATTCTCATTACTAGGGTGGTTCCCAAATCCTGATGCACTACCAATTAAAACTTAGAAGTGAATCAACTATCTTTATCCGATATGAGTGATTTGGGAATGCCATGCAACTTGAAAATTTCTTATATAGGAAAAAAGTGCGTATATTTGGAATTCATCAATCGGTCCTCTAATCAAGAAACTAAGGTATCAAAAGCTAAGAAAAGTAATTGCACTAGTAATGAACGAGAATTTAGACGTACCTCATTCATCCATCCGTGAGCTAGGGTTAGCAAAAATAAGATCTGATCTGCCTTCCTCCAGAGCTCCCACAACTATCCTTTGATGAAATTGAGAAATATGGAGAGAGTGAGAGAGCCGAGCTATGAGTTCCAACTGGCATCGTAGCACGGAATCCTTGGAGTCCCTGTGCGCGCACAATCGTGCATGTGCATGGACGTATAGTAGAAGTGCATGCAGCAGTATGACCGACCCAATCAGGTGACGGACGACTAGGATTGGACCCTGCTTGGCTGAATCGCATCATTTGCAAATGGATGGGTGGGATTGACTTGCTGTCTGATCTGATGACGGGTTTGACACCGTCGCTCAAAATAAATATAATTAATTAAATTTTAATATAAAATAATTAATAACTAATGAATTAATCAAAATTGGGTAATTAAATAAGATTCAAAAAATCCCAATAATTCACCCTTAGCTAAATTGTGGGTGATGAACTAAAAAATGAAGTCAAAATTTTGATTTGAGATTAATTTAAATATATTAAAATGTTTGGGATAATTTGACAACTTCTAGAAAATTCTAGAATTTCACTCATACTAATCTGGGGGTGAGGAGTTCAATAGTGAACTCTAATTTTGATTTGGAGGTTAATTTAATTTATGTAATTTTGAGGCTATTTAAATTGCTTTGAAATATTTGCTGAAAATGAATGATCTCTAAATCACACCAAATTTAGGTGTTGGCTCCTAATACTGTTAGGAGTCTAATGACAATTATTTTAACCTAATTTGGATATTTAAAATAAAGTAATAACCACGGGTTGTTATAGTAATCTTTAGCATATTCTGTTTGCATTGCTTTTGCCATATGCTCTAACACAATCCACCTGCATTTCCTCCAACTGTTCAGGCAACCCCAATAGTGTTTAGCTATTCCTCTTGGCAAGTCTATGGGTTTGTCTTGGAGTTTAAGCCTCTAATGGATAGCTAGCAGCTAAATGAAGCTATTGTGAGTGATCCATCCTCTAGAGTGCACTCAATTCTCTTACATTAAGCCCAATAAATCTATCCAGGTACTTAACTATCCCAATAAGCTATGTGGGCTCAATATCCATCAATTCCTTATCATCTTAAATTTTGTGTTATGCTGCAACCTTTCTAGAATAACTAGGTGGCCATTTGGGTGTGGTTTGGGGTTTGAGCTACAATAAAGATAATGAATTTTCACTGTCTATATGGGGTTGTCGACTAGTGGAAGCGATGGATTTACACTAGTAATTGGCACCCAAATCTAGCATGGCAAAATTTGTTATTGCATTCCATATCATCGCAAATTGATCAGTAAGTCCCTGAATTTTAGGGTTAGACCGATTGGCTGTGGTTTGATCTATGGGGCTACAATATTCCATAGTACTAGAGGCCGAGCTGACATCCTAGCACTGTTCCATGCATGCTAGGATGAGGCTTCTCTCCTTCTCAACACACTGAACATATAAAGATCAAGATATAGATAGATGGCTTCTTTTGTGGGGAGAATTCAATCCCCACTGTAAGCCTTAGAAAATTTAGTAAGGCGAATTTGGGCGTCCAGCATTTTGGTGCCTCCGGCCACCACGCAGAGGGCTTCTTGATGTAAACAACACATTATAATATAAGGATTGTATTGCAATTGAGATCAAGGCATCAGGTCGTCTGGCTGTCAAGAATTTGACAAAAGGCCCAAACCCTAGAGTGGCTAGTTAGGGGAATTTCAGTGACAGAGAAGAACATTGTTAAGCTGGGCCGAAACCTAACCCGTGCATGTTTGCATGAGTTATAACCCTATTAAATGGATTTAATTTATTTCAGGAAAATGAGTTGGAAAATCAATATCCTATGATTATTAAATGAATAATTTTTCATTTAAATTAATGAAATAACTTGATTAATTCAAATCCAATTTTAATGAACTTATATACTATTTTGATCTGAAATCATGAAGATCATTAATTTGCAAAAATACTTAGGTATTTTTGATTAGAAATCTTAATTAAGCCCTTATTATTTAAAAAGAATTAGTGAATATTAGGCTTATTTCTTAGCCTAATTTCATGATTAAGGTCTCTATCTCTATAGAGGATAACTTAATTATGGAGCTAAGAATATTTTTTGTACTTAATTATATTAATCACTCACTAATTACTCAAAAAACTAATTGGTGAATAATTACACTATTTGAGCTTTGATTTTAATAATTAAGGTGTCTAATGATTCTTTAAACAGTATAAAATGTAATTGTGACCTAAAATTTCATCTCCTAAAACTAAGTTTGCTGATCACTCTTTAATGAGCCCAGACCCTAATTAGAGCACCTTATGCTTATTTCTTAGGAAACGTAGTGTTTAAGGTGTTCAACTTTTCTTTAGATAGCAAAGAATCATTTGGAATTGAGTAGATTCAATTTGGAATCCTTGAACATAAAGTCAATATTGGAATCCTTAGGAAGGGCATTTTAGTAATTTTAAATAAATCTCGATTTATGGAAAAATAGAACTTCTCAATCTGACCATTACCATTAAAATCAGTAAGTTAAATAATTAGAACCTTGTTTGAGCTAAATTAAACCATTTTAGTCTTATTTTCTTAAGTCTCAATTTTTGTCTTAATTAAGGTGAATGAATCATAAGGCTAGTAAACGTGAATTTAGAATCCACATTCCTTCTCATAAATTATAAAATTATTATTTAAAACCACTTATAATTAGTTTATATTTGTTAGAGCTTATGAATCTAATTTTATACTAAACCTTAGTTTATCTTAGAATCTAGCTTATGAGTAGCTTGGGATGTGATATGAGATCTCACATCCTTCCTCTAAAGCATAAGTTCAGTATTTTGAGATAGTCTTATTCTATTGAGTATTTACATATATCAATTAAAATGTGTCTTATTTTATTTCTTAGACAATTCATCTTAGATCAACGCTTAGCTTTAGACTTAAGATCTAATTATTTCATTTTTGACCATCATTAGTTATCTTTACTAGTGGCATTAGTACTTCTAGTTTTATTGAGCTTGCCTATGCTCAATAATACTTCCCTTAACTTATAGCATTGGATAGTTTATATTTTAAATGTTTAGAATCATGGGCATATGAGACTCAAATCCCAAATGTTGGAGTTCAATCTCTCATATCTGAATCTTGATAATATTTATCAAGGCTGGCTTAGAAATGTTAAAAGTCAAATAATAGGATGATTAATTTAATTATGTAACTTTAGTAGACGATACTGTCTGATTTTAGATTAAAGCTTGATTAGCTCTAATGTTTAACCTCATAGGACCATGACTCTAAGAATTTAATGGATAGTAGGGTATTAGAGATCCTAAGTTTGTATTTTCTCAGAATATTTATAACTTATAAAATAGATAATATTGGATATCACATGAGTTATTTGTATAAGCCTTTTTTATTTGTTGATTTTGATGCTTTACTTTCCTTGTTTTGAGCCTTTTTTCCTTGAACATATCATATAAGATGAATTTGATGCATAAAAAATGAAAACTTAGAAAAATTAGGATAATATTTGCATCGAGTTCATATCAGGATGAGTGATTGCATATATATATTATGAGCAATGGACAAGATGTAAGAAAAAATAAGGATATTTGACATGTACTTGACAGACCTAAATTTCGTGTCTGCGCTTGCATGCAAGTGTACGTAGTTTGAAGTAATAAGTGGAAGGTGACTTCCAGGAATTTATCATCCTCAGGAAATGGAGTCTTGTTACTAAGTTATATTTCCATTTACTAATGTTTAGAATGATAATTTTTTGGTTTTAGATGGTTCCTAAATTAAGAATACAAATTACTTTAAGGTAAGATATAATTTGTTCAAAAGGAGAGAGTTGGGGCTTATTGTAGGACTTGTAAGGACTTGGTGTTGTTACTTCATTATTAAAATGTATAAATTAATTTTTCTATGCCTAATTCAATCAAGTGAACATTGTTTGAATTAGAGCTAACCTCCAATTAAAACAAGTTCAGATTAGTACTGCAAGGAGAACACCTCTTGAAGTTCTTTCTCGGCACATAACCTTCATGAGATCTTGATTTGTATTTAAATTTTGATTTCCTATGTCTAAGTATTCAAAATATTATCTCTTAATTATTCGATCTCACAAACTTGATTTCCATCAATTTGCATCATCCGTTGACACATGCAATTTAGCTAGATGAGAGGATGCATTGGGTCCAATGGAATATGTCCCATCATCCATTGGGTTTCCAATATCCTCTCATCCCTTCTACTTTACTAAACCACATAACATAAATTGATGGTAACTTGGTTCATAAGCATCAATCTCTTGGAAGAGTCCTTAAGGAAATGTGTAAGTGAGCTTGAGAATTTGTCACATAATTCTCAGCTCTACTTGCACTAATTTCCTTACTCTAGTCCAATTGATGAGTTTGGAACTGAAGTTCTTTTCTTAATAATTTTTCATTTTAGTTTTTGTTTTAACAAAGAGATGTTTAACATAATTTTATCCAAGCATTCATTATATAATAATAAATAGTAAAATAATAATCAATTTTATTCATTCGAACAAGTCCGTTACAACACCAATTCAGCTTTACATTTTCTTACAATTACATCCTAACTCTCTCCAAGCAGATTTAGCTTTCCATTACAGAATAAATAGAAGCATACATGCAAAAGGAAGTAAACATTGACATCATTTTATAGTAGAAAAAATTTAAATAAAGTTTAGGAAGAGTACTAGGAAGCACCCATAGGTTTTCAGGGTTATCTTGGTATTCCTCCTTTGCTTCTACTTGACTTCTCTTCCTTTCCTTTGCTATCTTCTTCTCTTTACTCTTCACTATCCACTATTTGCCCCTTGGAGAGTTCTCTTTTTTTTCCTCCTACAACCTACCCTTTTAAGTCTAAAGAATGTCAAATTTAGGAACCTGCCTCAGTTTTCCTTGGCAGTATTTATAATCTACTTCATAGCCTCCTTACATTAATTATGTTAACCCCCTCTTTCCCTTGGATACTTGGTCAGCCATAAGGAAATAATCCAATATTCTCTTGGAATACTGTAGAGTTAAATATTATTTAGGGTTCCAAGTGGCTGGGGAAGGTCAAAGATCAGTATTTTCAGTCTTCCCCAAGTTGCAATAAATCCACAAATCTGGGCATTTCTGCTTGGAGCGCTATAGTGCGATGCAACATTTTGAACTATAAGCATATAATTTATAAAGAACTGCTGCGGTGTACTATAGAGCTGAGCTCTTGGGTTTGGTCTGCTACAATGCGCGGTAGCGCTAGTGTCTCGGGTTGAGACCACTGTGGCGAGGGCTTCTTTTATGATGTAATCCTAATATTTTGAAAGGACCCACTATGGCACACAATAGTTCAGAGCTCTCGCATTTGCTTCGCTATGGCGCACTGCAGCACGCTCTAGCGGATTAGCCTTGTATCTTTTGTGCTGAGTCCATTTTCCTTATTGATCTGCCATTGCGCGCGATAACACCAAGCTCTCGGGTTAGACCCACCTTGGTGCGCTAGGGAGCACTACAGCGGTTTGTGTCCCAAACCTTTGCAAGTGGCTCCAGGTACTTCAGTAAACCTTAATAATTATGGCGCATTGCTGTGGTTTTAGCCTAGAATTCCTTCATTTACTCCAGAATTTGGAGTTTTTTTCAATTTACTTGAAAAGCACATAATTTCTTCAAAGTAGGCTATTGTGAATAGTGTTTTAGGATGTTTTCATCACTTCATTTGATATGAATCTCATAATTATCACACCCCCACACTTAAATACTTGCTCATCCTCGAGTAAGTTCAAAATAATATTTTGAATTTTTAATTGATGGATTCTATTTGGAATGTCAATGTGCTATACTCAAGTCACAGAACCTTGGCTTCAGATTATGGTGATTTCAGTGTTTCAATACTTTTTACCTTCCTACCTTTAGTTTGAGGCCTTTTGTTACATTCAATTCTAAACTCTAAAGGTAGTGTATAAATCTTTATGAGGTGATTGTGTAATTACCTTAACATTTTTTTTTTAAACCTTAGCTAGCAAAAGTGAGTGACAAGAGTGCTGTGCCATGTGTGCTCTTTCTTATGACTCACAAGAAGCATGTAAATTCTTAGGAGAGATGTTTTTCTTCATCCTAATTTTCTCATTTTCTTTCACTTGGGAGAGATATTTTTCATCATCCCTGTTTAATTTTGTTTTGAAAATTTCAGCTCAATGGAGAGACATTTTTCTTCATCCTTGATTTGGTTCCTTGTGGTCATCAAGTCCTACAAGAGCCTGGCACACTCAATTGCTCACTCACGCCTTGCCAATTTATACTTTTTATTTCCTTAGGTTTTCCCCTCCCCCACACTTGGATTTCAGCACATTGAGAATTCAAATTATTGGAATTAAATTTCACAAGAGCCTATTACCTAAGGGGAAGTGAAGGATTGAAATATTAATATATCACCTAAATTTGTCAATCTTGATAGTGTCTATGAGGTTACTCATTTGAGTTTAAGATTGAATCCATGGAATTGATTTGTTCAAAAATTTAGTTTTTCATACATGTATAGCCAAGAGATAAGGGTGTAGAAAATCCAAAATTTGTTTTTATTGAATTTCAAATTGTAACAACAGAAAGCGAAACAAAAATTAAAATAGGAACAAAAAAATAACAATCAGTACAATTTTATTATCATGGGTTGCCTCCCACAAAGTACTTGTTTTTACATTTTAGCCTGTTGCAATTGGAGTTCATCAAGTGATTCCTTCCCTAGGAATTCTTTATCCTGCAAGTCAAGTTCATCTAAATAAGGTTTTAGATGCTGCCCATTCACCTTTAGTATCCCCTCAGATGAAGTGATATCAACACCCCCATGGGAATATATTTTCTCTATTGTGAATGGGCCCATCTACCTTGATTTCAGCTTTTCTGGAAATAGCTTTAATCTGAAGTTAAATAACAGCACTTTCATTCCAAGTTCAAAGTATTTGGGTTTTATTAATTTATCATGCCATTTCTTTATTTTTTCCTTGTACAGCTTGGCACTCTCATAAGAATTCAACCTAAATTCATCTAATTCATTTAGTTGCAGAATTCTTTTTTCTCTAGCTTATGTGAAATCAAAATTTAGCTTCTGAATTGCCCAAAAGGCCCGGTGTTCCAGCTCCACCGACATGTGACATGAGTTCCCATATATTAGCTTGTAGGGAGACATTCCTAAAGGGGTTTTGAAAGCTATCATATAAGCTCATAGTGCATTATTCAGTTTAATTGACCAGTCCCTTCTATTCTTACTAACTATTTTCTCAAGAATTTGCTTTAATTCATGTTTGATACTTATACTTGACCACTGGTTTGAGGGTGGTAAGCCATGCCTACCTTATGCCTTACCCCATACCCTTTTAGAAGGGTTTCTCACTGTCTATTGCAAAAGTATTTTCCTCCATCACTTATTAAGATACGGGGTGTACCAAACATAGCTAGGACAATATCGGTTAGAAATTTGATTACAGTCTTAGCGTCATTATTCGCACATGCCACAACTTCAACCCATTTAGAAATGTACTCAACCCCCACTAAAATGTAAATGTTTGATTTAGAGGCAAGGAATGGTTCCATAAAGTCAATGCCCCAAATATCAAATAGCTCTACATCAAAAATTCCATCAGAGGTAACTCATCTCTTTCCTAAATTCCCTGTTCTTTGACATTTGTCATAGCTTTTTACAGATTTAGCAGCATCCCTAAATAGTTTCGGCCAGGAAAACCTAGATTGTAGGACCTTTGCCGCTGTGCGATCTATCCCATGATGCCCTCCATAAGGGGATGTGTGGCAATGATATATAATGTTGTTTTCTTTAGACTTAGACACACATCACCTTAGGAGTTGATTGACACAATATTTGTATAGGAAGGGATCATACCAAAAGTAGTTTTTAATGTTAGCTAATAAGTTTTTTCTTTGTTGAAAATTATACTATTTTGGGATCACCTTTCCTGCAAGATAGTTAGCATAATCAGTAAACCAAGGAGATCTACTTGCTGCAATTGTATAGAGCTACTCATTGGGAAAAGTCTCACATATTTCTTCACTTTCTTTATGAGTTAAATGGTTCAATCTTGAGAGATAAATAGCCACCACATTATCACATCCCTTCTTGTCATGGAACTCTAAATCAAATTATTGTAGAAGAAAAACCCAACGTATGAGACGTGGTTTTGCTTTTTTCCTTTAAAGAAGATATTTGATTGCAGCATGATCCATGTACACAATTATTTTTGACCCAATAAGATAAGGCCTAAATTTGTTGAAGGTAAAAACAATTGTTAAGAGTTCTTTTTCTGTGGTGGAAAAGTTCCTTTGGGCTTCGTCCATTAATTTACTCGCATAATATATGGATAGAAAGTTCTCTCCATTCGTTGTCCTAAGACTGCTCCCATAGCAAGATCACTAGCATCACACATCATTTTGAAAGGAAGATCCCATCTAGGTGTATAAATTATAGGGGATGAGATTAGAGCAAATTTTATTGCATTGAATCCCATTGTGCAGCTTTCATCAAATTCAAGTTCTACATTCTTTCCTAGAAGCCTGCACAGTGGTAAACTTATTTTTGAGAAATCCTTGATGATCCTTCTATAGAACTTTGCATGCCCAAGAAAACTTCTAACTCCCTTCACATTGGTAGGTGGTGGCAACTCTTCAATCACCTCAATCTTGGCTTTGTCTATCTCAAATCCCTTCCTAGATATAAGGTGGCCCAATACAATCCCCTCTTCAACCATAAAATGACATTTTTCCTAATTTAAGATAAGGCTAATTTTTTTAGAACCTTACCTAGATTGGTTAAACAATTCTCAAAAGATTTACCTGCTACTAAAAAATTATCCATAAAGATTTCTAAAAATTCTTCGATCATATCCGAAAAGATTGCCATCATACACCTTTGAAAAGTAGCGGGGGCATTGCATAACCCAAAGGGCATCCTTCTAAATGCAAATGTTCCATAGGGGCAAGTAAAGGTTGTTTTCTCTTGGTCTTTAGGGGCTATCAAAATCTGATTGTACCCTAAATAGCCATCAAGAAAATAGAAATATGGGTTTCCTGCCAACCTATCTAGCATCTAATCAATGAATTGGAAAGGATAGTGATCCTTTCAAGTAGCTTTATTTAGTCTCCTATAGTCAATACAAACTCTCCACCCCATCATTTTCCTAGTTGAGATTAATTCGTTATTTTTGTTAAAGATCACAGTTATCCCACTCTTCTTAGGTACCACATGAATTGGGCTTACCTAAGGGCTGTCAGAAATTAGAAAAATAATTCTAGCATCAAGGAGCTTAATAATTTCCTTATGCACCACTTCCTTTATGTTTGGGTTTAATTCATTTGAGGTTCAATGGATGGTTTAGAGTTATCTTTTAACAGGATGCGGTGCATGCATAAAGTGGGGCTAATTCCTTTCAAATCAGTAATGCTCTATCAAATCGCCCTCTTATGTTCTCTCAATAGCTCACACAACTTAATTTCTTGGGTTGGGCTTAATAATGCAGAAATGATTATAGGTAGTGATGTTCTCTCCTTTAGATAAATATACTTTAGATGAGTAGGTATAGGTTTTTGTTCCAATTCAAGCGATTCATCAATAGACAACTGTATTTTCTTCTTTTCCTGAATTAATCATCAACCTTGTTTTCTACATCAAAATCTACAGCTTCCTCTCCTTCCTCTAAATCATATTCCTCAACATCTCTTGAAATCAACACCTCCCACATCAAATTCACTTTCCAACATTCTTTATTTGTTTTAGTAGGGTGCCTCATCAAATATTTTATATTAAAACTTACCATCTCTCCTTCACAACAGAGGCTCAAGTCCCCCTTATTCACATCTATCATAGTCTTACCGATTACAAGAAAAGGTCTAACTAGAATTATAGGGATCTTTTGGTTCTCATCCTCTATTTCTAAGATTATAAAATCAGCTAGGAAGATGAACTTATCAACCTTGACAAAAACATTTTCCAAGATTCCCATGGGGGTTTCGCAGATCTTTCTGCTAGTTAAAGGAGAACTGAGGCGGGTTTTAATTGATCAATTCCTAGTTTCATGAATATATAAAAGGCATTAAATTAATGGAGGCCCCTAAGTCACAAAGAGTTTTTTCAAACGAATGGTTTCCTATAGTGCATGGGATAGTAAAGCTCCCCGGATCCTTCATTTTGATGGGAATTTTTTGTCGAAGAATTGCACTATATTCTTCAGTTAAAGATATGGTTTCTTTTTCATTTATCTTTCCTTTCTTAAAGAGGATGTCTTTCATGAACTTGGAATATTTAGGCATTTACTCCAATGCTTCAGTGAAAGGAATGTTTTATGTGGAGAGTTTTGAATATTAAATTGGATGTCTAATTTCTCTCTACCCATTATTTGAGGGTAAGGAATACTAGGAATACACTCAGGTTATTTAGTCAATTGAGTTTGGGTTTGAGTTTGAGTTTGAGTTTCTTCCCTCATTTCCTTCTCCCTTTCCTAATCAAAATTTTATTCCTCAATTAATTTCTCTCTTAAAACTTTAGATTTTTCCTCAGAATTTCTAAATACCACAAGCTCAGTAATTTTTCACTTCTCAATGTAATTGAATATCTTGATTCATTCTCATAATTTCTTATAGCTCCAACTAGGGCTAGTTGACTAACTTGGTTCATGATTTTTTTTATCTGCACCTCAATTCTTTTAACAGTTTCCTCTTGTCTCAAGAGGGTGAATTCATGTCTATTTAATATTACATCTATTTTATTCATGAATTCAATAGTGGAGGTTCTAAACTTCTTAAGGGAGTGCTTTAATCCCCTTCTATCGTCTCCTTGGTTACTCCTATAGTTTAAGATAACATTTACTACCTCCGTTTCACTAATATTCCCATGATAAGAAATTTGTTGCATACTCTCGAGTTTCCGACTTAATTGGAAAATTTGATTTTTTAACTCAAAAATCAGGTTTATTTCATTCATTTGGTTAGCTTCCTTTTTTTTACATCAAACCTTTTAATTGGCCATTGATAAGCGTTATTTGCCATTTCTTCTAGGAGGTCAACAGCCTCTTCTTGTATTTTGCTACTCAAAGCTCCCCCTGAGGCTACATCTATTAAGGTTCTAATTGGTGCATTTAATCCATTATAAAACGTTTGCACTTGCTGCCATAAGGGAAATCCATGATGTGGGCAACATCGCAAATAGTTCTTATAACGTTCCCACCTATCGTATAAATTCGCATTATTTTGCTGTGAGAAATTAGAGATCTCATTCCTTAGCCTTACGGTTTTAGAGGGTGGGAAGTATTTAGCTAGGAACTTCCTAGCTAAATCATCCCACGCCCTAATAGACTCACCAGGAAAAGAAGTCAGCCACATTTTAGCTTTATCTCTCAGCAAAAATGGAAAGAGTCTTAATCTAAGTGCATTATCTGAAACACCATTCATCTTGAAAGTATCACACTGTTCAAGAAAGTTTGAGATATGAGCATTTGGGTCATATGAGGCTAGCCCACTAAATTGGTTATTCTGGACCATGTTCAAAGTTGAAGGTTTAATCTGAAATTATTAGCTTGAATTGGGTAACAATAGGATTAGGAACTCCTCCTATGGTAGGGAGGGCATAATCTCTTAATGGTCTACCTCTTACAATCATAAGTGGCTCTAAGGGATTAGCTTTTAGGTTATCCATTTCTAAATGAAGTTGGTTAAGATTTGCTCATTCTCTCCTAGCCCTTAAGTAATTACGCTCAATTTCAAGATCAAATAATAAATCAGCAGCACCTCTTCTATTCATGCAATACAGAAATTTTTAGCTAGCAGAAATTAATTCAATTCAGCAATGAATTTAACAAAAGTTCAACAGTTCAACAGTTAAAGTTTTCACACTGTTTCAAGCACAGTTCAACAGTTCAATGCAGTAATACAATTTTAATCAGCACAAACTTAGCGAGCAGTAAACAATTCCGCACTTAGGATTATAGAAATTTTAGCATGGACTAGATTTTGCAACCTTTTCAGAAATCACAATAACTAACTTCCTACATAGTTAGTTCTACAAGTTAAGTAGAATATAATTACAGCTAACTAAAAATTGTATGCACTAAAAAGTAAAAGGTCTAAATCACTAATTACTAAGAAATTGTACTTACTACAAAATGGAACTGTTCCTCAGCAATAGCACCAAAAACTAGACAGACCTAAATTTTGTGTTTACGCTTGCATGCAAGTGTACATGGTTTGAAGTAATAAGCGAAAGGTGACTTCCAGGAATTTATCATCCTCAGGGAATGGAGTATTGTTACTAAGTTATATTTCCTTTAACTAATCTTTAGAATATTGATTTTTTGGTTTTAGATGGTTCATAAATTAACAATACAATTACTTTAAGGTAAGATATGATTTGTTCAAAAGGAGAGAGTTGGGGCTTTATTGTAGGACTTATAAGGACTTGGTGTTGTTACTTCATTATTGAAACATATAAACTAATTTTTCTATGCCTAATTCAATCAAGTGAACACTGTTTAAATTAGAGTTAATCTCCAATTAAAATAAGTTCAGATTAGTGCAGCAAGGAAAATACCTCTTGAAGTTCTTCCTCAGCATGCAACCTTCATGAGATCTTAATTTTTATTTAATTTTTATTTCCTATGTCTAGGTCTTCAAAATATTATCTTAATTATTCGATCTCACAAACTTGATTTCCATCAATTTGCGTCATGCGCTGACACACGCAGTTTAGCAAGATGAGAGGATGCATTGGGTCCAATGGACTATGTCACATCATCCATTGGGATTCCAACGTCCTCTCATCCCTTCTACTTTGCTGAGCTGTAGAGCATAAATTGATGTTAACTTGGTTCATAAGCATGAATCTCTTGGAAGAGTCCTTAAGGAAATGTGCAAGTGAGCTTGAGAACTTGTCGCATAATTCTTAGCTCTACTTGCACTAATTTCCATGTTCTAGTCCAATTGATGAGCTTGGAACTGAAGTTATTTTCTTATTGATATTTCATTTTAGTTTTTATTTTAGCAAAGAGATTTTTAATAGAACTTCATCCAGGCATTCATTATATAAAAATAAAGAGTAAAATAGCAATCATAATTATTCATTCAAACAAATCCGTTACAACACCAATTCAGCCTTATATTTTCCTACAATTACATCTCAACCATCTCCAAGGAGATTTAGCTTTCCATTACAGAATAAATAGAAATATACATGCAAAAGGAAGTAAACCTTGACATCAGTTTATAGTAGAAAGAAATTAAATAGAGTTTAGGAAGAGTACTAGGAAACACCCAGAAGTTTTCTAGGGTTCTCTTGGTCTTCCTCCATTGCTTCTACTTGATTTCTCTTTCTTTCCTTTGATGTGTTCTTCTCTTTACTCTTCACAGTCCACTACTTGCCCCTTGGAGAGTTCTCCTATTTTTCCTCCTGCAGCCTCCCCTTTTTAGTCTTAAGAATGTCAAATTTGGGAATCTTGCCTCAGTTTTCCTTTGCAGTATTTATAATAATCTTCACAACCTCCTTGCATTAATTCTATTAGCCCTCTCTTTCCCTTAAATTCTTGGCCAGCCATAAAGAAATATTTCAATATTCTCTTGGAATACTGCAGAGTTAAATGTTATTTGGGGTTCCAAGTGGCTGGGGAAGGCCAAAGATCAAGATATTTGGGCTTCCCTATGTTGCCATAAATTAACAAATCTGGGCATTTCTACTTGGAGCGCTATGGTGCACTGCAACGTTTTAAGCTACATGCTTATAATTTGTAAAGAATCACTGCGGCACGCGATAGCGCCGAGTTCTCGGGTTTGGTCCGCGACAGCGCTCTGTAACGCCAGTGTCTTGGGTTGATACCGCTGTGGCACGCTGTGGCGAGGGCTTCTTTTATGATGTAATCCTAGTGTTTTGGAAGGACCCACTGCGGCGCGCGATAGCACAGAACTCTCGGGTTTTCTCCACTATGGCGCATTGCAACGCAATTTGGCACGCTACGGCGGATTAGCCTTGTATCTTTTGTGATGAGTCCATTTTCCTTATTCATCCTCCATGGCGTGCGATAGCTCCAAGCTCTCGGGCGAGACCCACCTTGGTGCACTGGGGCGCGCTGCAGCGATTTGTGTCCCAGGCCTTTGCAAGTGGCTCCAGGTACTTTAGTAAACCTTAATTTGCTATGGCACACTACAGCGGTTTTAGCCCAAAATTCTTTCATTTGCTCCAGAATTTGGAGTTTCTTCAATTTACTTGAAAAAACACATAATTTCTTCAAAGTAGGTATTGTGAATGCCGTTTTACGATATTTTCATCATTTCATTTGATATAAATCTCGAATTTATCAGTACTCATTGGGAGAGTAATGTCAAGTTCAAGAACTCATCTCAGTCTTGCAGATGTGCTTGACTCATCATCTACTTTTGTACATATCCATAGAAGTAAAGTAAAATTACTAAAATAAATATACATATGTATTTTGACTTCTTTAGTCCAATTCAATTCTATTTTTGCTCTAAGTAACTAACTGATTATATGGCATGTTACCATTCTATTTTAGCTACAGTAACCTGATAGCCAAGGTTCTAATATGGTAGTTTTAATTTGCTTCTTTCAATTATGTATGCTTTTAATTCCATTTTAGTCTCTTATTTAGATTTGTTAGCATGTATATGCATGTTAGGATGCTAGTCTTTATTTCTATCCAACTTTATTTACTTATATATTACTAGTCATTTATATTTACTATTAACTCAACATAATTTTCAATGATTATATTTCTGATAGGATGTTGTGTTCAATCATTATATAGATACTTTAATATTATATGTATTATTGATTAATGTTGTTGCAGCTACTAGTCTTGAGATATGTTTCTTTACTTGCCTCATTTTGATAAGTTATAAATTATAATTTATAAATACCCATTTGTTTTTTGCTTGTTGCACATATAATTTTGTCTTTTTTATTTACGTTAAATGTGACATCCTAAAATGTTGGAAATCATTAAATAATCAAAAATGTACTTGGGACAATTGTTTAACACAAATTTTTTTTATTTTTTTTAGCTAAGGCCATGCATGTAAAAACTAACATTTTAGATCTAGAGCTTTTTGAAGAGTCTATACTAGATGAGGAGCAGGAGCAAGAGAATGATCCTTCTGCATTTGCATAGTTATAGTAGTTGTTTTATGAAAGAGAGTGATCTTTGAGTTTTCACTCTCTTTATTTTCTCTGCACGTTAGTTTGTAATAATTAAATTCAATACTTGTATGTTTCTTAGTTTAGCACTTTATTATCTGAGATGTATACTTTATACTGCTTTCATTTGTCTTACTTGAATGTGATTGATGAATGTATAATTCTTTCTTATAGTTTCCACACTCTATGATGAATATTTGCATATATTAATATTGTACTTTGAATCATTATTATTACTACATGATAATTCGTAGCATACAGATGTGTAACAACTTAAGTTGTTATTTTAGTCAATTAGGACTAATTTTAATCTTAAAACTAATCATATGTGCTAATTATGACAATTGGAGTCAACCTCTAAGACCCAAATCAAATCAGGGGTTAAATGGATCAAATCCTGATTTCAAAAAAAAAAAAAAATTAGAAATCCTAAAAAGACCTATTTAAAATGATCTCAAATAAAAAAATAGACTTAGCCATTGCGTTCATTGCCCCCAAATTCGCTAGGGGTGAAGTCTTCATGTCAATCAGAAGTCATCGAAAAGTCGATGAATATTTAATAATATTTAAATATTACGCAAATCGAGGAAATAAAATGCTTGTCGGATCAAAAATCTGACCTCACCGTTGCGTTCCTAACCCCCGCAATAATTAGGACAAATATATTTGAAAAATTTTTGGAATTTAAAAAATATAGTATATAGATATATATACATATACATTATATATATATAGATATGTATATGTATAATATAGTAATTATATATATATCTATATATATATATAATATATGTATATATAATCTATATATATACATATATATATATATACAGTATCTTCATACTATATCTATATAACATATATATATATATATACATATATAGACATATATATATAGGATATATACATCTACATATATAATATATAATACATATATATATATATATATCTCTAGATATCTATCTCTCTCTCTAGTATCTGTCTCTTCTATTATATATATATATCTATATATCTTCATTATAATTTTATTATTTAACGGTGCCGTTAGTTTTTATCCACGCCGGCAGCTGTAGCTGACGGCGCCGTCTGATCAGACGGCGCCATCGCGACCGTTGGACCAGACGCAGATCCAACGGCTGCGGCGTCTTCTTCTCCCTCGTGGAGTCCGCCGCTGCCACGCGGCGCTCTACCGCGAATTTGGCTAGTTCGGCGCACGGAACGCCTCGGCCAGTCTGTCTGCGGGTCCATAAGGACCTCCCCGACGCTCCCGACCCCCGGGTTACATTACCTTGAGCTCGGGAGCCTCTACCTCGTCCGTCCAAACCTGAAGTCAACGAACCGTCAATCTACCCATTCGCTCATGTGATTGTCATTCTTGCATTTCGTATGGCTATTCCACCTCGTCAATCGACGATCCAACGACTCGATCGAGCCAAACCCAACTGGATCGATCGGATTCAGCGATCGATCCATAGTGAAAACCGTTAGAGGTCTCGTCCCGTAAACCTGGACTAGGGTTAGGAGTTGTCGGCGACTCCGGCCACCTCCAGTGATGTCCCACCGGCCGACGTGTAGGCCCCGATGAGGGCTACCGTCGGCCGAGCAGGCCGAGGCGGTCCGGCGCCGGGAAGGCCGATAAAAGCCGTGCCCTAGCCCGGTGCCTTCAGGATACCTCCGCGTAGGAGACGAAGTCCGGGTCAGGCCGGGTCGCCTGAGCCAGACCCGACTATGCTCGGGTTCGCGTAAGCCCAGGTGGGGCCCACGGTGCCTCGTGGCACCCTCCAGGCGTGCCACGTGTCAAGTGGGACCCACCACCCAAAGATAGTGATGCTTCGGCTTCGGCCGTGGGGCCCACAACTCCACGTGGCAACCTCCAGGCGTGCCACATGTCCCGTGGGGCCCACCGCCCAGCCCCGCGACTCTTCGGCTACCACTGTGGGGCCCACTGCGCCACGTGACAGTCTTTTAATACGCCACGTGTCAGGTGGGGCCCACTGTCAGAGCTTCTGCGGCTCTTCGGCTTCCACTGTGGAGCCCGCTACACCACGTAGCAGCATCCCGACATGCCACGTGTCACTGGTGGGGCCCACGGCCCGACCGAGCGTCAGTTGTGGGACTCGCCGCAGTGCCCTTGGCCAATCACAGACCGCCACGTGGCAATCGTGGGCCCACTATCATCTCAGACAGATTATTAAGCTAATTAATTACTGTTATATAGTAATTAATTACAGTTAACTATTAATTAATTGTAATTAGTGTTAATGACATTTAAAGAGTAAACTTATATAATTAATTAACTATAATTAGTAATTAGAAGATAAATAGTAGTATTTTAATATTAATTAAATATTAACAGTAATTAGAATAATTAATTAATATTAAATTGTAACTATAATTAATTAGTCCTAATTAAAAATTAGCAGATAATTAAGATAAATTAAACAGTAATTAACTTAACTATATTTCAACAATAACAACAATAATATTATATATATATATTTAAATTAATAAAATAATGGATTAGTTAATAATTAATTAATAATTAGATATTAATTAATTACAGATTAATTAATGGATTAATAATTTCAGAATATATATAACTTTAGAAATGAATAGTAGTTAATACAAATTGAATAAATAAATAGTAAAATAATATAAATTATATTTTTGAATAGTAAAATTTAAAAGTTTAATAATTTATTGTAGGATGATCCAAATATAGCCAATATAGGTCTCAAAATACTCAGAAAAATAAAAGGAATCAAATGGCGTAATGTAAAAATTAATTTCAGAGTACGCATAACGAAGTAGTATTTTAGGACATATTTAAGACCCAATAACTTTTGACCTAATCATCCAAACATAGTCAATATGGGTCTTGAAATGCTCAGGAGAGCGGCCCCATCACTGTAGTAGTATTAGTTTTCCTATTTTGACATTAGGAGAAAAAGTCAACCCAATAACTCACAGTTAACTTTAGTGAAAAAATGACCAAAATGCCATTAGAATTCAAATGACCATAACTTGGTCAAATCAATTCCAAATTCAAAAATTCAAGATGCTAACTAGTTTAGAATTTTGATGTCATCAATAAACTGAAATAATATTTAGGATCTGAACTCTAAAAATTTAGAAAATGACCAAAATACCCCTGGCCTCATTATGGTCATAACTTGACCGTTTGAAGTCCAAATTGGACATACTTACCATCTATTTTCAAGTTAGACAGTAAGGAATCATTTGAAACCAAGAAACCTTAGTTTGAACCCTTAAATCAAAAGTTGATATTAAACCCTTAAAGTAAGGGCAAAATGGTCTTTTTGCCCTAAGTTTAGGTTAAGTGTCCTTAACCTTTAAATTTCCCATTTTAAAATTACTATAACCAATATTAGAACTATTTTAGTGAAATTTAGGTGAGTGAAAAGAACTACTAAGTCAATTAGTAAAATCTCCTAGAAATCTTTCTAAGTCTTTTTCATAGGGTCTTACACATCACATAAGGACTATTCGTAAGACTAGGACTAGATCATAGGTTAGAATTCATTCATTGGGTAAATGGGTTACTCAATGGATAAAACCTTGGTTTTATTAGTTGCTAGAATTTTTTAACTAATTTTGATTATTTTGTCTTTTAACCTTAAATTTAGGATAGGAGATTCATCCTATTAAGTTTGATTTCTTAATAGGAATTGCCTTAATTAATAGATCAATTTTAGAATGAAACCTAGAACTTAGGTCTTATTCTTTTTAGATTATGTGATTAAACCTAAATCTTGTAGTGTTTAATTCATAATCTATAGGTTTAGAAGATCTTGATCAGATCTTAGATAGAACGTCTAAATTCACAAAACTAGGACATATGATTTATTGATTCAACTTATAGTCGTCTATTCGATTAAACTAGATTAGAACCTGATCAGTTCTAATCCTTTTTAACTTATAAGGATGAATTTCTAAGTTACACTTGATAGTAGGAAAATGGTGTTCCTGAACTTGTATAACTTAGAATAGTTAGAATGATTAAGTAGAAAACAAATAATATCACCATATTTAGTAGAATCCCTTACTTACTTTTGAGATTTTGCTGCTACGTATTCCTTATATATTTGTGCCATAATTCATTGAGCATATCATATAAGATCTTTGATGCATAAATAAAATGTTAGGAAAATATAGAGATTTCTTAGATTCCTAGTAAAAATATTAAAGTGATTAATTAAAGATAATAATTATATATGTTAGAGCTGCCTCTCAGTTATGTCTTCTGATTGCCTAGTCTCCTTATTGATGCTAGGGGGGGAAGAATTCATTTATATCTTTTATTTGCTTAGTGTCCTTGTTGACACTAAGAGAAGATTTGTTGTGTGCTAATTGCCTAGTCTCCTTATTGACACTAGGGGTACACAGTTTTGTGCCTTAGCCGTGATGGTGCTAAGATCTGTGATATTTGGTGGGTTAGATTAGCTCCTTTTCTATATAGCAGTTAGTACATAGATGTTTATATATATGCAGTTGTGATATTGTTTACTTTTCAGCATTTTTTTAGATTCAGTCAGCTATTCTCTTTGTACTGCTTATATATTTTAGGATATTTGAATTTTGCTGCTATATATATGTATCATTACTGAGTTCAGTTATTTTAATTTGCATATTTTTTTTTGATCACCAGCATGTTTAGGATGTAGTATTTTCTTCCAGTACTTATTTAGTTATTTATATTCATATGCCTTACCTTATTTACCTAGTATTTGAGGCATGTCTTAGCCTCTCTTTTTGCTTAAGTTATAAATGATTGTTTATAGCTTTTTCCTTCCTTATTGTATTGCTAGTTGCTCCCTTATTTGATATAGTTATTGCTTAGAGAAGGTAAATGGTGATATTACAAAATACATATAAAACTTATTAGCTTAAAATGTACTTAGACAATTATTAACACAAGATTTTTCTTTTGTTTTGCTGGGGCCCTACATTGTGAAACCGACAATAATAGATCCTCTTCAGTTAGACGATCAGGAGCTAGGTGTGGAGCCCTATCCAGAGGAGGAGCCTTTGAAAGAAGCAGCTATTTAGTTTTTTTTTATAAGTGAGGATGAGAGTCTTTCATTCTCTTATTACTTAAACTTTAAATTGATATAATAATATATGTACCATTGACTATGTGGTTGGATTACTATGCCTTTTATTCTGAGTCATATTTCATTATACTTATACTGTGATGCTTGGATGTTTCTTATTATAAATCGCTTCCGCACTCTGTATGAATTCTTATTAAGTTACTGAATATTTGATTCTATGCTTACTCATTCCCTTATTAGGTGGATTGTGGATTTTTACCTAATCTAATAATAAGTGAAGGGTTAGCTAGAGTGACACACCACCCATTAACTTAATCTTGTGGATTAAGGGGTGGGGCACCACAGGATGGCTCTGATTCGATCAGAGCCATCCAAATGCAAGAGCAGGCCCAAGGTTTTGGATGGGCCCGTGATCGGCACCGTCTTCAGGCTGTCATCCTTAGAGGCGACACCCGAGAGATCGGGTCTCCTTAAATCGATGGAGGAGCCTCCGATTTGAGAGCTCAAGACTGAGCTAGCATCATCATGAAGTTTTGTTTGATCAGTTGAAGGACGATGGGTGTGCGGAAGAATCGATGTAGGTGGAGGTTGAGTATCCCTCTGACAAACAAAATTGATGAATGACAATCAAGAGGTACTCATCTTCCTTTGCATCCCTTTGTTATTTTGACTTGATTATGTTTTGTATACCTATTTCACTTCTTTGCAAACAATCATCGGGCTCGATCAAGCCTTATCATAGCACGATATGCATCAGGGCTATTGCCCCCAACATTACCCGTGAGCCCTAAATTAGGACATTCTGAAATTTGTTGGAGTGACCAATCGATGGGGCTTTCTTGTAAATTTCGTAGGTCTTACCATTAGCTACATTTCGATATATAACACATGCCATGGAACAACCTGGATTAGATGTAGTATGAAGTTTTAGTTGGCATCCCTTGTCTTTCGACACAAAGGTGAATAGTGCCGGACGGGTCGCCCGACCCGCACTCCACTGTGCGTGGCACATTGTGTGCATGGGTCCCATTCCCGTGGCCGAGCGATGGTGTGTGGGCAGATTAATATTTATGGAATTAATAAATTTGATAATTTAGAATATTGCAAGCTTCACATTTTTTTTTGTGTATTGGTCCAAATATATCAATATTATATCTCATTTTGCTAGCAAAAATATGTAGAATATTATGGTGATATTTAATTTGCAATTTGAATTATATTTTCAAAAATCATATTTTGGAACTTTTAACATTTAGGCCAAAAACCATAACTTGCTCAAATCACCTCCAAATTGAACCTACTCACTATCTAAGTGCATGTTATGCTATATGGAGTGTGTACATACTATGTTTTTCTCATATTAGATGTTGAATATAGTATTTGACTTTTAGAAGCCAAATCACTTATAAATTTGGGAACTTTAGATAGTGTTGCTATGGTTGTCATCTTAAACCCTAGAGTAGAGTAGCTTGAGATTCCTTTAGTTCATTTAATCATCATAGAAAAGGGATTAATGGTGATGAACCCTTGGGAGAATTTTGGAGAATGGGATTAGTGAGGTGTTTGGGAAAATTAGGTTAGAAGGAATGTGTGAGTGAGATTGAGAACTTCATTTGAGATTAATGCTGAATCTATAATTGTAATAACCTTAGGTTGTTACTAGCTTAATATCAGCTTAATTTTGTATTAATTCTAGTTCCATTGTATCTACAATATTAATTTAAGCTATCCATGAAAGTTTGAGGTCAATTAGACCCCTCTAGGGCAATTTTGCCAGTTGATCAGTTAAGATGCCCTAATTTAGACCTAAAATATTTTGATCTCATAATTAAAATCTGATTGTATTTTTGAATTCTTCACCCCCAAATTAATTAGGGGTGAAAGTTTGGTAATTTTTGGAGGTCATTTGGACCATAATTCAATTTAAATTAAATTAAAATCATTACACATAAGAGATCCCAATAATTTGATTATGCAAACCTACCCTAAACTGAATTATTCGTCCAAGATCCACTATTTGGACCGTAGTGGATCCGCTGCAGAGCCTGGGTCACGTGATCGCGGATCCCTGCTCCATCCTACTATTTCTCTGGTGGATCCGACGGCTAGGATCCTGATCCACAGATCTGCCATTGGATGTACCCATGGATCATATGGCCCGGATCGCCCCCTACGACCGACCATTAGGATCTGAGCGATCCAAGCCATTGTGCCATCTGATCGATAGATCAGACAAAATCCAGGGCACCCGCTACTGTGGATCTTCGTCTGCTCTCGCCCGCTCCTAGTTGAGAAGAACCCGCATATGCCAGTCGCTATCCTTGCCCCCCATGACCTTTTTCCATAACAGCATGCCATTGAGAATCTTCACTCAACGACATATCAATCCTATCGGGCCTCGTGGCCTAGTAGTTCCTAATATGGAAATTGGGGCTTAGCTTTGGCCCGAGCTCTCAGGCCACCCCTAGCCTTAGCCATCTCCTCTGGAAGGTTCTTGATTCTCTACTAAGGCTATAAATAGCCCCAACATTCCTCCCTTCTGCCCTCTGCTGCTTAATTGATTTTTTCTTCTTGAACTGACATTGTGAGTCTGTTTGAGCTCCCCTAAGTGTCCCAGGCTTGTGAATTGCTAATAGTAGGTGTCTCCTAGTGTTCAGGAACTCATAGGGCCTCTCTGAAATCTAGCTAAAGCTTATATTGCTCTCTATCGGTCAATTCAACCACCCCCATCATGATAGGTACCCCACTTTGCAAGCTCTGAGTCAATAAGGCTTGAGCTTCGTCCATTTGATTTGTGATGGATATTTTTACAAAAATGAACTCAATGCTCATGTAATTGCGCCTTAATCTAGCCCTGATCGATTGAAATCAATCCATCGGGCTAAGTCCCATAAGAGGGCAGGGTTCAAGTAAGGAACCAAAGATCTAAACCATTCCAGACCCAGCCACCTTTAAGGTTCAATTTGTTTTACCTCTTTGAAGGTGCAGGGATTGAACCCGAGAGAATCATACCATTTGTGAGGATAATTGACTCCCCACAGTAGCCCCATAGCGAAGGTTCTTGGGTGAGTACGATCAGAGTGATCCAGACCACCTTAGTTGGGTATTTGGGTCTCTACTGACACATTTCATCATGGTGAACGTGTAGCAACCTTCGGTTGGTCGTGCCATGGTCTGGATGCTCGGGAATTTTGTGATTAGGGTTTTCCTAATCGGCTTAAGGTCGGGATGAGAGATTGGGGACGATGCCACTGTGCGGGTCATGCCGATCCGTGACTCATACCGTACGACAGTCCCGGGTCTCTCGGGCCTCAGTCCACCCGTGTGTTTTGGAAATGGGCCGAGCCCGTAGTTTATCAATAATATTAATTGGAATTCTTTTCCTTAAGTAAAATAATCCAATTAATTCAATCATAGGAAAATATAATTGGAAAAATACAGAATAAATTAATTAAAAAACTTATGATCCAATGGTCTAAACTATATGATCTTATATATCAAATTGTTCAGAAAATCATAAGAAACAAGAATATCAAATAATATTGCATTTTTAATGGTAGAATCTTCTAATTTATCCTAATTATTACAGTACCTAATTAGGGTTGATTAGCATGTATACTTAGCTAAATTGCATGATTTAGGTGCCATTATGTTTCTATTATATTGTAAAATACATGTGCTAGTGAATTAATTTTCTTATTTATATTTTATTAATTATGCTTTAATCTTATAAAAGTATGATTAGTGAAAATTAGGGTTTCTACTTAACAAAAACCTTCATCTATAGCCTATGATTTCGTGTATTGTTTATTAGAACACCCCTGCCAAGTTTCATAAATTTTAATGGTTGGATTTGTAATTAAGTGCTAATCCATATTTCTTGATTTATGGTTTGATTAGACTTAATTACTTTTTATTTTATGTAAATTGTGTTCTTATGCTTTCATATCAGTAAATTCAATATTAAGAAACCATTAAGTAAACTTAAACATCTTAATGGATTGAAATTGACATAATTAAATATTTATCCTAAGAACTATAAGAAGAGATTAAGCAATTAATGCTTAGTCTTAAATCCTAGATTTAAACATTAATAATACACCAATAACTCACTAATTTGTCATTGATTCAAAACAAGTGATCTTGACTTGGTTAAGTTGGGGGTTAAATCCTAGCTTACCTTGGTTAAAGTATAAAATCCTTAATCACCTAAAGTAAAAATGGTTTGATTTAAAGATAAATCAATCAACATAATTCCAATAATGCACCTGATTTAACATTGAGCTTAACATAATAACTTATACCTATTAAGATTTTTAATAAGCTATGTGATTGGTCAATCTGAAAACTTACCTTTAAATCCTTAATTTCCTTTTAAATAAGACTAATAGCATAATAAAACCTATAAAATGGAGTGGATTTATAAACTAATCATTCTTTAATAATTTATGAGATTTAATCCCATGATTTTAGCGTAGGTGTTGACCAGATGGGCTTACCCATCTGATCTGGTCAAATCAAACATTAAGGAAATAAGAGCTGTAGAATTAATGCAAAGTTTAGTACTCAGGTTTTCTTTTAAGTTAGAAGTGTAAGATTATGATGATCTTGCCTTAGCATGAATAAATCAATAATTATAAGCCATAAATTATTGATCTAACGAGATAGGAAGAGCTTATTATCTATATATGGGATAGGAACTTAGATGCTCCTTATTAGCTTTTGAAGCTTGATCTTAGATCATTGTGATAAGATTTCCTAAGAACTTAGTGTGAGATTCTTCCATATAGTAGTAACCTAAGTTTGAGTGGCCTTTGGGGCCATATCCTTAAGACCTTGTGTAGTACCATTTCAATGAGGTAAAGGTTCATAATCCTTGTTGTTTAAATAAACTTGTGGGAATCAATAGATCATCTGTAGAATTTTAAAGTGTATATCCACAGTACTGAATCATTTTAGTAAAATTATGGGATTGGATAAGTCACTTTAAGTGAGATTGTAGAGTCTCGGCCTTGTCCTATGTGATTATATAAGCACAGTTCATCTTAGAGTAAAATTTCCAAGCCTGGGGGTTTCATAATTAGGTAAATTTGGATGCTTTGTTTGAGAGAATAAACTGTAACTGGGTTATGCCTCTTATCATCGTGCGCTTTGATAGGTGTAGTTAAGAAAACTAAAGATCCAAAGTTATCCTTTTAGAGCACACTGTATGATTGCAATTAAGGTATTTAATAGCTTAATTTGAGAGAATAAACAATAACTAGGTCATGCCTCTTATCATTGTGCGCTTCGATAAGTGCTGTTAAATGAACTAAGTGTTAAATCCCCTTTCTTGGAAATATACCAACTATCTGTATTCAATCCTTTCAGCTGATAGTTCTATATGATCTTAATCTAAATAACTCAATAAATTAGACTCAGAAGTTAGAATTCACTTATGTGAATTCTGCACTACTTGATATTAAATTTGATTTCGGAATTTGTCAATGATTTAAAGCATACCAGCATTAAAACCTTGGCATATCATAATGCATAAGTCATGTCAGCATTGGTGGAGCAATTTGGCTCTCCTAAGGACTCAGTTAGCGGAGCATTTGCTCACCTAGGAAATCAATGGTGTGTCTGCAAGACACCCAATCAGCATATTAGTGACATATAGTTCTATGGCATATTTAGATACATAATTATAAATTCAGTGGCATACATCACTATTTTACAATATCATTGACTCATATTCAGATTTCATACTATTTAACACATATTTCAACAGTTTGTTGTAGTTTCAGATTCATTTGCTATTTTTAACTTACAACTTACTTTATAGTTTTAGTTTACAGTTTCAGTCTATAGTTTCAAATTTCAATTTCAGTTACTTTATTTTAGATTTATACTGTTTTGCAGTTTTAGCTATTTTATTGTCTTTTCAATAGTTTTGTTAAGCTATTTAAATGTTCAATAGTAGATAATTGTAAGCTATGAGCATAGCTTTGTTGTGTTTGACTTCTTGTCTAATACATGGTACTTTTGAGATTCGGTAATTTGCTAGTGTGGCGTCCTGCCCCCTGGTCCACAGGGTTAGACCCAAGGGGTGGTGTGCCACTCTGGCAAATCCCTTTCTTATCATTAGATTCGGTAAGATGCGCAATCCACTAATAAGGGAAGGATGTGCATAGAATGAATATAAGGATCAGTTACTAAATCTAACATACACACAGAGTGCAGAAGCAAAATGAAATAAACATTATATCTAATCACCATACATCAAGTAAGAATTAGTAATATAACTCAGCAAATAATAATATGCAAAAAGTAAACACGGTAACGAGTACTTGAAATATTATATCATTTAATTAAAGTTTAAAAGACTAAAAATAATAATATCACTTATCTTCATAATGAAAAAAAAGGCAACTAGAGGTCTTTTACACCAGGCCACTGCACCTCCTCTAACTAAGGCTCCTCCTCAGGCACTGGCTCCTCAAACTGAATAAGATCTGATATTGTCGGTTTCACAATGCCAGTGCCCTAGCCAATAAAAGAAAAATCTTATTAGACAAATTGTCTAAGTATATTTTAGGTAGAATATTCATTAAATATTTATTAATATCACTATTTTACTCTAACAACATGAAATATCTATCTATCATAGGAGTAAGTAAGCATACAAGGAAAGCATGATAAGTTATAAATGTAATATTTATAACTAAGCAAGGATTGAGGCAAAAGCACACCTCAAGCAAACTAAATAAGGCAGGGCATATATATGTAACACAATAAGTAAAAGTATCGAAAGAAAAGTCTAAACCTAAACATGCTGATGATCATATGACATATGTTAATTTAAAATAGTAATATGAAAGTGGTACATATAGTAAGCAGTAAAGTCTAGCATCCTATATATACATCTACTCAAGTAAGCAGGTAAAGCAATAAACTTAGCTGACTGAAATAACATGCATCATTAACGTAATAAATAATAAGCTGAAAACCAAAAAGAACGTATAACTGCCATATCAGAAAGAATTGGCCAATCCAGCCCCAATAATATTCCCATAGCCTTTATGGGCTAGGGCATATATAATATCACAATATAATACTGTATAGCTGAAGAGGCATATAATAATATGTAAATATCTTTTAGTTATTTTACTTTTATTTCTGTGGACTATTTTAGAAACAGCTAAGGAGTCAAACACATCTACAAGACTGAGTGGATTACAAGCTTAACACATACTCCTCAATGGTAATGTTAAGCATCCTGATCTCTCCTTACCCATATCCATTGGAGTAAATGTACACTATAATCCACCATGTACTAAACCCAAATGCAAATGTTTTCTTAATATTCTAAGTTTTCATTTTCATGCAACAATGTTTTTCTTATATGATATGTTTAAGGAAAAATAAGCACAAAGTTCTTGGAATGGGTAGCATAAAATTAAGTAGTAAGCAAGGAACTTTACTAAATATGGTGATATCAATTATTATCTAATTTAAGCATTCTAATTATTCTAAGTTACACAAGTTTGGGATCTCTAATTCCTACTATCGAGTGTAACTTAGAAGTACATCCTTATAGGTTATAAAATATTAGGACTGCTAGGTCCTAATATGATTAAATCAATGTCGACTATAAGAAATCATCATGACTTAGTTTATGAGTTTAAATGTTCTAAACTAAAAGCTTATCCAAAATCTACCAAGCTAGAGATTATGGATTAAACACCATGAGATTGGGCTTAATCACATAATCCCTAGAGTAAGACTTAAGATCTAGGTTAAATCTAAATGTGAACTAATGATTGAGAAAAATCTTATTAAGCAAATCAAACTTAATAGGATGAATATCATATCCTAAATTTAATATTGAAAGACAAAATAATCAAAATAAGTTGTAAAATTTAAAAACTAATAAAACCACGGATTCATTCATTGAATAACCCCATTTTTAATGAATGAAATCTAACATAATATTTAATCTTATTCTTAAGGAACGAATTCTAAGGTGAATTGAGGATTTCGAATGATAAGATAGAGAAAATTTCTAAGAATTGATTGAATTTTTTCACACTTACTGATTTTATTTAATTAGGGAGGTTAGAGATGGATTCTAGCTAAGGCATATTAACCTTACTTAGGGATTTTCAAACCTAAAATTGAGATGTTTTACAAATTAATTCGATTGATGAATTTATGATTTAAATTGATTCTAAAGTTGTTCTATTACTGATTTTAATAATTTTAAAGGGTATTTTAAGGGTTAAGGATACTTAATCAAAATTTTGGGCAAAATGACCATTTTGCCCATACTTAAGGATCCAAAAAGCTACTTTTTGATTTAAAGCTTAAAATTGAGATTTCTTATTGCCAAATGATTCCTTATTGTCTAACATGAAGATAGACAGTAAGTACTCCAAATTTGGATAAGAAATGGGTCATATAGGTCCAAACTAAGGTATTTGACCAAAGGGGCATTTTAGTAAATTACACTTAATGAAATCTAAATTTTTATGTAGTTTACTATTGGTTGTTGTTCAAGAATTTTATAGAGTCCAAGAATACTAAATTATGAGGTTTAATGAATTAGTTATAGCCATTTCAATTTTCAAGGGAAATTTTGTAATTTTCTAAACTAAGGGGGTCAAAAGCTAACTTTTTTATTTGGTGTCCAAATTCAGCAAACTTAGTAGCTATAGCTTCCCTAAATCACATTGAGTACTTTAACTGGGAGTAGACCCAAATTGGACTTCAATTGGTCAAGCTATGACCTAATTAAGGTTATGGGTATTTTGATCATTTTTTGATTTTTCTAGCTTTCGGAACCATGAATATTATTTTAGATTAATGTTAGCATTAAAATTCTAAGCTATCTAGCATTTTAAATTTTTGGATTTAGAGTCCAAATGACCAATTTATGGTCATTTTAATATTTATGGGCACTACAACGAGCTATAGCAGACTCTAATACGAAACTCGGGCGCTGCAGCACGCTGGAGCGCCAGACGGTGATTTCGTCTGTGCGAAAACCGCGATGGGTAAACTTTTGGGCTCAATTACTCTCAACCTAGAGCACTTCACGTGCGGTGCCATATACAGTTGGATAGTTCTTTTTGAGACCTTTCCATTAATACCCAAATCAGAATCAAAGATTAAGTTATCAATGCAAGCCATGGGGTTAAACGACTGGGTATGCAAGAAGAAAGGAAAATAGGATAGCTTTATCTTCTTAAAATCACAACCTAAATGAGCTCTAATGAACTCCATACCTTAAATACAAATTTCTAAGGATGCAAATTAAGCATAAGAGTGAAATGAAGTAGCCATTAAATACATTCATTGGGGGAAAGGAAGTACCTTGGCCTTGATAATGGTAGATTTTCTATGAGAGGCTTGAGAGCTTGAGAGGTCATTTCTCCTTCTTCTTCAACTGTTAGCAAGAAGAGGAAGGGGCTGAGGTTTCTTCCAGCAGCGGGTACACCAATGAAGGGAAGAGGGGAAGAGAGGAATGAGTTCAGCTAGGCAAAATGCCAAAGGAAGGGGCTGAAGTTTTCTTTAAGGGGGGAGGAGGAGACAAGGTTCTATTAATAGCCTTCCCATCAGCATGGATGGGAAGAAGATGGCAGCAGCCCACTTGAGTGAAGAGAATGGGGAGGAAGCTGTTAGGAAGGGAGGGGGAGACAACATCTTTGAAGAAAAGAAGAGAGAAATGAAATATTTTGATTAATATCTGTAATTTAATTCTAAAAATAAAGAAAAATTTGGATTTTATAAATGTGCTCCGAAAAATTCTAAAATTTCACCCTTAGCTAATTAGAGGGTGAGGAATGCAATGGTGAAGTCAAATTTCAATTCCAATGAGTATTTAATTTTCTTATTTTTCAGGACATTTAAATATTATTAAAATATTAGTCAACATTTTGACGACTTCTAATTGACTCGAAAACATCACCCATAGCTAATTTGGGGGCAATAAGCATAATGGCAAAGTCTGAGTTTTGATTTGAGGTTAATTTAGATAGGTCAACTTTTAAGGTTTTTGGATTTTCTAATAATCAGGATTTAATCTATTTGACTCCTAATTTGGACTACGTTTTAGTGGATGATTCTTTTGACTTGATTAATACTTAGGATCAAGATTAGGACAGAGATTATTCTTAATTGACAAGGGTAACAAATTAGATTGTTATAGACTCCCCCACTTAAAAATAATGTCATCCTCAACATCACTCAAGTGGAAAGAATAAAGCAGAGATGAGAGAGATAAGAAGGTGTTATGGTCCACCATTTAGAACCCTAAACATAAGGTTTAAGGTTGGACCGTTGAAATCCTACTTCACAACTAGGTTTAGAGAATGCTAACTATGAAGTCAAAAATCATCACTTAGTAAGGATAGCAACAAAGGAAGGAGAAGCTAACATCCAAGTAGGTTGAATGCAACTTCCAAGAATTACAAATTTAAATACTAAGTCATAATATACGACTTAGCACTACATGGTAGGACTGTACTTAGCAGGTGACATCACATACAAAGCACAGGATAATTTAAGGTTCAAGGATCCTTGTGGTTTTATACTTAAGTGACATTCATCACTTAAGAGCTTTAGGCAAAAATAGCTAAGTCATTACAAGACTTAACCAAAATTAAGGAATGCTAGGGTTATATTGGAATCCAAGGAATTGGGCACCAAAAAACTAGAGTTCTTTGACTGCTTACCTAATAAGAGTTAGGATGAGAAATTAGCCAAAGGACCACTTATTAGGCTAAGTTTAATAAGGAAGCCCATGGATTTTCTAGAAATTCTTACTTAAGAAATAGGGTTGAGATGAACTAATCATATGAATTAGTCCATGCTGGGTTTGAACTAAATAAGAGGCATTCACCTCTTACTACAGGTTTTACTAAAGCAAATAGGATTAATATCTAATTAGGACACTTAGCCTTAAGGTTAAGAAGAATTTTAGTACATTAAGTCACACATGATGACTTAACACCAAAGATTCAAGAGTTTTCCAGAAGGCCATTAACACAAGTCACGAACCATGGCTTGGCTAAAGCAAGGGGCTCACTCATCCATAAGGATAAGTGCTAGGAAGCCTAGCAGGGACCTACTCTACAACCATAAGTCATAATCTATGACTCAGGTCAAAGGCTCTAGAATAAGTGCTAATATCTAAGTCACGTATGTGGCTCAGATTGCTAGAGACTTACAGGTTAAGATTAACCTAGTTTGAAGAAGAGCTCATTCCAAGGGAATGAATAATAATTGCTTTAGTCACATCATGACCTAGGCATTTATTGAGGGTTGTACTTAAGTTGCTTGGGAGGAAGAATTTCTTATCCCATGGGGATAAGATCTTCCACAACCCAACTACTAAAATTAACTAACACTTATCACTTAAGGAAAGTTATGCTAAAGAGGAGGGAATAACCATCCAATTAAGGTGGACAAAGGAAGATACTAGACCAACTCATTAAGTCCTCATAAGTTTAACTAAGAAAATTCCCAAAGGGAAAAATAAAAATTCTAATATAAGAATTAGAATTCAAGCCATTTATGACTTACATGAAGGTTAAACTTTTCAAAAAACAAAGGTTCTTTGACTTAGAAGAGTTATATAGATAAGGCTAGCTAAAATACCATCATCGGACTAAGTCTAATGAGGCATGTTTTACTATGCTTATGAGTTTACAGACATAGGTTAGAATAATCTAGCCATGAAGTAAGCTCACCCTAGGAAGGGCTAGGGTGGACCGATCATAAAATCAATCCAAGTCAAGGCTCCTATTATTGGCAAGGTGCTCATCCTTACTTAGGGGATATGAATAAATTAGGTAGGGTGATCGAAAACTTAAATAATTAACCTCAAGGGAGAGGGAGTCCAATACATCGAATCACAACATATGATTTGATATCGAAAGGACCAAAGGATTCATAATGAGTCAAAATGATGGAATTATCATCCAATTAGGATGATGTACTAGAATGCAATTTATAAGGCTACTATCAAGTCATGAACTATGACTTGATCAATTAAGGTTATATGGTGATAATATTCCATTCTAAAAGATATGGAGAAATATTCATTCCAATAGAATGGGATGTTGGAAATCTAAGTGATTGCTAAGCTAGCATTTTAGGTCACAATTATGACTTGCCTAATAATAGATTCTATAATTCAGTTTAACCTAAAGAGTGAGAGGTCATTTACCCAATTGGGTAGGTCACAACTCAAAAGAGGAACTGTTGTTATAAGTCACAAAAGTATGACTTATAATCCAAGGTTTGACTAATTAAGCTAGGAAGCAGTAATTGTTAAATTAACAATATGGCACCCTAGTACAGGATAAGCAAGCTAAAGGGTGATTATGAATAAGAGTTACTAAGGGAATGACGATAAAACTTAAATGCTGAAAATAATTAGGTGATCGGACATGTGTACCTGAAACAACATCGTTGCCTCTAGCTACACCTAGTGGTGCAAGGGTGTAGGCTCTTGCAGGCCCATTATTGCATCTCCATTTTTGTGGAGGCCTAGCTGAAATGGGTCAAGGTATGTTGGCCATTTTCCTTTTTTGACCTGGCATTGCAGTGTGAGGGTGCTTGGAATGGTCAATGCAAGTATCATCATTAGTCTTATCGTATGTGCAATGTTGGAAGTTGTGACCATGTTAGCCACATGTATAGCAACATCCCATGCCATGATAACACTTCCCATCAGGATGGGGTTTTGTACATCCGTTGTATGGATCATTAGATGGGGATACTAAGGGCAAAAGAGGATTTTGATTGGCGAGTGCGATTATTACTCTCTCAATTCCCTCGAATAGCTTGGCCTGAGTGTTGACCAAGATCCTTATTGCCTCCAGCAGTGTGGTGGCCTCGGTTGAGGAGCAGCCGGATACAGCAGAAGAGGGGAATGATCTAGGATTCATGGCTTTATCATGTTTGTCAGAATTCAAGAAGAATTAAATAAGATTGATTTCACTTTATTGATCATGCTAGATAAAGTGATTGACGTAAGAGCTATAGTGGTAGCCATCTGCTAAATGAGACGAAAGTTATTGTATGTATTATTACGAAGTTCTCTTTATCGTAATACATTTTGTTGAGTTTCTACCTCGACTTGTGGAAGGGAAGGCATTAGTGAAATAGAAGTCATAGATGATAGCGAAGGGTTTTAGTGACTTGATACAATGAATGGTCTTCCAATTTAGTATTTTTTTACTTCAGATTACTATCTACTAAGGCTCTTAATCGCTTCACCCAGAGTGTTAATATCTCTAGAGAAACTATGGAAAGCAAGGGGAGTGGAAGATGAACATCCATGATGCACTCCCACTTACCTTGGGGACAATATATATTTTAAACTCCTAAGGGAAATATCATTAGCCCTAGTGATTATTAAAGGTAAGTTGTGCTGTTATTATCCATAGGGAGACAAAATTTAGAAAGTGGAAGGTAACTACTTAAGAGTGATTTAAGACCTAATTGTTAGTTTGAAATCCTATAGGGATTTGTATGTCTTCATATGGAAGTTAAGTCCTGACATCTCAAGTTCTTGATCTTATAAATCTCATGAAGGTTTAATTTGAATTAGTAAGCTACATATTATACTTAAGTTTGTTCCTACTTAAGTTATGTTACTTATGAATGTATTTTTTATTCTATACTCTTATTATTCTGAGCTCATGATTATGGTGCTCTGGATGTAACTCTAGTATTCAGTTAGTGACTGATTGGTAGAAGAACAATCTATTAGGTAGAGTGGAATGCAAATTCCAATCTGATACCTTATGAAATTATTTGATACCAACTATGGCGTCCCACCCCTGGTCCGCAAGATTAGACCCAAGGGGTGGTGTGCCACTCTAGAAAATCCCTCTCTTATTATTGGATAAGGTAAGATCCACAATCTACTAATAAGTGAAGGACATGCACAGAATAAATATAAGGATCAGTCACTAAATCTAACATACATACAGAGTGCAGAAGCATAATGAAATAAATATTACATCCATTCACCATACATCAAGTATGAATTAGTAATATAGCTCAACAAATAATAATGTGCAGAAAGTAAACACAATCATGAGTATCTGAATTATTACATCATTTAATTAAAGTTTAAGAGACTGAAAATGATAATATCACTCGTCCTCACAATGAAGAAAAAGGTAACTAGAGATCTTCTGTATCAGGCCGCTACACCTCCTCTAAATAAGGCTCCTCCTCAGGCACTGACTCCTCAAACTGAACAAGATCTGACATTGTCGGTTTCACAATGCCAGGGCCTCAGCCAATATAAAAAAAATATTATTAGATAAATTGTCTAAGTACATTTTAAGCAGAATATTTATTAATATCACCATTTTACTTTAACAACATGAAACATCTATCTATTATGGGAGCAAGTAAGCATACAAGGAAAGCATAATAAGTTATAAATGTAATATTTATAACTAAGCAAGGATTGAGGCAAAAGTACACCTCAAATAAGCTAAATAAGGCAGGGCATACATATGTAACATAATAAGTAAAAATACTGAAAGAAATGTCTAAACTTAAACATGCTGATGATTATATGACATATGCTGATTTAAAATAGTAATCTGAAAGTGGTACATATAGTAAGCAGTAAAGTCTAGCATCCTATATATGCATCTACTCAAAGCAGGTAAAGCAGTAAACACAACTAACTAAAATAATATGTATCATTAACATAATAAACAATAAGCTAAAAATTGAAAAGAACATATAACTGTCATATCAAAAAGTATTGGCCAATCCGCCCCCAATAATATCGCCATAGCCTTTATGGGCTAGGGCAAACATAATATAACAATATAGTACTGTATGGCTGAAGAGGTAGATAATACTATACAAATATGTTTTAGTTATTTTACTTTTGTTTCTGTGGACAATTTCAAAAATAGTTGAGGAGTCAACTGAATCTATAAGATTGAGCAGATTCCAAGCTTAACACACACTCCTTAATGAGTAATGTTAAGCATCCTAATATCTTCTTACCCCTATCCATTGGAGTAAATGTGCACCATAATACACCATGTACTGAACCCAAATGCAAATATTTTCCTAATATTCTAAGTTTTCATTTTCATGTAACAATGTTTTTCTTATATGACATGTTCAAGGAAAAATAAGCACAAAGTTCAAGGAATGCGTAGCACAAAATCAAGTAGTAAGCAAGGGACTCTACTAAACATGGTGATATCATTTATTGTCTAATTTAAGCATTCTAACTATTCTAAGTTACACAAGTTCAGGATCTCCAATTCATACTATCGAGTGTGACTTAGAAGTACGTCTTATAGGTTACAAAATATTAGGACTGGCTAGGTCATAATATGAATTAATCAATGTCAACTATAACAAATCATCATGACTTAGTTTATGAGCTTAGATGTTCTAAACTAAAAGCTTGTCCAAAATCTATCAAGCTAGAGATTATGCATTAAACCCCATGAGATTAGGCTTAATCACATAATTCCAAGAGTAAGACTTAAGATCTAAGCTAAATCTAAATGTGAACTAATGATTGAGATACATCTGATTAAGTAAATCAGACTTAATAGGATGAATCTTCTATCCTAAATCTAATATTAAAAGATAAAATAATCCAAATAAGTTGTAAAATCTAAAATCTAATAAAACCACGGATTCATTCATTGAATAACCCCATTATTTAATGAATGATATCTAACATAATATTTAATCTTATTCTTAAGGAACAGATCCTAAGGTTAAGTGATGATTCCTAATGATAAGACTTAGAAAATTTCTAAGAATTAATTAAATTTCATTCACAGTTGCTGATTTTATTTAATTAGGGAGGTTAGAGATGAATTCTAGCTAAGTAAGGCATATTAACTTTATTTAGGGATTTTCAAACCTAAAATTGAGATGTTTCACAAATTAATCCAATTGATGGATTTATGACTTAAATTGATCCTAAATGAGTTCTATTATTGATTTTAATAATTTTAAAGGGTATTTTAAGGGTTAAGGATACTTAACCTAAATTTTGGGCAAAATGACCATTTTGCCCTTACTTAAAGGTCCAAAAAGCTACTTTTTGATTTAAAACTCAAAATTGGGATTTCTTACTGCCAAATGATTCCTTACTGTCTAACATGAAGATAAACAATAAGTACACCATATTTGGATAAGAAATGGTCATATAGGTCCAAACTAAGGTTTTTGATGAATGGGGCATTTTACTAAATTAGACCTAATGAAATCTAAATTTTTATGCAGTTTATTATTGGTTGCTGTTCAAGGATTCTTTAGAGTCCAAGTGCACTAAATTATGAGTTCTAATGAATTAGTTATAGCCATTTCAATTTCCAAGGGCAATTTGGTAATTTTCTAAACTAAGGGGGTCAAAAAGCTAAATTTTTCATTTGGTATTCAAATTTAACAAACTCAATGGCTATAGCTTTCCTAAATCACACTGAGTACTTTAACTAGGAGTAGACCCAAATTGGACTTCAATTGGTCAAGTTATGACCAAATTAAGGTTAGGCATATTTTGATCATTTTTTGATTTTTTAGAGTTTAAAACCTAAATATTATTTTAGATTATTGTTGGCACTAAAATTTTAAGCTATCTAGCACTTTAAATTTTTGGATTTTGAGTCCAAATGACCAATTTATGGTCATTTCAATATTTATGGGCGCTACAACGCGCTATAGCGAATTTTGGCGCTGTAGCGCTCTGTAGCGGACCCAAATTCAAAACTTAGGCGCTATGGCACGCTATAGCGGACTCTAATACTAAAATCACAACCTTAATGAGCTGTAATGAACTCCATACCTTAAATACAGATTTCTAAGTATGCAAACTAAGCATAAGAGTGAAATGAAGTAGCCATTGAATACATTCAATGGGGGAAAGGAAGTACCTTGGCCTTGATAATTGCAGATTTCCTATGGGAGGCTTGAGAGCTTGAGAGGCAATTTCTCCTTCTTCTTCAACTGTTAGCAAGAAGAGGAAGGGGATGAGGTTTCTTCCAGTAGCAGGTACACCAATGAAGGGAAGAGGGGAAGAGAGGAATAAGTTCAGCTAGGCAAAATGCCAAAGAAAGGGGCTGAAGTTTCCTTTAAGGGGGGAGAAGGAGACAAGGCTCCATTAATAGCCTTCCCATTAGCATGGATGGGAAGATGATGGCAGCAGCCCACTTGAGTGAAGAGAATGGGGAGGAAGCTGCTAGGAAGGGAGGGGGAGACAGCAGCTTTGAAGAAAAGAAGAGGCAAATGAAATATTTTGATTAATTTAAGTAATTTAATTCTAAAAATAAAGAAAAATTCAGATTTTATAAATTTGCTCCAAAAAATCCCAAAATTTCACCCTTAGCTAATTAGAGGGTGAAGAGTGCAACGGTGTAATCAGATTTTAATTATGATGAGTATTTAATTTTCCTATTTTTGGGGTATTTAAATATTATTAAAATATTTGTCGAAATTTCGATAATTTTCGATTGACTCGAAAACATCACCCCTAACTAATTTGGGGGCAATGAGCGCAATGGTGAAGTTCGATTTTTGATTTGAGGTCAACTAAGATAGGCCAAATTTTAGGGTTTCTAGATTTTCCAAGAATCAGGATTTGATCTATTTAACTTTTGATTTGGACTAGGTCTTAGTGGATGACTCATAATGACTTGATTAACACTTAGGATCAAGATTAGGATGGAGATTAGTCTTAATTGACAAGCGTAACAACTTGGGTTGTTACAACTATATTCTTAGCAATTTGTTGAGCCAGATCTGGAGGATACTCAAAAGATTCAGGAGTAGTTTGAAGTGCATCTGTAATCTGTGGTACCCATATGGTAGTTGCAGTTTGCAAAACTAGCTGCAGGTGCTTTGGCTTGGTAGCAGTGTTTGATGGTTGTTTGGCAGGTTTGTTATCATATTTATTTGGCTGTCCTTGATATTGGCGTTCAGGTTTGTCTGCTACTGGATCGTTGGCAAATATGGCTAGTTTTTTTGCTGTTTACATTTTAGTTTGGTAGGTCTAGCTATTGTTCCCTAATATGGAAGTTTGTTTGTTGTCTGTTATTGATTTAAGTTATGTTGAAGGTTAATTACTACTGGCATCGATAGTTTAGATTTATTTGTTTCCTACAGTCTCCAATTTTGGATGTTTGTTTAGTATGTTTTGTTTGGCTGGCCTGCTCTTCACTTATAGGTTTGTATGCCACTAGATCATTGGCAGGTTTGGTAGTTTGGTGGCAGTGACTTGTTATTTGTTGTTTGCAAGTTGTTTTGTTGTTGGTTCATGCTATTATTGGGCTTTTAGGGCTGTCCTCTTTTATGTTCCTGCTTTCTTGAGGATATTCTTAATTATTTTTTTTTTCCTTGCTATTGCTCTAGTTTCTATTTTGCTTTTTTGTTAGATAGTCAGATTTTTTTTTTCTGCTTGGGCCCTTTAGGTTACACCCTTGGCCCAGTTTTTTGGAGCTGTTGTTAGGTTTTTTGAATCTCAGGTTATATTGTATCCTCGCAACCCTTCCCTTTTTCTAAGAAAATAATACCTAGATGGCTTTATTCAGGAATATATATATATATATATATATATATATATATATATATATATATATTTGTTAAAAATGTTAGAATAACACTAGATGTTTTTCTATTTTTTTCTATTTTTGAGATAAATGTTTATTTTAGTTTATGTGATGAATGTTTTTAGATGTATGCTTAGTTTCTGTACTCTATCTTCTTACTACTTATACTTAGTATTATGATGTGATCTGGATATTCATAATATGCTAATATCTGTGTAACTTAGATCGTATTTGTATTTTTAATCCATTATACACGTCACAATGCATCTGTAATCTGTGGTACCCATGTGGTAGTTGCAGTTTGCAATACTGGCTGCAGGTGCTTTGGCTTGGTAGCAGTGTTTGCTGGTTGTTTGGCTGGTTTGTTAGCACGTTTATTTGGTTGTCCTTGATATTGGCGTGCAGGTTTGTCTACTACTGGATCGTTGGCAAATTTGGCTAGTTTTTTTGCGGTTTGCATTTTGGTTTGGTAGGTCTAGCTATTGTTCCATGCTATGGGAGTTTGTTTATTGTATGTTATTGTTTTAAGTTATGTTGAAGGTTAATTGTTGTTGGCATCGCTTGTTTAGAATCATTTATTTCCTACAGTCTATAATTTTGGATGTTTGTTTAGTATGTTTTGTTTGGCTGACCTGCTTTTGGCTTACAGGTTTGTATGCCACTAGATCATTGGCAAGTTTGGTAGTTTGGTGGGTGTGACTAGTTATTTGTTGTTTGCAAGTTGTTTTGTTGTTGGTTCATGCTATCATTGGTCTTTTAGGGCTGTCCTCTTTTATGTTCCTGCTTTCTTGGGATATTCTTAATTGTTTTTTTTTCCTTGCTATTGCTCTAGTTTCTATTTTTGCTTTTTTGTTAGATAGTTAGGTTTTTTTTTTCTGCATGGGCCCTTTAGGTTACACCCTTGTCCCAGTTTTTTGGGGCTGTTTATAGGTTTTGTGGATCTCTAGGTTCTATTGTATCCTTGTAGCCCTTCCCTTTTTCTAATAAAATAATACCGAGATGGCTTTAATTAGGAATATATATATATATATATATATATATATATATATATATATACATAACCATATATGTATTTGTTAAAAGCGTTGTAATAATATTGGATGTTTTCCTTATTTTTTTATTTCTGAGATAAATGTTTATTTCAATTTTTGTGATAAACGTTTCTGGATGTATGCTTTGTTTCCACACTCTATCTTTTTACTAATTAAACTTAGTATTGTGATCTGATCTGGATATTCAAAATATGTTAGTATTTGTGTAACTTAGATCGTATTTGTATTCTTAATCCAATATACACGTCAAATGCATTGTAATCTGTGGTACCCATGTGGTAGTTGCAGTTTGCAATACTGGCTGCAGATGCTTTGGCTTGGTAGCAATGTTTGCTGGTTGTTTGGCAGGTTTGTTAGCATGTTTATTTAGTTGTCCTTGAATGCCAAGATGGCTTTATCCAGGAATATATATATATATATATATATATATATATATATATATATATATATATATATATAAAACTATATATGTATTTGTTAAAAGTATTGTAATAACACTGGATGTTTTCCTATTTTTTTCTGTTTATGAGGTAAATGTTTATTTCAGCTTTTGTGATGAAGGTTTCTAGATGTATGCTTAGTTTTCGCACTCCATCTTCTTACTACTTATACTTAGTATTGTGATGTGATCTGGATATTCATAATATGCTAGTATTTGTGTAACTTAGATCGTATTTGTATTCTTAATCCAATATTCATGTCAAAATGCATCTGTAATCTGTGGTACCCATGAGGTAGATGCAGTTTGCAATACTGGCTGCAGGTGCTTTGGCTTGGTAGCAGTGTTTGCTGGTTGTTTGGCAGGTTTGTTAGCATGTTTATTTGGCTGTCCTTGATATTGGCATGCAGGTTTGTCTGCTAGTGGATCGTTCACAAATTTGGCTAGTTTTTTGAGGTTTGCATTTTGGTTTGGTAGGTCTAGCTATTATTCCCTGCTAAGGAAGTTTATTTGTTGTTTATTATTATAACAACCCTAATTGTTATCCTAGCCAAATTTGGATTAATTAAGCTAAAGCAAGCTTTAATTTTAATTCCTTTAGATTCAATGGGTCATTTAAACCTAATCCTAGAAGTTTGGAATCAATCGGAGCTAAAATGAAAATTTTGGTCTTTTTGGCTGTTTTTAAGCCCTTAAAAATTCCTAAATTAATTTGATCTCCAAATTAAAATCTAATTTCATTTTTGAATTCCTCATACCCTAATTAGCTAAGGATAAAGTTTTGGGAATTTTTGGAGCTCATTTATTCCTAAATTAGATTTAGAATAATTAGGATTAATTATATATTATTTAATAGATTTTATTATATTTTTATATTAATTTATTAATTAAAATAAGAAGCGGAATTTTTTGTCTGGACCGCGGCAGATCCGCTGCGGGGTCCCGACAGCAGCTTAGCCTTAGTAGACAATGGATGTATGCGCACGATTCACGACACAAGATCAAACGACGCTGGATCATATCGCCGGGATTTCACATTGCCCATCGGATCAAATAGATGATCCGACGATCGGTAGCACGCCCGCGGTCTGTTAGTTAAGATCGCCATTGAACCATCCAAACTCAATGGCTTCACAAATCAGATGGCCGAGGAAGGATCCCAGCTGTTCATCTTCGTCCCCGCTTACCCCCAGCCTAACCGAGAAAATCCACATATATTCACCACGTCAGGGTTGTCTGCCAACTGTCTACCCATTTCTGCAGGCCGTTAGCATCTTCCCATTAGTGGCCAAACCTTGGGGGTAGGTTAGGATGGCCGAGCCAACCCAAATGGAGGAAGCTGAGTGAACCCCTTAGCCTGAGCCAAATGTTCGAGCCTCAGCCATGGTTTCCACCCCTAAGCTTCCTCGGCCTATAAATAGCCGTCCCCCAGTCCAGTGAGCTCGTTTGCTCACTGAAATTCTCTTGAACTCTCCCCTCCCTCTCGGTTGATCTCCATTGAAGGTGCTGCCATTCCCGAAGATTCCCAGGGCTGCAATTTGCTGATAGTGGGTGCGGTTTGGTGTTCAAACCCCCAGGTAGCTGCTTGGAGCTCAACTGCCCCAGCATCATCCGTCAGGCTCTTCTCATCCTTTCTTCAGGTACAGCCTCTATCCTTGCTTCAGTCAAGCTGGTTTCAACTTGTCTCTTCCTCAATTGAGTCTAGATGCTGTATTAGGACCTCTCCCTAGCTTCCTAGTAGACGCGCGAGTCTTCTGGCGAGGCCTGACAGTGGGCCAGACGGCGTATCTACCGTCTAATTGTGCACTGCCAGTCGAGCCAATTCGTCCAAATGCTGCATCCCCTCGAGGCGATTGGCCGACTAATGGATAGTAGAAGCTATTGACGATAATTGTCGAACCATATCGAAGGCTGGGTTCGACCAGATCGATCGATTCAATTGGACTCGATCGATCCAGTCGCAGGTCTCGTCGGCAAAATACCCCAGAACTCCTCGTCTCGTCCTATTGCCTCCTCTCAGGACCTTGAACGTGTAGGGATCAAGACGGCCGCAATCCGTGGCCTCTGTGAGGAGAATTCTCTCCTTACAGGTGCGCCTTCAGAGATGCCTTGGCTGAGTAGCACTCCAGCGATCCGGCGCCTCCCGAATAGGGGTTTATGGTTCATTCAATGCGGCTTCGAAGCCTGAACGTGTAACCATCAAATTGGTGGCGTGGCATGGACGGAGTGCGTCAAATTCAGCGAAGGGAGTCTGCCCTAATTTGGTGCCCGTCGAAAGGTAGGAGACAAAGTCACGGGTCGGGCCGACCCGTGACCCACGCCTTTTTATTTCGAGCCGTTGCTATTAGAAAATTATAGGATGGCATCTTCAATGGTTAAATTATTAATAATTAGATTCTTATGGTTAATTTAAATAAATATTCAGAATAAATTAATTTAATAACTTTAGCTACACTGATCCAAATGGTATGATCCAATATACCATTTAAATCAAAAAAATACAAGGAATCTAAATATAAAATAAAATCACAGATCCAATAGTTGGATTTAAAATAATTGATTAAACCTTTTCTATTTTTAATTAAATAATAATAAATTCAATTAATCACCAAATTAATTGATTAAGGGCTCTGATTGCTCGTTAAACCTTAAAGAATAATTGTGACCTCTTAAAAACAATTTTGGACATTTAATTTTCTTAACCACCCCCTTAATTACCTTAATTCGGGATTAGTGAGTTAAACCCTAATTAAGCTTCTGATTTTGTCAAATGTTGTTCCTAATACTATCTTAAGTATATTAGAACCTAAATGTAAGGTTGGATTGCCCTAAGAATACCTAAATTCAATAATCATCCTAATTAGCTTAATGGAGTGATTAGTGCTAATTAGCTTAATTAAGTTGTCAAAACCTAAGATAAGGGTGTTTCCCACTTCATTAATCAATACGAAACACATTAAAATATATTAGATTTATTTTAGATAACTAAACCTTAAAATCCTAATTTTAGCCTTATAAGGGGTATTTTGGTCATTTTGGCCAAGATGTGTTTAAGTACCCTTAAACCTTGGAAAATTTAGTAAATTAACCCTAATTTAGATTATTATTGTTCTCTGAACTCTTAAACTAATAATGTTAATAATATTCATATTAAACTAAAGAATCTTCATTTAGTCTTAATTAAAATACTTAGATCTTGAGTGATCTTAAAGTGGTTACTATGCCTTAATAATTGAACCCAATAATTGTAGATGTTAAATCTCACATTAATAAGTTCAATTAAGGTAACTTATGAGCTAAATTCAAAAATGTAATTGGTAAAGTTTAAGTTGCAAACTTAGCTTAAGTCTAAAAGTGATCAAACAATTAGATCTTAGACCTTAGATCTTAGACTTTAAATCTTCTATTTGAATTAAACTATCTCCAATTGAGATTCTCTAAATAATTGATTGTCTAACTCTTTTGAAGCCTTCCATGTGGGTTTAGGATTGATTCAATCTATAGGATAATGAAATTTTCCTAAATATTGAATGTAGATATTAGATTCTCCATTTCTTAATTAATTATTTTTGTCTTATAATCAGTAGAGTAACCATTCCCTAAGTTCTTAGCTTTGGAATCTTTTAGCTTATAAGATTCTTCACCTTTAATATGGGTATTAAGTATGAACCCAAGATCCTTATTAGGACATCACTTGGGGTTCAGGATTTGAACACCAAAGTGGGGTTTAAGTCCAGAATCCTTAAATCTTGATTTATTTAATCAAGATTTGGGTAAGAAAGTAAGAGATTAATAAATTAGGCTGTTGATTTATTTATGTAAAATATCAGAATTTATGTTCCAATTTGTTTATTAATGTTTAAATAATTTTGACCTCAGATTGAAAATCTGACTTCGCCATTACGTTCACCACCCTCAAATTAGGTAGGGGTGAAGTTTTGAACACATTTGGAAGTCCTTAAATTTTTGATGAATATTTAATATTATTTAAATACCTGAAAATTCGAGTAATTAAATACTCATCGGATCAAAAATCCGAGTGTACCATTGTGTTCAGAAGCCCTCAATTAGCTAGGATTGATATTTTGAAAATTTTTGGAATATAATTATTAAGTTAAGTTTAATTAATTAAATTGATTAAATTAAATTAAATAATTATATAATTAATTATATTATTAGCGCCGTTTGCATTAAGGAACGCCATTTCCTTCTCCCCGTTAAACCAGACGGAAGATTGCATCTGTCTGATCACTCGATCAGATGGCAATGGAGCCGTCTTCCCCGCGAGAACTACGCGTGTCATGGACAAAGACGCGCGTCGCCCTAACTTCTCGCCAGACGTCGAGCACCGCTGAAGGCCCTATCCCGGCATTCATTTAAGATCCTAGGATGACTCATTATCCCATCTTTCATAGAAACTAATCTGGTAAAAGTCGAACGAGCTTCAGACGGATCCACCGTTCAAACACAGGTACCTGTCTATACCCTCGATCTCTATTAATAATTGCCAAACCATTTTCGTATACTTATTTCATAAGCTGGATTGAGGAATCAATGAATCTGATTGAACTCAAATGCTTTCAATCGTCGTTATTCGAATTTAGGTCTACAGTACAAACCGTTAGGTCTGTATGGGCTAGTTAGGGTTTAATGTTTCGTTTGAATCAAAACTCCTCTGTTAATGATCCACTTGTGGTTGCGTACTCCTTGAAAATCCCTTTCCATTCCCGTGCGTGCCAACCTCCGATGACGCCAGGAGGATGTCGAAAATGCCAGCCCCAGTCCCTCGGCCGCAGACCTAAAAGTACTTAGAAAAACCTAAGGAATATTTTAGAAGTATTAATTTTACTGTTTGGATTAAATTTTGACTAATCACAATTAGGACCTAACCCTAATCAAGCCTTTAACCCTAGAAACTTCAAATAGCCATAAGTAAGTCAATTTAGATCCAAATTAGGTAATACAAATATCCATTTAGATTAGAAAATCCTAATTTATAGTAAATTGCAAAAATATTTAGGATCCAATTGTTGGATCTCCTAATCAACCCTAATTACTCTAAAAACTTGATTTGTGAAAATTAGCAAATATAATAATCCAAATTAGGTGATTTCAGTTTTAGATAACTCATAAAGTAAATTAAAACCTAAATGTATAATTAGTTTAATAATTTTCTAACTAAATTTACTAATCACTCACTAATCACATTAAACTCTAATTATTAACCCTAGAAATTGGATTAGCTATAACTTAGCCAATTCATATCAGAATTTGATAATTTTAGACTCTATAGAAATATTAGGACATAATCTACAATAAACTAATAGAAATTTTATATTTCATTAAGGGTTAAATTACTAAAATGCCCTTATAAGGTCAAATTCCCTATTTGACCTTATAAGGCATAATAATTGAATAGCTTAATAAAATAATTCAAAATATTCAAATATTCATTTTATTATCATTTTAGGAAATCTAATATTATAAAACATAAAATATTAAATTAATAAATTAAATTATTTTGGCAGATCAAAGAAATTGAATTGGTTGATTTTGAGTCAAAACAGTCAGGTATGTAAATTTACTTATAAGTCACATTTCAGTATTCTTATCTTTGAGTCATTTTCCATTTGAGTATTATTTATACTGCTTACCGCATTTTTTAATCTTCAAAAGATTTATATCAAATAGTATGTAACAAAAAGAATGAAAGACAGTATATATATATATTTTTTTGTGGTGTATGTCTTTGGAGGGTGGAACGCAACACTGAGAATCTATACAGATTGGGCCTGCTGGCAGCCCCTGGGAAATATATGGAGGGATTTAGCCTCTTGTAGGAAGTAGGCAAATCCAAAGAAAAGACACACCATCAGTTCCTATTTTGAGTAAGCTACCGATGGGTGGCGAGATAAGCTTCCTACAGGTTATGCATATGGGTTTACCCATTTGGGCTCAGGAGTCTACGGACTCGACTTATTGTGATAGAATGTATTTCATATATATTGATTTTCATAGCTAACTTGCAGGGCAGAAATTAAATTTGGAAAATTGCTTTATTTTTATGCAAATTTTCAATCATTTTTATACTTGATTCATGCCTATTATAGGATGCTAAATTTATTCTTATAAGAATAATTTACGTACTCCTACCTATCTGGTAACTGAATTTTTCAGGTTTTGATAATTAAAATCTAGAAGATCTGCCAATTAAAAGGAGAAGAAATAAAGAAGCAGAAGAATGTAAATATTTTATTTTGTAAAAGATAAACTGTAAATTTTCATATATGTTTTGGCTCTATGTATAATTGGACTTTGGACTTTTATTATTTTATGCCCTTTTTGTTTATAAAAAAATGTATATAATTAAATTGTGATGAATTGTTCTTTAAAGACTCTCAAACTTCGATCCCCGGTCATCACAATTTACTTAAACCATATAGTTGTCACATGATTTTAGATTAGAACTTGCTAAGTTCTAATATTAACTTTAAGAACGTAAATTTGAGATTCTACTCGATAGCTGGATATTGGAGATCCTTAACTTGTACCTTCTCAGAATAGTTAGATTGGGTAAATAGATAACAACATATATCACATAAGTCTAGATTGAGTCTCTTGCTTACTTTGACTAGATTTGCTTTGCATACCTTAGATACTGAGCCTTATTCCTTGAGCATAATAGAAGAACTTAGGATATGGATGATACATCCTAAGTTAATACTTGAATTGCATATCATTCAGTTCTTGCCTTGCTTATAATTGGTAGAATAGGTCCTAGCATAGTCTGCCTCTTCAGTAATAGTATTGTGTAGAATTGACCCAGGCCTAGAGGATTGGGATGGCCTATTGGCTGGGTATTATTTGATATTTTAGTATTGGGGGCCCTGGATGGCCTATTGGTTGGTATGACAATACTATGTCTTAGGCTTATTGCTACTTTAGTTGGATTATTCAGTATCGTTTTCTATTTTGCTTTGTCACATGCTTCAGTAGCCTTAATTTCAGTACTTGCCTTGCTTTTGCCACATGTCTTAGTGGCTTTACATTTCATAGATTGCTCAACTTTTGCCACATGTCTCAGTGGCCTTTTTCTTTTCTTTTGTATTAACTAGCATGTTATATGTATACTCATATAGTTACTTATATATATTGGCATATTTAGGATGTTAGAATTGTGTGTTTTATTCAGTATTGTATTCTTTTTGTACTCAGCATGTATTGATATGATCATAAGCATGTTAGGATCAGAATCTGTATCATAGTTGTTGTTTCTTTTAGCTTTTAGCCTCACCTTGCTTATTTTGCAGTGTATGTTATTTTTCATACTAGTTGCTAGCTATAAATGGATAGTTTATAGTTACCCGTTTCTTCATAGCTTGTTGCACCCATTACCGCTTGCATGTTTAGCTAATTTAAATTGTGATATCTTTAAAATATTAAGTTCATTAAAATAGCCTAAATGTACTTAGATAATTGTCTAACTGTAACTTTTTATTTTGTTGGCTGGGGCTTTGGCATTTATGATATCGACAAATGTCAGATTCAGACTTGTTCGTGGGCAGTGCTGCAAGAGAGGAGCCCATTCAGGAGGAGGACCTTGCTGTTACAGTTTAGGAAGATTCTGTATTTCTTTTCAGTGAGATTGAGAGACATTTTTCATTTCCATTTAAATTCAGTTTGTAATAATTAATTCTGGATGTATTTCATTTTTGCATTGTGATGAGTTATTATATTGTCTTCTTTTCTTTTCTACTATGTTGTGCTTGTGGATGTTACTACTCGCCTATTACTTCCGGCACTTTGATATCTATATATATATTGATGAATGTTATAGTACTTGGTAACAAGTCCTTGGCTTAAGGTAGGTTGAGCTTACCTAACTTTACTTAAGTTGGGGATTTGCCATTGTTGGAGCACTGTACTTCCTTATTGTTAGTATGGGGGCCCCACAATTGGTATCAGAGAACACCATAAGGTGTCAGAATGGGATCTATGATTCCTTTCTACTTAATAAACCATTATTCTGAAGTACAAACATCAATATATATAACATCCATAACATAGTAGTATCAGTAACTCTATGTAAAATGTAGAAGGAGAATACTCCCATCCTAATAATCTTGTCATCTCGAGTCTAACAGAAACTTAATAGTATTCCGTCCTCAGAGTCAAATGAATTTTGGAGAGTCCAATATATACTACTATCTGCATGCTTTCAAGACAACTTGGAGCTATAGTTTCAAGTGGAGGCAGGAAGGCAACTGGCAGATTGAAGGAGTTTTAGCGAAAGGGATCTTGGTCCTGGAGAAGCTTCTACAGCAGGCAGTATATCAAGGGCTCAACTTTCCCATATATGCACAAGAATGGTTGAGCTGAGTGGAGTCCATTTTGATACACATAGAGTTTCCCGAGTCACTTTATGTAGATATTGTGACGGACCTGATGTTGGACTACACCGGAGTCTGGTGGTATGAAACCATTGCAAGGCTCGAGAAGAAGCGTAATAGAAAGCATCAGGAAGTCACTTTTGAGGACTTTTGTGTAGCCTTTAGGGCAGAATATATTGATAATGTCTAAGTGCTAGTTAGAATAATTGTTATCTCATTTTCAAGCAACCCTAGTAGACTTACCATTTTGGCATTGTAATCCCTGATTTCTATAATTAATGAAAGATTTTAATTTTTCTTCCTTAAAGTAAATTCTGAGTTGTCTTCTTTTTTTTAATTAAACTAGAATGGATTCCGGATCACCACCTACCGTTACTCCCGTCAAGAACACAATTGCCTCTAGTAGTTCTAATGACAAGGTGGCTCATCTGCGAGCCATAGTGGCAACTCTGTTAGAAAATCAAGCTCAATAGGCAATTATCATACAAAAACTACTAAATGATCATGCAACTCCAGTCACTGTTACTGCTCCAACAGTCCATGCTCCACAAGCTGCTTCTTCTTCACATCACCCGGTGGATAATCTCCTTCACAATTTCCTGAGGTTAAGGCCTCCAACCTTTGGCGGGAATCTATCACTAATGGATACCGCCGATTGGCTGAAGGCTGTGGAAAAAGATCTGATTAGTCTGAAGATTCTAAACTCCGAAGCTGTCCGTCTCACCACCCATCTGTTCCACGCCGAGGCAGAATATTGGTGGGAAGAAGTCAGAAACACCCAGTTCGTTGATTATGAACTAGACGACATTCCCTGGGATACATTTGTTGAAGCTTTCAAGGCTGAATTCATTCCCCCATCTGCGGAAAACATTATCTCTGACACGATCATAAGGTTGACTCAAGGGAGTCATTCAGTCGCTAAATACGAAAGGGAGTTTTGTATATTGATCCATTTAGCGCCAGAAGTCACTCAATCTGAATCCGCTAAGTGCCACCGCTTTCTCTATGGACTTCGAGATTCGCTAAAGAATCAAATCGTACCACCCTGCTTAACTAGCTTCTTCAAGTTAGTGGAAATAGCTAAAGTAATTAAGCATCATCAATCTGAGGATAATTTCAAGCGGTGGGCACAAACAACTCAGAACCCATAGGAAACCTTCAAGAGGCATAGGTCTAATCTTGCGAAGGTCTATCAACTAGAAGCTGCACCCACCTCGGAACCCGTTCAAAGCTGTGATAGGCCACATCCCTACGGCAAGTGTTACCACACTGGCCAAAGGTGTTTCAATTGTGGGCGTATAGGTCATAGGTTCTACTAGTGCGATCACACGTAAACAGTGGATGGAGTTCCAATGAAGCCATATCCGAAAAAGCAAGTGTTCAGAGCAACTCCGTTAAACTGGAGAGAACCAAATCTGGCTATATTACTAGCACCTACTTTTGAAGTTGCTCACGTGCAGCCACCAGCTTCTAACTCTCAAAACTATCTACGAAGGTAGACCAACAATCATCCTGCTGGTCCTGCACGAGTACATGCCTTAACTCTTATCGAAGCCGTAGAAGATAACAATGCGGTTTTAGGTACACATCTCTGAACTTTCCCTTTAATAATTGCATTACTATTCTTGCAAGTCACTGATACAATTTGTATGAATTAGGCACACTTTATTTCAACAACCAACCTTGTAATATGTTATTCAATACCGGTGCTAGTCACTAATTTATCTCTGAACAATTTGCCAATAACCTTAAACTTTACGCCTGCAACTTAGCACAAACATTGAGTATTGGGCTTCCATCTGGAACCCAACTGAGTGCCCATAAATTCTGTAATATCAAAGTTCCAATAAATGACCAAGAATTTCAGGCCAAATTAATCATCTTGCCAATAGGCAACTTTGATATCATTCTTGGGATGAATTGGCTCAGTGACAATAATGCTGTGATAAACTGTCATAAAAAGAAAGTCACTCTCCATTCTCAGGGCAAGCCTGAAATGTTTGTAGGAAAAACTAGCACGCAGTTATCCTTAATAAATGCAATTAAAGCTGAATAGTTGATTGTTAGGGGTTGTAATGCTTACCTAGTTACTATGATGGGCGAAACAAAAGAGAGTATCTCTCTTTCTAATTGTAAGGTAGTCAGGGAATTCACCAATGTGTTCCCAGAAGAATTGCCTGGTGTACCTCCTTTCAGAGAAGTAGAATTCTCTATTGAATTGATCCCTGGTACCTAGCCGATATCCAAAGCACCTTATAGAATGGCACCTAAGGAGCTTCAGGAGCTCAACGAGCAATTGCAAGAGCTTTTGAATAAAGGATTCATCAGGCCAAGTATGTCTCCTTGGGGAGCGCCAGTTTTATTTGTGAAAAAGAAGGATGGATATATGCGCATGTGTATAGATTATTGTGAATTGAATAAGGTCACCGTAAAGAACAAATATCCACTGCCTAGAATTGATGATTTGTTCGACCAGTTATCCGGAGCGGTTATATTTTCCAAGATTGATTTAAGGTCTGGATACCATCAACTGTGAGTAAATGAAGATGATGTAAGGAAGACTGCTTTTGTTACTCATTATGGCCACTTTGAGTTTTTGGTGATGTCATTCGGACTCACCAATGCGCCATCAATCCTTATGGATTTGATGCAGCGAGTGCTAAAACCACATTTGGACAAGTTTGTGATCATCATCATTGACGATTTCCTCATTTATTCCAAAACTCTGGAAGATCATGAAGAATATTTGAGGATAGTATTAGAAACTTTGCGCGAGAATCAACTGTATGCCAAGTTCTCCAAGTGCGAGTTCTGGCTCAATTCCATTTCATTCTTGGGGCACGTAGTCGATGCTCAGGGTATTCGAGTAGATCAGAGTAAAGTAAGTGTTATTCAGGACTGGGCTCAACCTAAGTCTGTCACCGATATTAGCAGTTTCCTGGGATTAGCGGGATATTACAGGAAGTTTGTTAAAGGCTTTTCCCAGATTGCTTTGCCGTTGACTAAATTGACTCAAAAGGTTGTTCCGTTCATTTGGAGTCCAGAATGCGAGGAAGCATTTCAAACTCTGAAAGATGCACTTTCTACCGCTCTAGTTCTTGTTTTACCTAAAGAAGGTTTGAGCTATCAAGTATATACCGATGCCTCTGGAATCGGTCTAGGTTGTGTGTTAATGCAAGAGGGTAAGATAATTTCCTATGCCTCCTGTCAGTTAAAACCCCACGAATGAAACTATCTAGTTCATGATCTTGAACTTGCAGCCGTGATATTTGCCTTGAAGATATGGCGTCACTATCTATACGGAGTGCAGTGTTCAATTTTCACTGATCATCAAATTTTGAAGTATATCTTCACCCAGAGAGAGTTGAATTACCTCCAAAGAAGATGGTTGGAGCTCATCAGCGACTATGATCTCATTATTCAGTATCATCCAGGGAAGGCGAACGTAGTGGCCGATGCTCTTAGCCGTCGTGCCGCTTTAACCTCTATGATCGCATCCAGTTCTTTAGAACATAAATTCCGTAAGCTCGGAATTTCTCCAATAAGTGGCGATATGCTGAGTTCGCTATTAGCAAATATTAATATGGAACCCATTTTCCACAGAGATGTCTCTATCTCGCAAACCAAATATGATGAGTATTTGAAATTTAAAGCAGATATTGAAGGTGGTCTTCATCATGATTTGCAGTTGCGGAATGGTGTAATTTATCAAGGTAATCGATTGTGGATTCCTATGTCCATGCATCAAGAAGTGTTAGTCGAAGGCCATAATTCTGGATATCATATTCATCCAGGCAGTACTAAGATGTACCAGGACCTGAAATAATTATTTTGGTGTCCAGGTATGAAAAAAGATGTAGCTGACTTTGTGGCCAAATGTCATGCCTATAATTTAGTGAAGGATGAACACCAAAGACCTGGTGGTCTTTTGCATTCATTAGATATCCCTGAATGGAAATGGTTCGCTATATCTATGGATTTTGTCAATGGATTGCCTCGTGCAAAATCAGGTGCCGATGCGATCTGGGTGATAGTAGACCGCTTTACTAAATCAACACATTTTCTTCCCATCCGTCAAACTGATTCTGTAGAGAAGTTAGCAAAGCTCTACATCAAGGAAGTTGTCAGGTTGCACGGGATTCCAAAATCAATTGTATCAGATAGAGATAGCAGGTTTATTTCCAAGTTTTGGCAAGCTGAGCATCAAGATCTGGGTATGACTCTAGCCATGAGTACAGCTTTTCATCCTCAAACGGATGGTCAAACCAAAAGAGTAAACCAAGTTTGGAAAGATTTGCTTAGACTCTGTATTCTGTATTTTGCTGGTTCCTGAGAAGATCACATCCTGTTAGTGGAGTTTGCCTACAATAATAGCTTTCAAGCCAGTATTAAGATGGCTCCTTATGAAGCATTGTATGGTAGAAAATGCAGTACTCCGCTAGCTTGGTCAGAAATAGGAAGCGTTCAGCTCTTTGGTTAAGAATTAGTTGAAGAAACCAGTAATAAGATCAAATTAATTCAGCAGAGAATTCATTCACCTCAAGATCGTCAGAGCAAGTATTATGATTATCATCACTGTCTCCTAGAATTTAATGTGGGAGATTCCGCTTATCTAAAGGTCAGTCCAATGAAAGGTGTCTTTAGATTTGGCGTAGCTAGGAAACTTAGTCCCTGTTATATTGGACCTTTCAAAGTTTTGGCCAAAATAGGATCATCTGCCTATTGGTTAAGTCTTCTTAATGGCTTTGCAGCTGTTCACAACGTATTTCATGTATCATCATTGAGAAGATGTCTCCGAGACCCTTCTCATCTCATTCAACTTCTAGCAGTAGAGATTCAACCCGATCTTTCGTATGCTGAAGAACCTATCAGAATCTTAGCTCATGATCAAAAGCAGCTAAGGAACCGTTCAATTCCTATGGTCAAAATTCAGTGGAAGAATCAATCCTTAGAGGAATCCACTTGGGAGAAAGAGGTAGATATGAGCAATAAATATCCACAGCTCTTCGCAAACCCAGGTATTGTTCTTCTCTTTCTCATCTATTGTAATTAGAACTTGTTCTGTCCTAGTAGGATTTTCTTCACTTGAGTTATGTCGGGAACGACATCGTTCTTAAGTGGGGGAGTCTGTAATAACCCTAGTTGTTACCCTAGCTAAATTTAGATTAATTAAATTAAACCAAGCTTTAATTTTAATTTCATTGGATTCAATGGGTCATTTAAACCTAACCCTAGAAGTTTAGAATCAATCGGAGCTAAAATGAAAATTTTGGTATTTTTGGCTAATTTTAAGCTGTGAAAAATACCTAAATTAATTTGATCTCCAAATTAAAATCTGATTTCATTTTTGAATTCCTCACACCCTAATTAGCTAAAGGTAAACTTTTGGGAATTTTTGGAGCTCATTTAGTCCTAAATTGGATTTAGAATAATTAAGATTAATTATATATTATTTAATTAATTTTATTATATTTTTTAAATTAATTTATTAATTAAAATAAGCTGCGGGATTTGTTGTCGGGACCACGGCAGATCCGCTGCGGGGTCCCGACAGCGGCTTAGCCTTAGTAGCCAATGGATGTGTGCGCACGAATCATGGCACAAGATCAAATGGCGCTGGATCGTATCGCTGGGATTTCACGTCGCCCATCGGATCAGATAGATGATCCCACGATTGGTAGCGCGCCCGCGGTCTGTTAGTTAAGATCGCCATCCAACCCTCCAAACCCAACGGCTTCGCAGATCAGACGACCGAGGAAGGATCCCAGCTGCTAAAATTTAATTAATAGGATGGCATTTTCAATGGTTAAATTATTAATAATTATAGGTAGGAGACGAAGTCACAGGTCGGGCTGACCCGTGACCTAGGCCTTTTTATTTCGGGCCGTTGCTATTGGAAAATTATAGGATGGCATTTTCAATGGTTAAATTATTAATAATTAGATTCCTATGGTTTTAATTTAAATAAACATTCAGAATAAATTAATTTAATAACCTTAGCTATACTGATCCAAATGGTCTGATCCAATATACCATTTGAATCAGTAAAATACAAGGAATCTAAATGTAAAATAAAATCACAGATTTAATGGTTGGATTTAAAATAATTGATTAAACCTTTTCTATTTTTAATTAAATCATAATAAATTTAATTAATCACCAATTAATTTATTAAGGGCTCTGATTGCTCATTAAACCCTAAAGAATAATTGTGACCTCTTAAAAACAATTTTGGACATTTAATTTTCTTAACCACCCCCTTAATTACCTTAATTAGGGATTAGTGAATTAAACCCTAATTAAGCCATTGATTTTGACAAATGTTGTTCCTAATACTATCTTAAGTCAATTAGAACCTAAGTGTAAGGTTGGATTGCCCTACGACTGTCTAAATTCACTAATCACCCTAATTGGCTTAAGGGAGTGATTAATGCTAATTAGCTTAATTAAGTTGTCAAAACCTAAGATAAGGGTGTTTCCCACTTTATTAATTAATATGAAATACATTAAAACAGATTATATTTAATTTAGACAACTAAACCTTAAAATCCCAATTTTAGCCTTATGAGGGGTATTTTGGTCATTTTGGCCAAGATGTGTTTAAGTACCCTTAAACCTTGGAAAATTTAGTAAATTAATGCTAATTTAGATTATTAATGTTCTTTGAACTCTTAAGCTAATAATGTTAATAATATTCATATTAAACTAAAGAATCTTCATTTAGTTTTAATTAAAATACTTAGATCTTGAGTGATCTTAAAGTGGTCATAATGCCTTAATAATTGAACCCAATAATTGTAGATGTTAAATCTCACATTAATAAGTTCAATTAAGTTAACTTATGAGCTAAATTCAAAAGAAATGTAATTGGTAAAGCTTAAGTTGCAATGTTAGCTTAAGTCTAAAAGTGATCAAACAATTAGATCTTAGACCTTAGATCTTAGACTTTAAATCTTCTATTTGAATTAAACTATCTCCAATTGAGATTCTCTAAATGATTGATTGTCTAACTCTTTTGAAGCCTTCCATGTGGGTTTAGGATAGATTCAATCTATATGATAATGAAATTTTCCTAAAGATTGAATATAAATTTTGGATTCTCCATTTCTTAATTGATTATTTTTGTCTTATAATCAGTAGAGTAACCATTCCCTAAGTTCTTAGCTCTAAAATCTTTCAACTTATAGGATTCTTCACCTTTAAATTAGCTATTAAGTATGAACCCTAGATCCTTATTAGGACATCACCTGGGGTTTAGGATTTGAACACCAAAGTGGGGTTTAAGTCCAGAATCGATTTACTTAATCAAGATTTTGGTAAGAAAGTAAAAGATTAATAAATTAGGCCATTGATTTATTTACTTAAACCATATAGTCATCACATGATTTCAGATTAGAACTTGTTAAGTTCTAATATTAACTTTAAGGATGTAAATCTGAGATTCTACTCGATAGCTAGTTATTGGAGATCTAAATTTGTACCTTCTCAAAATAGTTAGATTGGGTAAATAGATAATAGCAGATATCATATAAGTCTAGATTGAGTCTCTTGCTTACTTTGACTAGATTTGCTTTGCATACCTTGGATACTGAGCCTTATTCCTTGAGCATAATAGGAGAACTTAGGATATGGATGATACATCCTAAGTTAGTACTTGAATTACATATCATTCAGTCCTTGCCTTACTTGCAGTTGGTAGAATAGGTCCTAGTATAGTCTACCTCTTCAGTAATAGTATTTTGTAGAATTGACCCAGGCCTAGAGGATTGGGATAGCCTATTGGCTGAGTATTGATTAATATTTAGTATTGGGGGCCCTGGATGGCCTATTGGCTGGTATGGCAGTACTATATCTTAGGCTTAATGCTACTTTAGCTAGAATGTTTAGTATCATTTTCTATTTTGCTTTGCCACATGCTTTAGTGGCCTTACTTTCAGTACTTGCCTTGCTTTTGCCATATGTCTCGGTGGCTTTACATTTCATAGATTACTCAGCTTTTGCACATGTCTCGGTGGCTTTACATTTCATAGATTGCTCAGCTTTTGCCACATGTCTTAGTGGCCTTTTTCTTTTCTTTTGTATTAATTAGCATATTGTATGTATACTCATATGGTTACTTATATATATTGGCATGTTTAGGATGCTAGAATTGTGTGTTTTATTTCGTATTGTATTCTTTTTGTACTCAGCATGTATTGATATGATCATAAGCATGTTAGGATCAGAATCTATATCATAGTTGTTGTTTCTTTTAACTTTTAGCCTCACCTTGCTTATTTTGTAGTGTATATTTTTTTTTATACTAGTTGCTGGCTATAAATGGATATTTTATAGTTACCCGTTTCTTCATAGTTTGTTGCACCCATTACCGTTTGCAGGTTTAGCTAATTTAAATTGTGATATCTTTAAAATATTCAGTTCAGTAAAATAGCCTAAAATGTACTTAGACAATTGTCTAACTGTAACTTTTTATTTTGTTGGCTGGGGCCTTGGCATTTATGATACCGACAAATGTCAGATTCAGACTTATTCGTGGGCAGTGCTGCAGGAGAGGAGCCCATTCAATAGGAGGACCTTGCTGTTGCAGTTTAGGAAGATTCTATATTTCTTTTCAGTAAGATTGAGAGACATTTTTTATTTCTGTTTAAATTCAGTTTGTAATGATTAATTCTGGATGTATTTTATTTCTGCATTGTGATGAGTTACTTTGTTGTCTTCTTTTCTTTTCTACTATGATGTGCTTGTGGATGTAACTACTTGCCTATTGCTTCTACCACTTTGATATCTGTATATATATTGATGAATGTTATAGTATTTGGTGACAAGTCCTTGGCTTAAGGCAGGTTAAGTTTACCTAACTTTACTTAAGTTGAGGATTTGCCATAGTTGGAGCACAGTACTTCCTTGTTGTCAGTACGGGAGCCCTGCTGGCATCGATAGTTTAGATTCATTTGTTTCCTACAGTCTACAATTTTGGATGTTTGTTTAGTATGTTTTGTTTGGCTAACCTGATCTTGGCTTACAGGTTTGTATGCCACTAGATCATTGGCAGGTTTGGTAGTTTGGTGGTGTGACTAGTTATTTGTTGTTTGCAAGTTGTTTTGTTGTTGGTTTATGCTATTATTGGGCTTTTAGGCTGTCCTCTTTTATGTTCCTGCTTTCTTGGGATATTCTTAATTGTTTTTTTTTCTTGCTATTGCTCTAGTTTCTATTTTGCTTTTTTGTTAGATTGTTAGATTTTCTTTTTTCTGCTTGGGCCCTTTAGGTTACACCCTTGGCCCAGCTTTTTGGGGCTATTTTCAAGTTTTTTGGATCTTTAGGTTCTATTCTATCCTCGTAGCCCTTCCCTTTATCTAATAATTTAATGTCGAGATGGCTTTATCCAGGAAATATATATAACCATAAATGTATTTGTTAAAAGTGTTGTAATAACACTGGATGTTTTCCTATTTTTTTTATTTTTGAGATAAATGTTTATTTCAATTTTTGTGATGAATATTTTTAGATGTATGCTTAGTTTCTGCACTCCATCTTCTTACTACTTATACTTAGTATAGAGATGTGATCTGTATATTTATAATATGCTAGTATTTGTGTAACTTAGATCGTATTTGTATTCTTAATCCAATATACACGTCAAAATGCATCTGTAATCTGTGGTACCCATGAGGTAGTTGCAGTTTGCAATACTGGCTGCAGGTGCTTCAGCTTGGTAGCAGTGTTTGCTGGTTATTTGGCAAGTTTGTTAGCATGTTTATTTGGCTGTCCTTGATATTGGCGTGCAAGTTTGTCTGCTAGTGGATCATTTGCAAGTTTGGCTAGTTATTTTGCGGTTTGCATTTTGGTTTGGCAGGTATAGCTGTTGTTCCCTGCTATGGAAGTTTGTTTGTTGTATGTTATGGATTTAAGTTATGTTGAAGGTTAATTGCTACTGGCATTAATAGTTTAGATTCATTTGTTTCTTATAGTCTACAATTTTGGATGCTTGTTTAGTATGTTTTCTTTGGCTAGCCTGCACTTGGCTTACATGTTTGTATGATACTAGATCATTGGCAGGTTTGGTAGTTTGGTGGGTGTGACTAGTTATTTGTTGTTTGCAAGTTGTTTTATTGTTGGTTCATGCTATTATTGGGCTTTTAGGGCTGTCCTCTTTTATGTTACTGGTTTCTTGAGGATATTCTTAATTGTTTTTTTTTCCTTGCTATTGCTCTAGTTTATATTTTACTTTTTTGTTAGATAGTTAGGTTTTCTTTTTTCTACTTGGGCCCTTTAGGTTACACCCTTGGCCCAGCTTTTTGGGGCAATTTTCAGGTTTTTTGGATCTTTAGGTTCTATTGTATCCCCGCAGCCCTTCCCTTTATCTAATAATATAATGCCGAGATGGATATATCCAGGAAATATATATATATATATATATATATATAACCATTAATGTATTTGTTAAAAGCATTGTAATAACACTGGATGTTTTCCTATTTTTTTATGTTTCTGAGATAAATGTTTATTTCAGTTTTTGTGATGAATGTTTATGGATGTATGCTTAGTTTCCACACTACATCTTCTTACTACTTATACTTAGTATTGTGATGTGATCTCGATATTCATAATATGCTAGTATTTGTGTAACTTAGATCGTATTTGTATTCTTAATCCAATATACACGTCAAAATGCATCTGTAATCTGTGGTACCATATGGTAGTTGCAATTTGCAATACTGGCTGCAGGTGCTTTGGCTCAGTAGCAGTGTTTGCTAGTTGTTTGGCAGGTTTTTTAGCATGTTTATTTAGCTATCCTTGATATTGGCGTGTAGGTTTGTCTGCTACTAGATCGTTGGCAAATTTGGCTAGTTTTTTTGCGGTTTGCATTTTGGTTTGGCAGGTCTAGCTGTTGTTCGCTGCCATGGAAGTTTGTTTGTTGTCTGTTATTGATTTAATTTATGTTGAAGGTTAATTGCTGCTGGCATCGATAGTTTAGATTCATTTGTTTTCTACAGTCTACAATTTTGGATGTTTGATTAGAATGTTTTGTTTGGCTGGCCTGCTCTTGGCTTATAGGTTTGTATGCCACTAGATCATTGGTAGGTTTGGTAGTTTGGTGGGTGTGACTAGTTATTTGTTGTTGGTTCATGCTATTATTAGGCTTTTTGGGATGTCCTCTTTTATGTTTTTTTTTTCCTTACTATTGCTCTAGTTTCTATTTTGCTTTTTTGTTAGATAGTTAGGTTTTCTTTTTTCTGCTTGGGCCCTTTAGGTTACACCCTTGGCCCAGCTTTTTGGGGCTGTTTTCAAATTTTTTGGATCTTTAGGTTCTATTGTATCCTCGCAGCCCTTCCCTTTATCTCATAATATAATGCCGAGATGGCTTTATCTAGGAAAAATATATATATATATATATATATATATATATATATATATATATATATAACCATAAATGTATTTGTTAAAAGTATTGTAATAACACTGGATGTTTTTCTATTTTTTTTCTGTTTCTGAGATAAATGTTTATTTCAGTTTTTGTGATGAATGTTTCTGGATGTATGCTTAGTTTTCGCACTCCATCTTCTTACTACTTACACTTAGTATTGTGATGTGATCTAGATATTCATAATATGCTATTATTTGTGTAACTTAGATCGTAATTGTATTCGTAATCTAATATACGCGTCAAAATGCATCTGTAATATGTGGTACATTGTGGTAGTTGCAGTTTGCAATACTGGCTGTAGGTGCTTCGTCTTGGTAGCAGTGTTTGCTGGTTGTTTGGCAGGTTTGTTAGCATGTTTATATGGTTGTCCTTGATATTGGCATGTAGGTTGGTCCGCTACTATATCGTTGGCAAATCTGGCTAGTTTTGCGGTTTGCATTTTGGTTTGCAGGTCTAGGTGTTGTTCGCTGCTATGGAAGTTTGTTTGTTGTCTGTTATTGATTTAAGTTAGGTTGAAGGTTAATTGCTGCTGGCATCGATAGTTTAGATTCATTTGTTTTCTATAGTCTACAATTTTGGATGTTTGTTTAGTATGTTTTGTTTGGCTGACCTGCTCTTGGCTTACAGGTTTGTATGCCACTAGATCATTGACAGGTTTGGTAGTTTGGTGGGTGTGACTAGTTATTTGTTGTTTGCAAGTTGTTTTGTTGTTGGTTTATGCTATTATTGGGCTTTTAGGGCTGTCCTCTTTTATGTTCCTGCTTTCTTGGGATATTCTTAATTATTATTTTTTTCCTTACTATTGCTCTAGTTTCTATTTTGCTTTTTTGTTAGATAGTTAGGTTTTCTTTTTTCTGCTTAGGCCCTTTAGGTTACATCCTTGGCCCAGTTTTTTGGGGCCAGTTTTCAGGTTTTTTGGATCTCTAGGTTCTATTGTATACTCGCTGCCCTTCCCTTTGTCTAATAAAATAATGCGGAGATGGTTTATCCAGGAAAGTATATATATATATATATATATATATATATATATATATATATATATATATATATATATATATATATATATATATATATATATAACCATAAATTTATTTGTTAAAAGCATTGTAATAATACTCGATATTTTTTTATGTTTTTTCTGTTTATGAGATAAATGTTTATTTTAGTTTTTGTGATGAATGTTTCTAGTTGTATGCTTAGTTTCTGCTCTCTATCTTCTTACTACTTATATTTAGTATTGTGGTAATTTGGATATTCATAATATGCTAGCATTTGTGTAACTTAGATCATATTTGTATTCTTATTCCAATATATATGTCTAAATGCATCTGTAATCTGTGGTACCCATGTGGTAATTGCAATTTGCAATACTGGCTGCAGGTGCTTTGGCTTGGTAGCAAGGTTTGCTGGTTGTTTGGCTAGTTTGTTAGCATGTTTATTTGGCTGTCCTTGATATTGGCATGTAGGTTTGTCTGCTACTGGATCGTTGGAAAATTTGGCTAGTTTATTTGCGGTTCGCATTTTGGTTTGGCAAGTCTAGCTGTAGTTCCCTGCTATGGAAGTTTGTTTGTTGTCTATTATTAATTTAAGTTATGTTGAAGGTTAATTGCTGTTGGCATCGATAGTTTAGATTCATTTATTTTCTACAGTCTACAATTTTGGATGTTTGTTTAGTATGTTTTGTTTGGCTGGCTTGCTCTTGGGCTTACAGGTTTGTATGCTACTAGATCATTGGTAGGTTTGGTGGTATGGTGGCTATGACTAGTTATTTGTTGTTTGCAAGTTGTTTTGTTGTTGGTTCATGTTATTATTGGGGTTTTAGGGCTGTCCTCTTTTATGTTCCTGCTTTCTTAAGGATATTCTTAATTTTTTTTTTTTTCATTGCTATTGCTCTAGTTTCTATTTTGCTTTTTTGTTAGATAGTTAGATTTTCTTTTTTCTGCTTGGACCCTTTAGGTTACACCCTTGGCCAAGTTTTTTGGGGCTGTTTTCTGGTTTTTTGGATCTCTAGGTTCTATTGTATCCTCGCAGCCCTATCCTTTTTCTAATAAAATAATACCGAGATGGCTTTATCCAGGAAAAAAATATAAAAAAATCATATATACATATATATATATATATATATAACCATATATATATATATATATATATATATATATATATATATATAACCATATAAGTATTTGTTAAAAGTGTTGTAATAATACTGGATGTTTTCCAATTTTATTCTATTTCTGAGATAAATGTTTATTTCAGTTTTTGTGATAAACATATCTGGATGTATGCTTAGTTTCTGCACTCTATCTTCTTACTACTTATACTTAATATTGTGATGTGATCTGGATATTCATAATATGCTAGTATTTGTGTAACTTAGATCGCTTTTGTATTCTTAATCCAATATACATGTCAAAATGCATCTGTAACTATGGTACCCATGTGGTAGTTGCAATTTGCAATACTGGCTGCAGGTGTTTTGGCCTGGTAGCAGTGTTTGCTGGTTGTTTGGCTGGTTTGTTAGCATGTTTATTTGGCTGTCCTTGATATTGGTGTGCAGATTTGTCTGCTACTGGATCGTTGGCAAATTTGGCTAGTTTTTTTGCAGTTTGCATTTTTGTTTGGCAAGTCTAGCTGTTGCTCCCTGCTATGGAAGTTTGTTTGTTGTCTGTTATTAATTAAAGTTATGTTGAAGGTTGATTTCTGTTGGCATCGATAGTTTAGATTCATTTATTTCCTACAGTCTACAATTTTGGATGTTTGTTTAGTATGTTTTGTTTGGCTGGCCTGCTCTTGGGTTACAGGGTTGTATGCTACTAGATCATTGGCAGGTTTGGTAGCTTGGTTACTATGACTAGTTATTTGTTGATTGCAAGTTATTTTGTTGTTGGTTCATGCTATTATTGGGCTTTTAGGGCTGTCTTCTTTTATGTTCCTGCTTTCTTGAGGATATTCTTAATTGTTTTTTTTTTCCCTTGCTATTGCTCTAGTTTCTATTTTGCTTTTTTGTTAGATAGTTAGGTTTTCTTTTTCTGCTTGGGCCCCTTAGGTTACACCCTTGGTCTAGTTATTTGGGGCTATTTTCAGGTTTTTTGGATCTCTAGGTTCTATTGTATCCTCGCAGCCCTTCCCTTTTTCTAATAAAATAATACCGAGATAGTTTTATCCAAGAAATATATATATATATATATATATATATATATATATATATATATATATATATATATAACCATATATGTATTTGTTAAAAGCGTTGTAATAACACTGGATGTTTTCCTATTTTTTTCTATTTCTGAGATAATTGTTTATTTCAGTTTTTGTGATAGTGTTTCTGGATGTATGCTTAGTTTCCGCACTCTATCGTCTTACTACTTACACTTAGTATTGCAATGTGATCTGAATATTCATAATATGCTAGTATTTGTGTAACTTAGATCGTAATTGTATTCTTAATCTAATATACCCGTCAAAATGCATCTGTAATTTGTGGTACCCATGTGGTAGTTGCAATTTGCAATACGGGCTGCAGGTGCTTTGGCTTGGTAGCAGTGTTTGCTGGTTGTTTGGCAGGTTTGTTAGCATGTTTATTTGGCTGCCATTGATATTGGCGTTCAGTTTTGTCTATTACTGGATCGTTGGCAAATTTGGCTAGTTTTTTTGGGGTTTGCATTTTGGCTTGGCAGGTCTCGCTGTTGTTTCCCTGCTATGGAAGTTTGTTTGTTGTCTGTTATGGATTTAAGTTATGTTGAAGGTTAATTGCTGCTGGCATCGATAGTTTAGATTCATTTGTTTCCTAAAGTCTACAATTTTGGATGTTTGTTTAGTATGTTTTGTTTAGCTGGCCTACTCTTGGCTTACAGGTTTGTATGCTACTAGATCATTGGCAGGTTTGGTAGTATGGTGGCTATTACTAGTTATTTGTTGTTTGCAAGTTGTTTTGTTGTTGGTTCATACTATTATTGGGCTTTTGGGGCTGTCCTCTTTTATGTTCCTACTTTCTTGTGGATATTCTTAATTAATTTTTTTTCCTTGCTATTGCTCTAGTTTCTATTTTGCTTTTTTGTTTGATAGTTAGGATTTCTTTTTTCTGCTTGGGCCCTTTAGGTTACACCCTTGGCCCAACTTTTTGGGGCTGTTTTCAGGTTTTTTGGATCTCTAGGCTCTATTGTATCCTCGCAGCCCTTCTGTTTATCTAATAAAATAATGTCGAGATGGTTTATCCAAGAATATATATATATATATATATATATATATATATATATATGTAACAACCCGAGTTGTTACTTTAGATAATTAGGGTTAGCCCTAAGTCTTAAACATAATTAAATGTGCTAAGTAGGTCAATGAAGTCAACCTCCTAAACCTAGCCCTAACTAGGAGTCAATTTGGATTAAATTCTGATTTCTAGAAATCCGGAAAACCCTAAGACAAATCTTACTTAGAGTGACTCAACCAATCCAGATTATTACTGGGGACCAGTAATATGGGTATACTATACTACACTTACCCAACAATCTTGGTTCCATCAAATCCATTTAATAGAACAAGGATTTATCAAGACTACAAGTCTTAGACTAATAGGTAAGTCCTATACAAGGTTTCACCAATCTAATGTGATCAGAGATCACTTAATATGGATTATACCACAAGGAGATGTATCTCTTCTAGTGTCTTGATTGAATACTACCACAAGGAGAATTGATCAAGCTCTAAGGTGAAGGGATTTTCTATACTTCTACCTCAAGGATTCATACAAGGCCTCCTACCTCATAATATATAAAGTTAGGTCTTTTAGATAATTTAAGATGATCTTATGAAGAGAGCATCAAGATCTCTTCTTTAGATGTTGCTATTAGACTATCATGTTCTGGTTCATTATTAGATTTAGAATGATTATATCAGATGATGGAATCATCTGATCATACTTAAACTAAGATTATGGGGTGTAAATCAAACATATTGTTAAGGATTTGATCACCTGTTAAATCAACATAGCATTAATGATCTTATTATGCAGGTTAATTATTTAAGAGAAAATCGAGGATCTTAAGGTTCGATTCAGATTGTGAAATCACAAGGATTGTTATTATCCTTACTATGTCTAATTCAAATGTTTAGAATTAATAGTAAATCAGATGTATTATTGGACAATGTTCAATTCACAATCTTGTAATTAATATAGTTGAGTTAGGGTTGTTATGGTTTTAGATTTGCCTTAAGTAGATTAGGGCTTGACTCCTTCTCAAATCTTAAGTCAAATCAAGTGTATATTTAAAGATCAATGTCAAATCAGTGGATTAATTATGCATTATTGGTGGCAATCCTAGATCTAGATCAAGTCTTAAAAGCTTGATCCAAATCTTAGGATTTCTTAAGTTAATTATGATGTTTAAGATTCTATAGTTTTAGATTGATTCAAGTATATTTAATAAGTTTATGGAAGGTGATTTTATTTCATTTGGTTTACTGCTATAAGCCAAAATAATGATTAAGGTTTAACAAACAGTGTTTACTTAATGCTAACCAAACCCTAATTGCAAGCAAAAAGGATAATTACATAAATAAAAATGCAACCATTCAATTTGCATGAAATTTGGCATGCAAGCCTAATTAATCATATAAGTAATCAGTGACTGAGTTTGCTATGATCCAATGTGTATAAACCCTAAAATTCACTAATTATGATTTGACAAGATTAGGGAATATCTACATTTACAGAGCTCAGAAAAATATGATACTTGGCACATGCAATCTAATTAACATTTGTGAACTAATGGCACCCTAATCATACAATTTGGATAAGTAATTTTACTAATCTTTCCTAATTGAGATTCACTATAATTAAGCAATAATTAAAGATCTAACAATCAGATGTGTGATTTTATTTTATATTTAAGTTCCTGAGATTTTTCTAAACATTTTCATATAGAATATCATAAAACTTTAACCAGTGGATTTAAAAGTTATTAAGAAAATACATTCTGTATTTTTATTTAATCAAATTCCTATGATTTGATTAATCGAATTATTTTCCTTAAGGAAAATAATTCCATTAATTCGATTAAATTAAACGGCTCGGCCCGAAATCGAAAACGCGCTGGTCGACCGGGGCCCGGGTGACCCGGCACTGTCGCACCGCATGGGTCATGGGTTGACCCAGCCCGCACAGTGTCGTCGTCCCCGATTCTTCGTCCCACGGATTTGGCCAATTAGGAGAAACCTAATTGCCAACTTCCGGTGCATCCGGTCCACGGATCGGTCAGCATTCGATTGATACACCATCACCATGTCCAGACGCATCGATTGGGATCTGAATCCCCTTGTGAGATGGTCTGGATTAGTCGGACCTTACTCACCCGAGGTGTTCTCCCTTTGAGTTACTGTGGGGAGATAATTCTCCCCACAGAGACCATGCCAGACCCCGGGCTCGATCCCTACACCATCAGGGTGGTGTGGCGGATCGAAGCCCTCTGGTCTGGGGTCTGGGGTAGCCTGGATCGTCGGGTCCTTACTCGACCGAGGCGATCCAGAAAGAAACTAGCCTGATCGATCGATTCGATCGATCGAGGCTAGCTCAAGCCCTAAGTACGATGCGGCTAAGTTCGAAACGACAATAAGAACAGAAACGCATCAAATGGAATAGGATTCGAGCCTTATTGACTCGATTCTTGCAATTGGGATACCTGATTTTTGATAGATTGGAAGACGGATCGTGGCTCGCAACTGCAGGGACTCTGGAAGCTCTTTGGGGTCATAAACTCCAGGAGAAACCCTCGATCAGCGGTTCAGGAGTACGGGAGCGCCTGGGTGAAGCTCCGGGAGTTTGGCAATGGCGACGAATTTCAGAGGCTACAATTGATCAGCAAGGAGAAATTGAAGCAGATCTGGGGCTATTTAAAGGCTTGGCTGAGCTTAGGAAAGCTTCTGGAGCCACTGGCTCGGGCTGGGGAGGCCCGAGAGGGCGGGCCATGGCCGAGCTCTCGAAAATCCATTTCGAGCTCGGCCGGGCCACAAGGCCCAATTGGGGTCTCATGGTGTTTAGGGGAAGACCAGCAACGGTTTGCTGAGCTGGAGGCGCACGTGGGGGACAGGGGAGACCACTGGCAGTACGGGGAATCTTCCCTGGCGGGCGCAGCTTGGCGGGGACGAAGATCCACAGTGCGGGTGCGCTGTGGACCGTCTGATGCATCGATCAGGAAGGCGCGACGGTCCTGATCCTCTGGATCCTAACGGCCGAACCAGATTAAATCTGCACCGTAGGATCATTAGGGTTGATCTAACGGTGGACCCGCGATTCTAATCCTAACCTTCAGATGGAAAGGCGCGACGGCTAGATTTGAGGGATCCCGCTGTCGCGTGACCCGGGCTCCGCAGCGGATTGCCCGCGGTCCGCACAGCGGATCCCGGCTGTTATATTAGGTATTAGGGTAAAAATGCAATTATGGAAAGTTATAAGCCCTTAAGTGCAATTAAACCATTGTAAATTAAATTGAATTTTTGACTTAGAGAAGTTCAATGGACTTTAAATTTTCCAGATAGGCTTATCTTAATGTTCTAAAAGCAATGATGCTAAAAATTGAATCAATCAACATTTATTTTGCATGGTAACAACCTAGGGTTGTTACAGTAATCCCATCCTCCGGATCGGCAGGGTAGGCTCGGCCATGAATGGAAGGGGGTACTAATGGTCTAAGTGACCTGGCGGAGAAGTGGCAGACAGAGTCGACGTGGCTTGGTACGGGTGAATTCTCGCTGTCGGGGTAGAATCATCGCGAGAACGACGATCCATAGTGGTGGGGGACTCCAGGACCATTTGATGGATCAGCAATTGGCACGGGACGACTCTGATTTCCCAAGATCTAACGTCCACGCGAGGAGGTTGGATCGACCATCGGATCGGATCTAAGGATCGAACAGCGATCGGGGATACTTAAGATGATTACTCGAATGCCGTCGGATCTAATCTCGAAACCATGGAACGATCGAGATTAGATGGATCCAATCGAAGGCACGGGCCGTAGGATCAAATCTGTAGAACGGATGGCCCAAATGGCGCCTGCGGTTTGGGATAAGCTGACCGTTGGAAAGTGTATAAGTGCAATTATAAATTGTTTAAAACCCTAAATTGCAATTGAACCTATTTAAATTAAATCCAAAATGTGTCTAAATGACTTCCAAAAATTCCTAAAATTTCACCCTTAGCTAATTTGAGGGTGGGGAATTCAAAAATAAAGTTAGATTTTGATTTGGAGATCAAATTAATTTAGGTATTTTATAGGGCTCAAAAATAGCCAAAAATAACAAAATTTCCAATTTAGCTCCGATTGATTTCAAACTTCTAGGGTTAGGTTTAAATGACCCATTAAGTCTAATGGAATCAAAATTAAAGCTTATTTTGGCTTAATTACTCTAAATTTATCTAAGATAATAACTAGGGTTATTACAAACTCCCCCACTTAAGAACGATGTCGTCCCCGACATCACCTAAGTGAAGAAAAATTCTACTGGGTTTTAACAAATCTAAAAATGATGAAGATGTAAAAGAGAGAAGAACAATACCTAGGTTTGCAAAGAGCTGTGGATATTTATTACGCATATCCACCTCATTCTCCCAAGTAGATTCTTCCATGGTTCAGTTCTTCCATTAAATTTTGACAATAGGAATTGAGCGATTCCTTAGCTGCTTCTGATCATGAGCTAAGATTCTAATAGGTTCTTCGACGTAAGAAAGATTAGGTTCGATCACTACTACTGGAAGTTGAACGAGATGAGAAGGGTCTCGAAGACATCTTCTCAACGATGATACGTGGAATACGTTATGAACGGCTGCAAAATCATCAGGAAGATTCAACCGGTAGGCAGATGATCCTACTTTGGCCAAAACTTTGAAAGGTCCCACATAGCGGGGACTGAGCTTCCCAGCTATGCCAAATTTGAAGACACCTTTCATTGGACTGACTTTTAGATAAGCAGAATCTCCCACATTGAATTTTAGGAGATGGTGATGAGAATCATGATACTTGCTCTGACATTCTTGAGCTGAATGAATTCTTTGCTGAATTAATTTGATCTTACTACTGGTTTCTTCAACTAATTCTGAACCAAAGAGCTGAACACTTCCTATTTCTGACCAAGCTAGTGGAGCACTACATTTTCTACCATACAGCGCTTCATAAGGAGCCATTTTAATTCTGGCTTGGAAACTGTTATTATAGGCAAACTCCACTAATAGGATGTGATCTTCCCAGGAACTAGCAAAATCTAGAATACAGAGTCTAAGCAAATCTTCCAAAACATGGTTTACTCTTTCAGTCTGGCCATCCATTTGAGGATGAAAAGCTGTACTAATGGCTAGAGTAGTACCCAGATCTTGATGCATAGCTTGCCAAAACTTGGAAGTAAATCTGCTATCTCTATCGGATACGATTGATTTTGGAATCCCATGCAATCTGATAATTTCTTTGATGTAGAGCTTTGCTAACTGTTCTACAGAATCAGTTTGACGGATAGGAAGAAAATGTGCTGATTTAGTTAAGCGATCTACTATCACCCAGATTGCATCAGCACCAGATTTTGCACGAGGCAATCCCATGATGAAATCCATGAATATATCGAACCATTTCCATTCAAGGATATCCAATGGATGCAGAAGACCACCAGTTCTTTGGTGTTCAGCTCTTACTAAATTACAGGCATGACATTTAGCCACAAAGTCAGCTACATCTTTCTTCATACCTGGCCACCAAAATCATTATTTTAGGTCCTAGTACATCTTAGTACTGCCTGGATGAATATGATACCCAGAATTATGGCCTTCAATTAATACCTCACGATGCATGGACATAGGAATCCACAATCGACTACCTTGATAAATTACACCCTTCTGCAACTGCCGATCATGACGAAGACCTCTTTCAATATCTGCTTTGAACTTTAGATACTCGCCATCTTTGGTTTGCGAGACAAAGACATCTTGATGGAAAGTGGGTTCAACATTAATATTTGCTAATAGCGAACTCAGCATATCCCCACGGACTGGAGAAATTCTGAGCTTACGGAATTCGTGTTATAAAGAACTGGATGCGATCATAGAGGTTAAAGTAGCACGACGGCTAAGAGCATCATCCACTACATTCGCCTTCCTTGGATGATACTGAATACTGAGATCATAATCGCAGATAAGCTCTAACCATCTTCTTTGGCGACATTTCAATTCTCTCTGGGTGAAGATGTACTTCAAACTTTGATGATCAGTGAAAATTGAGCACTGTACTCCGTATAGATAGTGACGCCATATTTTCAAGGAAAATATCATGACTGCATGTTCAAGATCATGGACTGGATAATTTCGCTCGTGGGGTTTTAACTGACGAGAGGTGTAAGCAATTACCTTACACTCTTGCATTAACACACAACCTAGACCGATTCCGGAGGCATCGGTATATACTTGATAGTTCAAACCTTCTTTAGGTAAAATAAGAACTAGAGCGGTAGAAAGTGCATCTTTTAGAGTCTGAAATGCTTCCTCGCATTCAGGACTCCAAATAAATGGAACGACCTTTTGAGTTAATTTAGTCAACGGTGAAGCAATCTGGGAAAAGCATTTAACAAACTTCCTATAATATCCTGCTAATCCCAAGAAACTTCTAATGTTGGTGACAGACTTAGGTTGAGCCCAGTCCTGAATAGCACTTACTTTACTTGATCCACCTGAATACTCTGAGCATCGACTACGTGGTCCAAAAATGCAATGAAATTAAGCCAGAACTCGCACTTGGAGAACTTGGCATACAGTTGATGCTCACACAAATTCTCTAATGCTATCCTCAGATGTTCTTCATGATCTCTTAGAGTCTTAGAATAAATGAGAATATCGTCAATGAAGACAATCACAAACTTGTCTAAATATAGTTTTAGCACTCGCTGCATCAAATCCATAACGATTGATGGCGCATTGGTGAGTCCGAACGACATCACCAAAAACTCAAAGTGGCCATAACGAGTACGGAAAGCAGTCTTCCCTACATCATCTTCTTTTACACGTAGCTGATGGTATTCAGACCTTAAATCGATCTTGGAAAATATACCGACTCCGGATAGCTGGTCAAACAAATCATCAATTCTAAGCAGTGGATATTTTTTCTTTATGGTGACCTTATTCAGTTCACGATAATCTATAAACATACACATAGATCCATCCTTCTTTTTCACAAATAAAACTGGCGCTCCCCAAGGAGACATACTTGGCCTAATGAAGCCTTTACTCAAGAGCTCTTACAATTTCTCATTGAGCTCTTAAAGCTCCTTAGGTACCATTTTATAAGGTGCTTTGGATATCGGCTGGGTACCAGGGATTAATTCAATAGAGAATTCTACTTCTCTGAGAGGAGGTATACCAGGCAATTCTTCTGGGAACACATCGACAAATTCTTTGACTACCTTCCAATCAGAAAGAGAGATACTCTCTTTTGTTTCGCCCATCATGGTAACTAGGTAAGCATTACAACTCTTAACAATCAATTGTTCAGCTTTAATTGCATTTATTAAGGATAACTGTGTGCTGGTTTTTCCTATAAATGTTTTAGGCTTGCCCTAGGAATGGAGAGTGACTGTCTTTTTATGGCAGTTTATCATGGCATTATTGTCACTGAGCCAATTCATCCCAAGGATGATATCAAAGTTTGCTATTGGCAGGACAATTAGTTTGGCATGGAATTCTTGATCATTTATCGGGACTTTGATATTGTATAATTTATGGGCACTTAGTTGGGTTCCAGATGGAAGCCCAACACTCAACGTTTGTGCTAAGTTGCATGCGTGAAGTTTAAGGTTATTGGCAAATCATTCCGAAATAAACGAGTGACTAGCACCGATATCGAAAAATACATTACAAGGTTGGTTGTTGAAATAAAGTGTGCCTAATTCATATGAATTACATTAATGACTTGCAAGGATTTAGAGTATAGCAATGCAATTATCAAAGGAAAAATTCAGAGATGTGTATCTGAAACCACATTGTTATGTTCTGCGGCTTCAATAGGAGTTAAGGCATATACTCGTACAGGACCAGCAGGACGATTGTTAGTCTGCCTTTGGAGATAGTTCTGAGAGTTAGAAGCTGGTGGCTGCATGTGAGCAACTTCAAAAGCAGGTGCTGGCATTATAGCCAGATTTGGTTCTCTTCAGTTTAACGGAGTTGCTCTGAACACTTGCTTCTTCTGGTAGGGCTTCATTGGAACCCCATCCACTGTTTCCGTATGGTCGCACTGGTAGAACCTGTGACCCATATGCCCACAATTGAAACACCTTTATCTAGTATGGTAACACTTGCCATATGGGTGTGGCCTATCATAGCTTTGAACGGGTTCCGAGGTTGGTGCAGCTTCTAGTTGATAGACCTTTGCAGGATTAGTCCTGTGCCTCTTGAAGGTTTCCAGTGGATTCTGGGTTATATGTGCCTATCGCTTGAGATTATCCTCAGATTGGTGATGCTCACTTACTTTAGCTATTTCCACTAACTTGAAGAAGTTAGTTATGCAGAGTGGTACGATTTGATTCTTCAGAGAATCTCAAAGTCCACAGAGAAAGCGGTGGCACTTAGCTGATTCAGATTGAGTGACTTCTCGTGCAAAGCGGATCAATCTACGAAACTCCCTTTTGTATTCAACGACTGAACGACTCCCTTGAGTCAACCTTATGATCGTGTCCGCGATAATGTTTTGTGCAGATGGGCGAATAAATTCAGCCTTGAAGGCTTCAACAAATGCATCCCAGGGAATGTCATCTAGTTCATAATCAATGAACTGGGTGTTCCTGACTTCCTCCCATCAATATTCTGCCTCAGCATGGAACAGATGGGTGGTGAGACAGATGACATCGAAGTTTGGGATCTTCAGACTAATCAGATCTTTTTCCACAGCCTTCAGCCAGTTGACTGTATCCATTGGCGACAGATTCCAGCCAAAGGTTGGAGGCCATAACCTCAGGAAATTATGAAGGAGATTATCCGCCGAGTGATGTGAAGAAGAAGCAGCTTGTGGAGCATGAACTGTTGGAGCAGCAACAGTGACTGGAGTTGCACGATCATTTAGTAATTTCTGTATGATAATCACTTGTTGAGCTTGATTTTCTAACATAGTTGCCACCATGGCTCGCAGATGAGCCACCTCATCATTAGAACTACTTGAGGCAACAGTGTTCTTGATAGGAGTAATGGTAGGTGGTGATCTGAAATCCATTCTAATTAAATAATTGCAAAACCAAACTCAGAATTTACTCGAAGGAGGAAAAATCAAAAATCTTTTATTGATTATAGAATGAAGGATTACAATGCCAAAACTATAATTCTGCTAGGGTTGTTTTGGAAATGAGATGACAATTATCCTAACTAGCACTTAGACATTATGAATATATTCTGCCCTAAAGGCTACACAAAAGTCCTCAAAAATTATTTCCTGACGCTTTCTATTACGCTTCTTCTCAAGCCTTGCAAGGGTCTCATACCACCAGACTCTGGCGTAGTCCAACATCAGATCTATCACAATATCTACATAAAGTGACTCGGGACACTCTATGTGTATCAAAATAGACTCCACTCAGCTCAACCATTCTTTTGCGTATATGGGAAAGTTGAGTCCTCGGTATATTGCTTGCTGTAGAAGCTTATCCAGGACCCAAGTTCCTTTTGCTGAAACTCCTTCAATCTGCCAGTTGCTTTCCTGCCTCCACTTGAAACTACAGTTCCAAGCTATTTTGAAAGCATGCAGATAATAGTCTATATTGGACTCTCCAGACTTCATTTAACTCTGAGGATAGAATTTTATTAAGTTTTTATTAGACTCAAGATGACTAAATTATTAGGATGGGAGTATTCTCCATATGCAATTTACATAGAGTTACTGATACTACTATCTTATGGATGTTACTTATATTGATGTTTATATTTCAAAAGAACGGTCCATTAGGTAGAAAGAAGTCGTAGATCCCATTCAGACAGCTTATGGTGTTCTCTGATACCAACTGTGGGGCCCCCGTACTGCCAATAGGAAGTACGGTGCTCCAACTGTGACAAATTCTCAGCATTAAGTAAAATTAAGCGAAAACCCAACTTGCCTTATGCCAAGAATGTGTCACCATAATACTATAAATATTCATCAATATACATACAGATATCAAAGTGGCAAAAGCAATAGGTGTAAAATAACATCCACAAGCCTAACATAGTAGAGAAAAAGGAGAACAATATAGTAACTCGTCACAATGCAGAAATGCAATACATCCATAATTAATTATTTCAAACTAAATTTAAAAGGAAATGAAAATGTCTCTCAATCTCACTGAAATAAAATGCAAGATCTATCTAAACGGCAGCAGCACGATCCTCCTCCTAAACCTGCTCCTCTCCTGCAACACTGCCCACGAACAAGTCTGAATCTGACATTTGTCAGTATCACAAATGCTAGGGCCCCAGCCAATAAATCAAAAAGGTTACAGTTAGACAATTGTCTAAGTACATTTTAGGCTATTTTAATGAATTTATTAATTTAAAGATATCAAAGTGGTGAAAGTAATAGGTGTAAAGTAACATCCACAAGCACAACATAGTAGAGAAAAATGAGAACAATATAGTAACTCATCACAATGCAGAAATGAAATACATCCATAATTAATTATTACAAACTAAATTTAAAAGAAAATGAAAATGTCTCTCAATCTCACTGAAATAAAATGCAAGATCTATCTAAATGATAGCAGCACGATCCTCCTCTTGAACCTGCTCCTCTCCTACAATACTGCCCACAAACAAGTCTGAATTTGACATTTGTCGGTATCACAAATGTAAGGGCCCCAGCCAATAAAACAAAAATGTTACAGTTAGATAATTGTTTAAGTACATTTTAGGCTATTTTAATGAACTGATTAATTTAAAAATATCACATTCAAATTATCTAAACATGCAAGAAATAATGGGTGCGACAAGCTATGAAAGAAATGGGTAACTATAAACTATCCATTTATAGCCAACAACTAGTATGAAAAGTAATATATGATACCAAATAAACAAGGTGATACTAAAGCTAAGAGAAACAGCGGCTATAATACAAACTCTGAACCTAACATGCTTATGATTGTATTAACACATACTGAGTATATAAAGAACACAAATGCTGAAATAAACATACAATTTTAGCATCCTAAACTTGCCAATATACATAAGTAAGCCATAAGAGTATACATACAACATGCTAATTAATAAATAGGAAAAGAAAAAGGGACACTGAGACATGTGGCAAAAGCCGAGCAATCTATGAAATGCAAAGCCACTGAGACGTGTGGCAAAACAAACAAGTACTAAAAGTAAGGGCCACTGGAGCTTGTGGTAAAGCAAAATAGAAAACAATACTAAATAATCCAGCTAAAGTAGCAATAAGCCTAAGACATAGTACTGCCATACCAGCCAATAGGCCATCCAAGGCCCCCAATATTGAAATCATCAATCAATACCCAGCCAATAGGCCTTCCCAATCCTTTAGGCCTGGGTTAGTTCTACATAATACTATTACTGAAGAGGTAGACTACGCTAAGACATATTCTACCAACTGCAAGTAAGGCAAGGACTGAATGATATGCAATTTAATTACTAACTTAAGATATATTATCCATATCCTAAGTTCTCCTATTATGCTCAAGGATTAAGGCTCAATATCCAAGGTGTGCAAATCAAATCTAGTCAAAATAAGTAAGAGACTCAATCTAGACTTATGTGATATCTGTTATTATCTAATTACCTTATATAGCTACTCTAAGAAGGTACAAGTTTAGGATCTCTAATATCCAACTATCGAGTAGAATCTCAGATTTACGTCCTTAAGGTAAATGTTAGAACTTAACAAGTTTTAATCCAAAATCATGTGATGACTATAAGGTTTAAGTAAATAAATCAATGACCTAATTTGTTAACATTTTACTCTCTTACCCAAATCTTGATTAAGTAAATCAAGATTTAAGGATTTTGGACTTAAACCCCACTTGGTGTTCAAATCCTGAACCCAAGGAAAAGTCCTATTAATGATCTAGGGTTCACATTTACTACCCAAATTAAAGGTAAAGAATCATATAAGCTGAAAGATCCAAGAACTAAGAACTTAGTGAAAGGTTATTCTACTGATTATAAGACAAAATAATCAATCAAGAACTTGAGAATCTAAGATCTATATTCAATCTTTAAGACAATATTATTATCTTATAGATTGAATCATCCTATACCCACATGGAAGGCTTCAAAAGATTAAACGATAAATAATTTAAAAAAATTCAATTGGAGATAGTTTAATTCAAATAGAAGATCTAAAGTTTAGGATCTAAGATTTGATCACTTTAGACTTAACTAATTTTCTAACTTAAGATTTCCTAAATGTATTTCTTTTTAGAATTTAAGCTCATAAGATAACTTAGTTAAGCTTATTAAATTGAAATTTAACATCTAAAATTATTGGATTCAATTATTAGGGCTAAGTGACTTCCTTAGGATACTTAAGGTCCAAGTGTCCTAATTAGGGCTAATTCAAGATTCCATAGATGAACTTCCACATGATCAACATTATTAGTACAAGAGTCTAGTAAAATATTTATAATCTATCTAAGGGTAGCTTACTGAATATTCCAAGGTTGAAGGGGCATTTAAGCACATTTTGGTAAAAAATGACCAAAATGCCCCTCTTAAGGCAAAAATTGAGATTTTAAGGTTTAGTTATCCAAATTAAGTCTAATCTATTTTAATATGTTTCATATTGATTAATGAAGTGGGAAACACGCTTATCTTAGGTTTTGATAACTTAATTAAGCTAACTAGCAATAATCACTCCTTAAAGCCAATTAGGGTGATTAGTGAATTAAGGCATTCTTAGGGCAATCCAACCTTACTTAGAGATCCCACCATGCATAGGATAGCATTAGGAACTATATTTGCCAAAATTAGAGGTTTAATTAGGGTTTAATTCACTAATCCATAATTAAGGTGATTAAGGAGTGGTTAAGGAAATGAAATGTTTAAAATTGGTTTAAGGTTCTACAATTGTTCTTTATGGTATAATGAGCAATCAAAGCATTTAATCAATTAATTTGGTTATTAATTGAATTTATTATGATTTAATTAAAGCCAAAAAAGGTTTTATTAATAATTTTAAATCTAACCATTGGATTTGTGATTTTATTTTATATTTAGATTCCTTATATTTTTTTGATTCAAATGGTATATTAGATCAGTGTAGCTAAAGTTATTAAATTAATTTATTCTGAATGTTTATTCAAATTGAAACCATGGTATTTGATTAATTAAATTAATAACCATTAAAAATTCCTTCCAATAATTCGTTAATAACCACGGCCCAAAATCAGAACCGCGCGGGTCAGGGTTCGACCAGGCCCGAAGCACCAGTGCGTCCTCTTCCTTGCGCCTACGCCCGATACCCGCTTGCCTAGGGTTAGCTTCAAACGTGAAATTCTCCACTCACACTCCACGCCAGGCCTTGATCTCAACGGCTACACCTTTAGGGCACTAATACGCATCGATTGAGGTAAGAACCCACTTCTAAATTGAGCTGGATCATCGGGGGTACTGCTCGACCGAGATGTTTCCTCAGGCGCAAGTGAATTCTCCTCACAGAGGCCATGCCATGCGACCACAATGATCCCTACATGTTTAGGGACCTAAGAGGGAGCGACAGGGCGAGACGAGAGTATCGGGGATAGTCTGGATCAATGGGGTGCTACTCGGGGTATTTTGCCGACTAGAGCTGCAACTGGATCAATCAATTCTAGTTGAATCGATTGATCTGGTCGAGCCCAGCCCTCGATATGGTTCGACAATCATTACCAACAGCTTCTAATGTCAATTAGACAGCTAATTGTCTCGAGGCAATTCCGCATTTTTGGGCGAATTGGCTTGACTGGCAGTGCAAACTCAGACGACGATTACACTGTCTGGCCCACTGCCAGGCCTCACCAGAAGACTCGAACGTCTACTGGGGAGCTGAGGAGAGGTCCTAGCGCAGCATCTAGGCTAAAGAGGAAGCGAGTCAAGCTAAAACCAGCTCGATAGAGGAAAGAGGACCATATGTTGTACCTGAGGAAGGCAGAGGAGAATGCAGGCAGCTCGGGTCACTCTAGAGGATTGCAAAGGCTCTAGAAAGGGGGTGAGAACGCCAGACCTCGCCCCCTACAGCAGGTTTAGTCACCGGGATCGCTGAGAGCCTCAAGGTGCACCGCAGGGAATCAAGGGGATCATAATGAGCAAAGGGACTCACTGTGATTCCAGAAAGGTATTTCTAGGATGAGGGAGTCCCTATGGGTGGAAGCCGAAGCTAAGCTATGGCCTCAGGCTCGGACTGAAGGCGCCTTCAGCCAGCTCAAAATGGGGGTAATCCCATCCTCCGGATCGGCAGAATAGGCTCGACCATGAATGGAAGGGGGTGCTAACTATCTAGGTGACCTGGCGGAGGAGTGGCAGACAGAGTCGACGTGGCTTGGTACGGGCAAATTCTCGCTGTCTGGGTAAAATCGTCGCGAGAACGGCGATCCACAGTGGCGGGGGACTCCAGGACAGTCTGATGGATCAGCAATTGGCACAGGACGGCTCTGGTTTTTTGACATCTAACATCTGCGCGAGGAGGCTGGATCGACCGTCGGATCGGATCTAAGGATTGAACGACGATCAGGGATACTTAAGACGATTACTCGGATGCCGTCGGATCTAATCTCGAAACCGCAGAACGGCCGAGATTAGATGGATCTGATCGAAGGTGCGGGCATTAGATCAAATTCGCGGAACGGACGGCCCAGATGGCGCCGACGGTTTGGGATAAGCCGACCGTTGGAAAGGGTATAAGTGCAATTATAAATTGTTTAAAACCCTAAATTGCAATTGAACCTATTTAAATTAAATCTAAAATGTTCCTAAATGACTTCCAAAAATTCCAAAAATTTCACCCTTAGCTAATTTGGGGGTGGAGAATTCAAAAATGAAGTCAGATTTTGATTTGGAAATCAAATAAATTTAGGTATTTTCTAAGGCTCAAAAATAGATAAAAATACCAAAATTTCCAATTTAGATTCGATTGATTTTAAACTTCTAGGGTTAGGTTTAAATGACCCATTGAGTCTAATGGAATCAAAATTAAGGCTTGGTTTGGCTTAATTACTCTAAAAGTTAGCTAAGATAACAATTAGGATTGTTACAACATTATTGCATGAAAATGAAAACTTAGAATACTAGGAAAATATTTTCATTTGGGTTTAGTTTATGGTCAATTATGGTGCACATTTACCCCAATGGATAGCGATAAGGTGAAATAAGGATTCTTAAAATTACTCAATGAGGAGTGTGTGCTATGCATGTAACACATTTAGTCTTGCAGATGTGCTTAACTCCTCAGCTGTTTTTAGATATGTCCACAAAAATAACTGTAAAATAGCTAAAAGACTCTGCATTGTATTATCAGCCACTTCAGCTTTGCTTTACTGTCCTGTTCTATTCTGTCCACCCTAGCCCAGAAAAGCTATGGGAATTTCTGTCTACCATAGCCTAGAAAGGCTATGGGAAATATACTGGGCTAGATTGGCCAAATCTTTCTGATATGGCAGTTATATGTTTAGTTTTAGTTTCAGCTTACTGTTTACTATATTGTTGATGCATGTTATTTCAGTCAGCTATGTTTCCTATTTTACCTACTCACTTGTATGTATATATATATATATATATATATATATATATATATATATATATATATGATGCTAGACTTTATTGCTTACTATATGTACCACTTTCAGATTACTATTTTAAATTAGCATATGTTATGTGATCATCAGCATATTTAAGATTAATTTTTTTTTTCAGTACTTTTACTTACTATATCACTTATGTATGCCCATTCTTTATTTAGTTTGCTTTGAGGTGTGCCTTTTTGCCTCAAATCTTGTTTAGTTATAAATGATATATTTATAACTTATCATGTTTCTTATATGCATGCTACTCCTATGCTAGTTAGTTCACTTTTGTTTTGTATAAGTAAATGGTGATATTAATAATTGCATAATAAATGTTTAGCCTAAGATGTACTTAGACAATTATCTAATAAGATTTTTTTTTTGTCGGCTGGGACCTTGGCATTGTGAAATCGATAATGTCAGAATCTAAGCAGTTTGGACATCCAGTACCTGCAGTAGAGCCACTTCAGAAGGAGCTTCAGTCCAGAGTTGAAGAGCCTTAGTTTTGTCTTTTTCTTTAAGTAAGGATGAGCGATATTATTCTTTCATTTAAGTTTATTTAAAATTAATGTAATAATTCAGATATTGTATTTTTTTTACTGCATTATTTTATTCTGAGTTGTATGTCATATCTATATTATGATGGAACTGGATGTATTATTTTACCTTTCTTGCTTTCGCACTCTGAGATGTTATTTACTTGGTGATTGATTTTCTTTGCTTATATCCTGAGCATATCCTTCCCTTATTAGTGGATTGGGGATTATACTTAATCCCATGATAAGTGAGGGGTTTGCGAGAGTGGCAGACCACCCCTTAAGTCTGATCCTGTGGGTTAGGGGGTGGGGCATCACACCCGACCTGCGCAGCACTTCTTACCGAGCCACGCACGTGGCCCAACCTGCGCATGTACAAAAGGCCATCGGCTTGCACATGGAAGAGTCAGGCATGCGTTATGCAATTTGAATAGTAATGGTAATTAATTAAAATTTATTTTATAAATTATGAATTTTTGCAAGCTTTATAATTCCTTAAATATAAGTCCAAATATATAAATGTTATATCTTAAGGTGATCAAAAAAATACAAAGACCATTAATATGACATTTAAATTATATTATGATAATTACTTTTACTAATCATCTTTTTAATTATCATTAAAAGTGATTAGGTCATATCTTAGACAAATGGTGTCCAAAGTTAATCTACTTATAGTATAATTACTCATTATGCTCTAATGAATCTATAGCCACTGATTATATATTAATTTGACATCATTTGAAGATTTTGAGTTTTTGACTCGTTAATTGATTATTATTTTAATCCTAAAAATAGGATTTTCCTTATCATGCTTCAAAACCCTAAGATAACTTAAGGAAACATAAACTATGATATATGTGAACATCGAATGATGAATTGAGAAAGGAAATAGCTATTTTGACTCAAATTATTGTTAAGACCTATTAAGACTAACCTTCAAGAGAAAGATATGTTAAATGTAAGTCTTTAATTAACCTTAATCAAATTATTAAGAATTTATAAGTGATTAATCATACTTGCAAATAAGAGAGTGTCCTAAGGAATTTAGAAAACCACCATTATAAGGAGATGACTAGTACACTCAATTTAGTAAGTTTAGTGATCAAATCTCTTTAGATCCGATTGAATAATCTAGGTGCCTATTATTGACTTGTCTAATGTAGTGTTATACTTTGCTTAGCCAACTAAGTGATTACAATATCATTAAATAAACTATGAACCTTCAAGTGACTTACTTAGTGTAGGTTAACCTACTATGTTGTGGTAAGGTAGAACTATCTAAGATGTTGAAGATTAAACCCAAAGTATAATCATATTATAACCCTAAGACTTTGGAGAGACATTATTGTATATGTCTCTTTAGAATAAGAACTTGGTGAAGAATTACACATAAGTGTATATAGATTAAATTCCTTAACCCATAAGAAAACATTATTTATTATAAGAAATATAGTAAAACATCATACTTATTAAAGATTGAGATTTAATCATCCTTAATCACATTAAATCATCCAAGAGTAGCTAACTCTTTTGTAATTATTAAAGTAACTGAAGCTTTGGATGTTCAATTTCATAAACTAACATGAGAATATAAGTAAATTCTAGATGCAATATTAAGTGTTAATCCATACCTTAAGGTGTTAGTAGAATTTCTTAGATGGGAAATTGTGAGATAATGACTTTTATGATATATTAAAGATAGAATTAAATACCTGAGCACCTATGAGGCTTAGAACCTTTTTGTATAAATAAATAAAAGACTAACCCTAAAATCTAATATTGAATATGAAAATTTGGAAACTTCATATTATAAAGAGGAGAATCATGTATCCTTAAACTAGAAAGTGTTAAGATGTAATAACTTAACCTAAGTAGGTTTACTCATTAAATAGTTGCTTAAATAAATTTAAAGCCTTGTAAAGATAATTAAATTATAAATAAGATTAGCAATTTATTCCATTAATGGCTCATATAATGATAAGTTAATAAATGAAGTATTCAATAAAATGGGTTCTTAACTCATAAATAATTTGTATACTTATAAATTATTTTGTCATCCTATAAAGCTTATAATTATTATTCTTCAATTAACTTAGAGATCTTTGATACCTAAGTTAATTATGAGCTTAATTAGCCCTAACCATTAGGATAGATAATTAAAAGAGAAAATAATGAATATCACATGATTTACAATAAATTTAATAATCCTTGAAAATGCTACAGTGCATTAAGATTACGAACCTTGAAATCATACATTAAAATATTGTGCATGAAAATAAACATTTTAAATATGCTTCTGAGGGGTTTCTCTTGGTAGATTATAATACAAATGTCATTAAGCCTGGGCAGGCCATAGGTGTATCAGGAGACTACATAAGTATTATGAGTGGGAATATGTGTGTTTGTAGTTGGAGCCCACTTACTTATAGTTGAGTAGATGTGCTTAGCTCCTCACTTGTTCTGCACCCATAGAACAATATATAAGATTAATAAATCATGAATTGCATATCTCATAATATTATTGATTATGAATTGCTTAGTCTTATGAGTATACTTTTCTGATATTCATTCTTTTAAGACTAAATTTTTCTTTACTTATTGCACTATCATAATTTAGTATCTAGCTTTTCTTTATGCAGTGTAATTTTTTTAATTTCACATGCATAATTAGCTACACTGTTAATTTACTAGGCATAAGAATCCTTTGAACATATTCATGTTTCCCTTATTTACTTAAGTGCATATTTCATAAAATGTTTTGCTAACTTATTTGATGCAAGAGTAAGCTAACTGAGCTTTAAGCTCATATTTATAGTTTTTAGTAGTTACTTACTTTTTTTAATTCATTGCATGCAAAATACTCTGCTTTTATTAAATTGTAAATGACCAATGTGATATATTCTTGATAATGTATTTAATTACCCTTAATTTGTACTTAGACTTTAAAAAAATCTAATTACTTATTTTTCTTTTATTGGTTGTTCCCTACTGTATTATAAACCTAATATGATAGATCAGGAGGGTGGATCAACTGTTTCACCTAAAGAAGAACCCAAGCTGTAGCAGTGTAGTGAAGACTCCATTTACTATCTTTTATACAAAATGTGAGAATGAGTGTTTATTTGCTCATTTTATATAAATAATTTATTTTTAATGGCTAAATTATTCATTCATGTTGTAAGTTTTTATATTACAAATAATGAATGTTTAATCTAGATGTTTGAGTTATTTTCTAGCCATAAATTTGTCAAATAAAGGTAATATTTAATAGTGAGTTACAATGTATTAATCCAATATTAGATACTACCATAACACTCATTATTGGGTGAAATCACCTAATATGTTAATGGGGCATTACATGCCAAGGAGGGGAACCAAAGGAGAAGAACAAGAAGAAATGGAGCATTGAAAGTGAACCCCAAGGGCTATTTCTTTAGTAACCTTATATAATTTTTCTATGGCACCCTGCTCCCTAAGCCCACAATCATTAAGCTAAGGAGCAGAGGGTCACCTGTCCAAATCCCTCTGTTATCATTAGATTAGATAGATCCACAATCCACTAATAAGGGAAGGACATGCACAGAACATCTGAGGGGATCAGTCACTAAATATGGCATACAAGCAGAGTGCGGAAGCTAAATGAAGTGAATAGTACATCCATTCATCATGCATCACATAAGAAATAGTAATAAGATAGCTCATAAAATAATAAAGTGCATAAAGTAAATCACAGTCATAGTACCTGTATTATTACAATATTTAAATAGTTTAAAAGACTGAAAGATAAATCACTCATCCTCACAAGTGGTTAAAAGGAACTAAGCAATATTCGGCTCTCCTGTCTGAAGCTCCACCTCTATGTAAGGCACCTCTGCTTCAACACCTAGCTCTTCAAACCTTTCTGAATCTGACATTATTAGTTTCATAATGCCAAGGCCCCAGCCAATAATAAACACCTCTATGTAAGGCACCTCTGCTTCAACACCTAGCTCTTCAAACCTTTCTGAATCTGACATTATTAGTTTCATAATGCCAAGGCCCCAGCCAATAATAAAAATCTTGTTAGACAATTATCTAAGTACATTTTAGGCTGAATATTTTGCATGTGTTATTAATATCACCATTTTTTTTATACTACAGCACAACAAAAAGGTAAACTAAAGTAGTAGGAGCAGTAAGCGCATAAGAATAGGATAAGTTATAAATATATTATTTATAACTAAACAACAAATGAGGCAAAAACACACCTCAACAACTAAGCAAGAAAAGGGCATATACATATATATACTATTGTAAGTAAATTACTGAAAGTAAAGTCTAATCCTAAATATGTTGATGATTATATGACATATGCTGATTAAAGGCAAAAATATGAACATGATACATATAGTAAGTAGTAAAGTCTAGCATCCTATAAATACGTTCAAATGAGCAGGTAAGTAAGGAAAAATAACTAACTGAAATATACATCAGAATACAGTACATAGTAAGCTGAAAATTGAAAACAGGTATGTAAAGACTGACATATCAGAAAGTTGGCCATCAGACTGGTGAAATCCCCAAAGCCTTTCTAGGCATGGGCAAACAGAAATTTCCATAACCTTTTTAGGTTAGAGCAGACAGAATCCAGTAGTAGAACTGAGGTGGCAGTAAATACAAATGTAGAATCTTTTAGTTATTTTACTTTATTTCTGTGGACACGTCCAGAAATAGCTGAGGAGTTAAGCATGTCTGCAAGACTATATGGGTTCCAATCTTAACACACTCTCCTCAATGAGTAATGTTAAGCATCCTTATTACTCCTTACCCCTATCTATTAAGGTAAATGTGCACCCGTATCTACTAAATATACTAAACCGAAAGGCAATTGTTATCCTAATTATTCTAAGTTTTCATTTCATGCACAAGTTCTCTTATATGATATGAACAAGGAGTTTAAGCATAAAACACAAGGAATGTGTAGCAACAAAATTAATCAAGTAAGCAAGGGACTCTTCTATACATGGTGACACTGTTGTTGTCTAATTAAACCATTCTAACTATTCTAAGTTACACAAGTTCAAGGCCTCCAATTCCTACTATTGAGTGTAACTTAAAAGCACGGCCTTATATGTTAAAAGTATTAGAACTGATTAGGCTCTAATCTAATTCAATCAAACACGACTACAAGTTCAATTAATAAATTATATGTCCTAGTTTTATTAATTTAGATGTCCTATCTAAGATATGATCAAGATATACTAGACTATAGATTATGGATTAAATACCACGAGATTGGGCTTAATCACATAATCCAAAAAGGTTAAGACATAAGATCTAGGTTTCAGTCTAAAAGTGATCTATTGATTAAGGTAGATTCTATTATGCAAATCAAACTTAATAGGATGAATCTCCTTATCCTAAACCTAGGGTTAAAAGACAAAATAATCAAAATAAGCTGTAAAATTTCTAAAAACTAATAAAACCAAGGATTCATTTATTGAATAACCCACTTATCTAATGAATAATATCTAACATATGAGCTAGTCCTAGTCTTAGGAGTAGTCCTAATGTGAGGTGAAAGATCCAAAGGAAAAGACTTAGAAAATTTTGAGGAATTTTACTAAGTTGACCTAATGGCTGATTTTTCTCACTTAAATGATTCTAATACAGTTCTAATACTGGTTAGAGTGATTTAAAATAGAAATTATAGGTTAAGGGCACTTAACCTAAATTTCGGGCAAAATGAACATTTTGCACCTACATAAGGGTGCAAAAGTTACTTTTTGATTTAGGGCTCCAAGTTGGGATTTCTTACTATCAAATGATTCCTTACTGTTCAACATGAACATAGACAGTAAGTACGCTCAATTTGGATAAGAAACAGGTTCTATAGGTACAAATTAAGGTTTTTGACCTAAGGGGTATTTTGGTAAGTTGTACTTAATGGAATCTAAATTTTTATACAGTTTACTATTGATTGTTTTTCAAGGATTCCATAGAGTCTAAGAACACTAAATTCTGAGGTCTAATGAATTATTTATAGCCAATTGAATTTCTAAAGGTAAATTTGGTAATTTTCTAAGTTAAGTGGGGTCAAGAAGCTCTAACTCTTTCATTTAGTATTCAAATTTAGCAAACTTAGTAGCTGTAGCTTTCTTATATCCTACTGTGTATTTTGACTGGTAGTAGACTCAAATTAGTCCTCAATTGGCCAAGTTATGACCTAATTATAATTAGGGTTATTTTGGTCATTTTTGATTTTTCTAGGGTTCAAAACAAAACTACTTTTATATATTATTGTGGGCACTAAGACTTTAAGCTATCTAGCACTTTAAATTTTTGAATTTGGAGTCCATATAATAAAGTTATGATCAATTTAATTTTCTGGCCATTGTGCGCGCTATAGCAGCCAAAAAGTGCATTTTTAAGCCCTTTGGTGCACTATAGCAGTCCGTATACAAAATGGGGGTGCTAGAGCGCGCTGCAGCGCATTGGAGTGGGCAAAAATGCAAATTTCAACGTTATGGCGCGCTATAGCGAACCCAGATTCGAAACTTGGGGCGCTGCAGCGGATTTTGCGCTACAGCGCGCTGTAGCGGACCTAAAATCACAGCTCTGGGCGCTGCAGTGTGCTGTAGCGTTAGACGGTGATTTTCCCTTAGCATAAAAAGCGATTGGTCAACGTTCGAGCTTGATTACTCTCAACATAGAGCACTTCACGTGTGGTACCATATATCGATGGAAAGGTCTTTCCGATACCTTTCCATCGACACTATAACTAGTACAAATGGAGCATCCTAACTATACAAAAAATATAGATTAAAGATAGGGTATACAGAACACAAGAGAAATAGAGCATTAAATTTAATCTATTGGAGAGCTGTAATGGCTTGCATATTAAACATGGATGTCCAGAGATGTATTCAAGCATTTTAGCTATATGAAGAAGACAAAAGAGAGGGGTAAAGGGGGTACCTTAGCCTTGCAAGGAGTGGAGGAGGAAGGAACATTTGCCTTTCTTCAAAGCCTTAGAGATGAGCTCCTTCTTTCAACACAAGGGATCAATGGAGGAGGAAGAGGATCAATAGAGGAGGAAGTGGAGAAATTTTTCAGCAAGAAGAGAAGGAGAGCTGAGCTTCTCTTTAAAGAGGAGAGGAAATAATGAGCCTTGGGAATTGGCCATCATGAGGCCTAAGGAGAGGGAGAAGGAGAGGCCATAAAAAAATCAGCCCAAGGGGCATGGGGCGCCAACTAAGGTGATAGCCAGCTGAAAATGGGGATTAGAAAAATAGGGAAATTATAATTTGGGGATTCAATGATTGCTTATTTATTTTTCTTATTTATTTAAAAATTCTAATTTTTGAAGTGTGCTCCGAAAATTTCCAAAAATTCAGCCCTAGCTAATTTAGGGGTGAGGAATCCAACAGCAAAGTCAGAATTTGATTCCGACGATTATTTAATTATGCTAATTTTTGGGGTATTTAATTATATTAAAATATTTGCAAAAATTCGATGACTTCCAAACGCGTCCAAAACGTCACCCCTAGCTTATTTGGGGGGTAACGATCACAACGATGAAGTTGGATTTCGATTTTGAGGTCAAAATAAATACCTCCATTCCCTAATTAATTAAATATTAAAATAATCATAAATATTGGATTTAGCTCTGAATTACTTCAAACCTTCAGGGTTTGGTTCTAATGATTGGACAAATTTAATGGATGGGAAGACATGATTAGGCTTAAATTAAGCTGGGTAATAACCTTGGATTGTTACAGGCTCCCCCACTTAAAAAAAGATTTCGTCCTCAACATCACCACTAAGAAATGAAAAGAAAGCGCATATGATTAAGAATTGAAATTTAGAATTTTAAAGGTACCTGGATTATAAAAGAGACTTGGATATTTTTTTTGCATATCGGCCACTTTCTCCCAAGTAGATTCTTCAATAGAGCGATTACTCCACTGAACCTTTACCATAGGGATAGAACGATTTCTTAGCTGCCTTTGATCATGAGCTAAGATTCTAATAGGCTCTTCCATATAAGAAAGATACGGCTGAAGGGATACTGCTGGAAGTTGGATTAGATGCGAAGGATTATGAAGACACCTCCGTAGCGAGGAGATATGGAACACATTATGAACTACAAAGAAATTTTTAGGAAGTTTTAATCTATACGCTGCAGAACCAATTTTCTCTATTTCTTCGAATGGTCCGACGTAGCGAGGACTGAGCTTTCCAACTACACCAAAACAAAATACACCCTTAATTGGGCTTACTTTGACATATGCAAAATCTCCAAAATTAAATTCCAGAGAACGATGATGGGCATCGTGATATATACTCTGGCGATCTTGAGCTATTTTAATTCTCTACTGGATTATTTGCACTTTTTTAAAAGTTTCTTCAACTAAATCTGAACCATACAGCTGAACACTACCTGTTTCAGACCATGCTAAGGGCGTACTGTATTTTCTACTATACAAGGCTTTATATGGAGCCATGCCGATACTTGATTGGAAACTGTTATTATATGCAAATTCAACTAAGGGAATATGATCTTCCCAAAAGCCTCCGAAATCCAAAATACATAGGCAAAGAAGGTCTTCAAGAATTTGATTAACTTGTTCAATTTGACCATCTATTTGAGGGTGAAAAGTGGTGCTCATGGCTAGGGTAGTTCCCAAGTGTTGATGCACAACTTGCCGGAACTTAGAGGTGAATTGACTATAACGATCAGATACAATAAACCTCGGAATCCCATGAAGTCTGACGATTTCCTTGATATACAGCTTTGCCAATTTGTCTACTGAATCGGTTTGAGGCATTAGAATGAAATGTGCTGATTTGGTCAGTCAATCGACAATGACCCAAATTGAATCAGCACCAGATCTTGATTTGGGTAAACCCATCACGAAGTCCATAGAAATATCAAACCATTTCTATTTAGGAATTACTAGAGGATGGAGAAGTCCTCTAGGCCTCTAATGTTCAGCCTTGACTAGATTACAGGCATGACACTTTGATACAAACTCAGCCACACTTTCTTCATCCCAGGCCACAAGAATGATTTCTTTAGATCTTGATACATCGTAGTACTACCAGGGTGTACTTGGTAACCAGAATTGTGGCCTTCCACTAGAATCTCTTGTTGCATGGATTCAGGAATCCAGAGGCGATCTTCTTGATAGATGGCACCTTTATGGAATCGAATGTCGGTACGACGGCCACACTCGATGGCTTGTTTTAAATTTAGGCACTTGTGATCTTTTGTTTGAGAAATAGATACATCTCTGTGGAGTGTGGGCTCCACATTAATTATTGAGAGCATTGTACTCACTTGGCCAGTATGCGCTGATCGGATATCTAACTTACAAAGTTCTTTCTCCAGAGGACTCTTAGAGATAAGAGCATTAAGAGTAGCATGATGGCTTAGAGCGTCAGCTACCACATTTGCCTTTCCAGGGTGGTATTGGATATCAAGGTCGTAGTCACTAATTAATTCTAACCACCTTCTCTGCAGGCAGTTCAACTCCCTTTGAGTGAATATGTACTTCAGACTCTGATGATCTGTGAAAATCAAGCACTGGATCCCATATAGAAAGTGATGCCAAATCCTTAAGGCGAACACTACAGCAGCTAATTCGAGGTCGTGAATGGCATAATTTCTTTGGTGGGTCTTCAGTTGGCGGGAAGCATATGCTATGACCTTCCCTACTTGCATTAGTACAGCACCTAAGCCTATACTAGAGGCATCAGTATAGACTTGATAGTTCACTCCTTCCTTAGGAAGGACTAGAACGGGGGCAGAGGTAAGCGCATCTTGTAGTGCCTGGAACGCTGCTTCACAAGCTGGTGACCATTTAAAGGGTACAACCTTCTGGGTGAGTTTGGTGAGTGGAGAGGCTATCTGAGGAAATCCTTTCACCTATCTTCTGTAATAACCGGCCAACCCCAAGAAGCTTCTAAATTCTGTCACTGACTTGGGTTGTACCCATTCTTGGATTGCACTGACCTTGATTTGATCTACTTTGATCCCTTGAGCATCTATCACGTGGCCTAAGAAGGCAACAGATTCAAGCCAAAATTTGCACTTTGAATATTTGGCATATAGTGGGTGACTTCTCAGTTCTTCTAACACGATCTTAATGTGAATTTCGTGTTCCTTCTTCATCATGGAGTATATTAAAATATCATCTATGAACACGATGACAAATTTGTCAAGGTATGGCTTTAATACACGTTGCCTTAGTCCATTAAGATGGAAGGCGCATTTGTCAATCCAAACAACATCACTAGGAATTCATAGTGGCCATATCTAGTTCTGAAAGTAGTCTTCGCTATATCGGAATCTTTCACTTGTAGTTGGTGGTACCCTGATCGCAGGTCGATCTTTGAAAACACTTTGCTCCTGCCAACTAATCGAATAGGTCATCAATGTGGGGCAAAGGGTACCTGTCCTTTATGGTTACCTTATTCAGCTTTATAATCGATACACATCCGCATTGACCCGTCCTTCTTCTTGACGAATAAAACTGGCGCTCCCCATGGGGAAGAACTAGGCCTGATAAGGCCTTTCTCCAATAATTCTTGCAGTTGCTTGTTCAGTTCCTACAACTCTTTGGGTGCAATTCTATAGGGTGTCTTAGAGATTGGTTGGGTTCCTGGGATAACGTCGATTGTGAATTCTACTTCTAGTATAGGTGGAAGACCGGGTAGGTCTTCGGGAAAAACATCGGCAAATTCACAAATGAAGGGATTCTTGGATAGGGGTATGTCTTCCTTCTTCTCTCCTAGTAACGTCACTAGGAAGGTGATGCAACCTTCACTTATTAGCTTCTTGGCTTCGATAGCATTGACTAAGGAAGCTCTTGTACTAAAGTTCCCAACAAACGACTTAGCTCGTTTACCGTTACCCAGGGTGATCTTCTTCTTTTGGCAGTTGATGGTGGCATCATGCTGAATTAGCCGATTCATGCCCAAAATAACATCAAAGTTGGCTATTGGCAAGACTACAAGCTTAGCTTTGAATTTTGTTTCTCCAATGGGGACTTGTATATTGCAGAATTGACTAGCATTATAGCGGGCAAAAATGCAAATTTCGGCATTATGGCGCGCTATAGCGGACCCGAATTCGAAACTTGGGGCGCTGCAGTGCGCTGCAGCAAATTTTGCGCTACAGCGTGCTGTAGCGGACCCAGATTCGCAACTCTGGGCGCTGCAGCGTGCTGTAGCATCAGACAGTGATTTTGCCTGAGCATAAACAACGATGGGTCAACTTTAGGGCTTGATTATTCTCAAACTAGAGCACTTCATGTGCGGTGCCATATATCGATGGAAAGGTCTTTCTGATACCTTTTCATCGACACTAAAACCAGTACCAACGGAGCATCCTAACTATATGAAAAATGTAGATAAAGGATAGGGTATACAGAATGCAAGAGAAACAGAGTATTTAATTTAATCTATTGGAGAGCTTTAATGGCTTGCATACTTAAACATGGATGTCTAGAGATGTATTCAAACATTTTAGCTATATGAAGAAGACAAAATAGAGGGGTAAAGGGGGGTACCTTAGCCTTGCAAGGAGTGGAGGAGGAAGGAACCTTTGCCTTTCTTCAAAGCCTTAGAGATGAGCTCCTTCTTTCAGCACAAGGGATCAATGGAGGAGGAAAAGGATCAATGGAGGAGGAAATGGAGAAATATTTCAGCAAGAAGAGAATGAGAACTGAGCTTTTTTTTTAAAGAGGAGAAGAAATGATGAGCTTAGGGAATAGGCCATCATGAGGCCTAAGGAGAGGGAGAAGGAGAGGCCATAAAAAAATCAGCCCAAGGGGCATGGGGCGCCGGCTGAGGTGATAGCCAGCTGAAAACGGGGATTTGAAAAATAGGGAAATTGCAATTTGGGGATTCAATGAATGCTTATTTATTTTCCTTATTTATTTAAAAATTCTGATTTTTGAAACGTGCTCCGAAAATTTCCAAAAATTCACCCCTAACTAATTTAGGGGTGAGGAATTCAACGGTGAAGTCGAAATTTGATTCCGACGATTATTTAATTATGCTAATTTTCGAGGTATTTAATTATATTAAAATATTTGCAAAAATTCGATGACTTCTAAACGCGTCCAAAATGTCACCCCTAGTTAATTTGGGGATAACGATCACAACAACGAGGTCAGATTTTGATTTTGAGATCAAAATAAATACCACCATTTCCTAATTAATTAAATATTAAAATAATCCAAAATATTATATTTAGCTCTGAATTACTTCAAACCTTCAGGGTTTGGTTCTAATGACTAGACGAATTTAATGGAATGGTAATTAAGATATGACTAGGCTTAAATTAAGCTGGGTAACAACCTTAAGTTGTTATAGGCTCCCCCACTTAAAAATGATGTCGTCCTTGACATCACCACTAAGTAGAGAAAAGAAAGCGCATATGATTAAGAATTGAAATTTAGAATTTTAAAGGTACCTGGATTATCAAAGAGACTTGGATATTTTTGTTGCATATCCGCCTCTTTCTCCCAAGTGGATTCTTCCATTGAGCTATTACTCTATTGAACGTTTACTATAGGGATAGAATGATTTCTTAGCTGCCTTTGATCATGAGCTAAGTTTCTGATAGGCTCTTCCATATAAGAAAGATCAGGTTGAAGGGATACTGCTGGAAGTTGGATTAGATGCGAAAGGATTACGAAGACACCTCCACAACGAGGAGATATGGAACATATTATGAACTGCAGAGAACTTTTTCAGGAAGTTTTAATCTATACGCTGCAGAACCAATTTTCTCTATTACTTCGAATGGTCCGATGTAGCGAGGACTGAGCTTTCCAGCTACACCAAAACAAAATACACCCATAATTGGGCTTACTTTGAGATACGCAAAATCTCCAATATTAAATTCCAGAGAAAGATGATGGGCATCGTGATATTTACTCTGGCGTTCTTGAGCTGTTTTAATCCTCTACTGGATCATTTGCACTTTCTTATTAGTTTCTTCAACTAAATATGAACCATATAGCTGAACACTACCAGTTTCAGACCTTTCTAAGGGCGTACTGTATTTTCTGCCGTACAAGGCTTCATATGCAGCCATGCCGATACTTGATTGGAAACTATTATTATACACAAATTCAACTAAGGGAATATGATCTTCCCAAAAACCTCTGAAATCCAAAATACGTAAGCGAAGAAGATCTTCAAGAATTTAATTAACTCGTTCAGTTTGACCTTCTATTTGAGGGTGAAAAGCAGTACTCATGGCTAGGGTAGTTCCCAAGTCTTGATGCACAGCTTGCCAGAACTTAGAGGTGAATCGACTATCACAATCAGATACAATAGACCTCAGAATTTCATGAAATCTGATGATTTCCTTGATATACAGCTTTGCCAATTTCTCTACTAAATCAGTTTGAAGCATTGGAATGAAATGTGCCAATTTGGTCAGTCAATCGACAATAACCCAAATCGAACTAGCCCCAGATCTTGATTTGGGTAAACTCATCACGAAGTCCATAGAAATATCAAACCATTTCCATTCAGTAATTGCTAGAGGATGGAGAAGTCCTCTAGGCCTCTGATATTCAGCCTTGACTTGATTACAGGCATGAAACTTTGATACAAACTCAGCCACACTTTTCTTCCACTAGAATCTCTTATTGCATGGATTTGGGAATCCATATGCAATCTTCTTGATATATGGCACCTTTATGGAATCGAATGTCGGTACGACGAATACACTCGATGGCTTGTTTAAAATTTAGGTACTCATCATCTTTTGTTTGAGTAATAGATACATCTCTACGGAATGTGGGCTCCACATTAATCATTGAGAGCATTGAACTCACTTGATCACTATGCGCTGATCAGATATCTAACTTATGAAATTCTTCCTCCAGAGGACTCTTAGAGATACGAGCATTAAGAGTAGCATGATGGCTTAGAGCGTGAGCTACCACATTTGCCTTTCTAGGGTGGTATTGGATTTCGAGGTCCTAGTCACTGATTAATTCTAACCACCTTCTCTGCCGGTAGTTCAACTCCCTTTGAGTGAATATGTACTTCAGACTCTGATAATCTGTGAAAATCAAGCACTGGATCCCATACAGATAGTGACGCCAAATCCTTAAGGCGAACACTACAGCAGCTAATTCGAGGTCGTGAACGGCATAATTTCTTTCGTTGGTTTTCAGTTGGCGGGAATCATATGCTATGACCTTCCCTTCTTGCATTAGTACAACACCTAAGCCTATACCAGATGCATCAGTATAGACTTGATAGTTCACTCCTTCCTTAGGAAGGACTAGAACGGGGGCAAAGGTAAGCGCATCCTTCAGTGCTTGGAACATTGCTTCACAAGCTGGTGACCATTCAAAGGGTACAGCCTTCTGGGTAAGTTTGGTGAGTGGAAATGCTATCTGAGAAAAGCCTTTCACAAACCTTCTGTAATAACTGGCCAACCCCAAGAAGCTTCTAAATTCTATCACTGACTTGGGTTGTACCCATTCTTGGATTGCACTGACCTTGATTTGATCTACTTTGATCCCTTGAGCATCTATCACGTGGCCTAAGAAGGCAACAGATTCAAGCCAAAATTTGCACTTTGAATATTTGGCATACAGTGGGTGACTTCTCAGTTCTTCTAACACGATCTTAATGTGAATTTCGTGTTCCTTCTTCATCATGGAGTATATTAAAATATCATCTATGAACACGATGACAAATTTGTCAAGGTATGGCTTTAATACACACTGCATTAGGTCGATAAAGATGGAAGGCACATTTGTCAATCCAAACAACATCACTAGGAATTCATAGTGGCCATATCTAGTTCTGAAAGCAGTCTTCGCTATATCAGAATCTTTCACTTATAGTTGGTGGTACCTTGATCGCAGGTTGATCTTTGAAAACACTTTTTCTCCTGCCAACTGATCGAATAGGTCATCGATGCGGGGCAAAGGGTACCTATTCTTTATGGTTACCTTATTCAGTTCTGTAATCGATACACATATGCTTTGACTAGTCCTTCTTCTTGACGAATAAACTGGCGCTCCCCATGGGGAAGAACTAGGCTTGATAAGACCTTTCTCCAATAATTCTTGCAGTTGCTTGTTCAGTTCCTGCAACTCTTCGGGTGCCATTCTATAGGGTGTCTTGGAGATTGGTTGGGTTACTTGGATAACGTGGATTGCGAATTCTACTTCTCGTATAGGTGGAAGACCAGGTAGGTCTTCGAAAAAAACATCGGCAAATTCACAAATGACGGGATACTTGGATAAGGGTATGTCTTCCTTCTTCTCTCCTAGTATTGTCACTAGGAAGGTGCTGCAACCTTTACTTATTAGCTTCTTAGCTTTGATAGCATTGACTAAGGAAGCTCTTGTACTAAAGTTCCCAATAAACGACTTAGCTCGTTTACCATTACCCAGGGTGATCTTCTTCTTTTGGTAGTTGATGGTGGCGTCATGCTGACTTAGCCAGTTCATGCCCAAAATAACATCGAAGTTGGCTATTGGCAAGACTATAAGCTTGGCTTCTAATTTTGTTTCTCCAATGGGGACTTGTATCTTGCAGAATTGACTAGCTTGTAGTTGAGCTCCAGATGGTAGTCCTACATTTAAGGGTTTTGCTAAACTGTGTAATGACAAGTTGAGAGGCCTTGTCCAGCCTTCAGAAATAAATGAGTGACTTGCTCCAGTATCGAATAAGATATTGCAGAGCATATTATTTAAATAGATTGTACCTAATTATGGATGCAGTAATCTATAAGTTACTTTTAAACAAGTAATAATCAAATGGTAGATTGGTTCAGAAGTGTGTACCTGATACAACGTTATTATCCTCTACGGCTTTGGTAGGAGTGAGAGCTTAGACTCGTGCCAGGCCAGTCTGTTATGTGCTGTAATGCTGCCGGATGGGCAGCTTTCGAGCATTCGGGTGCGGGACAATAGCTGTCTCGCGCCGCTGAGCAAAGGGAGGAGGTGGTAGCGCTGGACGAGCTGCGGCAGGTTTCTACAATAAATCGAAAGCTTGTTGGCACTTAGAGCGATCGATCTAGTCACCATCAATAGTGTCAATATGGTTGGACCGATAGTAGGAGTGCCTGGTCTCCCGTAGTTAAAGCAGTTCCCAGTCTTATGGTAACATCACCCATAAGGATGTGGGTGAGTGCAGGTATCGAAAAGATCTATTGGCAAAATTCCTGCCTCAAGTTAATATACCCTAGCTCTTCTAGGATTCTCATGCTGAATGATTGTCATGCCATAATTGCGCTTGGGCTCAGATGCCTCATCCAATTCAATCATTTTGGCAGATTCTAGTAGTTCTGCGAAGTTGGTTGAGCAATGAGATACAACTAGCCTTTGGATGGAAGGCCGGAGTCCGCTCTAAAAGCGATGGCATCTGTCGGATTCTGTGGGAACAAGGCTGGAGGAGAATCTTGCCAGCTGCCTGAATTCAGATTCATAAGCTGGAACTGATCAGCTTCCCTACTGCAACTTAAGGAACTGATCTGCCATGGTGTGCCTGGCAGAGGTAGGGATGTATCAAGTCTGAAATGCTGCTATGAACTCATCCCATGATATTTCTTCAAGTTCCCAATCTGCGACTAACGTATGACAAATGTTATCCCACCAGTATTCTGCCTCACCTTGGAGTAGATGTGTCGTTAGACGGATCACCTCGGCATCTGGGCACTTGATGCTGGTTAGGTTCTTCTCCACCACCTTTATCCAGTTTGCCGTATCGATAGCAGAGAGACTCCCATCAAATGTCGGGGGTCTGAGGCATAGAAAACTGTGGAGCAGTCCATCAGCGGACTCGGTGTGGTGCTGACACGAGTGGTGGGGTGCTATGGTAGTCTCAGGAGTTGTGCGATTCTGGCTCATTTGTGCCATAAGCAGTCGCTCCATGCGTTCAGCCTGGTGGGCTTGTACTCTGGCTGCTCTCTTGGCCTGCTTGGCTTGAGCCTCTGCAGCTTGCTTTGCTTGCTCTTGGTGGAACACTGCCTACTTTTGGTGGGATTCCACCATCATCTTTACTGCTTCTAGCAAGGCGCTCACCTCACTGGATGAGGTGCTAGAGGGAGCAGGACATGGGCTCTGTTCTGGGTTCATGATTTTGATTGCTATAATCTAAATTAAGATAAGTGTAAAGTGAAAGGTCATAACATTCCATCCCCTTTTTAATTAAAAGTAGAAATGAAAGTATATCATCGGAAGTAGTAGATAGAACATAGGACAGCAATTGGAAAAAACATGGAGCTATCCAATATATCTAGCATTCGGATGTCAAGGTCTGACACTCCTTCTATGTACTTTTCATGCTATCGATGGAGTAGGATGATGTATTTCCACCTATCTTTAAATCGTTGGTGATGCCACCTAAGCATCATCCTTGTATGTCTAGTATTTTTTTTTCTAAGTCACATTAGCTTACTAATATGTTACTTGTGCATGAATTTACATTTCTATACTCTTATTATCCTGAGCTCATGATCATGGTGCTTAGATGTAACTCTGATATTTAGTTAGTGACTGATTGGCAGAAGAATCATCTATTAGGTAGAGTGGAATACAATTTCTAATCTGCCACCTTATGGAATTCTCTGATACCAACTGTGGCACCCCACTCCCTAAGCCCACAATCATTAAGATAAGGAGCAGAGGATCACTTGTGCAAATCCCTCTCTTATTAATGGATTAGGTAGATCCACAATCCACTAATAAGGGAAGGACATGCACAGAACATCTGAGGGGATTAGTCACTAAATCTGGCATACAAGCAGAGTGCAGAAGCTAAATGAAGTGAAAAGTACATCCATTCATCATGCATCACATAAGAAATATTAATAAGATAGCTCAGAAAATAATAAAGTGCATAAAATAAATCATAGTCATAGTACCTGTATTATTACAACATTTAAATAGTTTAAAAGACTGAAAGATAAATCACTAATCTTTACAAGCGGTTAAAAGGAACAAAGCAATATCCGTCTCTCCTAGCTGATGCTCCTCCTCTAAGTAAGGCACCTCTACTTTAACACCTAGCTCCTCAAACCTATTTGAATCTGATATTATTAGTTTCATAATGTTAGGGCCCCAGCTAATAAAAGAAAATCTTGTTAGACCATTATCTAAGTATATTTTAGGCTGAATATTTTGAATGTGTTATTAATGTCACCATTTTTTTTTTACTTAAGCACAACAAAGAGGTAAAATAAAGCAGTAGGAGCAGTAAGCACACAAGAATAGGATAAGTTATAAATACAGTTTTTATAATTAAATAACAAATGAGTCAAAAGCACGCCTCAACCACTCAGCAAGAAAAGGGCATTTACATATATATGATGCAGTAAGTAAAAGTACTGAAAGTAAAGTATAATCCTAAATATGCTGATGATCATATGACATATGCTGATTAAAGGCAAAAATATGAACATGATACATATAGTAAGCAGTAAAGGCTAGAATCCTATAAATACATACAAATGAGCAGGTAAGTAAAGAAAAATAGTTGACTGAAATATACATCATAATACAGTACACAGTAAGCTGAAAATTGAAACAGGTATGTAAAGACTGCCATATCAAAAAGTTAGCCATCGGGCTAGTGAAATCCTCAAAGCCTTTCTGAGCTTGGGCAGACAGAAATTCCAATAGCCTTTCTAGGCTATGGTAAACAGAATCCAGTAGTAGAACTGAGGAGGCAAGTAAATACAACTGCAGAATCTTTTTATTATTTTACTTTATTTCTATGGACACGTCCAGAAACAGCTGAGGAGTCAAGCATGCCTGCAAGACTATATGGGTTCCAAGCTTAACACACACTCCTCAATAAGTAATGTTAAGTATCCTTATTACTCCTTACTCCTGTCCATTAGGGTAAATGTGCACCCGAATCTACTAAATATACTGAACCCAAAAGCAACTGTTATCCTAATTATTCTAAGTTTTCATTTCATGCACAAAAGTTCTCTTATATGATATAAACAAGGAGTTTAAGCACAAAATATAAGGAATGCATAGAAACAAAATTAATCAAGTAAGCAAGGGACTCTTCTATACATGGTGACACTGTTATTGTCTAATTAACCATTTTATCTATTCTAAGTTACACAAGTTTAGGATCTCCAATTCCTACTATTAAGTGTAACTTAGAAGCATGACCTTATATGTTAAAAGGATTAGAACTGATCAAGTTCTAATCTAATTCAATCAGGCACGACTACAAGTTCAATTAATAAATCATACGTCCTAGTTTTATAAATTTAGATGTCCTATCTAAGATCTGATCAAGATCTACTAGACAATAGATTATAGATTAAATACCACAAGATTGGGCTTAATCACGTAATCCAAAAAGGTTAAGACATAAGATCTTGGTTTCAGTCTAAAAGTGATCTATTGATTAAAGTAGATCCTATTAAACAAATCAAACTTAATAGGAAGAATCTTCTTATCCTAAACCTAGATTTAAAAGACAAAATAATCAAAATAAGTTGTAAAATTTCTAGAAACTAATAAAACCAAGGATTCATTCATTAAATAACTCAGTTATTTAATGAATGAAATTTAACATATGAGCTAGTCCTAGTCTTAGGAGTAGTCCTAATATGAGGTGAAAGATTCTAAGGAAAAGACTTAGAGAATTTTGGGGAATTTTACTAAGTTGACCTAATGCTGATTTTTCTCACTTAAATGATTCTAATACTGGTTAGAGTGATTTAAAACAGAAATTAGAGGCTAAGGGCAGTTAACCTAAATTTTAGGCAAAATGACCATTTTGCCCCTACTTAAGGGTGCAAAAAGCTACTTTTTGATTTAGGGTTCTAAATTGGGATTTCTTACTATCAAATGATTCCTTACTATCTAACATGAAGATAGACAGTAAGTACACTCAATTTGGACAAGAAATATATTATATAGGTCCAAATTAAGGTTTTTGACCAAAGGGGTATTTTAGTAAGTTGTACTTAATAGAATCTAAATTTTTATACAATTTACTGTTGGTTGTTGTTCAAGGATTTCATAGAGTTCAAGAACACTAAATTCTGAGGTCTAATGAATTATTTATAGCCAATTGAATTTCTATGGGTAAATTTGGTAATTTTCTAAATTAAGAGGGGTCAAGAAGCTCTAACTCTTTCATTTAGTGTTCCAAATCAACAAACTTAGTGGCTATAGCTTCCTTATATCCCACTGAGTATTTTGACTGGTAGTAGACCCAAATTGAACCTCAATTGGCCAAGTTATAATAGTATATTAGTCATTTTTGATTATTCTAGGGTTTAAAACTAAAATAATTTGTTATATTATTGTAGGCACTGAAATTCTAAGCTATCTAGCATTTTACATTTTTGAATTTGGAGTCCGGATGACAAAGTTATGATCAAATTAATTTTCTGGCCACTGCGGCGCGCTGTGGCGGCCAAAAAGTGCATTTTTAAGCGCTAGGGTGCGCTATAGAGGTCCCTATATGAAATGGGGGCACTGGAGCATGCTGCAGCGCACTGGAGTGGGCAAAAATGCAAATTTCGGTGCTATGGCGCACAATAGCAGACCCAGATTCAAAACTTGGGGCGCTGCAGCGCGCAGCAACCGATTTTGCGCTGCAGCGCTCTGGAGCGGACCCAAATCCGCAACTCTGGGCGCTGCAGCGCGCTGGAGCGTCAAACGGTAATTTTGCCTGAGCGTATACGACGATGGGTCAACGTTCAGGCTTGATTACTCTCAATCTAGAGCACTTCATGTGCGGTGCCATATATCGATGGAAAGGTCTTTCCGATACCTTTCCATTGACACCAAAATTAACACAAACTGAGTATCCTAACTATACAAAACGTATAAATAAAGGATAGTGTATACAAAATGCAAGAAAATATAGCATTAAATTTAATCTAATGGAGAGCTGTAATGGCTTGCATACTTAAACATGGATGTCCAGAGATGTATTCAAGCTTTTTAGCTATATGAAGAAGACAAAAAAGAGGGGTAAAGGGGGAATGTTAGCCTTACAAGGAGTGAAGGAGGAAGGAACTTTTGCCTTTCTTGAAAGCCTTAGAGATGAGCTCCTTTTTTCAGCACAAGGGATCAATGGAGGAGGAAGAGGAGAAATTTTTCAGCAAGAAAAGAAGGAGAGCTGAGCTTCTCTTTAAAAAGCAGAAGAAATGATGAGCCTAGGGAATAGGCCATCATGAGGCCTAGGGAGAGGGAGAAGGAGAGGCCATAAAAAAATCAACCCAAGGGGCATGGGGCGCTGGCTGAGGTGATAGCCAGCTGAAAATGGGGATTAGAAAAATAGGGAAATTGCAATTTAGGGATTTAATGATTGCTTATTTATTTTTCTTTTTTATTTAAAAATTCTAATTTTTAAATGTGCTCCGAAAATTCCCAAAAATTCACCCCTAGCTAATTTAGGGGTGAGCAATCCAACAATGAAGTCAGAATTTGATTCCGGCGATTATTTAATTATACTAATTTTCGAGGTATTTAATTATTTTAAAATATTCACAAAAATTCGACGACTTCCATACGCGTCCAAAACATCACCCCTAGCTAATTTGGGGGTAATGATCGCAACGGCAAAATCAGATTTTGATTTCGATTTCAAAATAAATACCTCCATTTCCTAATTAATTAAATATTAAAATAATCCAAAATATTGGAATTTAGCTCTGAATTACTTCAAACCTTCAAGGTCTGGTTCTAATGATTGGACAAATTTAATGGAATGGTAATTAAGACATGATTAGGCTTAAATTAAGCTGGGTAACAACCTTAGGTTGTTACAGCTTCTCTCTAACTTCTTTTTCTGTAACCATGGTTGTTGATTCATGCTAAAAAAATACTTGTTTGTGTATTCTTTTTGTAATGACAGCCTAAATTACCCTTTTGGGAGGGTTAGACTAGATCTATGTAGTAATCCTTTCATGTGTAATGTTGAGATTTAGTTTGTGATTATCTTGTAATAGATTCTTGTTGTTGTTATTATTAAATCTTTGAATGTATGTCCCTTCATGTTGGACTAAAGTATTGATCAAAGCAAGGTTTTGAATGAGGAATTATGTGCACATGAATGTTTATTGTTCTTTCATGTTCCAGTTAAATGCAATCTTTCACTTAGATATAAGACTAGATTAAGTAAAGGAATGTTGGAGTAGAGATATCAACATATTTCCCTTTGAACATAAATTTGTCTATTTGCATGTGAGAACATAAATGGAAATCTTGTTCAATTTGCACTAGATAGGGAATGCCAATAGCTCATTAAGAAACCACCATTATGATTATAAGATCTGAAGCCAAGGGATTTTTTATGGAAATCAACTAAAAATGACCTTAGGGTTTAGCAGTAAGTGACCAATGTGCATGAGGCATCACTAGTGGGTTCACAAATCTTAGACCCTTAAAACCCAAATTTTGATTCACATAAGTTATTCAAATTAAACTCATCATGTATTGAAAATAATGAAACATAGTTGATTGTCCTAATTCTCCCTGATTCCCTAAATACCATTAAGATCCTCATTTAATCATCGATTTACTTTAGTTGCATCATAAAGTAATTTTAGCTTAAAACCAAAACCATCAAATGATAATTTATTCAATAATAGAGAGATTGGTAGCTAGTAACCATCACTTGTTCCATGAAGATGATAAATATGAAACTCATGGTTTCTTTATTACTTCATACTGTATGCACTTGCATGTATCAAAAAGATACTATTTTGTGACCTATCACCCTTCAATCTAGTGATAATCATATTCAAGAGGTCTTTATAAACTATATTGATGTTGAAACCATGAAAGATAATGGAAGCCTACAACACCCTTTAGTTGGTCCAAGAGCTATGGTATAATAATATTATGTGCATGTTGTAATCTGATATTCAAAGAATGCGAGAATGATTTGTGCTTACAAGTTTTATTTATATGAAAAATTATGTGCTGAATGGTTACTTAAGAATAGGGAGAATTTTCTTAGATTATAATACTTCATTGGCTCATTAGATTACATTACCTCAAAGCTGAAGATCAAAGCGATGACCACTTTCGATGTCTACTTTAAACTTCAGATAATCTTCATCCTTGGTTTGGAAGATGGATACATCACGATGGAATGTGGGTTCAATTGAACTCATGGATATCATTGTGCTTAGCATAGCACCACGCACTAGATTGATTTTGAGCTGGTGAAATTCTTCTTATATAGAACTTGACAATATCATGGAAGATAGAGTAGCATGATGACTGAGTGCATTTGCAATGACATTTGCTTTTCCTGGATGATACTGGATGCTTAAATCATAATCACTTGTTAACTCAATCCATCTTCGTTGTCGGCAGTTTAGCTCACGCTGGGTGAAGATGTACTTTAAGCTGTGATGATTGGTGAATATGGAACACTGGATGCCATAAAGATAATGATGCCTAATTTTCAAAGCAAAAACTACGGCTGCTAATTCGAGATCATGGACAGGATAGTTCTTTTCATGTGGTTTTAACTGATGAGATGCATAGACTATAACTTTTCCTTTATGCATCAGCACACATCCCAAACCAATGCCAGATACATTGGCATAAACTTGGTAGTTAATGCCTTATTTAGGTAAGGCTAGAATTGGTGTAGGGGAAAGAGCATCTTTTAATGATTGGAATGCTTTATCACACTCTGGACTCCAGACAAATGGTACTGCTTTCTGTATCAACTTTGTGAGAGGAGACGCAGTTTGTGAGAAACCATAAACAAGTTATCTATAGTAGCCTGCTAGTCCTAGGAAACTTCTGATCTCGGCCACGGATTATGGTTGTGATCAATCTTAAACTGCGCTCACTTTATTTTGATGGACTTTGATCCCTTGAGAATCCACGACATGACCCAAGAAAGCGACTGAGTCAAGCCTGAATTCACATTTCGAATACTTAGCATACAATTCATGACTTCAAAGCTCTTCTAATACTAATCGCAGATGGTCTTCGTGATCCATTTTGCTTTTCAAATAAATTAGGATATCATCGATGAAGATGATGACAAATTTATTTAAATACGCTTTCAGCATGCATTGCATTAAATCCATAAAAATGGACAGTGCGTTTGTTAAGCCAAAGAACATTACCAAAAACTCATAATGTCCATAGCAGGTTATAAATGCTATTTTCTCAATATCTGAATCTTTAACTTGCAATTGGTGACATCCAGATCGTAAGTCTATATTTGAGAAAACTTTAGCTCCAAATAATTGATCGAATAGGTCATCGATACGAGGTAAAGGGTATTTGGTCTTGATATTTACCTTATTTAGTTCCTATAATCGATGCACAATCTCATCAGTCCATCTTTCTTCCTCAAGAATAAAACTGGCACTCCCCAATGGGATGAACTTGGACGTATAAGACCTTTTCCAACAGTTCTTGAAGTTACTTATTCAATTCTTGGAGGTCCTTAGGAGCCATGCGATACAGAACTTTTGACAACGGTTGAGTTTCGAGAATTAATTCGATTGCAAACTCTACTTCTCTAACTAGAGGATGACCGGGCAAATCTTCGGGAAAAATATTGAGAAATTTGCAAACGATTCAATTCTCTGACAGGGGCACGACCTCTTTGTTTTCTCCCAACATGTGGGGCCCCCGTACTAGTAATAAGAAAGTACGGTGCTCCAACTGTGGTAAATCCCCAACTTAAGTAAAGTTAGGCGAACCCAACTTGCCTTAAGTCAATAACTTGTCACCAAGTGCTATAGCATCCATCAATACAAATATCAAAGTGGCAAAAGCAGTACAAAATAAGGTAACATCCACAAGCATACATAATAAGGAGAGAAAATGCAATAAAGTAACTCATCATAATGTAGAAAGTAGAGTACATCCAGAAAGTTAAATATTACAAACTGAAATGAATAACTGAAAAATGAAAGACTCTCGTCCTCACTGAAATAAATAGGGCAAAACTAGCTAAACAGCAGCTGGAAGGTCCTCCTCCTGAACTGGCTCCTCCTTAGCGACACTGCCCACGAACACGTCTGAATCTGACATTTGTCGGTATCACAAATGCCAGGGCCCCAGCCAACAAAATAAAAAGGTTACAGTTAGACAATTGTCTAAGTACATTTTAGGCTATTTAAAGTGAACTGAATATTAAAGGATATCACATTTAATTTAACTACACATGCCAACAGTAAAGGTGCAACAAGCTATGAAAGAAATGAAATACTATAAACTATTCAGTTAAAGCATGCAACATGTATGTGAAGTAATATACCAAACACTAATTAAGCAAGGTAAGGCTAAAAGCAAAATAACTGCAACTGCTGAATAAACATGATCCTAACATGATTATGATCGAAGTAAAACATACTGAGTATAAAAGAACACAAGTATAGAATATGATAAAATTCTAGCATCCTAAACATGCCATTCATACATATATCTAATCCATAAAATATACATATAACATGCAGATTAATGTGGAAAGAAACGCCACTGAGACATGTGGCAAAAGCGAAGCAATATATAACATATAAAGCCACTGAGACATGTGGCAAAGCAAGCAAATACTGAAAATAAGGCCACTGAAGCATGTGGCAAAACAAACCAGAAAACCAAAACAATATAATACAGCTAAAGTAGTAATATGCCTAAGTTTTAGTACTGCCATACCAGCCAATAGGCCATACAGGGCCTCCAATATCAATCAATCAATCCCCAACCTAGCCATCCAAATATGCTAAGTCTGAGTCCAGTCTATACAATACTACTACTTAAGAGGCAGACTAAACTAGGTCATATTCTACTAACTGTGACAAAACAAAATTGAATGATATGTAAATTAAATTCTAGCTTAGGATACATCATCCTAAATTTTTCTTATCATGCTCAAGGGCTAAAGCTCAAAATCCAAGGTATGCAAAGCAATCTAGTCAAAGTAAGCAAGAGACTCAATCTAAACTTATGTGATATCTATTGTTGCTTAATTACCAAATCTAACTACTCTGAGAAGGTACAAGCTTAGGATCTCCAACATCCTGCTATTGAGTAGAATCCTAGATTTACGTCCTTAAAGTTAAAATATTAGAACTTAACAAGTTCTAATCCAAATATCATATTACGACAATATAATTAAGTAAGCAAATCAACGACCAAATTTTATGAATATTTTACTCTCTTACCCAAATCTTGATCAAATAAATCAAGATTTAAGAATTTAGAACTTAAACCCTATGTTGAGTTCAAATTCCAAATCCAAGGTGATATTTTAAATAGGATATAGGTTTCTCACTTAAACCCAATTTAAAGGTAATGAATCCTATAAGTTGAAAGATTCAGGAACTAAGATCTTAGTGAAAGGCTATTCTACTAATTATAAAATAAAATAATTAATTAAGAACTTGAGAATCTATGATCTATATTCAATCCTTAAGATAATTTCATTATCTTATTGATTGAATCAATCCTATACCCACATGGAAGGTTTCAAAAGATTAAACAATCAATCATTCAAAAATTCCAATTGGAGGTGGTTTGATTCAAATTGAAGATCTAAGTCTAAGATCTAAGATCTAAAGATCTAAGTTTGATCACTTTTAGACTTCTAATTAGAGTTTTGACTTAAGGGTTTCCATTTGTGATTTTCTTTAGAATCTAACTTTATAATTAACTATAAGAAGCTTATTAAGGTCAGGATTGACAGTTTTCAGTATTAGATTATCATTAAACCCATTTTAACCTTCTTAGGTCACTTAAGATCTAAGGGTCTGAGTTTTGATCACTTTAGACCTTAAGCTAAGATTTTACTTAGACATTACCAATTACTTTTCTTTTAACACTTAATTCATAAGTTATCTTAACTGAACTTATTAATGAGATAATTGACCATTTCAATTATTAAACTTAAAGTTTAATACCATAGGATCTTTATGAGGAATGCTTAAGGTTTAGGTATCTTAATTAAGGAATTAATGAGACCTTATGGATTGGTGATTATTATTGTTCTAGGATTTCAGAGAACATTTCCAATCTATGTTATAGCGGCTTACAGAAATTTTCAATCCTTAAAGAACACTAAATCACATTTTGGCCAAAATGACCAAAATGACCCTCTTAAGGCAAAAATTGGGATTTTAGGGTTTATTGTCCAAATTTGTTCTAATCTGTTTTAAAGTGTTTCATAATGCTTAATGAAGTGGAAAACACCTTACTTGAGGTTTTGATGACCTAAATGATATTAATTAGCACTGATCACCTAATTAAGGCACTTAGGATGATTAGTGAAATAAAGGCATCTTAGGGCAATCCAACCTTACACTTAGGTTTTACTAGGTTTATTATGATATTAGGAACCATTCCCACCCAAATCAGAGGCTTAATTAGGGTTTAATTAACTAATCCTTGATTAGGGTGATTAAGGAGTGATTAAGAAAATAAATTATCCAAAAATTAATTTTAAGGGTCTAGAATTATTTCTTAGGGTCAAGGAGCAATCAGAGCCCTAAAACTCATAAATTGGATATTTAGATGATTTTATACTATTTATTTAAGAACAGAGAAGATATAGCTACTACTTTTAAGTCCAACCATTAGATTTGAGATTTTATTTTACATTTAGATTTCTTGAATTTTACTGATTCAAATGGTATATTAGATCAGACCATTTGGATCTGTATAACTAAAGTTATTTAATTAATTTATTCTGAATATTTATTTAAATCAGAACTTTAGGTTTTGATTTCTTAAATTCAAAACTATTAAAAATGTTATTTAATAATTCGATATTTTCCGCGGCCCAAAATCAAAAAGACGCGGGTCGGGGGTCGACCCGGCCCAAAATCGCCTTCGTGTTCCTCCCGACTGCGCCCGCGGACTAAACCCTAGAGGCGACTTCCAGCGCCGAATTCTCCGCACTCCGGCCACGCCACGCCGCGATTTCAACGGCTACATGCTCCCTGACCTTAGACGCGTCGATTGCACTACGAACCCCAAACTGGGAAGCTCTAGGATCACTGGATGCCTACTCGGCCGAAATCCTCCAGTTGGCGCACCTGTGAGGAGTAAATTTTCCTCACAGAGTGCACGGGTCGCCTCGATCTTGATTCCTACACGTTCAAGGATCAAGGAGGGAGCGATAAGGTGACTTGGGAGGACCTGAGGTTGTCCGGATCCTTGGGGTGCTACTTGGCGATTTATGTCGTTTAAGCTCATGACTGGATCGATCGATTCCAATCGAATCGATCGATCTGGTCGCACCCAACCATCGATACCCACTTACAATCATTATCGAGTGGTATCGATGCTGAATGGAGGCCCAATTGCCCGAGGAATTCCGAGATCGAGCAAAAGTGGCCCGGCTGGCACTGTGCATTTCAGACGGTGCTTATGCCGTCTGGCGCACTGCCAGAGCTCATTGGAAGCACCGGACGACTATAGGAGCTAAGGAAGGGACCTAACGCAGCATCTATGGCTTGAGAGAGAGAAGTTGAGCTGAATCCAGCTCAACAGAGGAGATAGGAATGGCTGGTACCTCGGTTCGAAGATTTGCGCGAAGAAGGTAGCGCGGCCGCCCCGTAGTTCTAAGTGATTACAGGGACAAACTGGGGGTCTGAACGTCAGACACTCACCCACAATCAGCGGTTCAAATGCCTGGAGGAAGCAGGGAAAATGCCGAGAGGAACGAACAAAACTTCAGGGGATTTCAGTGAGCAAACGAGCTCACTGAACTGGGGGAACGGCTATTTATAGGCTGAGGGTGCTTAGGGAAGGAGGAACCATGGCTGAGGCTCGAGCATTTGGCTCGGGCTGAGGAGGTACCTCCAGCTCCCTCAAATGGGGTTCTCCCATCCCCGGCTCGCCTCAGGAGGCTCGGCTACAATTGGAAAAAAGATAACGGCCTAGATGACCTGGCCATGCGGAGTGGCAGACAAAATGACGTGGCGCAACGGCGAAAATTGCCTCTGTTGGGCTGAATCTCTCGGGGACGAAGGTGAACAGTGGCTGGCAAGGGTGCGACCCTCTGGTAGGTTTTCAGTTGCGATGGAATGGTCCTGATCACCCGACTAATAACGGCTGATTGCGGGGATCAGATCGACCGTCGGATCTAATCCGTGGATTGAACGGGTGATTGGCTTATTTAAGGCGGATGAATTAAGCACCGTCGGATCAGATCTCAGAACCGCAGAATGGTCGAGATCTGTTGGATCCGGTCGACGGCGTGAGCCATTGGATCGAAGCGCGCTGAGATGCGTGCTAACGATCCTACGGGCGCAAAGGCGTGCGCCGCTGTCGGGACCCCGCAGTGGATCTACCGCGGTCCCGACAGCAAATCCCAGGAATAAAAATTTAATAAAATTCAATTTTAATTATGTAAAACTATAATAATTAATTCTTAATTATTCTAGAATTTCCCAAATTTAATTTAGGATCAAATGAGCTCCAAAAATTCCCAAAAATTCACCCTTAGCTAATTAGGGTATGAGGAATTTAAAATGAAATCAAATTTTAATTTGGAGATCAAAATAATTTAGGTATTTTTCAGGGCTTAAAAATAGCCAAAAATACCAAATTCTCCAATTTAGCTCCGATTGGTTTCAAACTTCTAGGTTTAGGTTTAAATGACCCATTGAATCCAATGGAATCAAAATCAAACCTTAGTTTAGCTTAATTAATCTAGTTTTAGCTAGGGTAACAGCCTAGGGTTGTTACAGACTCCCCCACTTAAGAACGATGTCGTCCCCGACATCACCGAAGTGAAGAAATAATCTACTGCGACAATACGAGTTTAGATACAATTGAAAGAAAAGAAATGAATAGCACCTGAGTTTACAAAGAGCTGGGAATATTTGTTGCGCATATCCACCTTTTTTCCCAGGTAGATTCTTCCAACAATTTGTTCTTCCACTGGATTTTGACCATAGGAATGGAACGATTCCTCAAGTGTTTCTGATCACGAGCTAAAATTCTGGTAGGTTCTTCAGGTATAAGAAAGATCAAGTTGAATTTCTATTGCTAGAAGTTGAACGAGATGAGAAGGGTCTCGAAGACATCTTCTCAATGAGGATACATGAAACACGTTGTGAACAGCTGTAAAGCCATCAGGTAGGCTTAGTCGATAAGTAGATGACCCTACCTTGGCCAAGATTTTCAAAGGTCCTACATAGCGGGGACTGAGTTTCCTAGCTACACCAAATCTGAAAACACCCTTCATTGGGCTGACCTTCAGATAAGTAGAATCTCCCACATTGAATTCTAAGAGATGGTGGTGAGAGTCATGATACTTACTCTGATGATCTTGAGCTGAACGAATTCTCTGCTAAATTAACTTGATTTTGCTACTAGTTTCTTCCACCAATTCTGAACCAAACAGTTGAACACTTCCTGTTTCAGACCAGGATAGTGGAGTACTGCATTTTCTACCATACAAAGCTTCGTACGGAGCCATCTTAATACTGGCCTGAAAGCTGTTGTTGTAGGCAAATTCCATTAACGGAATGTGATCTTCCTAGGAACCAGCAAAATCAATAATACAGAGCCTAAGAAAATCTTCCAGAACTTGATTTACTCTCTCAGTTTAACCATCTATTTGAGGATGAAAAGCTGTACTCATGGCTAGAGTCATTCCCAGATCTTGATGCATAGCTTGCCAAAACTTGGAAGTGAATCCGCTGTCTCTATCAGATACAATTGACTTGGGAATTCCATGCAATCTGAGAATCTCCTTGATGTAGAGCTTTGCTAACTTTTCTACTGAATCAGTTTGACGAATAGGAAGGAAATGCGCTGATTTAGTTAATCAATCTACAATAACCCAGATTGCGTCGGCTCCAGATTTAGCACGAGGCAATCCCATGACAAAGTCCATGGATATATCAAACCATTTCCATTCAGGAATATCTAGCGGATGCAGAAGTCCACCAGGTCTTTGGTGTTCGACCTTTACTAGATTACAGGCATGACATTTGGCCACAAAACAGCTACATCTTTCTTTATACCTGGCCACCAAAATGATTGCTTCAAATCTTGATACATCTTGGTACTGCCTGGGTGATTATGATACCCAGAATTATGTCCTTCGACTAAAACCTCTTGATGCATTGACTTAGGGATCCACAATCGATTGCCCTGATAAACTACACCGTTCTGCAATTGCAAATCTTGACGACGACCACCTTTGATATTTGCTTTAAATTTCAAATACTCATCGTCTTTGGTTTGCGAGATGGAGACATCTCGGTGGAAAGTGGGTTCCACACTAATATTTGCTAATAACGAACTCAGCATATCGCCATTAACTGGAGAATTCTCGAGCTTATGAAATTCAGGTTCTACGAAACTGGAGGCAATCATAGAGGTTAGAGTAGCACGATGACTAAGAGCATCGGCCACTACATTAGCCTTCCCCGGATGATATTGAATGCTGAGGTCATAATCACTAATGAGTTCCAACCGTCTTCTCTGGCAGCAATTTAATTCTCTCTGGGTGAAGATGTACTTCAAACTTTGATGATCGGTGAAAATCTAACATTGTACTCCATACAAATAGTGACGCCATATTTCCAAGGCAAATATTACGGATGCAAGTTCAAGGTCATGAACTGGATAGTTTCTCTCGTGGGGTTTTAGTTGACGAGAGGCGTAAGCAATTACCTTACCCTCTTGCATCAAAACACAACCTAGACCGATTCTGGAGGCATCGGTATACACCTGATAGTTCAAACCTTCTTTTGGTAGAACAAGAACTGAGCGGTAGTTAAAGCATCCTTAAGAGTTTGAAATGCTTCCTCACATTCCGGACTCCAAATGAATGGGACAGCCTCTTGGGTTAGTTTAGTCAATGGTGAAGCAATCTGGGAAAAGCCCTTAACAAACTTTCGGTAGTATCCTGCTAGTCCCAGGAAACTCCTAATATCTGTGATGGACTTAGGTTGAGCCCAATCCTGAATAGCTTTTACTTTGCTCTGGTCTACTTGAATTCCCTGAGCATCGACTACGTGTCCCAAAAATGCAATGGAGTTAAGCCAGAACTTGCACTTGGAGAACTTGGCATAAAGTTGATGCTCACACAAGGTTTCCAACACTAACCTCAGATGCCCTTCATGGTCTTTCTGAGTTTTGGAGTAAATAAGGATATCGTCAATAAAGACGATTACGAATTTGTCCAGATATGGTTTTAGCACTCGCTGCATTAAATCCATAAAGATGGATGGTGCATTGGTAAGTCCGAACGACATCACCAAAAACTCAAAGTGTCCATAATGAGTACGGAACGCAGTCTTCCCTACGTCACCTTCTTTTACCCGCAACTGATGGTATCCAGGCCTTAAATCGATTTTTGAAAATATCACGGCTTCGGATAATTGATCGAACAGATCATCAATTCTAGGCAGTGGGTATTTGTTCTTAATGGTGACCTTGTTCAGTTCACGATAGTCTATACACATACGCATAGATCCATCCTTCTTCTTCACAAATTAAAACTGGCGCTCCCCAAGGAGACATGCTGGGCCTAATGAAATCTTTATTCAGGAGCTCTTGCAACTGCTCGTTGAGTTCCTGAAGCTCCTTAGGTGCCATCCTATAAGGTGCTTTGAATATTGGCAGTGTACTAGGAATCAATTCAATGGAGAATTCTACTTCTCTGGAAGGAGGTACACCAGACAAATCTTCTGGAAATACATCGGTGAATTCTTTGACTACCTTACAATCAGCAAGGGAGATATTTTCTTTTGTTTTGCCCATCATGGTGACTAAATAGGCATTACAACCCTTGACAATCAATCATTCTGCTTTAATGGCATTTATTAAAGATATCTGCGTGCTAGTTTTGCCTACAAATGTTTCAGGCTTACCCTTAGAATGGAGAGTGACTCTCTTTTTATGGCAGTTAATCACCGCATTATTATCACTGAGCCAATTTATTCCGAGGATGATGTCAAAGTTAGCTATCGGTAGGATGATTAGCTTAGCCTGAAATTCTTGATCATTTATCGGGACTTTGATATTGCAAAATTTATGATCACTTAGTTGGATTTCTGATGGAAGTCCAACGCTTAATTTTTGTGCTAGGTTGCATGCGTGAAGTTTAAGATTATTAGCAAATTGTTCTGAGATAAATGAGTGACTGGCACCCATATCGAACAATACATTACAAGGCTGGTTATTGAAATAAAGTGTGCCTAAATTTACAAAGCTTTGCATTAACAACTTGAAAAGATTTAACATACAGAAAGGCAATATAACAAGTGGCGTTTAAGAGTGTGTACCTGAAACCACGTTGTTATCTTCCACGGCTTCCATAGGAGTTAAAGCGTATACTCGCGCAGGTCCAGCAGGGCGATTGTTAGTTTGTCGTTGCTGGAAATTCTGGGAATTGGGAGCTGGTGGTTGTGTGTGAGCCACTTCAGGAGCAGGGGCTGGCATTATGGCCAGATTTGGTTCCCTCCGATTCAGTGGAGTTGCTCGGAACACTTGCTTCTTATGATACGGCTTCATTTGAACTCCGTCTATTGTTTCCGTGTGGTCGCATTGATAGAATCGATGGCCTGTGCGCCCACAATTAAAACATCTCTGGCCAAAGTGATAACACTTGCCATACGGGTGTGGTTTGGTGCAGTTCTGAATTTGTTTAGCTGTAGGTGCAGCTTCCAGCTGACATACTTTCGTGGGGTTGGACTCGTGCCTTTTGAAATTTCCTCGCTGGTTCAGATTGGTTTGCGCCTTTCGCTTATGATCTTCTTCGGATTGGTGATGTTCAATCACCTTATCCATTTCCACTAGTTTGAATAAACTAGTTAGATAGAGTGGCACTATCTGATTCTTCAACGAACTTCTGAGTCCACAAAGGAAGCGATGACACTTTGCTGACTCAGAATGGGTGACTTCTGGTGCAAAACAGATTAATCTACGGAACTCTCTTTTGTATTCCGCCACTGAGCGACTTCCTTGCGTCAACCTCATGATCGTATCTGTAATAATGTTTTGTGCGGACAGGGGGATGAACTCAGTCTTGAAGGCTTTAACAAATGTATCCCAAGGAATGTCGTCTAGTTCATAATCAGCGAACTGGGTGTTCCTAACTTCTTCCCACCAATATTCTGCCTCGGCGTGAAACAGATGGGTGGTGAGACGGACGACTTCGGAGTTCAGAATTTTCAGACTAACTAGATCCTTCTCCACGGCCTTCAGCCAATCGGCCGTATCCATCGGGGACAAGTTCCCGCCAAAGGTTAGAGGCCTTAACCTCAGGAAATTATGGAGGAGGTTATCTGTTGTATGGTGTGAAGACAAAGCAACTTGTGGAGCATGGACTATTGGAGCAATGACAGTTACTGGGGTTACACGATCATTCAATGATTTCTACATGACCAGTGCCTATTGAGCCTAGTTTTCTAATAGAGTTGCCACCATGGCTCGCAGATGAGCAACCTCATTGTTAAAACTACTGGAGGCCACAGTGTTCTTGATAGGAGTAACAGTGGGTGGTGATCCAGAATCCATTCTAGTTTAATTAAGAAAAGAACAACTCAGAATTTACTCTAAGGAAAAGAATCCAAAATTTCTCATTAATCATAAAATTGAGAAATTACAATGCCAAACTGTAAAGCAAATGAAGTTGCCTGAAATTGAAATAGCATTTAATCTAATTATCGTTTAGACTTTATCAATGTACTCTGCCCTAAAGGCTACACAAAAATCCTCAAAGGTGACTTCTCGCGGCTTCCTATTACGCTTCTTCTCAAGCTTTGCCATAGTCTCGTACCACCATACTCCGGCATAGTCCACCATCAAGTCAGTCACAATATCTACATAAAGTGACTTGGGACACTCTATGTGCTCCAAAAGTGACTCTACTCGGCTCAGCCATTCTTGCGCATATACGGGAAAGTTGAGCCCTCGATATACAGTTTGTCGTAGCAGCTTTTCCAGGACCAAAATTCCTCTTGATGAAACTCCTTCGATTTGCCAGTTGCTTTCCTGCCTCCATTTGAAGCTACTGTTCCAAGCACTCCTGAAGATACGCTGGTAGTAGTCTATATCGGACTCTTTAGATCCCATCTGACTCTAGGGGCAGAATTTTACTATATTTATGTTAGACCCTAAATTAATAAATTTATTAGGTTGGGAGTATTCTCCTCTTTCATTGTGCATAGAGTTACTGGCACTACTATGTTATGGATGTCACTTATATTGATGCGTGTAATTCAGAAGAATGATCCATTAGGTAGAAAGGAATCATAGATCCCATTCTGACACCTTATGGTGTTCTTTGATACCAACTGTGGGGCCCCCGTACTGGTAATAAGAAAGTACGATGCTCCAACTATGGCAAACCCCAACTTAAGTAAAGTTAGGCGAACCCAACCTGCCTTAAGTCAATGACTGGTCACCAAGTGCTATAGCATCCATCAATATAAATATCAAAGTGGCGGATGCAGTACAAAATAAGATAACATCCACAAGCATACACAGTAAGGAGAGAAAATGCAATAAAGTAACTCATCACAATGCAAAAAGTAGAGTACATCTAGAAAGTCAAATATTACAAACTGAAATGAATAATTAAAAAATGAAAGACTCTCATCCTCACTGAAATAAATAGGGCAAAACTAGCTAAACAGTAGCTGGAAAGGTCCTCCTCCTGAACTGGTTCCTCCTCAACGACACTGCGCACGAACACATCTGAATCTGACATTTGTTGGTATCACAAATGTCAGGGCCCCAGCCAACAAAATAAAAAGGTTATAGTTAGACAATTGTCTAAGTATATTTTAGGCTATTTAAAGTGAACTGAATATTAAAGGATATCACATTTAATTAACTACACATGCCAGCAGTAAAGGTGCAACAAGCTATGAAAGAAATGGAATACTATAAACTATTCAGTTAAAGCATGCAACATGTATGTGAAGTAACATACCAAACACTAAATAAGCAAGATAAGGCTAAAAGCAAAATAACTGCAACTGCTGAATAAACATGATCCTAACATGATTATGATCGAAGTAAAACATGCTGAGTATAAAAGAACACAAGTACTGAATATGATAAAATTCTAGCATACTAAACATGCCATTCATACATATATCTAATCCATAAAATATACATACAACATGCAGATTAATGTGTAAAGAAAGGCCACTGAGACATGTGACAAAAGCAAAATAATATATAACATATAAAGCCACTGAGACATGTGGCAAAGCGAGCAAATACTAAAAATAAGGCCACTGAAGCATGTGGCAAAACAAACCAGAAAACCAAAACAATATAATACAGCTAAAGTAGTAATATGCCTAAGTCCTAGTACTGCCATACCAGCCAATAGGCCATACAGGGCCTCCAATATCAATCAATCAATCCCCAGCTTAGCCATCCTAATATGCTAGGTCTGAGTCCAGTCTATACAATACTACTACTTAAGAGGCAGACTAAACTAGGTCATATTCTACTAACTATGACAAAACAAAACTGAATGATATGTAAATTTAATACTAGCTTAGGATACATCATCCTAAGTTTTTCCTATCATGCTCAAGGGATAAAGCTCAAAATCCAAGGTATGCAAAGCAATCTAGTCAAAGTAAGCAAGATACTCAATCTAAACTTATGTGATATCTGTTGTTGTCTAATACCAAATCTAACTACTCTGAGAAGGTACAAGCCTAGGATCTCCAACATCTAGCTATCGAGTAAAATCTCAGATTTACGTCCTTAAAGTTGAAATATTAGAACTTAACAAGTTCTAATCCAAAAATCATGTGACGACTATATAATTTAAGTAAGCAAATCAACAAGCTAATTTTATGAATATTTTACTCTCTTACCCAAATCTTGATCAAATAAATCAAGATTTAAGAATTTAGAACTTAAACCCTATGTTGAGTTCAAATTTCAAATCCAAGGTGATATTATAAATAGGATCTAGGTTTCTCATTTAAACCCAATTTAAAGGTAAAGAATCCTATAAGTTGAAAGATTCAGGAACTAAGATCTTAGTTAAAGTCTATTCTACTAATTATAAGATAAAATAATCAATTAAGAATTTGAAAATTTAAGATCTATATTCAATCCTTAAGATAATTTCATTATCTTATTGATTGAATCAATCCTATACCCACATGGAAGGTTTCAAAAGATTAAACAATCAATTATTAAAGAATTCCAATTGGAGGTGGTTTGATTCAAATTGAAGATCTAAGTCTAAGATCTAAGATCTAAAGATCTAAGTTTGATCACTTTTAGACTTCTAATTAGAGTTTTGACTTAAGGGTTTCCATTTGTGATTTTCTTTAGAATCTAATTTTATAATTAACTATAAGAAGCTTATTAAGGTCAGGATTGACAGTTTTCAGTATTAGATTATCATTAAACCCATTTTAACCTTCTTAGGTCACTTAAGATCTAAGGGTCTGAGTTTTGATCACTTTAGACCTTAAGCTAAGATTTTACTTAGACATTACCAATTACTTTTCTTTTAACACTTAATTCTTAAGTTATCTTAACTGAACTTATTAATGAGATAATTGACCATTTCAATTATTAAACTTAAAGTTTAATACCATAGGATCTTTATGAGGAATGCTTAAGGTTTAGGTATCTAAATTAAGGAATTAATGAGACCTTATGGATTGGTGATTATTATTATTCTAGGATTTCAGAGTACATTTCCAATCTATGTTATAGTGGTTTACTGAAATTTTCAATCCTTAAAGAACTGTAAATCACATTTTGGCCAAAATGACGAAAATGCCCCTCTTAAGGCAAAAATTGGGATTTTAGGGTTTTATTGTCCAAATTTATTATAATCTGTTTTAAAGTATTTCATATTGATTAATGAAGTGGAAAACACCTTTACTTGAGGTTTTGATGACCTAAATGATCTTAATTAGCACTAATCACCTAATTAAGGCACTTAGGGTGATTAGTGAAATTATGGCATCTTAGGGCAATCCAACCTTACACTTAGGTTTTACTAGGTTTAATATAATATTAGGAACCATTCCCACCCAAATCAGAGGCTTAATTAGGGTTTAATTCACTAATCCTTGATTAGGGTGATTAATGAGTGATTAAGAAAATTAATTATACAAAAATTAATTTTAAGGGTCTCGAATTATTTCTTAGGGTACAATGAGCAATCAGAGCCCTTAAACTCATAAATTTGATATTTAGATGATTTTATATAATTTATTTAAGAATAGAGAAGATTTGGCCAATATTTTTGAATCCGACCATTAGATTTGAGTTTTATTTTATATTTAGATTTCTTGAATTTTTCTGATTCAAATGGTATATTGGATTATACCATTTGGATCTGTATAACTAAAGTTATTTAATTAATTTATTCTGAATGTTTATTTAAATCAGAACTTTAGGTTTTGATTTCTTTAATTCAAAACTATTAAAAATGTTATTTAATAACTCGATATTATCCGCGGCCTAAAATAAAAAAGACGCGGGTCGGGGGTTGACCCGGCCCAAAATCGCCTTTGTCTTCCTCCCGATTGCGCCCGCGGACTAAACCCTAGAGGCGACTTCCAGCACCGAATTCTCTGCACTCCGGCCACGCCACGCCGCCATTTCAACGGCTACATGCTCCCTGACCTCAGACGCATCGATTGCACTACGAAGCCCTAACTGGGAAGCTCTAGATCGCTGGATGCCTACTCGGCCGAAATCCTCCAGTTGGCGCACTTGTGAGGAGTAAATTCTCCTCACAGAGTGCACGGGTTACCTTGAGCTTGATGCCTACACGTTCAGGAATCAAGGAGGGAGCGATAGGGTGACTCGGGAGGACCTGAGGTGGTCTGGATCCTTGGGGTGCTACTCGGCGATATCTGCCATTTAAGCTCGCGACTGGATCTATCGATTCCAGTCGAATCGATCGATCTGGTCGCACCCAACCTTTGATACCCACTTACAATCATTGCCAAGTGGTATCGATGCTGAATGGAGGCCCAATTGCCCGAGGGAATGCCGAGATCGAGCAAAAGTGGCCCGGCTGGCAGTGTGCATTTCAGACGGTGCTTATGCCGTCTGGCGCACTGCCATAGCTCATAGGAAGCACCGAACGACTGCTAGGAGCTAAGGAAGGGACCTAACACAGCATCTATGGCTTGAGCGAGAGAAGTTGAGCTGAATCCAGCTCGACAGAGGAGATAGGAATTGCTGGTACCTCGGTTCGAAGATTCGTAGCGAAGAAGGTACCGCAGGCCGCTCCGGAGCTCTAAGTGATTGCAGGGATAAACTAGGGGTCTGAACGTCAGACACTCACCCACAATCAGCGGTCCAAACGCCTGGAGGAAGCGTGGAAAATGCCAAGAGGAATGAACAAAACTTCGGGGGATTTCAGTGAGCAAACGAGCTCACTGAACTGGGAGAACGGTTATTTATATGCCGAGGGTGCTTAGGGAAGGAGGAACCATGGCTGAGGTGCGAGCATTAGGCTCGGACCGAGGAGGTACCTCCAGCTCCCTCAAATGGGGTTTTCCCATCCCCGGCTCGCCTCAGGAGGCTCGGCTACAATTGGAAAGGAGATAACGGCCTAGATGACCTGGCAATGGGGAGTGGCAGACAAAATGATGTGGCGCAACAGCAAAAATTGCCTTTGTCAGGCTGAATCTCTCAGGGACAAAGGTGAACAGTGGCTGGCAAGGGCGCGACCATCTGATTGGTTTTCAGATGCGATGGAACGGTCCTGATCACCCGACCAATAACGGCTGATTGCGGGGATTAAATCGACCGTCGGATCTAATCCGTGGATCGAACGGGTGATTGGCTTATTTAAGGCGGATGGATTAAGCGTCGTCGGATCAGATCTCAGAACCGCGGAACGGTCGAGATATGCTGGATCCGATCGACGGCGTGAGCCGTCGGATCGAAGCGCGCTAAGATGCGTGCTAACGATTCTATGGGCGCAAAGCCGTGCGCTGCTGTCCGGACCCTGCAGCGGATCTGCCGCGGTCTTGACAGCGAATCCCAGGAATAAAAATTTAATAAAATTCAATTTTAATTAATTAAAACTATAATAGTTAATTCTTAATTATTCTAGAATTTCCCAAATTCAATTTAGGATCAAATGAGCTCCAAAAATTCCCAAAAATTCATCCTTAGCTAATTAGGGTATGAGGAATTTAAAAATGAAATCAGATTTTAATTTGGAGATCAAAATAATTTAGGTATTTTTTAGGGCTTAAAAATAGCCAAAAATACCAAATTCTCCAATTTAACTCCGATTGGTTTTAAACTTCTAGGTTTAGGTTTAAATGACCCATTGAATCCAATGGAATCAAAATCAAACCTTAGATTAGCTTAATTAATCTAGTTTTACCTAGGATAACAGCCTAGGGTTGTTACACAACATTATTAATAGATATGCATTGCAGCCCTTTTTAACTAACCTTTCCGCCTTCAATGCATTAATTAGCGATGCTTGAGTATTAAATTTTCCAATGAAAGATTGCAACATATTTCTACTGCCCAAGGTGATCTTCTTCTTTCGGCAATTAATTGAAGCACCATGCTGGCTTAGCGAGTTCATGCCTAGGATTGTATCAAAATTTGCAATTGACAAGATGATCAATTTGGCTTCATATATTTATTTACCAATAGGGATATTTAACTTGCAAAATAGTTGGGATTGCATACGGGATCTGGAAGGTAACCCGATGCTTAATGAGTTTGCTAAGCGATAAGATGGTAGCTTAAGATTTTTAGCCCAACTTTCCAATACGAATGAATGACTCACTCCCGTATCGAAAAGGATGTTACAAGATTTGTCCTCTATCATTAAGGTGCCTTTTATAATGATTATGTTAAGGTCTTTATTACTAAAACTAAAAATATCGAATAGCAAAACAGAAATGACTGAATAAGAATTATTTTAAGGCATACTTGACACCACATCGTTGTCCCCAGGAGCAGAGGCAGGAGATAACATATATACCCTTGCAGGCACTGCGGGTCACTTGTTCTGAGGCCTTTGACCCTAACGATCTTGGTTCGGTTTTTGTGCCGGTATGATTGCTTTTGAGTTTGATGTAGAAGCTGGAATTATAGCATGATCAGGCTCTCGGCAGTTCCTTGGTTGTGCATGGAATGCTTGCTTATGACAGGAGTGATTGATGATCACTCCGTCGATTGTGTTCTTAGCATCATAGTCGAAACAATAGTGGACGCTTCAAGCACAAGTAAAACATACACCACCAAAGTGGTAGCATTTTCCATACATATGCAATAATTTGCACTCCAGGTTCTGAGGCTGGGATTGTTTGGTCTCCATGCTATAGACTTTTGCGATCTTATGATGACCAAACACTCCTTCTTGGTTGCATAACTATTTCCTTCCTCTTCCGGTCCAATTAACCTTAGAATCCTTCTTATAAATAGGTAGCTTCAATTAATTCAATCAGTGCCTTGATCTGATGGGAGACTAAGTGGGCTCTAATAAAGTCTCTTAACCCCTTTAAGAAATGAAGGCATCTAGACGCTTCTGTCCTCACTAGATCTGGAATGAAGCGTGATAATCTCTGAAATTCCTATTCGTAGTCGAATACTGAATTGCTACCATGTTGATCCTTCGAGTCCGTCTGATGACGAGACCATATTCTCGATCATAGTAGGAGCAGATAGAAATCCAGGGTTAATGACTATAGATGCAAGTATAGATTTAGAAACATAAAATTTACTATGCTTTTATTCATTTATTTCTTTCTCAAAATAGAAGATACATGGATCCACAAAACATATAACTGAGATAAAGAAAATAACATAATATGATCTCTGAAATCTAGTTACAATATTCTACCCAAAAGGCAGTGCAGAAGTCATCATATGTGACTATGCGGCTCCTCCGAGCTAATCTCCTATAAACCCAATATCACCAATGACTCGCTGATCCCCTCAATAGGATCTCTACTATCTCTAGACGATACTCCTCCGGACAGGTTGTCTCTCGAAGTGAGGTAGTAATGCGATCCAACCATTCTTTAGAGAGTGCTGAAAGACTGGTGCCTCCAAAGGATGAGTTGATAAGGATTTTATCTAGCACCTCAACTCCTCGAGGTGACACTCTATCGATGAATCTTCCGTAGATCTGGCCATCCCGGAGGTCATCTATCCAGTAGTCGTCAAACCTCTCAAGGTAGAACTAGAATGCTGACTGCAAGTATTCCATTCCTAAATACATGAACTTATAAGTATTTCCTTCATATTTTATCATTATTTTCAAAGTTCGTTCAAGTCCTAAGATGTCATTTTTGGTATTAAAAATTCATTGTTTCAATCAAATTATTATATGTGTTAAATTCCTAGGGTGTTATCTTCTTAGACATAGTCAATCCTTTCATGAACTTTTGGATGTTTGCTTTTCACTACACTTAGTAACTTGTGATCTCGACCTGATACTGGGAATAGATCATAAAGTAGATAGGAAAAAACTCTTTATCTGACACTTTATGATACTCTCTGATACCAACTGTAGCGCCCCGCCCCGTCGCTATGCACAAAAGGTATAACAGATCGGTGGTGGAGCGGTGTGCTACTTGGGAAGGTAATAAACAAGAACATCTTCCCGAATAGGCTTACTAAAACTAGCCACACTGAAAACTGCTGACTCAAACCCAAGAATAGGATCAAGAGCCAATACTGAAGATAAGAGGAGAGTACTTATCTTAAGTATTAGACTAACACATACATTAGATTATCAAAATAAATAAGGAATCCATTGTATATTCTAAAATATCAGTTTTTCCAGTATGCTGATCACATCGCAATACTAAGTACAGTAATAGTATAATAGAGTGGGGAAGCTAAAGCAAAACATCCAGAATGCATTCATCAAAGAGCAGTAGTAAGCATTCGTCTAAGAAAAAAAAGTAAAATACATCCAGAATTATTACAAATTGATTTTAAAAGATGCAAAAGTAAAGTCTATATAAAGTACTAAAGCAAAAATAGTAAAGTAAAAAGGAGGAAGACGGATCCACTAAGGCTCCACGTACTCCTCCTGGATCTCCTGTAAGTCCCACTGCCTTGTCTTAACAAGCTACTTGGGATCTAGCAAACTGCCAGATCCCAAAAGTATCCTATGTTAGACAAGAAGTCTAACACATCGCAACTAAACTAAGCTATACTAAAGTAAATACAAATAGATAGCAAAGTAAAGAAAGCTATACAAAAGCTGAAAAAGGCACTAAGTAACTGAAACTGTAAAGACTGCAAAACATGAAAATGAACTGAAATATGAATACTGAAAATAGGTGAAAAACATCAAATGCTCATAAACCAATGTAACAATGCTCAAAGCTACACTACATGTCACTGAGATCATGCATCCAAATATGCCATAACACAGTATGCCACAGATATGTAATAGAACTATCACTGAAAGGCAATGAGTCATACGGTCCAATGTGTACATACATCCAATTTGGAATACAGTTTACTGTGATGCCGATGCATCCTGAAATTCCTCAGTCAATGTATGCAATATTCTGTAACCCATAAGTCATCACTGATACTCATACATTATTATAGGAATCATTCCTCATGCTCATACCCATGCCCTTGCTCATGCTTCTATTCTATATGAGTTAAATCCGGTAAATCCATAAAAAAGTAAAAATCCGATAGTGAATCTAAAGTCTACATCGTGCAGAATCCTACTAAAAAGAGAATGACCCCTATGTTCTAGTTTTGATAATTGGTTGAAGTTGAAGATTTACTTAAAAATAATTAGTTGGGATGATTGTATACACATATTTAGCATGTTTGGAAGAAAGGTGGTTCTTAACAATTAGTTTGATTAAGCCACCCTAACGAAGCGGTCTTTGATAGGAGGCATCGCTCGTTGGCGATTTGTATCTCAGGCTAAGCTATTAAGATTCCCAACTCACAATCACACTTAGTGTTTAAAAGAAGGTAATTATAATTACTTAGTTTATTTGAGCCACACCTATTGAAGCAGTCTTCGCTAGGAGGCATCACCCATTAGCGATTGGTATTTTAATCAAACTAAGGAATGAGTCCCCATTTAATACACTCTTAAGATCAATTGATTTACTCTAAGCGAGGTTGTATCCACCTAATCCCACAGGATAGCCCAAAGATAATTCTTACTTAGAGTGACTCAACCATTCATGAATACTATTAAAATAATCCAGTACTATGGGTATACTCTACTATACTTAACTAATAATCTAGATTTAGACAACTTTATATAATCATCAAGGGTTTATCAAGACTATTAATTCTTATGCTAAATAGGTGAGTCCTATACAAGGCTCCTAAGAAATGTGATCAAGGATCACTCAATATAGATTCTACTACAAGGAGAGGTGTTACTTCTAGTATCTTGGGTGATTCCTACCACAAGGGGTTAAGGTCAACTTCTAATGTTAAGGGATCATCTAAGTTTCTACCTCAATGAGTTATAGAAATTCTCGTACCTCAATGTATATTTAATTTAGGTCTTTAAAATATTTTAGAGATGATCTTATAGTGTGGTACTTAAGATCTCACACTCTTAATTCTAATACTAATATTCTAGATTTTACTTATTAGTTAAATTTAGAGTGATCAGATCAGATAATTAGATCACTTGATCACATGCTATTCTAAGATTATAGAGATAAATCAAGTATATTATTAAAATTAGATCAGTTATTAAATTAATATAATTCTATTAACCTTCTTATGCTAATAGTCTTATTTAGGAGAAAATCAATGATCTAAAGTTTAGATTCAGATTAATCAGTCACTTAGACTTATTATTAATCTTAACATGTCTAATTTGAATGTTTAAGATCAATACCAAATCAGATGCATTATTGAAATAATGTCAATTACATTATATTGTAATCAAGTCAATTTATTTAAGGTGTAGGACTTTGGATCTTAATTAATTAGATTAGATTTTAACCCCTACTCATTCCTAATTAAGATCAAATTTTTAATTATAGATCAAATATAAAATCAGTGAATTAGGGTGTATTATTGGTGGTAATCTCAGACCTAGATCAAGCTTTAATAGCTTAATTAAAGTCTTAAGACTTCTTAAGGTTAGTTAAGATGTTTAAGTTCTCAATTTTTAGTTTATTCAAATTATACATCACAATTCATCATACATTGATTCAATACATCTACCTTACTATCATGAAGCATATTAATAGAAAAATTTTAGAAAACAGAAAGTAATTAGTGCTAATCAAACCCTAAGCCAATCCAAAAAAATTAGCACATAATTGCAAATTTAACCATCAGAATTTTATACAATTTGGCCCATGAGTTCTACTTTATCATACAATTAATCAGAGAACAAGTTTTCTAAGCTCCAATAGTTAAAAACCCTAATTTTCACTAATCATGATTTAACAAGATTATGGCATAAATTGAAGTACAAAGATCAAAAAAATAAATCACTTGGCACATTCATTCTACTCTTCATAAGAAAACTAATGGCACCCTAAACATGCATATTGGTTAAGTATAATTGCTAATCCATCCTAATCAAGCTCTGCAATACTTAGGTTAAAATAGAAAATCCAACCATTATATGTTAAATATTATTTTATATTCTTATTCCTGATGATTTTCTGATCAATTTGATATATAATATCATAGGATTTAGACCAGTGGATTAAAAGCTGTTCAATTAATACATTATGTATTTTTATTTAATTAAATCCCTATGATTGGAATAATTGAACTATTTTCCTTAAGAAAAATAATTCCAATTATTCGAATATTATTTAAATGTGCGCGACCCGAATCCAAAACACGCGGGTCGGCAGGGGCCTGAAGTCCCGGGACTGTCGCACCGCACGGGTCACGGGTTGGCTCGACCCGCATAGGGGCTTCGTCCTCGAGCCTCCTTCTTAACGGAAGGACCCGATTAGGGGAACCCTAATCAGCCAATTTGGCACATCCCAATCACATCACGACCAACCATTGGTCGCTACACATTTATCGTGGTCAGGCACATCAAAGGGGACCCGAAGCCCTGTGAGGTGGTCTGGATCGGTCAGACCCTACTCACCGGAGAGCTCCCACAATGAAGCTAATGTAGGGAGACAATTCTCCCCACAGAGGCCATGCGAGACCTTGGGCTCGATCCCAACACCTTTAGGGAGATGAGACAGATCAAAGCCCCCTGGTCTGAGGGCCTGAGGTGGTATAGAACACTGAGACCTTACTCACCCAAGGCGTTCCTTAAGGACTTAGCCCAAGTAATCGATTCAATCGATCGGGGCTAGCTCAAGGTGCAATTTTGATAGCCTTGAGTTTGAATCAACAATACCTAGCTATACACATCAAACGAAGGAAGGTCTGAGCCTCATTGGCTCGAAACCGGCAGGTGGGGGTACCTGGTTCGTTAGGATGACTCGGGGTGATAGATTGACGGTTCAGCTGTCCTTAGCTGAGCTTCCAGATGCTACAAAGGATCATGAACTTTATGAGAGCCTACTATTAGTGGTTCGAGAGTTCCTAGGATTGTCTGGAGGAAGCTTGCGGACTGGCAATGGTGGAAGAAGGATCGAGATCAATTGATCATCAAGGATCAGTTGGAGCAATGCTAGGGCTATTTATAGCCTTGGCAGAGGATTGGAAAGCTTCTAGAGGTAATGCCTCGGGCTAGGGAGGCCGAGGGTGTTGGGCCATGGCCAAGCTCTAGAATTTCTAATTTGAGCTCGGCCATGTCACACGGCCCAATATGGGCTCCTTGCCAAGATGGGGGAGGTCACAATGGTCTGCTGAGGTGGATACGGGAGTGGGGGATAGGCTCGACAGCTGGAAGTACGGGGAGATCTTCCCTGTCGGGCGCGGGCGAGAGGAAGACGAAGGTCCACAATAGCCAGACCTTTGGATATTATTTGATCTATCAATCGGATGGCACTACTGCTGGGATCACTCGGATCCTAATGGCCAATTGTGGTAGGGATCCTGGCCGTAGGATCCACGGGTTCATCTAAAGGTGGATCCGCTATCCCGCAGAATTAAATTCGGATCGTGGGATCTAAAGGTTCGACGGTGAGATTAGCAGGACTCCGCTGTCGAGTGACCCGGCTCCACAGTGGATTGCCCGTGGTCCGCACAACGGATCCCGACTGTTAAATTAATTTAAAGGATATATTTGCAATTTAGAAAAGTTAGGAACCCTTTTATGAAATTAATCCATTTTAATTAAATGTGAATTATGGCCTAAATGATTTCCAAATTACACTAAACTTTCACCCCTAGCTAATTTGGGGCTGAGAAATTCCAAAATGCAATCAGATTTTAATTCTGAGATCAAAATATTTTAGGTCTAATTTCGGGCATCTAGACTGATCAAAATGCATCTTTGACTTAGTGGAGTCCAATGGATTTTAAATTTGCAGAATAGGCTTGAATTAATATTCTAAAAGTAATGAGATCAAAATTAAGGAGTAATTAAGCTATAGATTAGTAGGGCAACAAGCTAGGGTTGTTACATGGAGCCTTCTGAACACTGGATTTAGGAGGAAGTTCGAGCTGTTGGAGGTCATTAGCTTTTTCTTTCTATTTTGTAAGGATTAGTGGTTTATTTTATTTCATTTCTGCTTGATCTTTTAAATACATGTTGTAATAATACAGGGTTAACTTTTTTTTTTTTTGCTACTTTACTAATTCTGAGTTGGATGCTTAGTTCCTTTTATTGTAATGAATCCACACTCTGCTTTCTTGTACTTTTCATTTAGTGAGAATATAATTTGGAAATGGAGAAGTCTTTAATTATGATGGAATAGGATAAGTACCTAATCTAATTATAAGTAAGGACCTTGTCATTTAGGTGATCCCTCCTCCGTAATCATATTAACTTAAGAGTTAATAGGACCACTGTAAGGTTGAGCCCCCACAGTTAGTATCAGAGAACTCCATAAGGTGTCAGATTAGAATCTGCATTCCTCTCTACCTAATGGATTGTTCTTCTGCCACTTCATCACTAAATGAATACTTGAAACCACATCCATATTATTATGAGTCTAACTCAGAATAAATTAAGGAATGAGAAAACCATAGTAAATACTAAAGTATAGATATCTAAATAATAAATATATACACTCAACAAACTAAAGGGATTTAATGAAAATTATAGTTGTAAAAGACATTTAAGGATGGCATTCATGGCCTACTTAAAAGAATTTGAGACCATTTGGAAATACAAATTTCAACTAGGGCTAAAGAAAGGAGGATCTATATAAACTACTAAAGGAAGGCACTTATAGAGGGCTTAATTTTCCCATTTTGGCTAAGGAATGACTTACAAGAGTAGACCATAAGCACTATGGAATGGCCAGATAATATTAAAGTAGATATAGTATTATGTCTTCTATGAGATCTTGCAAGAGAATGGTGGATTGACACATACAAGAGTTTATCCAATAAACTTTGAAGAGAGCATCGCAACCTTACTTACGAAGAGTAAATAGGCTAAGATCTTTATTATGATAAAGATCCATTCTATAATTTCTTAATTTGTAATAACTTCATATTTGAAGAATAATGAAATGTTGGTGATGTTCTAGTTCTTTTTCAATAAGACTAAGAATGCTGATTTTTATTTTCAAAAAATAAATTCTGCTACTTCTCCTAATAATACTCCAATTAATGATGTCCCATCTTCTAATGATCCCCGAAATAATGCTGTTGCGACATCTAACTACAATAATGCAGATGTATCAATTTCTATTAGAAGTGTGATGAATACTCTGAACCAACAGGCACTAGCCATTCAAAGGTTGGTATCTGCTCTTCCATCTGTCAATGCCAGTACTTCATCAGCATCGCCAGTTGCACATTCATTTAATCCCAATCAATTGTCCAGTGATGGAATGCTACATAGCTCCTTAATATTGAGGCCACCTACATTTGACAGAACATTGTCTCCAATAGATACAATGGCATGGTTAAAGATGATAGAGAAAACTTTGGTTAGTCTTAGCTATCCAAATTATTAAACGTACGATTACCCACACTTCTGCTTCAAGGTGAGGTTGAACACTGGTGGGATAATACAAGAGAAACTCATTTTAAAAAGTATAAATTAGAAGACATAGAATGGGATTGGTTCATAGAAGCTTTCAAAGAAGCTTTCGTACCTCAATCATCAAAGAATATCATTGGTAATTCCTTAATAAAGCTAACTCAAGGTAGCCAATCAGTGGCAGACTATGTGGCAGAATTTAGAAAATTGGCTAATTTTACACCAAATTTAGTGCCTATTGAAGAAGACAAGTGCTATTATTTCCAAAGTGGGTTGCGTGAATCCATCAAGGATCATGCCTTCCATTCCAACTAACTTACTTTGAGATGTTAGTGGAGACTGCAAGGGTGGTTTAGCACCACCAATCAGCAAAAGAATTTAAGAGAAAAGCCATTACTCCCTCCCATCAATATGAGAGTTTCAAGCACCACCATCCCAATCAAGGAAGAGCCTATCAGATGGAGGCTAAGGAATCTGCCAAGCAAGACCAAGAATGTCAAAGGCCCCATCCATATGGAAAGTGTTACCATTTTTATCATCGATATTATACATGTGGTCGTCAGGGCCATAGATACGAGCAATGTAATGCTTTCAAAACAATCATTGGAGTTATAATTAATCATTCTCGTTGAAATCAAGTATTCAGACCCACTCCTTTGAATAAGAGGGACCCAAGGATGGCCTTAATGCCACCTCCAGTCAAAGAAAACCAACTTCCTACCAAGATTTAGATAAATACCTTTTGACCCCCAGTTCCAAATCAGGCAAGGGTTCAAGTAACAAGTAATAGACTTGCTGGACTGCCATAGTATAAAATCTTACACCGATTTAAGATACTGATGACAATAACGTGGTTTCAGGTACACATCTTTAATAATTCTTTACTTATAGCATTTTAATATTTATTTAATGCTTTTTAATTAAATGGTTAATTAGGTATCCATAAATATAGAAGAAAAGCCCTGTAGTGTATTATTTGATATTGGGGCTAGTCATTCTTTCATCTCAGAAAGTTTTGTTAACAATATGAAATTACCATGTTATATACTTGAAAGAACTTTAAATGTTGGACTTCCATCTAAAGCTCAACTATGTGCAACTAAGTTCTACGATCTTTAAGTACCGGTGAATAAAAGAGCATTTCAGGCTAAGTTAATAGTACCACCCATTGCAAATTTTGATATTATACTAAGCATGAATTGGCTTAGTATGCATAATGCCACTATAGATTGCCAAAAGAAGAAGATTATTATTTAGTCATCTGGTATCTCAAAAACCTTTGTGGGAAGGCTTAGCACCCAAGGTTCTTTAATAAATACACTCCAAGCAGAGAAGTTAGTGAGTAAAGGTTGTATGGCATTTTTGGTAACCATGATGGGAGACAATAAAGGAGAAGTTTCTATTGCTGATATTAAAGTAGTTACATAATTCACAGATGTATTTCCTGAAGAATTACCTGGACTGCCACCTGAAAGAGAAATGTAGTTTGCGATTAACCTTGTTTTGGGTACTCAACCTTTATCAAAAGCACCATATAGGATGGCTCCTAGAGAACTCCAAGAATTGAATGAACAGTTGAAAGAACTTTTGGATAAAGGTTTTATAAAACTTAGTATGTCCCAATAGGGAGCCCTAGTGTTGTTAATCAAGAAGAAGGATGGGTCTATGCGAATGTGCATAGACTACAGAGAGCTAAGCAAAGTAACCATTAAAAATAAGTATCCTTTTCCTCAGATCGATGACTTATTTGATCAGTTATTAGGTGCAGTTGTATTCTCAAAATTAACTTGAAATCTGTATACTATTAATTAAGAGTGAAAGACTCTGATATTGAGAAGACAATATTTTGTACTCACTATGGCCATTATGAATTTCTAATAATAGTGTTTGGCCTCACTAATGCACCCTCAGTCTTTATGGACTTAATGCAGTGAATTTTGAGACCATACTTAGATATATTTGTTATAGTCTTTATTGATGACATTCTCATATATTCAAAATCCTAGAAAGAACATGAGAATCATTTAAGAATGGTTTGGAGGCTCTGCAAGAGAATGAATTATATGTTAAGTTTTCAAAATGTGGGTTTTGGTTAAACTCTGTAACTTTCTTGGGCATGTGGTAGATGCCCAAGGTATTCGTGTTGATCAAAATAAAATTAGTGCCATCCAAAGTTGGGCTTAACCTAAATCTGTGATAAAGATCCACAGTTTTCTGGGTCTAGCAGGATATTATAAAAAATTTGTTAAAGGTTTTTCCCAAATTGCATCTCCTTTAACAAAGTTGACCCAAAAGGCAATTCCATTTATTTGGTCAATAGAATGTGAAAATGCATTTCAGACTTTAAAAGATGCGTTATCTTCTGCTCCCATATTAATTCTTCCTAAAGAAGGTGCTAACTATCAAGTCTATACAGATGCTTTAGGAATCGTCTTAGGATGCATTCTGATGCAGGAAGGCAAGGTTATAGCATACGCATCTCGTCAACTTAAGCCTCATGAGAGAAACTACGCTGTCCATGATCTGGAACTTGTAGCATTAGTTTTTGCCTTAAGAGTCTGGCGTCATTATCTGTATGGAGTTCAGTGCTCCATCTTTATGGGTCATCAAAGTTTGAAATACATCCTTACCCAAAGAAAGCTAAATTGCAGATAGAGAAGATGGCTGGAATTGATGAGCAATTATGATTTGAATATCTAGTTTCATCTGGGAAAAGCCAACATTGTAGCTGATGCTTTAAGTTGTCATGCTACTATTAATTCTATTATTTAAGAAACTCCATTAGTGGATGGATTTTGTAAGATGACTATTATACTAATTCATAATGACTTGATGAGTATAATGATATCTATAAATAATATAGAACCTACCTTTCATGGAGACATTTCTATCACTCAAACAAAGGATGATGAATACTTAGACCTTAAAGTCACAATAGAAAGTGGTTTTCGCCTAGAATTGAATTTCAAGAAAGGTGCTATTTATATGGAGAATCGCCTCCAGATTCCCATATCCATGCAAAAGGAGAACTTGGTTGAAAGTCACAGGTTAGGACATCAGATACATCCAGGAAATTCTAAGATGTATCAAGACTTAAAATAATCATTCTGGTGGCCAAAAATGAAAAAGAGTGTGGCAAATTTTGTTGCAAAGTGCCACGCATGTTGTTTAGTAAAAGCAGAACATCAAAAACTTGGTGGTTTATTGCGTCCACTAGAGATCATCCACTAGAGATCCTAGAATGGAAATGGACAGATATATCTTTGGATTTTGGTATGGGTTTACCTCGTGTAAGATTTGGAGCTGATGCAGTACAGGTTTTAGTAGATCATCTTACTAAGTCAGCTTATTTTATCCCAGTTCATCAAATTGACTCTGTGGAGAAGTTAGCAAAATTGTATATTAAGGAAATAGTCAGATTGCACGGAATTCCCAAAATAATCGTGTCTGATAGAGATAGCCATTTCACTTCAAAATTTTGGCAGGCTGTACATCAAGATTTGGGTACCACCTTAGCCATGAGCATAACATTTCACCCACAAACTGATGGCCAAACAAAAATAGTTAATCAAGTATTAGAAAATCTTTTCCGATTATGTATGTTGGACTTTTTAGGATCTTGGGAAGAGCACATTCTTTTAGTGGAATTTGCTTATAATAATAGTTTCCAGTCAAGTATCAAAATGGCACCGTATGAAGTATTATATAGTAGGAAGTGCTCAACTCCACTAGCTTGGTCTGAAATAGGAGATACTCAATTGTATGGTTCAGAGTTAGTGGAAGAGATAAACAAGAAAGTAAAGCTCATACAACAGAGAATCAGAACAACCCAAGATAGACAAAGTAAATATCATGATAATCATCACCATCCTCTTGAATCCAAGAAGAAGATCTAGTATACTTAAAAGTCAGCCCAATGAAGGGAATTTACCATTTTGGAGTTTCAGGAAAACTCGGTCCAAGATATGTGAGACCATTTAAGATCATAAAGAAGATTGGATCAGCAGCTTATAAAATTGAACTGCCAGAAGACTTTGCTGCTATTCATAATGTATTCCACATATCTTTGCTAAGAAAATGTCTTTAAGATCCTTTCCATCTTATTCAACTTCCAGTAATATAGATTCAACCTGATCTTACCTACACTAAAGAACCAGTTAGAATTCTAGATCGTGATCAGAAGCAATTAAGAAATCATTCTATTTAGTGGAAGAACCATTCGTGTAATGAAGCCACTTGGGAGAAAGAAGTGGATATGCGACAAAAATACCCAAGTCTTTAATCACGGTACTTCCTCAACTCTAGACTATTTTAATTCATTATTCTATGTCTGCTTGAGTGATGTTGAGGATGACATCATTCTTAAGTGGGTGAGTTTATAACAACCCAGGTTATTACTTAGGCTATTTATGACTAATCCAAGTCCTAATTAGGGTTTCAGTGCACTAATTAAGTCTTTAGGAACTCACATCTAAGATCTAGTCCAAATCAGGGATCAAATGGATCAAATCCTGATTTTAGGAATTTCTAGAAACCCTAGAAATTGACCTATTTATTTTGATCTTAAATTGAAAAATTGACTTCTCTATTGCATTCACCAGCCCCAAATTAGCTAGGAGTGATGTTTTGGAAGCATTTGGAAGTCGTTGGATTTTTGTCAAATATTTTAATATTATTTAAATCCCCTGAAAAAAATCAAATAATTAAATAGTAGTCAAATCAAAAATCTGAGTGCGCCGTTGCATTCCTCACATCTCAATTAGCTAGAGGTGATTTATTGGGAATTTATGGAATACATTTAGAAATTTAATTTTTAATTAATAAAATTGTTGTAAATTAATTAAAATAATGAATTAATTTTTATAACAGCGCGGTTAGTGTAATCCCGCGTCGTTCAAATTTGACTAAGGTCGTTTGCCTTTTAAGTTAATCCTGACGGTCGATCGCCACCGTCCGATCGAAAGATCGGACGGTTCACTCTTCGTCCCTGTCGCGAAGTCTCGAGAGACTGCGCGTGTCTCTCTGCTTCACACGCGGCACTCTCCACTGCTAGACATGGCCTTCTCCACCTCTTAAGCTCTTTAATTTCGAGGCAATGGAATTTTCTAGCTAATGTTTTGATCACCTACTCCATTTACTCAATCATTCGTGAAAGTTGTTTCAGTCGCAGCCCTCAGAGTCGCTCAAGGCCGTCAATTAAGGTACGTCTTGATCTCCCTCATCTTTCATTTATATCTTGTAATTTAATTTCATATAGTTATTGCATAGCATGGATTAGCAATTGGTCAGACCTGATCAGTATCGATCGGGTTCGATCTAGCCAATTTTGGACAAAGTCCACAGTGGTTTTCGTTAAAAGTCTCGCCCCCGTCCCCGATATATTAGGATTGATCTTAGCCGGCGGTGCCATCCACCTGTGCCGATGACCCACCCATGGTTGGATAGATCTCATCAAGCGTTGTTCAAAACCATGCGGATAGGATGCTATCGCCGGTGATAGGACTGGAAATCTTGATTCCCTAGGCACAGACGTTTGCTGTCGGCGCATTTGGAGTGGGTTTGTCGTGGGTTGGTATCGGGTTGAGTCCAACCTGAGTGCTGTTGGGCTACCACGCATTGACTTGAGGGTGGCCGCGGTCCCGCTGTCACCTCCAAACACGTGTCACTGGCGTATTAAGCCGTTTGACTTGGTGTCATTCTGGCGCTATCAGAGGAAAAAATTATGGGCCCCGCCAGTCTGGCCTCCTCAAATCGCGAAGCACCACGTGGCTTCCTCGGGATCCATCTCTGCCACCATATCTGATATAATTAATTTATATACTTATAATATAACTTAAATTAAAATAAGGATTAAATTAATTAATATAATCATTTCAAATTATTTAAACCCTCTTAAATTGAAAAATATAAATCCAAAAATATCAAAATTATATATAATTGGAATCAGAAAATTATGAGGAACATTTTCACACTATCAATTTTCCAAATAGAACTACATATATCACATAATGACATTTAGGGTCCCCCATAAATTCCCTAAATACCACAAAACTTTCTTAGATCATAACTTTGTGTGTGTTTACCCAAACATACCTAATATCAGTCTCAAACTAATCAGCAAAACCTCAAGGCTAATCCAGTAGTGTTAATTTTGTTTTTTGAGACATATTTAGACTAATTACTTTTAGAGCCAAACCCTAACCTTTCAAGACTCATAACTTTTTACCTACTAGTCCAAATATAGGCAGTATGGGTCTTAAAGTGATCAGTAGAACCTCTAGAACAACTTAGTAATATTCATTTTCTGTTTGGATTAGTTTTAGCTTAATCACTTATAGGACATATCCCAAATTACCCTAATTAATCTTAGACTTTTATTTGACCATAAATTGGTCAATTAAGCTTCAAATTAGGTCTTCTAATATACTATTTTGATTAGGAATACCTAATTAATAGTAAACTATAAAAATATTTTAGATCTAATGGTTAGATCTCTTAATTAACCTTAATTACCTTAAAGTTTGATTAGTGATTATTAGCATAATTAGTGATTCAAATTGAGTAATTTTAGTTTTTAATTACTCATAAAATAGAGTAGAACCTAGTGGTATAATTGGTTTAATAATTCTATAATTAATTTCACTAATCACTCACTAATCACCTAAACCCTAATTAAGCCATAACTTAACCAAATGATGTTCAATTTGGGTCTACTCCCAATTAAAGTACTCAGTGGGTTATAAGAAACCTATAACCACTGAGTTTATTGAATTTGGACTTCAAATGGAAAAGTTAGGTTTTAGACCCCAAATTAGGAAACCCTAATTTCCTTAATTAGCCCTAAGTCTTGTATTGGCCTTAACTTAGCCGATACTTATCAGAATTGAGAAATCTTAGGTTCTCTGAAAACCCTAGATAGTCAACTTTAATAAATTGATATGAAATTTAGATTTCATTGGGGAAATTACTAAATTGCCCCAATGAGTCAAATTTCTTATTTTGATCTGAAAAGGCTTAATAATTATCCCAAAATTGATGTACTTACTATCTATCTTCATATTAGATAGTAAGTAATCATTTGATATTAAAAATTTCTAATTTAGAGCCTTAAATCAAAAAGTAGATTTTTTTTACCCTTAAGGAGGTGCAAAATATTTATTTTGCCTAAATTTAGGGTTTAGTGCTTTTAAGCCTTAGATTCAACTTATAATAGTAAAAATCAGTAAGTATTGTAATTTAGGTTAAAATTTCATTAATTTAAGCCATTAATTAAGTTTTAAATCAAATTCCTAATTTCTATCCAAAATAAGTTCTAAGTAACTTTGGTTGTATGATGTGTTATAAATCTCACATCATACCCCTTCTTTAATTCTCTTATTTCTTTTCCTTAATCCTTCCTATAATATTAGTTAGGTTTGAAGCTTGAGTGTTCATCTTTGCAATTAAGAGCTTTTTTCTTAGGAATTAGAACTAGCTCTTAAGTTAGAGTTTATCTATTGAGTAAAATGGGTTACTCAATATATGAAGCCTTGATTTTAATACTTTATAGATTTTCATAGTTTATTATTGATTATTCAATCTCTTAAACTTTAGATTTAAGAATAGAGATCCATCCTATTAAGTATGACTTAACTTTATAGGATTTGCCTTAACCTTAATCTGTGAGTTTGGGTATTTAAAACCTTAGTCCTGTAGGTTCACCTTTGGATTAAGCAATTAAACCCTAATATTTAGTGTTTTATTCTTAATCCTTTTATCTTGATTAAGCTTGATCAAAAGGATTTGGGATTCTTAAAATTATCAAAAGAATAGGTCAATTAATGTACTTATTCCACTTATATATAGTCGACATCAATTTATTTATAATTAGGACCTTGCTAGTTCGAATTATTTTCAATCTGTAAGGTCGCGAATATGAGTTACACTCGATAGTAGGAATTGGAGATCTTGAACTTGTGTATTTCAGAGTTGATAGAATTAATAAATTAGATAATAATAGCTATCACCTGTGTCCTAGTAGAATCTCTTGCTCACTTTAAAATTTTATGCTTTGTTTACCTTATTTTGAGCCTTATACCTTATTTACATATATTGGACATAGGATATTTGATAAGTATCTCATGTTATCTTTGTATTTTCATTTGTATTTTATCAGTGCTTTTAGTTTAATTGAATTCAACTCAGTAGAGTGTGATCTAATTAGTCTACCTTTCGGCTACTTCTGTTTTGACTCTTATGTGGCTGTTTGCCCGATTTCAACATGGTAGTACTAGTTTTAAGTGCACTTCTACTCAGTATTTCCTCCTCTCGGTGCCTTCAAATCTGATTTGTTGTCTATTCCATGCCTGGGATGATCCAGGATAGTGCTTAATAGACTTCTTTTGTGGCTGTTGGCCCAGTTCTGATATGTTAGTAAGTGAGTTCTTATATTTTCAATTCAGATGGAAAGTTTAGCCAGTGCAATTTTTCAGTTCATATTTACTTATTTCAGTTTACTTTTTTGTATTTCAGCACTTTATTACTTACTGTCTTACTGCATTTACTAGCTTTGCATCTACTTATAGGATGTTAGTCTTACTTGTTGCTTTTATTTATAGGATGTTAGTCTCACTTTTAGTTATTTTAATTATTTCACATATGCTTTTGCTTTAAGTCAACTAGCATGACTTTATATTGATCATAAGCATATTTAGGTTGAGTTTTCTTTCAAATATTTTATTTATTAGTCTTTATTTTATAACTAATCTTGTTGCAGCTATTCTTGGAGGTATATGCTTACTTCCTATATTATTAAGTTATAAACTTATTGTTTATAATTACCTTTCTCTTTCATATGCATTCTGCTCCTTTACTGCTTGCTTTTAAATTTAAAGTGTATGATGATATCTAAATTAACAAAATAAAATTTGCAGCCTAAAATGTACTTAGACGTATTGTCTAATTAGATTTTTCTTTTGTTGGCTAGGGCCTTACCATTGTGAAACTGACAATGGTAGACTCTGAGCTATTTGAGATTGTGGAGCCTTCTGAAGCTCAGATTCAGGAGGAGGTTTGAGCTGTTCGAGATCATTAGTTTTTCCTTTCTATTTTGTGAGGAAGAGTGGTTTATTTTGTTTTATTTATGCTTAATCTTTTAAATTCCTATTGTAATAATATAGGGTTAACTTTATTCTTTTTGCTACTTTACTTATTCTGAGTTAGATGCTTAGTTCCATTTATTATAATGAATGGATGTTTGCTATCTTGCTTCCGCACTTTGCTTTCTTGTGCTTTTCATTTAGTGAGAATATAATTTGGGAATGGTAAAGTCTTTAATTATGATGGATTAGGATAAGTACTTAGTTTAATTATAAGTAAGGACCTTGTGATTTAGGTGACCCCTCCTCCGTAATCATGTTAACTTAAGAGTTAACAGGACCACGATGGGGTTGGGCCCCCTCATTCACTTCAACTATTGATTCCCTATTTTCAAATTCCTTTCTTAGATTTTTACTCACTTCACTTCAGATTTTATTCTCTTGTTTAGTATTGTTCTTGTTATCTGCTGTGGATCGATTCATTGCGAATTTCATGTCCAAAAATTGCCTATGTTTAATTGTATGGTTTGATTTGATTCAAAGAGATTCAAACAAGAAATGAACATTGCTGCGGCTTCTTTCTTATTGTTTGTAAGGCTTTTGTTTTATTTAGTGAGGCTATAGTTGTTTTATTGATTGCAATATTTATATTAAGAATCAGTTGTTTGAGTTGGCCGAAACATTTATATCATTTATGATTTTGCTATATAAAAAAAAGAAATAGTTTTCATTTCCCTATCATTATTAACTCATTTTTTATTGATGGATAATGTCACACTACTATTTGAAAAGCATTGTTATATGAACATCATTTATCATAATAATATAGCTCCTAACATACTACCAAACAACGTCTTTTAACACTTGTAATATAACCAATGGCATATATATCTCTCCTACACCTCATTTTCCTCTCCAATTATGAACTTCTTATTCATTAAAAATATTATGTTGCCCTCTCCTCGTCCCTCTGCCTCTCATCCTTCAACAAGTATTTTCTTTTTTTCTTAAACTTTGTTTTGGCATCCCTTATCATAAATTTGTTAGCCAGCCATATATAAATTGAGACTGAAGATTTGCGATCATCGTTACCCATATATAAAATGCAATTCCATTTAATGATTTGAACATTGAATGCGTTACAAGGTTTGACACAAATAGAAAGATTTGGGTTATGTATTGGTAAAAGCTGAAGTTATATTATAAATATATAGCACTACAAATATTATAAATGCTGTGATAGTGAATCTTCATTCTTTGTCACTGCTGATTGAGTATATCCAATGATATTTACTTGTTTATTAGGATTGCTATCTTTCTAAATCAGCAATGTATTGTTGTAATTTCTATTACATTTATGTATTCTAAACCTCTAAAATGATGAAATGAGATTTCGGCCTTATAGTAATAAATTAATGAAATTATAATTTTATGTGTAAAGCTTTGAGAAATATTTTTATGAGCCATCCCTCAATGCACTATGCTGCTCTTATACATAATGCTCTAGCAACTTGTCTTAGATATCTACTTATCACCCTTCCACTACAAATCGTTAAAGGCACAATGCTGAATGTCAAATTAAGGGTGTAGTCTCTAAGTGGAGAAAGCCATATTTACTTCTCAGCTTGCTTTTGTTTATCTAATCTTAGATTGAAGATAATTAAAAAAAATTGATTGAATAGTAAAAACATCGGATTAAATAATAAAAATAGTGGTTTGAATAGTAAAAACAACGGATTGAATAGTAAAAAAAAATAGCGGATTGAATAGTAAAAACAGTGAATTGAATAGTAAAAACTGCAGATTGAATAGTAAACATAATTATGAGCTGAATTGCATCTTTTCTTTTATGTTAATTAATTTAAGTAATAAGCTTCATAATGTGAGATTCATCTCACATCATGCCTTCCTTAAAATCTTCTAACCATTAAGGGAATCTTTCAATCAAGATTAATCAATGTTAGTGCTTGAGTGTTCATCTTAGTTTTTTAAGAGCTTCTTCCTTAGGAATTAGGAATAGGACTAAGTTAAAATTCATTCATTAGGTAAATTGAGTTACTCAATAAATGAAACCTTAGTTTTCGTAGTTTATAGATTTTCATAGTTTGTTTACAATTATTTAATCTTTCAATCATAGACTTAAGATTAGAGATATATCCTATTAAGTTTGATTTTTACTTAATAGGATATACTTTAACCTATAATCCATGAGATTGGGTGGTAAATCCTAGATCCTTAGACTTTGCCTTTGGATTATATGTTTAACTCCAATTCGTGGTGTTAATTCATAATCCCTAGTTATTAGATCTTGATCAGCTTTTAGTCTAGAACGTCTAAATTCATTAATTAGGTCATAATGATTTATTATTTAACCTATATAGTCGACATTGATTTAATCATTTTAGGACCTAGCTAGTCCTAATAGTTTGTAACCTATAAGGTCGTATTGCTAAGTTACACTTGATAGTAGGAATTGGAGATCCTGAACTTGTGTAACTTAGAATAGTTAAAATAATTTAATTAGATAACAATAGTGTCACAATATTTAGTAGAGTCCCTTGCTTACTACTTGATTTTGTGTTACGCGTTCCTTGAATTTTGTGTTTACTTTCCTTGAACATGTCATATAAGAAAACATTGTTGCATGAAAATGAAAACTTAGAATACTAGGAAAATATTTGCATTTGGGTTCAGTATGTGGTCGATTATGGTGCACATTTACACCAATGGATAGGGGTAAGGAGAAATAAGGATGATTAAAATTACTCATTGAGGAGTGTAGGTTAACCTTGGATCCCATTTAGTCTTGCAGACGTGCTTGACTCCTCATCTATTTCTGGATGTGTCCACTGAAACAACAGAAAAATAACTAAGAAATTTTACATTGTATTATCTGCCTCTTCATCTTTGCTTTTTTTTTTCTATTCTATTATGTCCGCCCTTGCCCAGAAAGGCTATGGGAATTTCTATCTGCTATAGCCCAGAAAAGTTATGGAAAATATACTGGGTCAAATTGGCCAATTCTTTCGGATATGACAGTTATACTGTTATTTTTCAGATTCAGCTTACTGTTTACTATGTTGTTAATGCATGTTATTTGACTCAGTTATGTTTCCTATTTTACCTGTTCACTTGTATGTATGTATATATATATATATATATATATATATATATATATATATATATATATATATATATATGATGCTAGACTTTACTGCTTACTATATGTAGCACTTTTAGAATACTATTTTAAATCAGCATATGTCATGTGATCATCAGCATGTTTAGGATTAGATTTTTCTTTCAGTACATTTACTTACTGTATCACATATGTATGCCCATTCCTTATTTAGTTTGCTTTGAGGTGTGCCTTTTTGCCACAAATCTTATTAAGTTATAAATGATGTATTTATAACTTATCTTATTTCTTGTATGCTTGCTACTCCTATGCTAGTTAGTTCACTTTTGTTTTGTCTAAGTAAATGGTGACATTAATAAATGCATATTAAATGTTCAACCTAAAATGTACTTAGACAATTGTATAATAAGATTTTTCTTTTGTTGGCTGGGGCCCTGACATTGTGAAACTGACATTATCAGAATATGAGCTGTTTGGACATCCAGTACTTGCAGTAGAGCCACTTTAGATGGAGCTTCATTCCAAAGTTGAAGAGCCTTAGTCTTGTATTTTCTTTAAGTAAGGATGAGCGATATTATTCTTTCATTTAAGTTTATTTAAAATTAATGTAATAATTCAGATATTATATTTCCTTTTACTATATTATTTTATTATGATTTGTATGTTATATCTATATTTTGATGGATCTGGATGTATTATTTTACCTTTCTTGCTTCCGCACTCTGAGATGTTATTTACTTAGTGATTGATTTTATTTTCTTATATCCTGAGCATATCTTTCTTTAATTAGTGGATTAAGGATTATTTCTAATCCAATAATAAGTGAGGGGTTTACCAGAGTGGCACACCATCCCTTAAGTCTGATCCAATGGGTTAGGGGATGGGGCATCACAGTTGGTATCATAGAACTCCATACGGTGTCAGATTGGAATTTCCATTCCTCTTTACCTATTGGATTGTTCTTCTGTCATTCAATCACTAAATATATACTTGAATTACATCCATAGTACCATAATCATATGCTCAGAATAAAAGGCATGGAATAGAAAATGCTTTCACGATAATAGAACATAAGTAAGAAGGAACTTAAGGCGAATGAGTAACTAAGTTACCCGAATTAAACATCCATAAGACTTATAAGATTAAGGAAATTGAAATGTTAGGCATTGACTCCCATACTAAGAAAACTAAATTACTATACAAGTTCAGCCTTCAAATATGTTTTCCACCACTCTTAAGTAGTTTCCTTCCACTCCGTAGATTGTGTCTTCCTTGGTATGATAATAGCACAACCTACTTTTATAAATCATTATAGCTAATGGTATTCCCCCTCAAAGTTTAAAATGTACATTATTTCCAAATCAAGTGGAAGTAAATCCTAAACATTCATCTCCCACCTCCCTTGCATCCCATAGTTCTTTGGGAGAGATCGATGCTTTGGTCGAACTAGTAGAGCCTTAGTAGATATTTATCTAATGTAAGAAGATTAGATTGAAAGGCAATCATCTATTGCTTAAAACCACCAAGGCTCTTCACTAGTGTGTATGACTTCTATATCCTAGTATCTCCATCAAAACTCATTATCAATTCATCACTAAGTGCTGCATAGCCTTATCCACTTAGGAACCTTGATTTAGAACTCCAACTCTTCTTCTTGAATTAGGTTGCATCTTGTTCATAAACTAGGTTCAACAACCTTTAAAAAGAACTTATAATATCTAAAACATAATGATATTTAGGATTCTATAAATGGCTTAGATTTCCTAACTTGATTGAACTATGAATAATGTGTAGCTTTTATGTATGGAACTCCGAGAATTAAGAATAATCTTACGCTTTAAGGGTGGTCATTTCACCTGTAAGCTTAAATCAGTAGTTTAGCCTTAAACTTTTATTATCTAAACCACTTCCAAACTTGGGCATCAAGTCAGCTTGACGTAACCCGAGTGTCATCTATAGTACAAATAATCTTACCCTATCTTTATAGGATAAATCCCTATCTAAACATACTACTTGAATAAGCCTAATATTGCATTCAAGGTGTCTTTTCATTGATTGGACAAATTAGTTCTTCTTATCTTAGTCAATCAAACCTTAGACCATGAGTCTTGCTTTTGTGAATTATAATAACAATTTCCCTACTGAGTAGGGACTTACCAATTAGGTAAACAACTTCTCACTCCTTAAGTGGCTAAGGCATCAAATCCCTGAGCCTAATTTAGGTGGGTCACAATTGCAACTTAAAATGCTAGTTTATCATTTTCTTAGGTTTCCAACCCATCACTCCATTGGGGTGAGTGTCTCCATATCTTTTTGGAGTGGAGAATTGTCACTATAGAACCTTAGCTGATCAAGTCATAGTTTATGACCTGGTAGTAGCCGTATGATTCATATCCTAGCCTATCATCATGATTTGGATGAGGAAACCATCATCTTGATTCATTGAAGATTCTTCCAAACCTTCAGTATTGAGTTATGAATTATGACTTAATGCAATTAATTTCCATTTTTCTTGGAGGTTAATTATTCATGTTGGATGATCGCCCTCTCTATCTTAACATTATTCCCCAAGTAAGGAGGAACACCTTGTTAATGGTAGAAGCCTTAGAATGAATTAACCCGATGGTTAGTTCACCCTATTTCCTCTAAGGGTGGGGATACATCAAGGTTAAATTATTCTAACCTATGTTTGTGACAAGTATTGATTGAAGTAAAGCCCCCCTCATTTTAGACTTGGTTTAATGATGGTGTATTAGCTATCCTTAGTTATAGAACCCTTTCTAAGTCAAAGAATATTTGTTCTCAGTATCTTTCCTTTATACTGCATTGTGCACCACTTTAAATAATTTATAAATTACAAATGTGATATCATTTAATAAAAATTAAATTAGCAGCTTTAAAATATACTTAGACTTTTTATGTCTAACCACTTTTTCTTTTATTGACAGTGCCTTACAGTATTAAAAACTAAATATGGTGGACTAGGAGCTTGGAGTGGAGTTGGAGCCAGAGGTAGATCTTGATCAGCTAAAGCAATATTAAAGACTTTAGCTTTTTTTTTTTTTTCCTATGAGGATGAGTGATATTACATTTATTTCAATCTGAATAACTTAACTTAGTCAAGATGTTTTCTTTTCATTTTATTTTCTTTGAGGGCTTCATCTTTTTATATGTATCTATATAGTTAAGATAATAAATGCTTTTTATGTACCTTATTTCATAAATATGCATTTAGTTTTCTCTCCTCATAGATTATTGGCCAAAGGTTGTACTTAATAGTGAGTTAGTTCTTACTAATTTAATATTAAATACTATAGCAACACTCAGTATTAAGTAAAGACACTTAATTTAGCACCAGGGTGTTAACCCTAGAAAAACTTGAAATTCATTTATGGAAGGCCCTTTTGAACACATGTTAGATGATACTATAATTTGTGATAAATTAAATGGTGCTTTAATTCCTATTTTTCATAAGTTAGAGGGTACCAATATTTGTGATATTACTTATATAAAAGCCCTTATCGAACACATGTTATAAGGTACCATTTTTTTGATAAATAGTATGGTGTGTAGGTGGTTATATATCCAAATTGTACTAATAATGTCATGGCTAAGAATCAAATAGGTACTAATATTTCTAGTGTGCAGGTGGATGATATTCTAATTGGTTCTGATATTGATGTTGTGTAAGTGGATGAAACATTTTAATGTGCTAACATGGGTGCGGGATAGATGGTTTTAACTTTCTTATATACCAATGATGAATCAATGTAGGTTGATGCTAATACTAGTGGTGTTGATAGCTAACACCTCTGGTACAAAGCATATTTAACCTCTTACAAGTTGTGAAGTAATTGAGATACGTAAATCTATTGTTGGAGCCATCACTTCATAGGTTATGCCCCCTAAGAAACATTTTGGTATATATCCTTCTCCCACTATTTGCTAGAAAGAAGTTGTGATTGGGGAGTTTAAAGCTCATAACAATCAAAGTAAACTTGCAGGTGTTCATTTTGGTGATGAAAGGTTCATAAAAGGACTTGTTCAAATGCTTACTTGACGGCCTCAAAGAGGTTTTAAAATATAACTAATAATTAATTTACTCTATTGAAATATTAGAGGTATAAGAATATTTTTTAAGATAATATATTTAAAAACATTACTTTGGATACTTAGATTGATATTGTTACATTCATTGTGCCCAAAGTCAATTGTATTATGAGTTTGAAATTTTTTGAGTTTGATAATATTAACAAGGTATAAACTTCTCAACCTTAAAAAATCTAGGTTTTTTGGAATGCGTATTGAGATGTAGAAGTTATAAGTGAGTGTGATCAAACTATTCACTTTAAATTTAAGTCCCCTGTAATCAATGTTGTTATGAATTTTGTGCTTGGACATAATCTTAGAGTGTAATAGTAGAGATCATAGGACTCTCTTAGTAGTCGTAATAATTATAATCTCCCTAAGAAGATCAGAGGGAATTTTAGTACAACTCTAAGATATTATGAATGTAAGAGCATCACTCCTCATCCAACGTTATAAATCACTTGGTCCAATGGTATAAGTTTTTCCTTGTTGGATAGACTTCCATGCTCAAACTAAAACTTATAAGACAAAAATAGAAACCCTACAAAGCACCATCAGAGAAATGGCTATGTCAAATGAGTATCATTTTAAGGGAGTTAGAAGAGAAAGGAAAAATGGCTAAGATCGTCCAGTAGTTAACTCATCATCCAACAAAAAAAAGGGCTACCACTGTTAAGAGAAAAGTAGGGTCAATGAAAGGAAGAATGTAGCAAAAATGAAGAATGTAACAAAAATGTAATTATATCTTTCAAATGCAAACCTTATATTGTAAAAAGAGTATGGATTTATATAAATACTATTTTTAATAGATGGATCCACAACTAGAATCCCATGACAATTTGAAAATTTAAAAATTAGCTATGTTGCAACCACACCAGCCCTGCACGAACAAATCAAAATATTGGAAAAAAACCGAAAGAATTAATGGGATTTTGGCAACATTTATAATGTTAACTGATGAGAGGATTGACAACTTGGAAAACAAGATGCAAGATCTTTGCATGATTGTATGAACCTCGCTCACCTTCTTCACAAGGATGATGAAAGGATGGGTGGATCAATTTAGTCACCAAATAAATAAATTAAAAAAGAAGATCCATCTTTTAATGAATCCTAAAACTAAGGACGTAGCATCCACCCTCCGTACATCAAAATGAACTTTTAACTTGTAACATTGTGTGTGAAGCATATAAAGCCAATATATATATATATGAGAAAGGGTATTTTTTAATATAAATAAAATAAAGACCTATATGTCTGCTTAAATTCATTACCAATAATCTTCTCATATTATCTTTCTTTTTATATTTCAAGTGGATTCTCAGGAAACTCCTGCTAATGTACCCAACTCAAATGAACCCATTGATGATGGAACTAATAAGATGCTTGAACCAATAACACCCCTACATCATAACCAAGCCACCAATCAGACATCCACATGCTCAATACAACCTACCTAAATTCAAAATTTTACCATTGATGGAATCCTTCAATTTTATCAATAACTAAGGCCACCCACATTTAAGGGGAAAACCTCACTAATGGAAGCTAAAGATTGGTTGGAAAATATTGAAAAGAAGTTAATAATAATAAAATGTCTAGAAGTTGATGCAATATGACTGGTCATTTATCTCCTTGAAGGCAAAGCTAAGAGTTGGTGGGAATCCACCAAAAGCACTAAATTTGCATATTTCAATTTTGAAGATATAGGTTTTGAAGACTTCATTAAAGTCTTTCATGGCCAATGTATTCCACCATCCTCCCAGGCAATAATGGAGGACACATTCTTAAGGTTATTTCAAGGAAATATGAGTCTTTCTGAATATGCTATCAAGTTTACAAGGTTAGCTCAATATGTATCAAATATAGAAAATACAGAAGTGGCTCATTGCAATCGATTCCTTAAAGGTCTTAAGAATCCTATAAGAAGAAGTTTGATTACTTTTCGATATAAGAATCCTCATGATTTACTTGAATGTTCAGAATTGGCCACCACTTTTAATTTTGTAAAGCAAACTATACAATAGAAAGATAGCCTATCAGGAGAATTAAATTGGCATACAATCAACCACCATTAGCAGTCTCAAGATAAGTATCTACCCCTATTCCCCAACAAGTACAAGCTCCTGCTCAAGCTTATAGAAATCCTACAATTATAAGAATGTATGCACTTACCCCTATCTTAACAATGAAAGATCTTGAGTAATATCATGTATTTTATACTATGAAGATATTCCATATTCCATTTTATTTGATATTGGACCCAATTAATCATTTACATCAAAAGTATTTGACAAGAAAATATAACTGCCATGTTCAAAATTAGAAGAATTATTAAAAATAGGATTATCGTCAGGTGGATATATGATAGCCGATGAGTATTGCCTCTGTGATAATCAATAGATGGAAAATGCTTAATTTTCACACTAATGCTACTTCCTATTTATAACTTTGATATTATCTTGGGTATGGATTTGCAAGAGAGAAAAGTGAAACTAAATAATGATAGTAAATAAGAAATTATGAATTAATAATTGAATGACTTAACACACTTTATTGGTATTATACACACAAGAAGATTGATTAGAAAAGAGGATATGAATTTCATCTGGTAACATTAATAGGTATGGAGAAAGATAGAGTTTCTTTAATAGACACTAGAATAGTAAGAGATTTTGCAGTTGTATTCATCAAGGATCTTCTAGGATTACCACCTATTCATGAGACAAAATTTTCAACTAAACTCCTCCCTAATATAGAACCACTATTCAAAGCACCTTATAGAATGGTACCACAGGAACTACAGAAACTTAAAATACAATTACAGGTGATAAGCCCCATATTTATAGTCATTTTCTTATTTAGCATGCATGTCTAGAATGCGTCATTATTTTAGTGTGTTTTATGTCATCTCAATTTTAAAGTTATTAGACTACCAAAAAGAAGAGAATTCGATGAAAAAGAATAATTCAAGGCACTATAATGCGCTATATCTTGCCATGACACCCTTGTTCCAAAGAGCAAAGCACCACAAGTGCATCATAGCACCTGTATTCTATAGGAAAAGGTGCTATAGCATGCCACAACACCACATTTACAAAGAGAAAGGCGTTATAGTGCGCCATAGTGCCGCCTTCACTGAAAGAATGGTTCTATTACATATCACAATGCTAAAACTCCAGAGAACAAGGAGCTATAGCTCTCCGTAGTGCCACATCCATAGAGGAAAAGTGCTATAATGCCCCACAATGCAAGGAATCTATAGAATAAGGTGTTATATCACGCTGTAGCGCCAGATGGGTCGAAAGACTATCGCCAGAGCACGCCATATGATGATCTGAAAGCCTAGCACATTTGCGCGTCGTAGTGCATGACTGGCTGAAAGCATGGTGCTATAGTGCATCGTAGCGCGCACCATAATGTTATATTGGAAATCTACTCCAAGTCACCATTGGAAATTTCAAAAGACATATATCTCTTCATTTTTCCCCATTATAAAATAATTTTAAAATTTAAAAGCCTTCAATGGCCAAGGGTATAAAGGAATAAGAACTAATTAAATCCCATGTTTTAAAGAAGGACTAGTTGGGAAGAGAAAAGGGATGAGAAGATATTTATAAGAGGAAGAAAGAAATGCTTCATTAAGCTTCTGATTTTTAGTTTGGAAAATAGTCAAAAGGGGAAACCCTAACCCTTAAGGAGGATGAAAAGGCTATAAATTTAGAAGAAGACGAGCACAAAGAGCAAAGCGGTAGGAAAATATTGGATAGAAGAGGAGTCAAGAATGCCAAGGGCTATTCCTGCATATAATATTCTCACTTATCTTTCTTTCTATTTCATTGTAAGCTTTATGTATACGCTCAGCATCTTTAGTTGCTTTCTTTTTGTATCTCTTGAAATGGCATGCTAAATTTTCCTTTAGGGAGAATTAGGCAAAAATATGTAGTAAGTCATGGTTGAATGCCTAGAAAACTCTTCCTTAATGAAATGTCATATAGTGCTCAAATTAATTGAATGTTATAGTTTATAGAATTAGTTAATGAATGTAGAATGTTATAAACATAATTTAGATAAAACCCTTCAAGGAAATCCTCATGGTGCTTAATGATTGCTTTATCAAGAAAGTTGTGCACCTTAAGCATTAACATCATGAATGAGTGAGACAAGATTCATTGTGCGAAAATAGCTCTTGCATAACTCTTGGACAAATGCTAGATCAGTTGAGCCATGATAATATATAAGAAATTCTCTGAGCTCCATAGCTTAGTTCATACCACTTGGAGGATGCATGTTAGGTAGTAGATGATGTTACATAGTTAACATAGGCCATTACTAACTGCAACTTAAGATATGAACTTGATGTATGTGCTAAGAACCACATGTAGAGCTCCACAGCTTACTCTTAATTTATGCGAGGAACTTGAGCGCGCCAACCTATTAGATATCTGACATAAGCTTATTTAGATTTGCAGCTCATTTCCTTAGCTAATTTAAGAGTAGAAGCATGTGAGACAAAGATGGAATCAAGACCATATGAACATTAGCTTAAGATGTGGACTTTGTCACATAGACATAAGGGATGATTTTTAATTAGTAAAAGATCACTAGAATATCTGTGTGCTGAGATTGAACCCTAGTGGGTTCATCTCAAAGAACAAGATAGGATTTAGTACATTTAATGATACTATTAGAGAATGTTAAATCTCTTAATGTTAAAGTAAATATAAATCAACTTGCTGGACATGAGAATTATAAGAAGTGTAACCATGCACCAGACCATGATGAACTACATGTTAGACACTAACTCTCTCCAATTTTCCCAAAGTGAATCTAAACCAAAGAAATATAGAATAGCTAATCATGAAACAAAAGGAACACAAGCAAATTGATTTCTTAAACATTATTAAAAGTGATAAACTTTAATAATAAATTACCACCATTACCAGGGATGTTAAATCTTGGGATCTCACCATCCCATAATATTTTGGAACATGTACACTTGCATGCAAACACAAATAATGTATTTTAGGTATGTCAAAAATAATTGATGGATAAAAGGCTTATTTATCCAAATAAATCCCTTGGGGTGCACCAATATTTTTTGATAAGAAGAAAGACAACACCTTAAGGATGGGTATAAATAATAGAGAATTAAATAGAGTAAAATTATGTAACAAGTATCCACTTACATGCATAGAAAGATTTATTTAATCAATGATCAGGGGCTATAGTATTTTTAAAAAGTGATATTCGATCAGGATATTATCAATTAGGGATAAATGAATAAGACTTATTAAAGACAACCTTCAGAACATGGTAGGGAGATTTCAAATTCTTGGTTATGTCATTTGGCCTTACAAATGCCGCATCAATATTTATGAACATAATGTAAGGAACTTTACAACTATTTTTGGATAAAGTGTAATTCAAGGAGGATATACTAATTTATTCTAAAAATTAGAAGGATCACAAGCAATATTTATAATTAGTACTGATAATACTAAGGCAACATAAGTTATATGCCAAATTTTTAAAATGTAAATTTTGGATAAAATTATTAGTTTTTTTGGGTGATATTTTTAGTAGTAGTGGCATTCAACTTGATCAAATAAATATAAATGTAATTCAAGGATGGTCTCAACAAACAACAATAACAAATATAAGAAGTTTTCTTTGAACTCAATGGGTATATATAGAAGATTCATGATAACTCCAAGATTTATACTAAAATAGGTTAATAAAAACGAACACTTCTGAGTTAAAATTATATATTTGATGTGATTTCACTGCTTTTTAGGATAAACTATGAGCAAATTAAAATTTGGCTTAAATAAGCAATTATGGAAAAAAATTGCAGTGGCACACCCCAGCAAGCCACGAAGCGCCCTAGCGGCATGAGAGCAGCTGGCAAAACCTGAAGCAATTCTGCAATTCTAGAAGGAACCCACTGTAGCGTGCCGCAACGCACTGCGACATGTCATGGCAACATTTGTGGTGCTTAGGCAAAGGAATTATATATTAATTGAGCCGCTATAATGCGCTCTAGCGGATCATTTTTGAAACTCGATCGCTACAGTGCGCCGCAGTAGAATGAATATCAAAAAGAAATTTATTTGATCCACCATAGTGCGCTGCAGTAGGGGTCGATTCCAAACTCAGTTGCTACAGTGCTCCACAGTGAAAAAATGCCAGAACTAAGATGCTACAATGTGATGTAGTGTGCTCCAGCGCCCGCCGCATTTTCTGTCATAAATAAGCATTCAAGGCAAAATAGGGAAGGCCAAATAATTTAATTCTTCCCCTTCCAACAGCAGAAATTAATAGCAAATTAATTTAAACCTCTCATTTTTTAGGAATTGAAAGAATAATTCGTAAATAAACAAATTAAAATATGAGGAAGATGGAAGGGGTGGCTGCACTAAATGCTGAAGAGACTCCCAAAAATTATAAAAGCACAGATTTATGACAACATGGGAGAGAATAAAAGGCTAATTTAATTCTTTTACACAGCAAGACATAAATGGAACAGCTTAAGACCATTCATTCTAAGGGAATAAAGGAATAATCAATTAATAAAAGTACAATTTCTTAAATGGGATTTATTGGCTGAATTAAATTTAGAAAAGTTGAAATAAAATCTATTAAAGAGAGAATGGAAGATTGAGAAAGGGGTTCCCTTCTATGACATTTAGAGTTTTAAAAGAATAGCCTGCTATAAGAGAAAAGGAAGGAGACCTATCCAAGGAAGGGAAAAGATTTCCATTGCTAGAGGAAAGAAATAAAGAATACTACCAAGGAGTTCGAAGGGAAGAAGAGAGGAAGGCCAAGGAGAATCCAGTGACCCCCAAAAGGGCTGTTCCTAGTACTCTTCTTAAAACTTATTCTTGATTCCATTTTAGTTGAACCATGAAAAGTTCTTATCTTTGTACGTTTCTTTTTGTATTACTGTTGTAATGGAAGTCTAAGCCCTCCTTGGGGATGGTTGGACTGTAGTCATATTAAATGTATGGGACAAATGGTGATGTATGTCTTTTCTTTGCAATGAATAAAAACTTTGCTTAATTTTTTTCCTAGATTGATTCTTGTGAATGCATGATGTGGAATGATTAAAAATCTATATTATTTAAAAATGCTTGCAAATGAAATAATGCTGAGTAAACCAAACACTTTAAGCCTAGGGGAAATGCACATAAAGGTCCTTGCCATGAGCAATGTTTTCTGTGCAAGGATTCTCATTGAAAAACACCTCAAAATTGAAGTGGATAGTTTAGTCAGTAACATATCTATTTTGCGCTCCATGAATCTCCAATTGGCGTAAGGCTAGGTATGTGTGCATTAGTGCGTAGAACTATGTGACATGTTATTGAACCTAATTGTACTATACCTTGTACTTAATTGAGAGGTCAACGCATGTGAGCCAAGAGCCACTAATAGAGCTTCTCGACTCAACAGACATGAAGGGGAGAAGACGACTGATTGAGTGCTCATTGATGATGTGATAAGGTCTATAAAGCCTAATGAATCAGCTTTCTTATCTGAACTGCATGTGTAGCATGTGATGCTAGTTAGTGAAAATTAGTGCTTGTGTGATCACTTAATTAAAAGTCATTTTAAAAACCTAGATGTAAGAATTTTAAATAATTTAAATGCGATCTCATAAGAGTCTTTGTACTGAGATAGAACCTTGGTGTGTTCATCTCGTGCACTAGATTTGAACTTGTCAGAATTAGAGGACAAATCTAAGGAACATAATGTTCACTTGATTATTTGGCATGACAACAAGAATACTATACATTATATGAATTGATTATAGCACCAGTCCCTAGCAAGTCACATGTTGAAAACTCATCTCTCCCTTGTTAATCCAAATAGTATCTTAATTTAAGATCTTTATATTATTGTATAGGAGCCATTGAAAACTAAAATATATGAGTCTAAATATTATTAAAAGTAGATATAACTTAGAAACAAAACACACCATTCCCAGAGGATGATAAATCCTGGTACTCACCTTCCACTTATTACTTCAGACCACGTACACTTGCGTGCTAGCACAGATGTGCATTATCTGTTTGTCAATTTGCTTAAGGATTTATAAAAATAGTAGTTCTTCTAACAAGGCTTACACAAAAGGCAGTACCCATTATATGGAGTCCAAAATGTGAAGAAGCATTCCGAGAAAAAAAAAGGATGTTCTTACAATAGCCTCAATCTTTATATTTCCCCAAGTTGGAATTGATTACAAAAGTTTTATAGACTAATCTCAAAATGGATTAGGAGGTGTATTAATACAAAAAAAAAATGTTATGCTTATGCATCCTAACAATTGAAAGTTCATGAGAAAAATATGTTATGCTTAATCCTCAAATTCTTAATCTGTAGTTAGCAGGTGTAGTATTTGCCTTAAAAATATGGAGGCACTATATTTATGGAGTAAAATGTGAAATATACTGATCATAAGAGTCTTTAGTATTTTATCACTTGAAAAGAGCATAACATTAGACAAAGATGATGGTTAGAATTAATAACAAATTATAATCTTACTATTCAATATCATCCAAGAAAGGCAAATTTAGTTGCAAATGTCATCAGTAAATAATCTGCAGTGATTCTTCACTTGATAAAAATTAGAAAAAATGGTTGTAGAGATGATCTCCAAATCATAATTAAATACCCTATGTAGTATTGTGTTGATCAAACTTACTTTGGAAGAACAAATTAAGGATGCACAGTATAAAGCTGAAGAATAATATAAAATAAAACAAGATAAGAAAGTAGACTTATATCTATCATGAGACAAGAATAAAGATTTCTAATAATCCTAAATTACATAATCAAATACTACCGAAGCTCATCATTTAAGATACACAATATATTTAGGAAGTACAAAATTATATAGAGATTTAAAGAAAGTATTCTGGTGGCCAGGATTAAAGAAAGATGTTGGGAAATTAATAGCTCATTATCATACATGTAGTTCTGTAAAAGTTGAACCTTAAAATTTTGGAAGACTTCTACAACCATTATAGATCCTAGAAAATAAATTGACAAACACCTCCATGGACTTTATAGTGGGACTATCTCGAGGTAAGTCTTGAGGTGATACTATTTGGGTGATAATAAACATGCTCACAAAGTTAACATATATATTTTTTTAATTAAGAAAATAGATAATATTGAGAAATTAATAAGAATATAAAAAAAAAATTATCATGTTACACACTATCCCTTCAATAATAGTATTTAGTCGAGACAGTCGATTTACATCACATTTATAGAAATCATTACATCAAGATTTAGGAACTAATTTAGTTATAAGTATTACATTTCTTCTTCAAATTGATGGCCTGACAAAACTGGTAAATCAGGTATTAGAAGATCTTTTAAGATTATACATTCTAGATTTTGGAGGTAATTGGGAAGAACATATACCCTAAATAAAATTTGTTATAATAATAGCCATCAAGAAAGTATAGGAATGGCTCCATATGAAGCATAATATGAAAGAAAATGTAATACACCACTATCCTAGTTTTAAGTAAGCAACACTCAAATAAATGGATAAGAATTAATAGAAGATACTACAAAAAAAGTTTAATTAATACAAAAAAAGGATACAAGCGACACAAGACCAACAAAAAAAATATTATGATCACAAACCCAAGTTAATCAAATTTCAAATATGAGATTTTCCTACCTAAGGGTAAGCCAATAAAATGAATTCACCATTTTGGAGTAACTAGAAATTAAGACCCAGATATGTCGAACCATTTGAAGTATTGGACCAAGTAGAAAGCTTATCTTATCAATTAAAACTACCACAATATTTTTATGCAGTACATGATGTCTACCATGTATCATATCACTGCAAATGCCTGAACAACACTGAATAGCATATATGCATCCCATGAGAATGTATTCAGGCAGACATAACATATATTGAAGTACCTATCAAAATACTATCAAAAGACATTCACTAACTTTGCAACAAATCAATTTCCATGGTAAAGATTCAATGGAGCAATCAAAGTTCAAATGCAGCTACTTGGGAAAAAAAAGATGACATGAACATAAAGTATCCAAACCTTTTCATAGTAACTAGGTAATCACCAACTCCAACTAACTATGATGTCGAGGATGATTCCATTTTAAGTAAGGGAGTCTATATCAACCCAAATGTTGATTAAAATAATTAGGATCAAATTACTAACTTAATTAGGGGAAAAATTAAGATATTGGACAAGTTTAAAATGAGGCCAAACCAAATATATTGTTAGAAATAGTATATTTTTATGATCATGTTGCCTAGATTTGGAGGCAATCTGACTAATAGATACTCTTATATTAGTTCTTGAATTTTTTTAATACAAGAAATTAGGAAAATAAATATATGTCCATATTCAAAAAGTTTAGTATCGTTGGGTTTGAAATAATAAAAGAAGGCTACACAAATAATTTCATTGAATTTTGAGTGTATAATTAGTGTGAAAAACATAAGTGTTTCTCAGTAAGGATTTATAGTGTTAGCATAAATTCAAAATTTTAGGGTTAGTAGTGGGGCGCCCTACCCCCAATCCACAAAATCAAATCAAGGGGTGGTGTGCCATGCTGGCAAATCGCTCACTTATCGTTAGATTAAGGTGTAATCCTCATTCCACTAATAAGAGAAGGATGTGCCCTGATTAATGCAGTGGAAACATTCACTAAGTACATACATTTTAACAAATTGCAAAAGTAAGGAAAGGTAAAATCTTACATCCAATTTCATCATAACACAGACATAGATAATAAACATGCATCTCATAATAAAATAGTACAGTAAAAGAACATACATGGGTACCTGAATTATTAAATCAATTAAGTAAGTTTTAAAAAGAAATAAATCACTCATCCCCACAGAATAAAATGATAAATGCTCTATTGTTCTTCTACCCTAACCTACTGCTCCTCCAAGTATGGCTGCTCTCCAAGCACAAGGTCTTCAAATTGCTTAGAATCAACCATTATGGGTTTCACAATAACAAGGCCCCAGCCAAAGAAAAGGAAATCTGATTAGACATATTGTCTAAGTACAATTTAGGCTGTTTAAGTTCATGAACTTTATGATATCACCATTTTACTTAGACTACCAAAGTAGCAAAATATATGAGTGCAGCAAGCATACAAGGGAATATGAGGAAGTTTTAAATAAATGCATCATACCTCAGCACCAAAGCTGTGAAAAGGTTGAGCATATATATAATAAGCCATGAAAATACTTGAAAGAAAAGACTCATCCTAAACTTGCTCATGATCATATGGATTATGTAGATTTAAAAGAAAGAAATCTAACTATGATACATAAAAGTAAGCAGGAAAGGAAACTAGCATCCTATAAGTATACAAGTAAGCAAGTAATGTAAGGAGAAACTGTATTAAAAGTAAACTATAAAATAAGAAAGTAAGTATGTAAGGACTTCCATATAAAAAGATTGGCCAATCGGGGCACTGTACTATAATATGCAAGATCATATAGCTTTTCTAGTCAAGGGCTAGATCCCATTGCTTTTCTGGGCTAGGGCAGGAAATGGAACTATACTGAGGAGGCAGAAAATACACATGCAGTAAGATTTTAGTTGTTTTACTTTACTTATGTGGACACGTCGAGAAGTGTCTGAGGAGTCAAGCACATCTGCAAGACTGCTTGGGTTCCAACTTAACACAACTCTCCTCAATGAGTACGTGTTAAGAAATCCTTTTTTCTCCTTACCCTTGTCCTATGGAGGTAAAATGCGCAAGATCTGACCAGAAACTAAACCCAATGCAAATATTATCCTGATTTTTCTATGCTTTCGTTTCATGCAACAATATTATCTTGTATGACATGTTCAAGGAAAATGAATGCAAAAGCAATAATGACTCAATAGTAAGCATGGGACTCTACTACACATAAGTGATATCTGTTGTTATCTACTTAATCCATTATATATTTTTTAAGTTATACAAGTTTAGGATTTCCAATTTTGACTATCAAGTATAATATGGATACATGGCCTTATTATTTAAAATTAATTAGAATTGATCAGGTCCAAATTTTATTCAATCAATGACGCTTACAAGTTAAATAATAAATCAATACGTCATATTTGATGAATTTAGACGATCTGAGCTAAGATCTGATCAAAAACTACTAAAGCTAGAAATTAGAAATTAAACTCTAAGTTTTGGGGTTTAACCTCATAATCCCAAAGGTAACACTCAAGGATAAGGTGTATGTCTAAATTGTGAAGTGATGATTAAAGCAAATTCTATTAAGGAAAATTAAAGGTTAATAGGAAGGATCTCCTAATCTTAATCTAAGGTTAAAAGATAAAATAATCATAATTAAAATATGAAATCTAAGAACTAGTAAAACAAATGTTTTAATTATTGAATAACCCATTTACTCAATGAATAAAATCTAACCTAATTCTTATTCCTAATTCTTAAGGAATGAATACTAAAGTGAAAGTGAAGACCATAAGAGAGCTCCTAATGGATGACTTAGGAAATTTAGGGGTTGATGATAATTAGCACAATCTATCTTTGTTTACTGGCCTAATTAACTTAAGGAAGGTAGATTGAGAGCACAAGAACAATGTTCGAGCGCATATTCCACTTAGGGATTTTTATGCTAAGGTTGAGGACTTTCTCAAATTATTCAATTAATAAGTTAAAGAGTTCTTGATTAATTCCAAATCATTCATTTTACTAATTTTAATACTTTAATTGATATTCTAGAGGTTAAGAACACTTAACCTAAATTTTGGGCAAAATGACCATTTTGCCCCTACTTAAAGGTCAAAAATGCAACTTTTTGATTAAGGGCTTTAAATTGAATTTTCATGATGCCAAATAATTACTTACTATCTAACTTAAAGATAGACAGTAGGTACTTCAATTTTGGACTAGTTTTAAGTCTTATGGGTTCAAATTAAGGATTTTGACCTATATGGGCAAATTGGTTATTTTACCAAGTAAAAAAAAAGGCAGTTTATTTATGCTTACTATCAAAGGGTTACATAGAGTCCAAGAACACTAAATTCAGAGGTCTATTGATTAAGTTATGATCAAATCAATAATGGAGTTCAAATATGTAGATTTAGAGTTTTAAAGAATAGGTCAAAAACCAAACTTTTCCATTTAATGTTTAAATTCAGTAAACTCAGTGGCTATAGCTTTCTTATAACACACTCAGTACTTTAACTGGGAGTAAACCCAGATTGGACATCATTTGGTCAAGTTTTGACCTAATCAAGCCCTAGGGTGATTATCACAAATTAGGTTTATAGTTGACAAAACCTAAATTTTATTTTAGTTTACTATTAATTTGATTAATCTAATCTAAATGGTATAATGGATGACCTAATTTGGAGTCTAATTGACTAAGATAAGACTAAATGAATTTCTAAGTTAAATGGCATAATTAGGGAGAGGGTTCAAATGTCATTAATCAAATTATTGACCTAATAGAAAAATAAACACTATCACACTAATCTAAGCATTCTCCTTACTAAAATGAGACTCATATTGACTAGGTTTGGATCAATGGGTACAAAGTTATGGCTAAGGGAAGTTTTCTAGGGTTTAGGGCTAAGTGAGGTGTCCTAAAATGTTATTAAGTTAAATAGGCATCCTACAGGGAAAATTGACACTACCACAATATTCCTCTCATTTTTCAAAGCAAAATGAGATATATATTTCATATATTTGGACTTATGGATTAAAGTTTTTAAAATTAATTTAATTAATGACATTCCATTTAAATGCTATTGTTCAAATAAATCCAACAATTTAAATTAAATAAACTAATCTAACGATAGCTGCAGACTAGTGGGACCACCAAAGCCACATGGAAGCAGCGAATTTGACGGGCAGACAAATTGGGACCCGTGACTAGCAGCGGAGGGAACATGGGTTCCACTACGAACACGAGGCAGCTTTGTAGTGGATGCAGAACCTATGATGGGACTCACGCGCTGGTGTAGTAGGCGACTGGGGTCAGCTGAAATGATGGCGGGCCCCACACATCCTTCCACTTGAGATCTGTGCGGGTCGAGTCTGACCCTACCCGACCTGAGGTCTTCCCCGATCACTCAAGCCACCTAGACCTAAGACAGGCACTTCGGCAGTGATCCCAGTGGTGAGATGGCTCGGTCTGCACACCATCGGGTAGGGATCAATCTCCTCTACCTAACTAGGTTAGGACCATCTGTGGAGGTGCACCAAGATGGCCGTACGGTCAAACCCTAACTCCTAATACTTAGCGAGGGATCGCTAACGATAATGACTCTAGATGGCTTACAAGATGCATCGTATCAGGCTCGAATCAGCTCGATCGAACCAATTGATGTTTAATAAAATTTGAGAAAATAATTTTTAAATACATTCATAAGTATTGCATATGTAGATGGTAGGATTGAAGGGCGTCTATGCTCGACGGCTTTGGGATACTAGGTTTGCATCGCCTGGTCTATATTCAATTTAGTAAATTATTCTGCTGTATTATTCAAGGCACATCCTTTCTTTATTAGTGGATTCAAGATTATTAATGATAAGTGAGGGATTTACCGGCATGGCACACTGCCCTTGATATAATGTTGATGTGATTTTGGGATGGGGCGCCACATGTTAGTCCCTTAGGTTTTAGAGCTTGAACGCCATGTTTTGAGTTTAACTCTAAATCCATTATTCTTAATAATTTTGATCAAGATTAGTTATATAACTTTAGTAGGTGATATTATCTAATTTTGAATTAGAACTTGTTAAGTCTTAATGTTTAATCTTATAAGGCTGTTAATCTGAGATTTTACTCAATAGTAGGATATTGGAGATCTTAAACTTGTATTTTTAGAATAGATAGTACGGGTAACATACATAACAATAGATATCACTTGTATTTTAGTTGATTCTTGCTTATTTTGACAATGTTGCTTAGCACTCCTTATTTTTGAGCCAAGTATTTTTGGCAAATTTAGCTCAATATCAAATATTTGATGAGTATTCTACATTAGTTTTAAAATACATAAAATACTGTAACTAATAATCAGTGAATTTAGTAACTCAAATAAGCCATTCAGTAATGTGGGTCCTAGTTAGTATGCCTTTGCAGCTCCATCTATTGAAATGGAATCCACTCGAATTGAACCATAAAAGGGTTTGGATGAAGCATGTATAATTCTATAGTCTGACTTAGATCTAGCCATTAGTGATCTTGATGATACATGTGGGACTTCCTATTCAATGGCTATGCTTAGCCTATTTTTGTTATGAAGGATTAATCTAGGCACACATCTAATTAAAATGAAACTTAGTTCAGTTACTTTTAGTTCAGTTAAAGTTTTAGTATAAATACTGTGGCTTTATTAGCCGTGTTTCTATTATGAAAGTTCTTACTTGTTCTTTCTTATTTATGCACACTCTTAATTTAGTTTCAACTTTTGGTCTAGTCTTTTGCTATTACTTAGATATGTTAGATGCTAATCTTGATTTAATGTTGCACTTGGCTTACTATTATGTATCATAGTTCAATATTACTTTCTATTTAATGAGCATATATTTAATTGATCAAGTGCATGTTAGGATTTCCTTTCAGTTGCTACATTTAGTTTACAGTATATATATATTACCTAGCCTTATTGCAGTACTTCCTTTTTAATAAGTAACAAATGCATTATTTATTGCTTTTCTTTTTCTTTTTCTTTGTAGTTTGTTGCTCCTTAAACTATCGTTGTTATTACAGTTTAATTATAATATCATTAAAATGTTTATTTTATTAAATTAGCCTAAAATGTACTTAGATAATTGTCTAACTAAAGAATTTTCTTTTCTTGGCTGGGGCCCGTGCATGCAAGAACTAATATATCAGATTCACAGTTATTCGAGGTGATAGCTTTAATTGAGGGGCTTAGCTAGGAGGAGGACCTTCCCTCTTCTTCTGAGGTTTATATGGTTTTTAATTCAGCTTGTGAGGACAAATGTTTCATTTTATTCAAACTATATTCAGTGTTGTAATAATTCAGATTATAGATGTATTTACTTTTCTTCACTCTTACTCTGAGTTGAGCTATGTTCTTTTACTCATATATTTTTTGTCTAGATGTTGTATACTTTGCTTCTGCACTATGTTCTTAAGTATGCATGCTTGATTAATGAATTACAGATACATGTGGCAAATTCTACAATTATTGATGGATTAGGGTGAAAACCTAATATGAGTATAATTAGGAATTTGTCACATGGCGACTGCTCTGCTGTAATCATGTTAATATTAATCTTAAGATGATCATGGCAATGTTAGGGCTCCACAATTGGTATCAAAGAATACCATAAGATGTCAAATTAGGAATTGCATTTGTATTTATCAAATGGATTGTTGTTCTATAAAGCAGTCATTAAATATAACATACATAGTAACCATATTCTTAGCAACTCATACTGAAAAGCATGAAATATAAGTATCCACATTGAATGACTAAATTAATCCATAAGAAACCTAAATAGCATAAGAACTCTTATAAATATTTATAGGACAATGGAATTTAGAATATCAGAACTTGAATACTATACAAAAGTATTCGAAGCTATTTGGGAAGAAGGCTTCCATTTTTGTCAAAGTTGTGGTAGGATTGTGGAAGGAGTTTCAACCAAAGGAGTTTTAGTACTCAACAAGCTTCTTCAATATTCAAATTTTAGAGGACTTTACTTTCCAATTCTCGCTAAGGAATGGTTAAACCAAGTGAATTCATCTTTAGATTTTATGGAATGCCCATGACATATTCATCTTCAATTTCTAGTCTTTCTCCTTCAAGATGTAGTCGAGGACTGATGGAATGCCAGTTGGAAGCTCGTAAAGAAGTGCAGAAGAGAGTGTTGTGATGTCACTTACGTTAATTTTTGCCTTGAATTAACCGCATAATATATTGGATGACTTAGTGATTATTTTAGTAGTCTTATCATAAGTGATTGTGTGATGACCCCAATATTGAGAATCACTAAACATAACATTAATACGTCAGCACAATATCTAATACTAGATTAGAAGGAAACAAATCCAAATAACTAGAAAATGCGTTTGGACAAGGATTTAGATGAGGGTCTTAAGTTAAGATGGAATGGATGATATTGAAACATTGTATGAAATGTAAATGAGAATGAAATAAAATTAATCATGTGATACATGTAACGACATGTGAGAATGTAATTTATAAATATTTAATATGAGTACTTGCAATTCTAGATAGAAAAATTCTAATATTTTAACATGTAAAACTTGAGTCTATAATATGCAATAAAAATTCTAAGTCGTTAATTTCTTAAAAAATTCGGTAAAGTTTCTACTGTAAATGGCTAAAGAAACACCTGCAATGTAGACATACATGTCTTCTATTCCAATGGAAGATATATTTGAAAGAAAATCAACCTAAAACTAACATGAAATCAATCTATTACATAGGATTGTTTAGTTCTAGTTCTAATATAGAGTCAATCAATTACATAGGATTTACTCATTTATAATTCTAATTTAAAGTCAATCTGTTACATGGGATTTTTTATATCCAATTCAAAGGTAAAATCAATCCGTTACATGGGATTTTTAATTTCCAGTTCTAAAGTAAAGTTAATCCGTTACATGGGATTGCTTATTTCCAATTCTAAAGGATAAAGTAAGAAAATACATGTATAATAATTATCTACCCTAAAGTCCGCTCAATTCACAGAATTTAATACATACATGAAGATAAGAAGAGATTCTCAACTTAGATATATAACTATTTTCCAATTCTATAAGCAATTTAGTATACTACTAATTCCAATCTAACATATAAGTAAATATGCAACTAAACTCCAATATGATATGCAAAGTAAATATGCAAAATTATTATGCAACTAATGAGTTAGTTAATATTCATTTACATACATTCATCCATCCATCTCATCCCAAGCAATTTAAGTATATAATTAAACTCCAACATAAGCATAGTAAATATGAAGTAAATGACTTTAATTATTACAAACTATTAGTAATTAAAAAGGAAAGTAATAGCTCATATGTAAAAAGATAATAAGCTATATTTAAATTATATTATAAGCGGAAGCAATTTAAGCTATGCACTTGGTCCAGCTCCACTAGCCTCCAAATGCAACTGATCTATCACATTTTGGCATTTAAATGTGATAGGGCAAAGCCAAGAAAGAGAAAATCTGGTTAGACTAAACAGTCTAAGTACATTTTTAGAGTAGGATAAACATTATATTAATTCAATTGGATATCACTACTAGTTGTAAAATTTGTATAAGCAAGGGTGCAAGAAAGTTAGCATACAAGTGTGGAATAAGAAAGTAAGAAAAAAGCAAAGTGAGTAAAAGCATACTAAATAGGCTAGAAAGAAACTTAATTGCATATGAAAGTAAATGAAATAAAGCATGTATATGTACATTGTACTTATGCTGAGTAAGTAAAAGAGACAGTAAAGCATTAATTAAAATTAAGCAATATATATTGTATTCTAAATGAATTATAAGTAAGCAAAACACAATACTGAAGATAGAGAGTGTAAGGCTTACATAGTAAGGAAAGTATCTTAGACTCATGGTCTACGATAAATATAGCCTAGGAATATGTAGGGAACATAGCAAAAAAGCTATGATGAGTCTACACAATCAATAAGATTGTAGAGGATCTCACATCTTATTTAATTAATGTTATTTTTAGAAGAGTCTCATTCTGTAGGGACATACAGAATGAAGAGAGGAGTTAAGCATGTCTGCCTAACCGATACTAGAAAACGGGGTTTCAAATGTAACTTACACTCCAATATTCACCCTCTGAGAATATGAGGATCCTTATTTCTCAGATTTAGCCTGCTATTGGCTACTTCAATTAGCAACCCCTATTGTTTTAAATGTGAAAGTTTTATTTATGCACAAAGTCTTATATGAATGATTCAAACGAAAAAGGCTCAAAGCTAAGCAAGCATTCAAGGAAAAATTTAATAATTGCAACTAAGTGATATCCAAAGTTATCTGAATTTAATGATCTACTTAATGATTGGAGCTAATTGAGCTCCCAATTAATTTTGAGATATGTATCTCAAATTAATTGTAATTAATAGTAATAATCAGAGTTTTGAAAATAATATTTTCATTTCATTTAATATGATATGACAAAATAATTTATAAGTATAATTAATACAAATATAAGCTAGTTTTAATCTAGTCCTAAGCTGTAAGATTCAAATAGTTTAACTAATCATGGCTTAGGTGACTAGTAGGAAAGAATTAAGGTTATGAAATTATCAATATAAGAATTTAGAGGTTAGGATTTAATTCACTAAAACTCACTAGCTAGGTTGTAACTTGAAAGTTCTATTTAAATTAAATACTAATCTAGCTAAGTAATAGTTTGAAGGATCAAATCAATCAAGTACTAATCAAGTTAGGCTATAATAAAATGAAAGGTTTAAAGTAAATAAAAGATGGGATTTAAGAATTATGTGTTCTAAATATTCTAATAACTTTTATTTAATGAATTCAATAGGATTCCTAAACTACTCTAAGTGAATTAGGATTCCTATTACTACCACATACATGATTCAAGAGAAGCTTTTAAGATTTAGGATGAATAAACTAGGCTCTAATCTAGTGACTAAAGGCTAGTCCTAGTTAATTTAATAATCTACAAATTACAAAGGCATTAAGGCTTACAACTCTTAATGGATGTAACAACTAGATCCAGTGATCAACTACAATTCAAGTGTAAATCAATCTTAGAGTTTCTACCTTAGGGTTGAAAGGTGAATCAAACAATTTTCAATTGATTCAAATATCCAAAAAGTGAGAACTAAGCTCAAACCTAAGTAATCTATTTTGGCATGGGGAATAATAAAAGTGACATGTTAGCTATCCTAGGGTTTTGTAAAACCTAAAACATACTATCTAGGAAATGAGTATTCATCACATTAACACCAATTAAGAGTCAAAATTTAGGAATCATAATTTGTTGTCCAATTGAATTGATAAACATATATTTGAAATCCTTATATCATAAGGAGGAAAATGACACTAAGTAGGTCAATTTTGGACAACATTTGAAATTTAGGGTTTTCAGAACTCCTAATTAGGGTTAAGAAGTGATTATGAAAATTAGGGTTCAAATATTAAATTTGATTTCATATTATTATTCCTCACATTTTTGCGAGTGAAATGTACTATTGATCAAATAATTTGGACATTAACTGATCATGTTAGCCGTAAATGATAAATGATGGAGTATTTAATTTTATTAATCATTGTAATAATGATCAATGAAATTAATAATTAGAGTACAAATTCTAATGTCATAACCTTATTAATTACCTTCTTGCAGTTCTAATATCATTTGTAATTATAAGGTTTAATAAAAACATTTCTAAAAAATTGTAGTAAGTGAAATTGGTGAAGATACTAATTCATTAAGCTTTAATAGAACTATAATTTGGATTTATTTGGAACAAAAGCTTATAAGATAAATCCTTAAAATTTAACGCTATATACCACCTTATTTATTCAAAGTATCCATCAATCAAATAACATAATAAAGTAAATGTTTAAATCTTATATATTAATACATTGGTTGAATGATAATTATGTAGAGATTTCATTTGTTTTTAATATTAAGAATTTAATACTTGAGTCCAAATAATATTTTCTATTAGCCATATAATATTAGCATAATATCTTAATGGATTGAGTGAAACTGGTTCAGATTTAAATAATAACATCATATTTATTTTGTTTGCATGTTGCTTCTACTCTCTTCTTCAATGAACTATGTGAAGTATTGAATAACATTCAAGAGGGGGGAATTATGTATTTTAAGATATTATGCAAAAGAAAATTAAAAGATAATATGGATTTAGTACTAAGGATTGAGTGAAATGAGTCCAGAATTCACTTATTGTTGTCCCCTTCGCTTGATAGAGATAAAGATAGAACAGAGGAGGCTAATGGAAAGTTCATAGTATGCAAATGAAGAATAGAGAAACTTAATTGCTATGTCCCTAATGATATCTCATTTCTTTCTAACCTACTATGCAATAATATAACCCTCAAACGAGAATCAAAAGACACTTAATTCACATTCAAACATCCTCATTAGAGTGTTTTGTAGACAATGCAATCTATTTGTATCGCATATTAAGAAGAAGCTCTGCAGAAGAGAAATGAAAGGTATAATTAAAGAACTCAACAATTTCATTTATTTCTAAGTTCAAATGGCTATAATGAATTAGATTAGATAGTCTAATGATCAATGTTAAGATTGATCAATCCCAAAAGTAAATAAACACACATGGAATTATAAGCAAACAAAAAGATCAAGACTAGGGTACCCGGTGACCAAGCCTTCAATCCTTCAAATCTTAGGTTAATGAAGAAGAAGATGCCGAGAAGGTTTTAGGTAACTTCCCATTCATGGTAGAGCTCCCGCATATGCTTTTTCGTTGATGCTCAATAGAAAAGAAGCGATTAAAGAAGATAAGGTGCTCGGGGAAAAGTTAAGAAGGAGGAGTGGCATATGCCCTCTGCCGCTCTGTAAGAGCACAATCTCTCCATTATAAGAGGTGTACGAAGAATATAATCGACTGTTAGATAATACTTCGATCTAACGGTTAGATGAGGCCAGCTAAAACACGTCGTCTGATTTGGTTTTAAGAGTGATCAGCGGTCCTGATCCCTCTGATCTGCTGTTCTGCATTTTATGCTAAATAGCAGATCACCGCTATTAAGAATTTAATTTGTTAATTTTCTGTATAAAAATAAATAAATTAATTTATTTTAAATACATTATTTAATTATTAAGTTTAATCGATTTATTTACTCAAATTTAAATAATCAAATGGATTCTGAAAAATCCCAAAAATTCACCCTTACCTATTTGAGGTGTGGGGAACTCAAAATTGCAATTGGATTTTTGATCGGAGGTCAATTTTATTACGTTATTTGTCTGGGTATTTAATATTATTAAAATATTTGGGGAAAATTTGATGACTTACAAGCACTTCCAAAATACCACCCCTAGTTAAATTGGGTGTGGTAAGTCCAATGGTGTATTTTATTTTTAATTCTGAGGTCTAAATAAATTAGGCATTCTCAGACTTATCAGAAAACTAGAAAATATTGGAAATTTCCAAACGATCTCCAAATCAGTTTAAAAATTAAAATGGAGGCTTCTAATACTAATACAAGACTAATGGAAAAAGAATAGAGTCAATTAAGTTACTAATTGATGGGTAACAACACTAGGGTTATTACAAATTATATTTCCCTTATTATGCCATAGTTGTTCAATGTCTCATTTTTTTGCATTTCTATATCCCATGTAACTCTCAAGGTTTCAATGAGTGAAGAAATTTAGATGGTTGTTCTTAGATGTTAAACTATATCATGCTGCTCTTCTCAAAAAAAAAAGAATGAATTGTCCTTCGAAAAATAGTATAAATCCAGGATTGCAACTAATGACCACCCTTTGCAAAATAACTGCTACTTCTAGCAGCACCTCATATAAGGTTAACTCCTTATAGAGCTTGGTAGCTACTATGTTAGAAAACCAAACTCATCAAGCATTAGCAATTCAAAAGATGATTGCAAGTTACCCTTCTACAACTTGAAATATTACACTAACAGTTCCTACTCCCTACACTCCTCATCTGTTCACTAATGGACTACTGCATTGTTTCTTAAGGTTAAGGTATTCTACCTTCAGTGGGAATTTTTCCCAATGGACTCAGCTAGTTGGCTCAAAATGGTGGAAAAAACCTCACTAGCATAATGTGCCCTAACTCAGTAGTGATCCGTCTCATGACACATCTATTTCAAGAAGAAGATAAGTACTAGTTGGACAACATTAGAAATTCTCTCTTTTCCAACTACGCCATTGAGGATATTTATTGGGATACATTCATGGAAGTGTTCAGAGAAGGGTTTATTTTTCCAACTGCATAGAACATTACTGAAGACACCTTGCTGAGATTGAAACCAAGTGGTCGCCCTATCTGAAAATATGAGATGGAATTTAAGAGATTAACTAGCTTTGCTCCTGACTTGATATTTTATGAAGCTGCAAGATGTCATAAGTTTAAGAGTGGTATGTTAGACTTTATAAGAAACCATGTCATTCCTTTATGTCTTTGAAATTTCCCAGCTAGTGGAAATCTCAAGAGTGATGGAGCAAAAATAATCAAAAAAGACTTGAAGGGAAAGATGCACGAGGGACCTAACCGCCATAAAGAATTTAAGAAGCACCTGCCACATCATGCCAAACTTATCAAATTAAAACTACCTCTTCATATGAACCAATCAAAGGTTGCAATAGACTCCATCCCAATTGAAAGTGCAATCACTTTGGTCATTGTTATTTCACTTGTGGTCGTCAGAGCCACCTATTCTATCATTACACTCAATAAGAAACTGTGAATGGCATTTTTATTAACCATTCCTAGTGAAACCAAGTTTTCCATGCCATACCTCTGAATAAGAGAGATCTGAGCATTTTGATAATGCCACCTCCTCCAGTAGAATTTCTTGAACCAGCAACGGAGCAAGCTGTTGCTCCCAGAATTCAAAATTTGAATAACTCCAAAAAGCAGGTCAGCAACTGTATTGTTGGTCCTACCCATGTGTACGCTTTAACTCCAATCGAAGCTATATAATATAATACTATAGTTTTATATGCACATTCATGTGCTTATCTTCTTTTACAAAAGTATTTTTATTCCTACATATCTTATTAGAGCAAGTAGTTAATACATCAAATCAACCAATCGTTGGAACTTTGTGCTTAAGTGATAAATCCTACAATGTGCTATTCAACATCGAGACTAGTCATTCTTTTATCTCTAAATATTTTATTAAAACACTTAACTAGCCCTCGTATAAGTTGGCAAAATCTTTGACAGTTGGACTTCCTTCTGAAACTCCACTTAGTGCTCACAAATTCTGTGATAGCAAAATTCCATTAAATGATCTGTCTTTCAAATCCAAGCTAATTGGTTTACTTGTAGCCAACTTCATTATTATACTCAGTATGAATTGGCTTAGTATGCATAATGCAATTATTAATTGCTAAAAGAAGAAGGTTACTCTTCATTCCCTTAGTGATCCAGAAAGCTTCATAGGAAAGAATAGTACGCAAGAATCCTTAATAATTGCAATTAAAGTTGAGAAATTTGTTAGTAAGGGATCTACTTCCTACCTTATTATAATGTTGGGTGAAGCAAGAGAAAGTGTCCCTCTCTCTGAAAGTAAATGAGTGAATGAATTTGCCGACTTGTTCCTTGAAGACTTGTCTAGTTTACCTCCTATGAGAGAAGTGGAATTCTATATCGAGTTAATTCCTAAAATAAAGTTAATATCTAAATCTCCATACAGAATGGCACTTAAGGAGCTTCTAGAGCAAAATGAGGAATTATAATGTTTTACTCATGCATTATGGATATGATGTTGCATACTTTGCTTCTGCACTATGTTGTTTAAGTATGCTATTTGATGAATGAATTACATATATATATATATATATATATGTGGCAAACTCTACAGTTATTGGCGGATTAGGGTGAAATCATAATTTGACTATGATTATAAATTTGTCATATGGTGACTGCCATAAAGCATTTAAGAAGCACAAGCCACATCATGCCAAATTTACCAAATTGAACCTACCTCTTCATATGAACCAATCAAGGGTTGCAATATACTCTATCCCTATGGAAAGTTCTATCACTTTGGTCGTTGTTGTTTCACTTGTGGTCGTCAGAGCCACCTATTCTATCATTACACTCAATAAGAAACTGTGAATGGTATTTTTATTAACCATTCCTAGTGAAACTAAGTTTTCCATGCCATACCTCTAAATAAGAGAGATCTGAGAATTTTGGTAATGCCACCTCCTCCAATAGAATTTCTTGAACCAGCAACAGAGCAAGCTGTTGCTCCCATAATTTAAAATGAGAATAACTCCAAGAAGTAGGTCAGCAACTGTATTGTTGGTCCTACCCATATATACACTTTAACTCCTATCAAATCTATATAATATAATAATATAGTTTCAGATGCATGTTCATGAGCTTATCTTCTTTTACAAAAGTATTTTTTTTCCTGCATATCTTATTAATGTAAGTAGTTAATACATCAAATCATCCAATCATTGGAACATTGTGCTTAAGTGATAAATCCTGCAATGTGATATTCAACATCAAGACTAGTCATTCTTTTATCTCTAAATATTTTACTAAAACACTTAACTAGCCCTCGTATAAGTTGGAAAAATCTTTGGCAGTTGGACTTCCTTCTGAAACTCCACTTAGTGTTCACAAATTCTATGATAGCAAAATTCCATTAAATGATTTGGCTTTCAAATCCAAGCTATTTGGTCTACCTATAGCTAACTTCATTATTATACTCGGTATGAATTGGCTTAGTAGGCATAATGCAATTATTAATTTCTAAAAGAAGAAGGTTACTCTTCATTCCCTTTGTGATCCAGAGAGCGTCATAGGAAAGAATAGTACGCAAGCATCCTTAAATAATCGCAATTAAAGTTGAGAAATTTGATAGTAAGGGATCTGCTTCCTACCTTATTAGACTATTGGGTGAAGCAAAAGAAAGTGTCCCTCTCTCTGAAAGTAAATGAGTGAATGAATTTGCCGATGTGTTCCCTGAAGACTTGCCTAGTTTACCTCCTTTGAGAGAAGTGGAATTCTATATCAAGTTAATTCCTAAAATATAGTTGATATCTAAATCTCCATACAGAATGGCACTTAAAGAGCTTCTAGAGTTAAATGAGGAACTGCAAAAGCAATTTACTCATAAAGAGACTTGGCCACTTTTCATTTACATTTGATTAGTTTTCTTCTAAAATTGATTATTAGATGTTAAGGTAATATCCTAATGATTGGATTAGTCTTCTATCTAATTATTAGGGTGGTTACAAAAATGTACTTAGATAATTGTCTGATGTAAGATTTTTTTTTCTTGGCTGGGGTCCTAGGAGGTAAAAAAAATATGTCAGATTCAAAGTTTTTCATGGAGATAGCTTCAAGTTAAGGGATTAGCCAAGAGGAGAACCTTTCTATTGCTGCTGAGACATAGATAATTTATCTTTTTCGCTTGTGATGATGAGTGTTTCTTTTAATTTAAACCATATTCAATATTGTAGCAATTCAAATTCTGGATGTATTTACCTTTCTGTGTTTTTACTCTGAGTTGTGCTATGTTGTTTTACTCATGCATTTTGGATATGATGTTGCATACTTTGCTTCCACACTATGTTGTTTAAGTATGTTGTTTGATGAATGAATTACATATATATGTGGCAAATTCTACAGTTATTGGCAGATTAGGGTGAAAACATAATTTGACTATGATTATAAAATTGGCACACGGTGATTGCTCTACCGTAATCATGTTTATATTAGTTCTAACATGACAATGGCAGGGTTGGGGCTCCACAAGTATCATCCATATAAAGCTAACATTGTAGCAGAGGCTCTGAGTCACCATGCTACACTTTGTGAGATGATCGCTGAAAGCTTATTAGTCGATGAATTTTACAAGCTAAGCATAGAACCTTGTGCGGTGAAATGTTGAATGAATTAATTGAATTAAGTTCGGTTGAACCAACTTTTCTTAGAGACATCTCCATCACATAGATGAAGGATGAAGATTATATAATATTCATATCCGACTTTAAATGTGGTCACCGTATTGATTTGCAGTTCCGTGGAGTCGTTATCTAACAGGGAAACTGACTTTGGATTTCTAAATCCATGCATTAGGAAATTCTTGTCGAAGGGCACAATTTTAGTTACAAAATTCATCATGGAAGTTCTAAGATGTACCAAGATTTGAAACAGAAAGGAAGAAGAGTGTTGCTGAATTTGTTGCAAAATGCCATGCATGAAATTTATTTAATGTTGAGCATCAAAATCCTGGTGGATTGTTGCATCCATCGGCAATTCCTGAGTGGAAATGTTTTGATATCTTGATGGACTTTGTAATGGTATTTGTTAGCACAAGATCTAGTGCTAATGCAATATGAGTTATTATTGATCATTTAACCAAATCTTCTCACTCCATTCCAATCTGCCTGACTAACTCTATGGAGAAACTTCTGAAGCTATATAACAAAAAAATTGTCAGGCTTCACAGCATTCCTAAATCTATAGTATTTGATTATGATAAGAGATTTACTTCCTAGTTTTGGCTGGCAGTACATTTGAATCTATAAACTACCCTAGCACTGAGTACGGCTTTCATCTACATGCTGATGATCAAACTAAAAGAGTGATTCAGGTGTTAGGAGACCTACTCATGCTTTATATCCTAAACTTCAATGGAAGTTGAGAAGAACATCTATCGCTAGTAGAAAATTATTATAATAATATTTGTCAGTCTAACATCAAGATGAATCTCTATGAAGCACTTTATGGTACAAAATGCAATACACCATTGTCTTGGTTTGAAATTGGAGATGTTAGTTATATGGGTCTAAATTAGTAGAAGAAACAAATAAGAATGTCAAACTCATTCAAAAAAACTTTAGACAATACAGGATTGATAGAGGTAACATCATAATTCCCATCATCCTTCTCTATAATTTCATATAAGAGATTTTGTTTATCTAAAAGTGAGTTCTATGAAAGTTGTATACAGGTTTGGTGTTGCTAGCAAGATCAGTCATAGATACGTAAGACCTTTCAACGTTTTATCCAAAATCAGATTATCTGCCTACAAACTAAAGTTGTTAGATGATTTTTCCGTAGTTCACAACATGTTTTACATTTTATCTCTTATAAAGTGCCTATGGGAACCTTATCTCCATATCTTTATTCCATCAGTAAGTCTTCGGTCGAATTTATCATTTGCCTAAGAACCTATCATAATTTTGGGCAAAGATATGAATCAACTTAAAATCAATTCTATTCCTATGATTAAAGTTCAATAGCAGGATCACAACGCTGAAGAAGCCACTAGGGAAAAAGAATCAGATATGCGATTAAGAAATTCAAAGCTTTTTAAGAATCTATATACTATTATAAACCTCATTTAAATTAACGTTCTTAATTTCTATTTTTCTCGCTTAGTTGAAGTCAAGGATGATGTCATTCATAAGTGGGGAAGTATGTAAGGGGGAGTCTTTAACAACCTTGTTACCATTACTAACTTTAACTAAACTAAGTCCTAAATCTTATTCCATTAGATTCTAGTTGTCATTAAGATCAAATCGTGAAAATTTGAGATCCATCGGAGCTCCATTGAATCAATTGGCCATTTTGTCACTTTTCATGACCTAGAAAGTTAGTAGATTTAATTTGATTATATTTTTAAATTCCTCATACCCAAATTATCAATGGGTGAATTTTTGGGAAATTTAGGAGGTCATTTGAGTCTAAAGTGAAATTATTATAATTATGATTAATTAATTTATAAATTTATAAGAATTTTTGGAGGCCATTTGAGACTGAATTGGAGGTCCAATGATCATCCACACTGGTAGTACAATGAGTCCACCCTTCCCCCACTCTTTTCTCAGCCCCAATAGCCTGAGACCTAGTTGTTCTGAGTTTACCCTTATTAGGTCAGCCATTAATGGCTAGCCCAAGCTTTCATTGAGCTTCTAGGCTTCAAATAGCTTAGTAAATACCTCTGAGAGTTCTTTTTCTCATCAAGGAGCTCTCTCGAAACCCTATATTTTTTCTTTTTGCTGCTATTTTTCATTGCCTTCCTCCATTTGTTCTTACTTAAAATCCCATCTTCTAGCTGATCCTCCCGGCATGTCTGAGGGCACAACTTGCTATTCAAGTCCTGTAGAAGTCACCAACAGCTTGTGGAAGCTCTACGGATAGTGTTAGCTGCTAAATTACTAGTCTTCTATCAGGAGTTCTCTGTCTTCTTAAAAGTAGGTACCACCTTCTCCCATTGAGCTAAGTACTCTCTATGCTAGTTAATTCCTTTTTAATTTGTTATTGTGATATATTGGAAGCATTCTAAGATTGATTGTTAGGTGCTAGGGCACCTCCTAGTGTCAACAATAGTCTAGACACTAGGGAACACTATCTGAATGGGGTTGTCAGTCAGTGAGGCTGTTTAGGCTCATCACTGGAAATTAACACCCCATTTGAGTGTCTAGTTTCATGTGAGATGCATCTGTTATCGATTCTAGTAAAACAATATGGTACGTGTCACTCGGACTAGTAAATTGGTTATCATCTTACTCATGATTTTAAAAGTATTGCAATATACTGAGCTCAAAAAAGCTCCCATCGATTTAGCCAATCTAGCACCAAGTTAGCTTGGGGCTCCACTTCACCTTGACATGCTAAGCATGTTGGAAAGAAGTGGTAGCCATGAAGTAGCCTATTTGGGGAGAATTACGGCTGAGTAAGACGCCACTAGTCCAATCACCATCACAAAGGGCATTTATTTGCATTTATGCATCCAAGATTGGTGATCATGTGGAGATTAAAATCAAGGCATGAGAGTTCCTCAATGACCGGTAATTGATGTTTTGCCCCTAACCCTAATTTTGATTTGTAGTGGAATTCGCAAAGAAGGTAGAACTGAATAGTAATGAGTCTTGTTAGAACCCGACCCGCGCTGCTTAATTTTGGGTTATTTAAATAATCAAATTTATGTATTTATTTTCTACTATTAATTCCTTTAAATATTCTTAATTCAATTCTTAAGTCTATTAATTAATATTAGAAATATTTAATTTAAATAGATGATATAAAAAGCTCAATTCAAATCCAAATTTAGTGATCCAATAAATCAAATTAATTAGGAAAATGAGTGGAACTTAATCTATAATAAAATTCTACTTTCAGTAATTAGTTTATTTAATAAAGCTTAATTACCTTAAAATGTATTAGTGAAATGTTGGCTTAATCATTAGTCAAATTTCATGATTGAGGTTTCTTTCTTTTTATTGAACATAAGAGAACCTAATTATGAAGTCAAAAATATTTTCTTAAGCTTAAAGTCATTGTTTATTCACAAATCACTCTAAACCCTAATTAGTGAATACTTTGATCATTAGAGCTCTAATTTTAATGATTTATGAAACTAATGACTCCTTAGTTAGCATAAAACTTATATATAACCTAAGATTTTATTTCTAATATTTTATTTGGCTAATCACTCATTAATGAGTCTAACCCTAAATTTGTGCTACTTATGCTCAACTCTTGACAAAATTCAGTGATTTAAGTTGTTAAATTTGTCCTTAGTCAATAAGGAACCTTGATTTAAGCTACATTAGAATGTCTTAATCTTTCCATTACTCTTAAAATCAGTAAGCAAAGTGTTTTGAACCTAGTTTAAGTTAAATTGAATCACAATTAGCTCCATTTGCATAAACCCTAGCTCTTGCCCTAATTAGGCTAAGTTAATCTTATGATGTATAATGTGTAACTAGACTTCACATTTTTGTTTATAAAAGACCTGTAATCAACTTAGACTTATTTTGTACTTGTAAGCCCTTCTTTAAGATAAACCCTAATGGCTTAGGGAATTGTATAAGTGATTTGGTGAAGAAAACTCACCATTTCCTTCTTAATTCTATGTTCAGTATTCTACAGTATATTTGCCTCTATTAAATAATGGCTGGACTTAATAAATTGTGTCTTAAATTTACAAGTTAGAGATTTTAGCTTAAACCTTAGCTTTATGCTTAAAGTCCATTATTTTATTTTCTTATCATTGATATGTTATCCTTATTATTTAGTTTAATAACTTCTCATCTTATTGAGTTTGATTATCCTCAATCATATTTCCTTTAACATATAGATTTGGTAAGTCTAGTTGAGTGAACCAAGACTTTAGATGTTTAGAACCATGTGTTAAGAGGCTCAAACCCCATATATTTGAGTTTTAACATTTAATCTCTAAATTTTGTCAATATTTATCAATATTGGATTGGGATGATAAAATATATAAATTAGGATAATTGATTTAATTACTTAACCTTGATAGACAATATTGTTTGATTTTATATTAGAAGTTGATTAATTGTAATGTTTTACTTTATAGGATCATGGCTCTGATATTATACTGGATATTAGTATATTGAAGATACTGAGCTTGTATAATCTCAAAATAGTTAGAATGATAAAATTAGTAAATAAAAGTTATCATAGATCTTGATTAGTTATTTTTAAATTATTTAAGTTGAGTGCTCTGCTTAATCTTAATTTTGAGCTTTGTTACCTTATGCATATTTAGTTGAGATTTGGAGTATTTGATGAATATTCCGTATTAACTTTGTAAACATGTCATCATTGCATCAATTAACATAAAACTCAGTCAATTTGATAATAATATAGTGGAGTGTGTCCTAGTTAGTTTCTCACCTCAGCTCTTATTGTGGTAGAGTTTACTCGGATCTTGCCTTAAGTGGTCTAGATGATACATGTACGATTCTATAGTATAGTTCAGATCTAGCCATGAGTGGTCTAGATGATATATGTGGACTTTCTATTCAGTGGCTATGTTAAGCCAATTACTATTATAACAGGCTTTTCTAGGTATATGTCCAATTTTATATAGGTTGTATTTCAATTATATATAGTTCAGCTCAGTTCAGTTTATAGTTTTGCAGTATTCTCTATATTTTTTTATCTTTTAGGAGAATTTATGGCATCATACATATCTATGCATGTAAGGATGCTAGATCTTTCAACCCTGTTATATATATTTGAGTATTTTGTATGTATGTTCAGCATGTTTAGATTTGATCATATTTGCTTATAAATGTTCTCTTATACTTATATTAGCCTTATAAACATATATATTTGATCTTTTTGCAGCAGTTGAATTTGAAGTATGTTACTTTAGTTGCCTCATTTTTTTTAGTTATAAATATTGTAATTATAAGTTCCCTTCTCTCTTGAATGATTGTTGCACATATAATGCTTAAGATTATTCATGATATCTAAAATTTTAGCAATAATTTATTAGCCTAAAATGTATAGACAATTTGCTTAATACAATATCATTTTTTCTTACTTGGCTAGGGCTCTAGCATGTAAAAACTAACATGTGAGATCTAGAGGCTTTTGAAGATTCTGTGCCATTGAGGAGCAGAAGAAAAAGGATGATCCTTCCATATCTGCTTAGCTATAGTTGTTATTTTGCTTCAAAAAAAGTATTATTTAGTTGTTCATTTTCTTTAATTTTGTTAGACCTTGGTATGTAATATTTAAATTTAGTACTTGCATGTTTCTTATTTCAGCAACATTATATCTACGATGTTTACTTCTTGCTATCCATTTTCATATTACATGGTTTTGATGAATCGATGTATATATTTTCTTATTTCTTTCACACTATAGGATGAATGTTATCATATTATAGTATTGTACTCTGAAGTATCATTTTTATTACATAATTAATTGGGACACAATTACTCCCATTATAGCTATCTAGGTACTTAGTTGTTTGGATATTCTAGCAAGATTAATGTGTAAAACATAAGTCTTCTCTCAAGAGGAATTTATTATGTTGGCACTAATCTAGGATTTTAGAGTTAGTAGTGACCCATCCTGCCACTAATAATATTTTATTACGCAAAGTGGTAGGGTGGGGCACCACATTTGGTATTAGAGATGCCTTAAGGGGCATCTAGGGTGCCAACATCTTGTTATAAGTTAGTGATGACCCATCATATCACTAATATTATCCTCCTTTCGCATAGCAGTGGGATGGGGCACCACAAATCCTCTAAAGGCAAAGTACTCTAGAATCTTGTTAACTACTAGTACCTCATTTGGAGATATACCATTCACAATCCTTCCATGGCTTTGATCGTACTTGAAGTTTTCTTCCCACATTGCTTTGAATCACCTAGTATAATTCTCGAGTTTTTAAGGGTCAAAATCTATATGCCTACATACTTTAGATTTATTTTAGTTCTCAAGTTACTATAGTTTTTAGATATCTTATGCTATTCTTATGCTAAATCTTATTTACTTAGGTTATTAATTGAGGAATCTCTAGCCCTAAGTATTCTCTTCATTGCTTCTCTTTCATGCTTTTCATTATGAGTGGGCAAGAATATGGTAAGGTATGAATATTATATAATATACATTTAGTGACTGCATTTGTAAGAGAATAGACCATTAAGTAGTTAGGAACAAAATTCTAATCTGACACCTTTTTGTGCTCTATGATACCAACAATGGTGTCCCACCCCTATCGTGGTCACCTCAAAATGTATTTTAATATGATTACGATTGAGTGGTCACAGTGACAAACTCTTACATATTGCTAGATTAGATGTCACACTAATTTGCTAATGATTATAGGGTTTTCCACCAGCTTACTGTTTAGCTACTAAATATATAAACATATGTTTATAAAATTAAAGAGTGGTGTAGATAAAAATAAGTAACATTCATATCCTTATCCCATGTGAAAAGAAACATAAGTCAGCTCAGAATAGAAATTTGAAAAAAAAAACATAACACTCCTCAATTATTACATTCCAAAAGAAAAGGTGCAACAGAATATAATAAAAGTCGCTCATCCTTTCTAAATGCAAGAAGAAAAAGACTAAGCGGTGGCTGCATGTTCATCTTCTTAGCTTAGCTCCTCACCTGGTGCAATCTCCTCAAATAGCACCAATTATGATGTGCCAGTTTCACATGCTTTGCTCCAGCTAAGAAAAGAAAAATCTTGCGTTAGATAATTATCTAAGTATATTTTAGGCTATTTAATGATTTGTACATGCTTTAGGATATCACATTTAACTCAAAGTATAAACATAGTTATAGGTACAATAAAGCAAAAAAAGAAAAGAGAAGCTATAAATAATGAATTTATAACTTTAACAACATGAGGTAATTAAGGAAACATGCCTCAAAATCTAATAACTTTAAGAAGGTTAGGCAATAATACATATAAGACTAAAATATTTATACTATGATTGAATTAAAATGCCATAAGATGAAAAAAATTAATGATGTACATTCTGAGTAAATAGTAAACATAATGGATTAGTGATACATATAGATAAACTAAGATCAATAGGAATCAAGACTAACATCCTAGCATATATTTAAGTACTATCAAATCTGCATAAAAAATTAGAACTAAAGTAAAAGCATGCATAAATATAAAGTAAGAGAAGTAAAACTGTCATATCAAAATTTGGCTAATAAAATCCACTATAACAGTAACTGAACTGTAACATATCATGTAAAATCAACTAGCCACTCAGAGCTACAACTAAACTATAATGAATTAAAAAGGCAGAAATACATATGCAAGTTTATTTTAGTTATTTTACTTTACTTTTGTGGGTATGCATAGATGTAGTTGAGGAGATAAGCACATCTATATGAATGAGAAGGGTTCCTAAACTAGACATAACTCTCCCTAATTAGTACATTTCAAGTATCCTTATTTCTCCTTATTGCATGCTCATTGGCCATAATATATATTCATAATCATTCATCCTAATTAGAACTTGATGAAAATGTTGTCTTAGTTTACTGTGGGGAGTAAATTCTCCCCACAAAGGCAAATCCATGGCTCCCCACAAAGTTCTATATAAACGTACTGAGTGGTCGACTGAATCATCAGGACCCTACTCACAACCTTGCACTGTGGTGCACTATTACGGGTCTGACAATCCAAGGCCACCATGGCTAGCCATTGCACCTTAAACCATATTAATTGATTACATATGCCTTATAATAGCGCACACTAACAATTAGGCACTAAACAATGATGCCAATTGTCAGTGAAGCAGTGGTGTGGCTGAGTTGGATGGTAACAACCCTTCAAACAATCCCCTTCACTATCTGGTCTTTTGCTAGACCTGGCCGCTGCTTAAAACTATTAAAAATCAATCCTAGGACATTAATACAACTAAATGAATTTGAATTACAGTGAATGGTTTGCTGAAAGAGCCAGAAACACCTCTAGGAAGAAAGGTACCTGAACTAGAATGGATTCGTAAAATGAAAGGGATTGGATGCACTTTAGAGGCTATATTTGATTCCAAGAGCATCTTTAGGATCTTAAAAATCTATTAGAATCTTGAAGACCAAGCCTAGCCCATTACAGAGTTCGCGAGGTTGTCTAAAACTTGTTATAATTGATTGGAATTGCAGATAGTAGCAGGAAAACAAGGATCAGGTGGAAAGGAATTGAGGGCTCCAGAGAGTGCAAAGGGACTCTATGGCATTCTCAAAAGGCTATTTATAACTTGGGAGGCCTTAGCATGACGGGCCATGGCTGCTCGGCCCAAACCCATAGGTTGGCCTCCCTATAGCAATTTGAGGTCTTATTATAGTAATCACTAATCAAATATTATAATCATCTCTTACAAATATTATTATATTATTCTCTCTCTACTATAATATTTTAGTAATAATAATAATAATAGTATATATATTATCATACTTATTATAATTATTATTAATCATCATATAATAGTAATCATAATACTAATATTATGATTATTATAATATTTTCTCTTAATTTTTCATTAGCAAAATAATAATAATAATAAGTATTCTATTATACTTATTATTATTATTACAATCATATGAATAATAATAGTAATTATAATGATAATAGTATTATTATTTTTAATATTATCATAATATTCTCTCTAAATAAATATATTTGCACACTATTATCATAAGAAATAGGACATTATTTCTTTCCTAATATCATTTTCTCTCTCTAGGATAAAACAATGGTACTCTCTATGTGTTAAATTATCATATAAATGATAATGGTAATAAAAATAAAATAAAATTATTATTACTATTATTATCCATGGTTATTATCTAAATTTCTCTAATAATAGATATAATATGTCTTTCTTATTATTATAATCTCTCTCTAAAAAATAAGAATATCATTCCTAATTTTATAATAATGTTCCTATCATATAAATATAAATAATAAAAATAATTATTATTATTATAATACTAATATTATTAAGTTTATTATTATTATTCTCATTATTATTTACACCGTTATTACTATCTATATCATCAAACTTCTTCATCATTTCAATTATCACCTTCTTTCTCAGTTTATATTTATTCTTTTATCAACAGTGAGTGAGAAATTATTAAAAATCAATATTATTTTGAAAATTATTTTATCACTTTCTAATCAAAAAAATTTTACACATAGATTTGTAGAAGATCAACTTAGCAAAAAAAAAAAGTATCCTCGATATCATTAAGTACATTTATATATGCTAATTTTATTACTTGCTTTTGCTCTGCTTTTGAAACTCACAAATTTTATTAATTTAATTATATATTTTTGCTCTACTTTAATCCTAGCAAATTTAATGATTTAAGCATACTATGACTATTTGAGATACTATCAAAAATAAATAATGGAGCTTGATTGAATAAAAATAGAGGTTCGTTAAAGTTATTTACAATTAGTAAAAAATATAATTTTATATTTAGAATGAGGCTAATTCGCTCTCTTCCTGCTTTGGAAGATATATGAATACTATGACATTGCCTACGAGAGGGGCTCGCATAGGTGAAATGATATATATATATATATATATATACATATATATATACATATATATATATACAATTATTGATGAAGTAAGACTTAGTTGTGTCATATTAGTTTTATTACTGTTTCAATTATTATTCAATGATGATTTATAAAAAAATACCTACAATAATTCTTAAAAGGGGAATTATTGTCTTTTCAATTCTTATTACTTTGTTTCCCTACATTTTATAAATCTAATTCCATGCATTTCGCTTATATATATATATATATCTCTGTGTGTATGTGTATATGTGTGTTCAATTCGAGCATTTTCATTATAAATGCTAAGCTAGGACGTCACTGAGAAATAGGAACAACACTGAATACTAAATTGTTACACTTTGACTTTCATGTTTTCTTCGTGTATTTTAAATATAGAAGAAAATCTACTCTTATACTTGTTAGTATATTGAAATAAGAATACTTTTCTTATTATTAAATTAAATGAGAAATTATCTGTGATGTTTATATTATTATTCTAAATATTGACTACAATCCTCGACAAATCAGATGACGCCACCCCAAACCCCGCACCATTGCTAAGAACTAGGATTGGGGTACGTTAGAAGTTTAACCCCAATTTATGTTTATTTTAGTATGAATTTCATGCTACTCAAGTGTATTTGAGTTTTTTTCTTATGTTTATTCAAGTATTTAGTGTGATTATATTAACTACAAGGTATTTTTATGAAGAAAATAATAGCCACGTGCATTCTGACGCATCCCAACATGTCCTTAGGTGGCTCGACGCTGTTTGGTACCTATTATTATGGTGTTGCTTAAGACTTAGGTGCTTAGGAATAGAGATCTGGGTACCTAGGCGTTCCCCTGTGGCCACTAAATAGAACTATGGGCGCCAGGCACCAGAAATAGCCTCAAGAATGTAAATAGACATCCCTTGACACCCAAAGGGTGAATTTGTGTGGTCTAAAAGACAAATTAAAGCCCTAAAATAGAGTAGGATGATTTGGCATAAAATAAGGGTTATAAAGAGTGAAAACTATCAGTTTCCAAAAGAGAAATAAAAAGAAAAACCCTAAAGCTGCCATTGGAGAACTATAGAAGAAGAAAATAAAGAAGTCGAAGGTGAAGATGAAGAGAACCCTTTGCGAAATTCCTATAATAACCTCTTTTATATTCTCTTTTATTGCATTTCATTTGAATTTAGTTGTTGTAAGAAATCAAGTTATTATTGAGAGCAAGAGCCTCTTATGATTGTAGTTTCTTCTTAATGGCAGCTTATACCCCCCATTCTAGGAGTATTAGGCTAGACCAATTTAATATATATCTCTATCTGATTGAGGAGTTTAGATTTGTGATTTGTTGTGATGAATGAATGATATTTATTGTGTAATATTTTCTATGTTGAACATTAAGAAATCAATATCATTTGTAGAGGGTATTCCCATATTGCAGTATGTCTTTGATTGAACTACAAGCTTAGATCAAGACATATGTGCATGTGAATACATGTCATTCAAGAAGCACTAAAGCCTTGATCAAATAAAAACTCTAGATCAAGGGTTCTTATGCACTTGACCATTTTATATCTTTCATGTTCCACTCCTCATGCAGTCTCTTACTTAGACATAAGGTTAGCTCGAGTAAAGGGTTGGTGAAGTAGAGATACATACATGTTTCCTTTTGAACACATAGATATGTATGTGCATATGATAATAAGATAGAAATCTAGCTCCATTTACACTACATTAGGAATGCTGACGAGACTTAAGGAACCATCTTTTAGTCATTGAGGTCTAAAGTCAACGTGTCTCGTATGAGATCGATTGAAGATGACCTTAGGGTTTAATGGTCAGTGACCCATGTGCATAAGAGATCACTACTATGTTTAACTATTTGTAGCCCCTTGAAATATTAAATTAACAATCTTATGAGATGATTATTCAAACTTAAACATAACTACATTTATTAAAACTTAGTTGATCAACCTAACTCTCAACAATCTCTTAAAGTTGATTAGATCCTCACTAATTAAAAGATTATTTAAAGCATTCATAGTCTTAGTTCAGTAACAAAACCAATATTTGATTGTTTAATCATTAGTAGAGGAAAAATTATTTGTAACCTTTATTTATTCCTTGAGGATGATAAATCCATAACTCGCTGTTGCATTACTACTTCAGACCACCTGCACTTATGTGTAAACAAGTCATACTATTTTGTGGCCTGCCAAATGATCACATCCATAACAAATTTAAGGTAAAAGTCTTATTGTTAGATGTAATTCATGACCATATAAATGAATCCTTGGAAGCAGTTTTTGATGACACTCAATTATCTGATGAAGAAACTATGGATGATCCTCAAATTACTGTGATGATAAGCCTTACAATAGCTAAGAATAAAGAAGAAGATTGGGGGAGAAGGAATATATTTAGCTTGTATGTGTGTGCAATGAGCGAAGGTGTAGGTTAGTACAATGAATTTTGTCTCTACTAATTTTATCTCAAGTGCTAATATAAAAATTAAACCACATTCATAACTCTTTCATGTTATTTAGGTTAACCATACTTAATCTCAGGACCAAATTACTTTCTTAATATTGATTTGAATAGTGGATATCATCAAATTAGAATTATATCTAAAGATAAATGGAAAACAAATTTCAAGACCCCTAATAGACTATGAATTGTTGGTTATGCTATTTGAACTCTTAAATGCACCTAGTATATTTATGAGATTGATGAACTTTGTTCTTAAGCCATTTATAAGTAATTTTTGGGAAGTTTACTTTGATAATATATTATTATTTAAACCAAATAAGGTAGACCATCTTAATCATCATTGAGAATTGTGTCCTCATGAGATGCATAAGCTAATATAAGGGAACAAGAAAAAATAAAGTTCTTCAATCACCAGCTACTAGAACTGATCTACTTTAGGTACAAGATCTACTCCAAGATCTTGTTATACCATATTTGGTATTTAATACAATCGATCATAGCCAATAAAGGAAAAAAGTGATTAGACTTAAAAAGTCTAAGTACATTTTAGGGCAACTAATCTATTTAACTTTTAAGTGGATATCATATTTGCCATGCACAGTTGTTATTTATGTGAAGCTCAATGCAATAAGAAAAAGTAAAATAAAGTAAATGTATGTAATAATCAAAAAGGTAAAAGTAGTAAAAAGAAGAAAGCTAGTAACAAATTGCATCAAATATACAAGTAAGGGAAAGCAAGTACATCTATACAAACAAGAGTGCAATAAAAATAGTAAAAAATAAGAGCAAATGGACATAAGCTAAGTAACAAAAGAGGAGGCAGTGAAAGCATAAATGAAAGTGATATCAACATACACTATAAATAAGTAAAAGAATTGTAAATATAGGTGAATTAGCAACATATGCAAGTAAGGAGATCCATAGTCTCAAGGACTGAGTATACAGTAAAGGCAGTCATAATGGACTGAGTAATCAGAGTCAAAAGACTATGACTCACAGTCAAGAAAATTGTGCGAAATGTAAGAACAATCATTAAGTTATTTATCTTATAATTTAATATGTGGGCACAAAATAAGTGAGGAGTCAAGCATGTCTTCATAGCCACATAAGGGGGTTTCCCAAAACAAACACACTCCACCTCTAAGACTTGTGTGATCTCCTTATTACTTGATGGCCTACCCTAGCGTAATTCATCATATGAAACAACAAAGTAATTGTTATAAGTTTAGTTTATGCACAATTCCTTTATTAATGTATTCAAGGATTTAGTCTCAATAAACTGCAGCATTTAAAGATGTTCAAATCTAATTGTAAACCATGTGATATCTGTTATTATCTACTTTAGTTATCTATCTTATGATTGGAGCTAATCTAGCTCCTCAATTGACTTAGACATACATTAAATGTCTTTATCAATTAATACATAATAATATAAATAATTAAATGAGGTTTTGAAAATAATGATTTTATTATGGTCTTATTTATGTGACAAAATAATTTATAGATATAATTACAAAGTAACAAACAACATCCTATCCTCTTACAAACACTATAGTTAACCAAAATGTTAACCAACTCTTCTATTATATAAGAACACTCGATATTAGATACTAAAAGTGTCATTACTGCACTACTTAAAATATTATAATCCTATGACTTAGATTACTTGAAGGTTTATCTATAGGATTCTTAACTACTAAGCTTAAAGTATCACCACACAAGTTGTAGGGTTTTCTTGACTTATACTATCCAAACTCTTAAGTTAACACTACTCTTTAGTCATTCTATCCTTAAGGTTGTAAACATATGAAGGTTGTACAACCAACCACGTAAGTTATCTTCTCTTAAACTTAAGTTATCTTCTCTTAAGTTATCATTCTCTTAAGTTATCATTCATATGCTTCCGCACATTTTATGTATGTTAGACTTATTGACTGATCCTATTAGATATATTGTGTGCATATCCTTACCTCAGCAGTGGATTATTGATCTCACCTAATCTAATGTGAGATTGTGGATCTTACCTAATCCAATGTTGAGTGAGGGATCTGCACTAGTGACATTTCGCTCCTTAGCCTAATCATTGTGGGCTTGGGGAGTGGGGTGCCACAGGTTCTAAGTCTAATTGATAAGGACACTAAGTCTTAGATTTTACTATGATGGTTAACACTTAAATGGTTCTAAACTTAATTCTTACTTAAATGTTCAAAGTCTTAAGGTTCAAATCCTTTTCATTATAAGATTAGTTCTAATCTTAGCTTATTAATTCAGTATTTCTAAGAGATCCTAAGCATCAAACTAAGAATAAAAAGACTAACTACACAACACTAAAAAGGTTTCACTTTACTACTTAGATCAATCTCTAAGTTCAAATGAAAGATACTATACTTCTTAACATGTCTCCATTCTAATTTCATGATAAGTCATATCATAGTCTCAAGAAATATTCTAAGTATTACTTAATACTATTTTAAAGTAGTTCTCATGATTTTGGCATAGTCTATACTTGACCATCCTACAAGTTTGAATTTACCTTAAGTTACCTAAATGACACTAATGGGTAAACATTGATCTATGCTGAGCTAATAGGCTAACTTACAATTTGTTTACCATTTTTTATCAAGTTGCTGGGCTTAGTTTGGTACCAATAAACCACTAACAAGAAGGTTGGCATAGGAGTTCTTCTAACCCTTATTTCATAAGGGAATTCATAGGATTAGTAGATAATAATTACTAATTTCACTAAATGACTAGTTAATGAATTTCTAGTGAGTAAAGTTCTAAGTGAAGACACTTAATTCCTTAACTCTTAAGTTCAACCCTTGCACTAGGATTCCTAGGGTTTAGTCAAATGATTAGACTACTAAAGTGAGTCAATGCAACAAAGTCACATTGTAGAATAATTAGGGTCAAATTTACTCTTAAAAGATGAAAGGAACTAAGTTAGGCTCTAGCTAACCTCTTAAGGGTCCTCTTAATAAATCTCATAAGCAATGGGAATATGATTAATCCACTTTCATCCTAATGCTTTAGGATTACAATAATCCTAAAGCACTAAAATTAAGCCTTGGCAGTTCAGATACACACTTAATTTTATGTTGAGGCTCTATCTTAAATTCATTAGCACTAAGCTAAGAGTAGGTTACTTTATTTATTTCCTTACACAAAACATCATCTAATGTTGTTATATGTCATAAGTGAAGTTACCTAAGGTGTTTTAGGGTTTAGGAGACATAAACATGCAAAATCTTAATTTTGGGAATTCAATATTATTTTATTTAAGGGTGAAGTACTTACACTTTCTATTTAATGTCCAAATCTCATAAACATGGTGGCCTTAACTTCATTATAGCATAATGAGTAAGAAAATACTAAGTAGGGTCAAATCGGACACTAAATGGCTATCATAATTAATGACACTTAAAAGGTCATTAGAAAAATTAGTTGTCAAATTGGAAAGTTATTCTCATATTAATGTTCAACGCATTTTTGTAATCCTAATGTACTATTGGATCATCAAATTTGGATGCAAATTGACTAAGTTAAGATGTTTGCAAAATTAGGTTAATTATTTATTTAATTAATGAATTAAAATAGTGATTAATGAAATTAATCATCTAACCAAAAATCTAATATCATATTATTGATCCTTGCATTTTTTGGTTACTTTGAGATATACCATTAATATATTTGGATATTTAGTTTAGGAATTATGAGGCATTAAAGATTTAGGAATTAAATAAATAATTATTTTGATAGTTGAGTTATTGTTAATAATGCAAGTTTTATTATTCATGAAGGCGTCGTACGCAGCCTCCCGCATGCGCATGCACGGGCCTGGCCACCCGCGCCTGCCGCTCGGGTAGGTTGACCTGAATCGAGCCCACTACAGCATAAACCTGATACCTAGAGCTAGGGCATTAATATTGTCCTAGCTCTGGTGGTCGCCAGTGGCCGGCCCGCATGCTATTTGAAAGGCCTGTGAGAGGCCATTCGAAGGGAACATGAATCATCGCCAGAGGCCAAATCTATCACTAGAAAAGTATGATCCTAAACTAAATGAATTAGCAAAATATTATTGCAGAAAAGAAATTGCGCAACTAGATTAAGAGAATTGGGAGTACCTCAACCGTTGAGCTCCAAATTAGGATTCACACACTGTCGGCCTCCGGAGTTCATTTTAGGTAGTTCAGTTAATTATAAAATTTAAATATTTAATAAAAAATGTCTATTTAATTAATCAAAATTGAATAATCAAATGGGCTCCAAAAAATTCCAAAAATTCACCCTCAACTAATTGAGGGTGAGGAACTCAAAAATGAAGTCATGTTTTTGATCGGAGATCAATTTAAATATTTTAATTTTTCGAGCATTTAAAATATATTAAAATATTCAGGATAATTTGACGACTTCTAGAATTTAACCCATACCTAATTTGGGGGTGAGGATTTCAATGGCGAACATCGATTTTGATTTGGAGGTCAAATTAATTTAGGTAATTTCTAAGTCATTTAAATCTCTCGAAATATTCGCCAAAAATGAATGGTCTCTAATACTCACTAAATTTCAAGTGCAGGCTCCAAATGCCATTAGGAGAGTACTGGAGATGGTTTTAGCCTAATTTGGATGTCTAAAACTAGGTAAAATTAATTGGGTTGTTACATATTCTTAGGTTTTATCATTTCAACAAAAAAAATAAAACCTAACCCAACTAAAGTTAAGGCAATCATCAAGTGTACAACACCTAAGATTTTATAAAGTAAGGATTTTTCTTAGAATTGGAACTTTCTATAGATGATTTATTAAAAATTTTAATGTCGTAGTAGTGCCAATCATTGATATACTGAAGCTGGACAAGTTTTGTTATGACCCATCTGCTAAGAAGGCTTTAGAATAAATTAAGATTTTAGTGGCATCTGCCCCATTTCTTAGACTTCCTAATTTTTCTAAAACCTTTGAAGTGACTTATTATGCATTTGGAATTGGAATCAGAGTAGTTTGAAGTCAAGAAAATCAACTTATTACTTTCTTTGGTGAGACTTTAAATGAGGCAAATCAACGGTACTCAACATTTGATAGGGAATTTTATACTCATTCAATCATTAAGGAATTGGAGCCACTATCTTATATATAATGAGGTTGCCCTTAACACAGATCATCATGCCCTTAAATTTATCAATACTAAGATAAGTACAAATTGTGTCTAGACTTTCACCTAATTTACACGCAGCAATCGAACAAACCTCTAACCTTAAATGTTGCATATCTTGTGATTAATTGGTATCTTTATGGAGGAAAGCAACTTTACATTCCTAAGTCTTCTTTTAAGGAATTTTTAATTTTTGAACTGCACTGTGATGTCCACCAATTCTAGATCACAGCAAGGATGTGGGCATTGGGGTTACGTCATCTAATTTTTTGAGGATTGTAGTCAAGATTTAGAATGATGCTATAAGCATCACAAATATTTGCTCAATTAGTTTGAAAATATAAAAATTATTTATGCATAGCAGTATTTATAAGAGTAGACTTTTCTTTAAAATATAGGAAGACAACAAGAAAATAAAAGAGCAGCGATTGATTATTCAGTGCTGTTCCAATTCTTCCATGACATACTGACCTGTCATTTACAATGAAAATGCCCAAGTTAAACACCCGTTAGAGAAAACACTAAGTACTTTGGATATCATTAAATATATTATATATATAAGATAAAATAATGGAATTAAATATGTAAAATTCAAGAAAATAAAGTAACTGGAACTGAAAAGAAAATATTTCCTCTTTTGAAAATTATTGTAGCTTTTTTTTTTTTTTCTGTAAATGATTATTGAATAATAATTGAAATAGTAATAAAAGTAACCAATCACAAGTAAATCATAATTCATCAAAAATTGAATATCTCTATCTCCAAAATGAATAAGAAATAATATTAACATTGTTTGAGTGGACAAATCTCAAACCATGAGGAATCAAGCCTACCTGCTTGATTATCATAATATATGGTTCTAATGTAACATATATCATTTAGCCTATGCTAGCCCCTCATAAGCATAGTATAGTTTCCATATATCTTCCAAAGCAGTATGATATTGAGATTGCCCAATTCCAAGCATAAAATTACATTATATGCATATTGTAAATAACCTAAGTGGATCCTCATTTTAACTCATTCAAGATCCATTATCTATTTTTATAGTATCTCAAATGGTTATAGTATACTAAAATCATGAAATTTGCAAGGCCTAAAGTAGAGAAGAAAGTATAAAGTCAATAAAATTTGCGAGTTTTACAGTGGAGCTAAAAGCATGTAACTTAATTAACATATATATAAATGTACTTTATAATATCTAGGGTACCTAGTTTTCTTGCAAAGTTGATATATGTACAAATATGTGTCCATAATAATATTAAGCTTTAATATCTTTTCTCTATCTCTCTATTTCTCTTATTCTCTTTCTTTGTTAGTAAGAAAACAAATATAAATAGTAATAAAGAAAGAAGATAATGATTTTAACAATATATAAGTATGATAATGTAAATGATGATGGCAAAAATAGTAGTGATAATAATAATAATAATATTAATATTATTATTATTATTATTATTTATATTTTTAAAATAAGAATATTATTATAAAATAGAATAGTTAGTGTTTATTTCTTAGAGAGAGAATATAATAATAAAAAAGAAATAATATTATATATATTTTCTTAGAGGGAGAAGTATGGATAATAATTTAGAATAAGAATGATAATAATAATATTGTATTATTTATTATTATTATTATTATTATTATCATTATCATTTATAGGATATTTTACATGTAAATAGTATTATTATTATTTATCCTAGAAAGAGAATATGAAAATGGGAAGGAAATAAAATCATCATCTAAAGTGGTAATATTATGCACATTTACTTATTTAGAGAGAGAATATTATGATAATAATTATATAACAATAAAAATAATTCTATCATTATTATTACTTATATTATTCATATGATGGTAATAATAATAATAATAACAAGCATGATACTATACTTATTATTCTTAGTATTATTTATAAATGATAATATAGAGGGAATACTATAATAATAATAAAATAATTAATATTAGGATTACTATAATATGATGATAATAACAATATGTAAGATAATATACTCATTTCTATTATTATTATTAGATAATAGTAGAGAGAATAATATAATAATGTTGATAAGAGGTAATTATTATTATAATAGTATTTTCATAATAATAGTCATAATATTATTGCTATTATTATTTTATATAGTGAAGGCTATGTAATTATTATTGTAATAGTATTTTGATAATAATAGTCATAATATTATTACTATTATTATTTTATATAGTGAAGGCTATTAGCAAACCTCTCCAGCAAAATAGAAATACTGCCACTCTTCGGAACATTGCTACTCCTAGGATGTTGATTGAATTAAATATTTTTTCTCCCCCCTAGTTGCATTGGATGGGATCTCTTGAAAAAGTGTAATCACAGAGTATCAATTATGAAATATACCTTTATTTTGTAATTGGTGCAACACCCTGGATCACAATACTGATAATTGCTCTTTTCATTCACAAAGCGACCCTCCATCACTTCAGGGAACTTGATGCAAAACACCCTGGAGAATTTAAAGACTTGTGATACTCAACTATCTGAGTCTCATATGGATAGAGAGGTTATTGCTATCCAAAAAGTTTTAATGGTGGATAATCCTGAACTTAACACTACTCTTGAAGTTGTCCTAATACCTTCATAAACTGCTAATATCTTTGATATTGTTTTAAATGCTACTTTTAATGAGGAAGCTGATATTGCTCTATTAAATAATTAAAATACTTTTTTTTCTAAATCTGCTATAAGGAAACCTACCATCATTGAGAATGGCAAAATTATCTTAGCTCTTACTAAAAATGCTTCTCTTCCTATTGATACTATCATATCTCACACAAAAAATGTTGCATCACTAATATGGTTTTTAGTATAGATGCTACTATCAATACTAATATTTTAATTCATACTAAAAATGCTAGTTTATATGAGAATGCTACTGCCAATGATAATTTTGTATTAGCATATACAATTTTAAATTGAAAAGTGTTTGTTTTTATTAACTTATTTTACTATAAATCTTAGAGTTATCACACCTACACACTTAAATTCTTGCTCGTCCTCAAGTAAGCTAAAAAATAAATTGTTTTTATTTTATATATTGCAAAATTCAATTGGAAATTTGTGAAGTATTTTTGCCATTTCATGAACTACTTGACAAGGGTTATTAGGAGGATTCAAATTCTAATAAGTCTCATATTAGTGTTTTCTTTTCTTTTAACTATTTGAGTTTCCAATTTCTAAATGTATGATTCTCAACTCATAATTCCTAGGGGGGTTTCTAGGATTGGTTACTCAGAAAAGTTAGATTCAATGCGTAAGAATCTCATGCCATTTTTGCTTCTTCTTCTAAATCGCAATGAATATTTCTTTTCAAGAGAGATATTTTTCTTCATCCTATTTTTCTCAATTGCTTACTTTGGGAGAGATATTTCTCTATCCCTAGATTTTTTTTTGCTTTCAATTCAAGGGAGAGACATTTTCTTCATCCCCATCTATTTCCATTGCATTCAGTAAGTCCTACAGAAGCCTAGCACATTCTTATTTCACTATTTCTCACTTCTCTACATTAAATTCCTTAACCCCACCCCCACACTTAGATTTAGAGCATCATACATTTTTAATGTTGGAGACTTGTAGTAAAGAGAGTGTAAAATGATTTAGCATGAAAAATCTTAAAATTGTATATTTTGCTTGATCATCTCTTATCAAGAAAATTAAAATAGAAAATCTTCACATGCTAACATTAATTAAATTCATCCCATTGAACTTTTCAGAAAATTTTCCTGGTTAGTGACATTCTATTAGCACATAAATTGGGGGATAATAATTCACCAAGATTTATTTAAGCAAAAAATGAAAAGCACAAAATTAAAAGCAAAATGAACTTAGATTACTAAGAGTAGGAAGGAATGAAACAACCTGATATAAATTATTTTTCTTTTCATAAGCCCAACCAGTGTCCTCACTCTTATAATATGTTTTATTTCTAATTATCTTTTCATTCCTTTCATTTCTTCCTTTATACTTGTTATCAAACTCTTCATACTTTTCTTTGTTATATCATCCTCCATTTGATTTTGTAAGAATGTGTAAAGCTCAGTTTTTTTAGGACTACTCTTATGGTGATTCTCTACAAATTCAAATTGCACACCAATACTGTCAATATTTCTAAGGGGTTTGTTGATAGTTGAGATGTCAGAGATAATAATTTATTTAATTTCACTACCCCAAGATTCATTTTGTAGATTGGTCCTCCTATTATTTTCAATCAGTTCATCTTGGTTGTTTTCACATGGTGGGTCACCTATTGCTGAGCATTCAGTTGAAAGCACTTGAGGTGTGTATGGGACATAAATTTTGGATTGCTCTTGGTCAAATTTTCAGTTTGAAACTTTTGCTGCATTTTCAAATTGTCCAATTCAAGTTGATACTCCACCTCTCTCTCATTTTTACTATTTGTTTGAGATAAGGTTTCTTTACTACACATTGGTACTTCTTCAACTTGTTCCTTTAATTACTCAATTGTAACAACTTCTTGGACGGGGATAGCTAATTGTTGCAATATAAATTATAACTTAACCTCAATTTATTCAAATAGATGCTTTTGATCTTCTAGATTAAATTTGTTCCTAACCAAGGTTGGTTTAGTTTCATACAAATTATTGATCTCATTGCAACTATAATCGTCCACCGATTCTTCCAATTAAGATTACTCAAACATCTAATTTATGTTATTAATATTCATATCAGAGTGAGTGCTATAGTGTTGCAAATTATTATCATACTTAATATCATTAATCAGTTTTATTTTTGAAGGTGCAAATGGGTTGTTTGTATTACAATTAGAACTTAAATGTGTTCCCCCGCACCACATACAACAATTTCGATTATTGTAGTACATGTCCAAGATATTTTAGTACCCCATTTAAGCCAATCAAAACTATCTTAAGATATAAGCAATTACAACAATATAGCAGACAAGATCTCACAGAATTCAGCAAGGTAAATTCACAAACAGTAAATATAGTTCAGCAATTTAGTTTTAGTAAACAGTTTAGCACATATATTTTGGCAATTTAAAAAATCTAACTTACACTACAGTTAGCACAATATGATAATATTACAGAAAGTGAAAATATAGATAATTAAGTAAAAGGTCTAAATCACTATTTATTTAAAGATTGCACTTAATAAAAAACAAAACTGTTCCCCGACAATGATGCCAAAAACTTGACAGACGGAAATACGCGTCTGCATTTGCACGCAAGTGTACGTGGTTTGAAGTAATAAGTAGAAAGTTTTAGTTTTTGGGATTTATCGTCCTCAAGGAACGGTGATTCTGATACCAAGTTATATTTTCTTTTGATATTATTTAGATGTTAAAATTTAGTTGATTTTTGGTTCTTAGTTTAGTGATACAAATGACCTTAAGTTAAGATGTGATTTGATTAAAAATGAGAGAGTTGAGATTTCATTATAATAGTTGCAAGGGTTGGTGATATAACTTCATTGTTGAATGTATACATTTAGTTTACTTGCTTTATTAAATTAAGTGAACACCATTGGAATTGGAGTATCCTCCAATTACATTAGGTTCACGTTTAGTGCACAAAGAGAACTCCTTTTGGATTCTTCCTTCGCACATAAACTCTCATGAGATCATGATCCATTATTTAGATTTTGATCCCCTACATCTAGGTTACCAAGGGATATCTTTTATTTATGATAATCTCGCAAACAAGACTTCCATTAACCATGCATCATGTTCAACACACACGGTTTAGCTAGATGGGAGGATGCATTGGGTCAATAGATTATGTCACATCATCTATTGAGTTTTCCCAATGTTTTCTCCTCCCTTATACCTTGCTGAGTAGCAGAGCAAGGTTAATGGAGAATTTAGTTCACAAGTATCAATCTCTTGGTAGAGCCATTAAGGAAAGGTGTGAATGAGCTTGAGAATTTTATCACATAATTCTCAGCTCTACTTACACTACTTTCCTTGTTCTTACCTAATTGATGAACTTGGAACACAAGTTCTTTTAAATAAAATAATTTAGATTTTAGTTCATCCAAGCATTCATTTCAACATAAAATATACGATAAAAGCATTTTTTCATTCATTCAAACAAATTTACCATACATAATCATACCCTTACATCTCAACCCTCTCCAAAGGGGTTTTATCCTTCCATTACTAAGTAAGAATAAGCATACATGCAAGGAAAAGTGAACCTTGCTATCAGTTCACAGCAGAAATAAATCAAGGGAGTTTATGAAGAAATACTAGGAATCACCCAGAGGTTTTTTGGGGTTCTATTGGACTCTTCCTGCCCTTCCTCTTGAAGCTCTACCCTTTTTCCCTTGATGTCATCTTCATCCTATTGTTATTGGTTGGCCTTCTTCCCTTTGGAGAGTTATCCTTTCTCCTCTTGTTGCATCTTTTCCTTTAGGGGACTTGAATGTCAATAATTGGAACCATCTCTCAATCTTCAAGTCTCCCTTTTATAGATATCTTTCACCTATTTAAAATTTAATTCAGCAAATAAATCTTATTTAGAAATTTGTACTTTTATTAAATGATTATTCATTTATTCCCTTGGTAATGAAGGGATTTAGGCTATTTGCATTTTTGTTTTGTTGTGTAAAATAATTAAATTTGCCTCTTGCTCTTCCCCATAATGGCTTAAACATGTGTTTTTAATAATAATATTTATAATAAAGATTCCTCAGTTTTATTGAATCCACCCCTTTCATCTTCCTCATATATTTAATTTATTTCTTGACAAATTATTTTTTGAGAAGGAGAAATTTTAAATTTATTTGATAATAATTTCTACTGTGGGAAGGAGAAGAATTCTATTCTTTGGCCTTTCCTATGCTTCCTTGAATGCTAATTTTTGGTAAAAATTGTGTCGGGTACTACGGCGTGCTACAGTGCACTACGACACGTTGTGGCATCTCAGTTTCGAATTGGCCCCCCGCTGCGGTGCGCTATGGTGGATTAAATAAATTTAAATTTGATATTCATTCCACCTCGGCGCACTGTAGGGATCGAGTTTCGATTTTGGTCCGCTATAGCGCGTTGTGGCAGCTCAATTAAATTTTATTTCTTTTGCCTAAGTTTCACAAATGTCGCCTAAGCGCACGGCAGCGCGCTGGGGTGCGCGGCGGTGTGTGGCGGCGCGCTGGGGTGCGCGGCGGCGTGTGGCGGCGTGCTGGGGCGCGCTATAGTGGGTTCTCCCAGAATTTCATATTTAAGCCAAGTTCTAATTTGCTCAGCTTTTATCCTGAAAAGCAGTAAAAACACATCAAAAAATATAATTTTAAATTGAAAAATATTTGTTTTTATTAACTTATTTTACTGTAAATCTTGGAATTATCAAGAGTCATAATGGAAATTTCAAGCCATCTAATGCTTCAAATTTGCTTACCAATGTTTTTCATCTTACTGATATTAGTAATGAAATGATTAGAGATGTCCTAGCCCCTTGCAATTGAATGAGATTTTTGTTATTAATGTTTAAAACAAAAGTGATGGGTTTACTAATTTGAATGAAACATCTCTTATAAAATCACCCACAGGAGATGCGAGCATTACTCAAATTGTTATTGCTAAATCTATGTAATGCCCTAATATCAAATCAAGAACCCAATCTAATACTAGGTGTTACCATAGCACTTAACACCAAATTAGAAGGCAACTAATCCAATGTTAAATGTTATGTGGCTAAGAATTTTTGTGAAAGTGTAAGTTAAGCAATAAAACTATACAAGTAGAGAGTAATGTAATAAGTAAATGCATTCAGTCCACTATCCAAACTAAGTAGATAAAATAAATGTAAATTCATAACAAAAATAAAGTAAAAAAAATCAAAAATTAAGTTATTACAAACTAAATTTAAATGTAAAGAAAGTAAATTCTCTCATCCTCACAAATGTAGTAAAAAAAAGTGCGGAAGCAGAAATCTTAAGTATACTATAGTCCAATACTAGGTCTAGCTCCATTATAAAGAAAGTTCTCTTGATCTACCATATTTTTGTTTTTAAATACATAACTCACAGCTAGGAAAATAAAAATAAGTGATGAGATAAGAAAACCTAAGTTTATATTTTAAGATAATGCTAAGTCTTAATTAAAGTTTAGTTGAATGTCACATATGCAATTTTACTATTAAAGACTAAAAGCGGAGCACTTAGCTTCAAAGTAAGGGTAAAAGAACTTTAAAGAAGATAGTAAGTAAGTAACAGTAAGACTCATAAGTAGATTTGTTCTAGCCTACAATAATAAGAAAGACAAAAATAAGCATCTTAGTAAGGCTAGAAATTACTAATGTGCATATAAAAGCATACCATGAATACATGAATATGTTCAATAAATGTTATACTAAGTAAAAGAAACTAAGGCAGTGAAGCATGAAATAAATGTAAAATAACATACACTGAGTAAAGTAAGGTTTGTAAGCAAAGTAAAGTATAGTACAACAAGTAAGAGCTGAATAGTAAAGTAAAGTAAGGAAAAGCTTGTTATCTAAGGAATAAAATGCCTAAACATGCAAGATATTTCATAAGAAAAATCATATTTATGAAGGAAGTAGGGATCCAAAATCCTAAGTTATCAAAATGATGTCCAGAACAATTAGAATAGAAAATATGAAAGACTCATAGTATGAGGAAAAGAATGACACTAATTAGGTGAAAATCGGATAATGTTGAAAAATTAGAGTTTTCAAGACTCCTAATTGTGATTAAAAAGTGACTAAGAGAATTATGGTTCAAATCTTAAATTGAATTATACCAATGTATTTGTCTTATTTTTCTGAATAAAATGATATATATTTTCATAAAATTTGGTTAAGTATCAAGTAAGATATGATTAAATGAAGATTGGTATTAATTAACATTAATTAAATCTGCTTTTATTAATTAAATAAATCCATTCTCATTAATCATCCGACGACACATAAATAAACGGTGAGGAAATCTAGGGTAACTGACGGTGCGAAAATAAATGCAAATGTTAGCACGGACTTTGGGGCTGATAGACCCATTGACTAGCACTGAACACTCACTCATGTTGATCCCGATACGAGGAACACGCATCCTTCGGTGCGTGCCCCTGACAGCGGGGTCCGAAGGATTGGACCATTCTGGTCTAGAAATCTAACCTTGGCCGATGCAGACCCTGGCTCAGACCCATCTTCCTCGATGAAGCGACTAAGAGGGCGCACTAGAGTTGGACCCCCTAGTCAAACCTGAGGGTCCCACAGTATGGCCCGCATATCGGTAGGTATCCCTCACTGAGGCTGACTCAACAAACTTGGGCCCTGCTCTTGGTGTCAATGGAGCGACCGACAGAGTGATGCCCTAGGTTCCAGAGGGGTGGACATGGGCAATCCCTATAGCCCACTATGGACGAGATGATCATTTGGAGCTCGATCAGCCTTGATTGAGCTAGATCAAGTTTTGATCTATCAATGGTGGGCTCAGAATATCAATAAGAGTAATCAAGTAATCGAATGGAAAGGAAAGGAGTACTTGAAAGCTTGCAAGCTCATGGCACGGGCGAGAAAACTAAGGTTTGGCCTCTCCTTCGATTATAGCTTCAACTGACGAATTCAGGACTCCCGCAGCTCCACAGCTGATGAGGAATGAAGGATGGAAGAAAATGTGAATTAAAGAAAGTCTCAAAGGCCTCAAGGCAGAGGGAAGAAGCTCCATAAGGAATGGCTCTTATGCCTGCCAACAATGACTGTAGCTCATGACAAGGATGTATAGTGTCTTGATTCTGGCCATTGGATCCAAATTTGGATCCGACAATCAGATCTGGTTTGTTAAACTATGATTGTTCGATCCAGGTATAAGTAGCCTTCGATGGTCCAGATGGATCCGCGCGACTGTCCTGTGCATTGGACTTGCGCATGAGATCTCTGCGGTTAAACTGTTAGCCGTTAGGATTAAAAAAATAAAATATATAATTAAGTTAAATTAAATACTTTAATTAATTAATTAATTTAATACCTTGAATTACTCAAAATTAAATAACCAAACGGAGTCCAAAAAATCAAAAAAATTCACCCTTACCTAATTGAGGGTTGAAAAACTCAAAAATTAAATTATATTTTTTATCAGAGGTCAATTTAATTATCCTAACTTTCTAATAAATTAAATATTATTAAAATATTCGGGGAAAATTTAATGACTTTCAAATATTTCTAAAATATCACCCCTTACTAATTTGGGGGTGAGGAGTCCAATGGCAAACTCTAATTTTGATTCTGAGGTCAAAATAAACAAGGTAATTTTAGAATTATCAAAATAATCAGGTATGTTCGTCGATCGCAAATGATCTCCAAATCACACTAAACTTGAGGTGAAGGCTCCAAATACTAGTGTAAGAGTACTCTAAGTGAAATGGAGCTAATTAGGCTTCCCAATAATAGGTAATAACACTAGGATTACTACAGTCTAACACATCCATTGTTCCTAATACTTTTATAGCAACTATGCAGTCTACTTTATGTGCACATACAATGGAAGCTTCTGCCTGGAAGAAAAACAAAATTGGTATTAGGAAAGAAAATACTGAAATACTTCTTTATTTAAATTAAGTATTTTTTTTCAATGCTGAATCTAACATAGTTTTCAAAGATACCTTGAAGCTTATGAATCACATAAAAGGGAAAATGAACACTTTCACCAAACCAAAAAGGACTCTCAAGACTAGCCATGGTCATTTAACTTCCAAATCCAATTCAAACATTAAATTGACCAACAAGTATAAATCCCTTTCCTTGCTCTCTGACAATGATGTTGATGCTGAAGTGTCTGATAAACAAAATGATATTTTATATTTTTTAAATAAAGCTAATTAAATGCTCCTGAGTGGAACTTCTAGAGTTTACTTATGAATATTTTATGTTGGAACATTAAAGGCATTAGTAAAGTCTCAACCAGAAATAGGCTTAAACATACTGTTTTTGAAAATAGATTAGTATTGTTGCCATCCTTGAACTTAAAATTGATGCTGATGCTTTTTTATCTACCTGTAATTTTACAAATTTTAACAATGTTGTCTCTACTTCTTTTAATAACATCTAGGTTATGTGAAAGGGCATGTGGAATGTGTATGTCATTTCTCAATGTGATCAAGCTATCCACCTCAAATATTTTAATGATAATCAAAACTTTTTGGTCACCTTTGTTCATGCTAAAAACTTACGCATTCTTGATGGATCTTTCTCAAAGATTAAACTTCTTCTACATAATCTTGGGTGATTGGTGGATATTTTAATATTGTCCTTAAAAGTAATGAATATAAGGGTTACTCCTCTGACCATACTGCTTCCACTTTTGATTATGATTCCACTATGCTTTATTGTCACCTAGATGATTTTAAGTACTCTGGCACTCCTTTCACTTGGAATGCAGGACAAACATTTGCCCATCTTCATTGCTCCTCTATTAATAATATTTGGTGTAACACTTTTTATAATTATATTTATACATCCTTAAATTCCACTATCTTGGATCACAAACCTTTCACTTTATCGTCCTGGAATCTCCCTACTAATTTCCCTAAATTTATCAAATACTCGTTCTTTTGGCTTCGCAAGGAAGATTGCTCAAACATTGTTATTTCTATCTAGAATGAACCTTATGGTTCCATTTGCCTTCGTAGGTTAGTGGAGAAATTTATAAGGCTTAGTAAAGCTCTTAGCATTTGGAATAAAACCTCGATTGGCAATATTTTTCCAATATCTCCCTTCAAGAGAACCATGTTTCTACTTTGGAATCTCTTTGATATTGACCCCACTGATGCTAATAAAATTATTGTTTCCAAAGCCAAAGCTACCCTTATTCATAGCCATAATGATGTGGAATCATTTTGGAAATAAAAATGTAGCTTCAATTGGAAAATAGAAGGGGAACATAACACCTCCATCTTCTACAACTGGTTTAATAAAAGAAGGCATATTAACCACATTCTTGAAATCACGTATCCTATTGGGTTTAAAATAAACAACTGCCTGGAAATGCAAAATTCTGCAATTGACTATTTGAAAAAGATTCTTAACTAATCCTTCTGACTGATCAAGATTGTGTAGTCTACGCTTGCACGCAAATGTACATAATTTGAAGCAATATGGGATGGTAAGATCATTAGATTTATCATACACAGGGAATGGAGTTCTATTTTGTTACTAAAGTATACTTAACTTCAATAATGCTTTTGTGTTAAGATGGTGTGTTGTCTTTGGACCTAATAATAATTTCAGAGTTTCTAACTTGAAATTACATTTACAAAAATAGGGAGACTTGGGAATCTACATGCAAGTTCTTATGGATTTCCACTGATGTATCACATGCATTTCCTCTTGACTTATCCAAGGAAACAAGCTACTAGGCTAAATGCTAGGCTAAATGGGTTTATATCACAGCACCCATAGCTTTAAGTGCATAAGTAACCTTGCATAAATCTAGAGTGAGCTATGGGGCTAAATCAGTGGCTCTCGGCTCACATGCATTCCCTCTTGACTTAGCCAAGGTAACGTCTTACAAAGCTAAATGAGATTATCATATGACTCATGCTTAGCGTGCAACAATCACCTCGCATAAATTAAGAGTGAGCTGTGGAGCTCAGAGAGTGTTGACAATTTCTCATGGCTCGATTAAATAAGCCTTGTTTAAGGTTATCCATGGGCTATTTTTACACGGTGAATGTTGTTACATACATTCATGGCATTAATGCTCAAACATGCACAACCTTTGAATAAGATGATCAATGATCTCTATAAGGTTTATATGATAAAATATATTTATTCATAGATTTATATATGTAATCATCAATTTCCAATTATTTCATTCACACAACGTGCAAACATTTCAAACATTGAACAATCATGCATTGATAAGAAGAGCACATTGCTTTATATTCTTATAACCCTACATGTTTATACCCAACCCTCCCCAGAGAAGGATTAGGCTTCCCTTAAATTGGAAATACAAGGAAAGAAGCAAGAGAAACTAAGCCTTTCCATGTCTCTTACAAAGAAAGAAAATGGTAAAGAAAGAGTACAATACTAAAGAATAGTTATTGCATTCTCCTGGATCTCTCCTCCTTGGCTCTCCTTAGCTCCTTGCACTTTGTTCTTCTCCTCTTTCTTGGCCTACAACTTCTTCTATGCTTGGGTAGAATAACTCTCATCTGATAGATCTAAGCAACTTATTAGGTTATGAACTCTTTGACTAAAAATTTGGACCCTTTCTTCACTCTCCAATCCTTGCATTTATAATCCTGCAAATGAATATCTCAGCATTTACACAACAAACCATTCTATTTTTTGAAAGTTGAAATTGTAATTAAGTTTATTTTCTTATTCTATTAGTAATGATGAGATTTAAATGCAAGCATATAATTTATGCTGGGCGGAATAGGAAGGATTTAGACCAACTAATTTTCCAATGTTGACTAAGGGATATTAATCTATGGTAGAAATACAGTGGGAACTACGACGCACTGTAGCGCCAAGCCTTCTGTTCATCAGGCGCTATGGAGCATTGGAGCGCCTAGCTACCTACTTAACTGGCATTGCGGCGTGCTATAGCACCTAATTCTTGGGGGCTACGGTGCTCTCTAGTGCCTAGCATTATGTTTAAATTTGTTGTGGTATGCTGTAGCACTTATTTCTCTATTTGAATTCATTTTGATGCACTGTAGTGCCAATTTCTCTATCTAATAGGAGCTACAGAGTCTTACTCTCGAGAGCAGGGGCATCGTGACACACCAGAGCGTGCTGTAGTGCTCCTTTTTGCACAAATCCATTTTTTTGTAATATGTTCACTCCAGAGCTGTTATGACATCATATCACACTAAAATAATGATTATAAATATCGGGCTCATCACCTTCAACCCATTCCTTATTGAGCCTTGCTGTCCATGAGCCTACTGTCTCCCATGATGATAATGCTCAAATTAATCTTATTCTGAATGATGAGAAAATTTGGGAAATTGTTGAAGACCTAAAAACCAATGCTTGCCATGGTTCTAATGGTTTCCTTGCTGAATTGTATTATAAATTTTGGCAAATCATTAAATTAGATGTGTGTAAAAGCATCAAGGAATTCTTTTGTAACATCATACTATACTTTCTCTCATCCCCAAAACTGACAAAGCCTCTTAGTAGATGGACTTTAGACCCATCAACCTTTGCACTACTTTTAATAAAAGTATTTCCAAAATCCTTACTAAAAGGCTGCAAAATTTTCTTCCCTCTATAATTGAAACCAGCCAGTCTAATTTTGTTACTGGTAGGAAAATTCAAAATACCATTCTTGCCACCTAACTGTTCTAGAAGTCGGTAGACACCTACACTTTGAGAACACTGCAGCAGAAGCAATTTGTGATCGAGGATTGGGGATGCATTGACTGTTAATAAGCAATACCCAAAATGCAAACACATGCAAAAGTAGATTACAGCACATACACATACATTAAACCAGCACATCAAAAGATATGGAAAACCCAAGAATTAGAAAAATCACAGAGTCACACCACACATAAATTTCCACTATGAATCTCAAAAAATATAGAGTTATAAAGAGGTTCACCTTAACAAGGAATACTAGCTCTTATGCTAGGATGAAGGAGAGAAGAAGCAGCCACCAGTTGGAGTGTTTTCTCCAACATGCAAAGCTTCCTTGCACAGCAGCTCTCTCTTAGGGCTCTTACTTGGGAACTCCTTCAACAATAGCCAAAGCTATTTGCAAACTCTTAGTCAACATTTGCAATCACTTAGGAAACTCCTCCATAAGTTTCTTTTAAGTATCCAGCCAAAATTCAGACCCTAAAAGGTCAAAATTGCACCTCAAATTGCATAGATCAAAAACTAAATTGGAGTGAAAATCCACCAGGGGCTATGACACACCGTAGCACTTGCATCTTGAATAGACCAGTGCTATACCGTGTTGTGGAGCACTATAGCGCCTTTTGCTAAGGCATGCTATGCTGCCATGTAGCATCTTTGCTATCAGTTTTCCACCAAGGCAAGCTGTAGTACCCTAGCCTCAACTTGCTGGGAGCCAGGGCACGCTAAGATGCGTAATTTTTGACTCCTCTCTAGTTGTTTGCATTATCTTGGAACATCTCAGAAGCTCACCAGAGCACCATTAGCATCTCCATGATGATTTGAATAGTCTCCGCACCCTAACAATCTCCCATTAGGAGTCCTTTTGCAATCATCCCTCCCTTCACCTTGATCCTTCATTATCTTCTTCAATATCTATCAAAAATGTGGTGTGGCTCACCCCCTCTTTCTTCATGTATCAAGTTTAACTAAAGCATCACATGGCTTTAGTTTCTCCACTAATACTACTTTTGTAAGCATGTCAGGAGTATTCTTAGAAGTGTGAATCTTCTCCGATATCACTTGTCCTTCTTCCAAAAGTGTCCTGATGAAATGGTACCAGAGTTATATGTATTTTGTCCTTACATGAAATGTTTCATTTTTGGCTAGGCCAATAATGCTCATACTAACACTATAGAGCTTCACATCTTATTGCTCCTTGCCCAATCCTGCCATAATAGTATTTAATCATATCATCTTCTTACTCCTCTCAGTAAGGCTGATATGCACCACCTCTGTGTTATATAAAGTAATAATGTTTTGTTTCCCAAATATTTAGCTCACCATTGCACTTCCAATGTATACACATATGTAGTAGCTATCCTCCATCTATCTACATCTCTTGCAAGATCTGAATCTATATAGTGATGTAGAGAAATGTCAAATCAACCAAAGCAAAATGCATTACTCATTGTACCTTTTAGATATCATAACATTCACTTGACCTACATCTCAATGGTACTTCCCTGACTTTCCCATGAGTCTGCTAACCACTCACATTGCATGGGAAATATCCTGTCTCATGTAGATCATCATGTACATCAAGCTTCCAACTACTGAAGCATAAATAAGTTTTAGCATGTGTTCTTTCTCCTCTTCAATCTTTAGTAACTGATCCTTTGATAAACTAAAGTGACTTTCTATGGCAGTGCTCACTAGCTTTGCCTTGCCCATGCTGAATATTTTTAGCACCTTTTCAACATAGTCCTTTTGAGACAACTTCAGAATTCCCGCACTTCTCTACATATTGATTTTAATCCTAAGAATCTACTATATGAAGGGACTTCTTCCCAGCTGGTAGATATGCCAACTCCTGCATTTTATATAAGCGATGCCATTTCATTATTTGTGGTAGCCTCCCACATGATAAATCTTAAACTTGAAGCACATCTTCAAAGCTTTCCAGTTCACCACCATCCATCTGTAAAAGATAAAATAAATAAGGAGAGTACCTCTGTGATGGTCTTGTGAGTCTTGTGAATCTTGATAAAATTGGTGTTTGTGGCTCAATATTGAAACCCTTCTATATGCACACATCTAGCTCAATGATGTCATCAATTTTAGTGGAATGAGGCTCACTATCTGAAGCAACCTTGGAATCATTCCTGACTCCAATACAATCCTTATACATTTTACTTTCGGTGAAGGTAACATTCCTACTTCTGATAACCTTTTGGTTCTAATTATCCCTAAATTTGTAACTAAACTCGCTTGTGCCATATCCAATGAATGTGCACTTGATCGTCTTAGCATCAAGTTTGCTCCTGGATCTTGCATCAATAAGAACATAGTATGGGTAGCCAAATACCTTGAGGTGGTTCAGTTTCATCAAATTTTCACTCTAGGCCTTTATGGAAATCCCTTCATTTAGGGTTACAAAATCTCCCCAAGAAATTAAATATGTTGTTGTTTAAATGGTCTTAGTCTAGAACTACTTTAGTAGACTCGCATGTAATATCATGGTCCTGGCTCTTTGTGTGATCATGATATTCATCTGCTATACAACACCATTTTGCTATGGTGTTTATGGAATTGTTAATTCCCTCTTAAGGCACGTAACTCCTTGAACTTTCAATCACAGTACTCATCACTATTATCGAATCTCAAGCACTTAAGCTTCAATCCTATTTCATTTTCTACCAATTCTAACCACTTTGTAAATACATTAAACATGTTAGATTTATTTTTATAAAGTACCCATACCTTCCTTATAGGGTCATCAATGAAGGTGACAAATATGTGGCTCCACTTATTGAAGAAGTAGGAGCTGCCTCCCATATATTTTGAAGCACTAACTTGAGTTTTTTGCCATCTAGGTCTCTTCCAACTTTGAAGAATGAAACCTTCTTCTACTTGCCCAGCTCATAATCTTCACAAAAATTCAAGTCTTCTGACTTTAGTACTTAGAGCCTTCCCATTGACTGTAGGTATTTCAAACACCACATGCTCATATGGCCAAGCCTCTAGTGCCATAAACAGGTGTCTATCTGTTCTACAGCTGCAATAGAATCAATTACTTTATTTATGTGGTCAAATGTACCTTTCATGTTGCCTCATGCAACAATGAGTGCACCCTTGATGACCTTTCACGAGTCCCTTGTAAAGTATGTATTGTAGCCTTCCATTGCTAACTAGCTAATTGAAATTAGGTTCCTCTTAAGACATGGCACATGTCAAACTTCTCTAAGCTTCCAATCTATACTGCTTAGTTATTGGAGATCCACACCACCTTTCGTTATGATTTTGCATACCTTATCATCAACAAGATATACCTTACCCAAGTCACCCTTTCTAGGAGTGGTATGAAATGATATGCTCGAGTCCACCACTCAGGACTCTGTGATAACAAGTGAGGGGATCATTGCATCCTGACCCTCTTCAGCTAAAACATTTATAGTGGGGCACATAACCTTGCTCCCACTACTTAGTTTCTTTAAGGTAGGACAATTCTTCTTGAAGTGAATTACATTCCCACAATTCCAGCAATCTGGCTTTACATTTTTGGGTCTTAATATTCCTTATCTTAACATAGACCTGCTTTTGTTATGACTCTAGTCTACATGTCTTCCTATGATTTCAGCATTCAATGCTAAATTAATTACCTCCCCATGGGCTCTCTTCTATATATCTTCATTTAGTACTAGACTGAGAATGTCATTAAATTTCATTGTTGCATTCATTGATGAGTTACTGATGGTTATAACCAACCCATCCCAACTGTCTAGCAATGATAAGAGGAATAACATAGCTCAGACCTCATCATCAAACTTGATGCACACCAATCTCAATTGGCTCATCATAGAGTTGAACCCATTCAGATGTTCAATCATTGAATAGCCATCCATCATCATCATATTGAATAGACTCTTCATTGAAAAATTTGTTAGAAGCTGAGGGATTATCATACATCTTTGTCAGTGCATTCATGAGATTTATAATTATTTTCACATCAACAATATTAAATGCATCAGAATAAAATAGTTAAATAAGATTCAAACCCAATGTGGTACTATCAAGAACCTCCCATTCTTCATTAATCATAGTCATTGGTTTTTTTTCGACTTCACTTAGTGGTAGATACAACTATTTCTAATAAAACAATTTTCTATTTTCTAGAATGCAAAGTTCATGGTGTTGAACTTTTCTATCTTGTGTCTCATCTCGTCAGTCATTGCTCTCACTCAAATAGTAAACAAGAATCATCAAGAAACTTATGTCTATAATACCACTTATTATAGAAGTCAGTATGCCCCTGCACCTTGAGTGCACTGCACTAGAAGCAATTTGCGCTCAAGGATTGAGGATGCATTGACAGTTACTAAGCAATACACACAATCACAAACACATGCAAAAGTAGATCAGAACATATAAATATGCATCAAACCACATGCATCTCCAAAGATAAAAATTTACATCGAAAATTCAAGAATGAGAAAACCACAAAGCCACACCACACAGAAATTTCCACTATGAATGTTGAAAAATACAGAGTTATAAGGAGTTTCACATTGACAAGTGATAAATACGAGATTTATATCAAATAAAGTGATAAAAACTTCACAAAACACCATTCACAACAGCCTACTTTGAAGGAATTATGCGCATTTTTAAGTAAATTGAAGAAACTCCAAATTCTAGAGCAAATAAAGGAATTCTTGGCAAAAACTGCTACAACACGCTGCCACACACAACAATGGATTAAGGTTTGCTGAAGCACCTAGAGCCACCTACAAAGGCATGGAACACAAACTGCTGCAACGCGCCCCAGCGCGCCATGGCGAGTCTTACCTGATAGCTTGGCGCTATCGTGTGCCATGGAGGATCAGTAAGTAAAATTGACTCAGCATAGGAGATACAAAGCTAAACTGTCGCAGCGCGCCTGCGCGCACTGCAGCATGCTATAGTGGACCAAAGTTGAGATCTTGATGCTATTGCGCACTACAGCAGGTCCTTCCAAAACATCAAGATTACATCATAAAATAAGCTCTCGCCACAACGCACCATACCGGTCTCAACCCGAGACACTGGCTCTACCACACGCTGTAGTGGATTAAACCCGAGAGCTTGGTGCTATCGTGTGGCAGCTGGTCCTTACAAACTATAAGCCTGCAGCTTAAAATGCTGCAGAGTGCCCTGGTGCGCTGCACCGCGCCATAGAGCTCCATGCAGAAATGCCCAAATTTGTGGATTTATGGCAACCTGGGGAAGATCAAAAATCCTGATCTTTGGCCTTCCCAAGCCACTTGGAGCCCCAAATAATATTTATCTCTGTCGTATTCCAAGAGAATATTGGAACATTTCCTTATGGTTGGCCAAGAATCCAAGGGAATGAGGAAGTTAACATAAATTAATGCGAGGAGGTTGTGAAGAAGATTATAAAGACTGTCAAGGAAAATAGAGGCAGGGTTACTAATTTTAACATTCAAAAGACCTAAACAGGGAAGCTGCATGAAGAGAAAAGAAGAGAACTCTTCAAGGAGCAAGAGGTGCACTTTGAAGAATAGAGAGAAGAAGGCAGCAAAGGAAAGGCAAAGAATTCAAGTAGAAGAAAAGGAGAAAGATCCAGAGAATCTTAGAAAACCTCTAGGTGTTTCCTAGTACTATCCCTGAACTTATATTTATTTTTTCTGCTGTAGATCGATGTCAATGCTTACTTCTTTTTGCATGTGTTCTTTGATTTATTCTTTAATGGAAAGCTAAATCTTTTTGAAGAGGGTTGGGAAGTAATTGTAGGAAAATGTAAGACTATAATGGTGTTGGAATGAATTTATTTTAATGAATAAAACTGATTTCTATTTTACTGTTTATTTTTATTATTGTGAATGAATGCCTGGATGATACTCTGTAAAAATACTTTGCTAAATTAAAACCTTAATGAATTATCAATTAAGAAAAGAACTCAAGTTCCAAGCTCATCAATTGGACAAGAGTAAAGAAAATAGTGCATGTAGAGATGAGAACTATGTGACAAGTTCTTAAGCTCACTTGCACCTTTCCTTAAGAGCCTAACAAGTGATTTAATTTTTGAGAACCAAGTTCCCATCAACTTTTCTCTGTTGCTCAGCAAAGTAGAAGGGGTGCGAGGATGTTGAAAGTCTAATAGATGATGTGACAAAGTGAATTTGACCCAATGCATCCTCTCATCTAGCTAAATCGCATATGTAAGCGCATGATGCAATGTCGATGGAAATTATATTTGGTTACCTAAACATAGTAAATTAATGATTAATTTAAATTATGATCCTATAAAGGTTTAGGTGCCAAGGTAGAACCCCAAGGGGTGTTCTCCTTGTTATACTAAATATGAACCTATTGTAATTAGAGGTTAACTCCAATTCTAATAGTTTTCACTTGATTTAATTAGGCATGGAAAAATCAATTTATACATTTCAATAATAAAGTAACAAGATCAAGTCCTTACAGGTCTTACAATGAAACCCCAACTCTCTCCTTTTAAACAAATCGTATCTTACCCTAAGGTAAATTATATTGTTAATTTAAGAACTATCTAAAACCAAAGACTATTTTTCAAATCATTAGTAAGAGGAAATATAACTTAGTAACAAGACTTTGTTCCCTGAGGATGATAAATTCCTGAAAGTCACCATCCACTTATTACTTCTGATCACTATACTTGCATGCAAGCACATACACAAAATTTAGGTCTGTCAGTAAGGAATACTAACTCTTACTCCAAGATGAAGGAGAGAAGAAATATCCACAACATAGAGGATTTTCTCTAACATGCAAAGCTTCCTTGCACAATAGCTCCCTCTTAGGGTTCTTCTTTGGAAACTCCTCCAACGCCAGCCAAAGCCTTTAGCAAGAATGCAGCAAACCCTTGCAATCACTGAGGAAACTCCTCCATAAGTTTCTCTTAAGTATCCAACCAATATTCATACCCAAAAAATCCAAAGTACCCCTCAAATTGCTTAAGTCAAATATTTAACCAAAGAAGAAATCCGTCAGGCGCTACACGCCATGGAGCTTGTAGCTCGAACAAGCTGGATCTAGGGCGCATTGTGCTGAGTGGTAGCACCTTCTACTGGGGTGTGTTAGGGCACCATGTAGTGTCTCCAATGTTAGCTTTCTACCAAGATGCGTTGTAGCATCCTAGCCTTGGTCTGCTGGGATGCCAGGGCAGGCGTTACTATCTTTTTACCTCTGGCTGGCATCATGGCATGCTATGACTTGCCATGATTTGCTGTAGTATGTGGCAATCCTGAATTCTTTTCCTGCTTGTCCCGTATCACTTTGGAACCTCCTGAAAGTTTGCAAGAGCACTATTATCATCTCCAAGATCATTTGATTAGTCACCACACCCTAACACCAAGAGATTTTTGATAGCTTGAAAAACAAAATCTTATTATTAAGTTAAACCTCGAAAAGGCCTTTTACAAACTTGATTTGATCTTCCTCCTTATCATGCTCAAGAGTTATGGTTTCAATGATAGTTTGATTCTCAAGATTAAGTTTCTCACCCAGAAAAATTGGTTCTTAATCATTTTTAAGGGTATGGCTAATGGTTTCCTTAACTCTGAAAGGGGTCATAGAAAAGGAGACCCTCTGTTCCCAATCTATTTAATTTTCGAAATTAACTACTGGTCTTACGACATCAATTTACTTTTTCAAAAGGACCTTAGTGTAATAATCCTAGAGCTATTACCCATTAATTGGTAGCCCAATTAACTTAACTTCACTACTAATGCACTTATAATAATATTAGGAGTCTACACCTGAAGTTTGGTGTGATTTGGAGGTCATTTGCATTCGTCAAATATTTTTGAATATTTTAATTAACCTAAAAAATACCTAATTATTTTGACAACAGAATTAAAATTGGAGTTCATCATTGAACTCCTCACCCCCAAATTAGCTACGTGGGATATTTTGAGAATTTTTGGAAGTCATTGAATTTTTCCCAAATATTTTAATATATTCAAGCACTCGAAAAATTAAGATAATTAATTAATCACTCATTTAAAATCTAACTTCAATTTTGAGTTCCTTACCCTTCATTTAGCTAAGGGAGAATTTTTAGAATTTTTTGAAGCTCTTTTTGTTATTTTGTTTTGATTAAATTAAAAGATTTAACTAGTTAATTATTTATTACAATTTAAATAATTATTAGTTTTTAATCCTAACTGTTATCAACCGTCTGTGTGGTTCCCATGCACGAGTTAATGCACATGACAACCATGTAAATGGATACTAATAGTTGCACCTTTACTTATGGTTGATCCAATAGCGCAGGGATGATCCACGAGTTCTGACCATTTGATTGAGATCCTGATCTATCAGCCATGATCTATTGACTGTACGCCCCTATCCTCAAGTGATCGTTCACCTGCTGCAGTATCAAGTGGATGTACGCCCATCTTTTTGCTGAGCCCATCCCCCTCTTAGGCCCATTTGAACTCCTACCCATTCATATTTCCTCACCTTCCTTTATCCGTGAGTTTGAGGATGCTTTGTTGATCATCTGCTGCTGACAGAAGCTTCTTCATGCCAAACCCTAACCCTAACCCTATCACCCTAGACAAAGAAGAAAGGTACACCTAAAATTAGTGCCATTACTCATCAATTGTTCTCAATCTAGTTTCATTCATCTATTTCATGAGATGGTGAATCCATATGTGGGGTCAATCAAGATCGATAGAGATTGATATGACCTCTATTTTGACTGTCCTAAATAGTAATGCACTGGTTTATCAGTGATTCGATCACCAGTTTACTGGGCTCAACATGTTGTTCATGAGAGACCTTCACACATATGTGTGGGCCACATCATGGGACCCCCGAACTTGACCGGAATGGAAAACCATAGTGTAGCCCATTACAATTCCAGTCGGGGACTAAGGCCCTGAGGGGTCGAACCACACCAAACAGGTTAGTTCTGCCCCTTTCCAAACTGCGCCTTCCTCTATGTGTGTTGCGAGCTTGATAGGCATAGGCCACGTACGTGTGGGTTGAGTCGCGCGCGGCCATCGAGTCCAATAGCATCCCTTGAACTTAATTAATTTAATAAAAATCCAAATATTATTTGTTTAATAACTATAACAAAACAAGTCCAAATTATATAAAATTATGATATTTTGAATAGAAAAAAGACAGGAACAATACTGCAAAATCAAATTTAGGATTGGATGCCTTATTTCTTAATCACTTCTTAATTGCAATTAGGAATCTAGTCCTTATTAATCCTTAGTACCTATATTGACATAAGCAAACCTAGAACTACTTGATTGTAGCATTTCCCTTCACCTTACATCTAGTACCTTCCAAGTGAGTTCTTAGCTACTTTAGTGAATCTACGAGCTAGAACCTCCTCAAGCTAAGCTACCTTAGCAAGTTTTAAGGTAGTAAACCTACAACCCTTATATACTAGTTATATAACCTTAACCTAAAGTCTAGTATACAATGAGGATTATTTGGCTTAAGATTAGCATAAGATTAGAGTCAAGTTGGGCATTTAGACTTAAAAATTATTTTTCCATATAAGTGAGCCATAATCAAACTGCTTATTTTCAAATCTCAATTATTCATAGTATTATCTTTCTATTAACTTGGAGATTGATATGTCTAAGCCAATTAAGAGCTAAATCAGCTCCAATCATTAAGTTAGATAACTAAATAAAGACAACAATGGGTATCACATAATTTACAATTAACTTGAGTTACTTGAATGCTGCTTTACTTTGGGATTACAACCTTGAACGTTCATAAAGACATTGTGCATAAATAAATCATTAAGATATTAAATATAAGGGTTTCATATGGTGGACAACAAGCCAGGGTAGGCTATGGAGTCATACAAAAACCTTACATATCCTAGTGGAGAAGTATGTGTATTTTGGGAGACCCTGCTTGTCTTACTTAGCTACGAAAATATGCTTAAATCTTCATTTTTTCTATAATTTATCCCGCAGAATAATATCTTATATAACTTAAATAACTTAACATTACTTTTCTCAAAATCTTATGAATTGTGAGTTAATTTTCATAACCAATAGGTTATGCTTACTTATCATAGTCTTTGATAATGTTTACTTAATCCATGTGACTAAACTTCACTTAACCTTACTTTAATGTTCATGACTACTTCATATTATGCTTACTGATAGACTATAAGTACACGTCTGTGCTCACACGCAAGTGTACGTGGTTTGAAGAAATAAGTGGAAAGTGTTAATTTCTGGGATTTATTGAACCACGAAGAATTGGTTATTTTGTTACTAAGGTCTATCCATTCTCACTAATGTTTAAGCTACAATTGATTGGTTAAGTTGGTCCTACATTTAGCATAATAATTACTAAGCGAAGATAAGTTAGATAAAAGAGAAAGGAGAGTTGGGGTTATCCCACATGTCATGATATATTACTAATGTATATTGATTCTCAAGCTTTATCTTTCATTTATTTTTAAATCAAGTGCACTCTGTTCACCTAGAGTTTTGTCTCAAAGTCTCACAAGTTCAAATCTTGTGCACAAATGAACACACATTCGGTTCTATTTCAGCACAAAGATTCCTATAAGATTTTAGGTTTTTTAAGTTTTCATCTTATCTCTTGATCAAGGAGATTACGATTATTAAATCCTTAAGATCATATAAGCATTGATTCCACTACAAGCATCACTCGCATCACACATAGTTGAGATGAGGGATTAATATATTGGGCTCAATGACTATGTCACTTAGTTCATGAGCACTCAACTATTTCTTTCTCTCCCTCAATTATGGTTAGCTAAGGATCTCATTTAGTGGGTCTTAGCATCACATGCACCAACAATTTGGTTGAGCTTAGATTAAAGTACACTAAGCTCTAGAACTTTGTCACATAGTTCTAAGCTTTCATGCACTCATAAACCTATCATCCAACCTAAGGTGTGCTATGGAGCATAATACAAGTTAGTTCTTGAGTTTATGAGTTTATTTTTTTTTAATCCATATTCAAGACTAAATAATAAAAGGCATTTCCTTAACAAGGCATAGAGTTTTTATATTTTAGTTGTGCTTGAGGAAAACTTCATACAATAAAAATAACTCATACACATGGGATTTCCCCAACCCTCCCCAAGAGAGATTTAGCTACTCATTACAAAGGAATTGAAGAAAAATACATACATGGATAAAGACCCTTTCATGATCAACTAAGAAAAAAAACTACAAAAGTAAAGTTTAGTAGGTACTAGGAACATTCCTTGGAAGTTCTCCAGATTTCTTCTTCTCCTTCTTCAAGCTCCTCTCTTAGTTCACTAGTGCTACCTTCCTTCTTCTATTCCTTAGCAAAAACTTGCTTTGCCACCCTTGGGGAGTTCCTCACTTCCACTTATGCTACCCTCCTCCTTACTTAGTGTTTTGAGCCAAATTGGGAACCCTCCTCTAGTTAAGAGGAGTGATATATATAGGGGAGAGGCTGCCCTCATCCCACTTAGGATCCAAACTAGTATTTCCAATGGAAAATTCTAAGCAATGATGGCAAAAATCCCAATTGATAGTGAAGTGACCAATATCTCTATTTGTTTAGCCAAAACATCACCTCAAGATCTTCTTTTCCAAATAAAAAATGCAGTAGTAGCTGTAGAGAATGATGGCTGGGGACAAGATGCAGGTTGGGGGTCTTGTCCCAGCTGCATTAAATACTCCTATTTCTCAAAATTGCAGCGCACAATGGTGCCAGCAAATTTTGTTAAGTGTTCTGCTGTCGTGCGCTACCGCATCCAAATTTCGTAAAGCGACCCGCTGCAGTGCGCTGTAGCGCTATCATTTTGCAAATCATACCGCTACAGCGCGCTACCGTACCTACGATTTGCAAGTGGACCCGCTGCAGCTCGCTATCGCGCCCGCAGTTCACAACTGGATCTGCTACAGCGCGCTACCGCGCCCGCGGTTCGCAACTGGACCCGCTGCAGCGTGCTACCGCATCCGCGTTTCACAAATGGACCCGCTGAAGCGCGCTAAAGCGCCATAATTTGCAAAATGACCCACTGCAGTGCGCGGCAACGGTTTCCTTTGAAAAAAATAAGAATTTTTGCATAAATATCTTAGAACTCCTATGGATGTCATTTTCTTGAAAATGTAGATAAAATTTAATTTAGGAGCAGTTTAAGGATTAGAAATGTATGAGATTTTCCTTTATTTTAGATATATTTTATGGATTCATCACACCCCCACACTTAAATTCTTGCTCGTCCTCGAGTAAGCTCAAAATGGTATTTTTTTTTCTATTTAGTAGGGATGATAGTCACAAAAATGCAAATAAAATAAATATAAGTCAAGGTACATGCATAGCAAAAATGAAACAAAACATTTAGCAACATTAATGTTTTAACCATGGCAAACGAGTGGGTTAATCAATTAATCTCCAAGTATTTGATTTTCATGCTTGACACTAGGTGAGGGGTAAAGTTCTTTGTGGACCCTAGACTAGAGAGGTGGTGAAAGACTCCAAGGTTTTTGCCATATGTGCTCCTTCTTATGAATCACAAAGATGAAAATATTAAAGGAGAGATATTTTTCTTCATCCTTTCACATTTTAATCATTTGGGAGAGATATTTTTTATCATCCCTTTTTATATATATATTTTGTTCTTTTCAATTTTAGGGAGAGATATTTTTCTTCATCCCCAACATGCATCTTTTGTGATCATGAAGTCCTACGAGAGCCTAGCACACTCTTTTTAGAGTACTCACCATATTCTCTAGTTTAAGTCCAATGCCTTCCCCCAAACTTAGTTCATGGCATTTATTTTTTTTCTTGGAGATTAGATTATCCTCCATTCAATCCTTAGTTAAAACATCTTAATGCTTATAATGGATTTGGCCATTTTTTATAAGCACCCTTTTACTTATATCAAATTCCTTCTTGACATTTTGTGATTTTTATTTCTTTAAAAAATTCAGAAAAGAAAATAAAAATGTCATTTAAGAATACCATAAAAATGAGGGAATATGAAAATTCAAAAATTAAAATCTCAAAATAAAACACACAAAAATAAAAATACAAAGAAAACATACAACCTATTTATTTATGGATTGCCTCCCAATAAGCACTTGATTTAGTGTCTCATCCTGACATGAGAAATATCTTTATGTGATACCTTCATCTAGGCAGTCCTGAAGGGTCCATCCGCCCTTTTCTTGAAAAATTTCTTCAAGTATAACTTCAGACGATTTCCATTCACCATAAAAGTGCCATCTTTGGAGGCGACTTCAACTGCTCCATGAGAAAACACCTTCGTGATAGTAAATGGTCTTGTCCATCTTGACTTTAGTTTTCCTGGAAATAGTTTTAATCTAGAGTTAAAAATCAGTACTTTCATTCCAGGTTGAAAGTGTTTTGGCTTAATTAGCTTATCATGCCATTTTTTGTTTTCTCTTTATACAACTTGGCACTCTCATAGACGTTTAACCTAAATTCATCAAGTTCATTTAATTGCAACATTCTTTTTGCCCCTACTTTTTGGGGGTCAAAGTTTAATTTTTTTATTGCCCAAAAGGCTCGGTGCTCAAGTTCTACCGGAAGGTGGCATGATTTTCCATAAATGAGTTTATAAGGAGGCATTCCTAAAGGGGTCTTAAAGGCAGTTTGATAAGCCCACGGGGCATCCTGAAGTTTTGAAGTCCAGTCCTTTCTATTTTGGTTCACAAATTTCTCTAAAATTTGTTTAAGTTCTATGTTGGAGACTTCAACTTGCCCACTAGTTTAAGGGTGGTAGGGAGTACCCACCTTATGTCTCACCCCATAACTTCTTAATACATTCTCTAAAGAAGTGTTTTCCCCCATCACTGATTAAGAATCTGGGCAACCCAAATCTAACTAGCACATATTCCTTAAGAAATTTAATAACAATTTTAGCATTATTGTTTACACATGCCACTACCTCAACTCATTTTGAGACATATTCAACCACCACAAGAATATACAGATTAGTTTGGGACGAGGGAAAAGATCCCTTGAAGTCGATTCCCCACACATCGAATAGTTCTACTTCAAAAATTCTATTTAAAGGGAGCTCATCCCTTTTGCTTAAAATCCCAGTTCTTTGGCACTTGTCACAGCTTTTGACAAAGTCGGCGGCATCTTTGAACAAATGGGGCCAAATGAATATGGATTGAAGCACCTTTGTAGCCGTTCGCTCAATCCCATAGTGCCCTCCATAAGGAGATGTGTGATAATGAAAAATAATATTTCTCGTGTCATAGTCCGGAACACATTTCCTTAGGAGTTGATCATTGCAACATTTATACAAAAAGGGATCATGCCAAAAGTAATTTTTGATATCAACGAAAAATTTCTTTCTTTGTTGGTAACTCATATCTTTTGGTATGATTCCTCCTGCAAGGTAGTTTGCAATGTCAGCAAACTAGGGAGGCTCATTTGTAGCCACACCATAAAGCTTCTCATCGGGGAAAGATTCACTAATTTCGGTCAACTTATCATTATCAAGGTGGGTCAATCTAGATAAATGATCAGCAAGCACATTTTCACTCCCCTTCTTATCCCAGATTTCAAGATCAAATTCTTGCAAGAGCAACACCCAACGTTTCAAGCGTGGTTTTGTCTCTTTCTTTTGAAAGAGATACTTTATAGCAGCATGATCAGTGTAAATAATAGTTTTAGACCCAATGAGATACGATGTAAATTTTGTGAAGGCAAAAATGATGGCAAGAAGCTCCTTTTTTGTGGTAGCATAATTTCTTTGAGCATTATCTAGGAGTTTACTAGCATTGTAGATTGAATAGAAGGTTCGCTCCCTTTGCTGCCCAAGGACAGCACCGACTGCAAGGTCACTCACATCACACATAATTTCAAAAGGTGAATCCCAAATTGGAGTAGAAATTATTGGAGCTGAGATTAAGGCCGATTTTATAGCATTGAATCCTTTTAAACATATTTCATCAAAGTTGAACTCGACATCTTTTCCTAGCAGTCTACAAATCGGCATACTTATATTTGAGAAATCCTTGATAAATCTTTGATAAAATCCTGCATGCCTAACGAAGCTTCTAATTCCTTTTACATTGATGGAAGGGTGAAGTTTTTCAATTACTTCAATCTTTGCTTTATCAACTTCTATCCCTCTCCTAGAAATTAAATGACTAAGAACAATACCCTCTTCGACCATGAAGTGACATTTTTCCCAATTCAAGATTAAATTTAACTCTTCACATCTTTTCAAAACCTTCCCAGATTAATTAAGCAATGATCGAAAGAGGTTCTGACAATAGAAAAATCATCCATAAAAATTTCCAAGAACTCCCCTATCATGTCAAAGAAAACTGCCATCATACAGTGTTGAAAAGTAGCTGGAGCATTGCACAATCCGAAAGGCATTCTTCTAAAGGCAAATGTTCCAAAGGGGCAGGTGAAAATTGTTTTCTCTTGGTCTTCAGGTGCAATTAGGATTTAATTATATCCTGAATACCCATCAAGAAAGTAGAAATAAGAATTTATTGCCAATCTATAAAGCATTTGGTTAATAAAGGGAAGGGGATAGTGGTCTTTTCGGGTGGCTTTATTTAATCTCCTATAATCAATTCACACTCCCCATCTAGTCACAATTCAAGTGGGGATCAGCTCATTATTACTATTGAGAACAATAGTCATCCCACACTTTTTGGGAACCACATATATAGGGTTCACCCAAGAGCTGTCAAAAATGAGGAAGATGATTCCAGCATTTAAGAGTTTAATGATTTCCTTGTGAACTACTTCTTTGATGTTTGGGTTTAATCGCCGCTGAGGCTCAATTTAGGGTTTGGAGTTATCCTCCAAAAGGATACGATGCATACAAAGAGTTATACTAACCCCCTTCAGATCAGCAATACTCCATCCCATTGCTCTCTTGTGTTCTTTTAAAACCTTACATAAAAGACTCTCTTGATATTAAGTTAATAATGAGGAGATTATTACAGGACGAGATTCATTTTCCCCTAAATAGGTGTATTTTAAGTGTGAGGGAAGAGGTTTTAATTTTATTTTAGGAGGATAAATTATCAAAGGTTGAATTATCTTCTTTTCCTTAATTAATTCTTCAATAACTTCTGTGTCAATGGGATCCTCAACTTCCTCACTTGCTAACACTCCCTCAGCTTCCACATCTTCCATTAACCAAGTTTCTTCTATTAAATTGATTTTCCAACAATCCTCATTGGGTTTAGAAGGGTGTCTCATAGAATCATTCACATGAAACATAATCTCCTCTTCCCCATATTGCAACTTCAATTCCCCTTTATCTACATCAATCATGGTTCTTCCTGTGGCTTAGAAAGGTCTACTTAGAATAATAGGAATTTCTTAATTTTCATCTTCCATATCCAGGATTATGAAATCCGCAGGAAAGATAAATTTGTCAACCTTAACCAGCACATTTTCCACTATTCCTAAAGGAGATTTAACAGATCTATCAGCGAATTGGAGAAGAACGGATGTGGGTTTTAAGTGATCAATTTCTAACTTCTTAAATATGTAAAAGGCATCAGATTAATCGATGCACCTAGATCACAGAGGGCCTTTTGGAAGGATTGGTTTCCAATAGTGCAAGGGATAGTGAAACTCCCAGGATCTTTCTTCTTGATGGGAATTTTTTCTGGAGGTTTGCACTACACTCTTCTGTTAAAGCTGCAGTTTCCTTTTCGTTGATTTTTCTTTTCTTAGAGAGGATAACTTTCATAAATTTAGCATAACTAGGTATTTAGTCCAAAGCTTCTGCAAAAGGGATATTTATGTGAAGAGTTTTAAATATTTCCAGGAATTTATGGTACTGGACATCTAGTTTCTCCCTGGCTATATGTTAAGGATATAGTATATTTGGGATTGCCTTAAGTTGATCTCTGGATTCTTTCCTTTCCTCATTTTGACCATCATTCCTTTCTTTTATTATTGTTCCTCTTTCTTCCCCTTTTTTATCTCTATTTGGTGCTATTTATTCATGACTTTCTTCTCTAGCGATCGGACTAGTAATTTTTCCACTTCTTAAGGTTATTGCATTCCTTGACTCTTCTTCATACTTACCAATGACTCCCACTAATGAAGGTTGATCTAACTATTTCATGATTTCTTTTAGCTTTTGTTCTATTCTCTTTACTGACTCTTTTTATCTTAGAAGAGTGTGTTTGTGTCTGTTTAATGTGACATCAGATTTATTCATAAATTCTGTTGTAGAGGTTCTAAACTCAATAAGAGAATTTTAAAATCTCTCTCTAGTTATTCCTTGATTCATAATTACATTGATATTTCTTAACTCGACTTCTTACTCCTGACAGGAATTTACATACCCACATTCTAGTTTTCTAGTTAGTTGGGAGATTTGTTTTTGGAGTTCAAGAATTTGTTGTGCATCTCCGAGAGGGTTACAATCATTTTTATGAGGTTGATCAATCCTATGGAGAGGCCATTGATATGCGTTATTTGTCATTTCTTCCAAGAGGTCATAAGCTTCCTCTTGGGTTTTTCAGCTAATAAAACCACTGGAGGCTGCATCAATGAGTGTCCTCGTAGGAACATTCAAACCATTGTAAAAGGTTTGCACTTGCATCCAAAGAGGGAACCCATGATGTGGGAAACACCTGAGGCATTCCTTAAAATGGTCCCACCCATCATATAGAGTCTCGCCTTCCAACTGAGTGAAGTTGGTGATCTCAATCCTCAACCTGACGGTTTTCACCGGAGGGAAATATTTGGCTAAGCATTTCTTAGCCAAATCATACCATGTCTGGATGGAATCGCTAGGAAGAGAGTTGAGCCAACTCTTGGCTCTATCTATTAAAGAGAATGGGAAAGTCATGATTTAACTGCATCTTCGGAAACACCGTTAAACTTGAAGGTGTCACATATTTCAAGGAAAGTTGAAATATGTGAGTTCGGATCTTCAGTGGCTAATCCCCCAAATTGATTATTTTGCACCATACTCAGTGTGGAAGGTTTGATTTCAAAATTATTGGCTTCAATATTTGGCCTAAAATAGCATGTGGGATTCCCCTAACAGTGGGTAGTGCATAGTCTCTGAATGCTCTTCCCCTAAGCTCTCCTAACAGCTCTCCTAAATTTTCAGTATAGTTGTCCATAATCGCTTGTTGATTTGATAAGTTTTGTTCTCTCTTAGCTTGTAAGTATGTTCTCTCAATTTTGGGATCAAAAAGATAATTAGTGCAAACTATTTTACTCATACAAACTAACAATATGGCTATCAAGAACAATTTTAGCAATAACATTCAAAAAGTTTAGCAAAAATAAGATAAGCAGAAATATAAGATGTTAGTTTTTACAATTTACAAAAAATCAAAACTAAAAATATATGCAATAAAATACTTAAATCACTAGCTACTTATAGATTATCCTTAATACGAAACAAGTACCAATTCCCCGGCAATGGCATCAAGAACTTGACAGACTGTAAATACACGTCTGCGCTCACACGCAAGTGTACGTGGTCTGAAGTAATAAGTGGAAAGTGTTAATTTTCAGGATTTATCGAACCACAGAGAATTGATTGTTTTGTTACTAAGGTCTATCTATTCTCACTAATGTTTAAGCTATGATTGATTGCTTGAGTTGGTCCTAGATTTAGCACAATAATTACTAAGTGAAGATAAGTTAGATAAAAGAGAGAGGAGAGTTCAGTTATCCGACATGTCATTATATATTACTAATGTATGTTGATTTCTCAAGCTTTATCTTTCATTTATTTTTAAATCAAGTGCACTTTGTTCACCTTGAGTTTTGTCTCAAAGTCTCACAAGTTCAAAGCTTGTGCACAAAATGAACAAACATTCGGTTCTATTTTGGCACAAAGATTCCTATAAGATTTTAGGTTTTTTAAGTTTTCATCTTACCTCTTGATCAAGGAGATTACAATTATTAAATCTTTAAGATCTTATAAGCATTGATTCCACTACGAGGATTACTTGCATCACACATAGTTGAGATGAGGGATTAATATATTGGGCTCAATGACTATGTCACTTAGTTCATGAACACTCAACTATTTCTTCCTCTCCCTCAATTATGTTGAGCTAAGGAGATTATTTAGTGGGTCTTAGCATTACATGCATCAACACTTTGGTTGAGCTTAGATTAAGGTGCACTAAGCTCTAGAACTTTGTCACATAGTTCTAAGCTTTCATGCACTCATAAACTTAGCATCCAACCTAAGGTGAGCTATGGAGCACAAGACAAGTTAGTTCTTGAGTTTATGAGTTCATTAAATCCATATTCAAGACTAAACAATAAAAGGCATTTCCTTAACAATGCATAGAGTTCTTATATTTTATTTGTGCTTGAGGAAAACTACATACAATAAAACTAACTCATACATATGGGATTTCCCCAACCCTCCCCAAGGGAGATTTAGCTACTCATTATAAAGGAAATAAAGAAAAACACATACATGGATAAAGACCCTTTCATGATCAACTAAAAAAGAAACTACAAAAGTAAAATTTAGAAGATACTAGGAATGTTCCTTGGAAGTTCTCCGGATTTCTTCTTCTCCTTCTTCAAGCTCCTCTCTTAGGTCACTAGTGCTGCCTTCCTTCTTCTCTTCCTTAGCAAAAACTTGCTTTGCCACCCTGGGGAGTTCCTCACTTCCACTTATGCTACCCTCCTCCTTACTTAGTGTTTTAAGCCAAATTGGGAACCCTCCTCTAGTCAAGAGGAGTGATATATATAGGGGAGGGGCTGCCTTCATCCCACTTAGGATCCAAACCGGCATTTCCAATGGAGAATTCTGAGCAATGATGGCAAAAATCCCAATTGATGGTGAAGTGACCAATATCTCTATTTGTTTATCCAAAACATCACCTCAGGATCTTCTTTTCCAAATAAAAAATGTAGCAGCTGAAGAGAATGATGGCTGGGGACCAGATGCAGGTTGGGGGTCTTATCCCACCCGCAATAAATGCTTCTGTCCGGCAAAATTGAGGCTAGCCGCGGTAGGGCGAGGTAGCGCACTGTAACGCCCTATCCCGTTGCCGTGTGAAAAAGACAAGTATAATTCATGGTTCGGCGGCGGAACGGTGCGTTACTCGGAAATGGTGGGCCATACGAGTAAGACCCACCTTCTCGAATAGGCTAAAGAGACAGAGCCATACTGAAGGCCGCTGACTCAAATCCTTAGAGTAGGTTCGAGAGTCAATTTCTAAGATAAGAATGAGATACTTATCTTAGGTATTAGACTGGCACGACATAAGTTTCAAGGGAGCGAGAAAGAACCCATGTATGTTATAAAATATATCAGCGTTTCCAGTACGCCGATCACATCAAAATATTATGTATAGTAGTATAACAGAGTGTGGAAGCTAAAAGCAAAACATCCAGAATACACTCATCTCAAACAATTGTAAATGTACATCTCAGAAAAAAAAAAAGTAAAAGTACATCCAGAGTTTATTACAAACCATTAAAAATGCAGAAATATAAAGAGTCTATCTAAAATGCTAGAAAGAACTAGAAAGTAAAAGCAGGTGCTCAATCCCCTACAACTCCAATTGCCCCTCTTTAGTCTCTGATACGTCCTCCTGACCTGTCTCCAAATATTACTCGGGATCTAGCAAATTGCCGGATCCCAAAAGTACCCCGTGTTAGACAAGAAGTCTAACACAACGAAGCTAGTTATACAAGGCTAGACTAAACATAACAAATATGCAAGAACGTAAAGTGAAAGTGCAGAAAAACTATAAAGATATTAAATAACTGAAACTGTAAGAACTGAGCAAGGTAAAACTGCATCAAAACTAAATATTGAAAGTAAATGAAAATACCAGATACTCATACATCAATTTGAAAGGAATGTCGAATGCTAAGAAAGATGCTATAAGCTGCAATATATGCCACTGAAAGAATGCTCACAAATATGATATACCAAGGTATACCACAGAATTATCACTGAAGGTTTATGAGTAGTACGGTCCAATGTAAGCACAACAGTTAGGAAGTCAGTATGGTGACACAGATGAACCCTGAAATTCCTCAGTCTCTGTATATAACATTTCGTATCTCATACTGTATCACTGATAACCATGTGTCATAATAGAAGGAATGGTTCAACTTTCATGTTTATATTTATGCGTATGTTACTATGTTAACTGAATGAGAAATCCTGAAATCCATGAAGAATATAGTAAGAAACAGTAATGAATCCTAAGTCTCCACTGTGCAGAATCTTGCTAAAAGGATTCTGGCTCCAAATTTCTAGATCGGTATTTAGTTAAAGTTGCTTATTTACTTAAAGATCACTAGGCGGGGTGATTGTATACACATATTAAATATGCTGCAAAGATAGGACTCACAATATTTAGTTTGATTACGCCACCCTAACAAAGCGATCTTCATTAGGACGCACCATCCGATGATGATTTTGTATCTCAAACTAAGCATTTAGTCGCTAAACTCACAATCATACTTAGCATCTTAAGGAAGGTGAATCTCGTTACTTAGTTTATTTGAGCCAAACCTATTGAAGCGATCTTCGCTAGGAGGCAATGCCCGATGGCAACTTGTATTTCAATCAAACTAAGGAATGGGTACCCGTTTACTACACTCTTAGGATTGATTAATTTACTCAAAGCGAGGTTATATCCGCCTAAGCCCGCATGATAGCAACAAAGATAAATCTTACTTAGAGTAATTCAACCAATCCTGAATATTACTGGAGACCAGTAATATGGGTATACTATACTGCACTACCCAATAATCAAGGTTCAATCAAGTCTATTTAATAGAACAAAGATTTATCAAAACTACAAGTCCTAAACTAATAGGTAAGTCCTATACAAAGTTTCATCAAGTGAATGTGACCCAAGATCACTTAATATGGATTCTACCATAAGGAGATGTATCTCTTCTAATGTCTTAACTGATTATTACCACAAGGAGAATATATCAATTTCTAAGGTGATGGGACCTTCTATACTTCTACCTCAAGGATTTATACAAGGCCTCCTACCTCATGGTATATGAATTTAGGTCTTTTAAATAATTCAAGATGACCTTATGAAGAGATACTTAAGGTTCTCTCATCTAAATGTTAACATTAAGCTCTTTAGGTTCTGTTTCATATTTAGGTTTAAGATAATTAGATCAGATGATTAAGTCATCTGATCACACTCAATCTAAAATCATGGGATCTAAATTAGGAGTATTGTTAAGACTTAGATCACTTGATTAATCAATATGATTTTATTAATTCTCTTATGCTAGTCCTCTTACATAAGAGAAAATCAGGGATCTTAAGGTTTGATTTAGATCAAGAAGTCACATAGAATTCTTTTATTAACCCTAGTTTGTCTAATTCAATGTTTTGAATCAATAATAAATCAAATGCATTATTGGAGAATGTTCAGTTCAAAAATGTTGAAATCAATAGTAACTAAGTTAGGGTTCTTAAGGATTTGGACTCTCCTTAAGTAGATTAGGGTTTGATTCCTTCTCATGCCTTAAGAAAAATCAAGTTATGTATTTAAGATCAATGTCAAATCAGTGGGTTCATTATGTATTATTGGTGGCAATCTCAGACCTAGATCAAGTTTTAGAAGCTTGATCCAAGTCTTAAGATTTCTTAAGTTAATTAAGATAATTAAGATTCTTTGTCTTTGAATTTATTCAAGCATGCTTAATAAGTGTATAAGGATGAATTCATTTCATTTACTTATAGTCATAAGTCAATTTGGTAAATCAAGTTCTAAGACAAGGGTTACTTAGTGCTAATCAAACCCTAATTTCAACCAAAAAAAGGATTAGCACATAAATAAAAATCCAACCCTTCAAATTACATCAAATTTGGCATGTAAGTTCTACTTAATCACACAAGTAATCAGAGCCTAAGTTTGCTAAGATCCCATGAGTATAAACCCTAAAATTTATAAATAATGATTTAACAAGATTAGGGCATAACTAAAATTACAGAACTCAGAAAAATATTCTACTTAGCATATGCAATCTAATTAACATTAGTGAACTAATGGCACCCTAAACATGCAATTTGGATAAGTAAATTTACTAATCTATCTTAATTAAGATCGATTGTAATTAGGCAATAATTAAAGATCTAACAATCAAATGCACGATTTTATTTTATATTTAGATTTCTGAGATTTTTCTGATCATTTTTGTATATGATATCATAGGATTTGGACCAGTGGATTAAAAATTATTTAAATAATACATTCTATATTTTTATTTAATCAAAATCCTATGATTTGAATAATTGAATTATTTTCCTTAAGGAAAATAATTCTAAATTTCAGATTTAATTAAAATAGATCTGCCCGATTTCATAACGCACGGGTCGACCGGGGCCCGGGAGACCTGGCACTGTCGCACCGCGTGGGTCGTGGGTCGACCCTGCCCGCACAGTGCCGTCGTCCCCGATCCTTTGTCCCGACAAATAGAGCCGAATAGGGAACCCTAATCGCCAAAATTCCAGCGCATCCAGGCCATGGCTCAGCCAACATTCGATCGCTACTCCATCACCGTGGTCAAATGCATCGATTGGGACTCGAAGCCCCTTATGAGACGGTCTGGATCAGCCAGACCTTAGTCACCCGAGGATTTCTCCATTAGAGTTACTATGGAAAGATAATTCTCCCCATAGAGGCCATGCCAGATCCCGGGCTCGATCCCTACACCATCAGGGAGGTGAGGTGGATCGAAGCCCTCTAGTCTGGGGGTCTGGGGAGGTCTGCATCGCTGGGTCCTTACTCGACTGAGGCGATCCAGAAGGAATTAAACCCGATCGATCGATTCGATCGGTCGGGGTAAACCTAGGCCCTAATTACGATATGGCTGGGTTCATATCGACAATAAGCACGAAAGCGCATCAAATGGGATAAGGTTTGAGCCTTATTAGCTCAGGACCTGCAACTGGGATACCTGGTTTGACAAATTAGCTCGGAACGCTCGACTGGGGGGCTCGGCTGGCTCTGGCTGCGGTTCCAAATGCTGCAAAGGTTCCTGAACTCTAAGAGAGCCTACTATCAGCGTTCAGAAGCATGGGAGCGCCTGGAAGGAGCTTCGGCAATCGGCAATGGCGGCGAATTGCAGAGGCTTCAATTGATCAGCAAAGGGTCCAGGGAAGGTTTGATGAGGCTATTTATAGCCTTACAGAGGTGTGGAGAAGCTTCTAGAGGACTGGCTCGAGTTGGAGAGGGCCCGAGAGGGCGGGCCACGGCCGAGCTCTCAAGATTCCAATTTGAGCTCGGCTAGGCCACGAGGCCCAATTGGGGTACCTAGCCACTCCAGGGAAGTTGCTAACGGCTTTGCTAAGATAGAGAGGGGAGTGGCAGACCGGATGGCCAGCTGGCAGTATGGGGAATCTCCTCTATCGGGCACGGCGAGAGGAAGACAAAGGTCCATAGTAGCGAGACCTTCGTATGCCATCTGATCTATCGATGAGATGGCGGAACGGCCAGATGCGCTCGGATCCTAACGGCCGATCGCGGAAGTGATCCGGGCCTTTGGATCGGTCAGGTGGATCCTACGGTTGATCCGCATTTCCACAGAATTAAATCTCAATCGTTAAATAAAAAGGTGGAACAGTCCGATGCGCGAGATCCCACTGTCACCTGCCCCAGGCTCCGCAGCGGATCGCCCGCGGTCCGCACAGCGGATCCCGGCTGTTAATTTAGGTAAATGGGCATATTTACAAAATCAATTTGTTCGGAACCCTTTCATGCAATTGAACTATTTTAATTTAAATTGAATTATGGCCTAAATGAATTCTAAATTGCACCAAAATTTCACCCTTAGCTAATTTGGGGGTGAGGAATTCAAAAATACCATCAGATTTTAATTCTGAGATCAAGATATTTTGGGTTTAGATTAAGGCATCTAGATTGATCAAATTGTAAATTTGACTCAGAGAAATCTAATGAACTTCAAGTCTTCTAGATAGGCTTAGATTGATGTTCTAAAGGCAATGATACTAAAATTTGAATAAAGTAGCCTATATTTTATATGGTAACAACCTAGGGTTATTACAGACTCCCCTACTTAAGAACGATGTCGTCCTCGACATCATATCAAGAGAAGACAATAAGGAAAAGTGAAGCACATGAATAAGATTTTAAAACTAACGAGTACTTGGGATTTCAAAGAGACTGGGATATTTCTATCTCATATCTTTCTCTTTTTCCCAAGTAGATTCTACTAAATAGTATTTCTCCATTGAACTTTTACCATTGAGATTGAGTGATTCCTTAGTTGCTTTTGATCATGAGCTAAGATCTCAATTGGTTCTTCTGCATAGGAAAGATCTGGTTGTAGTGATACGGCTGGAAGTTGAATTAAGTGAGATGGATCACAGAGACATCTCCGCAGAGAGGAGATGTGAAATACATTATGAACTACAGAGAAATCTTCAGTAAGCTTTAATTGATACGCTGTAGAACCAATCTTTTCTAGTACTTCAAATGGTCCGACGTAGCGAGGACTTAACTTTCCGGCTACGCCAAAATGATAAACGCCCTTCATAGGACTCACTTTAAGGTACACATGATTTCCCACCTCAAGGTCCAAAGCACGATGATGAGTATCGTGATATTTACTCTGTTGGTCTTGAGCTGTTTTTATCCTTTGCTGGATCAGTTGAATCTTGCGATTTGTTTCTTCGACCAATTCTGACCCGTGAAGTTGAACACTGCCGGTTTCAGATGATGCTAAAGGCGTACTACATTTCCTGCCGTACAGGGCTTCATATGGAGCCATATCGATACTTGCTTGAAAACTATTATTGTACGCAAATTCTACCAAAGGAAGGTGGTCATCCCAAAAACCTCCAAAGTCTAGAATACAGAGACGAAGGAGATCTTCCATAACTTGGTTGACTCTTTCAGTTTGTCCATCTATCTGAGGATGAAAGGTGGTACTCATAGCTAGAGTAGCTCCTAAGTCTTGATGTACTGCTTGCCAAAATTTTGAAGTGAAACTGCTATCTCGATCAGATACAATGGATCTCGGAATCCCATGGAGTCGGATAATTTCCTTGATATATAACTTTACCAGTTTCTCCACAGAATCAGTTTGACGCATAGGGATGAAGTGAGCTGATTTGGTCAATCGATCGACAATGACCCAAATTGAATCCGCACCAGATCTTGCTTTAGGCAAACCCATAACAAAATCCATAGAAATGTCGAACCACTTCCACTCGGGGATTGCTAGAGGGTGAAGAAGTCCTCCAGGCTTTTGATGCTCGGCTTTGACTAGACTGCAAGCGTGACATTTTGCCACAAATTCTGCCACACTCTTTTTCATACCGGGGCACCAGAATGACTTCTTCAGATCCTGGTACATTTTGGTACTACCTGGATGTACTTGGTAGCCAGAATTATGACCTTCGACCAGGATCTCTTGATGCATGGATTTGGGAATCCATAGACAATCGCCTTGGTAAATTACATTACAACGAAGCTGAAGGTCAAAGCGACGTCCACTTTCGATATCAACTTTGAACTTCAAATAATCTTCATCCTTAGTTTGAGAGATGAAGACAGCATGATGGAAGGTAGGTTCAACTGAGCTCATGGATACCAGTGTGCTTAGCATATCCCCACGCACTGGCCTGATTTCAAACCTTCGAAATTCTTCCTCCAATGCACTTGTGAGAATCATAGAGGATAGCGTAGCATGACGGCTGAGTGCATCTGCTACGACGTTTGCTTTTCTCGGATGATACTGAATGCTTAAGTCGTAGTCGCTTATTAACTCGAGCCATCTTCGTTGTCGACAATTCAACTCGCATTGGGTGAAGATATATTTCAAGCTCTGATGGTCAGTGAATATGGAACACTGGATGCCATACAGGTAATGATGCCAAATCTTTAGAGCGAAGACTACTGATGCTATTTCGAGATCATGAACAGGATAGTTCTTTTCATATGGTTTCAACTGCTGAGATGCGTAGGCTATGACTCTTCCTTCCTGCATTAATACACATCCCAAACCTATACCAAATGCATCGGTATAAACTTGGTAATTCAATCCTTCCTTGGGTAAGGCGAGAACTGGGGTAGAAGAAAGAGCATCTTTCAATGTTTGAAATGCTTTCTCACATTCTGGACTCCAGAAAAAAGGTACTACTTTTTGAGTCAGCTTGGTAAGAGGAGACACAATTTGTGAGAATCCTTTGACGAATTTTCTATAATAGCCTGCCAGTCCTAAGAAGCTTCTGATATCCGTCACGGACTTTGGTTGTGACCAATCTCGGACTGCGCTTACTTTGTTTTGATCCACTCTGATCCCTTGAGAGTCAATGATGTGCCCCAAAAAGGCGATGGAATCAAGCCAAAACTCGCACTTAGAATACTTAGCATAGAGTTCGTGGCTCCTGAGTTCTTCAAGTACTATGCGAAGGTGTTTTTCATGATCGGTCTTATTCTTGGAATAAATCAGTATGTCGTCGATGAAGATGATGACGAATTTATCCAGATGTGCTTTTAACACACGCTGCATTAAGTCCATAAAAATGGACGGTGCATTCGTCAACCCAAAAGACATCACCAAGAATTCGTAATATCCATAACGAGTTCGAAACGCTGTTTTCTCAATATCAGAATCCTTAACTTGTAATTGATGATACCCAGATCGCAAGTCTATCTTGGAGAAGACCTTTGCTCCAGATATTTGATCAAACAAATTGTCGATACGCGGCAGAGGGTATTTATTTTTAATAGTTACTTTGTTTAACTCCCTATAATCGATGCACATTCTCATCGATCCATCCTTCTTCTTAACGAACAGCACTGGCGCTCCCTAAGGGGATGAGCTTGGATGGATGAGACCCTTCTCTAATAATTCTTGAAGTTGGTTGTTCAGCTCTTGGAGTTCTTTAGGCGCGATGCGATACAGAACTTTTGACAGTGGTTGGGTTCCGGGGATTACTTCTATGGTGAACTCTACTTCTCTATTCGGAGGAAGACCAGGCAGGTCTTCAGGGAAAACATCAAGAAATTCACAAACTACACGGTTCTCAGAAAGATGTATGACTTCTTTCTTTTCTCCCAACATTGTTACAAGATACACACCGCATCCCTTCTTTACTAACTTTTCTGTCATCATGGCATTGATTAACGATGATTGAGTGCTAAATTTTCTCACGAATGATTTGGAGTTTCTTCTGCTGCCCAAGGTTATTTTCTTTTTTTGGCAATTTATGGATGCACCATGTTGGCTTAACCAATTCATACCTAGGATTATGTCAAAGTTGGTAATTGGTAGTAAAATTAGCTTAGCTCTGAAGTTTTGATCCTCGATAAGAATATCTAGATTGCAGAATTATTGAGACTGCATACGAGCTCCAGAAGGTAGCCAATACTTAATGAACTGGCTAGTTGATGTGTCTGTAGTTTAAGTGTTTTAGCCCATTCTTCCGATACGAAAGAATGACTTGCTCCCGTATCGAATAAAACATTACAAGTTATGTCGTTTATTGTTAACGTGCCTATAGTTGTGATAATTTGCATAAGGATAATTATTCAAGAATTGAAATACTGGAATAGTAAGGGACAGTTGTTAATACAGCAAGAAAAGAGAATTTATTTAAGGCGTACCTGATACCACGTCATTGTTTTCAGGAGCAGAAGCTGGAGTTAACATATATACTCGGGCAGGTGCCAAGGGTTGCTTGTTCTGGGTTCCTGAATCTTGGCGGTTGTACGTTGACCTTTGCGCAGGTACACTTGCCCTTGAGTTTGTCGTAGGAGCTGGCATTATGGCAGGAGCGGGCTCCCACTGGTTTACAGGTTGAGCACGAAAGGTTTACTTATGGCGGGAGTGGTCGATGGACACACCATCAATGGTATTTTTCTCCCTACACTCATAGTAGCGATGACCCTTACGGCCACAAGTGAAACATACACCACCGAAGTGGTAGCACTTCCCGTATAGATGCTTCATATTACATTCAGGATTCTGAGGCTGAGGTTGTGTAGTTTCCATATTGTATACTCTGGCCGATTTGTGATGGCCAAAGTGCTCGTCTCGTGGGCGCGTGATCATGGTTTTTCTTTTCCGGTCCAGCTGACCCTGAAATCCTTCTTGCAGATGGGCAGTCTTGATTAATTCTATTAGAGTTTTGAACTGCCAGGAGACTAGGTGGGCTCTAATAGAATCTCTCAGACCTTTCATGAAGCGGTGACACTTGGATTCTTCCGTTCTCACTAGATCTGGAATGAACCTTGACAGTCTCCTGGATTCTTGTTCGTACTCGGACACTGACTTATTTCCTTGTATGAGGTGAAGAAGTTCGCCTCCTAGAACTGCTTGTGCTGAGGCCGGAATGAAAGCTTCGCGAAATGCTTCATGAACATATCCCATGGAATGTCCGCCACCTCGAAGTCCGTGAATCTGTTATTTCGTTCATTTTCCCACCAGTATTCCGCTTCTTCTTGGAACAGGTAGGTCACCAGACGGATTGCCTCAGAATTAGGACATTTAATTAAGGCCAGATTCTTGTCCACCAACTTTATCCATGTTACTGTATCCATGGGGTTTAATGCTCCGTTGAATGTGGGAGTACTTAAACAAAGGAAATTGTGTAGGACTCCATCACCTGAGTTATAAGAAGAAGACTCGGAGGATTGTTGTTTAACTGAGAGGATGAGAGATAGTGTCTCTTGCACCCTTTGCGCGTTGCTGTCAATTAAGGCCTTTATTAAATTGGCCATAAGACTTGACTCCTCAAGTCCGCTTGACAATGGAATCGTCTTTTTAATAGGAGTGGGAGCAGAGGGGGAACCAGGATTCATAGCTGCAGTTACAATGTAAATTTTAGAAAATTTCATTCATTTTTAAGTTCTTTCTCATAAGAGAAGATATATGGATACATCAAAATATATAACAAGATAACAAAAAAAAATGACATAAGAAAATTCTTAGGATCTAGTTACAATACTCTACCCAGAAGGCAGCATAAAAGTCATCATATGTGACTATGTGACCTTTCCGAGCTAATCTCCTATCGACCCAATACCACCAATGACTCGCTGATCCCCTCAGTAGGATCTCTACAATCTCCACGCGGTACTTCTCTGGACAGGCTGTCTCTCGAAGTGCCGTGGTAACACAATCCAGCCACTCTTTAGGCGAGTGCTGAAAGACTGGTACCTCTGAATGATGAATGAACCAGGATCTTGTCCAGTACCGCAACTCCTTGGGGCGATCCATCTACCATCCTCCCGTAGATCTGACCATCTCGAAGGTCATCTATCCAATAATCATCAGACCTCCTAAGGTAGAACAGAAATGCTGACGACGAGTATTCCATCTCCTAAAATAGTTCAACCTATAAATATTTCATTTATTTATTTCTTTCAAAATTTGTTCGAATCCTAAGATTTCATTTTAAGTTATCTTTTTACGTGCATTTAATTCCTAGGGTGTCAGTATTGTAGACATAATCTCTCTTTCTATTTCTGGGACAGCTTAATGAACCTTTTGGATGATTTCTTTGCACTACACATAATAATTGTGATCTTGTCATAATGCAGAGAATAGGTTATAAAGTAGATAGGAACAAGCTCCTTATCTGACACTTTATAATACTTCTCTGATACCAACTGTAACGCCTTGTCCCGTCGCCATGCGCAAAAGACAAGAATAATTCATGGTTCGGCGGTGGAACGGTGCGTTACTCGAAAACAGTGGGCCATACGAGTAAGACCCATCTTCCCGAATAGGCTAAAGAGACAGAGCCATACTGAAGGCCGCTGACTCGAACCCTAAGAGTAGGTTCTAGAGTCAATATCTAAGATAAGAATGAGATACTTATCTTAGGTATTAGATTGGCATGTACATAAGGTTCAAGGGAGAGAGAAAGAACCCATGTACATTATAAAATATATCAGCGTTTCCAGTACACCGATCACATCACAATACTATGTATAGCAGTATAACAGAGTGCGGAAGCTAAAAGCAAAACAACCAGAATACATTCATCTCAAGCAATAGTATATGTCCATCTCAGAAAAAAAAGTAAGAGTACATCTAGAGTTTATTACAAACCATTAAAAATGCAGAAATATAAAGAGTCTATCTAAAATGCTAGAAAGAACTAGAAAGTAAAAGCAGGTGCCCAATCCCCTACAGCTCTAATTGCCCCTCTTGAGTCTCTGGTACATCCTCCTGACCTATTTCCAAAAACTGCTCGGGATCTAGCAAATTGCCGGATCCCAAAAGTACCCAGTGTTAGAGAAGAAGTCTAACACAACGAAGCTAGCTATACAAGGCTAGACTAAACATAACAAATATGCAAGAACATAAAGTAAAAGTGCAGAAAAACTGTAAAGATATTAAATAACTGAAACTATAAGAACTGAGCAAGGTAAAACTACATCAAAACTAAATATTGAAAGTAAATGAAAATACCAGATACTCATACATCAATTTGAAAGGAATGTCGAATGCTAAGAAGGATGCTATAAGCTGCACTATATGCCACTGAAACAATGCTCACAAATATGTTATACCACGGTATATCACAGAACTATCACTAAAGGTTTATGAGTAGTACGGTCCAATGTAAGCGCAATAGTTAGGAAGTCAGTATGGTGACGCAGATGCACCATGAAATTCCCCAGTCTGTGTATATAACATTCCGTATCTCATACTGTATCACTGATAACCATGTGTCACAACAGAAGGAATGGTTTAACTTTCATGTTTATGCTTATGCTTATGCCACTATGTTAAATGAATGAGAAATCCTAAAATCCATGAAGAATATAGTAAGAAACAGTAATGAATCCTAAGTCTCCACTGTGCAGAATCCTGCTAAAAGGATTCTGGCTCCAAATTTCTAGATCGGTATTTAGTTAAAGTTGCTTATTTACTTAAAGATCACTAGGCGGGGTGATTGTATACACATATTAAATATGCTGCAAAGATAGGACTCACAACATTTAGTTTGATTACGCCACCCTAACAAAGCGATCTTCATTAGGAGGCACCATCCGATGATGATTTTGTATCTCAAACTAAGCATTTAGTCGCTAAACTCACAATCATACTTAGCATCTTAAGGAAGGTGAATCTCGTTACTTAGTTTATTTGAGCCAAACCTATTGAAGCGATCTTCGCTAGGAGGCAATGCCCGATGGCAACTTGTATTTCAATCAAACTAAGGAATGGGTACCCGTTTACTACACTCTTAGGATTGATTGATTTACTCTAAGCGAGGTTATATCCGCCTAAGCCCGTAGGATAGAAACAAAGATAAATCTTACTTAGAGTGACTCAACCAATCCCGAATATTACTGGAGACCATTAATATGGGTATACTATACAGCACTACCTAATAATCAAGGTTCAATCAAGTCTATTTAATAGAATAAGGATTTATCAAAACTACAAGTCCTAAACTAATAGGTTAGTCCTATAAAAAGTTTCATCAAGTGAATGTGACCCATGATCACTTAATATGGATTCTACCACAAGGAGATGTATCTCTTCTAATGTCTTAAGTAATTACTACCACAAGGAGAATATATCAATTTCTAAGGCGATGGGATCTTCTATACTTCTACCTCAAGGATTCATACAAGGCCTCCTACCTCATGATATATGAATTTAGGTCTTTTAAATAATTCAAGATGACCTTATGAAGAGATACTTAAGGTTCTCTCATCTAAATGTTAACATTAAGCTCTTTAGGTTCTGTTTCATATTTAGCCTTAAGATGATTAGATCAGATGATTAAGTCATCTGATCACACTCAATCTAAGATCATGGGATCTGAATTAGGAATATTGTTAAGACTTAGATCACTTGATTAATCAATATGATTTTATTAATTCTCTTATGCTAGTCCTCTTACTTAAGAAAAAATCAAGGATCTTAAGGTTTGATTCAGATCAAGAAGTCACATAGAATTCTTTTATTAACCCTAGTTTGTCTAATTCAATGTTTAGAATCAATATTAAATCAAATGCATTATTGGAGAATGTTCAGTTCAAAAATGTTGAAATCAATAGTAATTAAGTTAGGGTTCTTAAGGATTTGGACTCTCCTTAAGTAGATTAGGGTTTGATTCCTTCTCATGCCTTAAGAAAAATCAAGTTATGTATTTAAGATCAATGTCAAATCAGTGGGTTCATTATGTATTATTGGTGGCAATCTCAGACCTAGATCAAGTCTTAGAAGCTTGATCCAAGTCTTAAGATTTCTTAAGTTAATTAAGATAATTAAGATTCTTTGTCTTTGATTTATTTAAGCATGCTTAATATGTGTATAAGGATGAATTCATTTCATTTACTTACTGTCATAAGTCAATTTGGTAAATCAAGTTCTAAGACAAGGGTTACTTAGTGCTAATCAAACCCTAATTTCAACCAAAAAAAGGATTAACACATAAATATAAATCCAACCCTTCAAATCACATAAAATTTGGCATGTAAGTTCTACTTAATCACACAAGTAATCAGAGCCTAAGTTTGCTAAGATCCCATGAGTATAAACCCTAAAATTTATAAATCATCATTTAACAAGATTAGGGCATAACTAAAATTACAGAACTCAGAAAAATATTCTACTTAGCACATGCAATCTAATTAATATTAGTGAACTAATGGCACCCTAAACATGCAATTTGGATATGTAAATTTACTAATCTATCTTAATTAAGATCCACTGTAATTAGGCCATAATTAAAGATCTAACCTTGAGATGCATGATTTTATTTTATATTTAGATTTCTGAGATTTTTCTGATCATTTTTGTATATGATATCATAGGATTTGGACTAGTAGATTAAAAGTTATTTAAATAATACATTCTGTATTTTTATTTAATCAAAATCATATGATTTGAATAATTGAATTATTTTTCTTAAGGAAAATAATTCTAAAATTCAGATTTAATTAAAACGGATCGGCCCGATTTCAAAACGCGCGGGTCGATCGGGGCCCGGGAGACCCGGCACTGTCGCACCGCGCGGGTAGTGGGTCGACCCGGCCTTCGTCCCGACTAATACAGCCAAATAGGGAACCCTAATCGCCAAAATTCTGGTGCATCCAGGTGACGGCTCGGCCAGCATTTGATCGCTACTCCATCACCGTGGTCAGACGCATCGATTGGGACTCGAAGCCCCTTGTGAGACGGTCTATATCAGCCAGACCTTACTCACCCGAGGATTTCACCATTAGAGTTACTGTGGGGAGATAATTCTCCCCACAGAGGCCATGCCAGACCCCGGGCTCGATTCCTACACCATTAGGGAGGTGAGGCAGATCTAAGCCCTCTGGTCTGGGGGTCTCGGGTGGTCTGGATCGCTGGGTCCTTACTCGACCGAGGTGATCCAAAAGGAATTAGACCCGATCGATCGATTCAATCGATCGGGGCTAACCTAGGCCCTAATTGCGATATGTCTGGGTTCGTATCGATAATAAGCACGAAAGCGCATCAAATGGGATAAGGTTTGAGCCTTATTAGCTCAGGACCTGCAACTGGGATACCTGGTTTGACAAATTGGCTCGGAACGCTCGACTGGGGGGCTCGGCCGGCTCTAGCTGCGGTTCCAAATGCTGCAAAGGTTCCTGAACTCCAGGAGAGCCTACTATCAGCGGTTCAGAAGCATAGGAGCGCCTGGAAGGAGCTTCGGTAATCGATAATGGCGGCAAATTGCAGAGGCTTCAATTGATCAACAAAGGGTCCAGGGAAGGTTTGCTGACACTATTTATAGCCTTACAGAGGTGTGGAGAAGCTTATGGAGGGCTGGCTCTGGCTAGAGAGGGCCCAAGAGGGCGGGCCATGGCCGAGCTCTCAATATTCCAATTTGAGCTCGGTTGAGCCACGAGGCCCAATTGGGGTACCTAGCCAGTCCAGGGAAGTTGCTAATGACTTTGCTGAGCTAGAGAGGGGAGTGGTAGACCGGATGGCCAGCTGGCAGTACGGGGAATCTCCTCTATCGGGCGCGGCGAGAGGAAGACGAAGGTTCACAGTTGCGGGACCTTCGGATGCCGTCTGATCTATCGATGAGATGGCGGAACGGTCAGATGCGCTCGGATCCTAACGGCCGATCGCGGAAGCGATCCGGGCCGTTGGATTGGTCGGGTAGATCCTACGGTTGATCCACATTTCCGCAGAATTAAATCTCAATCGTTAAATAAAAAGGCGGAATGGTCCGATGCGCGAGATCTCGCTGTCACGTGCCCCGGGCTCCGCAGCGGATCGCCCGCGGTCCGCACAGCGGATCCCGGCTGTTAATTTAGGTAAATGGGCATATTTACAAAATCAATTTGCTTGGAACCCTTTCATGCAATTGAACTATTTTAATTTAAATTGAATTATGGCCTAAATAAATTCCAAATCGCACCAAAATCTTACCCTTAGCTAATTTGGTGGTGAGAAATTTAAAAATGCATCAGATTTTAATTCTGAGATCAAAATATTTTGAGTTTAGATTAAGGCATCAAGATTGATCAAATTGTAAATTTGACTAAGAGAAGTTTAATGAACTTCAAGTTTTCTAGATAGGCTTAGATTGATGTTCTAAAGGAAATGATACTAAAATTTGAATAAAGTAGCCTATATTTTGTATGGTAATAACCTAGGGTTGTTAGACGCGCTGCGGTGCACTGTGGCGCACAATGGTGCCAGCAAATTTTGCTAAGTGTTCCGCTTCGCGTGCTACCGTGTCCAAATTTTGCAAAGCGACCCACTGCAATGCGCTGTAGTGCTAGCATTTTGTAAATCGTACCGTTGCAGCATGCTGGAGCGGAAGCATTTCACAAAATGCTCCGCTGCAGCGCGTGGGTAGCGGTTCAATTTGCGAATAGCCCTGCTACAGGGCGCTACTGCGCCTACAGTTAGCAAATGGACCTGCTGTAGCGCGCTACCGTGCCTACGGTTTGCAAATGGACCCGCTGCAGCGCGCTACCGCGCCCGCGGTTTGCAACTGGATCCACTGCAGCTCGCTACCGTGCCCTCGGTTTGCAACTGGACCCATTGTAGCGCGCTACCGCGCCCGCGTTTCACAAATGGACCCGCTGCAGCGCGCTGGAGCGCCATAATTTGCAAAATGACTCGCTGCTGCCCTACAGCGGTTTCCTTTGAAAAAATAGGAATTTTTGCATAAATGTCTTAGAACTCCTATGGATGCCATTTCCTAAAAAGGTAGACAAAATTTGATTTAGGAGCAATTTAAGGATCATAAATATATGAGATTTTTTTTTATTCTAGATATAATTTATGGATTCATCACTTACCTCACAATATAATCTTTACTTTACTTGTAGTGTATACTGATTTACTTACATTTTATGCTTCACTATTTTATTTCAGATAATACTTTGCTTAATTTCATTGGACATATTCATGTATCCTTACAAGCTTTGATATACACTTTAGTTATTTTAGCTTTTATAGGATATATATTTCTCCTTATTGTTGTAGGCTAGAGCAAATTACTAGTGAGTTCTTACTCTTTTACTTAACCTTACTACTTTTACAGACCTTCATTCCTTACTTTAATGCTTTAGTGCTTTGTTTACTCATTTAAATTTTAAATGGATAACGTGATATTTGCTTAAGCAATTAAATAGAACTCAGTGTAACCTTAAAATGTGCTTAGACTTTCTAAGTCTAATAACTTATTTTTAATTTGTTGGCTACGCCCTACCATATTAAAAACTAAATACAGTAGATCAGGAGCATCATCTAGACCTCGGAGCTAGGACTAGCACTAGCCATCAGTAGCTTGGAGATCTACATATCTTCTTAATAATCTTAGAGAGGATGAGTGAATTTTTAATAACTTATAATTATGTTTGTAATAACTTAATTCTGTGAAATTCTTACTTTATTTCTATGATGGATGCACTTTCTTTTTTGTAGACTTGCTTGGTTTGGATAATGGATTTGAAAGCTCTTATTTACATTATTTACTTATTCATTATTACATCCAACTTCTTTGCATCAAAAAGATTCTTGGCAGTATAGCACTTAATAGTTTGTTAGCTTCCTACTAATTCAGTTCTAAGTGTTATGGTAATGCTCTAGTTTTGGATAGAGTTTATGATTCAATATTAGAGTCATTATAGTTGGAATCAGAGCAAAGATTAAGGAAAATAAGTTAAGCGAACATCCTTCTAGCCAAATCAAATAACACAAAAAAGTAGAATAAAAGTAATAAGAGTATCACTATATGTTAGTAAATGCCTTATTTTATCAATAATGAACCTAACTCAACTTACATTATTAATAAATCTCAAATGGTGAGTTACAAATTCAACTTAGACTAATATACTAGGTTGTTCTTCCAACGATGGGATGAAGATCGCCATAGCAAACTCAAGTTCAGAAGGTTGTATATTAGAGTGTCTCAGGCGGGAGGTGACATTTTCAACAAGATCCTCAAGTCATCGGTCTTCAGAGGGAACTGGATTCAAAATCTAACAAGAGAGTGGCTCTTGTGAGCACCAGAGGCATTTTGTGTGAGTGACTATTCAAACCCAATTCGTTTTGGAGTCTTGGATTATCTTTTAGATAACAATGCTGAGGAGTGGTGGGTCCATACCTACACTAGGATGGTTCATGATAATAGGAGATATTATTATTCTCCTATCTGTCAGGACTTTGAGATTCTCTTTTATCTTCTTAGCTCTTGAATTGTTTCTCCTTTTCTTTCTTAGCATGAATCCCAAACCTGATACTCCTAATCTTTTTGTGGTGAAGAAAGTTGCTTTGACTTCATCATCAACTGAAGAAGAGATTAAGACTCTGATGCAAATGATAAAAGTAATGGTTGAAGTGCAGACTCGTGCTTCAGAGAGGATTGCTTTACAACCTCCTCCTACTCCTACTCCTACTCCGCAAGTTATCCATTTACTCCACAGCCAGCATCTAGGCCCATTGTGGACAATTTTCTTCATACTTTTTTAAGGTTAAACGATTCAACTTTCAATGGTTATGCCCCTTCTATCGAAGATGTGAATTAACTGAAAGACATAGAGAAGGACTTGGCTAGTATCAAGTGTCCATAGAGTGAGGTCGTCTATCTTGCAACCCACTTATTCCTGGAAGAAGCAAAATTTTGGTGGGACAGTGAACTCAATTCCTTCTTTTTAGAAGTTAGCGTCAAGGATATCTCTTGAGAAGAATTCATGGAGGTATTCAGGGAAGAATTCATTTTTCCATCCACACAGAAGATTATTGAGGATGAGTTCATGAAGTTAAGTCAGGGAAATAGGAAAGTCGATGCCTATGAAATGGAGTTCAGAAAGCTATCTAGGCTTGCCCCATACTATGGGCATACTGAAATGGCAAGGTGTAGCCACTTTCTAAAAGGACTGAAGATTCCAGTAAGAGTCACTTCATTTCCCAGCATCACAATAATTTTGCAAAGCTCTTGGAAGGAGCTCAAATGATTGAACATCTTCAAACTTAAATGAAGATGAAGAAGAGGTCTCATCCATTAACCCCCAAGTCTAAGCTGTTCAAATGGAACCACTCACATGGACCAAAGGCTTCTCAGCTAACTCAGAGTTAGCTCGGAAGGCAAGGTGCTCGCTGCCAAAATCCACATCCCTATGACAAGTATTACCACTTTGGTAATCGATGCTATACTTATGAATAAGCAACAGGTACTAGGAATGTCGAGCGGTGTGGACCATAAATAAGATGAAGATCTATCACCCAGCTACAATTCACAACCCCACTCCAGTTAATGCTCATGCTCCAGTACTTGCGATGATTCCACCTCCAGCAGGTGGACGTACTCAAAACCATAGGGAAGCACCTATACATACCTCGAAGTAAGCTCAAGCAAGCAGTAATGCGAAGGGAAAAGCTATTGTCCAATCACCTATACTGACTTGTGTTTATTCTCTGACATCCGTTGTTGCCCAAGAGGACAATGACGTCATCACCAGTATGTTTAACATTTATTTTAATATTCTATTTTTCCTTCTTGCATTTTTAATTTTGTGCTTTCTTCTCTTACTGCATTAGTTATCTAAGTAAGATGCTATTTTTTATCATAGGAACTCATCTTATTAATAACCAACCCTGTAGCACACTCTTTGATATGGGGGTAGTCACTCTTTTATACGAGAATTGTGACGCTTCTTTCATCCTTCAACATTTCAGCTTGGGCAATACCTTGTGTGTGCAAATGCCTTATGGAGCTAAAATGCGTGCTAATAAGTTTTGTATGTTAAACATCCTGATTAGCAACTTTCAAGTGAAATCTATTATTATGCTGATTACAAACTTCAACATAATTTTAGGCATGAATTGGTTGAGTCCTTCAGAAGAAGGTTTCATTAAAAGTATGGAAGAAACCCAAAGTTTTCATAGGTAAGCTTGATTTAATTGTATCATTAATTAATGTGGCAGAAGCTGAGTGCCTCATTAGTATAGGTTGTGACATGGTATTAGTAACCATGATTGGTGAAGTCATGAAAGATAGATTCTTGGAGGACACTACTGTCGTTAGAGAGTTCTTGGATGCGTTCCCTATAGAATTGCTAGGACTACCTCCTTTGCATGAGGTAGAGTTTTTGATTGAACTAAGAAAGTCACAACCAGCCAAGTCATGCCTTAGAGGCATCAATGTATCAGGATCTGAAGAAGTCTTTCTAGTGGCATGACATTAAGAGAGACAAAGCTATTTTTATTTCTAAGTTGCCATTCCAATTCGATGGTTAAGGCTGAACATTAGAAGCTTAGTGAACTTCTCAAATCGTTAGAGATTCCTTAATGGAAATGGTCTGATAGACCATTTCTATGGCCTTAGTCATGGTTTTTCCAAAGAGCAAATATGGTTCTGATGCGATTTGGATGATTGTCAACAACTCACGTCTCATTTCATCCGGATTCATTAGATTGATTCTGTAGAGAAGTTGCAAGCTCTACATCAAGGAGATCATCCATTTACATGGAACACCAAGCTATATCATTCCAGATAAAGATAGTAGATTTACTTCTCAATTTTGGTCAATTCTTTAGCAAGAACTAGGGACAAATTTAGCTTTTCTTCCCCATAATGATGGTCAAACTGAATGAGTAAGCCAGATTTTAAAAGAACTTCTAAGTTATTGTGTGTTACATTGTGGTGGATCATGGAAATATCTCCTTACCTTAGATGAGTTCGCCTATTGGTTTGGCTCCATAGGAAGTTCTTTATTGAAGGAGATGTAATACTCCTGTTGCTTGGACTGATGTGGGAAATACTTGCCTTATGGTTCTGAGTTGGTTGAGGAGACTGGTAGAAAGGTTCTGCAGATCAAGCATAATATGTTGGCAGCTTAAGATAAATAGAAGAACTATCATGATGCTCACCACTGACCATTAGAATTTTAGATTGGAGAGAGAGTTTATTTGGAAGTTGTCTGATGTGTGGCATTTAAAGGTTTGGCATGTCAGGAATGCTGAGTCCTAGATATTTGTGACCCTTTGAAGTGATTGGTTAAGTGGGAACATCTGCATGCAGGTTAGAATTGCCTGAAGATTTTTCAATCATGCATAATGTGTTTCACGTCTCATCACTTAAAAGATGTTTGCTTGGTCCAAGTCAGTAAATTCCAATTTCTACAGTTTAGTTGCAGCTTGACCTAACATTCATCATAAAGCCATCTCAATTCTGGGACGATACCTCAAGCAATAGAGGAACCACAATGTTCATATTGTTAAAATCCACTGGCATAACTACTTAGTTGAAGAAGCAACTTGGGAAAAATAAAATGATATACAGAAGAAATTTTTGGAGTTTTTTCCTTAATCAGGTATTTTGCATTCTCTTATTTTCATTTCCATTCTCTTTTTTTTTCAATCTGTTTGGGCGCTGAGGAAGACACCTCTTTTAAGAGGTGGAGTCTACAATAACCCTAGTGTTATTACCCATTATTGGGTAGCAAAATCAGTATAACTTCACTACCAGTGCACTTATAATAACATTAGGAGCCTGTACCTGATGTTTGGTGTAATTTGGAAGTCATTTGCATTCAATGAATATTTTTGAATATTTTAATTAACCTGAAAAATACTTAAATTATTTTGACCTTAGAAACAAAATCAGAGTTTGTCATTGGACTCGTCACCCCCAAATTAAGTAGGAGTAAGATTTTGCGAATTTTTAGAAGTCATTGAATTTTCCTCGAATATTTTAATACATTTAAGTGATTAAGAAATTAAGATAATTAAATTGATCTCCAATTTAAAATATGAAGTCATTTGCATTCAAAGGATGAATTGGTGGTGTTTCCACATACTTAGCTTCATTAGTACTCCTACACTTTCTTTTTTCCTCACTTTCCTTCATTTATAAGTTCAAGGAGGCTTTGTCGATCATTTGTTGCCGACAGAAGCTTCGTCCTGCCGAACCCTAACCCTAGCCTTAGCACCCGAGACAAAGAAGAAAGGTACGCCTTAATTTCATGCAATTACTCATCAATTTTCCCAATCTTATTTTGATCATCTATTTCATGAGATGGTGAATCAATTGGTGGTGTTCATTAAGCTCTATATAGATATCTATTTGACCCCTATTTTGATGGTCCTAAACAGTACTGCATGGTAATTTTGCCCTAACCCACCCCTTTAAAGCTAAGGCATGGGTTTGACGGTGGCTCGATCAACGACATGCTCTATTCTAGGGCTCAGCATGTAGGTCGTGAAGAGACCTTCACGCAGATGTGCGGGCTGTGCCATGGGACACCTGGATTGACCAAAAGGGTGAACCCTAGCGTGGCCCCTTGCGGTTCCTATCAGGGACGAACACGCTGAGCGATCAAACCGCACTGAACTGGCTGATTCAGCCCCTTCCTGAACCACACCTTCATCTATACAGATCATGTGTCTGCAGGCATGTGAGCCATAGGGTACGCACGTGCAGGCTGACTCACGTGCAACCGTCAAATCTAACAGTAGCCGTAGAACTAAATTAATTTAATTAATTTAATAATTAATCCAAATGTTATTTGCTTAATAACTTTAATTATACATGTCTAAATTATACAAAATTATATATCATTTTGATTAGAAAAATGAGAGGAACAAAAATATGAAATCATATTTAGGATTAGATGCTTAATTTTCTTAATAACAATTTAAATGCAATTAGCAGTCCCCAAACCCTAGTTTCCCAATGTTGTCCAAATTTGACCTACTTGTTATCATTTTACTCCTTGTAATGTGGTGATTCCATATTTATTGAATTTGTTGTGATTAGACATCAAGTGGAGAAATTGGATTTTTGGCTCCTCAAATCTTCATTAAATGTGATTTTTGTGATTTTATTGCTTGCATATTTTTGGACTTTTGCCCTATAATAGCAAGCTTAGTTTCTCAATTGGACATTTTGTCATATTAGAAAGTAAGCTTAGGTCTTAGAATTATTGGTTAGAAGCTTGGAGTAGCATAGTAAACATGAATTCAAACCTTCAACTTTAGGAGAGATGGTGATTATTGGAAAACACTAGACTTGATTTATTACTTATTCATGTGTATTAAACCTATACCCTTGGTATTATTAGCTAAGAGCTTGCCTTTGCTATTAGGATGTAACCTTTCCATTCAAGAGCAAACCTCACCATAACCTCTTTAATTCTTATAATAGTACTATTTTGATTTCTGAGAGGGATCTAGTTCCTATTAAGCCTTAGTACCCTTACTGACACAAGTAAACCTAGAACTACTAGATTGTTACCTTTACCTTAACCTTACATCTAGTACCTCCCAAGTGAGTTTTTAGCTACTTTAGTGAACCTATGAACTAGAACCTCTATAATTTATGTTACCTTAGTGAGTTTGAAGTTAGTAAGCCTACAACTTATCTCCTAATTATAGAACCTTAACCTTAAATCTAATATCCAATGAGGATTATCTGTCTTATGATTAGCATAGGATTAAGGTCAAGTTGAGTGTTCATACTTATAAATTATTTTTCCATATAAGTAAACCTTAATCAAACTACTACTTTTCAAATCACAGTTACTTATAGTATTTTTTTCAATTGACTTTGAGATTGATATGTATATGTCAATTAGGAGCTTAATCAACTCGAATAATTAAGTTAGATAACTAAACTTAGAGCACAATGGATATCACATAATTTCCAATTAACTTGAATTCATTGAATGTTGCTTTGCTTTGAAATTGTAACCCTGAATTTTCATAAAGACATTATGCATAAGTAAATCATTAAGACATTAAACATAGAGGTTTCATATAGTGAAATACAAGCTAGGGCGGGCTACGGAGTAATAAGGAGGTCTCACACATTCTATAGGAAGAGTGTGGTTGTTTTGGGAGACCTCACTTTTCTTTCCATATTAGGCAAACATTCTTAACTCCTCATTTGTTCTGTAAGTTATGCCTGCAGAATAATATCTTATATAAATTAAACAACTTAACAATACTTTTATCATAATCTAATGAACTGTGGGATACTTTTCATAGCCTTTTGTCTATGCTTGCTTATCATAGTATTTGACTATGTTTACTTAGTCCATGTGACTAAGCTTTACTCTACCTTACTTTACTATTTAGTTCTACTTCTTAATATGATTGCCTCACATTATAGTCTTTACTTTACTTGCAGTGTATTTTGACTTGCTTACAATTTATGCATCACTACTTTCTTTTATTTAATACTTAGCATATTTTCATTAGACATATTCATGTATCCTTACATGCTTCCATAAGCACATTAGTTGCTTTAATCTTTATAAGAAGTATCTTTCCACATACTTATTGTTGCAGGCTAGAGCAAGCTACTAGTGAGTTCTTACTCTTTATTTTAATTTAGTGTTTTATTGAAATTTTTACTTTGATTCCTTAGTGTTATGCTTAATTATTTAAATTATAAATGGCTAATGTGATATTTGCTTAAACCATTAAATAGAACTTAGTATAACCTTAAAATGTACTTAGACTTTTAAAGTCTAATAACTTGCTTTTACTTTGTTCGTTGTACGCTACCATATTAAAAATCAAATATGGTAGATCAGTAGCATCATCTGAACTTCAGAGCTGGGACTAGCACTGGCCATCAATAGCTTGGAAATCTGCATACCTTTTTACTATATTTAGTGAGGGTGAGCATATTTTTAATAACTTTTAATTTGATTTATAATAACTTAATTTTGTGATGTTTTTACTTTATTTATGTGATGGATGTACTTTTCTTTTTGTATACTTCCTTGGCTTGGATGATAGATTTGGATGCTCCTACTTATATTATTTACTTATTCATTTTTGCATTTATTTTCTTTGCTGCATAGCACTTAATAGTGAGTAAGCTTCCAACTAATTAAGTATTAAGTGCTATGGTAACACTTTAGTATTGGATTAGGTTTTTGGATCAATATTAGGGTAGTTACACCTAGCCTTCATTACAATGCGGGTGGCAAAATTATGGTTTCTCACCTTGCTTATGTTGATGATGTATCATTATCACTAATGGTAGTAGCAACTCTATGAAGAAAATTAAGTCCCTCCTTACCACTCTTGAATCTGACACTAGTATCCAGATTAATCAGTTAAAGTCTCTTTTTTCTGCTAGTGATAAACATATCCCCTATAATAATGCTAAAATCACTGATATTTTCAACTTTAAAATAGGCAAATTTCCCTTCACTTACCTTGGTGTCCCAATCTCTATTGAGCATAACAAGAATGAAGCGGCTATAAAGGGCTTATTGATGATATCTTCAAAAGGCTCCGGGGTTGGGAGAACAAATATTTGTCTTATGGTGGGAGGCTTATTCTTATCAAGCACTCTCTCAATAACATTCCTCTTTATTGGCTTCTTCTACTAGACTTATCTTCAATAAGCTGAACATAATTTTAAACAAGTTTCTTTGGGTCCATGCTAAAGGGAGTAAAATTATCTGGTGCTCATGGGATAGCATTACTTTCCTTTTTAATGAAGGTGACCTTGGGTTGAGATGATTTTCCTCCATCCATAAAGCTTTTTCCTTCAAGCTCTGGGTCGCTATCCTCTTTGCCAAGTACAGTGCTAATAACTATCCTGCTATTTCTAAGCTCAAAATTTTGGACACTTCCAACTGGAAAAGAATGCTTTCTCTTAGAGACATTGTTAAAGATACCTTGACATAGGAGACTGTGGATCATGCCATCTCCTTCTGGTATGACTACTAGAACAATCAAAACTTCGTAGCTAACTCTTGCAAAAGCATCAAGCAACCCAATCTGACCCTTGGCAACTATTTCTCCAACTCCTCGAACTAGAACATTTCCCTTTTGCATAACATTAACTTGACTAAGAATATCGAGGCAAATCTCACCCTAAAGCCTAGTTTGTGCTCTAAAAAGGTAGCCAACTCTGTTTTATGCAATAACCACATTATCAACTTTTTCATCTTGTGGTACTATTGTAGAACCCATGCCATCCCTACCTCCCCTGACTATATTTGGCATAATTGTATCCTTAATCATAGCAGTATTTTTGTTTGGAGGCTTTATAGAAACTACATTAATGTAGATTCTATTTTTGAAAACATACATTACAAATTAGCTTCAAGATGTCAGTGATGCAACTCAATGGAAGCAATTAAACATGTATTCCTGGAAAACCACATAAGCATAATTATTTGGAACTTGACTTGTCATGGCAACCCCACTTCCCTCCTTACCAACATTTGGGATATTTTTTATCTTTGGTCTAAAAGAAATACCTCCAAATTATTTATTAATTACCATTATGATGCTTATACTCATTTGAATATTTGAACTGCTATAAATAAAGTGATACTCAAATCTAGTTATTCAACCAAACAAGATTATTAATAATATCAATGAGTATATTAGAGCTTATCTTACTACTTTTAATATAAAGTACATTAGCTGAAAGAATATAAATGAGAATGAAATTAAAAAAATCATTCTACTATTGTAAGCATCTCTCCAAGTTTGTTTTGGCTGCCTATAGTTGGCTATGCTCTTTGGTTGCCTAGAATTTTGAGTAGTTTACTACTCTGTATTTTAGCTCTATTTATGATTTTATTCATTTCTACTTCTTATTGCTGTTATTGGTGGTTTGTTTGAACTTTGTTGTTTCATACCTTGTTTAGGGACTTGGGTGGTCGTTTGATCTTACAGGTGGTTGCTTATCTAGTATTTTCTACATTACTACAAGAAATATTGTGACTACTCCTTTCTTTGTGATGTTTTTTGGCTGCTATTTTGTTTTGGATTGCTTCAATATCCTTTTGGGTTGTTTCTTTATAATCTTCTGGTCTATGCTTTTGCTTTGGCCTGGTCCGTAAGTCCCATCTATTGTAGGTCCTCCATTGCCCGTTTTGGAACTGTTTGATGCTTCCAAGTTGGCATGTCCGGTATGGCTCTTCCTAATTAACTTAGGATTGTTTGATGTTGCTATTATTTGTTAGTTTTTGGTTGAATTATGTTTTATGTCTGCACTTGCTGCTGTTTGCAATTATGTTTTATGTCTGCACTTGCTGCTAGTTGCAATTATTTGGAACAACCTCTATGTGGAGCTATTGAGGCAAACTGTTGCTGGTTGGTCCTCAGCTAAATCCTTTTGTAGATCTCTTCCATTTAAGTTAGTTAAGTATTTTTTTTTTTTTTTTTTTTTTTTTTTTTTTTTTTTAGTATTTTCATTTTTTATAGAGCCTTTTTAAGTTATACCGTGGGATCTTCATTTTGGGGTTGGCTTTAGGCTTGTAGTCTTAGGATTGTAACCTCTGAACCCCGAATTGTATCTTTTTTTCTGTATCAATAAAATTCTACCAAGACGATCAATTGAAAAAAAAAAAAAAATACATTTATATATATATATATATTTATATATATATATATATATATATATATATATTTATTGCCAATCTTGTGATGCTTGTATCCTTCTTTGCATTAATTAAACTTTATTTTGTAGCTTCTATTAGTTCTAATCCAAAGATTTGAGTGTCTCTTACTTTGAATCAAGATAACGGTATAATACATTTTGTTCCATATAATGTTTTATATTGAGCCATTTATATACTTTCTTGATGGTTGTAATTAATTCTATTAATGGTATATGTTCTTCGCAATTGCTGCTAAAATCTAGAATGCATAGTCTTTAAATATCTTCTAATACTTGATTTATTTATTCTATCTAGCCATCAGTTTGAGGATGAAATACAGTACTGATAGCTTGATTAGTTCCCAAATCTTGATGCACTGATTTTCAGAATGTGATGTAAATCGATTATCTTGATCAGATACTATTGTTGAAAGGATACCATATAAAATGACAATTTCTTTTATATATATTTTTGCCATTTTCTTAATATTATTTGTCTTCTTGATTGGAATAAAATATGTTTTTTTTTGTTAGCGTGACTTCTATCACCTAAATAGTATTAGCTCTAGATTTACCTCGAGGAAGTTCAATTATAAAGTTCATGGAAATTTTTATCCATTTCCATTCTATGATGTGTAATGGTTGTAGAAGTCTTCTAAGCTTTTAATGTTTAGCCTTTATGAGATTATATGTGTGATAATGAGTTATAAATTTTACAACATCTTTCTTTAATCCTGGACACCATAATACTTAATTTAAATATTTATACATTTTAGTGCTTCCTAGATGTATTGGGTATCCTAAATAATGAGCCTCGATTAGTATTTGATTATGTAATTTAGGATTATTAAGAATTCATATTCTTATCTAATGATAAATATAAGTATCTTTCAAATGTAAATTGTTTTTGAATCCACTTTCTATATTTTATTTTAATTTGGAGTATTCTTCATCTTTATGCTGAGCATCCATGATTAGTTCTTCCAACGTGGGTTTGATTGGCTCAATACCATGTATAGTATTTAATTAGGATTTGAAGATTATCTCTATACTCATTCTATTAAGTTCTATCATTTGCCTTTCCTAGAAGTTATTGAACCTCCATATTTCTAAGGCAAATACTACTGCTGCTAACTCCAGGTCATAAATTGGGTAGTTTTTATCATGAACTTTTAATTGTCATGATGCGTAAGAGAAAACCTTTTGATTTTAAATTAATACACCTCCTAATCCACTTCGAGATGTGTAGGTAAATTTGGTAATCAATTCCTTATTATGGCAACATTAAGATTGGTGTTGTCATTTAAATCTCTTAATTTCTAGAATCCTTCTTCGCATTCTAGACTCCATATAAAGGGTACTGCCTTTTGTGTGAGCCTTATAAGTGGAACTAGTATTTTTGAAAATCCTTAACTGAAACTCCTATAATACATATCAAGTTCAAGAAAGCTTCTTATTTATGTTATTCTTGTTGGATGAAGCCATCCTTGAATTGCACTTATATTTATTGGATAAACTTGAATGCCATTACTACTAATAATATGACCAAGAAAAGTTATTGAATTTAGCCAAAATTTATAATATGAGAATTTTGCATATAATTGGTGGTCTTAGTATTTTTAATATTACTTGTAAATGTTGCTCATGAGCCTTCTCAATTTTTAAATAAATTAGTATATCATCAATAATCAATATCACAAATATATCCAAAAAAGGTTGTAAAATATTTTCATTAAGTCTATAAATATTGATGGGGAATTTGTAAGACCAAATGATATAACCAAAAATTTGAAATGTCCATACCTTACTCTGAAGGCTGTTTTTGGTATGTCTTTTTCACTTATCCTTAATTTATAATATCCTGATCAAAGATCAATTTTTGAAAATACCGTAGCATTGATAATTGACCAAATAAATCATCAATGCATGAAAATGGGTACTTGTTCTTTAGTGTTACTAAACAGGTTGCATTTTTCTTTTCTTTTGTTTGTGTATTTTGCTTTTTTTTGTACTTTTATTTTGTTTTGATAAATCATAGTGAATTTTCATTCTCCCACTATCTTTCACTGACTGAAATTTTTCAATCTTATCTCCAAATATTTTCTGAATTTTAATGCGCACACTTTAACTATTATGGAACATGTGATAAATTTTAGTATTTTGATGTACTTAAGAAAAGGTGAACATTTGACATGAAATAGTTCTAAAATTTTCTATGCTGAGTGGATTTACTCTCCAATCACTATAGTTTTCATAAATTAGAAATTCATGATGCTCTAATCTAAGTATGGTGGTGGGGAACTAAGGATCATAATTTAGAGGACCAAGAAACAGTGAAATAAGGATGTGATAGGCTTCTGTAGGACTTACTAAACATAATGATTAATGGATGGAGATGAAAAAAATGTCTCTCCCATGAACTGAATGTAAAAAAAAAAATTCAGGGATGAAGAAAAATATCTCTCCTTAATAAATTGAGAAAAATTAAAAAAATAAGATGAAGAAAAATTTCTCTTCTGAATAGAACATTCATTGACGTTTATAAGAAGAAGAACATATGGCACAAGGAAATTATAAAACACCTAATCTAATCTTCTCTGAATTAAGAAATTCTAGGAAACCCCTTAGAATATATAAGTCAAGCATCATACATTTAGAAACAAGGAAAATATAATTGTGAAGAGAGAGGACAACACTAGCATGTGGACTATTGTGGACTTGAATGTGGACTAAAGGACGAAGGACTAATTGAACTCAAGGACTATTTTGTCTTGTGCTCCATAGCTCACCTTAGTTTTGATGCTAGATTTATGAGTGAGTGAGAACTTAAAACTATGTGAGAAAGTTCTTGAGCTTAGTGCACCTTAATTTATGCTCAACTAATGAGTTGAAGCATGTGATGTTAAGACCCACTAATTGAGCTCAGTTGCTCAGCATACTTGAGAGAGGGAATGGATTCATTAAGTGCTCATAAACGAGGTGACATAGTCATTGAGCCCAATGAAATCACTCCCTCATCTAAACTTTTCTTGAGGCATGTGAAGCTCTTAGTGGAATCAATGCATATAAGATCTTAAACTTTATAACCCTCATCTCCATGATCAAGAAATGAGATAAAAACTAGAAATATAAAATCTTATAAGGGTTTTTGTGCTAAAATAGAACTGACTGTGTGTTCATTTCATGCACAAGACTTGAACTTGTTAATCTTTGAATTAAACTCTAAAAAGAACAATGTGCACTTAATTAAAGAACTAATGAATGTTTGAGGAATCATCATATATAAGTTACCTATCATGTCGGAGAAACTCAACTCTCCTCTTCCTTTTATCAGATGCATTTTCTTCTAAGAGTTGTCATGCTTGTTCAGGAACCAAAACAAATCAATACACATATAGCTTAAACATTAGTGATCATAGATATACCTTAGTAACAACACATCCAATTCTCTGTGGTTCGATAAATCCCGAAAATTCAAACTTTCCACTTATTACCTCAGACCACGTACACTTGCATAAAAGCGCAGGCGTATTTTAGGTCTATCAAGTTTTTGGCGCTATTGCTGGGGAATTGGAACTTGTTTCGTATTAAAGAGAATCTATCAGTAATTAGTGATTTAAGCAATTTTTTGCATATATGCTTAATTTTTGATTTTTGTAATTATAGTTACTAACCCATTACTTTTATGTTTTCTTTTATTATTGCTGAATCTCTGAACATTATCGCTAAATTTATTCTTGATAGCCTAATTGGTGTTGTGTATGAATAGAAGAGTTTGCTCAGATTATTTTTTTGACCCTAAAATTGTGAGAACATACTTGTAGGCTAGAAGAGAACAAAACATTTTGCTAAGCTAACAAGCCGTTATGGAATATTATAATGAAAATCGTGGAGAGCCATTAGGAGAACCTAGGGGAATAGCATTGAGAGACTACGCACTACCCACTATTAGGGGAATTCCCCATGCTATTGTAAGGCCTAATATAGAAGTTAATAACTTTGAGATCAAACCTTTCATTCTGAGTATGGTTCAAAATAACCAGTTTGGAGGATTGGCCACTAAAGACCCTAAATTATGCATTTCAACTTTCCTTGAAATTTGTGACACCTTCAAATTTAATGGTGTCTCTGAAGACACTGTTAAATTAAGGCTTTTCTAATTCTCTTTAAGAGATAGAGCCAAAAATTGTCTCAGCTCTCTCCCAAGCAATTCAATCTGGACTTGGGAAGATTTGGCTAAGAAATTCTTAGCCAAGTATTTCCCTTCAGCAAAATCCGCTCGGCTGAGAATTGAAATAACTAACTTTTCTCAGTTGGAAGGGGAGACACTGTATGATGGGTGGGATCGATTTAAGGAGTACTTAAGGCAATGCCCACATTATGGGTTTCCCTTGTGGATGCAAGTTCAAACCTTTTATAATGGATTGAATGCTCCTATAAGGACTCTCATCGATGCAGCTGTCGGAGGCTCTATCAATAGCAAAACATAAGAAGAGGCTTATGGCCTTTTAGAAGAAATGGCAAACAATACATACTAATGGCCTTCTGAAAGACTTAAAAAAGAATCTATGAAGGTGAATGAATCAAGCCAAATAACGGCACTGCAACAAGAAATCCATGCCCTGAATGAGAAAATTGAGAGAATGAATGTTAACGTTGTTCTTGAGACACAATGTGAGTTTTGCGGTGGGAGACATAATAGTGAGAGCTGCAATTTGAATAACTCATTCGTACAAACGAACACAACAAGTTAATTATTTAAGAAACAACAACACCATGAACAATCCTTACTCCAATACCTATAATCCAGGGTGGAAAAACTACCCTAGTTTCTCATGGAGTAACAATAATAACAATAGAAATCAATATGGGGGAGTTCATCAAATCAGCAGGGCGTTAATAATAGAAATAATCATAATAATCACCATCCAAATTTAGAAGGAGCCTTTAACTCCTTTAAGGCTGAAACCATCCAATTCATGCACCGCAGTGAAGCCACAATCACATGCCACAATACCTCTATTAAAGAAATAGAAGCATCCCTTAGGAACATTGAGACTCAACTAGGGCAAATCTCCAAGCAGTTGACCATTTGGCAGCAAGGAGCTCTACCTAGTTCCACTGAACTGAATCCAAAGGAGCTGGTTAGTGTGATTCATTCTGAAGTGGCGTATGGGGAAAATACTACTGATAAGTTGAGTGTTATAGAAGAAGAGCTAGAGGCTCGGGAAGGAGAGAGGGGAATGGAATGTGAGAAGCTCACAGCTTCAAAATGTGGTGACCCTGGGAGGTTGAGTATTCCTTTCATAATTAGAAATGAAGTACATTTAGATCCCTTATGTAATCTTGGTGCTTCTGTCAATGTTATGCCCTACCACATTTATGAACATCTGATGGTAGGAGAAATTGAGTACACCTCAATGATTCTAGAATTTGCAAATCTAGAATCCCTTACCCCTCTAGAAATTGTAAGGACTATTGCTGTTGGATTGGGAGCTTCATCGTTTTAACTGATTTTGTGGTATGCGAATGGGACAGATAAAACAAGAACTCCACAATTATTTTCGGGCGACCTTTTCTTATGAGCACAAAAGCTATTATTGACGTAGGCCACGGGGTGATGAGTTTAAAAATTAAAGGGAAATCTGAATTAATTGTTCTTAAACCCACCTTTAAATAGAGAAAGTTGGGAGAGGATAAAAAAAAAAATTTAGGGAAGAAAAAATTAGGATGGATAAAATTTTTGAGAATCTAACGTTGGGAGAAAAGAATTTGGATAATAGCTCAACTTCTTCCTCGGAGAAGGGGAACAAGGAAGGAGTGAGAAGAAGGAAAACGAGAAGGGGTAAAAGAAAAAATAAGATTCCCCTTAAGTTAGAACTTGAAGGAGATGATCCCATGAGGGAAGGAAGAGAGGATGACGGTTTGAGCAACCTTAAAGGTTGTGCTCACCATAGTACCTTGAGATTGTGGAAAGAGAAACCTTCGAATCCAATTATCTGATCATTAACGAGTCTAGCTAAGGATGTTAAACTAAGCGCTTCTTGGGTGGCAACCCAAGACTTATAAAAAAAAAAAAAATTGGAAGGCAGCGCTGCAGCCCACTGCAGCGGTTAACCCACTGTAGCATGCTGCATCGGTTAACTCGCTATAGCGCGCTGCAACGGATAAACTGCTATAGCGCACTGCCTCGGTTAAACCACTATAGCGCGCTGCAGCAGTTTACTCCAGCTATAGCAAATTTTGACCGCGACGGATTCCCTGCAGTCAAAAAGTTAATATACTTGGGTTTCCCATATAGTAAAAAAAAGTGTGTGCTGAACAAGCTATTCCGGATCCAATTATCTGATCGTTAACGAGTCTAGCTAAGGACGTTAAATTAAGCGCTTCTTGGGAGGCAACCCAAGACTTATAAAAAAAAAAAAAATTGGAAGGCAGCACTAAAGCCCGCTGCAGCGGTTAACCCACTATAGCGTGCTGCAGCGGTTAACTCGCTATAACGTGTTGCAGCGGATAAACTGCTATAGCGCGCTTCCGCGGTTAAATCGCTATAGCGCGCTGCAGCAGTTTGCTCCAGCTGTAGCAAATTTTGACCGCCTCAGATTCCCTGCAGTCAAAAAATTAATATACTTGGGTTTCCCATGCAGTAAAAAAAAGTGAGTGCTGAACAAGCTGCCCCCTCCCCCTCCTTTCAGATGGATCATCACATTTATGGCATGGGGAAGACTCATTGACCATAATTCTCTTGCCTTTGATTGCTTTGGCTATTTAAGGAGAGGCAATGGGGGGTTAATTCTTGCACCTTGTAAATTTTCTTGCTTCTTCATCCACTCTTTCTCTCCTCTCACTTCTTCATCATGTCTTCTGGCAAGAAGTCGATTCCTAGGAGGTAGACCGAAGCTTCCTCTTCTGGGGGAATATTTAATTAGAAGAGGTTCTCTTCTGCTGAGGCCAAACACCGGTTCTTCTCCACAACTTCTCAGCAAAAGTTAATCCCTGAGAAGAGCTTTAGCCATTACTATCCTGTGCCGGTGGAGCAAGTCGACCTTCGGGGATGGAGGGTGATGGTAATTAAAAAATCCCCCACCTACCCAACCATCATCCAAGTGGTGTATGCTAATGCAATAATGCGGCTGGGCAAAAGATCTTTTGTAGTGGTAAGGGAGTCACATTTGGGATTGCTCAAATTGAGCAATTTTATGGGTTAGAGGAGGTAAGTTCTTGCTCTTACTTTGAACTCTTGGAGTCTCACTATGACCCCCTTGATCTCATTGCAGAACTCGTCCATAAAAATATAGACTGGGAGAGAGGACTAGCCAACATTCCTTATTTTGAATTAATGGATACGAGTAGTATATAGCTGGTTTTCATTTCCAGCTATGTCATGCCTACGAGTCACTTGACCGAAGTGACCCATGCCAGAGCACTCCTCATGTGCTCATTGGTTAGACTAAGTGAGATCTGCATCTCGAGTATTATTTTTTAGCAGCTCTGGAAGGCTCTCAAGGGACCCTGTCCTGCATTGGAATTTGGATCTTTGATCTCAGGGATATGCGAGGCCCAAAGGGTCAAAATCCTCTCCTCTGACTCCGTCGTTTCCTCCAGCGCCACTCTTGCACATTCAAATCTGAACGCCCAGGCTAGCGAGCGGAAGCTGCCCAAGAAAAGGAGGGGCAAGCAAGGGGAAACGTCCGCTCCGTCCGATCATACTCTCACCAATAAGCTGTTTCTACGACTCCACATATAACAAGCTGATCTTGGCAAGGCCTTGACCACCGACATGCAGTTCTTCAAAAAAGAACTCGCCCAGCAGCACGAATTCCAGTTCGAATTTTATGAAGCCCTTGGACTAATGTTCGAGGACTGGAGCTTGCAATGAGGACTGGACCCTTCCATTTTGCCGCGACCGCCTATCAGTGCCCCTATATGGACACGCGCTACCCATGCGACTTTGCCTATGACATGGGAGAAGAGGAGGAGGGAGCCCAAGAATAAATAGGTTTTATTTTTTCTATTTTATTTGCATCATTTATTTTTGTACTTTTCCTTTTGTGTGTTTTATTTTGAGAAATTTAAATTATGGATTATCATATTCTCAAATCTCTCTAGAATTTGAAAATGATAAAATTTCTGATTTTTCAAGAAGTGAAAGTCACAAAATATCAATAAAGAAAATGATATAAAATAAAAGGGGTGCTTAAAAAAAGTGATCAAATACATTGATAATATTACACCTTTTAATTAAGGAATGAATTAAGGTTAATCTAATCTCCAAAAAAATTTAAATCAATGCTACGGACTAAGTGTGGAGGAAAGCATTGGACTAAAAAAATTAGTGATTATAATAAGTAATCTAAAAGAGTGTGCTAGACTCCAGTAGGACTTCATGATCACAAAGATTTGAATTGGGGATGAAGAAAAATATCTCTTCCTAAGAATAAAAAGAGAAAAACATAAAAATAGGGATGATAAAAAATATCTCTCACAAATAAAAAATGAAAAAGGATGATGAAAAATATCTCTCCTTTAATCTTATCATCTTTGTGATTCATAAGAAGGAGCACATATGGCACAAAACTCTTGAATATTCACTATCTCTCTAGTCTAGTATTCTAAGAAATCTCCCCATTACCAAGTAACATGCATAAATACAAATACTTGGAGATTAATTTATTAACTTTGGTTCATCTCCAAAATTAGAAAAGTTAACGACAAATTATTTTGGTCATTTCAGTTAAAGCACATGCCTTGAATTGCACATAAAAATCTAATTAATATCTTTTGTTGACATTAAAACCTAAGAAACAAAAAGATACTATTTTAAAGCTTACTCGAGGACGAGCAAGAATTTAAGTGTGGGGGTGTGATGAATCCGTAATTTATATCCTAATTAAAGAAAAATTTCATTTGTTTCTCATATTAAAACTGCTTCCTTAATCTAATTTTGCTTATCTTTTTAGGAAAAATGTCTATCCAATGAATTCTGAGCAATATGGACAATTTTTCGAAATTTCTAAAGGAAAACAGCTTCCACGTGCTGCAGTGCGCTATAGCAGTAAGCCAATTTACAAAATCAGGCACCATAGCACACTGCAGCGGAGCACATTGCGAAGCGCCGGCGCCACAGCGCACTGTAGCGGTCCAGCTTGCGAATCGCTGGCGCCACAGCGCGCTGCAGCGAAGCCCTTTGCGAAGCGCTGGAGTCATAACACGCTGCAGTGAGCCGATTTACAAAATCGGGCACCATAGCGCACTGCAGCGGAGCACTTTGCAAAGCGCTAGCACCACAGCACGCTACAGCAGTCCAGCTTGCGAATCGCTGGCACCACAGCGCGCTGTAGCGGAGCCATTTGCGAAATCGCTAGCGCTACAGCGACCCTTCATTGTAAGCACCAAAATGCCCCAGCGTGCCACAGCGGCCCACTTTGCGAAAATTTTTCGCTATATCGCGCTGCTGCGGCCCGTCGAATTTTTATCTGACAGAAGCATTAATTGCGGCTGGGACAAGACCCCTAACCAACCTCTTGTCTCCAGCCATCATTCCTTCTGCAGCAGGTTAATTTTTAATGTGAAAATTGTCATATGAAGATTAAATAATAAAAAAGCAATGGCCACTTCATCCATCAAATGGAATTGGCCATCATTGCTCCAGAATTTTTAAGGGAAAATGCAGATTTTGAAATGTGTGATTGAAGAAGCAGCCCACCTTTATAAATACCACATCTCTTGACTTAAGAGAGGTTCCCAACTTGGCTCACTACAACCTAAGTAAAGAGAGGGCTGCATAGAGGAGAAGGAGAACACTACAAGGGTGGAAGAGCTCATCTTGCTAAGGAGAAGGAGAAGAAAGGCAGCACTAGGGACCTAAGAGAAGCAACTTTAAGCAAGAAGAAGTGGAGTCCGGAGAACTTCCCAAAGGAATGTTCCTAGTATTTTCTAAGCTCTTGCTTTGTATTTTTCTTAGTTGATCATGGAAGGGTCTTCATCCATGTATGTATTCTTTTTCATCTCTTTTGTAATGGAGAGCTAAACCTCCCTTAGGGAGGGTTGGGGCAATCCCACATGTATTGATAGATACTATAATTGTATGATGTTTTCCTCAAGTTTGAATAAGAAATCATGAACTCAATGCCTTGTTAAAGAAATTTAAAGGATTATTGTGGACTTGAATGTGGACCAAAGAATGAAGGACTAATTGAACTCAAAGACTATTTTGTCTTGTGCTCCATAGCTCACCTTAGTTTTGATGCTAGATTTATGAGTGCATGAGAGCTTAGAACTACGCGAGAAAGATCTTGAGCTTAGTGCACCTTAATTTATGCTGAACTAATGAGTTGAAGTATGTGATGCTAAGACCCACTAATTGAGCTTCGTTGCTCAGCATACTTGAGAGAGGGAATGAATTCATTGAGTGCTCATGAACGAGGTGACATAATCATTGAGCCCAATGAAATAATTCCCTCATCTAAACTATGCTTGAGGCGCGTGAAGCTCTTAGTGGAATTAATGCTTATAAGATCTTAAACTTTATAACCCTCATCCCCATGATCAAGAAATGAGATATAAAATACAAATCTAAGAGCCCAATGAAATCACCCCCTTGATCTCATTGCAGAAATAGAATCGACTGTGTGTTCATTTCATGCATGATACTTGAACTTGTTAATCTTTGGATTAAAACTCTAAGAAGAACAATGTGCACTTGATTAAAGAACTAATGAATGCTTGAGGAATCATCATATATAAGTTACCTATCATATCATGTGGGAGAAACCCAACTCTCCTCTTCTTTTTATAAGAAGCATTTACTACTAAGAGTTGTAGTGCTTGTTCAAGAACCAAAACCAATCAATACACATATAGCTTAAATATTAGTTATCATAGATATACCTTAGTAACAAAATATCCATTTCTCTGTGGTTCGATAAATCTTGGAAATTCAAACTTTCCACTTATTACTTCAGATCACGTACACTTGCGTGAAAGCGCAGACATATTTTAGGTCTGTCAATATTCATACATTCATTGTATATTTTTATATGCACATGTGTAGTTTCTAGCCTTATTAGGATACCTTTTTCCCTTACTTATTATTGTAGGCTAGAGCAAAGTTGCTTGTGAGTTCTTACTCCTTTTTTATTTATTAGCTTCTTTACAGTATTTTTCCTTACCCTTACTTTGAAGCTTTAAATGCTTCGCTATTAGTGTAACAACCCCAATAATTAGATAGTAGATTAATCCAAATATTGGGATGTTACCTTAGCACTCAATACTTAATTAGAACAAAACTAATTAATTATAGATGCTAAGTGGCCAAGTCACTTTATGAGTAGTTGTTAAGTTAAAATAAGGTTGCAAATAATGCAATAAAAGGTACTATTAAGGAGATACATGTAGACATTGCATGTATATACAATACAAGCAATTAGTATAACCCACTCATTCATCCCAAGCAATTATAATAAGTATTCACAACACAGAAACATAAGAGTAGCTAAAAATAACTCAAGCAATCTCAAGCAATTTACAGTTTAATTATTACAAGCCTTTTACAGTAAGTGTAAAAGAATGTTAAGTAAGTCACTCTCTCACTTTTAATAAAATGCAAGTAAACATTTTTAATTAAGCAAAAGCAAAAATTATGTATAAGCTCTTCAAGCACTTGGACCTATACTACTTGAATCAAAGAGCTCTTGATCTATCATATTTTGGTATTTTAAAAATGATAGGGCAAAGCCAATTAAAAAAAAGTGTAGTTAGACTAAGTAGTCTAAGCATAATTTATGATTGGCTATATTTTTTTAAGTTAATAGGATATCGCAAGCATTAATTTACAATTTACTAAGCAGCAGAGCTATAAAAGCTATCATGTAAAAGAAAAAGGAAGTAAACATAACTGTAAAAAAGATATTATGAAATAAGCTGAGTAAAAATACTCACTCGTCTTTTAGTCCTAGCCTGCATCCAAAAATTGTAAGGGAAAAGCATCTTAAAAGGCTAGAAACTACTATGTACATTTATAATAAAATGAAATGAAAGTAATACATTTTCAATGAAACTTATGCTAAGTAAGCAAATGAAATACATGAAAACATTAAATGAAATTAAACAACATACACTATATTTTAAATGAACTTTAACTAAGCAAAACAAAATACTAGAAATAGAGAGTATAAAGCATATAAAGTAAAGAAGTATCTTTGCCTCTTATCTAAGACAAACATGTACTAGAATTATAAAAGTAAGTATAACTAAACAGTTATGAAGAAATCTTACAATCAATTAAGATTGTAAGAGAGCTCTTATATTATTAGTTGAGGTTATATTTAGAAGTTATCTCATTCTGCGGGAGTGTTCAGCAGAATTGGACGAGGAGTTAAGCATGTCTGCCCAATTAGATACTTGGGGGATCGAACATTCACATTTACCCTCTCTAAAATGTGAAGTCTTATTATAAGTATTATCTTTCTTATTCAAATTGCCATAAGGCATTCCCCATAAAGTTTTATGAAAGTTTTATTTATGCACAATGATCTTGAATGAATGTTCAAGGAAAAAGTTCAAAGCTAAGCAAGCATTCAATATATTTTCAATAATTATAAATTATGTGATATCCTTTTATTATCTAAACTTTAATGATCTATTTAATGATTTGAGATAATTGAACTCCTAATTGACTTATAGATATTGATCTTTAAGTTAATTATAGTTAATAGTAGAAGAAAGATAAGTTTAGAAAATAGTATTTTCATATATGAAGTTCATCCTATACTAGTCCTAAACTAATCAAATAAATTGGATTAAATGATTAAGGTTTAAGGAAACTAGTAAGGAAGAGTAAAGTTTATAATTTGCTAACCTAATGAAAGTATAAGCTAAAGGGAATTCCATTAGCTTCATCAAGTTAGCTTACAAGTTAGAACATATCAAATCAACTCAATCATGAAGTTATATAAGATCTATCTATGTTGAGAATTTGAATGTTAGGAAAGAAGTAGATTATATCCTACAATTAATATTTCATTTGTAGTTATAGGAATTTAGAATTTTAGTAGCTTATTTGAAGCATGAAAGGGAGCTATTGTTCTCTTGTTTTAAATCAAATGAGAACTAAATTTGGAAGGTTTAAAACTATAGAGATGTATACTAATTATCTAAATGATTATTTGTATATTAGTTTTATTACGAGTTCTTTTAAAGAACTTTTACTTAGCAATTGAAAGTGTTGATCTAATTTGAATATAAAGGAGTTTAAAGGATTCTAAATTTAAATCTTACATGCAACTAAAGGAGAAGTAAAACATGAAGAAAATAAAAATGAAATTTCCAATTCTAAAAATTTTTGCATTAACTATATTGTATTTGCTCAAAAGAAATACATAGCACATCAGCATACAAATCTTTCATTCATTTTGAAGATTAATTGGAAAGGTCAGTAAAATAAAACTAACATTAAGTCAATCCATTACATAAGATTGCGTATTTCCAATTCTAATAATTTTAAGTGAGAAAAACATATGATACAATTTGCTAACCTAGGATTCACATATCCTAAATCATAAAAAATGGTTCAATATTGAAAATTTCTCAAATCTCTATAGTGCCCTTAGACTCTCATGCAAAGAGAGGTTGCACATTGCATGATTCCACCACATCCACAATTTTTATATTTCAATTTTTCTTTGAATTTAATTGTAAATTATTTTTAATATCCAAAAATTTAGATCACTCTAATCGAATTTCATTTACTAACACCTTTCATGTAAATGCCATGAAGCATAGAAGCATTTTGAACATGAAGGAACAATCAGGTTGTGGACCCAAGCCTGTTGCAATTACTGCTTCTACTACAAGTCTTTATATATCTGTAATTCTATATTTATTCCCAATTTGTAATACTTAAATTTGTGATTGTATTTTACTATTAGTGGGACTCACATATTATTTTTAAGTATTTAAATGTGAGTTTAATCTTAAATATCTTAATAGTGTCTTGTGGCTGATAATGATTGGTATCATGATTGCTAAAATGTCACATTTATTATAATTAAATATCACAAATAAAATGTGTGGGAATCAGCTCAAACTTCCATAAACTTCAGTGCACATATTGATAGCAGTATTATTTTGTATTTTAATTTTTTTAATTAAAAAAAGAATATCTAAATGTCACATTTATTATCCCAAGATACATATTTTTATAAAAAAAAAATACTTTGATACTCCCATTAGTACCCCTCACTGAAATGAGTATTGTGGCAGCTTTCATTGTTTTTTATATTTAAAGCCATCAAAAAATGCAAATTTAACGCATAATTACCACAAAAATAATCCAATATTGTGGGCTAACAAATAATTATCCTGATGCTACTGCAGTTGCAGCAGGCTTACTTACTTCTCCCTCTTCCTCTTTGGCAAACTCCTCAATCAGAGTTCTCCGCCTCTCGCTCAGATTGCTGCACACATTTGCAGCACAAATCAGAGTGCACGCATTATTGCGTCATTGATGCTTTAAGAGAAAAACTCACACTGGGATTGCAACTGTGTAATGAACGTATTGGTTCCCATAAAATGCGGAATTCCTCGTCCTTATCCCTGAAAAAACCCAGAATTTGAGTACCAGGTTTTTCATAGATAGTATCTTTAAAGGGTGTAATTGTGGCTGATAATGATTGGTATCATGATTGCAATGACGAAACATATTCCCACACATTTTATTTGTAATCTAATGTAATCGCCAGTATCATGTTTGCAATCATGATACCAATCATTATCAGCCACAAGACGTTATTAAGATATTTAAGGCTAAACTCACATTTAATTACTTAAAAATAACATGTGAGTCCCACTAATAGTAAAATACAATCACAAATTTAAGTATTACAAATTGGGAATAAATATAGAATTATAGATATATAAAGACTAGTAGTAGAAGCAGTAATTGCAACAGGCTTGGGTCCACAACCTGATTGTTCCTTCATGTTCAAAATACTTCTACGCTTTATGGCATTTACATGAAAGGTGTTAGTAAATGAAATTCGATTAGAGTGATCTAAATTTTTGGATATTAAAATTAATTTACAATTAAATTCAAGGAAAAATTGAAATATAAAAATTGTGGATGTGGTGGAATCATGCAATGTGCAACCTCACTTTGCATGAGAGTCTAAGGGCACTATAGAGATTTGAGAAATTTTCAATGTTGAACCATTTTTTTTAGATTTAATAGTAAATAATTTTAGCATAATGATGTACAACAGCATAGACACATCATCCAAAAAAGACAGTAATATTCTAAATTAAGGAGCAAAATACCTAAAATATCCAATGTTATTCAAATGATTTGATACACATATTAATGTGATCCTAAGGAGTTAAATGACACTAGTTACGTTGAACTTGGACAACATTGATTTTCTAGGGTCTTGGAGAGATCCTAATTGGAGTTAAATCTAGGTTTCGAAGTCTAAGTTTGATCTCATATTATTGTTTCTCATATTTTTGTGAGTGAAATAGACTATTTAAAGGTCCAATTTAGACACCAAATGATCAAGTTAGGACACAAATAAATTTGTGATTTAATTTGTAATTAATTAATTAAATCTAAAATAACGAGTAAATAAAGTAATCATCCAAACATAATTAAATGAAATATTATTGAAGTTATATAATTTCATTATATTTGAATAATTATTATTGAAGTTATTAATTTATAAAAAAAAAGATTGATTAAATTATTTTCTAATCAGTTTAAATTAATCTATTGAAGTTTTAAATTAGCTGTTTTTTTTAAACTTGGAGTTAGGCTTACTTTGAACTAAGAGATCAATCCATATACTAAGCTATTAAATTAGTCCAGCCAGGCTGGCCCGCATTGACAGATGGAGCCCCCCTTTTTTTCTTAAATGGGCTGCTTATCAAATCTTGGACCTTTGGGCTGACGCCCTTTAGCTGGGCCGTATTAACAGGCCCAATTTCTGTCACTCCTTCTCTTTTTGTTTTGGCAAACGTGAAAAAAAATCAGAGGAAAAATATTGGGGATTTCAGAATATAATTGAAAAATTATATATGTAAATTATTCTTATGGATTACCAAACTATCTCAGGGTAAAAGAAAAGAAATTACGCAGTCACTGATTTTCTTTGCTTATTTCTGTATTTAAACATGTTTAGATAGAATCAAAAAAAAAAAAAAGTTAATAATTGAACCCTGAAACTATTTCTCTACAGACGAAATAAAATGCAGAAAGTATTGATTATACGGAAGGTACTTCAAAAAATGAGGAGCATATCTCTACAGACGAAGCTTCGATTTCCTTCGTTCTCCTTGATTGTCCCAGCAGAAGCTCTCAAGAGACACAATAGCTCCCAAAACTTGTGAAAAACCCCAAAGAAAATGCCTAAGAGAAAGTCTAAAGGTCACGGGAGGAGATCGTGGCGTACGGTGGTCAGCCTTTTGCGCGATCGTGCCTCTGTTGACAGAGGCGTACAGTGTTACGATCATAGCCGTTGGATTGGAAGAGTGAATCCGACGGCTGGATCAATAAAATGAGATCCCGCCGTCTGATCTAAAATAAATTAGGATTGACTGTTTAGATTAAAGGAAACGACGTTTGGTCTTTCAAGGAAAGCAACGGATCTCCACTGTTTTAATTGCAACCGTTGGATTCCTTTATGTTTAATAATATTAAAATTAATTATTAAATGTAATATTATATTAATAATTTATCATATTTGTTTAATCAAAATTAAATATCCAAATACACTCCGAAAAATTCTAAAATTTTCACCCTTATCTATTTGAGGGGTGAGGAACTCAAAAATGCAATCAAATTTTCGATCGGATATATATTAAAATATTTTTTTTAAAATATTGACGAAAAATTTGACGACTCCCAAATACTTCCGAAATACCACCCCTAGCTAATTTGGGTGTGGTGAGTCCAATGGCGTACTTCATTTTTTATTCTAAGGTTTAAATAAATTAGGTATTTTCAGAATTATTAAAAAACTAGGAAATGTTGGAAATTGTCAAACGGTCTCCAAATCGTATGAAATTTGAGGTGGACATATTTAACACTGTTATAAAAGCTATGAAAGAGATTTGGAGTCAATTAGATCATTAATTGATAGGTAACAATATTAGGGTTGCTACAATTAATATTTTATTTGTAAATTTGCATATGTGATATCCAACTAAACTATAATTAAAGATTAACCTAATCTTATAATGTACTTAGACTCTTTAGTCTAATAACTTATTTTTATTTTCTTTGATGTGCCCTACCGTATTTTATAATCTAAAAATATGATTGATTATGAGTATTTTCTAGATAGTGGAGTTGGACCCAATTTTGAGCATTTGTAGCTTTGGAGTTTCTGCTTTCATAACTTTACTTTTTATTGCATTCTGAGAAGAGAGAATTTACTTTCTTTATTATTTAAATTCAGTCTATAATAATTGATTTTCTGTGATGCTTTTACTTTATTCATTGATAGATTTACTTCCATTATTGCCTAATTAGTTTGGATAGTTGATTGATTGTATCTTTTTCACTTACATATTTCTCTACTTCTATATTTTACTTCTTAACTTACACCCTCACAAGGATTTTTGGCCACATAGCACTCAATGTTGAGTTAGTTTTATTCTAACCAAGTGTTAAGTGTTAAGGTAACACCTAAGTATTGGATTGAGTTCATGATTTGATATTTTGGGAGTTATAGTGGGTATTAGAGCCAAGGTTGAGAAAGATAAGTTAAGAAAATATCCCCTTATCCAAAGAAAATAACACAGAAAAATAAAAACATTTAAAAAGTCACAATATGATAATAAACACCTTACTACTTCAATAATTGGTCTAAATTTAACTTAAACTTTAAATTGACTCTCAGATGGCAGATCGTGAATTAAACTTTAAATACTATACTAGATTGTTCTTCCAATACTAGAATAAGGACTATTTGAATGGTTTGAAGTTCAGCAGACTGTACGTTGGAGTGTCGCAAGCTGGTGGTGACGTCCTGAACAATATTCTAGAGCATTATGTGTTCCGTGGCGATTACATTCCTGAGTTGGCAAGGGAAAGGCTATCCCGAGTCACAGAGATGTTCGAAGAAATCAATTGCCCTGATCAAATCCGCTTCAGAGTCATGGACAAACTCTTCTACAACTATGCCGAGGAGTGGTGGGATCGTGCCTTCGATAAACTCGTTCGAGAGAGTAGACACCTCCATCGTACCCCTAACTACAAAGAATTTGAAATTATGTTTTATGCTAAGTTCTGTAGATGATCATACTAGTTCCTTTTCGAGTAGCCTTTTTATTGTAGCTTCTATCTTATTGTTGCTTTCTTAGCTTCTGTCTTATTATTGCTATTCCAAGTTTTAATGAGAATCTTTTCCTTTTTCTTTGTTCTTAAATAGTATCTCCCTTATCTTCTTAGAATGAACCCTGAACCTAATACTCCTCAGTGGCTAAAGAAACCGCTTCTACCACTTTATCTCCAGCAAATGAAATGAAGAACCTACTAGAGATGATGAAAATGATGGTTGAAGCACAAATGCGTGCTGCTGAGAGGATGGCTTCCTATTGTACTCCACCTCAACCCTCTTCTTCACCACCTTAACCATCTCCTACTCCATTTCAAATTCTTGCCCCAACTCCTCCAGAAATTCATGTTACTTCACAACCAGCTCCTGGTCCCGTGGTTGATACCTTCCTCCTAACCTTCTTGCATTAAAACTCTCCAATATTCAATGGCTCAGCTTCTCATATTGAATCCACCAACTGGCTGAAGGCAATCGAGAAAATCTTAGCCAGCATAAAGTGTCCTGAGAGTGAATGAATTAATCTCACCACCCATCTATTTCAAGAGGAAGTAGAATATTGGTGGGACAATGAGCTAAAAGCTCGCTTCTCTGAAGTCTGCGTGGATGATATTCCTTGGGATGAATTTTTTCCTCTATCTACCCTATCTATTATTGAGGATGAGTTCATGCAACTCACTCAAGGGAATCGATCTTTTCATGTATACAAAATGGAATTCAGAAAGCTATCCAGTTTTGCTCCTGACTTAGTCCGCACTAAGATAACTAGGTGTAGTAGGTTCCTTAAAGGTCTAAGGGCCTCAATAAAAAGCCGCATGATGTCCCTGCACCATGATAACTTCCACAAGCTTCTAGAAGGAGTGAGGATGATCGAGCACCATCAGGCTCGAATGAATCTCAAGAAGAGATTCCATCCATAAACTTCTAGATCAAGTTTTAAAGAAATCCTCCTCAAGGACCCAAAGCTTACCAGCTCATCCAAAACTCAAATCAGCAAGGAAGGTTTGTTGCTCGCTGCAATAGACCACATCTGTATGGTAAATGCTACCACTCTGGTGGTCCATGCTGCATTTGTAGCAGGATTAATCACTAACACTGCGAATGTAGAGAATACTAGATTGAGGATAGAGTATGGATTAACCTCCAACTTGCTTTTCAGAATCCTACGCCCACCAGCTCCCATGCTCTAGCACTTTCCTTAATGCCTCCTCTAGCTTGTGGAAGTTCCTAAGGCCAGAAAGGAACACCTTCATCAGCCCAAGAACAAGTTCAGGCCAGAAGTGCCATAAAGGGCAGGTTGTTGCCCAATCTCCTGTTGTACCCCAAATGTACACTTTATCTTTTATTGTCACTCAAGAAGACAACAATATTATCTTTAGTATGTCTTATGTTTAATTTTCCTTATTCTGCCTTTCCTTTATCTCACGCATTTATTTTCCATATTTCCTGCTTTAATTTTCATTAGTTGTAATTAAAGTTTTATTTTCCTGCTATAGGAATTCTAGTTTATTTTCATGAACCCGATACTACGAATTCTGAAGCCATATCTCGATGAGTTTGTTATCCTTTTTATCAATGATATCCTGATCTACTCCGAGTCAGCTCCTGAGCATGAGAAGCATTTGCGTGTCATTCTTGAGTTACTAAGAGAGCATAAACTGTTTGCCAAGTTCTCAAAGTGTAAATTTTGGTTCAATTTTGGGGCAATTCAAGGTCACATGATTGATGTTGAAGGCATTAGGGCTTACCAAAATAAAATCCAAGATGTTCAACAGTGGGTGCAACCCAAGTCTTTAACCGAGATCCACAATTTTCTGGGACTTGCTGAATATTACAGAAGGTTTGTCCTAGGATTTTCTCAAATTGCTGCATTATTAATTTAGTTAATTAGAAAGGAAGTTATGTACATCTGGAATATTGCCTGTGATGAAGCTTTTTAAAAGTTGATGCAATTGCTAACTTTTACGCTAGTTCTAGTACTACCTCAAAAGGGTAAATATTTTCAGGTGTAAACTGATGCCTCTAAGGTAGGACTTAATTGTGTTCTGATATAAGATCTTTGAGTGAAGGTGTAATAATGCTAATATTGTTATCTATCAATTAGTGACCTAAGTTGACTCTAAAGCTTTTACATTACTCTTATAATAAAGTTAGGAGTCTCCACCTCAAATTTTGTGCAATTTGGAAACCGTTTGATAAATTTCAATATTTCCTAGTTTTCTGATAATTCTGAATATACCTATTTTATTTAGGCTTCAGAATCAAAAATAGAGTCCACCATTGGACTCACCACACCCAAATTAGCTGGGGGTGGCAATTTGGAAGTGTTTAGGAGTCGTCAAATTTTTCACGAATATTATATTATTATATAATACCCAGAAGATAAGGTAAATTAAAGATACCTCCAATCAAAAATACGATTGCATATTTTTGAGTTCATCACCCCTTAAATAAGTAAGAGCGAAAGTATGGATATTTTCAAATTGTATTTGTGTATTTAAATTAAAGAATGTAAATAAGTATAATTAGATAATAATATATTGAATTTAAATTAAAACATATGAATTATTATTAATATTATAATTTCAACTAAAATAAAACACTGCAATTCTTGTGTATAAATCTAGAACACAATACTCTTTTAAAACCTATAGGACACATTCCATCTCACCCCATGCAAATCAAACCGTTCATTTTAATGACAAGATTTAACGGCCAGATTTTGATGTAGTATATCTATTAACTTATAAATACCATTAACCATACGATGGGTAAGAAGCTCAAATGAATGCTTCTAATGGCCCAAGCAATGCACTGTATGCCCCTGACGGGCAAAAAGATCGTGTGCCTGTATTCGCAGCAGAGGCGTACGAGGATGCAAGTCGCCAGCTGTTCCCTTCCAAGGCTTTAACCTCCTATCGAACTCCTCAGCTTTCCATTTTTTATCTTTGGGACATTTTTAGAAAGGGGTTGCGAGGAGGCTTCTATGGAACCAAAAGAGGCTGGAAAAGGGTAGAAACCTGCAAGGAAATTTTGAAGCCTAAAAACCCCATCTTTTGTTGGCGTAGGAGAGGGAGTAGCTGCCAAGTACCACCTCCATTTCTTCTCCTATAAATTTCTCAGATTTCAGCCTTTCAAATTTCCCCTATTTTTATATATACGTGTTAAGTTCACCTATTAAGTTCATATGAATTTATGCTTTAATATTTGCTTAAGAAACTGTGCGTCTGCTAGAACTAATCGGGCTTGTTAAAGCCCGACAATGTCCAGGGAATTGATGCAAGTTTAAACCCTAGCTACGATCTTGTAATCTACATAGAAAAAAAAAAAAGGTTGCTGGAGTCAAAGACTAATCTTTAACTTATCAGCATTCATGGCTTGCTGTGCTAAACACCATCTATCGAGTTGCTGGTTCACAGCTAAGGGTTCTTAAGGATAGTAAAGTTAGAATCTTAGAACTGCAGCATTTTTTATTCCTTTAGTATTGGATGAATATGGTGGATCAGCGAAGTAGTTGTTCTGGTTCGTTTGTTATGAGCGTTGATGGAGTATTGTATATTTTCTATATTGATATTATAGAATGACTACTATTTTTAATTACATTAATATGGAACCTAACTTGCTCTTTATTATGTAAAAATAATTGAACCAAACCTGCTCTTTATTTGATGTTTAGATTGAATATTGGGAAAACTGAATTAGCTAGTTTGTAGGGGTATTTTGAAAGGGTAAGTACTCTCTAGTCTTGCGGTAAATGCTCCTTTGTTTGAATTTTGCATTGGGTGAGATTGAGTGTGGTTCCGTTTATGATGATCATCTTAACCTATTGCTACTAGGTCTCTCATCTCTTCAATGAACTCTAATATTTCATTTGTATCAGATGATATGGTGGTTCTTTGCAGGAGTCAAGTGTCTATTGTTTTTTAATAAGAGATTATGATTACTGTTGAGGTTAATGTTTTCTTTGTCTCTTAATAATTTTAAATTGCATGAAAGCTATCCATTAATGCATGCTTTACAAATTTTTTTTAATAAAAATTCAGATGCTATGTTGATAAATCTATTAAAGCTACATTAATCAGCTTAGTATAAATGACTTACCTACATCTCAAATTTCAGTTAGTATAAGAATAAATGAAACAATGGGGATGTTATAATGATATTGCCATTCTTTTTATACGAGATCAAATATGATCAAATGCTGCCAATTCTTTTAACGAATCATATGTTGCCATTTATTTAAATGTGAGATCAATGGATCATATGAAATCCAATGTTGCCTTTTATTTCAAAATGAATTCAATGCTGCCATTTAGTTATGAGACATAAATGTTGCCATGTCTCATATAAGATTCAATGCTGCCATTTAGTTTGTGAGATTAAGTGCTGCCATATCATGTAAATGAAATCATATGCTGCCTTTCATTCTAAAGTGAGATTAAGTGTGATTAATTGCTACCATATCTTGTAAATGAAATCATATGCTGCCTTTCATTTTAAAGTGAGATTAAGTGTGATTAAGTATTGCCATATCTTGTAAATGAAATCATATGCTGTCTTTCATTCTAAAGTGAGATTAAGTGTGATTAAGTACTGCCATTTCTTGTAAATGAAATCATATGCTGCCTTTCATTCTAAAGTGAGATTAAGTGTGATTAAGTGTTGCCATATCTTGTAAATGAAATCAAAAGTTGCCTTTTTATTTTTATTTTTAAGTCAGATCAATAAGATAAAATGTGATTAAATGGCCATATCTTTTTGATGAAATCATATGTTGCTATTATTTTTGATGTAAGATCAATAAGATCACATGGGATCAAATGCTATCATTAATTGCATTTTAAGACAACAAATTTCAGTTTAAGTGATTGTTGTTACTTTTATATATAAATGCTAAACTAAATACTGTTATTCTTTGCAGGTTATGTTATAAACTAATATTAAAAGAAATGCTGAACCAAATGCCATTACTTATTGCATATTAAGTCAAATAATGCTTCCCTTATATATTGCTAAATTAATTACTGCATCTCTTATTATTGTCATAGATGTTCGATTTAGGATGTGTGAATACTAGGTTAGCAAATTTCTTCATTTGATTTTCTCACATGAAATTATTAGAACTAGAAATAATCAATCCCATGTAATGGATTGACTTATAAATTGATGTTCTTTATAATTATTGAGATTATTAAAATTGGAAATAGTCAATCCCATGTAACAGATTGACTTATAAATTGATGTTCTTTATAATTATTGAAATTATTAGAACTGGAAATAGCCAATACCATGTAACGGATTGGCTAATATATTAATATTATATGTGTTTATTTTGAGTAAATAAAAAAGAGACCATGCCAAAAATTTTAGAATTGAAATTTTATTTTTGTGTTCTAAATATTTTGCTTCTCCATTTGTAGTATGCAAGATTTAAACTTAGAATCCTTTGAACTCTTTTGCATACAAATTAATTCAAAACTTACAATTTCTAAATTAAAGTTCTTTATAAGAACCCATAATAAGACTAGTGCTCAAATAATCTCTTAGATAATTAGCACATAATCCAAAAGCCTTAAATCTTTCAATTAGTTCTCAATTGATTTAAATTGAGAACAAAAGTTTCTTATTTTTCTTTTACAAGCTATAGATTTCTAACCTCCTATAACTATAAATGAATTTTTACTTGTGGATAAAAATCTAATTCCTTCCTTACATTCAAATATTCAATAGCAATTAATCTTAGAAAATTTCATAATTTAATTGAATTAATACTTTTTAGTTTATAAGTTAACCAGATGAAGCTAATAAAATATTCTTTAGTTAATACTTTTATTAGCTTAGTAATCTATAAACACAATTCTTCCTTACTAGTTTCTTTAAACTTTAATCATAAATTTATTTGATTTAATTAGTATAGAACTAATATAGAATAAACTTCAATTATATGAAAATATTATTTTCCAAACTTATCTTCCTTCTTCTTTTTATCAAAATCGACTTAAAGATCTATATCTATAAGCCAATTTGGAGCTCAAATAGTTCCAATTATTAAGTATATTATTAAAGATTAGATAACAAAAAGGATATCACATAGTTTATAATTATTGAAATTTATTGAATGCTTGATTAGCTTTGAGCCTTTTTCTTTGAACATTCATTCAAGATCATTGTGCATAAATAAAAAGTTTCGTAAGACTTTATGGGGATTGCCTTATGGCAAATTTGAACAAGAAATATAGTGCTTATAACAGGACTTCACATTTTAGAGAAGGTAAATGTAAATGTTCGACCTCCCCACTGTATCTAGTTAGGCAGACGTGCTTAACTCCTCGTCCCATTCTATTGAGTACTCTCGCAGAATGAGATAGCTTCTAAATATAACTTTAATTAATAATATAAGAGTTCTTTTACAATCTTATTGATTGTAAAATCTCTTCATAACTGTTTAGTTATGCTTACTTTTCATAGTCCTAGGCTATATCTGTCTTAGATTAAGAGTCTACGATACTTCTTTATTTTCTATGCTTTACACTCTCTAATTCTAGTATTGTGTTTTGCTCACTTACAGTTCATTTAAAATATAGTGTATGTTTCTTAATTTTATTTAATGCTTCATTGTATTTCATTTGCTTGCTCAGCATAAATTTCATTGAACATATATTACTTTCATTTCAATTACTTTAATGCACATAGTAGTTTTTTCCTTTAGGATGCTTTCCCTTACCAATTTTGGATGTAGGCTAGGACTTGTATATAAGTGGGTATTTTTACTCAACTTATTTCATATTGTCTCCTTTACAGTTATGCTTAATTCCTTTTTCCATACTTGATAGTTTTTATAGCTCTGCTGTTTACTTTAAATTGTAAATTATGTTTGTGATATCTTATTAATTTTAAAATATAGATAATCTTAAAATGTACTTAGACTATTTTGTATAACTACACTTTTTATTTTTTTTTGGCTTTGCCCTATCATATTTAAATACCAAAATATGATAGATCAAGAACCCTTTGATTTAGGTAATGCAGGTCCAAGTGCTTGAAGGGCTTATAAAGAATTTTTGCTTCTGCTTAATTTTAAATTGTTACTTTATTTAATTACAAGTGAGAGAGTGACCTACTTACTGTCTTTTATTCTTACATCTAAAAGGTTTGTAATAATTAAATTATAAACTGCTTGAGTTTGCTTAAGTTATTTTTACCTAGTCTTAAATATCTATATTGTGTTTACAAGTTTTGTAACTGCTTGGGATGAATGAGTGGATTATTCTAATTGCTTGTGTTGAAAATACTTGCAATGTTGTATTTACATGTATCTTCTTATCATGTATCTTCTATTGTATTTACATATATAAATTGTTTTAACTTAACAAATACTCATTAAGTGACTTGGCCACTTAGCATTTATACTTGATTGTTTTCTTCTGATTGAGTATTGGGTGCTAAGGTAACATCCTAATGTTTGGATTAATCTCCTATCCAATTATTGGGGTCGTTACTGAAGGCCTATGACTTTAAACAATTTAAACCCAATGAGTGAAACTATCATGTGCATGATCTTGAACTTGCAAGGATAGTTTTTGCTCTTAAGATATGGAGACACTACTTGTACGAAGTTAAGTGTGAGATATTTACATATCACTAAAGCTTCAAGTATGTTTTCACCCAAAAAGACCTTAATTATCATCAGTGTAGATGGCTAGAGTTGATTTGTGACTACGACTTAGAAATATAGTATCATCCAGTTAAAGCTAATATAGTAACTGATGCCCTTAGTCATAAAGTGACTTTATCTTCTCTCTATAGCAATGAATCTTTGATCAAAATTTTTGAAAGGCTAAATCTTGAACCGATCATATCTACTGATATGCACATAGTGTTATCTGCTATTCAGTCAAAAGTTCTTCTAAGGTTATGGATTATTGAAGCATAGAAGGAAGATACCAGATATTCCAATCTTGTTTCCGATATTACCAATTGGAAGAGATTCGAGTTACGTCTTAATGCCACTAGTGTGATATTTTGAAAAGATAGGTTATGGATTCCTAAATGCCTATAGATGCATATACTATCAAAAGCCCATAACTCTGGTTATACTGACCACCATGGCAGCTGTAAGATGTATTATGATCTAAAGAAACCTGTTTTGTTGGCTGGCATGAAAAGAAACATTATTGTTTTCATTTCCAAGTGCCATTCCTATTCATTAGTTAAAGCCAAACATCATAATCTTTATGAACTTCTCAAACCCTTAGATATCCTTGAATGGAAGTGGTCCGATATTTCCATGAATTTTATTATGGGACTGCCTAAGAGTACATTGTTCTGATTCAATTTGGGTGATTATCGGCCGACTCACCAAATCTTCCCATTTCCTTCCTATCTATCAAACCAATTCTATAGAGAAGTTAGCTAAGCTCAACATAAAAGAGATCATCCATTTACATGGTGTGCCAGACTATATTATTTTAAATAGAGACAAAAGATTAACTTCTAGATTTTGGTGTGCTGTTCACCAAGACCTGGGGACCAACTTAGCTTTGAGTGCTACTTTTTATCCTAGACTAATGGTCAAACTGAATTGGTTAATCAGATTTTAGAAGATCTTCTAAGTCTATGTGTTCCTATTTTTGGTGGATTATGGGATGATTACCTTGCCTTAGTTGAGTTCTCCTACAACCATAGTTATCAGTCTAGCATTAGCATGGCTCCCTACAAAGCACTTTATGGCAGGAGGTGTATGACTCCTATCATCTAGATAAAATAGGAGACTCTCAGCTTTATGGTTCTGAATTGATCGAGGAGAATGACAGACTGTAGAATACACATCTGCGCTTGTATGCAAGTGTATGTGGTCTTAAGTAATAATTTGGAAGGGTAAGTTTAGAGATTAATCGTCCTCAGGTAACAATATGTTTTGTTACTAAGGTATATCTATATTCAATAATCTTTAAACGATATGAGTTTAGTTTTGAGTTGGTTCTGTTAATAAAGCAATAATTCTGATTTAAGAAACTATTAGATTTAGAGAGGAGAGTTGGGTTTCCTCCATGTGAATTGATATGGACTCATGTTGAATTACTTCTCAAGCACTTATCATTCTTTCATGATCATGCCAAATAATCTAGTGCACATTGCATTCCTTTGAGTTTTCCTCTAATTCTTACAAGTCCAAATCTTGGGCATGAAATGAACACACTAGGGTTCAATTTCAGCATGAGGATCCTCATGAGATTGCACTCAGGGCATCTTAGTTTACCTACATCTAGGTTGCCAAAATAATAGTTTTAGTTTAACGATCTCATGAGCATTGATTCCACTAACGAGCATCACGCGCGTCATGCGCTGTTCAGATAAAAGAATAGTTTCATCGAGCCTCATGGACTATGTCACATCATCCATGAGCTCTCAATAAATCCTCTTCCTCCTTCCACGTATGCTGAGCCACGAAGCTCAGTTAGTGGGTCTTAGCACATATGCTTCTACTTCTTAGTTGAGCTTAGACATAGTGCGATTAGGCTCAAGAACTTCTCACATAGTTCTAAGCACCAATGCACACATGCCCAGCTCTAAACTAAGCAATGAGCAATGGAGCACAAGACATTAATTAAGGTGTTAATATTTATAGTTATAATTACTTTACATATGTTTTCATTTAGTCCACAACATTATTCTTTAGTGATCTTATCAAGTCATTCAACATAGATTTTTAATTCAATGCTTGAGGAAGTTCTCCAACATTTATTTTAGTCCGTTACATATCACAATAGATTCAGGCCATCCCTACCCAATGGGGTTTAGATTTCCATTATAACTGAGATAAGAATAAAAACATACAAGGATGAAGACCCTTTCATGATCCATTAAAAAAAAATCAAAAGCAAGATTTAGAAGTTACTAATAATAGCCCTCAATGGGGTTCTCTAGATTTCTTCCTCTTCTTCCTATTTTCCTTTTCCTTAGCTCTCTAGTGCTGACTTCGTTCTCCTCTAGCAATAACTTCTTCAACCTCCCTTGGAGAGGTCTCCTTCTTCTTATATGTAGCCTTCTAAAAGCTAGGATTTTTGAGTAAAAATTGGGAAGCCTTCTTTTGTAAGAAGATGCTATATTTATAGAGGAGTCAATCTCCTCTTTGTATTCAAATTCTAACTCTTCCTTCCATAAAGCCATCATGAGTGCACAGCTCACTTGAGGCTTAAAATGACTACTTTTCCATTTTTAAATCTCATAATCATTTCAAACCCCTCCTTTTCGTCTTAAAAACTATTCTGCTATAAAAGATATGGCAGCTGGGAGACAGCAGCAGGCTAGGAGGTCATGTCTCAGCTAGAATTAATGCCCTGAGAAGATAGAAATTTGGTGCCCCACTGTAGTGCAGTGCGCTACAGTGCGCTGTAGTGATTGAGTTTCAAAAACTCACCCGCTGTAGTACGCTGCAGTAGTTTTAAGTCCAAAAACTTGCCCGTTGAAGCATGCTGTAGGGTTTTAAGTTGAAAAACTCTCTCGCTGTAGTGCACTGTAGCATTTAGTTTCAAAAACTCACCTGCTACAGCATGCTATAGCGATTGAGTTTTGAAAACTCTCCCGCTACAGTGTTGTTGTAGCGATTGAGTTTCGAAAACTCTCTCGCTGTAGCGCGCTGTAGCGATTGAGCTTTTAAACCTCACATGCTGCAGCGATTGAGTTTTGAAAACTTGCCCGCTGCAGCGCTCTATGGCACGCTTTGGCACGCCTTAGGGGAATCGCTCCATATTTTAGAAATCCCCTTAGGTTAGTGCTTTCTACATGCCAGTACTCGGAGCGCACTACAGCGATTATTGAGGTCACATTTTACCTGAAAATAAGCAGCATTTGATCAAGGTGGGCTGTTTATAATAAGGGTTTGAATGAGATTTTTCCTTTATTGATGATATAAACTATAGATTCATCAAACCCACACACTTAGATTCTTGCTTGTCCACGAGTAAGCTCAAAAAAGGATTTTTCTATTTTTTAGGTATGGGAGTCAAGATGAAATGTCAATGTAAAATTTGATTGCAGTTCAAAACTTTTGCTTAACTGAAATGATTGTAAAATTTTTCCACCATTAAGCCTTTCTAACTCTAGTTATGAATCATGGTTTATTGACTAGTCTCCAATCTTAAGTTTTGTAATTCTTGATGCCACATGATGGGAGAGGTTCTTTAGAACTCACCAAACTAGTAAGGTAGTTAGTAACCAAGAGTTTTGTACCATATGTGCTCCTTCTTATGAATCGCAAAGAGACTTAATAATTTTGGAGAGATATTTTTCATCATCCTATTTCATTTTTTTCTTTGGGAGAGATATTTTTCTTCATCTCTATTTTTGTTTTCTTTTTCAGCCTTAGGGAGAGATATTTTTCTTCATCCTAATTCTAATTCTTTGTGATCATGAAGTCCTACAGGAGCCTAGCACACTCTTTAGTTTACTTAATAACTTTTAATCACTAGTTTTGGTTTCTAAAATTTTCCCCCCACACTTAGACCTTAGCATTGATCTTGTTAAATTTTTGGAGACTAGATACAACCTAGGATCATTTCCTTATTTTGATGATTTAGTGCTGCCAATAAGTTTAGTCATACTTCGTTAAGAAAATTTTGGTTCACAATCAATTTTTACATTGATATTTTTGTAACTTTCATAGTCTTAAAAAGTTCAGAAAAATTTGTCATTTGCAAATCACAGAAAGATTTTGAAAATATGAGAATCCATAATTTATTTCTTTCAAGAGAAACAAAACACAAAAAAAAACTAAAAATGAAAATAAGAAAAATTACAACCTAATTTATTCATGGGTTGCCTCCCACCAAACGCTTGTTTTAACATCTCAACCAGATGCGAGTAAAATCCCCTATGTGATTCCTTCCATAAGAAGGTCTTGTAAGGTCCATCCTCCTTTCTCCTACAGGTTACTCTCTTCCAAATATGGATTCAATCGATTCCCATTCACCTTGAAGGTACCTTCACTTGAAGTGACATCTATGGCTCCATGAGGATAGACCTTTGTAACTGTAAATGGGCCCGTCCACCTTGACTTTAATTTCCTTGGAAATAATCTCAGTCTTGAATTAAAATGGAGTACCTTTATTCCTGGTTGAAAATGCTTTGATTTAATTAATTTATCATGCCATTTTTTTGTTTTTTCTTTGTATATTTTGGCACTTTCATAAGCATTCAGTATGAATTTGTCAAGCTCATTCAGTTGTAGCATTCTCCTTGCTCCTGCTTGTTGGAAGTCAAAGTTCAATTTCTTGATAGCCCAAAAAGCATGGTGTTCTAACTCCACGGGCAGGTGGCAAGATTTACCATACACAAGCTTGTAGGGGGGCATTCCTAAGGGAGTTTTAAAAGCAGTTCTATATGCCCAAATGGCATCTTGAAGTTTTGAAGGCCAATCTTTTCTATTTTGATTCACTATCTTCTCCAAGATCTGCTTGAGTTCCCTATTTAAGACTTCCACTTGTCCACTAGTTTGAGAGTGGTAGGTTGTTCCCACCTTATGTTTTACTCCATAGCTTCTCAACAAACTCTCAAGATGCCTATTACAGAAATGCTTTCCCCCATCACTTATGAGGCATCTAGGAGTACCAAATCTCGCAAGCACATGCTCCTTGAGAAATTTGACAATAGTTTTAGCGTCATTGTTCACACATGCAAGCGCCTCTACTAGCTTTAAAACATATTCAACAGCAACAAGAATATACATATTAGTTTGGGATAAAGGAAATGACCCCATGAAATCAATTCCCCAAACGTCAAATAGCTCCACTTCAAAGATTCAATTCAAGGGAAGCTCATCCCTTTTGCTAAGGTTTCTGGTTCTTTGGCCTTTACACAACCTTTTACATACTTGGCAGCATTTTTGAATAGAGGAGGCCAAAAGAACCCAGATTGAAGCACCTTGGCTGCAATTCGATCAATTCCATGATGCCCTCCATAATGGGATGTGTGGCAATGGTAGAGAATGTCCTTGATTTCTGAATCGGGCACACATCTCCTTAGGATTTGATCATTACAACATTTATAGAGGAATGGATCATACAAAAAGTAATTTTTTATGCTAGCAAAGAATTTTTTGCTTTGTTGAAAGTTCAGGTCTTTTGGTATAACTCCTCTTGCAAGAAAATTTGAAAAGTCAGCAAACCAAGGAGGTTTTGTTGATGAAATAGTGTATAGCTTCTCATCAGGGAACAATTCACTAATATCAATAAAATTATCACTTTCGAGATGGGTTAATCGAGATAGATGGTTAGCTAACACATTCTCACTCCCCTTCTTATCCCAAATTTTTTAGATCATATTCTTGTAAGAGTAGCACCCAATGTATTAAGCGAGGTTTTGCTTCTTTCATTTGGAGGAGATACTTAATGGCCGCATGATATGTGTAAATAATAGTTTTAGACCCAATGATATATGCCTTAAATTTAGTGAATGCAAAAATGACAGCTAAGAGTTCTTTCTCTGTGGTCCCATAATTTCTTTGAGCATCGTCAAGGAGCTTACTAGCATAGTAAATTGAATAGAAGGTTCATTCTTTCTGCTGCCCAAGGAAAGCACCAATAGCAAGGTCGCTCGCATCACACATTAAAGGGGTGTCCTAATTTGGAGTAACAGTTATGGGAGCAGAGATCAGGGCTGTTTTAATAGCATTAAAACATTTTAAGCAATTTTCATCAAATTTGAATTTGACATCTTTTCCTAGTAATCTACAGAGCGGCAAGCTCATGTTGGAGAAGTCTTTGATAAATCTTCTATAAAATCCTGCATGCCTAAGGAAACTTCTAATTCCTTTTACATTGATAGGAGGGGGGAGTTTTTCAATTACCTCAACCTTAGCTTTATCAACTTTGATTCCCCTCCTAGAGATCAAATGACCAAGAACAATACCTTTTTCAACCATAAAATGATTTTTTTTCCCAATTTATGATCAAATTCGATTCTTCACACCTTTTTAAAACCTTTCCCAATTTGGCAAGATAATGGTCGAAAGAATTTCTGATAATAGAGAAATCATCCATAAGGATTTCCAAAAATTCCCCTATCATGTCTGAGAAAATAGCCATCATACAATATTGGAAAGTGGCTAGAGCATTGCATAACCTAAAGGGCATTCTCCTAAAGGCAAAAGTCCCAAGGGGATAGGTGAAGGTTATTTTCTCTTGGTCTTTAGGTGCAATCAAGATTTGTTTGCATCCAGAATACCCGTCAAGATAATAGAAATAGGGATTCCTTGCCAACCTATCGAGCATTTATTCTATGAATGGGAGAGGGTAATGATCCTTCCGTGTTACTTTATCTAACCTCCTATAATCAATGCACACTCTCCATTCGGTCACCATTCTAGTGGGGATCAATTCATTGTTGTCATTAAGTGCAACGGTCATCCCACTCTTCTTTGGGACCACATGAATAGGGCTCACCCAAGGATTGTCAGAGATGGGGAATATGATTCCATCATCTAAGAGTTTAATAATTTCTTTTCTTTGTGAACTAACTTTATATTAGGGTTTAAACACTTTTGAGGTTTAATCAATGGGGTAGAGTTATTCTCCAGGAGGATACGGTGCATACAAAGAGTTAGGCTAATTCCTTTCAGATTCTCTATACTCCATCCAATTGCTCTCTTGTGTTCTCTTAAAACCTTACATAAAAGCCTCTCTTGATGCTGATTTAACAAGGTAGAAATTATTATGGGAAGGGATGTCTCCTCCCCTAGATAAGTATACTTTAAATGAGAAGGGAGAGGTTTTAATTCTAATTCTGGTGGGACATCTATGGAAGGTTGAATTTTTTTCTTTCTTTAATCAATTCCTCAATCATTCCATCTTCCATTAAATCCTCATCAACCTCATTTAATAGCATTCCCTCTTCTTCCACATCTCCCAATAACAATGCTTCTTCCATTAAATTGATCCCCCAGCAATCCTCATTGAGCTTAGATGGGTGTCTCATAGAATCTTTCACCTCCTCATCTTCATACCATAATCTCAATTCCCCTTTATCGATATCAATTAAATTTCTTCCTGTAGCCAAAAATGGTCTACCCAAGATGATGGAGATTTATTGGTTTTCATCATCCATGTCTAAGATTATGAAATTAGCTGGGAATATGAATATATCAACTGTTACAAGCACATTTTCCACGATTCCTAAAGGGGTTTTTATAGATCTATCAGCAAATTGGAGGAGAACAGAGGTAGGCTTCAAGTGATCTATTCCTAACTTCTTGAATATATAAAATGGCATAAGATTTATGGATGCACCCATATCACAAAGAGCCTTTTGGAAAGCTTGGTTTCTATTAGTGCAGGGGACAGTGAAGCTACCAGGATCCTTCTTCTTAATGGGAATCTTTCTCTGAAGGCTTGTGCTACATTCTTTTGTTAATGCCACAATCTCCTTCTTATCAATCCTTCTTTTTTTTTTATAGGATATCTTTCATAAACTTGGCATAACTCGGCATTTTCTCTAATGCTTCCGCAAAAGGAATGTTTATGTGAAGAGTTTTAAAAGTATCTAAAAATTTGTGAAATTGGGCATCAAGTTTCTCCTTAGCCATTCACTGAGGGTAGGGGATGTTAGGGGTGATCTTAAGTTGGTCATTAGATTGAACCTTCTTTGAATCCTTTACTGCATTCCTCTCATTTTTGCTTATTACTTCTTCTGCTTGTTCTTCTCTAGTTGTTGTGATTGTCTTTTTATCCTCCTTATTCACAACTGGCTTAGTTATTTTCCCACTTCTTAGGGTTATAGAGTTTCCTGAGTCATTTTCATACTAACTGATGACTCCTACTAAAGCCAGCTTCTCTAATTGTCTAATGATTTCTTTTAGCTTTTGTTCAATTCTTTTTATCGACTCCTCTTACCTTAGAAGGGTATGTTCATGTCTGTTTAGTGTGGTATCAGTTTTATTTATAAATTTAGTTGTGGATGTTCTAAATTCTTTAAGGGAGTTCTCAAATCTTTCTCTACTTCCGCCATGATTCATAATTACATTAACATTCCTTAACTCACAATCTCTCTCATGATGAGATTTCAATTGCTCACGTTCTAACTTTTTATTGAGTTGAGTGATTTAATTTTGGAGTTCATGAATTTGTTGCGAGTTTTCTAGAGAGTTACATTCATTTTTAGCCATGTGATCATTTTCTTAGAGAGACCATTGATAGACATTTGTCGCCATTTCTTCTAAGAGGTCATAAGCCTCTTCTTGGGTTTTACTACTAATTGAGCCACCAGCGGCCGCATCTATGAGTGTCCTTGTTGGAGCGTTCAAACCATTGCAAAAGGTTTGCACTTGCATCCATAAAGGGAACCTATGATGCGAGCATCGCCTTAGGCATTCCTTAAAGCGATCCCACCCATCATATAGTGTTTCCCCTTCAAACTGATTGAAGTTAATTATCTCAATTCCCAACAAAGCAGTTTTTCCAGAGGGAAGTATTTCACTAGGAACATCCTAGTGATGTCATCCCACATATGGATATAATCACTCGAGAGAGAGCTAAGCCAACTCTTGGCTCTATCTCTTAGGGAGAAAGGGAAAAGCCTAAGTTTAAAGGCATCTTCAGAAATGCCATTAAACCTGAAGGTGTCACATATTTCTAGAAAGTTGTAAATGTGTGAGTTAAGGTCCTCCATGGCCAACCCACCAAATTGATTATTTGAACCATACTAAGTTAGCTTCAATGTTTGGCCTAACAATTGCATGAGGAATGCCCCTAACAGTGAGAGTGCATAATCTCTAAGTGCTCTCCAAAAGGCTCTCTAGGAATTTCATCAAAGTTTTCCATAACAGCTTGTGGTTATTTAAGATTGCTTGTTCTCTTCTAGCTCGTAGACAGGTTCTTTCAATTTCTGGATTGAAAAGATATTCAGTACAATTTCTTCTACTCATAAAGAATTAGAATTTAAGCTATGAAGAACAAGTGTAGCAATATCGTTCAATAGTTCAATAATTGAAAGAAAAGTAAATAGTCAGTTTAAATTATAAATTAGTACATAAATAAATATAAGAATAAAATAAAATTATATGCAAAGAGATTTGTTTAAATCACTATTTACTAGTAGATTTTCCTTAAAATAAAGTAATTAGCATTCCCTGACAACGGTGCCAAAAACTTTACAGACTATAGAATACACGTCTGCGCTTGCACGCAAGTGTACGTGGTCTGAAGTAATAATTTGGAATGCAAGTTCTGATATTTATTGTCTTCAGGGAATGGTATATTTTGTTACTAAGGTATATTTATATTCAATAATATTTAAATGGTATGATTTCAGTTTTGATTTGGTTCCGTTAATAAAGCAATAATTCTAATTTAAGAAACTGTTAGATTTAGAGAGAAGAGTTGAGTTTCCTCCATGTAAATTGATGGGGACTCATGTCAAATTACTTCTCAAGCACTTCTCATTCTTTTATGGTCATGCCAAATAATCAAGTGCATATTGCATTCCTTAGAGTTTTCCTCTAATTCTTACAAGTCCAAATCTTGTGCATGAAATAAATACACTAGGATTCAATTTTAGCATGAAGATCCTCATGAGATCGCACTTAGGGCATCTCAGTTTACCTATGTCTAAGTTACCAAAATAACAGTTTTAGTTAAATAATCTCATGAGCAAAGATTCCACTAATGAGCATCACGTGCGTCATGCGCAGTTCAGATAAGGAAATGGTTTCATCGGGCTACATAGACTATGTCACATCATCCATGAGCTCTCAATAAATCCTCTTCCTCCTTTCACATATGCGGAGCCATGGAGCTCAGTTAATGGGTCTTAGCTCACACGCTTCTATTTCTTAGTTGAGCTTAGAGCATCGTATGATTAGGCTCAACAACTTCTCACATAGTCTTAAGCACCAATGCACACATGCCCAGCTATAAACTAAGCAATGAGCTATGGAGCACAAGACATTAATTAAGGTATTAATATTTATAGGTATAATTACTTTACATATTAGTTCATTTAGTCCACAACATTATTCTTTAGTTCTCTCATCAAGTCATTCAACACAGATTTTTAATTCAATGCTTGAGGAAGTTCTCCAACATTTATTTTAGTCCCTTACATATCACAATAGATTCAATCCCACCCTCCCCAAGGGGGATTAGCATTCCATTATAGCAGAGATAAGAAGAAAACCATACAAGAATGAAGTCCATTTCATGATCCACTAAAAAGAAATCAAAAGTAAGATTTAGAAGTTACTAGGAACAGCCCTCAATGGGGTTTCTTAGATTTCTTCCTCTTCTTCATCTTTTTTTTTTCCCTTAGCTCCCTAGTGCAGTTTGACTTCATTCTCCTCTACTAATAGCTTCTTAAACCTCCCTTGGAGAAGTCTCCTTCTTCTTCTATGCAGCTTCTTAAAGCTAGGATTTTTGAGTGAAAATTGGCAAACCTTCTTTTGTAAAAAGAAGCTGTAATTATAGAAGAGTCATTCTTCTCTCTTGCATTCAAAATTTGGCTCTTCCTTCCATACTTTAGCTGTCATGAGTGCACTGCCCATTAGAGGCTTGAAATGACAACTTCTTTTCCATTTTAAAATCGCATATTCATTTCAAAACCCTCCTTTTCCTCTTAAAAATATTCTGCTACAAAAGATATGGTAGCTGGGAGATAGCAGTAGGCTGGGAGGTCATGTCTCAGCCACAATTAATACCCTAAGAAGACAAAAATTTGGCGCCCTGCTTGTAGTGCGCTATAGCGCACTGCAGCGCACTGGAGCAATTAAGTTTCAAAAACTCACCCACTGCAGCACGCTGTAGCGGTTTTAAGTCCAAAAACTTTCCCGTTGTAATGATTGAGTTTTGAAACTCATCCACTACAGCGTGTTGTAGCGGTTTTAAGTTCAAAAACTCTCTCGCTGTAGTGCGCTGTAGCAATTCAATTTCAAAAACTCACCGTTGCAGCGCACTGTAGCGATTGAGTTTTAAAAACTTTCCTGCTGCAGCGTGCTGTAGCAATTAAGTTTTGAAAACTCTCTCACTGTAGCGTGCTGTAGTGATTGAATTTCAAAAACTCACCCGCTACAGTGTACAGGAGTGATTGAGTTTCCAGAACTTACCCGCTGCAACATGCAATGGCGCGCTGTGGCACGCTGTAGCGGAATCTCTCCAGATTTCAAAAATCCCCTTAGGTTAGTGCTTTCTGCATGCCAGTAGCCAGAGCGCACTGCGGTGCGCTGCAATGATTTACTCCCAAAAATTGCAGAAATACTCAAGACTCTCCCAAAATTTGCAAAAACACTCCAAATTATCCCAGAAATTGCTGAGCTCACATTTTAGATGAAAATAAGCAGAATTTAATCAAGGTGGGCTGTTTATAATAAGAATTTGTATGAGATTTTTCCTTTATTTGATGATATAAATTTTGGATTCATTAAAGACTAATAAAAAGGTTCTTTTGATAAAGTGCAATATGATAGTAGCTCAGAATAGATAGAATAAATATCATGATGCTCGTCAATATCTGTAAGAGTTCCAAGTTGGAGAGTGTGCTTATCTAAAAGTTAGTCTAATGAGTGGTGTGCAAAGGTTTGGTGTGTCTGGAAAACTGAGTCCATGATATTTGGGACCTTCAAAGTGATTGAAAATGTTGGAACATCTGTATATATGCTGAAGTTACTTGAAGACTTTTTAGCCATGCATAACATGTTTCACATTTCATCATTAAGAAGGTGCTTGCTTGATCTAAGTCAACAAGTTCAAATTTTAGCTATCAAATTGCAACCTGGTTTGACTTTTGTCATTAAGCCAATCACAATTCTGGGATGAGATCTCAAGTAGTTGAGGAACTGCAGTATTCTTATGGTTAAAGTCCACGGCTGAATCATTCAGTTGAAGATGTCACATGGGAAAAAGAAGAGGATATATAAGAGAAGTTCACAAAATTCTTTCTTTAATCTAGTAGTCTAAGTTCTGTCATTATTCTTTTGTGGATTTTCATAAATTCTATCTATTGTGTGTTGATGGAGACACATGTTTTATGGAGGTGAGTATGTACCAACCTTATTCTTGTTACCCTCTATTTAGAAGCCTAATTAACTAACTCTATTATATTTTTAGTACTTTTATATTAATATTAGCAGCATTTTCCTTAAGTTTGGTGCAATTTAGAGATCATCTGTGATTTACAAACATTCTTAATTTTTCCTGATAATTCTGAGAATGTCCATTTTATTTTGATCTCAGAATCAAAATTAGAGTTTGCTATTAGATTCCTCACCCCCAAATTAGCTAAGGGTGGTATTTTGGGAATGTTTGACAGTCATAAAACTTTATCCTATATTTTAATAATATTTAAATACTCAAAAAATTAGGATAATTAAATTTATCTCTGATAAAAAATCTAATTGCATTTTTGAGTTCCTCACCCCTCAATTAGGTAAGGGTGAATTTTTCGATTTTTTAAGGCCCGTTTGATTATTTAATTTTGAATAATTAAATTGGCATTAAATTTTAAGATATTTTTTATTATTAATTATTAATTATTATTTAATCCTAAAATCATAACCGCGCACCTTCTCCTCTCGGCCTCTTGAGTACGTGAGATTAGATCGAGCGGTCTTGATCTGTCCTAAGCGCTGAGGGCTATGAGTCGTTCGATCAGATGATCGATCAAACGACCCTCATTTGTTTCTGTATGTCTCTCTGCCCCATGATTGCGCTCAAGGTCGTACCTACACCCTCCTCCAAAGCTCCTCCCGTAGGCTCAATACCTCTTCGACTCGTGCAGTTTTCATTTTTCGCTCACCCTTTTCACCTCGAACCTGCTGGGAGCTCAAGACTTGAAAGAAGCCAGCGGTGGTGCTCAACCTAACCCTAATATGGCTAAAAAACATGAAGAAGGTACTCCCTTATTTCGCATTCCACCTTGAAATTATCAACAATACTATTTTTTAAGCCTATTCTAAACCTAGAGCCTTCGATCTAAGGAACTAAGTGAGCTCAAGAACTCTCGAATTGACCCCAATCTGTCGGCCATCCACAATACTCCACAGTGACTGCCTAGGTCTGCCCCTTTGAACCTAGGGCATAACCTCATTTGGGCTACTGGCAGAGCAAGGTGAAGTAGTTGGGACGGGCATGTCAACAGCGATGACGGCTTCATGCTGATGTGTGGATTGGGCTGTGAAGGAGTCTTATGCGTGCCTGTCATGAAAGACAAGTCTGACTGAGGTCTGCATCAGTCCAGGCAAGAATGCTGGATTGAACTGATCAGGTCTTTCGAACCTGTCATTAGAGACAATTGCTAAAGGATGTGTGTCGCCCGATTCATGATCAATGCGCGTGAGTTTCGGCACCCTCATTTCTCGTGCCAGTCATCACGTCTGTCCGCCTCAAAGTTTGCAAAGATGGCTACGTTTGTTTCCACGTTGTTAGTTACCCTGAATTTCCGCTGTGCCTTGACTTCTGTGCGGACGATTAACCTGAAATAAATTAGTTTAATTAATTATTTTAAATGCAAATTTTATTTCCCTCATAACTTTAAAAATACAAGTTCAAATTATATGAAATTATATGTCACTTTATTCAGAAAAGCAAGATGAACACATTAGTATAATTCAATTTAGGATTTGAACACAAATTTTTAGAGTCACTTTTATAACCCTTATTAGAAGTCTCAAAAATCCTAATTTTCCAACGTTCTTCGATTTTGACCTACATAGTGTCATTCTTCTCCGTATGATATAGTGATTTCATATTTTTAATTACATTTATATTTGGACACCATTTGGATAACTTGAATTTTTTGCTCCTTAATTCCTTCATAAATATGATCTTACATTAATCATTAGCTTGCTTAATTTGGTAATTTATTCCCTGGACAACAAGCATTATCACATTTTTAATTATTAATGTTAGTTTAGTTTGTGAGAATTCGATTAGAATAGAGTAGCTAGATGCCTGGGTTAGGTTAGTAAACTTGTATTTCAAGTCCTTAACATTAGGAATGTTATGATACGAGTGAGTTCCAAACCTCAATTTGATTATGACCCTAATGCTAGTTAGCCCTACCTTTAAGTGCACTTAACCTTAGAATGCCCACTTTAAGGAAGTGAACCTATTAGGACTAGTTAACATCACTTAATATTGAGATTATTAAACCTTTCCTTTAGCTTCCAACTCTTACCGTAAGTTCTCTATTTATTGATTGTTAGTATTCCTTAGCTCACTAGAATGGCTTAGGTCTCATCTAAACTTCATTAATCTTCAATATTTAGTGAACTATAACTTATAGCTTGTAGTCCTTCCTCTCTATTACATTTAGATCTCTCCTATTAGTGCCCTTAACTAGTTTAGTGTTTGACTGAGCTAGATCCCATTAAATTCTAGTTGCCTTAGCTAGGTCATACTAGTGAAACTTTAAGTTTCACCTCTTTAGATGAGGTAGATTCTTAACCCTTGCATTTCTCCATTAGTTCCTTAAGCCTTGAGTCTAGTAACAAATATTGATTATGTGATTTTGGATTGGTATAGGATTGGCCTCATTTTGCATCATTATACTTTTACATTATTTTGTCACTTCATAAACTTAATCAAACTACTATTTTCCAAAATATATTCTACTTATAGTATTACTAATAATTAACTTAGTGATTACTATCTCTAAGCTAATTGGGAGCTTAATTTACTCCAATAATTAAGTTAGATAACTAAATATTGGATAGATTTGGATATCACATAGTTTACAATTGCTTGAATTTTTTGAAATATTGCTTTGCTTTGAGATTACAACCATGAATCATTCATATAAGACATTCTGTATAAATAAAATTATTCATAATAAAATTGAGGGGTTTCTTAGTGGTGGCCAAGGACAGTCTTATGGGGAATATAAGGGGACCTCACATATCTTATAGGAGGAGTGTGAGTGTTTATTTTCATTGAGACCCTGCTTTCCTTACTAGTTAGGCGGACGTGCTTAACTTGTCGCTCGTTCTGTAAATTTGCCCGCTTAATGTAAAATTGAACATAACTTAACCAATTTAAATATTTGGTTTATCAAAATCTTATATATTGTAAGAACTCATCATAGCCCTTATGCTATGCCTACTTATCATAGTCTTTGACTATAACTTCTTGGCCTAAAAAGCTAACCTTTCTCTTACTTTACTTATTGTGCACTGTTACTTATTGTATTGTTCTTTACTTACAGTCTCATTTTATGCATTGTATGTTACTTTAATTACTTTTCATGCATCACTATTTTAGTTTCTTCTACTTAGAATAATTACCTATTGAACATATTCATGTATTCAATGTATGTTTTCATATGCACATGTGTAGTTTATAGCCTTATTAGGATGTATTTTTCCCTCACATGTGAGTTCTTACTCCTTTCTTATTTATTGTCTTTTTTATAATATTTTTCTTTACCCTTAGATGCTTTAAATACTTCACTATTAGTATTTTAATTGTAAATTTGTATATGTGATATCCAACTAAACTATAATTAAAAATTAGCCTAATCTTAAAATATACTTAGACTCTTTAGTCTAATCACTTGTTTTTATTTTTTTGGTTGTGCCTTATCATATTTCTTAATCCAAAAATATGGTAGATCAGGAGCATTTTCTGGATAGTGGAGTTGGACCCAGTTCTAGGCATTTGTAGCTCTGAAGTTTATGCTTTTGCAAATTTACTTTTTAATGTATTATGAGATGAGAATTTACTTTCTTTACTATTTAGATTAGTCTGTAATAATTTAATTTCTATGACACTTTTTCTTTATTCTGTGATGGATTTAATTTAATTATTATCTACTTGGTTTGGATAGTGGATTGGATGTATCTTTTTCACATGCGTATTTCTCTACTTGCATATTTTAGTTCTTAACTTATACCCTCCAAAGATTCTTAGCCACATACCACTCAATGTTGGGCTAGTTTTCTTCTAACCTAGTATTAAGTGCTATGATAACACCCAAATATTATTTTGGGTTCCTAATCTGATATTATGGATATTACAGTTACAGTAGTACTTATTACTGGATTAGGGATTTCTAACCCAATATTGAGTACTACCTTTATAATATATATAGATATATGAGTAGAAGGAAATTCAAAACATTCTAATTAAACATGCATCATTCATAATAAGAGAGCATTTAACATGAAAGAATATTCTAAACATTAAATAAAAATTATTATTACAATTTGTAGAATTAACCACTCATTCTCACATTCTATGATAAAAGTATGTTAATAAAAGGTATATAGCTCATAATTATTATGATGGTTCTCCTTTAGGCACCAAACCTTCTCCAAGTTTTTTATTTACTGTGTTTGAGTTTTAATACAATATAGCACAACCAATAAAAGCAAAAGAGATTACACATAAAATGTTTAAGTACAATTTAAAGGTAATACTTTATTTAACTAAGTAGATATCTCATTTGGAATTTATAATTTTAATTATAAACAGAGAATTTAGCATGAAGGAATGAAATAAGTTGTAACAACCCAAGGTTGTTACCCTGGCTAATCTAATTTAAACAAAGTGCTAATTCTCATTCTATTAGACTCAAATGACCATTTAAGCCTAGGCCGATCAATCAGAGCTCATTTGAGCAATATGGCTATTTTGCATATTTTAGGATCCTGAAAATTAGCTAAATTAAATTTATCTTCAAATTAAAATTTGATTTGATTTTTAGCTAAGGGTGAAATTTTACGAATTTTTAGAAATCATTTGGTCTTAAATTGGATTTAGAATTATTGGAATTAATTATATTAATTAATGATTTGTAATTATTAAATATTTATTTAATTTTATTCATCTAGTATTTCCTGCGAGATCACAGCAGATCCGCTGTAGGGTCGCGATAGTGGGGCAGCAATTCTAACACGTGATGGGCTATGCACAAATCTTTGCGTTTGAATTAGACAGAGCTGAGGAGCCCGTGCCTAGATCCATCATCAGCCACAACATTGCGTCTATGATCCAACAGTTGAAATTATCCCCGCAATATTGTTAATCAAAAATTGCATCAAGACATCCATTTCCAACGGCCTCGTGATCAGACGGCTCGCATCTCGACCTGTCATGTTCAGCTTTGTCTCCAACTGCTTGAAGAGGCCCTGACAGAAGGCCCAGCTCCTACTACCATGGCAGTACGGGCATGATCATATCTCCCACTCCCATTTAAATTGGAATGACTTGGAAATAATGCCCCAGGTCTACCCTTCTCGGGCCGAACCCAGAGTTGGGTTCTTTGGGCCAGCCATTATCGGCCAAGCCTGGACCTTCTTCCTAGCGCACCAGACTATAAATAGCTCTTCTTCATCCCCTTAAAAACCTTTGCTCGCCATAGATCTCCTCTGAAGTTATCAAGCCCTCTCCATTTCTCCTCTCCATAATTTTTCTAGCATCTTCTAGCAAACTGATGTTCAGGTCCCTAGGTGTGGGGCCTCGTACCCTTTATGTTCATGCTAATACAAAGATTAACATAATTATAATGAATACGGTCTCTAACTATGGAAAACCTCCCAAATGAAGACGAGTTAGGTATAAACCCAACCCGTCTTAATTAGAAGACTTGTCACCCGAAACTGCAGATCATACATAAAAATATCAAAGCAGTGGAAGCATAAATGAGTATAATAACCACATCACAATATAGTAAGGAAAATATAAACAATAACTTGGCTCAATATGAAAAATGCAGTAAATAAATATATTTGGAATATGAAATTATTATAAACTGAAATTAAAAAGCAAAAAGGAACACTCATACTCACAGCTGAAAATAAATCTAACTAAGCTACACCAGCAGAGAGGTCCTCCTCCTGGCCAAGCTCTTCTCCAAAAGAAACCTTGATGAATAGCTTCGAATCTGACAATGTCGGTTTCACAATGTCAGGGCACCAGCCAGGAAAAGAAAAACTTAAAGTTAGTCATCTTTTCTTAGCACATTTTAGACTAATTTAAATGAAACTAAATATTTAAGATATCATATTTAAAGAGCATTTAAGCAACAAGGGGAGCAACAAGCCACAAGAAGCTACCATTGCTGCTACCATTCCTTGAGGATGGGCGACTTCATTAGTAGTGCTGTTAGAAGCTAAGGTAGACTTAATGGGTGTAGTTGTTGGAGGTGATCCGGGATTCATCTTGATTTAACAAGACAAATCTTGATTTCATAACTAAATTAAGGAAACAAGATCAAGTATGACATTCCATTAACAATCACAAAACTTTCATTACTTAGGAATGAAGATTTACATACAATGAAAAGAAAATGGGAAATTCATATAATTGCTGAAATCATCAAATGATAAAGGATCGCAATCACTCTAATTATACTAGCGCTAGTGTACTTTAATGAACTCAGTACAGAATGCGAGATTGAATTCCTTGAACGCTACAGCACGACTCTTCCTCTTGCACTTCTTCTCAAGCTTCCTACTAGTGATGTCCCACCAATCTCCCGCAAAGTCTAAAAGTTAATAGGTCATGAGATCGATGTGAATGGAATCAAGGCATTCGATATGGTTTAGAACTGACTCCACATGGCTTAACCATTCTTTTGCTAGGATCAGGAAGTCAAAACCTCTGAATATAGGTTGTTGAAGAAGTTTGTCCAAAACTAGCACTCCTTGAGTAGATACTCCAGCAATAGATCTTTTAATTTCTCATCCCCATTTGTAAATGAGCTCCCAAGCAAGGTCAAATGTGATGATAGTCCAACTCTGATCTTTCACACTCCGTTTTATTCTAACAAAAGAATTTATAAGTTTCTTTAGTTATTTTGAGAATGATTCAATTATCTTAAATGGATATTTTCAATCTACACTTTCATAGAGTTACTGAGAGTATCGTGCTATGGATGTTATATTTTGATGATTGTAATTTCAAAATAATGGTCCATTAGGTAGAAAGGAATATAAATCCCAATCTGACACCTTATAGTGTTCTCTGATACCAACTGTGGGGCCCCGTACCCTCTGTGGTCATGGTAATTATGGCGCCCCATCTCTTAATCTACAAGATTAAGCTAAAGGGTGGTGTGTTACTTTGGCAAACCCTCACTTAACATTGGATTAGGTATAATCCCTACTCCACTAGTAAGGGAGAGATAAGCCAATGCATATATGCTATATAATTAGTCACTAAGCAAATATAGAATCAGAGTGTGAAAGCAAGATAAAGTAAACATTCATCTAATTTACCACAATAATTAGAGAAACATGAAGCATACAAATCAGAATAAATAGTACAGTAAGGAAAACACAGTCAGATGGTACCTGTATTATTACAACATTAATTAAGTTTGAATGAAAAAGGTAAAGCTCTCAACCTCACAAAATAAAAGGGAGCTAAGCTAAGGATCTTCAGCAGCAACATGCTCCTTCTCATGAATCTAATATTCAGAAGGCTCGACTACCTTGAATAACTTAGAATTTACTATTATTGGTTTTACAATGATAAGGTCCCAGCCAAAGAAAAGAAAAATCTGGTTAGACATATTGTCTAAGTACATTTTAAGTTATTAATAATTCATGAGATTTATGATATCACCATTTTACTTAGACTATAAAAATAAGCAAAGTGTAAGGGTACAACAAGCATACAAAGGAGAAGAATAAGTTATAAGTACAATATTTATAACTAAATAAGATTTAAGGTAAAAAGGCACACCTCAAGTAAACTAAGCAAGGATATGCATACATGTATAATATAGTAAGTAAAAGTACTAAAAGAAAAATCTAATCCTAAACATGCTGATGATCATATGACATATGCTGATTTAAAAGGAATTAATCCAACAGTGGTACATATAAGTAAGCAACAAAAGTCTAGCATCCTATAATATACAAATAAATAAGTAAAATAAGGTAGACTAAAGTCAAGTACGATAGTAAACAAGAAATAACAAATAGTAAACAGTTTACTAGTAAAAAGTGAACGTGTATGTAAGTACTGCCATATTAAAAGAGGGATAATCTAGCCTGCTGATATCAAAAGGATTCTTAGCATCAACGCAGAGGCTAGGGCAACAAAATATTCTTAACGTCATCTAAGGCTAGGATGGAATAACAAAACAAAAATAGAACTGAAGAGGCAGTAATTACGAATGTAGAAATATTTTAGCTATTTACTTTTACTTATGTGGACATGTCTAGAAGCAGCTGAGGAGTCATGCATGCCTGCAAGACTATATGGGTTCTAAACTTAGCACAACACTCCTCAATGAGTAATTCCAGGTACTCCTTATTTCTCCTTACCCCTATCCAGTAGGGTAAAATGTGCCAGATCAATAAGTAATTGAACCCAATGCAAATATTATCCTAATATTCTATGTTTTTATTTCATGCAACAATATTATCTTGTATGACATGTTCAAGGAATAAGGCACAAAATACATGGAATGCAAAAGCATAAGTAAAAATAATAGTGAGCAAGGGACTCTACTACATAAGGTGACATCGGTTGTTATCTATTAAACCATTCTAACAATTCCAAGTTACACAAGTTTGGGATCTCCAAATCCTACTATTGAGCGTAACTTAGAAGCACTGCTTTATAAGTTAAAATTAATTAGAACTGATCAGGTTCTAATTTAATTTAATCAATAATGACTATAAGTTAAATAAGAAATTATTACGTCCTAATTAATGAATTTAGACGTTCTAAACTAAGATTTGATCAAGATCTACTAAGGTAGGGATTATGAATTAAACACCATGAGATCGGAGTTAATGACATAATCCAAAGGGTAAGTCTTAAGGACTAAGGTTTGAGTCTAAATGTGAACTAATAATCAAGGCAAATTCTATTAAGCATAATCAAGCTTAACAGAATGAATCTCCTAGTCTTAATCTAAATTAAGAGATAAATAATCATAATTAAAGTATGAAAATCTAAAAATAATAAAACTAAGGTTCCATTCATTGAATAACCCACTTTATTCAATGAATAAAATCTAACCTAGTATATATTCCTAATCTTACAAAAAAAATCCTAAAGTGAAGTGTTGATCTTAAGAAGCTTCTAATAAAAGACTTAAGGGATTTTAAGAGTTGATGATAGTTATTACAATTTATTTTTATTTAATTAGGAAAGTTAAGAGCAAATTTTAGCTAAGTAAGGTATAGTATCCTTACTTAGAGATTTTTAAGCATAAATTGGGATGTTTGACAAATTATTCAAATTATGGGATTTAAGACATAAATTGATCCTAAATCAGTTTTATTACAGTTTTTGATGATTTAAGAGATATTTTAAGGGTTAAGAATACTTAACCTAAATTTTGGGCAAAATGACCATTATGGCCATACTTATAGGTCCAAAAATATACTTTTTTCTTATTGCCAAATGATTCCTTACTAACTAACATGAAGATAAATAGTAAGTATACCAAATTTGGATAAGTATTAAATCCTATTGGTCAAATTTAAGGAATCTAACCTATAAGGGTTTTTTAGTAATTTCACTTGGCAAAGTCTAAAAATTCAGTTAGTTTATTGTTGTCTACTATCCAATAATTCTATAGAGTCTAAGAACACTAAATTCTGATATCTAATGGATTAGTTATGAGTGTTTTCAGTTTATGGGTAAATGTGTCATTTATAGGGTTAAGAGGGGTCAAAAATCTAATTTTTCCATTTGATATCTAATTTTAGCAAACTTAGTGGCTATAACTTCCATATATTGCACTGATTACTTTAATTGGGAGTAGACCTAAATTGGACCTCATTTGGCCAAGTTATGACCTTATTAAAAATAAGAGTATTTTTGTTAACCTATGGTTTTTATTGGTCAAAACCCAAATTTTATTTTAGTTTACTATTGGCACTGAATTTCTAACCTAGTTAGCATATTAAATTTCTTAATTTTGAGTTCAAATGATCAAGTTATGGTTATTTCAATATTTGGGTTCTATTTTCTTGAAAGGGGTCAAAACCTAATTAAAATTCACATACAATTTTATACAGTGCTTAATTTTGCTTAAACTAATGATTGCTACGAATCAACAATCACTCAATGAGGGAATCGAGCATCAATTGGGAACTTGTATGCCCGAGGATTCACAGCAATTTAGTGACTCAGTGGTCGACTGTCAGTGCACACTCAAACAGTGACTACACTTTTTGGTCCAATGCCAGTCCCAGCCTTTGCCTTAGCTGCCTAATGGGAAACTAGGGTGAGGTCCTAGCATAGCATCTAAGGTAGAGAAACCATGAGTCAAGCTTGAACTAGCTCGATAAAGAAAGGGTCAGAGGCTGCACCTGGAAATGTATAATGGATGAGATAGAGGGAAATTGGATAGTGTTGGAGCTCTCAAGTGGTTACTGTATCTTAACAAGGGGTCTAAACATAAGACCACACCTCTATCAGTGGTATGCAGCAGCAAGAGTTACCGAGAAGCTTCAATCAGCAGTTGGGAGAAGTGGGGTTGGTAGGGGCTCGTATCGCTTCAATGACAGCAACACAGTGAACAAAGAGTTTATTGTGAAGGCTTCCAAGATTATTTATAGTCTTGGGGATGCTAGAGGGCTGAGTCCATGGGTCAAACTATGCCCAAGAGCTCTATGTTTGGTCCTTCCCTAATGAGAACTAACTGGTCTTGGGACACGAGGGAGGATGCTTAACCTAAGGGGGAAGACTAGCAACGACCATCCTATGTAGCAAGAGGAGTGGTAGACAAGCGCCTGGCGTGGCTGGTACGAGCAAAATTTCTCTGTCGGGCCAATGATAGTGTAGAGATGAAGATGAACAGGGTTGGTCCATCCGTAGGCCGTCTGATCGTGAGATCGTTGGGATTGGACGGTCTGATGATCCATCTGATTAACGAAACCACAGGAAAGACAATAGCCGTTGGATGCCGGGGTTGATCTGTCGGCTAGGATTAGATCTGTACACAGAGAGTTTACACCATCGGATGGACCGCACGAAGATACGTGCTAGAGTAATAATTCATGGGAATCTGTGCACTGCTATCGGGACCCTGCAGTGGATCTGCCACGGTCCCGATAGCAAATCCCATAGATAATTTTTAATTAAATTATTTAATTTAATTTATATATAAAACCTTTAATTAATTATAATTAATTCTAATAATTTTAAATCCAATTTAGTACTATATGAGCTCCAAAAATTCTCAAAAATTTACCCTTAGTTAATTATGGTTTGAGGAATTCAAAAAAAAAATTATATTTTAATTTGGAGATCAAATTAATTTAGCTAATTTTTAAGATTCAAAAATATGCAAAATTAACTAAAATGCTCAAATGAGCTCTGATGGATTTCAAACTTCTAGTGTTATGTTTAAATGACCTATTAAGTCTAATGGAATGAATATAAAGGATTGGCTTAGCATAAATTAACTTGGATTAGCTAGGGTAACAATTAGGGTTGTTACACTAAGTAGTTGCTAATCATATAGAAGAGATTCTACAACCATTCCTAGCTTCAAGGAAACTCCCTCTGTCTGTGACTTCCATTCCTAAGTACTACCTCTTTCCCTTCTTGTCAAGCTGAATTCAGCTCAATTTCTATCAATGGAAAGAGGTGTGCTTAGATCATTTGAGGAGGCATAGTGTTTAGTTTTAGGATTGGGCTAGGTTAGGTGATGGACCAGACATTGAGCTCACTGTCTAGTAGTGTATTTCCTAGCTAGCCACTTCTCATGATCTAAGGCTTTCTTGCAGGCTCTTGTACACCTCAGTTGGATGAGTGTTGAGAGTTGCAATCCTTGGCTCTAATTGGAATCAACCGATTGCACTCCATCGATCAACCCCAATTTGAGTCACGACAGTGCATTCTAGCATACTGCCTTGAGTAGCACCCCACCAATCCAGTTAGTCCCAAGGATCCACAATCCAGTAATTCACTTCATCTTGGGTTCTTGCATATTTGAAACCCGAATTTAGGATGCAACATTGTCTTGGTGGGGAGATTTCATTCCCTCATAGTGAGCCTAAGTCCCATAAATTTCATAATAAGGTCTCGACATATGAGGCCACCTCACCTAGAGTTTTCAAGTTCTATATGTAGGTCTCGATGTCTTGAATAATTTAAGCCAATAAAATAGGCATTTGAAGGTCTATGCTAAGATAATTAGGGTTTTGAATGAAACCATAATTTTCCCTCGCTCAGGAAGCCCTCAATCTCTCAGGACGAAGACAATATCGCATCAGGCCAGGTCAGCCCAGGCCCACGCTGTGCGACAGTGCGAGCCCAATCAGGCCTTCGTGTGGCCCGTCGCGCCTTTTGTTTCGGGCCAACCCGTCGGGCCCTGATCGACCCGATAGAGATCCAGCAACCAACAAATTTAATGAAATGCTTAAATAATATTTCCTAAGTTTTAATCTTAGGCTTATTTAATTAAATTAGGGTTTGCAATAACTCTATCCATACCTAACCAAATATAATGAATTTATATACCATTCTGACCAAAACTATGTGTAGAATTTGGTTATGGAATATTAATTAATTTTATATAATGAAAATTTTTAATTTAACCTAATCTCTCTAAGCTTAATTAGTGATATTTAGTTCATATTTTTATCAAGTTGCTTGATTAATAGCTTTAATTATTCTTAAAGTAGTAAAGAACTTATTTATGAAATTGGAAATATTATTGAATTTGTGAAATCACTAATCACTTCTTACTTACCCTAACCCTTGATTAGTGTCTAATGACTGATTTTGACTTCTGATTTTAGTAAACATAGCATCATGGTTTTCTTATGTTTATTAGAACTTATCTGTAAGTTTAAGACTCTGTTATAATCCTAAATTTACTTATCACTTTTCTTAGCTTTGAATGGTGATTAGTGCTAATTAAGTTTACCTTAAGTTCAAATTTGACTTTTAAGGTCTCTTTCTTCCTATTATGAAATATTAAGCCTATTAGAATTAATTATAATAAATTTGGAAGTTAATTCTGGAATTCCTAATTTTACCCTTAAGAAGGGCATTTTGGTCATTTTGACCAAAAATGGGTTTAAGAGTCCTAAACCCTAAGACTCTAATTAGAATGCCTAAAATCAGTATTATAATGGCTTAGGATCTTTTCCAAAGCTTATAGACCCATTTAATGGATCCTAAGTATTTAATCCTAATTTCCTCTCAAAACTCATTTAAGTAATTATTAATTTCTTAAGATGACCTTTGACTTTCCATGTAAACTTATTAAATGATTATAAACCTTACAAATCTATACTAGTTAACTTAACCACCATTTAGTTCAATACTAGTATTCTTCCTAAATTCATTTATTAATATGAATCTTAAATCTAACCTTAGGTAAGTTCTTAAGTAAATAATCTAACCCTTAAATCTAAGATCCAAATAGCTTAGACCCTTTAAGAGATTGAGCTATTCTTCAAGTAAGGCTCTTTAGAGGTTTAGTCTTAAGTCCTTAAATTCTTTAGAAGCTCCTAAGTGCTAAAAATCATTTGAATTCTTCTTAGTGGTTCAAGAGATTTCAACCAATAGAATAATAAAATATATTCAATCTAGTTTTTTGGCTTATAAGTTTCTACTTGATTATTTTATATTATGATTTTAGATTCAGCCTATCTAAATTAGGAGCATACTTTTTTAATCTTTCAATCCTAAAAATTTCTTACATTTAGAGTAAGGCTTAGTGTGAAACCTTAAATCCTAAGGTGTTAGCACCTTGGATTTAGAGTTTAAACCCCAATTTGAAGTTTAACTATAAATACTTGAATCTTGATTCTTTCAAAGATCAAGATTGGGTATGGGTTATTATAATATAATAATTAAGTCATTGATTTATTTATATAACCTTCATAGTCGTGACTTCCTGATTATTAATTAGAACTTAATACGTTCTAATATTTACTTTAAGGCCATAAATATGGGATTATACATGATAGTTGGATATTGGAGATCTTAAGCTTGTACTATCTTAGAGTAGATAGAACAAATTAAAGTTAAATAATAATATATATCACTTATGTTTAGTAGAGTTCTTGCCTACTTTGACTTTGTTGCTTTGCATATATTAAATTTGAGCCTTTTTCCTTTGACATACTAATTGGACATAGGATATTTGATGAATATCCTATATTATATTTGAATTGTATAGAAATTAATTAACTTTTAAATTCGTTCATTCAGTTCATCATAAATCAATTTAGTAGAGTGTGTTCTAGTTAGTTTGCCTTTTCAGTTCAATTCTTTTGTAATATAATTGACTCAGATCCACCCATGATAAGGCTTGGATAATACATTTCTGATTCTATAGTTTGGCTCAGATCCACCCATAATAAGGATTGGATGATACATGTGGGACTTTCTGTTCAGTGGCCCTATTTGGCCTATTTCTATTATGGCAGTACTAATTTAGGCACCTCTCTAAATTCAAGTCATTTTAATTCAATTTCTGTTCAGTGCTTGTTTAGCCAATCTTTTTGTTATATATATGCTTTTTTGTTTTCAGCACACTTTTACAGTTTATTTAAGTTCAATTATTTTTAGTTCAATTTTACTTATTTTTGTATATGCTCGGATGCTAGTTTTATTAGATGTTTATTTCAGTTCATTTTTATACTTCGGTTCTATTTATATTTCTGTAAAATCAGCATATGTCCATTTGATCATAAGTATGTTAGGATGAGTTTTCTTTAGTACTTTCAGTTATTATATATTACAACCTTACCTTGTTGTAACTTCTAGTTAAGGTATGTTATTCACATTATTCATTTTGTTTAGTTATAAATATTTTGTTTATAACTATCCTGTTCTCTTATTGCTTGTTGCACCTCTTTAAATGCTTAAAGGTTTAGTGAAATGTGATAAATTAAGTATATAGTTTTATTAAATTAGCTTAAAATGTGCTTAGATAATTGTTTAATGTAAGTTTTTCTTTTCTTGGCTGGGGCCCTGGCGTTGTAATACCGACAATGTCAGATTCAGAGTTATTCGTAGAGATCGGCCCAAGTGAAAAGCTTAGACAGGAGAAGGACCTTCCTGCTACTGCTGAGGCTTAGATAGTTTTTTCTTTCTTTCTTGTGAGAGCAAGTGTGTCTTTCATTTCAATTCAATTTAGTATTGTAATAACTAATGTTTTGGATGTCTTTACTTTTCTACACTTCTATACTGAGCTGAGATAATATTTACTTGCTTCTGCACTTTGATTCTTTCTTATATGCTGATGAATGGCCTACAGTTATAGGTGACAAGTTTTCCAATTAAGATAGGCTAAGTTGAAACCTAACTTGATTATAGTTGGTGATTTGCCACATATGGTGACGATCTCCACTGTAATCACGTTAATATAAGTATTAGCATGACCACGGCGGGGCTGGGGTGCCACACGAGTATTGAAGGAAATATAGTAAGGAGAGATCACATAGATTTAATGGTTATTTCATCCCTGCATCAAATAGGTTAGCACAGTATTAGTTTGCTCTAAACACTATTTGGAGTCTTATAGAGATGATTACAATGTGATTTGACTTCTAAATAATGATTAACATTAATGGGTTGTTACATATGGGGACCAACTTAGCCTTGAGCACTACTTTTTATCCCCAGTCTGATGGTCAAATTGAGCATGTTAACCAAATTATAGAAGATCTTCTACATCCTTGTGTAATATATTTCGATGGGTCATGGAAAGATCACCTCACCTCAGTTTGATTTTTCCTACAATAATAGCTATCAGTCCAGTATTAGTATAGTTTCATACAAAGTGCTTTATGGTAGGAGATGCACTACTCTTGTTGCTTGGACTGAAGTATGAGATACTCTACTCTATGGTTCTGAATTGATCAAGAAGACTAACATAAAGGTTCTGCTCATCAATCATAATATGTTGGTAGCTCAGGATAGATAGAAGAAATATCACAATGCTCACCACCGTCTATTAGAATTTCAGATTGGAGAGTGGGCTTATCTGAAAGTTAGTCTGATGTGTGGTATTCAAAGATTTGGCATGACAAGAAAGCTAAGTCCAAGCTATTTGGGACCCTTTGAAGTGATTGGAAAAGTTGGAACATCTTCGTATATGCTAGAATTTCTTGATGATTTTCCAGCTGTGCACTATATGTTTCACATCTTGTCATTGAGAAGGTGCTTGCTTGACTCAAGTCAACAAGTTCAAATTCTTGTAGTTGAACTGCAGCCCAACCAAACTTTTGTCATTAAGCATATCACAATTCTGAGATGTTACCTCAAGCAATTAAGGAACCACAGCATTCCTATGATCAAAGTCCACTAGCTGAATCACTTAGTTAAAGAAGACAAGTGGGAAAAAGAGGAGGATATGCAAAATAAGTATTAAGAGTTTTATTCTAAATCAAGTATTTTGCATTCTTCAGTTTTCATTTTTGTGCATTTTTCATATTCAATTTGTAAGGGTATCGAGATTGACACCTCATTTAAGAGGGGAGTCTATAAGAACCCTAGTGTTGTTACCCATTATTGGGCAGCCCAATTAGCTTCATTTCACTTTCAATGCATTTATATAGTTAAAAAAAACTGCAATTTAAGTTTGGCGTGATTTGGAGATTGTTTGCAATTAGCAAATATTATTGATTATTTTAATCAATCTGAAAATACCTAATTTATTTTGACCTCATAATCAAAATTGGAGTTTGCCATTAAACTTCTCACCCCCAAATTAGCTAGGAATACTATTTTGGGAATGTTTGGAAGTTGCCAAAATTTTCCCAAATATTTTAATATATTTAAATACTCAAAAAATTAAGATAATTAAATTAATCTCTGATTTGAAATCTAACTTTATTTTTGAGTTTCTCAAACCTAATTTAGCTAAGGGTGAATTTTTGGGATTTTTCGGAGCTCATTTGGTTCTTTAATTAAATAATTAGTTTAAATAATTATTAAATAAATCTTTCCAATGGCTTTTATCGGAAGGAAGAGATTCAGTGCTGGCGCCCGACAAACAAAATAACAAAATCCCTAAATTCTGGTCGTTGTGTGTCACTTAAGGTAGATCAGATGGTTGTCAAGTGATTCGTCTGATCTGGCCATCGTATTAAGATCCAAATCTGACAGCCGAGATTATGTCCCAGTAAGTCCCAGCTCTGAGCCACGATTGTGTGCCTGTTGTAGTGTAGACCGTGCTACAACTGCATCTGGCCAACCACCCCTTCTCCATTCAACCTCCATTTAATTCCCTCACCCCTTTCATTCTTCTATTTCCTGTCTGTAAAGAGTGGATGCTGAGTTGAAAGGCGTTCAGGCAACAAAACTTCCACACCTAACCCTAAACCTTGCCCATGGAGATGAAGAGAAAATCTGCCATGGATTTCGCAATTTATTTAGCAATCATTTACAATTCCATTTTGTTTGCTTAATCTGATGGATGGGTAATCGATTTATATGGTCAATCTAGCTCGATTTGACCCCAATTTGTTTCCACTATCCACAGTACTTACCCTGATCCTCCCCTTGGGATCTATGGCATCACTTTACATGGACTACCGTTGATGGCAGGCTATAATGTTGTGATTTGAAATCTGACTTTATTTTTGAGTTTCTCACCCCTCATTTAGCTAAGGGTGAATTTTTGAGATTTTTCAGAGCTCATTTGGTTTTTTAATTAAATTAGTTTAAATAATTATTAAATAAATCTTTCCAATGGCTTTTATCGAAAGGCAGGGATTCAGTGAGGGCGCCCAAAACACGAAACAACCAAATCCCTAAATTCTGGTCATCGTGTGTCACTTAGGGTAGATCAGATGGTCGTCAACCAATTCATCTGATCAGACGGTCGTCAACGATCGTCAAATAATTATTAAATAATTCCTTCTTTAGCTTTCAATGATGAAATAGTCTTTACATCAATTTTCTCAAGGTGCAAATTTTCAACCATAGTAGTATTTAACACTACCCTAATGGTAGTTATATTTACGACTAAAGTGAAGATCTCATTATAGTTCACTCTCTTCTATTGCTAGAAGCCCTTTATTCCAAGCCTCTTCTTATAGCATTTATTTGATTATTCCTTTAATTGGTAAGACCAAATATTCTTAAGGGCATTATTTCTAGCTGGTAGTGGCACCAACTCCCATGTTCCATTCTTATTAGCCTCTCACATAGTAGAATCATCCACCTAAAGCACCTATTCATGGATTTCTAGTTCACCACCATCTAATAGTAGCAGATAAAATAATAAAGGAGAGTACCTCTGTGGTGGTTTTGTGACTCTTGTAAATTTCCCCAACTTAGATGTTTGTGGTTCAAAGTGCGCACCACCCTTCTGAGCTTCTTCAAGTACATGCTTTGATAACTCAATGATGTCATCAGCTTCCATGTGTTAGGGCTCACTATCTAAATCAACCTTGGAATAAGTCCTAATTTCAAAACAGTCCTTACACATCTCACTTTCATTAAAAGTAACATCTTTACTTATGATATTCTCTTGGTTCTGATTGTCCCAGAACCTATAGCCAAACTCACCCATGCCATATCCAACAAATGTACACTTAGTGGCCTTTGCATCAAGTTTGCTCCTAGATCCTGCATCAACTTACACATATGATGAATAACTAAATACCTTGAGGTGGTTTAGTTTCATCTCCTTTCCACTCTAGGCCTCTTAAGGAATTTTTGGGTACTAAAGGTCCCTTTATTAATCAAGTACACTGTTGTATTAACAGCCCTTACCTAGAACTATTTTGGGAGACCTGCATGTAGCCTCATGCTCCTGGCTCATTATGTGATCATCATATTCATCCATTCCACAACACCATTTTGTTGTGCTGTTCCTAGGGCTATTGTGGGGCCACGTACGTTCCCGTGGTCACGCTAGTACTAAAATTAGCATAATTGCGGGAAGTGCAGTTGCTCTACTCTGTGGAAAATCTCCAACTCAAGTAGAGTCAGGTGGGACCCAACTCACCTTAAGCTAAGGACTTGTCACCTAGCTGAATTATAATATACACCAATACATATCAAAGTAGTGAAAGTAGAAAATAGAAGGTAACATCTACAGGCATAACATAGTATAAGAGAAGAAAAGAAAGCAGTAACTCAGATCATATGCAAAAAAGTAAATACAGCTAGAATTTAATCATTACAAACTGAATTTAATAGAAATAAAGATCTCTCAATCTCACTATAAAAAGAGAAAATCTAAGCAGCAGTAAGAAGATACTCCTCCTGCGATGGCTCCAATCCTGCAGCACCACCGATGAACAACTCTGAATCTGACATTTATTAATATCATAAATACCAGGGCCCCAGCCAATAAAAGAAAAAGGTTATAGTTAGACAATTGTCTAATACATTTTAGGCTATTTAAGTGAACTGAATATTTAAGATATCACATTTAAAGGTTTTAAAGTCGCAAGCATTACGAGGTGCAACATGCTACAAGAATGGGGTAGCTATAAACAAATTATTTATAACTAATGAACAGGTATGTAAAAATAACATACAAAAATAACAACTAAAAATGGTGAGGCTAAAAGCAAAAGTAAATGCAACTACTAAAATAAATTTGATCCTAACATGCTTATGATCATATGGAAACATGCTGAGTATATAAAGAACACATGTGCTGAAATATACATACAATTCTAGCATCCTAAACATGCCAATATTTGAATACTAATCAATAAGAGCGTATATATAAGCATGCAGATTGACATGCAAAAGGCCATTGAGATATGTGGCAAAAGTAAACTAAGTACATGCATGAGCAAAAGTAAAGCCACTGAGATATGTGGCAAAACAAGTCAAGCACCAAAAGAAAGGCCACTGAAGCATGTGGCAAAATAAGGCCAATACTAACAACTAAACTAAAGTAGGAATAAGCCTAAGACCTAGTGCTGCCATAACAGAACATGCCATACAAGGCCTCTAAACTGAAAGTTCAACATGTGTCCATCCTAGGCATCCATTGAGCTAGGTCCGAGTCGAACTCATAGAATAAGACATGTATCCATCCTAGACATCCGCAGCACTAGGTCTGAGTCTATTCTATAACAAAACTCAAACGGAAGAGGCAGACTAAGCAAGGACATACCTACTAACTGAAACACTAAAAGAACTAATTGAATGCCATGCTTTTAAGCACTAGCTTAGGATTTATCTTCCATATCCTAAATTTTGTAATAACCCTAGCTGTTACTCTAGCTAAATCCAGATTAGTTAAGCTAAACTAAGCTCTAAATTTGATTCAATTAGGCTCAATGAGTCATTTAAACTAAACCCTAGAAGTTTAAAATCAATCGAAGCTAAATTGAGAATTTTGATAATTTTGCCTATTTTTAAGCCCTAGAAAATACTTAAATTAAATTGATCTACAAATTAAAATATGATTTTATTTTTGAATTCCTCATGCCCTAATTAGCTAAGGGTAAATTTTTGGGAATTTTTAGAGCTCATTTAAGCATAATTTGGATTATTGAATTAAATAAATTTAATTGATTATTAAATGGATTTAATATTAATTAAATTAACTATTTATATAATTTCAATTTGCGGGATTTGCTGTCAGGAATGCGGCAGATCCGCTGCGGGGGTCCCGACAGCGGTGCATAGGATTAAGCCATTTGACGGGTTAGCACGCATCTCGGTGCGCTCCATCTAACGGCGGGATCTCCTCCATGTTAAGATTAGATCCTAAGCATCGGATCCATCGCACGCATCTAACAGCTATCATCCATCCCGGTTAAGTAATGCATTAGAGCTGTCTGAGACCAACGGTCGATCTATCAGACGGCGGGCACGAGTCCGAGCACTGTGGATCATAGACATGTATCCATCCTAGACATCCATAGCACTAGGTCTGAGTCTATTCTATAACAAAACTAGAACTGAAGAGGCAGACTAAGCTAGGACATACCCTACTAACTGAAAACACAGAAAGAACTAATTGAATGCTATGGTTTTCAACATAGCTGAGGATGTATCTTCCATATCCTAAGTTCTCCTAATATGCTCAAAAAATAAGGCTCAATATTAAAGGTGTGCAAAGCAATCAAAGTCAAGGTAAGCATGAGACTCAATCTAGACATATGTGATATCCATTATCGTCTACTTTATCCAGCTAACTATTCTGAGAAGATACAAGTTTAGGATCTCCCATATCCAACTATCGAGTAAGATCTCAGATTTACGACCTTAATGTTAACAATAGAACTTAACAAGTTCTAATTCATAATCATATGATGACTATAAAGATTTAAAGTAAATAAATCAACGACTTAATTATTATTGTTTTCCTCTCTTAACCCAAATCTTGGTTTAGTAAATCAAGACTTAAGAATTCTAGATCCAAACTCCACTTGGTGTTCAAATTCTGAATCCAAGGTAGTATCCTAGTAAGGATCTAGGGTTCACACTTTAAAACCCAAATTAAAGATATGGAATCTTATAAGCTGACAGATTCAGAAGCTATGATCTTAATGAAAGGCTGTACTTATGTTATAAGATAAAATAATCATTAAGAATTAAGAATTTAAGATATATATTCAATCTTTAGGATAATTATATCATCTTATAGATTGAATCAATCCTACACCCACATGGAAGGCTTCAAAAGAATTAAATAATAAATCTTTTAAGGAATTCCAAATGGAGATAGTTCAATTCAATCAGAAGATCTAAAGTCTAAGATCTAAGATCTAAGATTTGATCACTTTAGACTCAAGCTAGGTTTGGACTTAAAATTTTTTACCAAGATATTTCTTTTAGAATTCAAGCTTATGGATCAAGTTAATTAAGTTATTAAATAAAGATCTAGTACTTAAAGGTAGTAGGCATAGCTCTTTAGAAAGGGTTTTAAGGAAACTTAAGGTCTTAAGATCTTTATAGGACTAACTTAAGATCTTTTCAATTAGCATCAATATTATTAACATAGGAGTTCAGAAAGGTACTGATAATCTAACTAAAGATATTTTACCGAATCTATAAGTTGAAGGGGTGCTAAAACACATTTTTGTCAAAATGGCCAAAATACCCCTCTTAAGACTAAAAATGGGATTTTAGGATTTAATTATCCAAAATAATTCAAATCTATTTTAATGGGTCCCAAATTGGTTAATAAAGTAGGGTACACACTTATCTTAGGTTTTGATAACTTAATTAGCGTAATTAGTACTAATCATAATTTAAGGCCAAATAAGGTGATTAAAAAAACTAGGGCATACTATGGTGATCCATTTGTATTTATAGGTCCCACTATTTTTAATAGGGCATTAGGAACTTAATTCACCAAAATTAGAGAATTAATCATGGTTTAATTCACTAATACTTTTGGGAAGTTCTTCGGACTACATACATGGATAAAGACCCTTTCTTGATCAACTAAGAAAAATACAAAGCAAGAGTTTAGAAAATACTGGGAACGTTCTTTTGGGAATTTCTCCAGACTCCTTTTCTTTTTGGTTAAAGTTGCTTCTCTTAGGTCCCTAGTGCTACCTTTCTTCTCCTTCTCCTTAGCAAGATCAGCTCTTCCACCCTAGAGAGTTGTCCTTCTCCTCTATGCAGCCCTCTCTTTACTTAGGTTGTAGTGAGCCAAGTTGGGAACCTCTCTTAAGTCAAGAGAAGTGGTATTTATAGAGGTGGGCTGCTTCTTCATCTACTCATTTCAAAATCGGCTTTTGCCTTTTAAAATTTATGGTGCAATGATGGCTAAATCCACTTGAGGGATGAAAAGACTATTACTTTTTCATTGATAATTCTCCCCATCACCTCAAGAAGGCCATTTCCCCCTTAAAAAATGTAGCTGCTGCAGAAGGAATGATGGTTGGAGACAAGTGCTAGTTTGGCGTCTTGTCCCAGCAGCATTTAATGCTCTGCTCAGAAAAATTTTTGTCAAGCCTCTACAGCACGCTGTAGCACGCTATAGCGGAAATTTTTTGCAAAGCGAGTCGCTATGGCGCACTGGGGCGTTTTGGTTCATGCAATGAAGGGCCGCTGCAGTGCGCTATACCGCTAGCAACTTTTGCAAAAGGCTCTACTGCAATGCGTTGTGGCGCTAGCGCATTGCAAAGTGCTCCGCTGTAGTGCAATGTGGTGCCCTATTTTGCAAATTGGATTGTTGCAGTGCGCTGTGATGCCAGTGCTATGCAATGTGCTTCGCTGCAGCATGCTATGGCGTTCTATTTCGCAAATTAGCTCGCTGCAGCATGTTGTGGCGCCAGCGTTTTGCAAAGTGCTCTGCTGCAGCATGCTTTGGCGCCCTATTTCGCAAATTGGCTTGCTACAGCGCGCTATGGCGACCGATTTCGCAATTTGGCTTGCTGAAGTGCGCTGTTGTGCGCTACGGCGCCCAATTTTGCAATTTGGCTTGCTGAAGCGCGCTGCAGCGCGTGGCAACAGTTTTCCTTTAGGAATTCTAGAAAATTGTCCATATTGCTCAGAATTCGTTGGATGGGCATTTTTTCTCAAAAGATAAGCAAAATTGGATTGTGGAAGCAACTTTAATATGAGAAATGAATGAAATTTTCCCTTAATTAGAATATAAATTAGGGATTCATCAAAGACAGTCATTTAAAGTTGTGATAGATATCAAAAACATTTATTACTTGCTGAAATAAGGGATTACATAAGATTTAGAAAATGTCAAAAAGCATAACTCTACTAGAATCATGTAAGTGAAAAGATGACAATTATTCTAACTAACACTCAGGCATCCTTAATATACTCAGCCCTAACGGCCACACAAAAGTCACAAAAGTCACTTCTCGACGCTTCCTTTAGAGCTTTCTAATGGTGTCGTACCACCAGACTCCTGCATAATCTAGCATCAGATCCATCATAATGTCCACGTAGGGTGACTCGCGACACTCTATGTGTCTCAGGACTGACTCCACTCAGCTCAACCACTCCTTGGCTTATATAGAAAAGTCAAGCCCTCGGTACACTGCTTGATGTAGAAGTTTGTCCAAGACTAAGGTCCCTCTTGTTGAAACTCCTTCAATCTGCCAGTTACTCTCTTGTCTCCATTTAAAATTATAGTTCCAACCCAACTTGAAGGTTTGCAGATAGTAGTCCATGTCAGACTCTCCAAAATCTATTTGACTCTAAGAGGAGAAATTACTAAGTCTTGTTAAACTAGAGATCACTAGATTTTTAAGGATATGAGTATTTTCATTCTACAATTTCTTCAAAGAGTTACTGATAGTACATATTATGGATGTTATATATTGATATTTGTACCTCAGAAGAACGGTCCATTAGGAAGAAAGGAATCATGGATTCTATTCTGACACCTTATGATGTTCTCTGATACCAACTGTGGGGCCCCGTACTTTCCTGCGGTCATGCTAGTACTGATATTAACATTATTGTGCGGAGTGCGATTGCTCCACTCTGGGGCAAATCCCCAACTCAAGTAGAGTCAGGTAGCACCCAACTTGCCTTAAGCCAAGGACTTGTCACCTAGCTGAACTATAACATACACCAATACATATCAAAGTAGCGAAAGCAGAAAATAGAAGGTAACATCCACAGGTATAGTATAAAAGAAGAAGAGAAAGCAGTAACTTAGATCAAATGCAAAAAAGTAAATACATCTAGAAATTAATCATTATAAACTGAATTTAATAGAAATAAAGATCTCTCAATCTCACTATAAAAAGAGAAAATATATCTAAGTAGCAGTAAGAAGATCCTCCTCCTACACCAGTTTCAATCCTGCATCACTACCGACGTACAACTCTAAATCTGACATTTGTCGGTATCACAAATGTCAGGGCCCCAGCCAACAAAAGAAAAAAGTTACAGTTAGACAATTGTTTAAGTAAATTTTAGGCTATTTATGTGAACTGAATATTTAAGATATAACATTTAAAGGTTTTAAACTTGCAAGCATTACGAGGTGCAACAAGCTACAAGAACGGTGTAGCTATAAACAAATCATTTATAGCTAATCAACAGGTATGTAAAAATAACATATAAAAATAGCAACTAAAAATGGTGAGGCTAAGAGCAAAAGTAGCTACAACTACTGAAATAAATCTGATCCTAACATGCTTATGATCATATGGAGACATGCTGAGTATATAAAGAACACATGTGCTGAAATAGACATACAATTCTAGCATCCTAAATATGCCAATATCTTAATACTTATCAATGCGAGCATATATACAAGCATGCAGATTGACATGTAAAAGGCCACTAAGACATGTGGCAAAAAGTAAACTAAGTACATGCATGAGCAAAAGTAAAGCCACTGAGACATGTGACAAAGCAAGTCAAGCATTAAGAGAAACACCACTAAAGCATGTGGCAAAACAAGACAAACAGTGACAACTAAACTAAAGTAGCAGCAAGCTTAAGACCTAGTGCTGCCATAATAGAACAAGTCATACAGCGCCTCTGAACTGAAAGTTCAACATGTGTCCATCCTAGGCATCCCTAGAGCTAGGTCTGAGTTGAACTTCTATAATAAGACATGTATCCATGTAACAGCCCAAACTCTTAAGCACAAGGTATTGTCCGCTTTGACCAGAAAGGCCTCACAATTTTGCCCTCAGAAGATAACTTCCCAGCAGGTCACCCATCCTGGGAGTGCTCCTACCTGAGCATGCTTAACTTTGGAGTTCTTATCAGGAACTCCACCGTTATCTGAAAAGGCACCTCGATATTTAAGAGTTTCACTTATTACTACTTAAGTGAGTCATCACAAATCTCCCCAACTTAAGTAACTGACGTCCTCATCAGTATCCACACACAGATCCAAGAACCATCCATTGGGTAGATAGGACTAGAGGTGACCCCTACAGGCGCAAGAGGTACCCACAACCATGTAGCTCCTTAACCATCATGGGTTCAAGAGGCTGCTCACATGAAGTGGTACTTTGCCCTGTATGACACTTAGCTCCTATCTGACACCCTATGGTTTGCTCTGATACTATTTGTAACAGCCCAAACTCTTAAGCACCAATGTATTATCCGCTTTGACCAGAAAGGCCGCAGTTTTGCCCTCAGAAGATAACTTCCAGCATGTCACCCATCCTGGGAGTGCTCCTACCTGAGCACGCTTAACTTTGGAGTTCTTATCAGGAACTCCACCGTTATCTGAAAAGGCGTCTCGATATTTAAGAGTTTCACTTATTACTACTTAAGTGGGTCATCACAATCCATCCTAGACATCCACAGAGCTAGGTCCGAGTCTATGATATAACAAAACTAGAACTGAAGAGGCAGACTAAACTAGGACATACCCTACTAACTGAAAACACTGAAAGAACTAATTGAATATTATGCTTTTCAACACTAGCTTAGGATGTATCTTCCATATCATAAGTTCTCCTATTATGGTCAAGAAACAAGACTCAATATTAAAGGTGTGCAGAGCAATCAAGTCAAGGTAAGCAAGAGACTCAATCAAGAGTTATGTGATATCCGTTATTGTCTACTTTATCCAACTAACTATTCTGAGAAGATACAAGTTTAGGATCTCCCATATCTAGCTATCGAGTAAGATCTCAAATTTATGACCTTAATAATAATGATAGAACCTTACAAGTTCTAATTCATAATCATATGATGACTATAAATATTTAAAGTAAGTAAATCAATAACTTAATTATTATTATTTTCCTCTCTTAACCCAAATCTTGGTTTAGTAAATCAAGACTTAAGGATTCTGGATCCAAACTCCACTTGGTGTTAAAATCCTGAATCCAAGGTAGTATCCTAGTAAAGATCTAGGGTTCACACTTTAAAAGATAAATTAAAGATAAGGAATCTAATAAGCTGACAGATTTAGAAGCTATGATCTTAATGAAAGGCTGTGCTAATGTTATAAGATAAAATAATCATTAAGAACTAAGAATCTAAGATCTATATTCAATTTTTAAGATAATTATATCATCCTATAGATTGAATCAATCCTACACCCACATGGAAGGCTTCAAGATAATTAAATAATAAATCACTTAAGGAATTCCAAATGAAGATAGTTCAATTCAATTAGAAGATCTAAAGTCTAAGATCTACGATCTAAGATTTGATCACTTTAGACTCAAGCTAGGTTTGGACTTAGAAATTTTTACCAAGATATTTCCTTTAGAATTCAAGCTTATGGACCAACTTAATTAAGCTATTAATTAAAGATCTAGTACTTAAAGGTAGTAGGCTTAGCTCTTAAGAAAGAAGGTTTTAAGGATACTTAAGGTCTTAAGATCTTTATAGGACTAACTTAAGATCTCTTCAATTAGCATCAATATTATTAACAATGGAGTTCAGAAAGGTACTAATAATCTAACTAAGGATATTTTACTGAATCTATAAGTTGAAGGGGTGCTAAAACACATTTTTGTCAAAATGGCCAAAATACCCCTCTTAAGACTAAAAATGGGATTTTAGGATTTAATTATCCAAAATAATTCAAATCTATTTTAATGGGTCCCAAATTGGTTAATAAAGTAGGGTACACACTTATCTTAGGTTTTGATAACTTAATTAGCCTAATTAGTACTAATCATAATTTAAGGCCAAATTAGGTGATTAAGAAAACTAGGGCATACTAGGGTGATCCATTTGCATTTATAGGTCCCACTATCTTTAAAAAGGCATTAAGAACTTAGTTCACAAAAATTAGAGGATTAATCATGGTTTAATTCACTAATCCCTAATTAGGGTAATTAAGAGATGATTAATGAAATTAAGGTTCGTAATTTACTTTTAATGTACCCAAAGACGAGGTGGCAGGCATGACCGAGGGAAATTAGGAGTAGCTGGAGCTTCCAGAGGATAGCAGCGATCTAGCAGGGGGTCTGAACACTAGACACGCACCCTCTATCAGCGGTTCGCAACTCCTTAGGTGCCAGGATTCGCCGAGAAGATGGGGAGCTCCAGTGGACTTCGGCTGGGCAATGGAGGATTCACAGTGAGTAAAAGAACTCACAGTGAGGTCTTGGGAGTATTTATAGGTCTAAGGGAGTACTATGGGGTAGATTCTAGAGCTCAAGATTCATGGCATGGCTTGGGTCGAAGGAAAGGCTCGGCCTAACGGTTAGGGGCAATTCTGGGAAGCTACTACCGACAGGAGGTCGCATCGAGGGTAAAAGAAGGAGAGCAGGTCATTTCCCGTACTGCCATGGGGGCTGGAAGGATCCCGATTATCGGGGGGACTAGACACAGATGGGGCGAGAGGAGGGAGATGATCCACAGTGCTCGGACGCGTGTCCACCGTCTGATGGATCGACCGTTGGTCTCAGACGGCTTTGATGCATTACTTAAATCGAATGGATGATAGCTGTTAGATGCGTGCGATGGATCCGACACTTAAGATCTAATCTTAGCACGGAGGAGATCCCACCATTAGATGGAGCTCGCCGAGATGCATGCTAACCGGTCGAATGGCTTAATCCTATGCGCCGCTGTCGGGACCCCGCAGAGCATCTACCACGGTCCCGACAGCAAATCTCGCAAATTAAAATTATATAATAAATTAATTTAATTAATATTAAATCCATTTAATAATTAATTAAATTCTAATTAATTCCATAATCCAATTTTGACTTAAATGAGCTCCAAAAATTCCCAAAAATTTACACTTAGCTAATTAGGACATGAGAGATTCAAAAATGAAATCAGATTTTAATTTGGAGAACAATTTAATTTAGGTATTTTCCAGGGCTTAAAAATAGGGAAAAATACTAAAATTCTTAATTTAGCTTCGATTGATATCAAACTTCTATGGTTAAGTTTAAATAACTTATTGAGTCTAATGGAATAAAAATTAGAGCATGGTTTGGCTTAATTAATCTGAATTTAGCTAGGGTAACAACTAGGGTTATTACAGACTCCCCCATTTAAGAATGATGCCGTCCTCAACATCACATGAGTGAAGAAAAATACTAATGAACTGAATGTTTAAATGAAATAATTAGGAAAGAAAAGAACAGTACCTGGACTTGCGAAGAGCTGTGGATATTTATTGCGCATATCCACCTATTTCTCCCAAGTAGATTCTTCTAAGGATCGATTCTTCAACTAGAATTTGACCATAGGAATTGAACAATTCTTTAGCTGCTTTTGATCACGAGCTAAGACTTTGAATGGTTCTTCGGCATAAGAAAAATCAGGTTGGATCTCCACTACCGGAAGCTGAATGAGATGAGAAGGGTCTCTGAGACATCTTCTTAATGACGATATATGAAATACATCATGGACAACTGCAAAGTCATCAGGAAGATTTAACCGGTAGGCAGATGATCCTACTTTGTCCAAAATCTCAAAGAGTCCAACATAGCGGGGACCGAGTTTCCCTGCTACACAAAATCTGTAGACACCCTTCATTGGATAAACTTTCAAATAAGTAGAATCTCCCACATTAAATTCTAGGAGATAATGATGAGCATCATGGTACTTTCTCTGATGATCTTGAGCTGAACAGATTCTCTACTGAATTAAGTGAATCTTCTTATTAGTTTGTTCGACTAACTCTGAACCAAAAAGTTGAACGCTTCCTATTTTTAACGAGGCTAGCAGAGTGCTACATTTTCTACCATACAATACCTCATAAGGAGCCATTTTAATACTGGTTTGGAAACTATTATTGTAGGCAAACTCTAACAAAATATGATCTTCCCAGGAACCGGCAAAATCAAGAACACACAGCCTAAGTAAATCTTCCATAACTTGATTCACTCTTTCAGTCTGACAATCCATTTGAGATTGAAAAGCTGTACTCATGGCTAGAGTAGTTTCCAGATCTTGATGCACAGCTTGCTAAAACTTAGAAGTAAATCTGCTATCTTTGTCGAATACTATTAATTTCGAAATCCCATGCAGTCTGACAATTTCTTTGATATAGAGCTTTGCTAGCTTCTCTACTGTGTCATTCTGATGGATAGGAAGAAAGTGCACAGATTTAGTTAAGCGATCTACTATAACCTAGATTGCGTCAGCACTAGATTTAGCACGAGGTAATCCCATAACAAAATCCATAGATATGTCGAATCATTTCCATTCCGAAATTTCTAATGGGTGCAAAAGACCACCAAGTCTTTGGTGCTCGGCCTTTACTAGATTACAGGTATGACACTTAGTCACAAAATCACCACATCCTTTTTCATACCAGGCCACCAAAACAATTGCTTTAGATCCCGGTACATCTTAGTACTGCCTGGGTGAATATGATACCCAGAATTATGGCCTTCAACCAACACTTCACGATGCATGGATTTAGGAATCACAAATGATTATTTTGATAAATTACGTCATTGCACATTTGCAACTCATGACAACGACCACCTTCAATATTTTCTTTAAACATTAGATAATTGTCATCTTTAGTATGCGAGATAGAGACATCTCTGTGGAATGTTGGTTCCACATTGATATTTGCTAGAACAGAACTTAGCATATCGCCACTGACTGGTGAAATCTCTAGCTTACAAAATTCTTGTTCTAACAAACTGGAGGCGATCATAGAAGATAAAGTAGCATGATGGCTAAGAGCATCGACCATAACATTTACTTTTCCAAGATGATACTGAATACTGAGATCATAATCACTGATAAGTTCCAACCATCTCCTCTGACGATAATTTAGTTCTCTTTGAGTGAAGATATACTTCAAGCTTTGATGATCAGTGAAGATCGAACATTGAACTCCATATAAATAGTGATGCCAAATCCTTAAGGCAAAGATCACAGTGGCAAGTTCAAGATCATGAATTGGATAATTTCTCTCGTGGGGTTTTAACTATCGAGAGCCGTAAGCGATTACCTTACCCTGTTGCATTAACACACAACCTAGACCAATTCCAGAGGCATCGATGTATACCTGATAATCCAAGCCTTCTTTGGGCAGGATGAGAATTAGAGTGGTAGATAGTGCGTCCTTCAAAGTTTGGAATGCTTCCTCATATTCCGGGCTCCAAATAAATGGAACGGCTTTTTGGGTCAACTTAGTCAAAGGTGAAGCGATATGGGAAAAGCCTTTAACGAACTTTCTGTAATATCCGGCTAGTCCCAAGAAACTTGACTTGATTGCTTTGCACACCTTGAATATTGAGCCTTGTTCCTTGAGCATGATAGGTAAACTTAGGATATGGAAGATACATCTTAAGTTAGTATTTGAAAAGCATAGCATTCATTCAGTTCTTTCAGTGTGTTCAGTTAGTAGAGTATGTCCAAGCATAGTTTACCATTTCAGTTCTAGTTTTGTTATAGAATAGACTCGGACCTAGCTCGATGGATGTCTAGGATGGATACATGTCTTATTCTATAAGTTCACCTCGGACCTAGCTCTGCAGATGCCTAGGATGGATACATGTTAAACTTTTAATTCAGAGTCCCTGTATGGCCTGTTCTATATGGCAGCATTGTATCTTAGGCTTACTGTAACTTTAGTTCAGTTGTCAGTGTTTATTTTACTTTGCCACATGCTTCAATGGCCTCTCTTTTAGTGTTTGACTTGCTTTGTCACATGTCTCAGTGGCTTTACTTTTACTTATGCATGTACATAGTTTACTTTTGCCACATATCTCAGTTGCCTTTTTGATGTCAACCTGCCTGTTTGTATATACGCTCTCATTGATTACTACTAAGATATTGGCATGTTTAGGATGCTAGAATTGTAGGTCTATTCACAATACTTGTGTTCTCATTGTTCTCAGCATGTCTCCATGTGATCATAAGCATGTTAGGATCAGATTTATTTCAGTAGTTGCAGTTACTTTTACTTTTAGCCTCACCATGTTTAGTTGATGTTTTTGTATGTTATTTTACATAATTGTTGATTAGCTATAAATGATTAGTTTATAACTACCCCGTTCTTATAGCTTGTTGCACCTTTTTAATACTTGCATGTTAAACCTTTAAATGTGATATCTCAAACATTCAGTTCACTTAAATAGCCTAAAATGTACTTAGACAATTGTCTAACTGTAACCTTTTTCTTTTGTTGGCTGGGGCCCAGGAATTTATGATACCGACAAATGTTAGATTCAGAGTTGTTCATCGATAGTGCTGTAGGATCAGAGCCGGTACAAGAGGAGGATCTTCCTACTACTACTTAGATAGATTTTTCCTTTTTTGCAGTGAGATTGAGAGACTTTACTTTCTATTAAATTTACTTTGTAATAATTAAATTCTGGATGTATTTACTTTTCTGCATTTGATCTGGGTTACTGTTTCTTTTATTCTTTTATACTATATTATATCTGTGGATGTTATATTACTCTGTTTCTTGCTTTCGCCACTTTGATTTGTATTGATGTATGTTTATAGTTCTCCCACAGTATGGTGATAAGTCCTTAGATTAACACGAGTTGGGTCCTACCTAACTCTACTTGGGTTGGGGATTTTCCATCACCTGAAGTGGAGCACTATACTCCCTACGATTATGCTAATATCAGTACTAGTGTGACCACGGGAAAGTACGAGGCCCCATAGTTGGTATCAGAGAACACCATAAGATGTCAGAATGGAATGCATGATTCCTTTCTACCTAATGGACCATTCTTCTGAAGTGCAAACATCAATATATATCATCCATAACATAGTATTATTAGTAACTCTTTGAAGAAATTGTAGAATGAAAATATTCATATCCTAAAAATCTAGTTATCTCTAGTTTAACAAAACTTAGTAATTTCTCCTCTTAGAGTCAAATGAATTATGGAGAGTCTGACATGGACTACTATATACATACCTTCAATTTGACTTGGAATTATAGTTTCAAATGGAGACAAGAGAGTAACTGGCAGATTGAAGGAATTTCAACAAGAGGGACCATAGTCTTAGACAAACTTCTACATCAAGCCGTGTACCGAGGGCTTGACATTCTTATATATGCTAAGGAGTGGTTGAGCCGAGTGGAGTCAGTCCTGAGACACATAAAGTGTCCCGAGTTAGTCTACGTGGACATTCTGATGGATCTGATGTTGGATTATGCAGGAGTCGGGTGGCACGACAACATTGGGAAGCTCAAAAGAAAGCATAAGAGGAAGCGTCAGGAAGTGACTTTTGAGGACTTTTGTGTGGCCTTTAGGGCTGAGTATATTAAGGATGCTTGAGTGTTAGATAGAATAATTATCATCTTTTGACTTACATGATTCTAGTAGAGTTATGTTGTTTTACATTTTCTAAATCTTATGTAATCCCTTATTTCAGCAAGTAATGAAAATTTTTGATATCTATCGCAACTTTAAATGACTGTCTTCCTTTAAGAAAATTCTGGAATATGGTTTGCATTGTTTAATTAGAATGAATCCTGGATCACCACCTGCTGTCACTCCTATCAAGAATACTGTCGCATCCCTTAGTTCTACCGATGAAATGGCTCATTTGTGGGCAATGGTAGCAACCAAGCCCAACAAGCGATTGTTATGCAGAAGATGATGAGTGATCATTCTGTTCTAGTCGTTGTTGTTGTTCCTACTGTACCTGTTCAGCAACATACATTTCCTTCCCATCACTCGATGGATAGTCTTCTCCACAACTTCCTAAGATTTAGGCCTTCCACCTTTGGTGGAAACCTATCACCAATGGACACAGTCGACTGGCTGAAGGCTGTAAAAAAGGATCCTATTAGTCTAAAGATTCAAACCTCTGAAGCCGTCCGTCTCACCACACATCTATTTCATGTGGAAGCAGAGTATTGGTGGGAGGAGGTCCGGAATACCAAGTTTATTGACTATTAATTGCAGGACATCCCTTGGGATGAGTTCATTAAAGCATTCAAAATTGAATTAATTCCCCCGTCTGCACAAAACATCATCACAGACACAATTATAAGATTGATTCAAGGGAGTCGTTCCGTTGCCGACTACAAAAAAGAATTTCATAGGTTGATTCACTTTGCTCTAGAAGTTACTCATTCTGAACCGGCTAAGTGCCACCGCTTTCTTTGTGGACTCCGAGATTCACTAAAGGATCAGATCATTCCACTCCGCTTAACTAGCTTCTTTTGAGCTAGTAGAGATGGTAAAGGTGATTGAGCATCACCAATCGGAAAAGGATCTCAAGCAGAAGGCACAACCCACTTCTAGCCAGCATGAAACCTTCAAGAGACACATGCCTAACTCTATGAAAGTCTATCAATTGGAAGCTGCACCAACTACTGAACCCATTAAAGGCTATAATAGGCCTCATCCATATGGCAAGTGTTATTACTTTGGCCATAAATGCTACAATTGTGGACATACAGGCCACAGGTTCTACCACTGTGCTCATACAGAAATAGTGGATGGAGTTCCAATGAAACCATATCAGAAGAACCAGGTGTTCAGAGCTACTCCACTAAACTGAAGAGAGCCAAATTTGGTCATTATGCCTGCTCCCGCAACTGAAGCTGCTCTAGTGCAGTTGTCTGCTCCTAATTCCCAGAATATCTACAGAAGGCAGACAAACAACTGTCCTGCTGGTCCTACGTGAGTGTATGCTTTAACACCTCTCGAAGCCACGAAGGACAACAATGTGATTGCAGGTGCACAGTTCTGAACTTCCCCTTTGTTAATTGCATTCCTGCTCTTTAATTGTGGCAATTTGTTAATGTAATTCGTATGAATAATTTAGGCACACTTACTTTAATGACCAGCCCTACAATGTGTTGTTTGACACCGGTGCTAATCATTCATTTATTTTTGAACAATTTGTCAACATCCTTAAACCACAACTGTGTGACTTAGTAATATCCTTAAGCATTGGACTTCCATCTGGAGCCCAACTAAGTGCCAATAAGTTTTATAACATCAAAATTCCATTAAATAGTCAGGAGTTTAACTCCGAATTGATCATCCTGCCATTAGAAAACTTTGATATCATCCTTGGAATGAATTGGCTCAGTGACCATAATGCCGTGATAAATTGTTTGAAAAAGAAGTCACTCTTCATTCCCAGGGCAAGTCTGAGACTTTTATAGGAAAGTCTAGCGCACAGTTATTATTAATAAATGCTATCAAAGCCGAGAAATTGATCAGCAAGGGTTGTGATGCTTATCTAGTCACTATGATGGGTAAAGCAAAGGAAAGTACCTCTCTCTCTCTGATTGCAAAGTAGTTAAAGAATTCACCGACATATTTCCAAGAGATCTGCCTAGTGTACCTCCTTCTAAAGAAGTTGAGTTCTCTATTAAACTAGTTCTGGGTACCCAGCCTATATCTAAAGCACCATACAGAATTGCACCTAAAGAATTGCAAGAACTTAACGAACAACTGTAGGAGCTCTTGAATAAAGGATTGACTAGGCTAAGTATGTCTCCTTGGGGAGCACCTGTTCTGTTTGTAAAAAAGAAGGATGGATCTATGCGAATGTGCATAGATTATCGTGAACTAAATAAAGTTACCATAAAGAATAAGTACCCATTACCTAGAATTGATGATTTATTTGACCAGTTATCTGGAGCTGTCATTTTCTCTAAGATTGACTTAAGGTCAGGATATCATCAATTGTGGGTTAGAGATGATGATGTAGGGAAGACTGCTTTCCGTACTCATTATGGTCATTTTGAATTCCTAGTGATGTCTTTTAGACTCACTAATGCACCATCAATCTTCATGGATTTGATGCAGCGAGTTTTGAAATCATTCTTGGATAAGTTCGTGATCATCTTTATCGATGGTATCCTCATTTATTCTAAAACCCTAAAAGATCATGAAGAACACTTAAGACTAGTGTTAAAAGCTCTGCGGGAACATCAGTTGTATGCCAAGTTCACCAAGTGTGAGTTTTGGCTTAAATCCATTGCATTCTTAGGACATGTAGTTGATGCCAAGGGTATTCGTGTAAATCAGAGTAAAGTGAGCGCTATTCAGGACTGAGTTCAGCCTAAGTCAGTCACCGATATTAGAAGTTTCTTAGGATTAGCTAGATATTATAGAAAGTTTGTCAAGGGATTTTCCTAGATTACTTTGCCTTTGACTAAGTCAACCCAGAAAGCTGTTCCATTCATTTGGAGTACTGAATGCGAAGAAGCATTTCAAACTCTGAAGGATGCACTATCTACCACTCCAGTTCTCGTCCTACCCAAAGAAGGCTTGGACTATTAGGTATACACCAATGCCTCTGGAATTGGTTTAGGTTGTGTGTTAATGCAAGAGGGTAAGGTAATTGCTTACGCCTCTCGTCAATTAAAACCACACGAAAGAAATTATCCAGTTCATGATCTCGAACTTGCCATTGTAACTTTTGCCTTGAAAATATGGCGTCTCTATTTATATGGAGTGCAGTGTTCGATTTTCACTAATCATCAAAGCTTGAAGTCTATCTTCACTCAAAGAGAATAGAATTGTCATCTAAGAAGATGGTTAGAACTCATCAGTGATTATAACCTCAGTATTCAATACTACCTAGGAAAAGCAAATGTAGTGGCTAATGCTCTTAGTCATCGTGCTATTTTATCATCTATGATCGCCTCCAGTCCCTTAGAACAAGAATTTCGTAAGCACAAAATTTCTCTAATTAGTGGCAATATGCTAAGTTCGCTTCTAGTAAACACCAATGTGGAACCTACCTTCCACAGAGATGTTATATCTCGCAGACCAAAAATGATGATTATTTAAAGTTCAAGGCAGATATTGCAGGTAGTCTTTGTTATGATCTGCAGTTGCAGAACGGTGTAATTTATCAAGGTAATCATTTATGGATTCCTAAGTCCATGCATCATGAAGTGTTAATTGAAGGCCATAATTCTGGATATCATATTCACCCAGTCAGTACAAAGATGTACCAAGATCTAAAGCAATCATTTTGGTGGCCCGGTATGAAAAAGGATGTGGCCGACTTTGTGGCCAAGTGTCATGCCTGTAATTTGGTAAAGGCCGAGCACCAAAGACCTAGTGGTCTTCTGCACCCATTAGAAATTCCGGAATGGAAATGGTTCGATATATCTATGGATTTTGTTATGGGATTGCCTCATACCAAATCCCGTGCCAATGTAATCTGGGTTATAGTAGACTGCTTAACCAAATCAGCGCACTTCCTTCCTATATGTCGACTAATTCTGTAGATAAGTTAGCAAAACCTACATTAAAGAAATTGTTAGACTGCATGGAATTCCAAAATCAATAGTATCCGATAGAGATAGCAGATATACTTCTAAGTTTTGGCAAGCTGTGCATCAAGATTTGGGTACTACTCTAGCCATGAGTATAACTTTTCAACCTCAAATGGATGGTCAGACTGAAAGAGTGAATCAAGTTCTTGAAGATTTGCTAAGGCTGTGTGTTCTTTATTTTGCCGGTTCCTGGGAAGATCATATTCCATCAGTGGAGTTTACCTACAATAATAATTTTCAAGCCAATATTAAAATAGCTCCTTATGAGGCATTGTATGGTAGAAAATACAGTACTCCACTAGCCTGGTCAGAGACAGGAAGCGTTCAACTTTTTGGTTCAGAGTTAGTTGAAAAAACTAATAAGAAGATCCAATTAATTCAGCAGAGAATTCATTCAGCACAAGATCGTCAGAGCAAGTATCATGATACTCATCATCATCCTTTAGAACTCAAGGTGAGAGATTCTGTTTATTTGAAAGTCAGTTGAATGAAGGGTGTCTAAAGATTTGGTGTAGCAGGGAAACTTAGTCCCTACTATGTTGGACCTTTTGAGATTCGGGCCGAAGTAGGATCATCTGCCTATAAGTTAAATCTTTCTGATGACTTTACAGCTGTCCATAACATGTTTCATGTATCATCATTAAGAAGATGTCTCAGAGACCCTGCTCATCTCGTTCAACTTCCAGCAGTAGAAATCCAACCTGATATTTCTTATGCTGAAGAACCAACTAGAGTCTTAGCTCGTGATCAGAAGAAGCTAAGGAATCGCTCAATTCCTATGGTCAAAATCTAATGGAAGAATAGATCCTTAGAAGAATCTACTTAGGAGAAAGAGGTTGACATGCGCAATAAATATCCCCAGCTCTTTGTAAGTCCAGGTAATTATTCTTTTCTTTCCCAACTATTCCATTTAAATTTTCAGCTCCAGTAGTACTTCTTCACTTAGGTGATGTCGGGATGACATCGTTCTTAAGTAGGGGAGTCTGTAACAGCCCTAGTTGCTACCTTGGCTAAAATTAGAATAATTAAGCTAAATCAAGCCTTGATTTTGATTCCATTAAACTTAATGGGTCATTTAAACCTAACCCAAGAAGTTTAGAATTAATCGGAGCTAAATTTGGAATTTTGGTACTTTTGCCTAATTTTAAGCCCTAGTAAATACCTAAGTTCATTTGATCTCCAAATTAAAATTCTGATTTCATTTTTGAATTCCTCATACTCTAATTAGCTAAGGGTGAATTTTTATGAACTTTTTGGAGCTCATTTTGTGCTAAATTGGATTTAGAATAATTCGGATTAATTGTATATTATTTAATTGATTTTATTATATTTTAAATTAAACAACTAATTAAAAATAAATGGTGGGATTTGCTGTCGGGACCGCGACAGATCCTCTGCGGGGTCCCGACAGCGTCGCATGGGTTCTGACCACTGGATGCTCGAGCACGTATCCTAACACTCATGATCCAATGGCTGACATAACGCGCATTGTGATTTAATCCTATCCGTCCGATCGACATTTATCATCCGACACACGGGATTTAATCTGCGTTTCGTTTAAGTAAAAGTTGCATCGGTCATCCATCATCAACGGCTTGCGATTCAATGACTGCTGGGATCTCCGCCGTGTTCACCTTCATCCCCGAAAAATCCCGGCCCGACAGAGGAAATTTGCCCGTACCAAGCCATGTTGACCCTGTCTGCCACACCTCCGCCAGGTCACTTTGGCCGTTAGCACCATCCCATTCGTGGCCCAGCCTACTATGGCGATCCGAAGGATGGGATTATCCCATTTTATGGTGGTTGAAGGCGCCTTCAGTCTGAGCCCGATGCCTTAGCTCAGCTTCAGCTTCCACCCCTAGGGACTTCCCCGACCTATAAATACCTCCATTGATCCCATAGTGAATGCCTTTGCTCACTGTGAAGCTCAATTCTCCAACTCCCCATTCTCGATGCTTCGAGTTTCCCCAGTGATTTACGAGCTGCAAACCGCTGATAGTGGGTGTGCATCTGGCATTCAAACCCCCGGCAAGCTTCTGTGACTGTCTGGAGTACTCAAAGCCCTCCCTTTCATCTCAATCGTAGCCAACCATCGAACTCCAGGTACAGCCTTTGACCCTATCTTCTCTATCAAGCTAGTTTTAGCTCGGTTCACTTTCTATTTAACCCTAGATGCTATGTTAGGTCCTCACCTTGGTTCCCTAGTAAGCGTCTAGCCCTCTGGAAAGGCCTGGTAGTGGACCAGATGGCAAATTTGCCGTCTGAGTGTGCACTGCCATTCGGCCCGATTTCGCCAAATGCTGCATTCCCCACAAGCGATTAGCCATCTAATTGATGATGGAATCTCTCGGCAATAATTGTAGCATAGTATCGTTGATTGGGTTTGATCAGGTTGATTGATTCGACTGAAATCAATCGACCCAGTCGCATCTCATGTTGGCAAAATACCATGAGTAGCACTTCAGCGATCCACCCATCCCTGAGGCTTGCTGATTGGATCGATCGAATCCCTTCAGGTCCCTGATCATGTAGGAATAGAGCCTGACTCATATGGTTAGCTCTATGAGGAGAATTCGATCCTCACAGATGCACCATAATCGACGCCTCGGTTGAGTAGCACCCCGACGATAGGGTGCATCCCTGATGGGCGTTCTTAGTCCAACTCCGGGAACGTGTAGGGATCAGGTTGAGCCACTGCCGTCATCAAGATGCCAAGAATTTCAGCGCGGAAGTTCCATTAGGGCAAAGCCTGTCAAAAGGTAGGCGACGAAGTCACGGGTCGGGCCGACCCGTGTCCCGCGCCTTTCGCAATTGGGCCGGCAGAAATAATAAAAGACTTTCTAAATTAATTTCCTTAAGGAAATTAATTCAGAAAATCAATCATATGGTTTTAATTTAAATAAAAATACAGATTAAATTATTTAAATAACTTTGGCTACACTCGTCCAAATGGTATGATACAATATACCATTTTAATCAAAAAAATGTTAAGAACCTGAATATAAAATAAAATCAAAGATCCAATAGTTAGATTTTAAATAATTGTCTAATTCTTTTCTATTGTTAATTAAATCATAATAAATTCAATTAATATCCAAAAATGTTGATTAAAGTCTTTGATTGCTCATGAGACCATAAGGAACCTTTGTAGACCCTTAAAAATGATTTAGGTACCCTAACTTTATAAATCACCTCTTAATTACCCTAATTAAGGATTAGTAGATTTAACTATGGTTAAGCCTCTGATTTTGGTAAAATAAGTCCCTAATGCTTTCTTGAGTATATTAGAGCCTATAAATGAGTTTGGATCACTCTAGAAGACCCTAGTTTCCTTAATCACCTTAATTGGCTTAAATATGTGATTAGTGTTAATCAAACTAGTTAGGTTGCCAAAACCTAAGATAAGTGTATTTCCTACTTCATTAACCATGTTGAAACTCATTAAATAGATTTGAATCAATTTGGATAATTAAATATTAAGAACCCATTTTTAGCCTTAAGAGGGGTATTTTGGTCATTTTGACCAAAATGTGTTTAAGCACCCCTTAAGTCTCAAAATTTCAATAAAAAACTTCTAATTTGATTATTAGCATCTTTCTAAATTCTCATGTAATAATATGGCTATTAATTAAAGAATTCTTAAGTTATTTCTTATTAAGATCTTAAGATCTTAAAAGTACACAAAATCACCATGTCTTAAGAATTAAGTCTAACTATCTTAAAATGTTAGATCCTTATTTAATGACTTAATTAAGTTGATCCATAGGCTTGGATCCTAAAAAAAACACCTTGGTAAAATTCTAAGTCCAAACCTAGCATAAGTCTAAAGTGATCAAATATTAGATCTTAGATCTTAGACTTTAGATCTTCAAATTGAATTAAATTATCTCTATTTGGAATTCCTTAAGTGATTTATTGTTTAATCCTTTTGAAGCCTTCCATGTGAGTATAGGAATGATTCAATCTATATGATAATATAATCATCCTAAAGATTGGATATAGATCTTAGATTCTTAGTTCTTACTGATTATTTTATCTTACAATATTAGCACAGCCTTTCATTAAGATCATAGCTTCTGAATCCTCCAGCTTATAGGATTCCTTACCTTTAAATTGGGTTTTAAAGTGTGAACCCTAGATCCTTACTAAGGATACTACCTTGGATTCAGGATTTGAATACCAAGTGGAGTTTGAATCCAGAATCCTTAATCTTGATTCACTTAACCAAGATTTGGGTTAAGAGGGAAAATAATAATAATTAATCATTGATTCATTTACTTTAATCTTTATAGTAATCATACAATTATGAATTAAAACTTATTAAGTTCTAATATTAACATTAAGGTCGTAAATCTAAGATCTTACTCGATAACTGGATATTGGAGATCCTAAACTTATATCTTCTCAGAATAGTTAGATTTGGATAAAGTAGACAACAACAGATATCACATATGTCTAGATTGAGTCTCTTATTTACTTAACTTGATTGCTCCGCACACCTTGAATATTTAGCCTTCTTCCTTGAGCATGATATGTAAACTTAGGATATGGAAGATACATCCTAAGTTAGTATTTGAAAAGCATAGCATTTATTCGGATCTTTCAATGCGTTCAGTTAGTAGAGTATGTCCTAACATAGTCTGCCTTTTCAGTTCTAGTTTTATTATAGAATAGACTCAGACCTAGATCGATGGATGTTTAGGATGGATACATGTCTTATTCTATAAGTTCAAGTCAGACCTAGCTCTGCAGATGCCTAGGATGGATACACGTTGAACTTTCAGTTCAGAGGCCCTGTATGGCCTGTTCTATTATGGCAGCACTATGTCTTAGGCTTACTGCTACTTTAGTTCAGTTGTCAGTGTTTGTCTTACTTTGCCACATGCTTCAGTGGCCTTTCTTTTAGTGCTTGACTTGCTTTTCCACATGTCTCGGTGGCTTTACTTTTGCTCATGCATGTACATAGTTTACTTTTGCCATATGTCTCAGTAGCCTTTTTCATGTCAACCTGTATGTTTGTATAAATGATCTCATTGATTACTACTAAAATATTAGCATGTTTAGGATGCTAGAATTGTATGTCTATTTACAATACTTGTGTTCTTATTATTCTCAGCATGTCTCCATGTGATCATAAGCATGTTAGGATCAGATTTATTTCAGTAGTTACAGTTACTTTTGCGTTTAGCCTCACCATATTTAGTTGATGTTTTTGTATATTATTTTACAAACCTATTAATTAGCTATAAATGATTAGTTTATAGCTACCCTATTTTTGTAGCTTGGTACACCTTTTTAATGCCTGCATGTTAAAATCTTTAAATGTGATATCTCAAACATTCAGATCACTTAAATAGCATAAAATGTACTTAGACAATTGTCTAACTGTCATATTTTTCTTTTGTTGGCTGGGGCTCTAGCATTTGTGATACTGACAAATATCAGATTCAGAGTTATCATCGGTAGTGCTGCAAGATCAGAGCCGGTATAGGAGGAGGATCTTCCTACTGCTGCTTAGATAGAGTTTTCTTTTTTGTAGTGAGATTGAGAGACTTTACTTTCTATTAAATTCAGTTTGTAATAATTAAATTCTAGATGTATTTACTTTCCTGCATTTGATCTGGGTTACTGTTTCTTTTATTCTTTCATACCATGTTATATCTATGGATGTTATATTACTCTATTTCTTGCTTCTGCCACTTTGATATGTATTGATGTATGTTTACAGTTCTCCCACATTAGGGTGATAAGTCCTTGGCTAAAGGCGAGTTGGGTCCTACCTGACTCTACTTGAGTTGGGGATTTGCCACCACCTGAAGTGGAGCACCGTACTCCCTACGATTATGCTAATATTAGTATTAACATGGTCGCAGAGAGAACGGGGCCCCACAGTGCTAACCCATCGAATGGCTTAATCATATGCGCCGTTGTCGGGACCCCACGGTGGATTTGCCGTGGTCCCAACAGCAAATCCCGCCATTTTAATTTTAATTAATAATTAAATTTAATAAATAAAATCAATATAATAATATATAATTAATCTAATTAAATTCTAAATCCAATTTAGGCTTAAATGAGCTCCAAAAATTCTCAAAAATTCACCCTTTGCTAATTAAGGCACGAGGAACTCAGAAATGAAATTAGATTTTAATTTGGAGGTCACTTTAGTTTAGGTATTTTCTAGGGTTCAAAAATAGGCAAAAATACCAAAATTCTTAATTTAGCTCTGATTGTTCCCAAACTTCTAAGGTTGGGTTTAAATGACCCATTGGGTCTAATGGAATCAAACTCAAAGCTTAGTTTGACTTAATTAATTTGGATTTAGTTGTGGTAACAACTAGGGTTATTACAGACTCCCCCACTTAAGAATGATGTCATTCGTGACATCACTTAGTGAAGAAAGTACTACTGGAACCAACAATTTAAATGGAACAGACATGAAAGAAAAGAACAGTACCTAAATTTGCAAAGAGCTGTGGATATTTATTGCGCATATCCACCTCTTTCTCCCAAGTAGATTCTTTCAAGGATCGATTCTTCCACTAGATTTTGACCATGGGAATTGAGCGATTCCTTAGCTGCTTCTGATCACGAGCCAAGATTCTGATTGGTTCTTCAGCATAAGACAGATCAGGTCAGATTTCTACTAATGAAAGTTGAATGAGATGAGAATGGTCTCTGAGGCATCTTCTTAATGACGATACATGAAACACGTTATGGACAGCTGCAATGTCATCAGGAAGATTTAACCGGTAGGCAGATAATCCTAATTTGGCTAGAATCTCAAAAGGTTCAACATAGCAGGGACTAAGTTTCCATGCTACACCAAATCTGTAGACACCATTTATTGGACTGACTTTCAAATAAGCAACATCTCCAACATTGAATTCCAGGAGATGATGATGAGTATCATGATACTTGCTCTGACGATCTTGAGCCAAACAAATTCTATGCTGAATTAATTGGACCTTCTTGTTAGTTTCCTCGACTAACTCTGAACCATACAGTTAAACATTTCCTGTTTCTGACCAGGCTAGCGGAGTACTATATTTTCTACCATACAATGCCTCATAAGGAGCCATTTTAATACTGTCTTAGAAACTATTATTGTAGGAAAACTCTACTAACGGAATATGATCTTCCCAGGAACTGGCAAAATCAAGAACACAAAGTCTAAGCAAATCTTCCAGAACTTGATTCACTCATTCAATCTGACCATCCCTTTGAGGTTGAAAAGCTGTACTCATGGCTAGAGTAGTACCGAGATCTTGATGCACAGCTTGCAAAATCTTAGAAGTAAATCTACTATCTTTATTGGATACGATTGATTTTGGAATCCCATGCATCCTGACAATTTCTTTGATATAGAGCCTTACTATCTTCTCTACTGTGTCAGGCTGATGGATAGCAAGGAAGTGCGCTGATTTGGTTAAGTGATCTACTATAACCCAGATTGCATCGACACCAGATTTAGCACAAGGAAATCCCATAACAAACTCGATATATATGTCGAACCATTTCCATTCCAGAATTTCTAATGGGTGCTAGAAGACCACCAGGTCTTTGGTGCTCGGCCTTTACCAAATTATAGGCATGACACTTAGCCACAAAGTCGGCTACATCTTTCTTCAAACCGGGCCAACAAAAAGACTGTTTTAGATTCTGGTACATCTTAGTACTGCCTATGTGAATATTATACCCAGAATTATGGCCTTCAAGTAACACTTCACGATGCATGGACTTAGGAATCCACAAAGGGTTGCCTTGATAAATTATGTCGTTCTGCAACTGCAGATCATGATGTAGACCACCTTCAATATTGGCCTTGAACTTCGGATAATCATCGTCTTTGGTCTGTGAGATAGAGACATCTCTGTGGAAGGTAGGTTCCACATTGATATTTACCAGATGAGAACTTAGCATATCGCCACTAACTGGAGAAATTTCAAGCTTACAAAATTCTTATTCTAAGGAACTGGAGGCGATCATAGATGATAAAGTAGCACGATGACTAAGAGCATAGGCCACTACATTTACTTTTCTTGGGTGGTATTGAATACTGAGGTCATAATCATTGATGCATTCTAGCCATCTTATTTGATGACAATTTAGTTCTCTTTGAGTGAAGATATACTTCAATCTTTGATGATCAGTGAAAATCAAACATTGCACTCCATATAAATAGTGACGCCATATCTTCAAGGCAAAAATTACAGCGGCAAGTTCGAGATCATGAACTGGATTATTTCTTTCATGTGGTTTTAATTAACGAGAGGCGTAAGCGATTACCTTACCATCGTGCATTAATACACAACCTAGACCAATTCTAGAGGTATTGGTGTATACCTGATAGTCCAAGCCTTCTTTGGGCAGGATGAGAACTGGAGCAATAGAGAGTGCATCCTTCAGAGTTTGAAATGCTTCCTCGCATTCAGTACTCCAAATGAATGGAATGGCTTTCTAGGTTAACTTAGTTAAAGGTGAAGCGATCTGGGAAAAGCCCTTAATGAACTTTCTATAATATCCAGCTAATCCCGAAAAACTTCTAATATCGATGTCTAACTTAGGCAGAACCCAGTCTTGAATAGCGCTCACTTTACTCTGATCTACACGAATACCCTGGGCATCGACTACATGTCCCAAGAATGCAATGGATTTAAGCCAAAACTCACACATAGAGAACTTGGGATACAACTGATGTTCATACAGAGTTTCTAACACTAGTCTTAAGTGTTCTTCATGATCTCTTAGGGCTTTTAGAATAAATAAGGATATCGTCGATAAAGACGATCATGAACTTGTCTAAGTATGGTTTAAAACTCGCTGCATCAAATCCATGAAGATTGATTATGCATTAGTGAGTCCAAAAGACATCACTAGGAATTCAAAATGACCATAACAAGCATGGAAAGCGGTCTTTCCTATATCATCTTCTCTTACTCGCAATTAGTGATATCCAGACCTTAAGTTAATCTTAGAGAATATGACAGCTCCAGATAACTGGTCGAATAAATCATCAATTCTAGGTAATGGGTACTTATTTCTTATGGTGACTTTATTTAGTTCACAATAATCTATGCACATTCGCATAGATCCATCCTTCTTCTTTACAAAAAGAACAGGTGCTCCCCAAGGAGACATACTTGGCCTAATAAAGCCTTTGTTCAAGAGCTCCTGTAGCTGTTCGTTAAGTTCTTGCAATTCTTTAGGTGCCATTCTGTATGGTGCCTTAGATATAGGCTGGGAACCTGGAACTAGTTCAATAGAGAACTCGGCTTCTCTGGAATGAGGTACACCAGGCAGATCTTCTGGGAATATGTTGGCGAGTTCCTTAGCTACTTTACAATCAGAGAGAGAGATACTTTCCTTTGCTTCACCCATCATAGTGATTAGATAAGCATCACAACCCTTACTAATCAATTTCTCAGGTTCAATAGCATTTATTAATGATAACTGTGTACTAGACTTTCCTATAAAAGTCTCGGACTTGCCCTAGGAATGAAAAGTGACTTTCTTTTTCAAACAATTCATCACGGCGTTATTGTCACTGAGCCAGTTCATTCCATGGATGATATCAAAGTTTGATAATGGCAGGATGATCAATTCGAAGTTAAACTCCTAACCATTTAATGGAATTTTAATATTACAAAACTTATTGGCACTTAGTTGGGCTCCAGATAGAAGTCCAACACTTAAGGATTTTGCTAAGTTGTACAATTGTGGTTTGAGGATGTTGGCAAATTGTTCAGAAATAAACGAATGACTAGCACCAGTGTCAAATAACACATTGCAGGGCTGGTCATTAAAGTAAAGTGTGCCTAATTTATTCATACAAATTGTATAAAAATTGCAATAATTAAAGTACGGAATGAAATTATCAAGGGAGAGTTCAAAAATGTGTACCTGACACCACATTGTTGTCCTCTGTGGCTTCGAGAGGTGTTAATGCATAGACTCACACAGGACTGGTAGGACGATTGTTTGTCTACCTCCTGGAGTTATTCTGGGACTTAGGAGTAGATGGCTGCGCTGGAGCAGCTTTAGGTGCGGGTGCTGGCATTATGTCCAAATTTGGCTCTCCTATTTAGTGGGGTAGCTCTGAACACTTGGTTCTTTTGATATAGTTTCATTGAAAATTCATCCACTATTTTTGTATGGGCACAGTGGTATAACCTATGGCCTGTTCATCCACAATTGTAGCATTTATGGCCAAAGTGATAACACTTGCCATATGATGAGGCCTGTTACAGCCTTGAATGGGTTCAGTAGTTGGTGCAGCTTCCAGTTGATAGACTTTTGCATAATTAGGCATGTGCCTCTTGAAGGTTTCATGCTGGTTAGAAGTTGGTTTCACCTTCTGCTTGAGATCCTTTTTCGATTCATGATGTTCAATCACTTTGGCTGTCTCCACTAGCTCAAAGAAGCTAGTTAAGCGAAGTGGAACAATCTGATCCTTCAGTGAATCTTGAAGTTCATAGAGAAGGCGGTGGCACTTAGCCAGTTCAGAATGAGTAACTTCTGGAGCAAAGTGAATCAACTTACAAAATTCCCTTTCATAGTCTGCAATGGAATGACTCCCTTAAGTCAATCTTATAATCGTGTCTGCAATGATGTTTTGTGCAGACGGGAGAATGAATTCAGTCTTGAATGCTTCAACAAACTCATCCCTAGGGATGTCCTTCAACTTATAGTCAGCAAACTTGGTATTCCTGACCTCCTCCCACCAATACTCTACCTCAGCATAAAACAGATGTGTAGTGAGATGGACAGCTTTTCAGAGTTTGGGATCTTTAGACTGATAAGATCCTTTTCTACTGCATTCAGCCATTCGGCTATGTCCATTGGCGATAAGTTTCCACTGAAGGTGGAAGGCCTCAGACTTAAGAAATTGTGGAGAATACTATCCATCAAGTGATGGGAAGGGAATGTATGTTACGGAGCAGGGACAACAGGAACAGAAACAGCACCTGGAACGAAACGATCACTCATCATCTTCTGTATGACGATCGCTTGTTGGGCTTAGTTCCAGCAAGGTTACTACCATTGCCCACAAATGAGCCACTTCATCGATAGAATTACTGGATGCAATAGTATTCTTGATAAGAGTGACAGCAAGTGGTGATCTTGGATGCATTCTGCAAACCATATTTTAGAATTTTCTTAAATGAAGAAAGTCGATGGATATTAAAAATTTTCATTAATTGCTGAAATAAGGGATTACATAAGATTTAGAAAATGCCAAAAAGTATAACTCTACTAGAATCATGTAAGTCAAAATACGACAATTGCTCTAACTAATGCTTAGACATCCTTAATATACTCCACCCTAAAGGCTACACAAAAGTCCTCAAAAGTCACTTCCTGACGCTTCCTCTTACGCTTCCTTTCGAGCTTTGCAATGGTGTCGTACCACCAGACTCCTGCATAATCTAGCATCAGATCTGTCACAATGTCCATGTAGAGTGACTCGGGATGCTCTATATGTATCAAGATTGACTCCACTCAGCTTAACCATTCTTTTGCGTATATATGAAAGTCAAGCCCTTGGTACACTGCTTGATGTAAAAGTTTGTCCAAGACTAAGGTCCCTCTTGTTGAAACTCTTTCAATTTGCCAGTTACTCTCTTGTCTCCATTTGAAGCTATAGCTCCAAGCCAACTTGAAGGTGTGCAGATAATAGTCCATGTTAGACTCTCCAAAATTCATTTGACTCTAAGAGGAGAAGTTACTAAGTTTTGTTAAACTAGAGATAATGATATTTTGAAGATATGAGTATTTTCATTCTACAATTGTTCAACAAGTTACCGATAATATAATGTTATAGATGTTATATATTGATGTTTGCACCTTAGAAGAATGGTGCATTATGTAGAAAAGAATCATAGATTCCATTCTGTTAACTTATGGTGCTCTCTGATACCAACTGTGGTACCCCGTACTTTCCCGCGGCTATGCTAATACTGATATTAGCATAATTGCGGAGAGTACGGTGCTCCGCCGTCTGATGGATCGATCGTTGGTCTCGGATGGCTCTGATGCATTACTATGAAATTCCCTTTTGTAGTCCACAATGGAACAACTCCCTTGAGTCGACCTTATAATCATGTCTGCAATGATATTTTGTGCAGATGGGGGAATAAATTTAGTTTTGAATGCTTCAACAAACTCATCCCAGGGGATCCTCCAACTCATAGTCAATGAACTCAGTATTCCTGACCACCTCCCACCAATATTCTGTCTCAGAATGAAATAGATGTGTAGTGAGATGAACTTCTTCAGAGTTTGGGATCTTTATACTAATAAGATCCTTCTCCACTGCTTTCAGCCAGTCGGCTGTGTCCATTAGCGATAGGTTTCCATCAAAAGTGGAAGGCCTCAGTCTTAAGAAATTATGGAGAAGACTATCCATCGAGTGATGCGAAGGGAATGTATGTTGCAGGACATGCACAGGAGGAACAACAACAGCGGCTAGAACGGAATGATCATTCAGCATCTTCTGTATGACTATCGCTTGTTGGACTTGGTTTTTCAGCAGGGTTGCCACCATTGCCTGCACATTAGACACTTCATCGGCAGAACTACTAGATGCGATAGTATACTTGATAGGAGTGATCATAGGTGGTGAGCCATGATTCATTCTTATTAAACAATGCAAGCTATATTTCAGAATTACTTAAAGAAAGACAGTCATTTAAAGTTGCGATAGATATCAAAAATTTTCATTACTTGCTGAAACTAGGGATTACATAAGATTTAGAGAATGTCAAAAAGCATAACTCTACTAGAATCATGTAAGTCAAAAGATGATAATTATTCTAACTAACACTCAAACATCCTTAATATACTCAGCCCTAAAGGCCACATAAAAGTCCTCAAAAGTCACTTCCTGAGGCTTCCTCTTACGCTTCCTTTTGAGCTTCCCATTGGTGTCGTACCACCAGACTCCTACATAATCCAGCATCAGATCCATCACAATGTCCACGTAGAGTGACTCGGGACACTCTATGTGTCTCAGGACAGACTCCACTAGGCTCAACCACTCCTTCGCATATATAGGAAAGTCAAGCCCTCGGTATATTGCTTGATGTAGAAGTTTTTCCAAGACTAAGGTCCCTCTTGTTGAAACTCCTTCAATCTGCCAGTTACTCTCTTGTCTCCATTTGAAACTATAGTTCCATGCCAACTTGAAGGTATGCAGATAATAGTCCATGTCAGACTCTCTAGAATCCATTTGACTCTAAGAGGAGAAATTACTAAGTCTTGTTAACCTAGAGATTACTAGATTTTTTAGGATATAAGTATTTTCATTCTACAATTTCTTTAATGAGTTACTGATAATACTATGTTATGGATGTTATATATTGATGTTTGCACCTCAGAAGAACGGTCCATTAGGTAGAAAGGAATCATGGATTCCATTCTGACACCTTATTGTATTCTCTGATACCAACTGTGGGGACCCGTATTTTCCCGCGGTCACGCTTATACTGATATTTGCATAATCATTGGGAGTGCGGTTGCTCCACTCCGGAAATCCCCAACTCAAGTAGAGTCAGGTAGGACCCAACTCGCCTTAAGCTAAGGACTTGTCACCTAGCTGAATTACAACATACACCAATACATATTAAAATAGCGAAACAAAAAATAGAAGGTAACATCCACAATCCATAAGCGTAATATAGTATAAAAGAAGAAGAGAAAGCAGCAACTCAGATCAAATGCAGAAAAGTAAATACATCCAGAATTTAATCATTACAAACTGAATTTAATAAAAAATCTATCTAAGCAGCAGCAGGAAGATCCTCCTGCTGCACCGGCTCCAATCCTGCAGCACTGCCGATGAACAACTCTGAATCTAACATTTGTCGGTATCACAAATGCTAGGGCCCTAGCCAACAAAAGAAAAAGGTTACAGTTAGACAATTGTCTAAGTATATGTTAGGCTATTTAAGTGAACTAAAAATTTAAGATATCATATTTAAATGTTTTAAACTCGCAAGCATTACGAGGTGCAATAAGCTACACGAACGGGGTAGCTATAAACAAATCATTTATAGCTAATCAATAGGTATGTAAAAATAACTTTAAAATATAGCACCTAAAAATGGTGAGGCTAAAAGCAAAAGTAACTGCAACTATTGAAATAAATCTAATCCTAACATGCTTATGATCACATGAAGACATGCTGAGTATATAAAGAACACATGTGTTGAAATAGACATACAATTCTAGCATCCTAAACATGCCCCAATATTTTAATACTAATCAATAAGAGAGTATATACAAGCATGCAAATTGACATGCAAAAGGCCACTGAGACATGTGGCTAAAGTAAACTAAGTACATGCATAAGCAAAAAGAAAAGCCACTGAGACATGTGGCAAAACAAGTCAAGCATTAAAAGAAAGGCCATTGAAGCATGTGGCAAAATAAGACAAACACTGATAACTGAACTAAAGTAGCAGTAAGCCTAAGACCTAGTGCTGCCATAACAGAACAGGCCATACTGGGCCTCTGAACTGAAATTTCAACATTTGTCCATCCAAGGCATCCATAGAGCTAGCTCGTAGACAAACTTATAGAATAAGACATGTATCCATTCTAGACATCCGCAGAGTTAGGTCCGAGTCTATTCTATAACAAAACTAGAACTAAAGAGGTAGACTAAGCAAGGACATACCGTACTAACTAAAAACACTGAAAGAACTAATTGAATGCTATGCTTTTTAAAATTAGCATAGGATGTATCTTCCATATCCTACGTTCTCCTATTATGCTCAAGAAATAAGGCTCAATATTAAAGGTGTGCAGAGTGTTGAATCCATAATTTATTTCTTAATTAAAGGAAAATTTTCATCATTTCTCATATTAAAACTGCTTCCTTAATCCTATTTTGCTTATCTTTTCAGAAAAGATACCTATCTAATGAATTCTGAGCAAAATGGACAATTTTCCAAATTTTCTAAAGGAAAACCGATGCAGCGGGCCATTTTGCGAAAATGGGCACCACAACGCGCTGCAGCATAGCCCTTTGTGAAGTGCTGGCGCCATAGTGCGCTGCAGCGAGCTACTTTGCAAAAGCTTTTGCCACAGTGCACTACAGCGGTCCAGCTCGCGAAGCGCTGGCGCCAGAGCGCGCTACAATGATCCACCTTGCGAAGCGCTGGCGCCAAAGCGCACTACAGCGGGCCATTTTGCGAAATCGGGTGCCACAGCGCGCTGCAGCGGTCCAGCTTGCGAAGTGCTGGTGCCACAGCGCGCTGCAGCATGCCATTTTGCAAAATCGAGCGCCATAGCATGCTGCAGCAGAGCCTTTTGCGAAATCACTTACGCTCTAGCGCGCTGCATCGGCCCTTCATTGTATGAGCCAAAATGCCCCAGCGCGCCACAACAGCCCACTTTGCAAAAATTTCTGCTATAGCGCGCCACAGCGGCCTGCCAAAATTTCTTCTGAGCAGAGCAATAAATGCGACTGGGACAACACCCCCCAACCAGCACCTTGTCTCCAGCCATCATTCCTTCTACAGTAGTTACATTTTTTTTAGGAGAAAATTGTCTTCTTGAGGTGATGTGAAGAATTATCAATGGAGAAGTAATAATCTTTTCATCCCTCAAGTGGATTTAGCCATCATTGCATCAGAATTTTTAAAAGGAAAAAGCATATTTTGAAATAAAAGATGAAGAAGCAGCCCTCCTCTATAAACACCACTTCTCTTGACTTAAGAGAGGTTCCCAACTTGGCTCACTATAACCTAAATAAAGAGAGGGCTACATAGAGGAGAAGAAGAACTCTCCAATGGTGGAAGAGCTCATCTTGCTAAGGAGAATGAGGAGAAAGGCAGCACTAGGGACCTAAGAAAAGCAACTTCAAGCAAGAAGAAGAGGAGTCCAGAGAACTTCCCAAACGAACATTCCTAGTGTTTTCTAAACTCTTGCTTTGTGTTTTTCTAAGTTGATTATGAAAGGGTCTTTATCCATATATGTATTCTTTTTCATCTCTTTTGTAATGGAGAGCTAAACCTCCCTTGGGGAGGGTTGGGGCAATCCCAAATGTATTGATAGATATTATAATTGTATGAAGTTTTCCTCAAGTTTTAATAAAAATCATGAACTCAATGCCTTGTTAAAGAAAGAAAAGGACTATTGTGGACTTGAATGTGGACCAAAGAATAAAGGACTAATTGAAATCAATGACTATTTTGTCTTATGCTCCATAGCTCACCTTAGTTTGATGCTAGATTTATGAGTGCGTGAGAGCTTAGAACTATGTGAGAAAGCTCTTGCGTTTAATGCACTTTAATCTATGCTTAACTAAAGAGTTGAAGCGTGTGATGCTAAGACCCACCAATTGATGCTCCGTCGCTCAGCGTACTTGAGAGAGGGAATGGATTCATGGAGTGCTCATGAATGAGGTGACATAGTCATTGAGCCCAATGAAATCACTCTCTCATCTAAGCTATGCTTGAGGCATGTGAAGCTCTTAGTGGAATCAATGCTTATAAGATCTTAAACTTTATAACCCTCATCTCCATGATCAAGGATATGAGATAAGAACTACAACTCTAAAATCTTATAAGGGTCTATTTGCTGAAATAGAACCGACTGTGTGTTCATTTCATGCATGAGACTTAAACTTATAATTCTTTAAATTAAAACTCTAAGAAGAACAATATGTGCACTTGACTAAAGAACTAATGAATGCTTGAGGAATCATCATACTTAAGTTATCTATCATATCATGTGGGAGAAACCCAACTCTCCTCTTCCTTTTATCAAAAGTATTTTCAACTAAGTGTTGTCGTGCTTGTTCAGGAACTAACACCAATCAATACACATATAGCTTAAACAATAGTGATCATAGATATACTTTAGTAACAAAATATCTAATTCTCTGTGGTTCGATAAATCCCAGAAATTCATACTTTCCACTATTACTTCAGACCACATACACTTGCATGAAAGTACAGACGTATTTTAGGTTTACTAAGTATTTGGCGCCATTGCTGGGGAATTAGAACTTATTTCGTATTAAAGATTATCTATCAGTAATTAGTGATTTAAGCAATTTCCTGCATATACGCTTAATTTTTTATTTTTGTAATTATAGGTGCTAACCATTTACTTTTTTGTTTTCTTTTATTATTGCTGAATCATTGAACATTATTGCTGAATTTGTTCTTGATAGCCTAATTGGTGTTGTGTATGAATAGAAGAATTTGTTCGAATTATCTTTTTGACCCTGAAATTGAGAGTACCTACTTGTAGGCTAGAAGAGAATAAAACATTTTGCTAAGCTAACAAGCCATTATGGAAAATCATAATGAAAATCGTGGAGAGCCATTAGGAGACCTGGGGGAATAGCACTGAGAGACTACGCACTACCTACTGTTAGGGGAATTCCCCATGCTATTGTAATGCCTAACATAGAAGCTAATAACTTTGAAATCAAACCTTCCACTTTGAGTATAGTTCAAAACAACCAGTTTGGAGGATTGGCCACTGAAGACCCTAATTCACACATTTTAACTTTCCTTAAAATTTGTGACACCTTCGAATTTAACGACGTCTCTGAAGATGCTGTTAAATTAAGGCTTTTCCCATTTTCTTTAAGAGATAGAGCCAAAAGTTGGCTTAGCTCTCTCCCAAGTGATTCAATCTGGACCTGGGATGATTTGGCTAAGAAATTATTAGCCAAGTATTTCCCTCCGGCAAAAACCGCTCGGCTAAGAATTGAGATAACCAATTTCACTCAGTTGGAAGGTGAGACACTGTATGACGGGTGGAATAGATTTAAGGAGTACTTAAGGTGATGCCCACATCATGGGTTTCCCTTGTAGATGCAAGTTCAAACCTTCTACAATAGTTTGAACACTCCTACAAGAACTCTCATCGATGCGGCTGCCGGAGGCTCTATCAGTAGCAAAACCCAAGAGGAGGCTTACGACCTCTTAGAAGAAAAGGCAAACAATGCTTACCAATGGCCTCTCCAGAGGAATGATCACCATAATAAAAATGAATGTAACTCACTTGGAAATTCACAACAAATCCTTGAGCTCCAGAACCAAATCTCTCAACTCAATCAAAAGTTGGAATATGTTAATTCATGTCAGGAGGAAGATGGAGAGTTAAGAAATGTCAATGTAATCATGAATCATAGAAGGAATAGAGAGAGATTGGAAAGCTCGCTTATCGAATTTAGAACCTCCACAATCGAATTCATGAATAAAATTGACTCCACCTTAAACAGGCACAAACACACTCCTTTAAGGCAAGAGGAATCAGTAAAAAGAATAGAACAAAAGCTAAGAGAAATCATGAAATAGTTAGAGCAACCTTCATTAGTGGGAGTCATTGGTGAGTATGAAAAGGAGTCAGGGAATGCAATAACCCTAAGAAGTGGAAAAATTACAAGGCCAGTTGTAAGAGAGGAGAATCATAAAAACATAGTGACATCTAGAGAGGAAATGAGGGAGGAAGAAGAAACGATCACAAAAGAGAGGAATGATGTTAGGGATTTAGAAAAGGAAGAACCTGTAGATCAACTTAAGGAAATCCCTCATATACCATATTCTTAGAGAATGGCTAGGGAGAAACTTGATCTCCAATATCACAAATTCTTAGAAACTTTTAAAACTCTTCATATAAATATCCCTTTTGTAAAAGCTCTTGAGAAAATGCCTAGTTATACTAAATTTATGAAAGACATCCTCTCAAAGAAAAGGAAGATTGATGAAAAGGAGACTATGACATTAACAGAAGAATGTAGTGCAATCCTTCAGAGGAAGATTCCCATCAAAAAGAAGGATCCAGGGAGTTTCACTATCCCTTGCACCAATGGTAGCCAATCTTTCCAAAAAGCCCATTGTGATCTAGGTGCATTCATAAATTTGATGTCATTTTACATATTCAAGAAGTTAGAAATTTATCACTTAAAACCCATCTCCGTTCTCCTCCAATTCGCTGATATATATGTAAAATCCCCCTTAGGAATTGTGGAGAATGTGCTTGTGAAGGTAGACAAGTTCACTTTTCCTTTCGATTTAATAATCTGGGATATGGAAGATGAAAATCAAGAAATTACCATCATCCTAGGAAGGCCCTTCTTGGCCACTGGAAGAACTTTGATTGATGTAGATAAAGGGAAATTGAGGTTGTATTATGGGGATGAGGAGATTAAATTTCATGTGAATGATTCTATGAGCCACCCATCTAAGCTTAATGAGGATTGTTGGAAAATCAATTTACTAGAAGAAGCTTGTTTAATGGGTGAAGTGGAAGAAGAGGGAATATTAGCAAAGGAGGAAGATAAGGACCCCACTAATAAGGAAGTGATTGAGGAATTGGTTAAGGAGCAAAAAATAATTCATCCTTCTATAACTTGCCCTCCATAACTAGAATTGAAACCTCTGCCCTCTCACTTAAAATACACTTATCTAAGGGAAAATGAATCTCTTCTGGTGATAATCTATTCCTTGTTAACTCAGCATCAAGAAAGTATTTATGCAAGGTTTTAAAAGAGCATAAAAGAGCAATTGGTTGGAGTATAGCTGATTTGAAGGGGGTTAGTCTAACTCTTTGCACGCACCAAATCCTTTTGGAGGATAACTCAATGTAACAACCCTAGGTTGTTACCATGCAAAATATAAGCTACTTGATTTAATTTTTAGTATCATTGCCTTTAGATCATCAATAAAGCCTATCTAGAAGACTTGAAGTTCATTGGACTTCTCTAAATTAAATTTTTACAAATTGATCAATCTAGATGCCTTAATCTAGACCCAAAATAATTTGACCTCAGAATTAAAATTTGATTTCATTTTTGAATTCCTCACCCCAAATTACCTAAGGGTGAAAATTTGGTACAATTTGGAGTCCATTTGGGCCATAATTCAATTTAAATTACTTTGGCTCATTTGCACATAAGGGTCCCTATTAAATTATAATTGCAAATTATCCTTTATCTAAATAAACAGCTGAAATTCGCTGTGCAGACTGCGGGCGATTCGCTGCGGAGCCTGGGTCACACGACAGCGGCATCCCGTGAAATCCAGCCGTTTCGCCTTTTAATCTACGGCCAAGATTCGATCTCGCGGGACCACCGATCTGTCGTTGGATCTGTCCCGTGGATCCTACGGCCAAGATCACTCCTGCGATCGGCCGTTAGGATCCGAGCGATCCCAGCCGTAGCGCCTTTTGATCAACCGATCAGACGACATCCGCGGGGTCTGGCACTATGGATCATTATCTCCGCAAGATTGCCTCGCCCGACAGGAATTGAACATTTTCCAATAATTCATTTGAATTAGACAAACTAAGGTCAATAACAATCCTTCGTGATTTTATAATCTGAATCAAACCTTAAGATCCTTGATTTTCTCTTAAGAAAGAGGACTAGCATAAGAAGACAATTAAAATTATATTGATTAAACAAGTGATCAAATCCTTAATAATATGTTTGATTTAGATCCCATGATCTTAGATTGAGTGTGATCAGATGACTTAATCATCTGATCTAACCATCTTAAACCTAAATATGAAACAGAACCTAAGAGCTTAATGTTGGCATTTAGAAGAGAGGACCTTAAGTATCTCTTCCTAAGATTGTCTTGAAATATTTAAAAGACTTAAATTCATATACCCTGAGGTAGGAGGCCTTGTATGATCCCTTAAGGTAGAAGTATAGAAGATCCCATCATCTTAGAAATTGATCTACTCTCCTTGTGGTAGTAATCCATTAAGATATTAGGAAAGATACTTTTTCTTGTGGTAGAACCCTTATTAAGTGATCCTTGATCATACTTGATTGGTGAACCCCTGTATAGGACTTACCTAATAGTCTAGAATTTGTAGTTTTGATAAATCCTTGTTCTGTTAAATAGACTTGATTGAACCATGATTATTGGGTAGTGTAGCATAGTATACCCATATTACTAGTATTCGGGATTAGTTGAGTCACTCTAAGTGAGATTTATCTTTATTGCTATCCTGCGGCTTAGGCGGATATAACCTCGCTTAGAGTAAATCAATCGATCCTAAGAGCGTATTAAACGGGTGCCCATCCCTTAGTTTGGTTGAAAGACAAAGTTGCCAATGGGCAATGCCTCCTAGCGAAGATCGCTTCAATAGGTATGGCTCAAATAAACTAAGTGATGGGATTCACCTTCTTTAAGATGCTAAGTATGATTGTGAGTTTGGTGACTCAAGGCTTAGTTTGAGATACAAAACCATCAACGGGTGGTGCCTCCTAAGGAAGACCACTTTATTAGGGTGGCGTAATCAAACTAAATGTTGTAAGTCCTATCGTTGCAATATATCTAATATCGGTATACAATCACCCCGCCCAGTGATCTTTAAGTAAATAAGTAACTTTAACCAAACATCGATCTAGAAATTTGGAGACAGAATCCTTTTAGCAGGATCCTGCACGGTGGAGACTTAGGATTCATCACTATTTCTTACTACATTTTTTTATGGATTTCAAGATTTCTCACTCATTCAATATAATGGCACCAGCATAAGCATAAACATGAGTAGAACTCATTCCTTCTGCTGTGACACAAGGTTATCAGTGATACAGTATGAGATACAGAATGTTATATACACAGACTGGGAAATTTCAGGGTGCATCTGCATCACCATACTTACTTCCTAACTGTTGCACTTCAATGGACTGTACCACTCATAAATATTCAGTGATAGTTTTGTGATATACTGTGGCATAGCATAGTTGAGAGCATTATTTCAGTGGCATATAGTGCAGGTTATAGCATCCTTCTCAGCATTTGACATTCCTTTCACATTGATGTATGAGCCTCTAGTATTTACATTTACTTTCAGTGTTTAGTTTTGATGCAGTTTTATTTTTGCTCAGATCTTACAGTTTTAGTTATTTAATGCCTTTACAGTTTTCCTGCACTTTTATTTTACACCTTTGCATATTTATCATGTTCAGTTTAGCTTGTTTAGATAGCTTCGATGTGTTAGACTTCTTGTCTAACACAGGATGCTTTTGGGATTCAGCAATTTGCTAGATCCTGAGCAGTTCTTGGAGATAGGTCAGGAGGACGTACCAGAGACTCAGAAGGAGCATTTGGAGCTGTAATGATTCGAGCACCTACCTTACTTTCTAGCTCTTTCTGCATTTTAGATAGACTCTTTGTATTCCTGCATTTAAATGGTTTGTAATAAACTCTGGATGTACTTTTACTTTTCTTTTCTGAGATGGATATTTACTACTGCTTGAGATGAATGTAATTTTGGATGTTTTGCTTTTAGCTTCCGCACTCTATTATACTACTATACATAGTATTGTGATGTGATCGGTGTACTTGAAACACTGACATATTTTATAACGTACATGGGTTCTTTCTAGCTCCCTTGAACCTTATGTATGTGCCAGTCTGATACCTAAGATAAGTATTCTTATCTTAGATATTGACTCTCGAACCTACTCTTTGGGTTTGAGTCAGCGACCTTCAGTATGGGTTCGTCTCTCTAGCCTATTCGGGAAGATGGGTTTTTACTTGTGTGGCCCACCATTCCCGAGTAGCGCATCGTTCCGCTGCCAAACTATAAATTATACTTGACTTTTGTGCACGGTGACGGGACGAGGCGCTACCGTTGGTATCAGAGAAGTATTATAAAGTGTCAGATAAGGAGCGTGTTCCTATCTACTTTATAATCTATTCTCTGTGTCAGGATAAGATCACAATCACTATGTGTAGTGCAAAGCAAACATCCAAAAGGTTCATTAAGCTGTCTCAGAAATAGAAAGGGGGATTATGTCCGCAATACTGACACCCTAGGGATTAAACGCACATAATAAGATAACTGAAACTGAAAAACTTAAAATGACACCTTAGGATTTGAATGATTTTGAAAGAAATGAATGAATGAAATATTTATGAGTTGAACTATTTAGGGGATGGAATACTCGCCGTCAGCATTTCTGTTCTACCTTAGGAGGTTTGATGATTATTGGATAGACGATCTTCGAGATGGTCAAATCTACGGGAGGACGGTAGATGGAGTATCACCCCGTGGAGTCGCAGTACTAGACAAGATCCTGGTTCATTCATCCTTCAGGGGTACCAGTCTTTTGGCACTCACCAAAGAGTGGCTGGATCGTGTTGCGATGGCACTTTGAGGGACAGCCTGTCCAGATAAGTACCGTTTGGAGATTGTAGAGATCCTATTGAGGGGACCAGCGAGTCGTTGGTGGTATTAGGTCGATAGGAGATTAGCTCGGAAGGGTCACATAGTCACATATGATGACTTTTGTGCTGCCTTTTGGGTAGAGTATTATAACTAGATTCTAGGAATTTCCTTATGACATGTCTTGTTATCTAGTTTGCAAATTTCGATATATCCATGTATCTTCTCCTTTGAGAAAGAATTTAAGAAAGAATGAAATTTTATGTTTCTAAAATTTACATTGTAACTACAGCTATGAATCCTGGTTCCCCCTCTGCTCCCACTCCTATTTAAAAGACGATCCCATCGTTAAGCGGACCTGAGGAGTCAAGTCTCATGGCCAATTTAATAAAGGCCTTAATCGATAGCAATGCGCAACAGGCGCAGGAGACACGATCTCTCATCCTCTCAGTCAAACAACAATCCTCCGAATCTTCTTCCTATAATTAAGGGGATGGAGTCCTACACAATTTCCTTTGTTTCCGTACTCCCACATTCAACGGAGCATTAAACCCCATGGATACAGTAACATGGATAAAGTTGGTGGAAAAGAATCTGGCCTTAATTAAATGTCCTAATTCTGAGGCAATCCGTCTGCTGACCTACTTGTTTCAAGAAGAAGCGAAATACTGGTGGGAAAATGAACGGAATAACAGATTCGTGGACTTCGTGGTGGAGGACAATCCATGGGATATGTTCATGGAAGCATTTTGCGAAGCTTTCATTCTGGCCTCAGCACAAGCAGTTCTAGAAGATGAACTCCATCATCTTACCCAAGGCAATAAGTCCGTGTCTGAATATGAACAAGAGTTCTGGAGACTTTCAAGATTCGTTCCAGATCTAGTGAGAACGGAAGCATCCAAGTGTCACCGCTTCATGAAGGGCTTGAGAGATTCTATTAGAGCACACCTAGTCTCACGGCAGTTCAAAACTCTACTTGAATTAATCGAGGCTGCTCGTCTGCAAGAAAGATTCTATGGTCAGCTGGACCGGAAGAGAAAAACCATAGTCACGCACCCACGAGACGAGCGCTTTGGCCATCGCAAAATAGCCAAAGTCTACAACATGGAAACTACACAATCTCAGTCTCAAAATTCTGAATGCAAGAGGATACACCCATATGGAAAGTGCTACCACTTTGGTGGTGTATGTTTCACTTGTGACCGTAAGGGCCATCGCTACTATGAGTGCAGGGAGAAAAATACCATCGATGGTGTGCCCATCGACCACTCCCGCCATAAGCAAACCTTTCATGCTCAACCTGTAAACCAGCGGGAGCTCGCCCCTGCCATAATGCCGGCTCCTACAACGAACTCAAGGGCAAGTGTACCTGTACAAAGGTCAACATATAACCGCCAGGATTCAGGGACCAAAAATAAACAACCATCAGCACCTGCCCGGGTATATATGTTAACTCCAGCTTCTACTCCTGAAAATAATGACGTGGTATCAGGTGCGCCTTAAATAAACCCTCTTTCTTGCTGTATTAAATAATTGTCTTTTACTACTTCAATTTTCAAATAAATTATCCTTATGCAAATTATCGCAACTATAGGCACCTTAACAATGAACGACACAACTTGTAATGTTTTATTCGATACGGAAGCAAGTCATTCTTTCGTATCGGAAGAGTGGGCTAAAACACTTAAACTACCGACACATCAACTAGCTAGTTCATTAAGTATTGGGCTACCTTCTGGAGCTCATATGCAATCGCAACAATTCTGCAATCAAGATATTCCTATTGAGGGTCAAAACTTCAAAGCTAAGCTAATTTTACTGCCAATCACCAACTTCGACATAATCCTAGGTATGAATTGGTTAAGTCAACATGGTGCGTCCATAAATTGCCAAAAGAAGAAAATATCCTTGGGCAGCGGAAGAAACTCCAAATCATTTGTGGGAAAACTTAACACTCAATCGTCGTTAATCAACGCCATGGTGGCCGAAAAACTAGTCAAGAAGGGATGCAGTGCGTACCTTGTAACGATGTTGGGAGAAAAGAAAGAAGTCATACCTCTTTCCGAGAACCGTGTAGTTTGTGAATTTCCTGATGTTTTCCCTGAAGACCTGCCTGGTCTTCCTCTGAATAGAGAAGTAGAGTTCACCATAGAAGTAATTCCTGGAACCCAACCACTGTCAAAAGTTCCGTATCGCATGGCGCCTAGAGAACTCCAAGAACTGAATAACCAACTTTAAGAATTATTAGAGAAGGGTCTCATCCGTCCAAGTTCATCCCCTTGGGGAGCGCCGGTGCTGTTCGTTAAGAAGAAAGATGGATTGATGAGGATGTGCATTGATTATAAGGAATTAAACAAAGTAACTATCAAGAACAAATACCCTTTGCCACGTATCGATGATTTATTTGATCAGTTATCTGGAGCAAAGGTCTTCTCCAAGATAGACTTGCGATCTGGGTATCATCAATTGCGAGTTAAGAATTCTTATATTGAGAAAACAACATTTCGAACTTGTTATGGACATTACAAATTCTTGGTGATGTCTTTTGGATTGACGAATGCACCGTCCATATTTATGGACTTAATGCATCGTGTGTTGAAAGCACATCTGGATAAATTCATCATCGTCTTCATCGACGACATACTGATCTATTCCAAGAATAAGACCGATCATGAAAAACACCTTCGTATAGTACTAGAAGAGCTCAGGAACCACGAACTCTATGCTAAGTATTCTAAGTGCGAATTCTGGCTTGATTCTATCACCTTTTTGGGTCACGTCATCGACTCTCAAGGGATCAGAGTGGATCAAAACAAAGTAAGTGCAGTCCGAGATTGGTCACAACCAAAATCCGTGATGGATATCTGAAGCTTCCTAGGACTGGCAGGCTATTATAGAAAATTCGTCCAAGGATTCTCACAAATTGCGTCTCCTCTTACCAAGCTGACTCAAAAAGCAGTACCGTTTGTCTGGAGTCCAGAATGTGAAAAAGCATTTCAAATATTGAAAGATGCTCTTTCTTTTGCCCAGTTCTTGCCCTACCCAAGGAAGGATTGAATTACCAAGTTTATACCGACGCATCTGGTATAGGTTTGGGATGTGTATTAATGCAGGAAGGGAGAGTTATAGCTTACGCATCTCGGCAGTTGAAACCACATGAAAATAACTATCGTGTTCATGATCTCGAACTAGCATCAGTAGTCTTCGCTCTAAAGATTTGGCATCATTATCTGTATGGCATCCAGTGTTCCATATTCACCGACCATCAGAGCTTGAAATATATTTTCACCCAACGTGAGTTGAATTGTCGACAGCAAAGATGGCTCAAGTTAATAAGCGACTATGACTTAAGCATTCAGTATCACCCGGAAGAAGCAAATGTCGTAGCAGATGCACTCAGCCATCATGCTATGCTATCTTCTATAATTTGCACAAGTGCATTGGAGGAAGAATTCTGAAAATTTGAAATCAAGCTCGTGCATGGAGATATGCTAAGTACACTGGTATCCATGAGCTCTGTTGAACCTACCTTTCATCATGATGTTTTCATCTCTCAAACCAAGGATGAAGATTATTTGAAGTTCAAAGTCGATATCGAAAGTGGTCGTCGCTTTGACATTCAGCTTCGTGGTAATGTAATTTACCAAGGTGATCGTCTATGGATTCCCAAATCCATGCATCATGAGATCCTAGTCGAAGGCCATAATTTAGGTTACCAAGTGCATCCAGGTAGTACCAAAATGTACTAGGACCTGAAGAAATCATTCTGGTGGCTTGGCATGAAAAAGAGTGTGGCAGAATTTGTGGCAAAATGTCATGCTTGTAGCTTAGTCAAAGCCGAGCATCAAAAGCCTGGAGGACTTCTTCACCCTCTAGCAATTCGTGAGTGGAAGTGGTTCGACATCTCTATGGATTTTATTATGGGTTTGCCTAAAGTACGATCAGGCGCGGATTCGATTTGGGTCATTGTCGATCGATTGACCAAGTCAGCTCACTTTATCCCTATGCGTCAAATGGATTCTGTGGAAAAACTGGCAAAGTTATATATTAAGGAAATTGTTCGACTCCATGGGATTCTGAGATCCGTTGTATCTGATAGAGATAGCCGTTTCACTTCCAAATTTTGGCAAGCAGTACATCAGGACTTGGGAACTACTCTAGCTATGAGTATCGCCTTTCATCCTCAAACAGATGGACAAACTGAAAGGGTCAACCAAGTTATGGAAGATCTCCTTCGTCTCTATATTCTGGACTTTGGAGGTTTTTGGGAGGACCACCTTCCTCTAGTAGAATTTGCGTACAATAATAGTTTTCAAGCCAGTATCGGCATGGCTCCATACGAAGCTCTGTATGGCAGAAAATGCAGTACGCCATTAGCATGGTCAGAGACCGGCAGTGTTCAGCTTTATGGGTCAGAGTTAGTGGAAGAAACAAATCGCAAGATTCAGCTGATCCAGCAAAGAATCAAAGCAGCTCAGGACTGACAGAGTAAATATCATGATACTCATCGTCATGCTTTAGACCTTGAGGTGGGAAATTATGTGTACCTTAAAGTAAGTCCAATGAAGGGCGTTTACCATTTTGGTGTAGCTGGAAAGCTAAGTCATCGCTACGTCGGGCCATTTGAAATACTAGAAAAGATTGGTTCTGCAGCATATCGACTAAAGCTTCCTGAAGATTTCTCTGCAGTTCATAATATATTTTACATCTCCTCTCTGCGGAGATGTCTCCGTGATCCATCCCACTTAATTCAACTTCCAACCGTATCACTCCAACCAGATCTTTCTTTTGTAGAAGAGCCGATTAAGATCTTAGCTCATGATCAAAAGCAACTAAGGAATCACTCAATCCCAATGGTAAAAGTTCAGTGGAGAAATCGCTCTTTGGAAGAATCTACTTGGGAGAAAGAGGAAGATATGAAAAAGAAATATCCCAGCCTCTTTGAAACCCCAGGTACTCCTTAGTTCTAAAGCTTTATTCATGTACCTCACTTTTCCCTGTTGTCTTCTCTTGAGATGATGTCGAGGACGACAACGTTCTTAAGTGGGGGAGTCTGTAACAACCCTAGGTTGTTACCATGCAAAATACAAGCTACTTGATTTAATTTTTAGTATCATTGCCTTTAGATCATCAATATAAGCCTATCTAGAAGACTTGAAGTTCATTGGACTTCTCTAAATTAAATTTTTGCAAATTGATCAATCTAGATGCCTTAATCTAAACCCAAAATAATTTGACCTCAGAATTAAAATCTGATTGCATTTTTGGATTCCTCACCCCCAAATTAGCTAATGGTGAACATTTGGTATAATTTGGAGTCCATTTGGGCCATAATTTAATTTAAATTAATTTGGATCATTTGCACATAAGGGTCCCTATTAAATTATAATTGCAAATTTATCCCTTACCTAAATAAATGGCCGGGATTCACTGTGCGGACCGCGGGCGATCCGCTGCAGAGCCTGGGTCACGCGAGAGTGGCATCCTGTGAAATCCAGCCGTTCCGCCTTTTAATCTACGACCAGGATTCGATCCCGCGGGACAGCTGATCTATCGTTGGATCTATCCCGTGGATCCTACGGCCAGGATTGCTCCCACAATCGGCCGTTAGGATCCGAGTGATCCCAGCTGTAGCACCTTTTGATCAACCGATCAGACGGCATCCGCGGGGTCTGGCACTATGGATCATCATCTCCGCCAAATTCCCTCGCCCGACAGGAATTTTCTCGTACTGCCAGCTGGCCATCCGGTCGGCCACTCCCCTCTCCAGCTCAGCAAACCGTTGCCAAGCTTCCCCTAATGGCTATGGGACCCCGATCAGGCCTCGTGGCCCGACCGAGCTCGAATTGGGAATTTGAAAGCTCGGCCATGGCCCGAGCCCTCTGACCCTCCTCAGCCCAATTAAAGGCTCTGGAAGGTTCATGGCACCTCCCTAAGGCTATAAATAGCCTCAACTCCCCTCCATTTGATCCTTGCTGATCAATTGGAGTCGGGCTTCCTTCTCCATCATTGCCAATTACCGAAGCTTCACCCAGGCGCTCCCGAGCTCGCGTACCGCTGATAGGAGAGTCTCCTGGAGTTCAGGAGCTCTCAGAGAGATCTAAGGTAGCTCAGTAAGGCTGGAGGAGATCACTTCACCATCTATAAACACCCGATCAAAACCAGGTATTCGAGTTGCAGGTTCTGAGCCAATAAGGCTCAGACCTTATTCCATTTGACGCTGTTTTGTACTTATTATCATTTTGAACTCAGCTGTATCGTAATTAGGGTCTAGGTTAGCCCCGATCGATCGGATCAATCGATCGGGTTCAGTTTCTTCTGGATCGCCTTGGTCAAGTAAGGACCCAGTGATCCAGGCCACCCCAGACTCCCGGACCAGAGGGCATTGATCCGCCTTACCTCCTTGATGGTGTAGGGATCGAGCCCGGGGTCTGGCATGACCTCTGTGGGGAGAATTATCTCCCCACAGTAACTCTAATGGCGAAATCCTCGGGTGAGTAAGGTTTGGCTTATCCAGACCGCCTCACAAGGAGCTTCGAGTCCCAATCGACGCGTCTGACCATGGTGATGGAGTAGCAATCGAATGCTGGCCGAGCCGTGGCCTAGATGCACCAGAATTTTGGGAATTAGGGTTCCCTAATTCTGTCTACCTGTCGGGACGAAGGGATGGGGACGACGGCACTGTGCGGGCCAGGTCGACCCACGACCCACGACCCGCGCGGTGCGACAGTGCCGAGTCTCTCGAGCCCCGGTTGACCCGCGCATTTTTGATTTCGGGCCGAGTCATTATATTTAAATCGAATTAATGGAATTATTTTCCTTAAGGAAAATAATTCAATTAATCAAATCATAGGATTTTGATTAAATAAAAATACAGAATGTATTATTCAAATAATATTTAATCCACTTGTCCAAATCCTATGATATCATATATGAAATGATCAAAAAAATCTCAGGATCCTAAATATAAAATAAAATCATGCATCTGATGGTTAGATCTTTAATTTTTGCCTAATTACAGTGGATCTTAATTAGGGCAGATTAGTAAATTCACTCATCCAAATTGCATGTTTAGGGTGCCATTAGCTCACTGATGTTAATTAACTTGCATGTGCAAAGCAAAATATTTTTCTGAGTTTTGTAATTTTAGTTATGCCCTAATCTTGTTAAATCATGATTAGTAAATATTAGGACTTATACTAATTGGATCTTAGCAAACTCAAGCTCTATTTTCTTGTATGATTAATTAGAACTTACCTGTAAGATATCATGTGATTTGAATAGTTGGATTTGTACTTAAGAGCTAATCCTTTCTAATTGGAATTAAGGTTTGATTAGCATTAAGTAATCTCTATTTTATAAACCTTGATTGTTAATTTGATTTACAATAGTAAGTTAAGTGTAGTGAATTCACCTAGATAAGCTTATTAAGTATACTTGAATGAATCTAAAGATTTGAACTCCTAAATATCTTAATTAACTTAAGAAATCTTAAGATTTGGGTCAAGCTTTTAAGACTTGAACTAGGTCTAAGATTGCCACCAATAATACATAATTAATCAACTGATTTGACATTGATCTTAAATAAATAATTTGATTTTTCGTAAGGCATGAGAAGGGATCAAACCCTAATCTACTTAAGGAGAGTTCAAATCTTTAAGAAACCTAACTTAATTGAATTTATTTCAAAACATGGAATTGAACATTTTCCAATAATTCATTTGAATTATTATTGATTATAAACATTTGAATTAGACAAACTAAGGTCAATAACAATCCTTCGTGATTTTATCATCTGAATCAAACCTTAAGATCCTTGATTTTCTCTTAAGAAAGAGGACTAGCATAAGAAGATAATTAAAATTATATTGATTAAACAAGTGATCTAATCCTTAATAATATGTTTCATTTAGATCCCATGATCTTAGATTGAGTGTGATCAAATGACTTAATCATCTGATCTAACCATCTTAAACCTAAATATGAAACAGAACCTAAGAGCTTAATGTTAGCATTTAGAAGAGAGGACCTTAAGTTATCTCTTCCTAAGATCATCTTAAAATATTTAAGAGACTTAAATTCATATACCATGAGGTAGGAGGCCTTGTATGATCCCTTGAGGTAGAAGTATAGAATATCCCATCATCTTAGAAATTGATCTACTCTCCTTGTGGTAGTAATCCATTAAAATATTAGGAAAGATACTTTTCCTTGTGGTAGAACCCTTATTAAGTGATCCTTGGTCATACTTGATTGGTGAACCCTTGTATAGGACTTACCTAATAGTCTAGAATTTGTAGTTTTGATAAATCATTATTCTGTTAAATAGACTTCATTGAACCATAATTATTGGGTAGTGTAGCAAAGTATACCCATATTACTGGTATTCGGGATTAGTTGAGTCACTCTAAGTGAGATTTATCTTTGTTGCTGTCCTACGGACTTAGGCGGATATAACCTCGCTTATAGTAGATCAATCGATCCTAAGAGCGTATTAAACGGGTGCCCATCCCTTAGTTTGGTTGAAAGACAAAGTTGCCAACGGGCAATGCCTCCTAGCGAAGATCGCTTCAATAGGTATGGCTCAAATAAACTAAGTGATGGGATTCACCTTCTTTAAGACGCTAAGTATGATTGTGAGTTTGGTGACTCAAGGCTTAGTTTGTGATACAAAACCATCAACGGGTGGTGCCTCCTAAGGAAGACCGCTTTATTAAGGTGGCGTAATCAAACTAAATGTTGTAAGTCCTATCATTGCAACATATCTAATATGTGTTACAATCACCCTGCCCAGTGATCTTTAAGTAAATAAGTAACTTTAACCAAACATCGATCTAGAAATTTGGAGACAGAATCCTTTTAGCAAGATTTTGCACGGTGGAGACTTAGGATTCAATCACTATTTCTTACTACATTTTTTTTATGGATTTTGGGATTTCTCACTCATTCAATATAATGGCACCAGCATAAGCATAAACATGAGTAGAACTCATTCCTCCTGTTGTGACACAAGGTTATCAGTGATACAGTATGAGATACGGAATGTTATATACACAGACTAGGGAATTTCAGGGTGCATCTGCATCACCATACTTGCTTCCTAACTATTGTACTTCATTGCACCGTACCACTCATAAACCTTCAGTGATAGTTCTGTGATATACTGTGGTATAGCATAGTTGAGAGCATTGTTTCAGTGGCATATAGTGCAGCTTATAGCATCCTTCTCAGCATTTGACATTCCTTTCACAATGATGCATGAGCCTCTAGTGTTTATATTTACTTTCAATGTTTAGTTCTGATGCAGTTTTATTTTTGCTCAGATCTTAGAGTTTTAGTTATTTAATGCCTTTACAGTTTTCCTGCACTTTTACTTTACGCCCTTGCATATTTATCATGTTCAGTTTAGCTTGTTTAGATAGCTTTGATGTGTTAGACTTCTTGTCTAACACTGGATGCTTTTGGGATCCGGCAATTTGCTAGATCCTGAGCAGTTCTTGGAGACAGGTCAGGAGGACGTACCAGAGACTCAGGAGGAGCATTTGGAGCTGTAATTATTCGAGCACCTACCTTACTTTCTAGCTCTTTCTGCATTTTAGATAGACTCATTATATTCCTGCATTTAAATGGTTTGTAATAAACTCTGGATGTACTCTTACTTTTCTTTTCTTAGATGGAAATTTACTACTGCTTGAGATGAATGTAATTCTGGATGTTTTGCTTTTAGCTTCCGCACTCTGTTATACTACTATACATAGTATTGTGATGTGATCGGCATACTTGAAACGCTAACATATTTTATAACGTACATGGGTTCTTTATAGCTCCCTTGAACCTTATGTATGTGCCGGTTTGATACCTAAGATAAGTATTCTTATCATAGATATTGACTCTCAAACCTACTCTTAGGGTTCAAGTCAGCGACCTTCAGTATAGCTTCGTCTCTCTAGCCTATTCGGGAAGATGAGTTTTTACTTGTGTGGTCCACCGTTCCCGAGTAGCGCAGCGTTCTGCCGCCAAACTATAAATTATACTTGACTTTTGGGCACAGCGACGGGACGGGGCGCTACACTCCAACCCATCAATTGAGCCCCAACAGCATTTAAACCCCAACATAAGAGAAGTAGTTCATAAGGAAATCATTAAACTCTTAGATGCTAAAATCATTTTCCCCATTTCGGATAGTCCTTTGGTAAGCCCTATACATGTGGTTCCCAAAAAGAGTGGGATAACAGTTATTCTCAATAATAATAATGAACTGATTCCCACTAGAACGGTGACCGGATGAAGAGTGTGCATTGATTATAGGAGATTAAATAAAGCCACCCGTAAGGACCATTATCCCCTTCCTTTTATTGACCAAATGCTTGATAGATTGGCCGGGAATCCTTACTTCTGCTTTCTTAATGGGTATTTAGGATATAATCAAATCCTTATTTCACCTGAGGACCAAGAGAAAACAACTTTTACCTGCCCCTTTGGGACATTTGCCTTTAGAAGAACGCCCTTCGGATTATGTAAAGCTCCAGTCACTTCTTAACATTGTATGATGGCTATCTTTTCTGACATAATAGGGGAGTTCTTGGAAATCTTTATGGAGAACTTTTCTGTTGTCGGGAGCTCTTTCAATCATTACTTAATCAATCTAGGAAAGGTTTTAAAAAGATATGAAGAATCAAATTTAGTCTTAAATTGGGAAAAATGTCATTTCACAGTGGAAAAAGGTATTGTTCTTGGTCATTTAATTTCTAGGAGAGGGATAGAAGTTGATAAGGCCAGTGTTGAGGTAATTGAAAAACTTCTCCCTCCCATTAATGTAAAAGGAATTAGAAGCTTTCTTGGGCGTGCAGGTTTTTATAGAAGATTTATCAGGAACTTCTCTAATATAAGTTTGCCGCTTTGCAGATTACTTGGGAAGGATGTTGAGTTCAATTTTGATGAAAATTATTTAAAAAGTTTCAATGCCATACAAACTGCTTTAATCTCTGCTCTAATAATTTCTACTCCAAATTGGGATTCATCTTTTGAAATTATGTGTGATGCAAGTGACCTTCCAGTTGGTTCTGTCCTTGGGCAGCAAAAGGAGTAAACCTTCTATTCAATCTATTATGCTAGTAAGCTCCTTGACGATGCTCAAAAAAATTACGCTACCACGAAAAAGGAACTCCTAACTATCATCTTTGCCTTCACTAAATTTAGGTCGTATCTCATTGGGTCTAAGATTATTGCTTACACTGATCCTGTAGCTATTAAGTATCTCCTTCAAAAGAAAGAACCAAAACCTCGCTTGATACGTTGGGTGTTGCTCTTGCAAGAGTTTGATCTTGAAATCTAGGATAAGAAAGGGAGTGAAAATGTGCTTGCAGATCATTTATCTAGATTGACCCACCCCGATAATGGTAAGTTGACTGAAAATAGTGATACATTCCCTGATGAGAAACTTTATGCTATTGCTTCAAATCATTCCCCTTGGTTTATTAACTTTGCGAATTATCTTGCAGGAGGAGTCATACCTAAAGATATGAGCTACCAACAAAGAAAAAAATTCTTTGCTGACATTAAAAACTATTTTTGGTATGATCCTTTTTTGTACAAATGTTTCAATCTAGATTCTTCTGGCCCCACTTGTTCAAAAATGTTGCTAACTTTGTCAAAAGATGTGATAAGTGCCAAATAATTGGAAATTTAAGCAAAAGGGATGAGCTCCCTTTAAATGGAAATTTTGAAGTGGAGTTATTGATGTGTAGGGAATTGACTTCATGGGACCATTTCCCTTATCCCAAACTAATATGTATATTCTTGTGGTGGTGGAATATGTGTCCAAATGGGTTGAGGTGTTAGCATGTGTGAACAACGATGCTAAAACTATTATTAAATTTCTCAAAGAACATGTGCTAGCTAGATTTGGCACACCTAGATTCCTAATCAGTGATGGGAGAAAACATTTCTGCAATAGGTAGTTGGAGAATGTATTAAGAAGCTATGAGGTGAAACATAAGGTGGGTACTCCCTACCACCCTCAAACTAGTGGGTAGGTTGAAGTTTTCAAATAGGGAGCTTAAGCAAAATTTAGAGAAAACTATGAATCAAAATAGAAATGATTGGGCTTCAAAGCTTCAAGATGCCCTGTGGGCATATAGAACTACTTTTAAGCTCATTTATGGTAAATCAAGTCATCTTCTGATAGAATTGGAGCACCGTGCCTTTTGGGCAGTAAAAAAATTGAACTTTGACTCCCAAAAAGCAGGCGCACAAAGAATGCTACAATTAAATGAGCTTGATGAATTCAGACTAAACGCCTATGAGAATGCAAAATTATATAAAGAAAAAACTAAAAAATGGCATGATAAGCTGACAAAGCCAAAACATTTTCAACCTGGAATGAAAGTACTGCTTTTTAAATCAAGAATACAATTATTTCTAGGAAAATTGAAGTCAAGATGGACAGGACCATTTACTGTCACTAAGGTTTTCCCTCATGGAGCAGTGGATGTATCTTCGAATGATGGCCCTTTTAAAGTAAATGGAATCGTCTTAAAATGTACTTGGAGGAAGGTATCTTAAAAAAAAGGGAGGATGGACCCTTCAGGACCTCCCAAATGAAGGTATCACATGATTGAGCCTACTCGTGTGGGGCTGAGACATTAAAATAAGCGCTTATTGGGAGGCAGCCCAAGAATAAATAGGTTGTATTTTTTTTCCATCATTTGTTTTTGTACTTTTGTTTTTTGTGTGTTTTATTTTGAGGAAATCAAATTATGGATCATCATATTCCTAATTCTCTCTAGAATTTGAAAATGATAAATTTTTTTAAGTTTTTCAAGAAATGAAAGTCACAAAATTATCAATAAAGAAAATGATATGAAATAAAAGGGGTGCTTAAAAAAAGTGATCAATACATTGACAGCATTAAACCTTTGAACTAAGGAATGAATTAAGATTAATCTAATCTCCAAAAATTTAAATCAATGCTAAGGACTGAGTGTGGGGGAAAGCTTTGGACATAAGAACTAGAGCTTATGGTAAGTAATCTAAAAGAGTGTGCTAGGCTCCCGTAGGACTTCATGATCACAAAGATTTGAATTGGGGATGAAGAAAAAAAATCTCTCCCTAAGAATGAAAAGAGAAAAACTTTAAAATAGGGATGATAAAAAATATCTCTCCCAAATGAAAGAAGGGAAAAATGATGATGAAAAATATCTCTCCTTTAATCTAATCAACTTTGTGATTCATAAGAAGGAGCACATATGGCACAAAACTCTTGATTATTTCACTACCTCTCTAGTCTAGTATTCCAAAGAACCTCCCCCATTACCTAGTAATAAGCATAAATACAAATACTTGGAGATTTTATTAACTTGGTTCATATCCAAAATTTGAAAATTTAATACCAAATGATTTTGGTCATTTCAGTTAAGCACATGCCTTGAATTGCTCATCAAAATCTAATTGATATCCTTTGTTGACTTTCACACCTAAGAAATAGAAAAATACTATTTTAAGATTACTCGAGAACGAGCAAGAATTTAAGTGTGGGAGTGTGATGAATCCATAATTTATATCTTAATTAAAGAAAAATTTTATTCATTTCTCATACTAAAACTACTTCCTTAATCCTATTTTGCTTATCTTTTCAAGAAAAATACCTATCCAACGAATTCTAAGCAAAATTGACAATTTTCCAAATTTTATAAAGGAAAACCGCTGTCGGGTGCTGCAGCGAGCCATTTTGTGAAATCGGGCGCCATAGCGTGCTGCAGCGGAGCCCTTTGCGAAGCGCTAGCGCCACAGCACGCTGCAGCAAGCCACTTTGCAAAATCTTCTGCCACAGCGCGCTGCACGGGCCATTTTGCAAAATCGAGTGCCACAGCATGCTACAGCAATCCAGCTTGCGAAGTGCTGGTGCCACAGCGCGCTGCAACGTGCCATTTTGAAAAATCGGGCATCATAGCACGCTGCAGCGGAGCCTTTTGTGAATTCATTTATGCTCTAGAGCGCTACAGCGGTCCTTCATTGTATGAGCCAAAATGCCCCAGCGCGCCATAATGGCCCACGTTGCAAAAATTTTCGCTATAGCGCACTGCAGCGCGCTGCAGCGGCCCGTCGAAAATTCTTCTGAGCAGAGCAATAAATGCGGCTGGGACAAGACCCCCCAACCAGCACCTTGTCTCCAGCCATCATTCCATCTGCAGCAGCTACATTTTTTTAGGAGAAAATGGTCTTCTTGAGGTGATGTGGAGAATCATCAATGGAAAACTAATAGTCTTTTCATCCTTCAAGTGGATTTAGCCATCATTACATCAAAATTTTTAAAAGGCAAAAGCAGATTTTGAAATCACTCTAATGAGTTGAAGCGTGTGATGCTAAGACCCGCTAATTGATGCTCCGACATTTAGCATACTTGAGAGAGGGAATGGATTCATGGAGTGCTCATGAACAAGGTGACATAGTCATTGAGCCCAATGAAATCACTCTCTCATCTAAACTATGCTTGAGGCGTATGAAGCTCTTAGTTGAATCAATACTTATAAGATCTTAAACTTTATAACCCTCATCTCCATGATCAAGAGATGAGATAAGAACTACAGCTCTAAAATCTTATAAGGGTCTATGTGCTGAAATAGAATCGACTGTGTGTTCGTTTCATGTATGAGACTTGAACTTGTAATTCTTTGAATTAAAACTCTAAGAAGAACAATGTGCTCTTGACTAAATAACTAATGAATGCTTGAGAAATCATCATACATAAGTTATCTATCATATCATGTGGGAGAAACCCAACTCTCATTTTCCTTTTATTAGAAGTATTTTTTACTAAGTGCTGTTGTGCTTGTTCAAAAACTAACACAAGTCAATACACGTATAGCTTAAATATTAGTGATCATCGATAAATCCCAGAAATGCAAACTTTCCACTTACTACTTCAGACCACGTACACTTGCGTGAAACCGCAGACGTGTTTTAGGTCTGTCATAGAGCAATCAAAGTCAAGGTAAGCAAGAGACTCAATCTATATTTATGTGATATCTGTTGTTGTCTACTTTATCCACCTAACTATTTTGAGAAGATACAAGTTTAGGATCTCCCATATCTAGCTATCGAGTAAGATCTCATATTTATGACCTTAATGTTAATGATAGAACTTAACAAGTTCTAATTCATAACCATATGACGACTATAAAGATTTAAAGTAAATAAATCAATGACTTAATTATTATTGTTTCCTCTTTTAACCCAAATCTTGGTTTAGTAAATCAAGAATTAAGGATTTTGGATCCAAACTCCACTTGGTGTTCAAATCCTGAATCCAAGGTAGTATCCTAGTAAAGATCTAGGGTTCACACTTTAAAACCCAAATTAAGGATAAGGAATCTTGTAAGTTGATGGATTCAGAAGCTATGATCTTAATGAAAGGCTGTGCTAATATTATAAGATAAAATAATCATTAAGAACTAAGAATCTAAGATCTATATTCAATCTTTAGGATAATTATATTATCCTATAGATTAAATCAATCCTACACCCACATGGAAGGCTTCAAAAGAATTAAACAACAAATCACTTAAGGAATTCCAAATGGAGATAGTTCAATTCAATTAGAAGATCTAAAGTCTAAAATCTAAGATCTAAGATTGGATCACTTTAGACTCAAGCTAAGTTTGGACTTAGAAATTTTTACCAATATATTTGTTTTTGAATTCAAACTTATGGACCAACTTAATTAAGTTATTAATTAATGATCTAGTACTTAAAGGTAGTACGCTTAGCTCTTAACAAAGAATGTTTTAAGGATACTTAAGTTCTTAAGATCTTAATAGGACTAACTTAAGATCTCTTCAATTAGCATCAACATTATTAACATAGGAGTTCAGAAATGTACTAATAATCTAACTAAAGATATTTTACCGAATCTATAAGTTTAAGGGGTGCTAAAACACATTTCGGTCAAAATGACCAAAATACCCCTGTTAAGACTAAAAATGGGATTTTAGGATTTGATTATCCAAATTGATTCAAATATATTTTAATGGGTCCCAAATTAGTTAATGAAGTAGGATACACACTTATCTTAGGTTTTGATAACTTAATTAGCCTAATTAATACTAATCACCATTGAAGGCTAAATAAGGTGATTAAGAAAACTAGTACATACTAGGGTTATCCATTTGCATTTATAGGTCCCACTATCTTTAATAAGGCATTAGGAACTTAGTTCACCAAAATTAGAGGATTGATCATGGCTTAATTCACTAATCCCTAATTAGGGTAATTAAGAGATGATTAATGAAATTAAGGTTCATAATTTACTTTTAATGGTCTACATAGGTTCCTTGTGGTCTTATGAGTAATCAAAGACCTTAATCAACATTTTTGGATATTAATTGAATTTAATATGATTTAATTAAAAATAGAAAAGCATTAGGAAATTATTTAAAATCTAACCATTGGATCTTTGATTTATTTTATATTCAGGTTCCTTGCATTTTTCTAATTAAAATGGTATATTGGATCGTACCATTTGGATAGGTATAGCTAAAGTTATTTAAACAATTCATTATGTATGTTTATTTAAATAGAAACTTTTGGTTTGATTTTCTAAATTAATTTCTTTAAGAAAAATAATTCAAAAATTCCTTTTTATTTACGTCAGCCCAAAATCAGAAAGGTGCGGGTCATAGGTCGGCCCGACCCGTGACTTCGTCTTCTAGCTCCCACGGCTCCGACCTAAGGAAATTTCCGTGCTGAAATTCTCGAGACCTAGACAATGGCAGTGGCTCAACTCAATCCCTACACATTCCTGGAGTCGAGACGGGTCATTTGGACTATGAACCCCCATCTAGGATGCACCAAATCACCGGGGAGCTATTCGCCCGAAACATATTAAGGGAAGAGCATTAGGGTTTCCTGTGAGCGAGTAATTCTCCTCACAGAAGCCACCATTTGGCCAAAGCTCGGTCCTTACACCATCCTAGTGGTGAGGTGGATCGAAGCCCTCTGGCCACAAGCCTTGGGGTGCCCTTGATCATTGGATCCTTACTTGAGCTCGGATACGGGCTCACGGCGCAAACCAGACCACCGATCGATCACGGTAGGCTAGCCCAGACTCTAAAGGCAATTACATTGGTTACCTAAGTGGCTAAGGCTAGCTAGACGACATCCAGAGGCTTAAACCAAGGGCAAAATGGAAAACTGAATCTTTGGAATTCAGTGTAGAATGTTGTACCTGAAGACGGGGTTGCAGGCACGATCGAGGAAAACTAGGAGTAGCTGGAGCTTTCAGAGGATTGCATCGACCTAGCAGGGGGTCTGAACACCAGACACGCAAATCCCATGAATTAAAATTATATAAATAATTAATTTAATTAATATTAAATCCATTTAATAATTAATTAAATTCTAATTAATTCCATAATCCAATTTAAGCTTTAATGAGCTCCAAAAATTCTCAAAAATTCACCCTTAGCTAATTAGGGCATGAGAAATTCAAAAATGAAATTATATTTTAATATAGAGATCAATTTAATTTAGGTATTTTTCAAGGCTTAAAAATAGGCATAAATACTAAAATTCTCAATTTAGCTTCGATTGATTTCAAACTTTTAGGGTTAAGTTTAAATGACTCATTGAGTCTAATAGAATTAAAATTAGAGCTTGGTTTGCCTTAACTAATCTAGATTTAGCTATGGTAATAACTAGGGTTGTTACAGACTCTCCCACTTAAGAACAATGTCATCCTTGACATCACTTGAGTGAAGAAAAATACTAACGAACTAAAGGTTTAAATGAAACAAATAGGAAAGAAAAGAACAGTACCTGGACTTGCGAAGAGCTATGGAAATTTATTGTGCATATTCACCTCTTTCTCCCAAGTAGATTCTTCTAAAGATCGATTCTTCCACTAGATTATGACCATATGAATTGAACAATTCTTTAGCTGCTTCTGATCATGAGCTAAGACTTTGATTGGTTCTTCGGCATAAGAAAGATTAGGTTGGATCTCCACTGCCAGAAGCTGAACGAGATGAGAAGGGTCTTTGAGATATCTTCTTAATGACGATACATGAAACACATTACGGACAGCTGCAAAGTCATCGGGAAGATTTAACTAGTAGGAAGATGATCCTACTTTGGCCAAAATATCAAAGGGTCCAACATAGTAGGGACTAAGTTTCCCTGCTATGCCAAATCTGTAGACATCCTTCATTGGACTGACTTTTAAATAAGCAGAATCTCCCACATTAAATTCTAGGAGATAATGATGAGCATCATGGTACTTTCTCTGATGATCTTGAGCTGAACGAATTCTCTACTGAATTAAGTGAATCTTCTTGTTAGTTTCTTCGACTAACTCTGAACTAAAAAGTTGAACGCTTCCTATTTGTGACCAGGCTAGCAGAGTACCGCATTTTCTACCACACAATGCTCATAAGGAGCCATTTTAATACTGGCTTGGAAACTATTATTGTAAGCAAACTCCACTAATGGAATATGATCTTCCTAAGAACTGACAAAATCAAGAACACACAGCTTAAGTAAATCTTCCAGAACTTGATCCACTCTTTCAGTCTGACCATCCGTTTAAGGATAAAAAGCTGTACTATGGCTAGAGTAGTACCAAGATCTTGATACATAGCTTACCAAAACTTAGAAGTAAATATGCTATCTTTGTCAGATACTATTGATTTCAGAATCCCATACAGTCTAACAGTTTCTTTGATATAGAGCTTTGCTAGCTTCTCTACTGTGTCAGTCTGATGGATAGGAAGAAAGTGTGCAGATTTAGTTAAGCAGTCTACTATAACCCAGATTGCATCGGCACTAGAATTAGCACGAGATAATCCCATAACAAAATTCATAGATATGTCAAACCATTTCCATTCCTAAATTTCTAATGGGTGCAGAAGACCACCAGGTCTTTGGTGCTCGACCTTTGCTAGATTATAGGCATGACATTTAGTCACAAAATTAGCCACATCTTTTTTCATACTGGGCCACCAAAATGATTGCTTTAGATACTGGTACATCTTAGTACTGCCTGGGTGAATATGATACCCAGAATTATGGCCTTTAACCAACACTTCATGATGCATGGATTTTTGAATCCACAAACAATTATTTTGATAAATTATGTCGTTGCGCATTTGCAACTCATGACAGCGACCAACTTCAAGATCTACTTTGAATTTTAAATAATTGTCATCTTTAGTTTGCGAGATAGAGACATCTCTGTGAAATGTTGGTTCCATATTGATATTTGCTAGAACAGAACTTAGCATATCACCACTGACTGGAGAAATCTCTCGCTTACGAAATTCTTGTTCTAACGAATTGGAGGCGATCATAGAAGATAAAGTAGCATGGCGACTAAGAGCATCGGCCACTACATTTGCCTTTCCTGGATATTAATGGATACTAAGATCATAATCACTGATGAGTTCCAACCATCTCCTCTGACGACAATTTAGTTCTCTTTGAGTGAAGATATACTTCAAGCTTTGATGTTCGGTGAAGATCAAACATTGAACTCCATATAAATAATGATTCCTAATCTATAAGGCAAAGATCACAGAGGCAAATTCAAGATCAGGACTGGATAATTTCTCTCATGGGGTTCTAACTATCGAGAGGCATAAGCGATTACCATACCCTCTTGCATTAACACACAACCTAGAGCAATTCAAGAGGCATCAATGTATACCTAATAGTCCAAGCCTTCTTTGGGCAGGACGAGAACTAGAGCGGTAAATAGTGTGTCCTTCAAGGTTTGGAAAGCTTCCTCGCATTCTGGGCTCCAAATAAATAGAACAGCTTTCTTGGTCAACTTAGTCAAAGGTGAAGCGATCTGGGAAAAGCCCTTAACGAACTTTCTATAATATCCAACTAGTCCCAAAAAACTTTTGATATCTATGACCATTTTAGGTTGAACCCAATCCTGAATAGCACTTACTTTATTTTGATCTACACAAATCCCTAGGCATCGACTACATGTCCCAAAAATGAAATGGATTTAAGCCAGAACTCACACTTGGAGAACTTGGCATACAGTTGATGTTCATGCAAAATTTTCAATACTAATCTCAAGTGTTCTTCATGATCTTTTAAGGTTCTAGAATAAATGAGGATATCATCAATAAAGACGATCACAAACTTGTCTAAGAATGGCTTAAGAACTCGCTGCATCAAATCCATAAAGATCGATGGCGCATTAGTGAGTCCAAATGAGATAACTAAGAATTTAAAATGGCCATAGCAAGTTCCAAAAGCGGTCTTTCCTACATCATCTTCTCTTACTCACAATGGTAATATCCAGACCGTAAGTCAATTTTAGAGAATATGAAAGCTCCAGATAACTGGTCAAATAAATCATCAATTCTAGGTAATGGGTACTTCTTCTTTATGGTGACTTTATTTAGTTCACGATAATCTATGCACATTCGTATAGATCCATCTTTTTTCTTTACAAATAGAATGGGTGCTCCCCAAGGAGACATACTCAGCCTAATAAAGCCTTTATTCAAGAGCTCCTGCAGCTATTCGTTAAGTTCTTGCAATTCTTTAGGCGCCATTCTGTATGGTGCTTTAGATAGGCCGGGTACCCGGAGCTAGTTCAATAGAGAACTCGACTTCTCTAGAATGAGGTACACCAGGAAAATCTTCTGGGAATACGTCGGTGAATTCCTTAACTACTTTACAATCAAAGAGAGATGTACTTTCCTTTCCTTTGCCCATCATCGTGACCAAATGTGATGACCCACTTAACTAGTAATAAGTGAAATTCTTAAACATCGAGGTGCCTTTTCAGATGGCGGTGGAGTTCTTATCAAGAACTCCAAAGTTAAGTGTGCTCATGTGGGAGCACTCCCAGGATGGGTGACCTGCTGGGAAGTTATTTTCTGAGAGCAAAATTGTGAGGTCTTTTTGGCCAAAGCGGACAATACCTTAGTGCTTAAAAGTTTGGGCTGTTACAAATGGTATAAGAGCAAACCATAGGGTGTCAGATAGGAGCTAAGTTTCATACAGGGCAAAGTACCACTTTATGTGAGCAGCCTCTTGAACCCATGATGGTTAAGGTGCTACATGATTGTGGGTACCTCTTACGTCTGTAGGGGTCACCTCTAGTCCTATCTACCCAATGGATGGTTCTTGGATCTGTGTGTGGATACTGACGAGGACGTCAGTTACTTAAGTTGGGGAGATTGTGATGACCCACTTAAGTAGTAATAAGTGAAACTCTTAAACATCTAGGCGCCTTTTCAGATAATGGCAGAGTTCCTAATAAGAACTCCAAAGTTAAGCGTACTAATGTGGGAGCACTCCCAGGATGGGTGACCTATTGGGAAGTTATCTTCTGAAGGCAAAATCGTAAGGTCTTTCTGGCCAAAGCGGACAATACCTTGGTGCTTAAGAGTTTGAGCTGTTACACGAAAAAAGCATCACAACCCTTACTGAGCACTTTCTTTGCTTTGATAGCATTTATTAACGATAACTGTGTACTAATTTTTTCTATAAAAGTCTCATACTTGCCCTGGGAATGGAGAGTGACTTTCTCTTTCAAACAATTTATCATGGCATTATTGTCACTCAGCCAGTTCATTCCAAGGATGATATCAAAGTTTGCTAATGGCAAGATGATCAATTTGGAGTTAAACTCCTCACCATTTAATGGATTTTGATGTTACAAAACTTATTGGCACTTAGTTGGGCTCCAGATGGAAGTCCAACGCTTAAGGATTTTTCTAAGTTGTACCGGCACAGTTTAAGGATGTTGGTAAAATGTTCAGAAATAAACGAATGACTAGCACCGGTGTCAAATAACACATTGCAGGGATAGTTAATAAAGTAAAGTGTGCCTAATTTATTGATAGAAATTGCAATAACAAATTGCAATAATTAAGGTACAAGAATACAATTAATAAAGGAGAAGTTCTAAAATGTGTACCTAAAACCACATTGTTGTCCGATGCGACTTCGAGAGGTGTTAAAGCATATACTCGTGCAGGACCGGTAGGATGGTTGTTTGTCTGCCTCTTGGGATTATTCTAGGACTTAGGAGCATATGGCTGCTCTGGAGCAGCTACAGGTGCAGGGGCAGCATTATGGCCAAATTTGGCTCTCTCCTATTTAGTGGAGTAGCTCTAAACACATAGTTCTTCTAATATGGTTTTATTGGAACTCCATCCATTATTTTTGTATGGGTACAGTGAGAGAACCTATGACCTATTTGTCCCAATTGTAGCACTTATGGCTGAAGTTATAACACTTGCCATATGGATGAGGCCTATTACAACCTTGAATGGGCTCAGCAGTCGGTGCAACTTCAAAGTGATAGACTTTTGCAGAGTTTGGCCTGTGCCTCTTGAAGGCTTCATGCTGGTTAGATGCTGATTGTGCCTTTTGCTTGAGATCCTTTCTAGATTGATCATGCTCAATCACTTTAGCTGTCTCCACTAGCTCAAAGAAGCTATTTAGGCGAAGTGGAACAATCTGGTCCTTCAGTGAATCTCAGAGTCCACCGAGAAAGTAGTGGTACTTAGCTTGTTCAGAATGAGTAACTTCTGGAGCAAAGCAAATCAACCTTTGAATTTTTCTTTCGTAGTCTACAACAGAACAACTCCCTTGAGTCAACCTTATAATTGTGTATGCAATGATGTTTTATGCAGATGGGGGAATGAATTCAATTTTGAATACTTCAACAAACTCATCCCAAGGGATATCCTCCAACTCATAGTCAACGAACTCGGTATTCCTGACCTCCTCCCACCAATATTCTGTCTCAGAATGAAATAGGTGTGCAGTGAGATAGACTGCTTCAGAGTTTGTGATCTTTAGACTAATAAGATCCTTCTCCACTACTTTTAGCTAGTCGGATGTGTCCGTTGACGATAGGTTTCCACCGAAGGTGGAAGGCCTCAGTCTTAAGAAATTTTGGAGAAGACTATCCATCAAGTGATGGGACGGGAATGTATGTTGCCGAATAGGGACAGCAGGAACACCAATAGCAGCTGGAACGGAATAATGATTCAGCATCTTCTGCATGACTATTCCTTATTGGGCTTAGTTTTCAAGCAAGGTTGCTCCCATTGCCCGTAGATGAGCCACTTCATCGGTAGAACTACTGGATCTAGGATTCATTCTAATTAAATAATGCAAACCATATTTCAGAATTTTCTTAAAGGAAGACAGTCATTTAAAGTTGCGATAGATAACAAAAAATTTCATTACTTGCTGAAATAAGGGATTATATAAGATTTAGAAAATGTCAAAAAGCATAAATCTACTAGAATCATGTAAGTCAAAAGATGATAATTGTTCTAACTAACACTCAGGCAGCCTTAATATACTCAGCCCTAAAGGCCACACAAAAATCCTCAAAATTTACTTCCTGATGCTTCCTCTTACGCTTCCTTTTGAGCTTCCCAATGGTGTCATACCACCAGACTCCTACATAATCCTGCATCAAATCCGTCACAATGTCCACGTAGAGTGACTCGGGACACTCTATGTGTCTCAGGACTGACTCCATCCGGCACAACCACTCCTTGGTGTATATAGGAAAGTCAAGCCCTTGGTACACTGCTTTATGTAGAAGTTTGTCCAAGACTAAGGTCCCTCTTGTTGAAACTCCTTCAATCTGCCAGTTACTCTCTTGCCTCCATTTGAAACTATAGTTCTAAGCCAACTTGAAGGTATGCAGATAGTGGTCCACGTCAGACTCTCCAAAATCCATTTGACTCTAAGAGGAGAAATTACTAAGTCTTGTTAAACTATAGATTACTAGATTTTTGAGGATATGAGTATTTTCATTCTACAATTTCTTCAAAGTGTTACTGATAAAACTATGTTATGGATGTTGTGTATTGATATTTGCACTTTAGAAGAACAATCCATTAGGTAGAAAGGAATCATGGATTCCATTTCGTCACCTTATGGTGTTCTATGATACCAAATGTGGGGCCCCGTACTTTCCCGCGGTCACACTAGTATTGATATTAGCATAATTGTACGGAGTGCGATTGCTCCACTCCGAGGCAAATCCCCAACTCAAGTAGAGTCAGGTAGGACCCAACTCGCCTTAAGCCAAGGACTTGTCACCTAACTGAACTATAACATACACCAATACATATCAAAGTAGCAGAAGCAGAAAATAGAAGGTAAAATCCACAGGTATAGTATAAAAGAAGAAGAGAAAGCAGTAACTCAGATCAAATGCAAAAAAGTAAATACGTCAGAGTGAAACTTATAGGCTGGGTACCCGGAGCTAGTTCAATAGAGAACTTGACTTCTCTGGAAGGAGGTACACCAGGCACATCTTTTGGGAATATATCGGCAAATTCCTTAACTACTTTACAATCAAAGAGAGATGTACTTTCCTTTCCTTCGCCCATCATGGTGACCAGAAAAGCATCACGACCCTTACTGATCAATTTCTCATCTTTGATAGCATTTATTAACGATAACTGTGTACTAGTTTTTCCTATAAAAGTCTCAGACTTGCCCTAGGAATGGAGAGTGACTTTCTTTGTCAAACAATTTATCACGGTGTTATTGTCACTGAGCCAGTTCATTCCAAGATGATATCAAAGTTTGCTAATGGCAGGATGATCAATTCAGAGTTAAACTTTTAACCATTTAATGGAATTTTGATGTTACAAAACTTATTAGCACTTAGTTGGGCTCTAGATGGAAGTCCGACGCTTAAGGATTTTACTAAGTTGTACTGGTGTGGTTCAAGGATGTTGGCAAATCGTTCAGAAATAAATGAATGACTAGCACCGTTGTCAAAAAACACATTGCAGGCGGGTCATTAAAGCAAAGTGTGCCTAATTTATTCATATGAATTGCATTACAAATTACAATATTTAAAGTACAAGAATGCAATTAACAAAGGAGAAGTTCAGAAGTGTGTACTTGAAACCACGTTGTTGTCCGCTACGGCTTCAATAGGTGTTAAAGCATAAACTCATGCAGGACCGGGCAGGATGGTTGTTTACCTGCCTCTTGGAACTATTCTGGGACTTAGGAACAGATGGCTGCTCTGGAGCAGCTCCAAGTGCAGGGGTTGGCATTATGGCCAAATTTGGCTCTCTCCGACTCAGTGGAGTAGCTCAAAACACCTGGTTCTCTGATATGGTTTTATTGGAACTCCATCCAGTATTTCTGTATGGGTACTGTGATAGAACCTGTGGCATGTTCATCCACAATTGTAAAACTTATGGCTGAAATGATAACATTTGCCATATGGATGAGGCCTATTATAGCCTTGAATGGGCTCAGCAGTTAGTGCAGCTTCTAATTGATAGACTTTTGCAGAATTAGGTTTGTGCCTCTTGAAGGCTTCATGCTGGTTAGACATTGATTATGCCTTCCGCTTGAGATCCTTTTCAGATTGATGATGCTCAATCACCTTAGCTGTCTCAACTAGCTCAAAGAAGCTAGTTAAGTAGAGTGAAACAATCTGATCCTTCAGTGAATCTTGGAGTCCACTGAGAAAGCGGTGGCACTTAGTCAGCTTAGAATGAGTAACTTCTAGAGCAAACCAAATCAACCTATAAAATTTCCTTTCGTAGTCAGCAACAGAATGACTCCCTTGAGTCAACTTTATAATAGTGTCTGCAATGATGTTTTGTGCAGACGGGGGGAATGAATTCTATTTTGAATGCTTCAACAAACTTATCCAAAAGGATGTCCTCCAACTCATAGTCAATGAACTTGATATTTTTGACCTCCTCCCACCAATATTCTGCCTCAAAATGAAATAGGTGTGTAATGAGACATACTGCTTTGGAGATTGGGATCTTTAGACTAATAAGATCCTTCTCCATTGCTTTTAGCTAGTCGGTTGTGTCCATTGATGATAGGCTTCCACCGAAGGTGGAAGGCCTCAGTCTTAAGAAATTATGGAGAAGACTATCCATTGAGTGATGGGAAGGGAATGTATGTTGTGGAATAGGGACAGCAGGAACAGCAACAGCGGCTGGAATGGAGCGATCATTCAGCATCTTCTGCATGACTATTGCTTGTTGGGCTTGGTTTTCCAGCAAGGTTGCTACCATTGCCCGCAGAGGAGCCACTTCATTGGTAGAACTATTGGATGCTACAGTATTCTTAATAGCAGTGACAGCAAGTGGTGATCCAGGATTCATTCTAATTAAATAATGCAAACCATATTTCAGAATTTTCTTAAAGAAAGACAGTCATTTAAAGTTGCGATAGATATCAAAAATTTTCATTACTTGCTGAAATAAGGGATTACATAAGATTTAGAAAATGTCAAAAAGCATAACTCTACTAGAATTATGTAAGTCAAAAGATGACAATTATTCTAACTAACACTCAGGCATCCTTAATATACTCAGCCCTAAAGGCCACACAAAAGTCCTCAAAAGTCACTTCCTGACGTTCCTCTTATGCTTCCTTTCGAGCTTCCCAATGGTGTCGTACCACCAGATTCCTGCATAATCTAGCATCAGATCCATCACAATGTCCATGTAGACTAACTCGAAACACTCTATGTGTCTCAGGACTGACTCCACTTGGCTCAATCACTCCTTATCGTATATAGAAAAGTCTAGCCCTCGATACATGGCTTGATGTAGAAGTTTGTCCAAGACTATGGTCCCTCTTGTTGAAATTCCTTCAATCTGCTAGTTACTCTCTTGTCTCCATTTGAAACTATTATTCCAAGCTAACTTGAAGGTATGCATATAGTAGTCCATGTCAGACTCTCCATAATCCATTTGACTCTAAGAGGAGAAATTACTAAGTCTTGTTAAACTAGAGATAATTAGATTCTTAGGATATGAGTATTTTCATTCTATAATTTCTTCAAATAATTACTGATAATACTATATTATGGATGTTATGTACTGATGTTTACACTTTAGATGAATGGTCCATTAGGTAGAAAGGAATCATGGATTCCATTCTGACACCTTATGGAGTTCTCTGATACCAACTGTGTGGCCCTGTACTTTCCCGCGACCATGCTAGTACTGATATTAACATAATTATGGGGAGTGCAGTTGCCCCACTCCATGGCAAATCCCCAACTCAAGTAGAGTTAGGTAGGACCCAACTCGCATTAAGCCAAGGACTTGTCACATAGCTGAATTATAACATACACCAATACATATCAAAGTAGCGGAAGCAGAAAATATAAGGTAACATCCACTGGCATAACATAGTATAAAAGAAGAAGAGAAAGCAGTAACTCAGATCAAATGTAGAAAAGTAAATACACCTAGAATTTAATCATTATAAACTGAATTAAATATAAATAAAGATCTCTCAATCTCACTGTAATAAGAAAAAATCTATCTAAGCAGCAGTAGGAAGATCCTCCTCATACACCGGCTCCAATACTGCAGCACTACCAACGAACAACTCTGAATCTGATATTTTTCGGTTTCATAAATGCCAGAGCCCCAGCCAACAAAAGAAAAAGGTTACAGTTAGACCATTTTAGGCTATTTAAGTGAATTTAATATTTAAGATATCACATTCAAACGTTTTAAACTTGCAAGCATTACGAGGTGCAACAAGCTACAAGAATGGGGTAGCTATAAACAAATCATTTGTAGCTAATCAACAGGTATGTAAAACTAACATACAAAGATAGCAACTAAAAATGATGAGGCTAAAAGCAAAAGTAACTGCAATTGAGATAAAGAACTCATGTGCTGAAATAGAGATACTATTCAAGCATCCTAAACATGCCAATATTTTAATACTAATCAATAAGAGCATATATACAAGCATGCAGATTGACATGCAAAAGGCCACTAAGACATGTGGCAAAAGTAAACTAAGTACATGCATAAGCAAAAGTAAAGCCATTGAGACATGTGGCAAAGCAAGTCAAGCATTAAGAGAAAGGCCGCTGAACCATGTGGCAAAATAAGACAAACACTGACAATTGAACTATAGTAGCAGTATGCCTAAGACCTAGTGCTATAATAACAAAATAGGCCATATAGGGCCTCTGAACTGAAAGTTTAACATGTGTCCATCCTAGGCATCCGTAGAGCTAGGTCTAAGTGAAACTTATAGAATAAGACATGTATCCATCCTAGACATCTACAGAGCTAGGTCCAATTTTATTCTATAACAAAACTAGAATTGAAGATGCAGACTAAGCTAGGACATACCCTACTAACTGAAAACACTGAAATAACTAATTGAATGCTATGCTTATCAGCACTAGCTTAGGATGTATCTTTCATATCCTAAGTTCTCCTATTATGCTCAAGAAATAAGGCTCAATATTAAAGGGGTGCAGAGCAATCAAGTCAAGGTAAGCAAGAGACTAAATCTAGACTTATGTGATATTTGTTGTTATCTACTCTATCCAGCTAACTATTTTGAGAAGATACAAGTTTAGGATCTCTAATATCCAACTATCGAGTAAGATCTCAGATTTATGACCTTAATATTAATGATAGAACTTAACAAGTTCTAATTCATAATCATATGATAACTATAAAGATTTAAAGTAAGCAAATCAATGACTTAATTATTATTGTTTTCCTCTCTTAACCCAAATCTTGGTTTAGTAAATCAAGACTAAGGGATTCTAGATCCAAACTCCACTTTGTGTTCAAATCCTGACTCCAAGGTAGTATCCTAGTAAGGATCTAGGGTTCACACTTAAAAACCCAAATTAAAGTTAAGGAATCTTATAAGCTGGCAGATTCAGAAGCTATGATCTTAATAAAAGGTTGTGCTAATGTTATAAGATAAAATAATCACTAAGAACTAAGAATCTATGATCTATATTCAATCTTTGGGATAATTAAATCATCCTATATATTGAATCAATCCTACTCCCACATGGAAGGCTTCAAGAGAATTAAATAATAAATCACTTAAGGAATTCCAAATGGAGGTAGTTCAATTCAATTAGAAGATCTAAAGCCTAAGATCCAAGATCTAATATCTAATATTTGATCACTTTAGACTCAAGCTAGGTTTAGAATTAGAATTTTTACCAAGGTAATTCTTTTAGAATTTAAGCTTATGGACCAACTCAATTAAGTTATTCATTGAAGATCTAGTGCTTAAAGGTAGTAGGCTTAACGCTTAGGAAAGAGGGTTTTAAGGATACTTAAGATCTTAAGATCTTAATATGACTAACTTAAGATTTCCTTAATTAGCATCAATATTACTAACATAGGAGTTCAGAAAGGTACTTATAATCTAACTAAAGATATTTTATTGAATTTATAAGTTTAAGGAGTGCTAAAACCTATTTTGGTCAAAATGACCAAAATACCCCTCTTAAGACTTAAAATGGGATTTTAGGATTTAATTATCCAAATTGATTCAAATCTATTTTAATGGGTCCCAAATTGGTTAATAAAGTAGGATACACACTTATCTTAGGTTTTGATAACTTAATTAGCCTAATTAATACTAATCACCATTTAAGGCCAAATAAGGTGATTAAGAAAACTAAGGCATACTAGGGTGATCCATTTGCATTTATAGGTCCCACTATCTTTAATAAAGAATTAGGAACTTAGTTCACCAAAATTAGAGAATTAATCATGGTTTAATTCACTAATCTAATTTTAGGGTAATTAAGAGATGATTAATGAAATTAAGGTTCCTAATTTACTTTTAATGGTCTACATAGGTTCCTTGTGGTCTCATGAGTAAATCAGAGACCTTAATCAACATTTTTGGATATTAATTGAATTTATTATGAGTTAATTAAAAACAAAAAAGGATTAGGTAATTATTTAAAATCTAACAATTGGATCTTTGATTTTATTTTATATTCAAGTTCCTTGCATTTTTCTGATTAAAATGGTATATTGGATCATACCACTTAGATAAGTATAGCTAAAATTATTTAAATAATCTAATCTGTATTTTTATTTAAATAAAAGCTATAGGTTTGATTTTTTGAAATAATTTACTTAAGGAAATTAATTCAGAAATTCCTTATTATTAAAGTTGGCCCAAAATCAAAAAGGCGCAGGTCGGGGCCGGCCCAACTCGATATTTGTTGTCTTCGTCGCGAGTTTTCAAGCGGTCTTAGACAAGTTTGTGATCGTGTTCATCGACAATATCCTCATTTATTCTAGAACCTTAAAAGATCATGAAGAACACTTGAGATTAGTTTTGGAAACTCTGCATGAACATCAGCTGTATGCCAAGTTCTCCAAGTGTGAGTTCTGGCTTAAATCCATTTCAATTTTGGGATATGTAGTCGATGCCCAGGGTATTCGTGTAGATCAAAATAAAGTAAGTGCTATTCAGAATTGGGTTCAACCTAAAATGGTCATAGATATTAGAAGTTTCTTGGGACTAGCCGGATATTACAGAAAGTTTGTTAAGGGCTTTTCCCAGATCTCTTCACCTTTGACTAAGTTGACCCAGAAAGTCATTCCATTTATTTGGAGCCTAGAATGCGTGGAAGTGTTCCAAACCTTGAAGGACGCACTATCTACCGCTCCAATTCTCAGCTTGCCTAAAGAAGGCTTGGACTATCAGGTATACAGCGATGCCTCTGGAATTGGTCTAGGTTGTGTGTTAATGCAAGAGGGCAAGGTAATCGCTTACGCCTCTTGACAGTTAAAACCCCACGAGAGAAATTATTTCATGATCTTGAACTTGCCATTGTGATCTTTGCCTTAAATATTTGGTGTCACTATTTCTATGGAGTTCAATGTTTGATCTTCACTGATCATTAAAGCTTGAAGTATATCTTCACTCAAAGAGAACTAAATTATCATTAGAGGAGATGGTTAGAACTCATCAGTGATTATGATCTCAAATTTCAATATCATCCTAGAAAAGCAAATGTTGTGGCCAATACTCTTAGCCGTTGTGCTACTTTATCTTCTATGATCACCACCAGTTCGTTAGAACAAGAATTTCATAAGCTAGAGATTTCTCCAAGCAGTGGCAATATGCTAATTTCTATTCTAGCAAATATCAATGTGGAACCAACATTCCACAGAGATGTCTCTATCTCGCAAACTAAAGATGACAATTATTTAAAATTCAAAGCAGATATTGAAGGTGGTCGTTGTCATGAGTTGCAAATGCACAACGGCGTAATTTATCAAAATAATCATTTGTGCATTCCTAAATCCATGCATCATGATGTGTTGGTTAAAGGCCATAATTCTAGGTATTATATTCAACCGGCAGTACTGTACCAGGATCTAAAGCAATCATTTTGGTGGCCCAGTATGAAAAAGGATGTGGCTAATTTTGTGACTAAGTGTCATGCATGTAATCTAGTAAAGGCTGAGCACTAAAGACCTGGTGGTCTTCTGCACCAATTAGAAATTTCGGAATGGAAATGGTTCGACATATCTATGGATTTTGTTATGGGATTGTCTCGTGCTAAATCTGGTGCCGATGAAATCTGGGTTATAGTAGACCACTTAACTAAATCCCCACACTTCCTTCCTATCCATCAGACTGACGCAGTAGAGAATCTAGCAAAGCTCTATATCAAAGAAATTGTCAGACTGCATGGGATTCTGAAATCAATAATATTCAACAGAGATAGCAGATTTACTTTTAAGTTTTTGCAAGATGTGCATCAAGATTTGGGTACTACTCTAGCCATGGGTACAGCTTTCCATCCTCAAATGGATGGTCAAACTGAAAGAGTGAATCAAGTTCTAGAAGATTTACTTAGGCTGTGTGTTCATGATATTGCCAGTTCCTGGGAAGATCATATTCCGTTAGTGTGTTTTGCCTATAATAATAGTTTCCAAGCCAGTATTAAAATGGCTCTTTATGAGGCATTGCATGGTAGAAAATGCAATACTCCGCTAGCCTAGTTAAAAATAGGAAGCGTTCAACTTTTTGGTTCAGAGTTAGTCGAAGAAACTAACAAGAAGATTCACTTAATTCAGCAGAGAATCCGTTCAGCTCAAGATCGTCAGAGCAAGTACCATGATGCTCATCATCGTCTCCTAGAATTCAATGTGGGAGATTGTGCTTATTTGAAAGTCAGTCCAATGAAGGGTATCTACAGATTTGGCGTAGCAGGGAAACTCAGTCCCTGCTATGTTGGACCCTTTGAGATTTTGGCCAAAGTAGGATCATCTGCCTACCGTTTAAATCTTCTTAATAACTTTGCAGCTGTCCCTAATGTGTTTCATGTATCATCATTATGAAGATATCTCAGAGACTCTTCTCATCTCGTTCAACTTCCAGCAGTGGAGATCCAACCTGATCTTTCTTATGCCAAAGAACCAATCAAAGTCTTAGCTCATTATCAGAAGGAGCTAAGGAATCGTTCAATTCCTATGGTCAAAATCGAGTGGAAGAATTGATCTTTAGAAGAATCTACTTGGGAAAAAGAGGTGGATATGCGCAATAGATATCCACAGCTCTTTGCAAGTACAGGTACTGTTCTTTTCTTTCCTAATCATTTCAGTTAAACCTTCAGCTCATTAGTATATTTTCTTCACTCAAGTGATATCGAGGACAACATCGTTCTTAAGTGGGAGAGTCTGTAACAACTCTAATTGTTACCCTAGCTAAATTTAGATCATTTAAGCCAAACCAAGCTCTAATTTTAATTCCATTACACTCAATGAGTCATTTAAACTTAACCTTAGAAGTTTGAAATCAATCGAAGCTAAATTGAGAATTTTTGGAATTATGGGCTATTTTTGAACCATGAAAAATATCTAAATTAATTTGATCTCTAAATTAAAATATGAGTTCATTTTTGAAATCTCCATACCCTAATTAACTAAAGGTGAATTTTTGAGAATATTTTGAGCTCATTTAAGCCTAAATTAGAATTATAAATTAATTAGAATTAAAGATAATTATTTAATATGAATTAATAATAATTAAATTAATTATATATATATTTTTATATCCAGGATTAGCTATCGGGACCGCGGCAGATCTACTGCGGGGTCCCAACAGTGAGGTTGCATAAGCGTCAAATGAATGCGTTAGCACACATCTCCCCGCCTCCATCTAACGATCTGTATTCTACACGCTATGATCTAATAGAAAGCGTCGGATCATTAGCACATATCCAACTGCCATGATCTCGCCCGTAGTTCTATTATCTAAGGATTCATCAAACTGTTCAATCCCAACAACTTCGCAGATCAGATGGGTGAGGACGAATCCCAGTTGTTCATCTTCATCCCCGCTCGACTCTCAGCCTGACCGCGAAGATTTGCAAATATTCACCATGTCGATCTTGTCCGCCACTCCTCAGCCTCACTCCTTAGGCCATTAGAATCATCCCATTAATGGTCAAGCCCTCCTAGGCAACCCTGAGGCTGGGGTTAATCCCATTTGGGGTGGGCTGTAAAGCAGCTCAGCCCACCCTCAAATGGGCTATTTTTGAACCCTGGAAAATATGTAAATTAATTTGATCTCCAAAATAAAATATAAGTTCATTTTTGAATTCCCCATATCCTAATTAACTAAAGGTGAATTCTTAGGAATTTTTGGAGCTCATTTAAACCTAAATTAGAATTATAAATTGATTCGAATTAAAGATAATTATTTAAAATAGGAATTAATATCATTAAAATTAATTATATATATATTTTTATATCCAGGATTCGCTGTCAGGACAACGGCAGATCCGCTACATGGCCCCAACAGCGAGGCAGCATAAGCCTTGAACGGATGCGTTAGCATGCACTCCGCGCCTCCATCTAACAGTCCGTATCCTACGCAAGTCCAGCTACTGTTATTTTCTTTCCTAATTGTTTCATTTAAACCTTCAGTTCATTAGTATTTTTTCTTCACTCAAGTGATGTCGAGGACAATATTGTTCTTAAGTGGGAGTGTTTGTAACAACTCTAATTGTTACCTTAGCTAAATCCATATCATTTAAGCCAAATCAAGCTCTAATTTTAATTTCATTAGACTCGATAAGTCATTTAAACTTAACCCTAAAAGTTTGAAATCAATCGAAGCTAAATTGAGAATTTTTGATATTCTTGCCTATTTTTAATCCTTGGAAAATACCTAAATTAAAATTTGATTTCATTTTTGAATTCCTCATGCCCTAATTAGCTAAGGGTGAATTTTTGGGAATTTTTGGAGCTCATTTAAGCCAAAATTGGATTATGGAATTAATTAGAATTTAATTAATTATTAAATAGATTTAATATTAATTAAATTAATTATTTATATAATTTTAATTCGCAGGATTTGCTGTCGGGACCGCAACAGATCCGCTGTGGGGTCCCGACAGCGGTGCATAGATTAAGCCATTTAACGGGTTAGCACGCATCTCGGCGCACTCCATCTAACGGTGTGATCTCCTCCATGTTAAGATTAGATCCTAAGCGTCAGATCAATCGGACACATCTAACAGCTACCATCCATCCTGCTTAAGTAATGCATCAGAGCCGTCCGACACCAATGGTCAATCCATCAGATGGCGGGCACGAGTCTAAGCACTATGGATCATCTCCCTCGTCTTGCCCCGTCTGCGTCTGGTCCCCCCCAACAACCGGGATCCTTCCAGCCCCGTGGCAGTACAGGAAATGACCTGTTCTCCCTCTTTTGCCCTCGGTGCGACCTCCTACCGATAGTAGCTTCCCAGAATTGCCCCTATCCATTAGGCCGAGCCATTCATTCGGCCTGAGCCATGCCATGATTCTTGAGCTCTAGAATCCACTCCAAGAATCCTGCCAATACGGGAAATTACCTTACCCTCTTGCTACAAGAACGAGGTACCTATAAACAAATCATTTATATCTAATCAACAGGTTTGTAAAAAATAACATACAAAAACAGCAACTAAAAATGGTGAGGCTAAACGCAAAAGTAACTGAAACTACTGAAATAAATTTGATCCTAACATACTTATGATCACATGGAGAAATGTTGAGTATATAAAGAACACATGTGCTGAAATAGACATACAATTCTAGCATCCTGAACATGCTAATATTTTAATACTAATCAATAAGAGCGTATATACAAGCATGCAGATTGACATGCAAAAGGCCCCTAAGACATGTGGCAAAAGTAAACTAAGTACATGCATGAGTAAAAGTAAAGCTACTAAGACATATGGCAAAGCAAGTCAAGCATTAAGAGAAAGGCCACTGAAGCATGTGGCAAAACAAGACAAATACTGACAACTGAACTAAAGTAGCGGTATGCCTAAGACCTAGTGCTGCCATAACATAATAGGCCATATAGGGCCTCTGAATTGAAAGTTCAACATGTGTCATCCTAGGCATCCGTAGTGCTAGGTCCGAGTCAAACTTATAGAACAAGACATGTATCGATCCTAGACATTCATGGAGCTAGGTCAAAGTCTATTCTATTATCCTAGTAAGGATCTAGGGTTCACACTTTAAAACCCAAATTAAAGATAAGTAATCTTATAAGGTGACGGATTCAGAAGCTATGATCTTAATTAAAGGTTGTGCTAATGTTATAAGATAAAATAATTGTTAAGAACTAAGAATCTAAGTTCTATATTAAATATTTAGGATAATAATATCATCTTATAGATTAAATCAATCCTACACCCACATGAAAGGCTTCAAAAGAATTAAACAATAAATCACTTAAGGAATTCCAAATAGAGATAGTTCAATTCAATTAGAAGATCTAAAGTCTAAAATCTTAGATCTAAGATTTGATCACTTTAGACTCAAGCTAGGTTTGGACATAGAAATTTTTACCAAGATACTTCTCTTAGAATTCAAGCTTATGGACCAACTTAATTAAGTTATTAATTAAGGATCTAGTACTTAAAGGTAGTAGGCTTAGCTCTTAATAAAGAAAGTTTTAAGGATACTTAAGGTCTTAAGATCTGAATAGGACTAACTTAAGATCTCTTCAATTAGCATCAATATTATTAACATAGGAGTTCAGAAAGGTACTAATAATCTAACTTAGGATATTTTACTGAATCTATAAGTTTAAGGGGTGCTAAAACACATTTTGGTCAAAATAACCAAAATGCCCCTCTTAAGTCTAAAAATGGGATTTTAGGATTTAATTATCCAAATTGATTGAATTCTATTTTAATGGGTCCCAAATTGGTTAATGAAGTATGATACACACTTATCTTATGTTTTAATGAAGTAGGATACACACAGGGTTGGAAGGATCCCGGTTGTTGGGGGGACCAGACGCAGATGGGGCGAGATGAGGGAGACGATCCACAGTGCTTGGACTTGTGCTCGTTGCTCTGAGATGCGTGCTAACCCGACGAATGGCTTAATCTTATGCGCCGTTGTTGGGGCCCCGCAGTGGATCTACCGTGGTCCCGACAGTAAATCCCACTAATTAAAATTATATAAATAATTATTTTGATTAATATTAAATCCATTTAATAATTAATTAAATTCTAATTAATTCCATAATCTAATTTAGGCTGAAATGAGCTCCAAAAATTCCCAAAAATTCACCCTTAGCTAATTAAGGCATGAGGAATTCAAAAATAAAATCAAATTTTAAATTGGAGATCAATTTAATTTAGGTATTTTCTAGGGCTTAAAAATAGGCAAAAATATCAAAATTCTCAATTTAGCTTCGATTGATTTCAAACTTCTAGAGTTAAGTTTAAATGACTCATTGAGTCTAATGGAATCAAAATTAGAGCATGGTTTGGCTTAACTAATCTAGATTTAGCTAAGGTAACAACTAGGGTTGTTACAGTACTCAGGACACTCTCATTCAGAGAACCTATTCATGGAATTTTGGGGTCTAGTGTTTAGCTAGGTGACAAGTCCTTGGCTTAAGGCGAGTTGGGTCCTACCTGACACTACTTGAGTTGGGGAATTGCCACAAAGTTGAGCAAGCGCACTCTCCAAAATTATGCTAATATCAGTACTAGCATGATCGTGGGAAAGTACGGGGCACCACAGTTGGTATTAGAGAACACCATAAGGTGTCAGAATGGAATCCATGATTCCTTTCTACCTAATGGACCATTCTTCTGAGTTGCAAACTACAATATATAACATCCATAATATAGTATTATTAGTAACTCTTTAAAGAAATTATAGAATGAAAATACTCATATCCTCAAAAATCTAGTGATCTCTAGTTTAACAAGACTTAGTAATTTCTCCTCATTTAGTCAAATGGATTCTGGAGAGTCTGACATGGACTACTATCTGCATACCTTCAAGTTGGCTTGGAACTATAGTTTCAAATGGAGACAAGAGAGTAACTGGCAGATTGAAGGAGTTTCAACAAGAGGGACCTTAGTCTTGGACAAACTTCTACATCAAGCAGTGTACCGTGGGCTTGACTTTCCTATATATGCCAAGGAGTGGTTGAGCCAAGTGGAGTCAGTCTTGAGACACATAGAGTGTCCCGAGTCACTCTACGTGGACATTATGATGGATCTGATGCTGAATTATGCAAGAGTCTGGTGGTACGACACCATTGGGAAGCTCGAAAGGAAGCATCATGAAGTGACTTTTGAGGACTTTTATTGTGGTGTTCATGGATTTCTAGTTCACCACCATTTGGCTAGAGGGTGATAAATTGTTTGAAAATTTTCAATAAGAGCATATATACAAGCACCTATTCATGGATTTCTAGTTCACCACCATCTATTAGTAGCAGATAAAATAATAAAGGAGAGTACCTCTGTGGTGGTTTTGTGACTCTTGTAAATTTTCACAACTTAGATATTTGTGGTTCAATGTGCACACCACCCTTTTGAGCTTCTTCAAGTACATGCTCCTGTGGCTCAATGATGTCATCAACTTCTATGTGCTAGGGCTCACTATCTAAATCAACCATGGAATAGGTCTTGATTCCAAAACAATCCTTACACATCTCACTTTCATTAAAAGTGACATCTTTACTTATGATATTCTTTTGGATCTGATTGTCCCAGAACCTATAGCCAAACTCATCCATGCTATATCCAATAAATGTACACTTAGTGGCCTTTGCATCAAGCTTGCCCCTAGATCTTGCATCAACTTGCACATATGATGAATAATTAAATACCTTGAGGTGGTTTAGTTTCATCTCCTTTCCACTCCAAACCTCTTTAGGAATTTTGGGGTACTAAAGGTCCCTCTATTAATTAAGTACACTATTATGTTAACAGCCCTTACCTAGAACTATTTTGGGAGACATGCATGTAGCCTCATGCTCCTGACTCATTGTGTGATCATCATATTCATCCATTCCGCAACACCATTTTGTTGTGTTGTTCCTAGGGCTATAAATACCCTCTTAATTTCATTCAAGTCACAAAACTTCTTGAACTCTTTATCACAGTACTTGCCTCCATTATCAAAACTTAAGCGTTTATGCTTCTATTCAGTCTCATTCTCAGCAAAAGCAAGCCATTTCTTGAACAAGTCAAATGTGTCAGATTTTTGCTTTTAGAAATATACCCATACCTTCCATGTATGGTCATTGATAAAGGTAACGTAGTATGTGTCTCCACCAATAGAACAAGTAGGGGTTGGCCCCCATACATTTTTATGCACCAGATCAAGCTTCTAGCCTTTCAGTTCTCTTCTACCCTTAGAAAATGTAACCTTTTTTTACTTTCCTAGTACATAGTCCTCATAAAAATCCAAGTTCACTGATGTAACGACTCTAATATTTAATAAAGTGTGTACCTTCTCTTAGCACACCGCAGTGGAAGTGATATGCATCTAGGAAGATCGGAGTTGCACTGACAGTTACCATGCAAAACACAAGATTACAAAATAATAAGAAAAAAAAATAATCATAGCACATGCATGCAACATAAGCATAAGCACTTCCAAATAATCACAAATGTTTATGTGAAAAACCTAAGAATGGGAAAAACCACGGAGCCACACTCACAAAAATTTCCACTATGATTCTTGAAGAATATAAAATTACAAAGAGTTAAACCTCAACAATGAACACTAGCTTTTACTCTAGGAAGAAGGGGAGAAGTAGTAGTCACCACTTGAAGTATCTTCTCCAACATGCAAGAGCTCCCATGCACAACAACTTTCTCTTAGGGTTCCTCCATAAAATATCCTTTAATAACATCCAAAGCCCTCTCAAACATAAATCCCAACTTTGGAGATATCTCCAAATGTTTCCTTAAGTACTCAAATTTATTTCGGAAACCAAATGGTCCAAAATACCCCTCAAATAGCTTAGGGTGTATCTTGGATTAGAGCTAAAATCCACCAAGCATTATAGCGCACCGTAGCGCCCAAGTCTTGGGTAGCCAAGTGCCTGGGTGGGTTACAGCACCTTGATCTTGGGTTACCTAGCACTGAGGTACGCTATAACACGTGCCGAGGTCTGCTGCAGCGCCCTGCTCTCTGGATGCTTGCTGCTAAGGAGCGCTGCAGCATCCCAGCCTTTGGACTTTTTTTGCCAAGGGGTACTGCAATGCCTTGGTCTCGGTCTATTGGCCACCAAGGCATGTTACAATGCCTTCCTTTTGGGTGCTGGGCACCCTATCGTGCTGTGGTGCGCTGTTGCGCTTATAGTGTAGCTGAGCTTCCAACCATGTTCTGATTCACCTCAGAACCTTTTGAATGTTCACCAGAGCACCATTTGCATCTCTATGATGATCTGAACTATTTGTACAACATAACATCAGGAACCCAATCTAATATTAGAGAGTTACCATAATAGTTAACACTAAATTATAAGAAAAAAACCCATTATAAAGTGATATATGGCCAAGATTTTTTTTGAGGAAAATAAGTTAAAGTACAAATTGACAAGTAAGCAATATAAAGCAAAATAGGAACATCTATATTGACCGTCAAAGCGAAGTCTGTAAATTGAAAATACATCCATTATAGAAATTAAGTAAGAAATCATAAAACTTAAGTTATTACAAACTAAATTTAAATACTATTAAATTAAAATCACTCATCCTCACTAATAATAATAAAGTGGAAGTAGAATCTTTAAGCTACAGGTAGTCAGTACTATTCTCAGCTCCACTATCCAGATGATGTTCCTGGTCTACCATATTTAATTTTTAATATGTTAAGGCACAACCAAAAAAATAAAAATAAGTGATTAGACTTAAAAAGTCTAAGTACATTTTAAGGTTCCATTACGTTCTAATAAATTTTAAGCAGATATCAAATTTGATATTTACAATTATAAAAAACTAAGCAAAGCACTAAACATCAAAGTAGTGTATGTAAAGTAAGGACAATAAGTAAAGTAAAAGAGTAAGAAATCACAATTTAGTTTGCTCTAACTTGCAACAACAAGAAAAAACATACATCCTAATAAGGCTAGAAAGCTACTAAAGTGCACCTAAGAGCATAAATGGATACATGAATTTGTTCAATAAATATTATGCTAAGTATAAATAATAGAAAACAGTGAAGCATAAAATGTAAGTAAAGCAACATATACTGTATAAATTAAATACTGTAATTTGAGGTGAACATAGTAAGAATTAAGAATTGTATAGTAAAGTAGAGTAAAATTAGACTTAGCCACATAGACTATATAAGTATGGTCAAAGATTATGATAAGTAAGTATAGCCAAAATATCTAAGGGAATGGTTACAAATTAATAGTGCTAGGTTGCTTATGTAAAAAAGGACACCAAGGCTATCTATGAGACTAGATCACTCTTAATGGACTAATTAGTACTAAGCTAGAGACTAAAGGGAATAAGGTGCAATTTGAAGTTAAAAGGGAGAGCTCACTGAGTCTAAATCTAAGTGATAGCAATTAGTCCTAATTGGGTCACATCCTACTAGTAGAGGGAGCTATTAGCTAAATCCACCTAATGTATAGGTTTACTATACTTGGATTGGAAATTAGACAAAGATTAGGGATTCCCAATCTATAATATCTTATTATTGAGGCTTGAATCACAAGTTTACTAAACTACTCACTAGGCATCTAAATATAAATTCCAAGACCTAAATTATCTTCCTAATGTGATATGAATGTCCAAATAATAAATTTAGCTTGATGCCTAGGGCAAAAAGATTAAATCATATAAGTAATAAAATCAAGAAAATTGCATTTTATGAAGGTTTGAGGAGCCAAATACCTAAATTTTCCAATTTATGTTCAATCACAATAATTTTAGTAAATATGGAATCTTCACATTATAAAAAGAAAAATGGCACTAAGTAGGTCAAATTTGGATAACATTAGAAAATTAGGATTTGCACTTTTAATTGCAATTAAAAAGTAACTAAAAAATTAACATTCCAATCCTAAACTAAATTGCTTTTTATTATTCCTCTCATTTTCTTGATCAAAATGATATATGATTTTGCATAATTTGGATTATTATTTCTAAAGTTATTTGAGTAATTAGGTTTGCATTAAAATTATTATTATTAAAATAAATTTAGAAAAATTCATCAATTAGATTCTTGTTTGGCACTAAAAACCAAGCACTAAATTGGATTGCACTGACATCAAGAGAAGAACTGCACGGCTTAGCACTGCAATTTGGAGGAGCGGAACCAACCCGGTTTGATAGGGCTAGGCACACAGGACCTTCATCCTGACAGAAGCTGAAAGGGGTCGATCTAGGGCTTCGTTCCCTAGTCGATTCCGAGCTCCTCATGGCTCAGCCCACATGTCAGCATAAAGCCGACGTCATGACCGATGTGCTGAGTTCAACATTGTAGCCTGCCATCAACGATATTCCATGTAAAGTGATGCCATAGATCCCAAGGAGAGGATCAGGGTAAGTACTGTGGATAGTGGAAACAAATTGGGGTTAAATTGGGCTAGATTGACCCTATAGATCAATTACCCATTTATCGGAATAAGAAAACGAAATGGAATTGTAAATGTTTGCTAAATAAATTACGAAATTGTAAGGTGTGGAAAATATATCGCCTGCATGCCTTTCAACTCAGCATCCGCTCTTTACAGATAGGAAACAGAATAATGAAGGGGACAAGGTAATTAAATGGAGGTTGAATGGAGAAGGGGAGGTTGGCCAGATGCAGTCATAGCACCATCTACACTGCAGTAGGCACACAATCGTGGCTCAGAGCTGGGACTTGCTGGGAAACAATCTCAGCTACCGGATTATGATCTTGATCCGATGGTCAGATCAGATGAATCAGTTGACGACCATCTGATCTACCCTAAGTGACACATGATGACTAGAATTTAGGGATTTTGTTCTTTCGTGTGTCGGGCGCCTGCACTGAATCCCTGCCTTCCGATAAAAGCCATTGGAAAGATTTATATATGCACCAATCACAGGGGTACAAGAGTAAAGAAAAAGGTAAATGGGAGATTCTGTGCAAGCTCAAGAAGAATCTTTATATCTTAAAATAGACACCCGGATAATGGTATTGGAGATTTAACAAATTCATGTCATAAATTAGGTATAAAATATGTTAGGCAGATCATTATTGCTATATGAAGCAATATAAGTCCTATTATATTATTCTTTTAATGTATGTGGATAATATGATGACTGTAGGATCATATATGGAGGAGATTAAGATGCTAAAAGAGAAAATATCAAATAAATTTGACAAGAAGGACTTGGGGTCGACCAAGCAGATTTTCTGAATGAGAATCAATAGAAAGAGATGTGCAGGAATTCTAAAGTTGTCTCAGAAGGAATATGTTAAAAAGGTGTTGAATAGGTTCAACATGAGTGAGGCAAAATAAGTGGGCACTCCCCTAGAAAGTCACTTTAACCTATCAAAAGATCAAATGTTGAATACTAAAGAGAAGACATAACACATGAAGAAGGTTCCTTATACTGCAATTACTGGGTGCTTGATGTACATGATGATCTACATGAGACTAGATATTACACATATAGTGGGAGTGGTCATCAAATTCATGGAAAACCTAGGGAAGCACCATTGGGAATCTGACAAGTGGATCCTGAATAAATTGTAAGGCACTGCGGATAAAGCACTATGCTTTGGTAGGTCTAATATTACTCTATAAGGCTTTGTAATTCAAACCTTTCAATATATGTTGATAGTTAGAGGAGCACTACAAGATATGTGTTCGCATTAGGAAGTGCAATGGTGTAACTCCCCATCCTGTCGCCGCTCATAAATGAGTTAATTTAAAGAGTAATAATTGGCGGCAGAATGGTGAATTACTCAGGAAGGAAACTAAACCTCCCCGAATAAACTGCTGCTGAAAGGAAGAGCTGCTAAGACTCTACTTCAAAAGAAAGAGAGCTGAGTACTAATCCTTAAGATAAATGTAAAGTTCCTATCTTATGTATTAGGCAATATAGTATATACACATTGGATTATGAGTTGAAAATGAGGGATCAAATATGTATAAGTATAACAGCATTTTTAGCATGCTGGTTATAGTACAATACTAAGTATAAGCAGTAAGAAGTACATAGTGCTGAAGCTAAAGCATATATCCAGAACATTCATCATAAAAGCTAAGTAAAGCATTCATCTCAGAAAAGAAGAAAAAATACATCTTGAGTTATTATAAATAGTTTACTTAATGAAATACTGAATATATTCTAAATACTAAATTGAAAGTAAGCTAGTGTAAGAAAGTAAATATTGATGAAGAGTCCTCTAATATTTCACGAACTCCTCCTGGATCTTTTGTATATCCACCTAATCTTGCTCCACGAGTTGCTCTGGATCTAGTAAATTGTCAAATCCCAAAAGTACCACGTGTTAGATAATAAGTCTAACACATTGAAAGCTATTCTAAATAGTTATAATTATCTAATGTTTAACATTTAAATAGATTAAGCAAAGCTATAAAAAGGTAGTAGAACAATTGAAAACTTATAGCAGTACAAATCTAATAATAAAATAAAACAAAGGCTAAAAACTGAATACTGAAAGTAAAGAAAGAAGAAAAGAGACTGAAACTAAGTAAATAATATTTTAAAACTATTCTGTATGTCACTGAGTTTATATTTATTCATCAATATACTACAAAATTGTATACCACTGAATGTTGACTTGGTGTCACATAACACACCATAGATCCTAGGTGAGTGAACACTCCGCTAATATAGTTCTTTGGTGAGCCAAGTCACTCAGCCAGTGCTGACATGACTTATGCATTATGATATGCTAAGGCTTTAATGATTATATGCTTTAAATCATTGAAATCTAGAAATTGATTAAAATTCTGTAATGATTCCATTTATCTCTATTGTGCATAATTCACCTAAATGAATTTTGACTCTTAATTCTAATCTACTAAATGGCATTAGTTAAGATTATACCAAAAATTATCAAATGAAGAGATTGTATATACATTATTGGTATAATTCTAAGAAAGGTAGAATTAACACTTAGTTTGTTTAACTGCACTTATCAAAATATATGATGATAAGGGCATAACCCTGTCACTATTTATTCTCTCAAACTAAGCTATTAAATATCTAGTTAAAAGCATACTTCTAGTCTACTAAGAAAAGTAACCTGAAACACTTAATTTGTTTAACTACACTTATCAAAATGTATGATGATAAGGGGCAGAACTCTGTCACAGTTTATTCTCTCAGACTAAGTATTCAATCCCTTACTTATAACACTCTTGGACTTAGAATGTTTATCTTGAACTAAATCATACTTACTAATTATCTAAGAGAAGACTCAGGCTCTGTAATTCCATTCAAGGTAACTCAACCAATTTTGTTTCCTACTAAAATAATTTTGTTCTATGGATATATGCTATCACCTTCAATGAATAGTTCTACTGATTCTAACAATTCTATTTAATAATCAAGGGACAATAGGCTGATGAATCCGCACTCTATTGTGGTGAGTCCTACACAAGGGTTCCAAGGATATCACTTAGAAGTTACTCACTTCAAGATGCTACCACAAGGTGTGGGGCCCCGTACCCTTTTGCAGCCATGCTAATACTGATATTAACATAATCATGAGGAGTACGGTGCTCCAACTATGGCAAATCCCCAACTTAAGTAAAGTTAGGTATAACCCAACTTGCCTTAAGCAAAAGACTTGTCACTTGAGACTGAGAACATACATCAACATATCAAAGTAGCAAAAGCAGAAAAAAATAATAGAACATAACATCTACAACACAGCATAGTATAAAAGGAAAATGCAATAGTAACTCAGCTCAAAGTGTAGAAAGTAAAATACATCCATATTTAAGAATTATTATAGACTGAATAATTAAATGAAAAGAAAGAGAGCTCTCATCCTCACAGCAATAAATAAAGTCTTAACTACTCCGCGACAGGAAGGTCCTCCTCTTGTCCAAGCTCCTCTCCAGCAGAACCACCAACGAACTGTTCTGAATCTGACATTTGTCGGTATCACAAATGCTAGGGCCCCTGCCAACAAAATAAAAATGTTATAGTTAGACAAATTGTCTAAGTACATTTTAGGCTAATTAACTGAACTGTAAATTTAAAGATATCATATTATTACTTTAAATATGCAAGTAGCTTAAGTGCAACAAGCTAAAATGAATAGGATAGCTATAAATAATACATTTATAGCTAAACAATAAGGTACACAAAATACCTACAAAACATGAAGTTGAACAAGGTAAGGCTAAAATGTATAAATAACTACAAGGTACTAAAAGTAAGCTCATCCTAACATGTTTATGATCACATGGATACATGCTGATTTCATAACAGAAAGTTGTACTGAAATGTGCTGAAGTAAGTATACAAAATGAGCAATCTAAACATGCTTATGCTTAATAAATACTGAACCGAAATAAATATACAAGTATGCATAACTAATAAGTAGAAGCTACTAAAACATGTGGCAAAACAAGCTAAAGTACGGAAATGAAATAAAAGTAAAGCCACTGAAGCATGTGGCAAAGCAAGCCAAAGTACTAAAATAAAACTAAAGTAAAAGTATGCCTAAACCTAGTACTGTTGTAATAGAAATAGGCCATCTAGGACCTTTGAACAAATAGTTCAATATGTATCCATCCAAGGCATCATCAAAGCTTGGTTCGAGTTGAGCTTATAGAATAAGACATATATCCATCCTAGCCAAGCACAGAGCTATGTCCGAGTCTATTCTATAACAAAACTAGAACTGAGGAGGTGGACTAAGCTAGGACACACTCCACTGAACTGAATGTTCTAAATTACTAAATAAATATTTATGCTTTTCAATCACTAACTTATAATACATCATCAATATCCTAAGTTCACCTATTATGTCCAAGGAAAAAGGCTCAATATATAAGGTGTGCAGAGCAATAATAGTCAAAGTAAGCAAGAGACTCAACTAGACTTATGAGATATCTGTTATTGTCTAATTTTGATTTACGCTAACTAATCTGAGAAAATACAAGTTTAGGATCTTCAATATCCATGTATTGAGTATGATCCCAGATTTACGACCTTAATATTAACATAAGAGCTTAACAAGTTCTAATTCATAATCAAATGATGTCTATAAAAGATTAAGGTAAATAACTCAATGATTTAACTAATATGTTTTGCGCACTCAACCCAAATCTTGATTATGCTACTCAAGATTAAGGATTATTGACTTAAACTCCAAAATTAGGATTCAAATCTTGAATCCAAGGTACTACTCTGGCAAGGACCTAAGGTTTATACCCAACCGTAGTCTAAAGATAATGAATTATAAGACCTGGAAGATTTAGAAGCTAAGATCCTAATGAAAGGTTATTCTATTATGAAAGGGCAAAATAATCAATTCAAAATACAAGAATATAAGATCTTTATTTAATCCATAGAATAATCACATTATTTTATAGGTTGAATAAATCCTACACCCATAAGGAGGTTTCAAAGGAATTAGATAATTAATCAAATGGGGAATTCCAAATGAGAGGATGCAATTCAATCAGATGATAAAGGATCTAAGATCTAAGATCTAAGGTTTGATCACTTAAGATCTAAACTACAATTTTAAACATAAGATTCTAATAAGGCATTTCTTTAAGGTTACCAACAATTTTTACAAGCAAATAAGACTAAATAGATGTATAAACTCCAAGTTCATAAATCAGGATAAATGGAAGGTCTAAGATTACTCTTAAGATCTTAAGGACTTAATTAAGAGAACTTAAGAGGATTTGGGACTTTAAGCATTTAGATTTATTTATTTGGCCTAGAAGTTACAAGATTGGCACTAATGCAATTAATTATTGATTTCAAGCATGTTTCTGAAGTTCCTATGGATTTAAGAGTGCTTAGATAATATTTTGGTAAACATGACCAAAATACCCATTTTAAGAATAAAATTGGAATTTTGAGAATTTAGCATCCAAATTTAAATCAGTTTTAATAGACTTAATACTGGCTAATGAGATGAATGAAGCACTCAACTTAATATTTAACAGTAGTATTTAACCTAATTAGTACTAACCACAAATTAGGGCTTAATCAAATGATTAAGCAATTTAAGGTTCATTAAGATGATCCAAGTATAGATATAAGCTCAACTGCACTTAAAAAGGTGATTGAAACCTAAACTTCTAAAATTAAAGGTTTAACTTGTGAAACCCCATACTTTCCTACGGCTATGCTAATACTAATATTAGCATAACTACGGGGAGTACGGTGCTCCATTCCGGTGGCAAATCCCCAACTCAAATGGAGTCAGGTAGGACCCAACTCACCTTAAGCCAAGGACTTGTCACCCTGTAAGAGAAATATGAACATACATCAATACAAATTAAAGTGGCGAAAGCAAGAAAGAGTATAATAGAACATCCACAAGCATAACATAGTATAAGAGAGTAAAAGAAATAGTAACTCAAATCAAATGCAGAAAGTAAATACATCCAGAATTTAATTATTACAAATTAAATTTATTAGAAATAAAGATCTCTCAATCTCACTGCGAAAAGAGAAAGTCTATCTAAGCAATAGTAGAAAGATCCTCCTCCTACACTGGCTCTGATCCTGCAGCTCTGCCAACGAACAACTCTGAAACTGACATTTGTTGGTAACAAATGACTGGGCCCCAGCCAACAAAAGAAAAAGGTTATAGTTAGACAATTATCAAAGTACATTTTAGGCTATTTAAGTGAACTAAGTATTTAAGATATCAAACTTAAAGGTTTTAAATGTGCAAGCATTAAAAAGGTGCAACAAGCTACAAGAATGGGGTATCTATAAAAAAATTATTTATAGCTAATCAACAGGTATGTAAAATAACATATAAAAATAACAACTAAATATGGTGAGGCTAAGAGCAAAAGTAACTACAACTACTGAAATAAATCTGATCCTAACATGCTTATGATCACATGGAGACATGCTAAGTATAATAAGAACACAAGTGCTAAAATAGATATACAATTCTAGCATCCTAAACATACCAATATCTTAATAATAATCAATGAGAGCGTATATACAAGGATGCAGATTGGCATGAAAAAGGCCACTGAGACATGTGGCAAAAGTAAACTAAGTACATGCATGAGCAAAAGTAAGGCCACTAAGATATGTGGCAAAGCAAGTCAAGCACTAAAAGAAAGGCCACTGAAGCATGTGGCAAAGCAAAACAAACACTGACAATTGAACTAAAGTAGCAGTAAGGCTAAGACATAGTGCGAACTGAAAGTTCAACATGTATCTATCCTAGTTACTACAGAGCTAGGTCCGAGTTGAACTTATAGAATAAGACATGTATCCATCCTAGACAATCATCAAGCTAGGTCCGAACTTATTTTATAATAAAACTAAAACTAAAGAGGTAGACTATGCTAGGACATACTCTACTAACTGAAAGTACTGCGAGGACTGAATGAATGCTTTTCAAATGCTAACATAATATGTATCTTCCATATCCTGAGTTCTCATATTATGCTCAATAAATAAGGTTCAACATTCAAGGTGTGCGGAGCAATCAAAGTCAAGGTAAGCAAGAGACTCAATCTAGACTCATGTGATATCCATTATTGTCTACTTTATCCAAATCTAACTACTCTAAGAAGATACAAGTTGTGGATCTCCAATATTCAGCTATCGAGTAAGATCTCAAATTTTACGACCTTAATGTTAACATTAAAACTTAACAAGTTCTAATTCATAATCATATGATGAGTATAAGAAGTTAAAGTAAACAAATCAATGACTTGATTATTATTGTTTTCCTCTCTTAACCCAAGTTTTGATTTAGTATGTCAAGATTTAAGGATTCTGGATCCAAACCCTAATTAGTGTTCAAATCTAGAATTCAAGGTAGTATCCTTAGTAAAGATCTAGGGTTCACACTTTAAAATCCAATTTAAAGGTAAGGAATCCTATAAGGTGAAGGATTCATAAGCTATGATCTTAATGAAAGGCTGTGCTAATATTGTAAGATAAAATAATCAGTAAGAACTATGAATCTAAGATCTATATTCAATCTTTAGGATAATCACATTATCCTATAGATTGAATCAATCCTAAACTCACATGGAAGGCTTCAAAAGAATTATATAATAAATCACTTAAGGAATTCCAAATGGAGGTAGTCCAATTCAATTAGAAGATCTAAAGTCTAAGATCTAAGATCTGATGTTTGATCACTTTAGACTTAAACTAAGATTTAGACTTAGGAGTTTACAAGAGTATTTTTTTTAAGATTCAAGCTTTAGAATTAACTTAATTAAACTATTAGCTAAGGCTCTAATACTTTAGTATAGTTAAACTTAGCTCTTAAGATAAGGTGATTTTAGGAACACTTAAAGTCTTAAGATCTAAGTAAGAGCTAATTTAAGATTCTTCACTTAACTCAATATTATCAACATAGGATTTCAGAAAGGTGTTAAGCATATTAACTAGGGATATTTTGCTAAATTTTCAAAGCTTAAGGAATGCTTAAATACATTTTGGTCAAAATGACCAAAATACCCCTCTTTAGGCTAAAAATAGGATTTTAGGATTTAATCATCCAAATTGATTCAAATCTATTTTAATGGGTTCCAAATTGCTTAATGAGGTAGGATACGCACTTATTTTGTGTTTTGGAAATCTAATTAGTTTAATTAGCCTTAATCACATTAAGAGACCAATTAAGGTGATTAATAAATTTAAGGCATTCTAGGGTGATCCAATTACATTTGTAGGTTCTACTATACTAAATGAAACATTAGGAACTAACTTTACCAAAATCAGAGGTTAATCTAAGGCTTAATTCACTAATCCCAAATTAGGATAATTAAGGGATGATTAATAAAATTAAGGTTCCTAAATTACCTTTAATGGTCTACATAGGTTCCCTGTAGTCTCATGAGTAATTAGAGACCTTAATCAACACTTCTGGATAATTAATGAGTTTAATAAAATTTAAATAAAAATAGAAAAGGATTAAGCAATAATTTAAAATCTAACCATTGGATCTCTGATTTTATTTTATATTCAGGTTCCTTGCATTTTTTGATCAAAATGGTATATTGGATCATACCATTTGGATAAGTATAGCTAAAGTTATTTAAATAATTTAATCTATAATTTTGTTTAAATAAAAACAATAGATTTGAGATTCTGAATTAATTTACTTAAGGAAATTAATTCAGAAATTCCTTAATATTTTTTGTCGGCCGAAATGCAAAAGGCGTGGGTCACGGGTCGGTCCGACCCGTGACTTCATCTTCTTCCTCGTGATGGGCTCTGCCTTAACAGACCTTCAGTGCTCCATTCAATCCCTACACATTCCTGGAGTCTAGAAATTCCTCGTGATTGGATTATGAACCCCCATCAGGGATGCACCAAATCATCGAGGTGCTACTCAACTGAGGCGTCTCTTAAGGTGCACCTGTGATGAGTAAATTCTCCTCACAGTAACCATGCCATGGGCCAAGCTCTATACTCACATGATCAGAGGTTGAAGGGATGTCGATTGGTCCACTCCACAAGATTTGGGGATGGGTGGATCACAGAAGTGCTACTCACGGTATTTCACAACCGTGAGCTTTAGCTGGGTCGATCGATCCCAATCGTATCGATTGACCTGGTTGAACCCAGTGATTGTTATACTCTTACAATCACTAATGAAGGAAATGAGTTATCAGTAATAGGACTCGTAGGCTCAAGAAATTGGTGGGATTTACCAGCCTGAGGGCCGACTACAACTGAACTCTCAGATGGAATTCACCTCATCTGGTCCACTGCTAGTCCCCCCCCCATGGCAGTACAACATCTATAGTTCAAGTGAGGGAGGGTTTAGTCGAAACCAACTCGACAAAAGAAGGGACAGAGGCTATACCTGAGCTAGGAAAGTGGCTGCGATTGAGATGAAGGGAAGGGCACTGAGTACTTCAGACAGTTGCAGAAGCTAACTGGGGTCTGAACACCAGGCACACACCCACGATCAGCGGTTCGCAGTACTGAAATTGCCGAGAATGTCGAGAGCCTTAAGAACTTCAGCTGGAGATCACAGTGAGTAAATTGACTCGCTGTGATGACCCAGGGGTTTTTATAAGCTAAGGGAGAGTCTGGGGTGGCTGCCGCGATCGGGAGACATGGCATAGGCTCGGCCCGAGGGTGCTCCCTAAGTTTCCAAAATTGGGATGGGCCCAAGCCTTCTGGTCACCACACTAGGATCGGCCACAATTGGAAGGGTCTAATGGTCTAAGGGGCAAGGTAGGAGGGAGTGGGGGACAACGCTACCGTGGTATTGTACGAGCAAATTTTCTGACGGGAGCGTGATCGAGCGAAGACGACGATCCACAGTGGCAGGGTCCATCTCCGTCGTCTTATCGTGAGACCGTTGAGGATAGATGGTCTGATGTGGCTCCTGATTAACAGAACTGCGGAGAAGATCTTGAGCGTTGGATGGGAGATGCCAATTGATCGGATATAATTAGATCACGGCGCATGGGATACTGACCATTAGATGGAGGCGCGGAGATGCGTGCTACCGCATCGGGTGGTTCAAACCTATGCACCGCTGTTGGGACCCCGCAGCGGATCTACCATGATCTCGACAGCAAATCCTGTGAATTAAAAATTTAATATAATGAATTTAATTAATATTAATTCTTTTAATAATTAATTAAATTCTTATTAATTCCATAATCTAATTTAGGCTTATATAAGCTCCAAAATTTTCCAAAATTTCACCCTTAGCTAATTAGGGTATGAGGAATTCAAAAATGAAATTAGATTTTGATTTGAAGATCAATTTAATTTAGGTATTTTTCAGGGTTTAAAAATAGGCAAAACTATCCAAATTCTCAATTTAACTCCGATTCATCCCAAACTTCTAGAGTTATGTTTAAATGACCCATTGAGTCTAATGGAATCAAAGCTTGGTTTGGCTTGATTAATCTAGATATAGCTAGGGTAACAACTAGGGTTATTACAGACTCCCCCATTTAAGAATGATGTCGTCCCTGACATTACTTAGTGAAGAAAATACTAGAAGAACTGAAATTTAAATAGGACAGATAATAAAGAAAGAACAATACCTAGGCCTACAAAGAGCTATGGATGTTTATTACGCATATCCACTTCTTTCTCCCAAGTAGATTCCTCTAAAGATCGATTCTTCCACTGGACTTTGACCATCGGAATTGAGCGATTGCTTAGCTATTTTTGATCACGAGCTAAAACTTTGAATAGTTCTTCAGCATAAGAAAGATCAGGTTGGATTTATACTGATGGAAGTTGAACGAGATGAGAAGGGTCTCTTAGGCCAAAGTCAGCAGGAAGGTTTAACCAGTAGGCAGATGATCCTACTTTGGCCAAAATCTCAAAGGGTCCAACATAGCGGGAACAGAGCTTCCGTGCTATGCCAAATCTGTAGACACCCTTCATTGGGCTGACTTTCAAGTAAGCAAAATTTCCTACATTGAATTCTAGGAGATGATGATGAGCATCATGGTACTTGCTCTAATGATCTTGAGCTAAACAAATTCTCTACTGAATTAATTGGATCTTCTTGTTAGTTTCCTCAACTAACTCTGAACCAAATAGTTGAACGCTTCCTGTTTCTGACTAGGCTAGCGAAGTACTGCATTTTTTACCATACAATGCCTCATAAGGAGCCATTTTAATACTAGCTTGGAAACTGTTATTGTAGGCAAACTCCACTAATGAAATATGATCTTCCTAGGAACTAGCAAAATCAAGAACACAAAGTCTAAGCAAATCTTCCAGAACTTGATTCACTCTTTCAGTCTGACCATCCATTTGAGGATGGAAAGCTATACTCATGGCTAGAGTACTGCCAAGATCTTGATGCACAGCTTGCCAAAACTTAAAAATAAATATGTTATCTCTGTCGGATACTATTAATTTCGGAATCCCATGTAGTCTGACAATTTCTTTGATATATAGCTTTGCTAGCTTCTCTATTGTGTCAGTCTGACAGATAGGAAGAAAGTGTGTAGATTTAGTTAAGCGATCTACTATAACCCAGATTGCATCAGCACCAGATTTAGCACGAGAGAATCCCATAACAAAATCCATAGATATGTCGAACCATTTTTATTCTGGAATTTCTAATAGGTGCAGAAGACCATCAGGTCTTTGGTGCTCGGCCTGCCTGGGTGAATATAATACCCAAAATTATGGCCTTCAACCAACACTTCACGATGCATGGATTTAGGAATCCACAAATGATTATTTTGATAAATTACGCCATTGTGCATTTGCAACTCATGACAATGACCACCTTTAATATCTGCTTTGAATTTTAGATAATCGTCATCTTTAGTTTGCGAGATAGAGACATCTCTGTGGAATGTTGGTTTCATATTGATATTTACTATAACAGAAAAGCTGTACTCATGGCTTGAGTACCCAAATCTTGATGCACAGCTTGCCAAAACTTAGAAGTAAATATGCTGTCTCTATCAGATACGATTGATTTCAAAATTCGATGCAGCCTGACAATTTTTTTGATATAGAGCTTTGCTAGCTTCTCTACTGAGTCAGTCTGACAGATAGGAAGGAAGTGCGCTGATTTGGTTAAGCGGTCTACTATAACCCAGATTACAACAGTACCAATTTAGCATGAGGCAATCCCATAACAAAATCCATATATATATCGAACCATTTCCGTTCCAGAATTTCCAATGGGTGCAGAAGACCACCAAGTCCCAGTGAGGGCTTCTGGGTTTAATAGACGTGCCTTCGAAGCCTGAGCATGTAGCCATTGAAATCACGGCGTGGCATGACCAGAGTGCAGAGAATTCAGCGCTGGAAGTCGCCTCTAGGGTTCAGACCACGGGCGCATCGGGGAGGAAGACGAAGACGAATTTGGGCCGGGTCGACCCCCAACCCGCGTCTTTTTAATTTGGGCTACGGATTATTATTGAATTATTAAATAACATTTTCAATAGTTTTGAATTTAATAAATCAAAACTTAAAGTTCTGATTTAAATAAAAATACAGAATGAATTAACTAAATAACTTTAGTTATACAGATCCAAATTGTATGATCCAATATACCATTTGAATCAGAAAAATTCAAAGAATCTGAATATAAAATAAAATTTCAGATCCAATAGTTGGATTTAAAAATATTTGCCAAACCTTCACTGTTTTTAATTAAATCATATAAAATCATTAAGTTGTCCAATTTATGAGTTTAAGAGCTCTGATTGCTCCTTGTACCCTAAGGAACAATTCCAGACCCTTAAAATTAATTTTGGATAATTAATTTTCTTAATCACTCCCTAATCACCCTAATCAAGGATTAGTGAATTAAACCCTAATTAAGCCTCTAATTTGGGTGGGGATGGTTCCTAATATCATATTAGACCTACTATAACCTAAGTACAAGGTTGGATTGCCCTAAAGTGCCCTAATTTCACTAATCACCCAAAGAGGCTTAATTAAGTGATTAGTGCTAATTAAGACCATTTAGGTCATCAAAACCTAAATTAAAGGTGTTTCCCACTTCATTAGGTAATATGAAATACATTAGAACAGTCTAGAGCAAATTTAGGTGATTAAACCCTAAAATCCCAATTTTAGCCTTAAGAGGGGCATTTTGGTCATTTTGGCCAAAATGTGATTTAGTGTTCTTTAAGGATTGAAAATTTTAGTAAGCCACTATAACATAGATTGGAAATGTTCTCTGAAAATTCTAGAACAATGATAATCACCAATCCATAAGTCTCATTAATTTCTTAATAGAGATACTTAAATCTAAGCATTCCTTATAAAGGTCATTGAACCTTAACTTAATTAAGTTTAATAATTGAAATGGCCAAGTATCTCATTGATAAGTTCAGTTAAGATAACTTAAGAATTAAGTGTTAAAAGAAAAGTAATTGGAAATGTCTAAGTAAAATCTTAGCTTAAGGTCTAAAGTGATCAAAACTCAAACCCTTAGATCTTAAGTAGCCTAAGAAGGTCAACATGGGTTTAATGTTAATCTAATACTTGGAATTGTCAGTTCTTAACATTAATAAGCTCCTTATAGTTAATTATGAAATTATATTCTAAAGAAAATCACAAATGGAAACCCTTAAGTCAAAATTCTAATTAAAAGTCTAAAGTGATCAAACTTCAGATCTTTAGATCTTAGATCTTAGACTTAGATCTTCAATTTAAATCAAACCACCTCCAATTGAAATTTTTTAATGATTGATTGTTTAATCTTTTAAAACCTTCCATGTGGGTATAGGATGATTAAATTAATAAGATAATGGAGTTATCTTAGAGATTGAATATAGATCTTAGATTCTCAAGTTCTTAATTAATTATTTTATCTTATAATTAGTAGAATAGCCTTTCACTAAGATCTTAGTTCCTGAATCTTTCAACTTATAGGATCCTTTACCCTTGGGATTAAGTGAGAAACCTAGATCCTATTTTAATATCACCTTGGATTTGGAATTTGAACTCAACATAGGGTTTAAGTTCTAAATCCTTAAAATCTTAATTTATTTGATCAAGATTTGGGTAGGAGAGTAAAATATTTATAAAATTAGGTCGTGGATTTGCTTACTTAAACTATATAGTCGTCACATGATTTTTTGCTTAGAACTTGTTAAGTTCTAATATTTGACTTTAAGGACGTAAATTTGAGATTCTACTCGATAGCTGGATATTGGAGATCCTAAGCTTGTACCTTCTCAGAGTAGTTAGATTTGGAAATTAGACAACAACATATACCACATAAGTCTAGATTGAGTCTCTTACTTACTTTGACTAGATTGCTTTGCCTACCTTGGATTTTGAGCTTTAGCCCTAGAGCATAATAGGAAAACTTAGGATGAGGTATCCTAAGCTAGTATTGAATTTACATATCATTCTATTTTGTTTTTTCACTGTTAGTAGAATATGATTTAGTTTAGTCTGCCTTTTCAATAGTAGTATTGTATAGACTGGACTCAGACCTAGCATATTTGGATGGCTAGGCTGGGGATTGATTGATTGATATCGGAGGCCCTGGATGGCCTATTGGCTGGTATGGCAGTACTAGAACTTAGGCATATTACTACTTTACCTGTATTGTATTGTTTTGGTTTCCTAGTTTGTTTTGCCACATGCTTCAGTGGCCTTATTTTTCAGTATTTCCTCGCTTTGCCACATGTCTCAGTGGCTTTACTTATCATATATTGCTTTGCTTTTGCCACATGTCTCTGTGGCCATTCTTTTCATATTAATCTGCATGTTGTATGTATATTTTATGGCTTAGATATATGTATAAATGACATATTTAGGATGCTAGAATTTTATCATATTCAGTACTTGTGTTCTTTTATACTCAACATGTTTTACTTCGATCATAATCATGTTATGATCATGTTTATTCAGCAATTGTAGTATTTTGCTTTTAGCCTTACCTTGCTTATTTAGTGTTTTGTATGTTGCATGCTATAAATAGATAGTTTATAGTATTCCAGATCTTTCATAGCTTGTTGCACCCTTTACTGCTTGCATGTGTAGTTAAATTAAATGTGATATCTTTTAATATTTAGTTTATTTAAATAGCCTAAAATGTACTTAGACAATTGTCTAACTGTAACCTTTTTATTTTGTTGGCTGGGGCCCTGGCATTTGTGATACCGACAAATGTCAGATTCAGACGTGTTCGTGGGCAGTGTCGCTGAGGAGGAGCCAATTCAGGAGGAGGACCTTCCAGCTACTGTCTAGCTAGCTTTGTCTTGTTATTCCAGTGAGGACGAGAGTCTTTCATTTTCAGTTATTCATTTCAGTTTATAATAATTAAACTTTTTGGATGTATTTTACTTTCTGCATTGTGATGAGTTACTATATTGCATTTTCTTTTCCTACTATGTATGCTTGTGGATGTTACCCTATTTTTATAATGCTTTCGCCACTTTGATATTTATATTGATGAATGTTATAGCACTTGGTGACAAGTCCCTGCCTTAAGGAAAGTTGGGTTCGCCTAACTTTACTTAAGTTGGGGATTTGCCACAGTTGGAGCACTGTACTTCCTTATCATTAGTACGGGGGCCCCACACTTGGCCACAAAATCGCAACAACCTTTTTTGTACCAGGCCACCAAAATGATTACTTTAGATCCTGGTACATCTTAGTGCTGCCTGGGTAAATATGATACCCAGAATTATGGCCTTCAACCAATACTTCTCGATGCATGGATTTTGTAATCCACAACTAACTTTCTTGATATATTATGTTGTTATGTAACTGTAAATAATGATGACGACCACCTTCAATATTTGCTTTGAACTTCAGATAATCATCATCTTTGGTATGTGAGATAGAGACATCTCTGTGGAAGGTAGGTTCCACAATGATATTTACTAGAAGTGAACTTAACATATTACCACTAATTGGAGAAATCTCAAGCTTACAAAATTCTTGTTCTAAAGAACTGGATGCGATCATACATGATAAAGTAACATGACGACTAAGAGCATCGGCCACTACATTTGCTTTTCCTGGATGGTATTGAATACTGAGGTCATAATCACTGATGAGTTATAACCATCTTCTTTGACGACAATTCAGTTCTCTTTGAGTGAAGATAAAGCTTTGATGATCAGTAAAAATCAAACACTGAACTCCATATAAATAGTGACGCCATATTTTCAAGGCAAATATTATAGTGGCATGTTCGAGATCGTGAACTAGATAATTTCTTTCATGAGGTTTTAATTGACGAGAGGCGTAAGCGATTACCTTACCCTCTTGCATTAATATACAACCTAGACCAATTCCAGAGGCATCGGTGTATACATGATAGTTCAAACCTTCTTTGGGCAAAATGAGAACTGGAGCGGTAGATAGTGCATCCTTCAGAGTTTGAAATGCTTCCACGCATTCATTACTCCAAATGAACGGAACGATTTTCTGGGTTAACTTAGTCAAAGGTGAAGCGATCTAGGAAAAGCCCTTAACAAACTTTTCGTAATATCCAGCTAATCCCAAGAAACTTCTAATATCTGTGACTATTTTAGGTTGAACCAAATCCTGAATAGCACTTACTTTGTTTTGATCTACACTAATACCCTGGGCATTGACTACATGTCCCAAAAATGAAATAGATTTAAGCCATAACTCACACTTGGAGAACTTGGCATACAGTTGATGTTCATGCAGAGTTTCTAATACTAATTCTCAAGTGTTCTTCATGATCCTTTAAGGTTTTAGAATAAATGAGGATATCGTGTATAAAGACAATCATGAACTTATCTAAGTATGGTTTCAAAACTCACTGCATCAAATTCATGAAGATTGATGGCGCATTAATGAGTTCGAAAGACATTACTAGGAATTCAAAATGACCATAACGAGTACGAAAAGTGGTCTTTCCTACATCATCTTCTCTTACTCATAATTGATAATATCCAGACCTTAAGTCAATCTTAGAGAACATGACAGCTCCCGATAACTGGTCGAATAAATCATCAATTCTAGGTAATGGGTACTTATTTTTTATGGTGACTTTATTTAGTTCACGATAATCTATGCACATTCGCATAGATCCATCCTTTATCATTACAAACAGAACCGGTGCTCCCCCAAGGAGACATACCCAGCCTAATAAAGCCTTTATTCAAAAGCTCCTGCAGTTATTTATTGAGTTCTTGCAATTCTTTAGGCGCCATTCTATATGGTGCTTTAGATATAGGCTGGGTACTTAGAGCTAGTTCAATAGAGAACTCGACTTCTCTGGAAGGAGGTACACCAGGCAGATCTTCTGGGAATACGTCGGCGAATTCCTTAACTACTTTACAATTGGAGAGAGGGATACTTTCATTTACTTCACCCATCATAGTGACTAGATAAGCATCACAACCCTTACTGATCAATTTCTTGGCTTCGATAGCAATTATTAACGATAAATGTATACTAGTCTTTCCTATAAAAGTATCAGACTTGCCAAGGAAATGAAGAGTGACTTTCTTTTTCAAACAATTTATCACGACATTATTGTCACTGAGCCAGTTCATTCCATGGATGATATCAAAGTTTTCAAATGGCAGGATGATCAATTCGGAGTTAAACTCCTGACCATTTAATGGAATTTTGATGTTACAAAACTTATTATCACTTAGTTGGGCTCCATGGAAGTCCAACGCTTAAGGATTTTGCTAAGTTGTACAGTTGTGGTTTAAGGATGTTGGCAAATCATTCAAAAATAAATGAATGACTAGCACCGGTGTCAAACAACACATTGCAAAGCTGATCATTAAACTAAAGTGTGCCTAATTTATTCATACAAATCATATTAACAAATTGCAATAATTAAAGTACAGGAATGCAATTAACAAAGGAGAAGTTCATGAATGTGTACCTAAAACCACATTGTTGTCCTCTGCGGCTTCAAGAGGTGTTAAAGCATAGACTCGCGCAGGACCGACAGGACGGTTGTTTGTCTGCCACTTGGGGTTATTCTGGTACTTAGGAACAGATGGCTACTCTGGAGCAGCTTTAGGTGCGGGGGCTAGCATTATGGCCAAATTTGGCTCTCTCCTATTTATTGGAGTAGCTCTAAATACCTAGTTCTTCTGATATGGTTTCATTGGTACTCCATCCACTATTTTTGTATGAGCACAATGGTAGAACCTGTGGCCTGTTCGTCCATAATTGTAGCACTTATTATCGAAGTGATAACACTTGCCATATGGATAAGGCCTATGTAGCCTTGAATGGGCTCAGCATTCGATGTAGCTTCCAACTGATAGACTTTTGCAGAATCAAGCCTATGCCTCTTAAAGGTTTCATGCTAGTTAGTCGTTGATTGTGCCTTCTGCTTGAGATCCTTTTCAGATTGATGATGCTCTATCACCTTCGCTATCTCCACCAGCTCAAAGAAGCTAGGTAGGCGGAGTGGAACAATCTGATCCTTCAAAGACTCTCAGAGTCCACAGAGAAAGCGGTGGCACTTAGCCAGTTCATAATCAGTAACTTTTGGAGCAAAGCGAATCAACCTATGAAATTCCCTTTCGTAGTCAGCAACGGAATGACTCCCTTGAGTCAACCTTATAATTATGTCTGCAATGTTATTTTGTGCAGACAGGGGAATGAATTCAGTCTTGACTGCTTCAACGAACTCATCCCAAGGGATGTCTTCCAACTCATAGTCAATGAACTTGGTATTCCTGACCTCCTCCCACCAATATTCTGCTTCAGCATGAAATGGGTGTGTAGTGAGGCAGATGGCTTCAAAATTTGGGATCTTTAGACTAATAAGATCCTTTTCTACTGCTTTCAGCTAGTCAGTCATGTCCATTGGCGATAGATTTTCACCGAAGGTGGAAGGCCTCAGTCTTAAGAAATTGTGGAGAAGACTATTCATCGAGTGATGGGAAGGGAATGTATATTGCGAAACAGGGATGGCAGGAACAGCAACAGCGGCTGGAACGGAACGATCACTCAGCATCTTCTGCATGATGTTCGCTTGTTGGGCTTGGTTTTCCAGCAAGGTTGCTACCATTGCCCGCAGATGAGCCACTTCATCGGTAGAACTACTGGATGCGATAGTATTCTTGATAGGAGTGATAGCAAGAGGGTGATCTAGGATTCATTCTATTTAAACAATGCAAACCATATTTTAGAATTTTCTTAAAGGAAGATAGTGATTGTGATAGATATCCTAAAATTTTCATTACTTACTGAAATATGGGATTATATAAGGTTTTAGAAAATGTCAAAAAGCATAACTCTACTAGAGTCATGTAAGTCAAAAGATGACAATTATTCTAATTAACACTCAGACATCCTTAATATACTCAGCCCTAAATGCCACACTGAAGTCCTCAAAAGTCACTTCCTAGCGCTTCCTCTTACGCTTCCTTTCGAGCTTTGCAATGGTGTCAGACCACCAGACTCCTGCATAATCCAGCATCAGATCCGTCACAATATCCACATAGAGTGACTCGGGACACTCTATATGTATCAAGATTGACTCCACTTGGCTCAACCACTCCTTGGCGTATATAGGAAAATCAAGTCCTCGGTACGCCAAGGAGTGGTTGAGCCAAGACTAAGGTCCCTCTTGTTGAAATGCCTTCAATCTACCAGTTACTCTCTTGTCTCTATTTGAAACTATGGCTCCAAGCCAACTTAAAGGTATGCAGATAATAGTCCACGTCAAACTCTCCAAAATCTATTTTGACTCTAAGAGGAGAAGTTACTAAGTTTTGTTAAACTAGAGATAATGATATTTTCAAGATATGAGTATTTTCATTCTACAATTGTTCAAAGAGTTACTGATAATACCATATTATGTATGTTACATATTGATGTTTGCACCTCAGAAGAACGGTCCATTATGTAGAAAGTAATCACAGATCCCATTCTAACACCTTATGGTGTTCTCTGATACCAACTGTGGAACTCCGTACTTTCCCGCTGCTATGCTAATACTGATATTAGCATAACTGTGGGGAGTACGGTGCTCCATTCTGGTGGTAAATCCCCAACTCAATTAGAGTTAGGTAAGACCCAGCTTGCCTTAAGCCAAGGACTTGTCACCCTGTAGGAGAAACTATGAACATACCTCAATACAAATCAAAGTGGTGTAAGCAAGAAACAATATAATATAACATCCACAGGCATAACATAGTATAAGAGAGTAAAAGAAACAGTAACTCAGATCAAATGCAGAAAGTAAATACATCCAAAATTTAATTATTACAAACTGAATTTAATAGAAATAAAGATCTCTCAATCTCACTGCAAAAAGAGAAAATCTATCTAAGCAGCAGTAGGAAGATCCTCCTCCTGCACCGGCTCTGATCCTGCAGAACTGCCGACGAACAACTCTGAAACTAACATTTGTTAGTATCACAAATGCCAGGGCCCCAGCCAACAAAAGAAAAGGTTACAGTTATACAATTGTCTAAGTATATTTTAGGCTATTTAAGTGATCTGAGTATTTCAGATATCACACTTAAAGGTTTTAAATGTGCAAGCATTAAAAAGTTGCCATAAGCTACAAGAACAGGGTAGCTATAAACAAATCATTTATAGCTAATCAATAGGTATGTAAAATAACATACAAAAATAGCAAAAGTAACTATAACTACTGAAATAAATCTGATCCTAACATCCTTTTGATCACATGGAGACATGCTGAGTATAATAAGAACACAAGTACTGAAATAGACATACAATTTTAGCATCCTAAACATGCCAATATCTTAATACTAATCAATGAGAACGTAAATATAAGCATGTAAATTGACATGAAAAAGGCTACTGAGACATGTGGCAAAAGTAAACTAAGTACATGCATGAGAAAAAGTAAAGCCACTCAGACATGTAGCAAAGCAAGTGAAGCACTAAAAGAAAGGCCAATGAAGCATGTGGCAAAGTAAAACAAACATTGACAACTAAACTAAAGTAGTAGTAAGCCTAAGGCATAGTGCTGCCATAATAGAACAGGCCATACAGGGCCTCTGAACTGAAAGTTCAACATGTATCCATCCTAGGCATCCACAAAGCTAGATCTGAGTTAAACTTATAGAATAAGACATATATCCATCCTAGACATCCATCGAGCTAGGTCTGAGTCTATTCTATAACAAAACTAGAACTGAAGAGGCAGACTATGCTAGGACGTACTCTACTAACTAAAAGTACTAAAAGTACTGAAAGGACTGAATAAATGCTTTTCAAATGCTAACTTAGGATGTATCTTCCATATCCTGAGTTCTCCTATTATGCTCAAGAAACAAGGTTCAATATTCAAGGTGTGCAGAGTAATCAAAGTCAAGGTAAGCAAGATACTCAATCTTGACTCATGTGATATCCATTGTTGTCTACTTTATCCAAATATAACTACTCTGAGAAGATACAAGTTTAGGATCTCCAATATCCAGCTATCGAGAAGATCTCAGATTTTATGACCTTAATGTTAACATTAGAACTTAACAAGTTCTAATTCATAATCATATGATGACTATAAGAAGTTAAGGTAAGCAAATCAACGACTTGATTATTTTTGTTTTCCTCTCTTAACCCAAGTCTTGATTTAGTAAGTCAAGAGTTAAGGATTCTGGATCCAAACCCCAATTGGTGTTTAAATCCAGAATTCAAGGTAGTATCCTTAGTAAGGATCTAGGGTTCACACTTTAAAATCTAATTTAAAGGTAAGGAATCCTATAAGCTGAAGGATTCAAAAGCTATGATCTTAATGAAAGGTTGTGCTAATGTTGAAAGATAAAATAATCAGTAAGAACTAAGAATCTAAGATCTATATTCAATCTTTAGGATAATTATATTATCCTACAGATTAAATCAGTCCTACACCCACATGGAAGGCTTCAAAAGAATTATACAATAAATCACTGAAGGAATTCCAAATGGAGGTAGTCCAATTCAATTAGAAGATCTAAAGTCTAAGATGTAAGATCAGATGTTGGATCACTTTAGACTTAAACTAAGATTATGACTTAGGATTTTACAAGAGTATTTCTTTTAAGATTCAAGCTTAAGAATCAACTTAATTAAGCTATTAGCTAAGTATCTAGTACTTTAGTATAATTAAACTCAGCTCTTAAGACAAGGTGATATTAGGAACACTTAAAGTCTTAATATCTAAGTAAGAGCAAATTTAAGATTCTTCACTTAACTCAATATTATCAACAAAGGATTTTAGAAAGGTGTTAAGTAAATTAACTAGGGATATTTTCCTGAATTTTCAAGGCTTAAGTGATGCTTAAATACATTTTGGTCAAAATGATCAAAATACCCCTCTTAAGGCTAAAAATAGGATTTTAGGATTTAATCATCCAAATTGATTCAAATAATTTTTAATGGGTTCCAAATTGTTTAATGAGGTGGGATACACACTTATTTTAGGTTTTGGAAATCTAATTAGTTTAATTAGCTTTCATCACATTAAGAGGCTTAGGGCATTCTAAGGTGATCTAATTACATTTATAGGTTCTACTATACTAAATGAAGAATTAGGAACTAACTTTACCAAAATTAGAGGTTAATTTAAAGCTTAATTCACTAATCCAAAATTAGGGTTATTAAGGGATGATTAATAAAATTAAGGTTCCTAAATTACTTTTAATGATCTACATAGGTTCCTTATGGTCTCATGAGCAATCAGAGATCTTAATCCACACTTTGGATAATTAATGATTTTAATATGATTTAAATAAAAATAGAAAAGGATTAAGTAATAACTTAAAATCTAATCATTAGATCTTTGATTTTATTTTATATTCAGGTTCCTTGCATTTTTCTAATCAAATGGTATATTGGATCATACCATTTGGATAAGTATAGCTAAAGTTATTTAAGGAATTTAATATGTATTTTTATTTGAGTAAAAACTATAGGTTTGAATTTCTTAATTAATTTCCTTAAGGAAATTAATTCAGAAATTCTTTAATATTCTCTGTCGCCCTAATGCAAAAGGCACGGGTCACGGGTTGGCCCGACCCATGACTTCATCTTCTTCCTCGCGATGGGATTTGCCCTAACGGACCTTCATTGCTGAAATTCTCGGCACCTCAATGACGACGGCGGCTCCATTCAATCCTGACACATTCCTGGAGTTGAGATGCATCGATTGGACTATGAACCCCCATCAGGCATGCACCGAATCATTGGGGTGCTACTCGACCGAGGCATCTCCTAAGGCGCACTTGTGATGAGTAAATTCTTCTCATAACAACCATGCCATGGGCCAAGCTCTATACTCACATGATCAGAGGCCAAAGGGAAGTCGATTGGTCCACTCTGCAAGCTATGGGGATGGTGGATCACTGAAGTGCTACTCATGGTATTTCACAACCATGAGCTTTAGCTAGGTCGATCGATCCCTGTCGTATCGATCGACCTGGTCGAACCCAGTGCTTGCTATATTCTTACAATCGCTTACGAAGGAAATGGGTTATCGGTTATAGGACTCAGAGGCTCAAGAAATCGTTGGGATTTACTTGCCAGAGGGTCGACTGCCAGTGAACTCTCATACGGAATTCACCTTGTCTGGTCCACTACTAGTCCCCCCAAGGCAATATCTACCTACGACACACTAAGGCAGGTCCCTAGCACAGCATCTATAGTTTAGGTGAGGGAGGGTCGAGCCTAAACCAACTCGACAAAAGAAGGGACAGAGGTTGTACCTGAGCTAAGAAAGTGCCTGCAATTGAGACAAAGGGAAGGGCTCTGAGTACTCCAGATAGTTGCAGAAGCTAACTGGGGGTCTGAATGCCAGATACACACCCACTATCAGCAGTTCACAGTACTAAAATCGTCGGGAATGCCGAGAGCCTCAGGAACATCATCTGGGGATCACAGTGAGCAAATCAACTCACTGTGATGACCCAGGGGTATTTATAAGCCAAGGGAGAGTCTAGGGTCACTGCCAAGGTCGGGAGCCATGGCATAGGCTCGGCCCGAGGGTGCTCCCTAAGTTTCCAAAATTGGGATGGGCCCAAGCCTCCGGGTCACCACACTAGGCTCAACCACAAGTGGAAGGGTCCTAACGGTCTAAGGGATAAGGCAGAAGGGAGTTGGGGATAGCGCTGGAGTGGCATTGTACAAGCAAATTTTCTGTCGGGAGCACGATCGAGCGAAGACGACGATTCACAGTGGCGGGCTCCATCTCCGTCATCTGATCGCAAGACCCTTGAGGAGAGACGGTCTGATGCAGTTCCTAATTAACAGAACCGTGGAGAAGATCTCGAGCGTTGGATGGGAGATGTCAATTGAGTGGATAGGATTAGATCACGGAGCGTGGGATACTGACCGTTAGATGAAGGCGCGGAGATGCGTGCTACCGCATCGGGTGGTTCAATCCTATGCATCGCTGTCGAGACCCCGCAACAAATCTGTCGTGGTCTCGACAACAAATCTCGTGAATTAAAAATATAAATATAATTAATTTAATTAATAGTAATTCCTTTAATAAAAAATTAAATTCTAATTAATTCCATAATCCAATTTAGGCTTATATGAGCTCCAAAAATTCCCAAAAATTCAACTTTAACTAATTAGGGTATGAGGAATTCAAAAATGAAATTAGATTTTGATTTGGAGATCAATTTAATTTAGGTATTTTTTAGGGCTTAAAAATAGGTAAAAATACTAAAATTCTCAAGTTAGCTCCTATTAATCCCAAACTTCTAGGGTTAGGTTTAAATGACCTATTGAGTCTAATGGAATCAAAATCAAAGCCTAGTTTGGCTTGATTAATCTGGATTTAGCTAGGGTAATGACAGACTATAAATACATGTCTGTGCTCACACGTAAGTGTATGTGGTCTGAAGTAATAAGTGGAAAGTATTAATTTTCGGGATTTTTCGAACCACAGAGAATTGGTTATTTTGACACTAAGGTCTATCTGTTCTTATTAATGTTTAAGCTATAATTTATTGGTTGAGTTGGCCATAGATTTAGCACAATAATCACTATCTGAAGATAAGTTAGATAAAAGAGAGAGGAGAGTTGGGTTCATCCCGCATGCAATGAGAAGTTTATTAATGCATGTTGAATTCTCAAGCTTTTTCTTTTATTCTTTTTGATTTAATCAAGTGCACATTGTGCTTCCTTGAGTTTTACCTCAAGGTTTCACCAGTTCAAATCTTGTGCTCAAAATGAACACACATTCGGTTCTATTTTGGCACAAAGATTCCTATAAAATTTTAGGTTTAGTATTTTTATCTTATCTCTTGATTAAGAAGGCATTTAAATTTTTTAGTCTTTTAAATCTTATAAATATTGATTCCACCACGAGCATCACTCGCATCACACATCGTTGAGATGAGGGATTAATATGTTGGGCTCAATGACTATGTCACTTAGTTCATGAGCACTCAACTATTTCTTCCTCTACCTCAATTATGTTGAGCTTATGAGCTCATTTAGTGGGTCTTAGCATCATATGCATCAACACTTTGGTTGAGCTTAGATTAAGGTGCATTAAGCTCAAGAAATTTGTCACATAGTTCTAAGCTTTCATGCACTCATAAACCTAGCATCCAACCTAAGGTGAGCTATGGAGCACAAGACAAGTTAGTTCTTGAGATTATGAGTTCTTTTTCCTTTCATCCACATTCAAGACTAAATAATCAAAGGCATTTCTTAACAAGGCATAGAGTTCTCACATTTTATTTGTGCTTGAGAAAAGAAGCTACATACATTAAAATTTACTCATACACATGCGGGTTTTCCCAACCCTCCCCAAGGGAGAATTAGCTACTCATTACAAAGGAAATGAAGAAAAACACATACATGAATAAAGACCTTTTCATGATCAACTAAGAAAATAAACTACAAAAGCAAAGTTTTAAAGATACTAGGAATGTTTCTTGGAAGTTCTCTGGATTTCTTCTTCTCATTCTTCAAGCTCCTCTCTTAGCTCGCTAGTGCTGCCTTCTTTCTTCTCTTCCTTAGCAAGAGCTTGCTTTGCCACCCTTGGGGAGTTCCTCACTTCCACTTATGCACCCCTCCTCCTTACTTAGTGAATTGAGTAAAATTGTGAACCTTCCTCTAGTCATGAGGAGGTGTATTTATAGGAGAGGGGCTGCATCCTCCTTCATCCTCTCCATAACCAACATTTGACAATTAAAAATTTTGAAGTCATGATGGCAAATTCCAAATTAAGGGTGAAGTGACCAATATCCTTTTTTGTTTATCCTTCTTATCACATTAAGAGACCTCTTTCCATTAAAAATCAGAGCTGCTATAGAGAATGATGGCTGGGGACAAGATGCAGGTTGGGGGTCTTGTCCCAGCCGCAATAAATGCTCCTGACTGGCAAAAAATGCAGCGGCCGCTGCAGTGCGCTGTAGCGCGCAAAGGCACAAGCAAAAAAAGTAGCAAAGTCTTCCACTGCCACGCGCTACTGTGTACACGCATTGCAAAATTACCCGCTGCAGCGTGCGGTAGTGGTTCCATTTGCAAATTGTACCGCTGCAGCGCGCTGTGGCGGGAGCATTTTGCAAACAGGATCGGCTGCAGCGTGCTACCACGCCCGCGGTTCTCAAATGAACCTGCTGCAGCGCGCTCCCGCGCCCGCGGTTCGCAAATGAACCCGTTGCAGTGCGCTGCAGCGCACGGCAGTGGTTTCCTTTGAAAAATCTTGGAATTTTGTAAAAATGTCTCAGAACTTCATTGGAGAGGCAATTTTCCTGAAAAGATAGACAAAATCTGATTTACAAGTAGTTTAAAGATCATAATTGAATGAAATTTTTCTTTATTTTAGATATATTTTATGGATTCATCAAGTAACAACTAGGGTTGTTACATAACTAAATCTAAAATCACTATTCTAAGATTAGGCTGATTAAGAGTAAATTAACAAATTCAGGACCTCTAAATTCTTTTTTAATGGCAAGATTTCATAGACTTGAGTTACATCCAAGTCGATTGATTCCAATCATATCGATCGACTTGATCGAACCTAAGACATGTTATGGGTCAGCAATTAATGGTCAAGAGGTTCGAGCATCAATTTGGGGCGCTGAAAACCTGAGGAGACACCGAGGTTCAGCGGCACAGTAGCTAACTATCAGTACATAATCAGATGACCTTCTCACCATCTAGTCCACTATCAGCATCAACCAATGCAATTATTGACTACTGGGATACTTAGGCTAGATCCTAGCTCATCGTCTAAGGCTTGCATAATAGAGAGTCGAGCTGAAACCAACTCGACAGATAAGGCTCAGAAGCTATACTTGTAATTGGCGATGACAGAAATGGTGAAGAAGCAATTGAAGTGAGCCAAAGCTTCCAAACGACTTGGTGGTGAAGCACAGGGAGTCTGAAAACAAGACCTAGCCCTCTATCAGTAGTTCATGGCAACTGGGATGCCAGGATTTATCGTGAGGACAAGGAGCTCCAGGGGATTCACCAGGGGAATTGAGGGATCACAGTGAGCAAATGGACTCATTGTGATGCTCCATGGGTACTTATAGGCAGTGGGAAGGTTAGGGGTGGATTCCAGAGCATGGGTTTGGAGCAATGGCTGGGGCCAAAGGAGAGGGGCAGTTTGACTGACTGAGGGTAGAGTAGGAAGATCACTACCGGCAGATAGTCATGCTCAAGGGTAAAAAATATATCTCCCATACTACCATGGGGGCTATAGAGGTGGAATTGTTGGGGGGGACCAGACGTGCAAATGAGTGAGAGGTAGACAAAGGTCCATAGTGCATGGGGTCCTCCAGGCCGTCTGATTGCAGAGCTGTTAGTCTTATATGGTTCTGATGCTCCCACGATGCTTACTTAAGCAGATTAAAGCTCAGTCAATGGATACTCGGGGGTGGATCCGTTGCCTAGCATTAGATCTAAGCGTAGGCTAATGTATGTCATTAAATGGAATACACTAGGGTGCGTGCTAATCCATCCATTTGAAGAGACTGATGCGTCGCTGTCGGGACCCCCGCAGCAGACCTACCGTGATCTCGATAGCAAATCTCATATAATTAAAATTAATATATAATTAATTTAATTAATAAAATTCATTTAATTAATTAAATTAAAATTCTAATATCTTTTAAATCCAATTGAGGACCAAATGAGCTCCAAAAATTCTCAAAATTTCACCCTTAGCTAATTAGGGCATGATGAACTCAAAAATGAAATCATATTTTAATTTGGAGTTCAATTTAACTTAGCTATTTTTCAGGATCCAAAAATAAGCAAAAATACTAAAATGCTCAAATGAGCTCTAATTGATTTTAACCTTCTAGGGTTAGGTTTAAATGACTTATTAAGTCTAATGGAATCATAATTAAAGCTTGGTTTAGCTTAATTAATATGATTATAGCTAGGGTAATAACTAAAATTGTTACACAAGGAAATAATCTTACTCTAAATCATTAGGTTACTCTACCATAAGGATCTAAAATCAAATATCTAAGGCTAAGAATGAGCATCTAAGTTCCTACTTCAAAGATTAGATAATAAGCTCTTCCTACCTCAATAATTTATCTATTAATAAGGTTTAGCAATTATTGATTTAAAGACACTAGAGCACAAAATTAAAGATCTAAGCACTGAAATATACAAGTATACTTTAAGTTCTAAGATTCACATTAAATCTACAATTTTTAATACATTAAACTGAATTATTCAAATCAGATGGGTAAACTCATCTGATCATAACCAATACTACAATTATGGGATATAATTATGTCAATTATTAGGAATTGATTGAGTTTACAAATCATTATTATCTTACAATTTAGTTCATGCTAATAGTTTTTCTTATGAGAAAATCAAAGATCTAAAGGTTAGTTTCAGATGATCAATCATTAGAAGTTACATCCTTTCCTTAAAATTTTAAAATTAGTTATCCTTTTTGTACATCAACTAATGTTCTTCTTATAGCTAATAGTGATCTACCTAAAATCAACAAAACTTTATCATTCTCCTCCTCCATATCTAATAATATAAAGTCAGGTAGAAAAAAGAACTTCTCAACATTTACTAACACATCTTCCACAATACCCATTGATTTTTTAATTGATCAATCAGCTAGGTACATAGATATTGTAGAAGGTCTTAGTTGATAAATTTATATTATTTATATAAATAGAGTGGCATTACTGATGCTCCCAGATCAAATAATGCCTTAAAAAGGTCTACTTCACCAATAATGCATGGGAAGGTAAAACTACATATATATTTTTTTAATTCCTTGTTACTTTTTCTGCATAATGGCACTACACTCTTCAAAAAGTGTAAGAGTCTCTTATTTTTTTAAACACTAGTTCTTAGAAAAGATATACTTCATAAAATTCATATAACTTTGCATTTGTTCAAGAGAATCAACAAAAGGGATGATAATGGATAGATTCTTAAAGATCTTCAAGAACTTGGAAAATTTTTTATCCTACTTTTTCTTATAAAATATTTATGGGTAAAAAATAGAAGGTTTATATGGTGGTGGATTTTTAAGGAAGAATCTAGACTTAGAGATAGCTAGTTCAACTTTACACTTCCTACTAGTTAGTTGTCTATTTCAGATTAGGGTTTAATGTAAACTAGTTGAGCTCCTTCCCATTTCTTAAAATCATAGCCTTGGCGTGCTCCTTAGGGTTCACTTCAATGTTACTAGGGAAATTTATAAATGGTTTTAAGAAAATTTACTTAGAATGTTAGCTATTATGAGCTCAATTATGATGCCCCACCCAGTTACCACCATATTTCTACACGTACTAATTTGCTTATGATGGGATGGTCATTGTTGATACCAATTGTGGTGCCCTTTCTTAACCATAGTTGAGTTTATAGCAGTCCAACTAAGGTTAAGTAGTTATCCTCAGTATGGTACCAATCTGTATTGCCTCAAATTATTTACCACCAAACATAATAACTCTGAGTACAAGCTACGATAAGCCATTAGTTAATGCTAGATTAATATCTCATTAATCCATCATTAAGCATAGGATTATATGAAAAAATATCACAAGTACTAAGTGTAATATATATAACAAAGATGTGGAAATAATAATATAGCATCACCACACTACATCTAAGTAGTATAAAATGAAAAGAAATGCATTCATTGTTGGGATGTGAAGACTGATTTGATCAACATGGGAGTGTAATAACCTAAGGTTGTTACTGTGCTTAACCAAGCCTAAACCATGCTTTAATTTTATTCTATTAGTTTTATTTGGTCATTTAAACCTAGCAATGGAAGTTTGGGATCAAACAGAGCTCATTTGAGTAAAGTGGCTATTTTGTTAATTTTATGATACTAAAAATTAGTTAAATTATTTTGATCTCAAAATCAATTTCTGATTGAATTTTTGAATTCCTCACCCTCGAATTAGCTAAAAGTGAAATTTTAGGAATTTTTGGAGATCATTTGGTCCTAAATTGGAAATTGAACTATTAAGAATTAAAATTATTTGAATTATTTAAATAAAAATTCAATTTTTGAATGGCTATGATTCATTGTTGGGACTGTGGCAAATCCATTGCGGGTTCCGACAGTGGCGCATGGAATTCAACGCAAGTCAGACGTTGCGCGCATCTTTAGGCCTCAGTTAGACGGCATCGATTCTATGTTGCTTGGATTCATTGTCAGTCATAAGAATGCTTCTGCAATACAACAGATGACCATCCTGTTGTGTCTATTCATTTAAGTACGCACATTAGAGTCGTCTCTTCCCAACGGCCTTGTGAGCAGGTGGTCTGCAGCTCGAATGCATTGTTCATCATCATTCTAATCACTTAGCCCTCGATAATTTCTAACAGCTAGCCATGCTGGGATGTACAACAGATCCACATTGTCTCCCCACAATTGCCCTTGCTTCCAACAACCTTTTGGCCATAATCTTCGTAAATTGTCCTTAGGTGGTTAAGCCCACCAGCCCCTTCTTCAGGCCATCCATTGACACCATCCCAAAACCCAAATCAATTTCCTCTAGCTATAAGTAGCATTAAAAATCCTTACAATGAGATTTTGCTCACTATATGCCTTATTCCAGAAGCAAGAATTCCTCTGCACCTCTCAGCTGTTGTTGCTCCCTTACAATATCTTCAGCTGAGCTCTACATCTGCATTTTTGTTTAAGGCCAATAAGTCAATGGGTGAAGCTTAAGGTTTAAGCCTTCAGTGCATCAACTAAAGCTTGAACAAGTTTTTGGGATTAAAAACAACTCTTAAAGCCCTCTCAGAGCTCAATCGATTCTCTGAATCACATAGGTACCCCTACTCCCGACTACTCTCATTTCATTAGCAGTTTTGTTAACTTACTCTACAATTGTTGAGTAATTGATGAATGCTAAGTGCGAAAGCTTTAGTTAGCTTAGGCAGTGAGGACTATCTTCGGTGACTAGTTCAGACGAGATTCATTTCATCTGAACAAATTTCCTAGACCACATAAGGGAGTCTCAAGTTGTGAGAAATTAGAATTCGATACAAGTGCTCAATTGTTCGTGAGTCAATCCCATGCTTAGGTATTGTATCATATTGAATTAGAAGCATCTAGGTCAGCCAGTGTAGCCTTCGATAGGAACATCAGCCCTAGTGTTCTATAGTCCATTGGTGGGAGTAAGGTCAGAAGGCTCCAGGCACCCAACCAAAGTGTTGGCAGATGTGTTTGCTTTGTCTAGATTCCCTGATAGTGTAGGTGTGGATAAATCAGCAAAATTATGCCTCTGTAGGGAGTTATAGCTCTCCATAGTAAACCTTAAATCAAGGTTAAGGCATTCTAGGGTTGTCTGCGATCAACCGATAAATTGCGTGAATTAGGAACTCTAATCGCTTACTTGCGTGAAGGAAAACAATATTTGGCCAGACCAATAGTGACCCGCGCATTTTGCCAATGGGTTTTTAATATTCAGCTGTGTTTTTGAATTTATTTTTCTTAAGGAAATTAAATTTAGAAAATCAAATTATATTGTTTCATTATTTAAAATATTTAAATTAAATTACTTAAATAATTTTGCCTATAATCCAAATGGTATGATCCTATCTAACATTTTGATCAGAAAAATGCAAGGAATCTTAATCTAAAATAAAATTCTAGTTTCTATAATTAGAATTTATAATTTAACCCTAATTATCCCTAAGAGTAATTAATGGTTATTTAATTTATTTCTTAGCCAAAATGCATGATTAAGATCTCTAAAAATTCATATGACAAAGGAGAACCAAATTATGCCATTAAAAATATTTTAGAAAATATAAACTCACTAATCACCATTTAATTACCCTATATATTAATTGGTGCCTAATTAATTTATTTGAGCTCTAATTTTGGCAAACTCAGTGTCATTCATCTTCTTTTGCCTCTTAGAATCTAGTGGTGAGCTTAGATCTCATTACCATGCAATAATTTTCTAATCACCTTTCTTAGCCCTAATTTGTGATTAGTGCTCATTAGGCTCATCTTAAGTCTAAATCTAGTGTTTAAGGTATTTTTCCTTATTTTAGACAATATAGAACTTATTAGAGCATATTAGGATCGATTTAGAACCTTAGATTCTAAAACCCTAATTTTGGACCCTTAAGGGGGGAGGATGGGTGGGGGGAGGGTCATTTTGTCTAAAGATTTGTTTAAGTGTTCTTAAACCCTAAAAGTCTATTCAAATTCCTTAAATTAGTAATATAATTAATTAAGATCATCTTAGAAACTTTTAGACTTGAATAATGGATCCTACATGTTAAACCCTAGTTCTTCCAAAATTAACTTAAGAAATTGTTAAGATTCTTAATATGATCATAGATCCTCAATATGGTCTGATTATATTAAATCTAATATGAGATTTAGTACAAATTAACTTAACTAATATTCAAAATATTCCTAATGTTTTTCTTAAGTGTATATTTTAAGTAAGTTCTTAAGTCCTACCTGAATTTAGATCTTAAGAGTTTAGCCTTAATCGTTTAACCTTAACTTTTGGTAGGTGACTTCTATTGAGTGATGGAAATACATAATATATTGAGTCTCCTTAGAAATTGTAATCTCCCTCTCATTAAGAATTAATTTATGCTTCTAATATCCTTTAGGAATCTCCTAAGTGCTTAGTTATCTAAATTCTTTTTGTTGTAGCTTAAGTTATTTCAACTTTATTGAATAATAAAGTTATTTAATAGATTAAATATAGCTCTTAGATTTATAAATTTAACTTGATTATTTTGTCATATATATTTAGTCTTCAGCTTTTCTAAATTAGTATCTCTTCCTCTTCTTTAATCCCTCGGTCCTTAAAGTTTTATGTCCTTAGAGTGAGATTTTTATGTGAAACCCAAGATCCTTATATATTAGAACCTTGGATTCAGAGCTTAAACCCCAATTTAGAGTTTAACTTTAAATTCTTAAATCTTGATTATCATAATCAAGATAGGTTATGGGTATTTAAAATACATCAATTAAGTCGTTGATTTATTATACAACCTTTGTAGATGACCTTTCTTGATTCTGAATTGGAATTTTGTTAAGTTCTAATGTTTAACTCAGTTTTATCCATTCAGCCAGTAGTTTGTCAACTCCCTTCGCAACCAGGTACTCCCCTCCTCTCAAGCCAATTGGGCTCGCTCAATGTTTGAGTATTAGATGCATTGCTTAGAGTTAGTGAGGAGATGGTACTAGGAATACTTGCAGTGATTAGGTTCAGTTATGGCTTTGCAATGGCCTAAATGGTGAGAAGCACCATCTAAAGGGAGCTGTTGACCTAAATGGCTAAATGGCATTAATTACGTGCGGTTAGCCCCTCAGTGAGATGACTAACCACGAGTAATTACATTTTGTATTAATTATAATCAATCGATATGGCCTGATGTGGTCGAGCTAGCACATTTTCCCACTGCCTCACTCAAGCATCAATATACTAGTGTTCAAGTAGGTCCCCATTATTATGGTCATTTTAAGATCAGACCAGCATAAGGCTTCATTTATCTTGGAGCACTAACCGTTTCAACACAAAGTAGGAGCTACATTAATATTTCTGTGGGGAGAATTTTCTCCTCACATTAAGATATATATCGGAGCCTCGGGTGGAGTAAGGTTCCAATGACTCTGATGACCCCACAGGGGCTTCTTAGAGCGTTCAATGCTCCTCAGTCTAATAGTTGTGTAGCAACTGAGTTTGGGACATGGAGAGATTGGAGCATCTAAGAATTTGCAAAATCCTTTAACACTAACTCATTGTGTCAAGGAAACGCGCAGAAGAATGTGAAGAACAGTGCGGGTTGGGCCACCCGCGACCCTCGCTGTTTGACAGTAGCTGTGGAGTCTCGATCGTCCCGCACAGTTCCGCTTAAAGCCAACCTGTTGGGTCCCGGTAAATCCAACTAAACCCAAACCTTGAAATGGAGTTATGTGATTGAATTAAATGCAAACATAAAGTTCTAACTTAGGGAAATCATATAAAAACTAGGGTTAACTTTATTTCAGTCAATATGCATCCAAAACTTATGATCTTATATATCATTGTGATCAAGAAAATCTGTAAAAAAATAAATTGTAATAATATTTTACTTTTTGTCGATAATTTTATTAATTGTTCCATAATTACTCCAAATCATAATTAATGAATATTAAGATGATTATTTAGCCAAATTGACTAGTTATGGTCTTATTTTCTTCATTATAGAGAAGAAACTAATTATGAAAGTTGAATTTTCTTTCTATAATTAATTTTAATAATTATTCACAAATTATCATAAACCTAGATTAGTGAATATTAGCCTCATTTATGATCTAGTTGAAGTGTTTTAAGTGTCTATGAATTCATTAAATAATAAACAAAATAGTGGTTGGTTAATATTCTATTTTTAGATGTTAAAATTGTTAATCACCCTTAAATAGCTCAAAATCCTGATTAGCCAATATTAGGTTGCTTGCTTAACCAAATTTAGCCTAATTACTTATAATAACCCTAAGTTGTTACCATCTTAAAATATAGCTTAATCACTTCCTAACTTTAACACCATTGCTTATAGAACCCCAAATTGAATCTATCCTGAAAATTTGAAGTCCATTGGACTTCTCTAAGTTCAAAATAATATTTTGATCAGTCTAGATGCCCAAGATTAGACCTAAAATCTTTTGGTCTCAGAATCAAAATCTGATTGCATTTTTGGATTCCTCACCCCCAAATTAGCTAGAGGTAAAAGTTTGGTATAATTTGGTAATCATTTAGGCCATAATTCATATTTAATTAAAATAGTCTAATTGCATAAAAGGGTTTCTAACTTTCTAAAATTGCAAATATATCCCCTGCCCGTTAAAATAGTCGTGGGAAGTGGTTAAGCCAGCATGGTGCTTCAATTAGTTACCAAAAGAAGAAAATAACTTTGGGAAGTGGAAGTAAGTCAAAATCATTTGTGGGAAGATTTAGCACCCAAGCATCGTTGATCAATGCAATGATAGCAAAAAGGCTAGTCAGGAAGGGATGTGATGCGTATCTTGTAACAATGTTGGGAGAGAAGAAAGAAGTCATGCCTATTTCTGAGAACCATATAGTTTGTGAATTTCCTGATGTTTTTCCTGAAGACCTACCCAGTTTTCCTCTAGTTAGAGAAGTAGAATTTGCTATAGAATTAATTCCCGAAACCCAACCACTGTCAAAGGTTCCGTATCATATGGCACCAAAAGAACTTCAAGAATTGAACAAACAACTTTAAGAACTATTGGAGAAAGGTCTTATTCATCCAAGTTCATCTCCTTGGGGAGCACCAATTTTGTTCGTAAAGAAGAAAGATGGATGGATGAGAATGTGCATCGATTATAGGGAATTAAATAAGGTAACCATCAAGAATAAGTATCCTCTACCTCGTATCGATGACTTATTCAATCAGTTATCTGGAGCTAAAGTTTTCTCAAAGATAGATTTGCGATCTGGATATCATCAATTGCGAATAAAGATCCAGATGTGGAGAAAACAATGTTTAGAACCCACTATGGATATTATGAATTTTTGGTAATATCTTTTGGCTTAACAAATGCATCATCCATTTTTATGGATTTGATGCAGTGCATGTTAAAAGAATATTTAGATAATTTTGTCATCATCTTCATCGATGATACTCTAATCTATTCAAAAAGTAAAATAGATTACAAGAACCATCTACGATTAGTACTAGAAGAGCTCCAAAGCCATGAGCTATATGCTAAGTATTCCAAATGCAAATTTTGGCTTGACTCAGTCACTTTTCTGGGTCATGTCATCGATGCTCAAGGAATCAAAGTCGATCAATATAAAGTGAGGGCAGTGCAAGGTTGGCACAACCAAAGTCCGTGATCGATGTTAGGAGTTTCTTAGGACTAGCAGGTTACAATAGAAAATTTGTTGTGGGCTTCTCACAAACTGCATCTCCTCTCACAAAGTTGATGTAGAAAGTACTACCATTTATCTGGAGTCCAGAATGTGTGAAAGCATTTCAATCATTAAAATATGCTCTTTCTTCTACACCAGTTCTAGCCTTACATAAAGAAGGTCTCAACTACCAAGTCTATAGAGATTCTAGCCTTACATAAAGAAGGTCTCAACTACTAAGTCCATAGGATTGGGATGTGTGCTGATGCAGAAAGGAAAAGTTATAGCCTATGCATCTCGTCAGTTAAAACCACATGAAAAGAACTACCCTGTCTATGATCTAGATTTAGCAGCCGTAGTATTTGCTCTGAAAATCTGGTGTCATTATCTTTATGGAATCCAATGTTCCATATTCACTGATCATCAGAGATTAAAGTACATCTTCACCCAACGTGAGCTAAGCTGTCGATAGCGAAGATGGCTTGAGCTAATAAGTGATTATGATTTAAGCATCCAGTATCATCCAGGAAAAGTAAATGTTGTAGCAGATGCACTTAGTTGCCATGCTACTCTATCTTCTATAATACCATTAGGTTCTCTGGAAGAAGAATTCTGAAAGCTCAAAATTAGGCCAGCGCATGGTGCTAAGATAAGTGCACTGATATCCATGAGTTTAGTTGAACCTACATTTCATCGCGATGTCTCTATCTCTTAAACCAAGGATGAAGACTATCTGAAGTTTAAGGTGGATATCGAAAGTGGTCGTCGCTTTGATCTTTAGCTTCGAGGTAATGTAATCTATTAGGGAGATCAACTATGGATTCCCAAATCCATGCATCAAAAGATTCTAATAGGAGGTCACAATTGTGGTTACCAAGTACATTCTAGCAGTACCAAGATGTATCAAGATCTGAAGAAATCATTCTGGTGGCTTGGAATGAAGAAAAGTGTGACTGAATTCGTAGCAAAATTTCATGCTTGTAACTTAGTTAAACCCAACACCAAAAGCCTGGAAGACTTCTTCATCCTATAGCAATTCCTGAATGGAAGTGGTTCGATATTTCTATGAATTTTGTTATGGGTTTACCCAAGTCAAGATTCGGTGTCAATTCAATCTGGGTCATTATCAATCAACTGACCAAATCAGCACATTTCATTCTTATGCGTCAAACTAATTCTGTGGAGAAATTAGCAAAGTTGTATATCAAGGAAATTATCAGACACTGTGGAATTCCCAGATCTATCGTATCTAATCGAGATAGTCGTTTCACTTCTAAATTCTGGCAAGCAGTGCATTAAGACTTGGGGATAACTCTAGCCATGAGCATCGCTTTTCACCCTTAGACAGATGATCAAACGGAAAGAGGCAATCAAGTCTTGGAAGATTTTCTTTGTCTCTATATTTTGGATTTTGGAGGTTTCTAGGAAGACCATATTCCTCTCGTAGAGTTTACATACAGCAACAGTTTTCAGGTGAGTATTGGCAAGGCTCCCTATAAAGCTCTGTATGGCAAGAAATGCAGTACTCCATTAGCATCATCTGAAATAGGCAGTGTTTAGATATATGGTTTTGATTTAGTTGAAAAAACAAATCGTAAGATTCAGCTGATCTAGTAAAGAATAAAAGTAGCTCAAGATCACTAAAGTAAGTATCATGATGCTCATCATTGTACTTTGGAATTTGATGTTGGAAATTTTTCATATCTTAAAGTTAATCCGATGAAAGGCATGTATCATTTTGGTGTAGCCGGGAAGCTAATCCCCCGCTACGTCGGAGCATTTGAAATCCTAGAGAAGATTGGTTCTGCAGCTTATCGATTGTAGCTTCCCGAAGATTTCTCTACTGTCCATAATGTATTCCACATCTCCTCTCTGCAGAGATGTCTTCGCAACCCATCTCGTCTAATTCAACTTCCACCGGTGTCTCTCCAGTCGGATCTTTCTTTTGTGAAGGAGCCAATTAAGATCTTAGCTCATGATCAAAAGCAGCTGAGAAATTGCTTGATCCCAATGATAAAAATTCAGTGGAGAAATTTCTCTTTAGAAGAATCTACTTGGGAGAAAGAGGCGGATATGAAAAGAAAGTATTTCAATCTCTTTGAGAATCCAGGTACCCTTTAACTTTCTGAGTTTTATTTCTATTCTTCAAAATTTTGCACATTTGTCTTCTCTCTTGACATGATGTTGAGGACGACATCGTTCTTAAGTGGGGGAGTCTATAACAACCCTAAGTTGTTACCCTATCAAAATAGAGCTTAATTACTTCCTAACTTTAACACCATTACTTATAGAACACCAAATTGAACCTATCCTAAAAATTTGAAGTTCATTGGACTTCTCTAAGTTCAAAATGATATTTTGATCAGTCTAGATGCCCTATATTAGACCTAAAATCTTTTGATCTCAGAATTAAAATTTGATTATATTTTTGAATTCTTCACCCCCAAATTAGCTAGGGGTGAAAGTTTGGTGCAATTTGGAAATCATTTAGGTCATAATTCATATTTAATTAAAATGGTCTAATTGCATAAAAGGGTTCCTAACTTTCTAAAATTCAAATATATCCCCTAACGGTTAAAATGGTCGGGATCCGCTGTGCCGACCACTGGTGATCCGCTGCGGAGCCCGGGTCGCGCGACAACGGTGTCCCGCAAATTTAGCCATCACGCTTAAGGAACCAACGGCCAAGATCAGCTCCCATGGGATCATGGATTAGCCATCGGATCTGCCCGACCAATCCTACGACCTGGATCGCCCCCGCGATCAGCCGTTAGGATCCGAGCGATTCCAGCTGTAGCGCCATCTGATCGATACATCATACGGCATCCGAAGGTCCCTCTACTGTGGACTTTCATCTTCCTCTCACCTGCACCCGACAGAGAAGATCCCCCATACTGCTAGCTGCCCAGCTTGTCCCCCACTCCCGCATCCACCTCAGCAGGTCATTATGACCTCCCCGTTTCGGCAAGGAACCCAATTGGGGCCTCGTGGCCTGACCGAGCTTGAAATAGAATTTTCAGAGCTCGACCATGGCCCTGACCTCTCGAGTCCTCCCTAGCACAATTCAACCCTCTGGAACCTTCCCTGCACTCCCCTAAGGCTACAAATAGCCTTAGCAATTCTCCATTTGATCCTTGTTAATCAATCGCACTCGCTTACCATCTTCCATCATCGTCATCTATATGAGCTTGCATAGGCGATCCTAGGAGCTCTCGAACTGTTGATAGTAGGCTCTCCTGGTGTTCAGGATCCTTTACAGCATCTGGAACCTCTATTAAGGCCAGCCAAACCCTCAGTCAATCATTCCGAGCTCCCCCGTCAAACCAGGTACCCCCACTTGCCGGTTTAGAGCCAATGAGGCTCGAACCTTCCTTCTTTTGATTTGTATTACTGCAGATTGTCGAATCGAACCTATTGCTATCATAATTGCACATTGAGCTAGCCCCAGTCGATCAAATCGATCAATCGGGCTAAGCCTCTTAAGGAACGCCTCGGGTGAGTAGGGTCCCGATATTCTGGCCCACTTCAGGCCCTCAGACCAGGGGCTTTGATCTGTCTTGCCTCCCTGTAGATGTAATGTAGCGCCCCGCCCCGTCGTCGCACACAAAAGACAAGTATAATTATAATCAGTGGCGGAGCGGTGCACTACTCGGGATGGATGAGCTTAAAAAATCCATTTCTCTGAATAGGCTAAAAGACAGAGTCGTACTGAAAGCTGCTGACTTAAACCTGAGAGTAGGATCGAGAGTCAATACTTAATATAAGAGTAGATTACTTATCTTAAGTATTAGACTAATATGTACATTGAATTTAAAAATATAAATATGAATCCAATATACGTTATCAATATATCAGCATTTCCAATATGCTGATCACATCATAATACAAAGTATAGTAGTATAATAGAGTGCAGAAGCTAAAGCAAAACATCCAAAATATATTCATCAAAGAGCAATAGTAAACATTTGTCTTAGAAAAGAAAATTAAAATACATCCAGAGTTATTACAAACTGATTTAAAAGATGAAGTGTAAAGTCTATCTAAAGTACTGAAAATAAGGCAGTAAGAAAAGGTGGGGAGCTGGTCCACTAAGGCTCCACGTACTCCTCTGGGATCTCCTATGGGTCCCCCTGCCCAGTCTCCACAAGCTGCTCGGGATCTAGCAAATTACCGGATCCCAAAAGTACCCCATGTTAGACAAGAAGTCTAACACATCGCAACTAACTTAGCAGTTCTAAAGTAAATGCAATAGACAGTAAAGTAAACACAACTGTAGGAAATAATAGTAAAGGCACTATGTAACTAAAAATGTAAAGACTAAACAAAGTAAAACTGTATCAAATCTGAATACTGAAAGTAAACAAAAATATAAAATGCTCAGAAATCAATATGAAAAGTCAAATGCTGTACTATATGTCACTGAAATGATGTACCCAAATATGCCACAACATGGTATGCCACGGTATGTGTAGAGCAACCCAAGTTGTTACCCTTGTCAATTAAGAATAATTTCCATCCTAATCTTGATCCTAAGTGTTAATTAAGTCATTAGGAGTCATCCACTAAGACCTAGACCAAAGTAGAAGTTAAATGGATCAAATTTTGATTTTTTTGAAAATCCAGAAAACCCTGAAATTGACCTATCTAAATCGATCTCAAATCAAAAATCGGACTTCGCCATTGTGCTCATTGCCCCAAAATTAGCCAGGGATGATTTTTTAAGACAATTAGAAGTCGTCGAAATTTTGATGAATATTTTAACAATATTTAAATACCCTGAAAATAGGAAAATTAAATACTCATTAGAATCAAAATCCGACTTCACCATTGCGATCCTCACCCTCAAATTAGCCAAGGGTGAAATTTTGGGATTTTTCGGAGAATGTTTAATTTTCTCGAATATTTTAATTTATTGAAATTAATTAGAATAAAAAATAAGAAAAATAAATCGTTGTCGAAATTAAAATCCGATTTCGTCATTTCGTTCATCACCCCCAAATTAGTTTGGGGTGAACTTTTGAGATTTTTCGGAACACATTTATAAAATCTGAATTTATCTTTATTTTTAGAATTTATTTCTTAAATCAATCTAAATATTATATTTCCCTCTTTTCTCCTCTTCAAAGCTGCTGTCTCCCCCTCCCTTCCTAGCAGCTTCCTCCCATCTCATGCACTTAAGTGAAATTCTGCCATCATCTTCCCATCCATGCTGATGGGAAGGCTCTTAATGGAGCCTTGTCCCCCCTAATCCTCCTTAAAATACAACTTTAGCTCCTCTTCTTCCTCCTTTTCCCAGCTGAAGCTCTCCCTCTACTTTACATTCTTATTGTACCTACTATTGGAGAAAGCCTTAGCCCATTCCTCTTCTTGCTAGTAGCTGAAGGAGAAGAAGAAAGGACCTCTCAAGCTCTCAAGCCTCTCCTAGGAAATCTGTCATTATGTGATGAATCCATAAATTATATCTAAATAAAGGGGAAAATTCATCAATTTAAGATCTTTATACTGCTCCTAAAAATTTTTTCGATCTTTTTCAGGGAAATGGAATTCAAAGAAATTCTAAGGCATTTCTGCAGGTTTTTAAAAATTACTAAAGGAAAACCACTACAGCGAGCTGCAACGCGCGACCGCGCGCCGCAGCGGGTTGCAGCGGAAATATCTGGACTTTATGAAAATTAATTGAATAGTATTTTTCGCAGAATTCACTGCTACAGCGCGTGGTCACGCGCTGCAGCAGTTTATCGCGGAAATATTTATGATTTTTAAATGGGGGCTCAACAAATTGAATAGTGTTTTTTGCTGAATTCACCGCTACAGCGCGCGGGTCGCGTACTGCAGCGATTTACAGCAGAAATATTTATGATTATTAAAAGGGGGCTTAACTAATTAAATAGTGTTTTTTGCGAAATTCAACGCTACAGTGCGCGGCCACGCGCTTGCAACGGTTTACCGCGAAAATACTTGACTTTATAAATCGGGCCACCCAACTAATTGAACAGTGTTTTTCGCAAAATTTACCGCTACAGCGCGCGATCGCGTGCTGCAACAGTTTATCACGGAGGACTTGGCTATATAAATCGGGCCGCCCAACTAATTGAACAGTATTTTTTCGTGGAATTTACCACTACAGCGTGCGGTCGCGAGCTGCAGCGGTCTGCCGTGAAAATATTTCTCTCTATAAAATGCAGGAAAAAGAACTAATTGAATAGTGTTTGCAGAATCGACCGCTACAGCGCGCGGTCGTGCGTTTGCAGCGGTCTACAGCGGAGGAGTTGGCTAAATTGCTAGGGACCAGGGTATGCTAAAGCATGCCGCAGCACGCTATAGCACGCTGCAGTGGCCTGCCGAAATTTTTCCCAGACAATACATTTAATGCGGCTGGAGACATGACCTTTATCCTGAATGTTGTCTCCATCCATCATTTCCTGCAGCAGCCATTTTTGTAAAAAGGGAAGCTTTGAGGTGATGTTGTGGCTAAAGAAATGAGATTATTGTCACCTCACCCTAAATTAAAAATTAGTGCAATGATGAATTCAACATTTTTTATGGAAATTCTAGTTGCTTATGGAGGAGAGGAGCATGCAGCCCCCCCCCCCCCTCCTATAAATACCCCTCCTCTTGACTAGAGGGTTCCCAATTTTAGCAAAAATTTCCTAAGTAAGGAGGAGAGCCAAAGGAAGAGAGAACTCCCCAAAGGTGGCAAGGCAAGCTTTTGCAAAGGGAGAGGAGGATGAAGGCAGCACTAGCAACCTATGGAGAGGATAATTAGAAGGAGAAGAAGAATTCTGAAGAACTTCTACGGAGCATTCCTAGTATCCTCTAAACTCGATCTTGTATTTTCTTTTTAGTGACCATGAAAGGGTCTTTATCTATGTATGTGTCTTCCTTATTTTCTTGTGTAATGAGTAGCTAAACTCCCCATGGGGAAGGTTGGGATGAAGTCCCATAATGCATGATGTAATATTGATGTATGAGTATTTTCTTTCAAGCATAATGTATTTGTGATTTTAATGCCTTACTAAGAAATTTTCATCTAAATTAGTCTTGATGTGTTTATGAGAAAAGAACTAAAAAAAATCTAAGATCTAATTATCTTGTGCTCCTTAGCTCACCTTAAGTTGGATGCTAGATTTTGAGTGCATGGAAGCTTAGAACCATGTGAGAAGGTTCTTGAGCTCAATGCACCTCAACCTAAGCTCAATCTAAGAGTTGATGCAAGTGATGCTAAGACCCACTAAATGAGCTCCTTAGCTCCACATAATTGAGATTGAGTAATGAAGTGTTTAGTGCTCATGAACTAAGTGACATAGTCGTTGAGCCCAACATGTGATTCTCTCATCTCAGCTATGTGAGATGCGAAGTGATGCTCGTAGTGGAAAATCAATGCTTGTGAGATCCTAAGATTTAAAAAAATTTAAACTCTCCTTAAATAAGGAGAAAATGAATTAGCTTTAAATCTCAAGAATCTTACAAGAATCTTTGTGCTAAAGTAGAACTGAATGTGAGTTCATTTTGTGCACGAGATTTGAACTTGTAAGCCTTTGAGCTAGACTAAAGGATAACAATGTGCACCTGATTTCAATTAAACTAAATGATAAAGCTTGAGAAACAAATCTACACAATTATTATATCACTGCATGTGGGATGGGCCCAACTCTCCTCTTTCCTTAAATCTTATTATTTACTTAGTAAATATTTGTGCTAATTTTAGACCAACCAACTAATACATACTATAGCTTAAACATTAGTGAGAATAGATATACTTTAGTGCCAAATCAACCAATTCTCTATGGTTTGATAAATCCCCAGAAAGTCACACTTTCCACTTATTACTTCAGACCACGTACACTTGCGTGCAAGCGCAGACGTATATTTATAGTCTGTCAGTCAACACTAAGGTACTTCCTTTCCCCCATTGAATGTTTTCAATGGCTATCCCATTTTACTCTTATGCTTAGTTTGCATCCTTAGAAATATGTATTTAAGCTATGAAGTTCATTAGAGCTCATTAAGGTTGCAATTTTAGGAAGATAAAGCTATCCTATTTTTCCTCCATTCTGCATACCCAGTTATTTAACCTCACTATTTGTATTATTAACTTAATTGTTTGGTGCTAATTTGGGTACCAATGGAAAGGTCTCAGAAAGAGCTTTCCAACGGTATATAGCACTGCACGTGAAGTACTCTAGGTTGAGAGTAATCAAACCCGAAAGTTGACCCATCGCTGTTTACGCTCAGGCAAAATCACCGTCTGACACTACAGCGTGCTACAGCGCCCAGAGTTAAGATTTTGGGTCTGCTACAGCGCGCTGCAGTGCAAAATCTGCTACAGTGCACTACAGCGTGCTGCAGTGCCTCAAGTGTTAAATCCGGGTCCGCTATAGCGCGCCATAGTGTCGAAAATGGCATTTTTGCCCACTCCAGCGCCCTCGTTTTGAATAGGGACCGCTGTAGCGCACCCTAGCGCGTAAAAATGACGTTTTTGGCAGCTACAGCGCGCTACAGCACGTCGCAGCGGCCAGAAAATTAAATCGACCATAACTTGGTCATCCGAACTCCAAATTCATAACTTTAAAGTGCTAGATAGCTTAGAACTTTAGTGCCTACAATAATCTAAAAAAAATATTTAGGTTTTGAACTTTAAAAAAATCAGAAATGACCAAAATATCCCTAACTATAATTAGGTCATAACTTGGTCAATTGAAGTCCAATTTGGGCTTACTACCAGTCAAAATATTCAGTGTGATATAGGGAAGCTATAGCCCCTGAGTTTGCTAAATTTGGACACCAAATGAAAGAGTTATCCCCCTCTTAACTTAGAAAATTTACCAAATCTACCCTTAGGAATTCAAATGGCTATAAATAATTCATTAGATCTCAGAATTTAGTGTTCTTAGACTCTGTGGAGTCCTTGTACATCAACCAACAGTAAACTATATAAAAATTTAGATTTCATTAAGTACAACTTACCAAAATACTCCTTAGGTCAAAAACCTTAGTTTGGACCTATAGAACCTATTTCTTATCTAAATTTGGTATACTTACTGTCTATCTCCATCTTAGACAGTAAGGAATCATTTAACAAGTAAGGAATCCCAATTTGGAGTCCTAAATTAAAAAGTAGCTCTTTGGACCTTTATGTAGGGGAAAAATAGTCATTTTGCCCAAAATTTAGGTTAAGCACATTTAACTCCTAGATTATCTTCCAAGTCAATAAGATAAGTATTATAACTATATTAGAATTATCTAAGTAAGAAAAATTAGCTATTATGTTAAAATCCCTAAAATTTCTCTTAGTATTTTCCTTAGAAATTCAACACCTCACATTTGGGTTATTCTTAAGATTAAGGGTAGATCCTAGGTTAGATTTCATTCATTAGATAACGGGGTTATTCAATAAATGGAACCTTGGTTTTATTAGTTTCTAGAATTTTACAACTTATTTTGATTATTTTGTCTTTTAACTTTAGATTTAGAATAGGAGATTCATTCTATTAAGTTTGATTACTTAATAGGATTTGCCATAATTAGTAAATCACCCTTAGAATGAAACTTAGATCTTATGTCTTGTCCTTTTGGATTATGTGATTAAGCCCAATCTCGTGGTGTTTAATCCATAATCTATAGTTTAGGAGATCTTGATCAGATCTAAGATAGAACATCTAAATTCACAAAACTAGGACGTATTATTTATTGATTTAAACTATAGTCGTCATTTGATTGAATTAGATTAGAATCTGATCAGTTCTAATCTTTTTAACTTATAAGGACGAGTTACTAAGTTACACTCGATAGTAAGAAAATGGTGATCCTAAACTTGTGTATCTTGGAATAGTTATAATGGTTAAGTAGAAAACAAATGATATCACCATGTTTAGTAGAGTCCCTTGCTTCTATTTGATATTTGTTGCTACGCATACCTTGTATTTTTGTTCCTTAACTCCTTGAGCATATCATATAAGAACTTTAATGCATAAATAAAATGTTATAAAAATATAGAGACTCCTTAGATTCCTTGTGAAAATATTAAAGTGATTGATTAAAGATAATAATTGTATGTGTTACAGCTGCCTCTCAGTTATATCTTCTTTGCCTAGTCTCCTTGTTGACACTAGGAGAAGACCTTATTTATATCTTCTTTGCTTAGTCTTCTTATTGACACTAAGAGAAGATTTGTTGTGTTTTCTTTGCCTAGTCTCCTTGATGACACTAGGAGAAAACCCCTATATATCTGTCTAGTCTCCTTGAATGACACTAGGGTTATATAGTTTATGCCTAGTCTCCTTGATGATGCTAGGATCCTTTTGATATCAAGTGGGCTAGATTAGGTCTTTTCTGTATGGCTGTTAGTACACAGATATTTATATATATATGCAGTTTGATGTTTTGGTTACTTTTCAACATTTTTATTCAGTCAGCTATTCCTTTGTCCTGCTTATATATATATTTTAGGATGTTAGAACTTTGCTGCTATTGTATGTATCATTGCTGAGTTATGTTATTTAATTTGCACATTTCCTTTGATCACCAGCATGTTTAGGATGTAGTATTTTCTTTCAGCACTTGTTCAGTTATTTATATGTGCCTTGCCTTGTTTAGTTTGCATGTGAGGCATGTCTTAGCCTCCCTTTTTGCTTAAGTTATAAATGATTGTTTATAGCTTTTCCCTTTCTTATTATATTGCTAGCTGCTTCCTATTTTTGATACAGTTGTTGCTTAAAGAATGTAAAATGGTGATATTACAAAACAAATAAAATGTATCAGCTTAAAATGTACTTAGACAATTGTCTAACACAAGATTTTCCTTTTTTTGGCTGGGGCCCTACATTGTGAAACCGAAAATGGCAGACCCTCTTCACTTAGGTGATCAGGAGTTAGGAGTGGAGCCTTATCCGGAGGAGGAGCATTTGGAAGAAGTAGCTGTTTAGTTCCTTATTTATAAGTTAGGATGAGCATATTTTACTTTTATTTGATGTAATAATATAGGTACCCTTAACTGTGTGTTTAGATTACTATGCTTTTATTATGAGTTATTTTTTGCTATTTATACTGTGATGCTTGGATGTTTCTCATTTGTAAATCAATTTTGCACTCTGTATTTTTTTTGTAGATAGTGACTGATTATATTGATTGTGTGCTTACTCCTTCCCTTATTAGGTGGATTGTGAATTTCATCCTAATCCAATTATAAGTGGAGGGTTAGTCAGAGTGACTAACCACCCCTTAGCTTAATCTTATGGATTAAGGGGTGGGGCACCACAGTATGTCAAAATTTATGAAAACTTGGCCAATATGTTATACTTATCCATACAAGTAATCAGAGACCTTAATTTTACAATTTTGATTACTACAAACCCTAATATTAACTAATCATACATTTTTAAGAATAGAGCAAAATTAACAAAATATAAATCAAAAAATTAATTCACCTAGCACATGCATTCTATAAGGCATAAGGAGCATAATGAAACTTAATTCATGCAATTTGGCTAAGTATACATGCTAATCTTCCTTAATTAAATTTTGAAGTAATTATGGATAATTAGAAAATTCATTCACAAAAACCTAAATATTATTGCCCATTATTATTCCTCATGATTTCTTAAACAAAATGGTATATGATTTCATATGGTTTGGATGAGTAAATCAAAAGTTATACAATCAATTTAATATATATTTTTTAATTACATTCCTAATATTCCATTTAATTATCTTAAGGAAAATAATTCCTAAATGGGTTTTTCAAAATTTAATTAAATGGGTTGTAGTCCGTTAACAAAATTCATGAGTCGGCTCTGCCCTGTTACCTGGCACTGTCGAATAGCATGGGTCACAAGTCAGCAACTGTGCATCTACCACACTTCGCCTTCCCCGACTCTCTAGCGATCAAGGAAAATCCTAATCACAAAAATTAGGAAGCTTTAGGGCATGCCAGGGCCTCAAGTCTATCTCTACACCATCCACAGGTTGAGGTGCAGTGATTGCCTAAAAAAGCTCCAAGCCACCATGGCTAGTCCATTGGGGTGCTACTACTCCAAATTGGTAGCCTGCGGGCACCCTAGGATTTACTGTGGGGAGTCAATACTCCCCAATGAGGCTGTGCTAGGCTGAGATTTGTATGGAAACACCATTAAAGTGACTAGGCACACCTAAGCCCTCTGCCAACAAGGCCTGGGAGTGGCTAGATCTCTGGGTCCTTACGTGGACCATATTACAGAGAAAGTGATAGTCCTATCGATCGGATTGATTGATCGAGACTGACCCATTCACAACTAGCTATCACAATGCATACATGAACCACAAGTGATGGATTATGAATCGAATTAAATGAGGTGTGGAGTTAACCTAACTCAACCCAGCAAATGGGTACCTTGATTATGACGGAGTTGGCAAACTTAGGTGACATAGAGCTAAATTGTCCCTCCCAAGCTGCCTTAGGCAAAAAGGAACTATCAGGGAGCTAGAACACCTAGCCTAACTCTCAGCACTGACTCGATCTCAAGTTGCAGCATGCCGAGTTTAGGGAAATTGACAGGGAGAGCAATAGAGCTTGCAGAGATGCTAGGAGATCAATTGGGTCAGGAAGGGATCCTTAGTGAGCAAAAGATTCATCCAAGAAATTCCCAAGTTATTTATAGCCTGGGAGGATTAGGAGATGGCTCGAGTTTCCACCAATGGCTGGCCTGAGGCTTGAAGGGTCAGGTCAAGGCCGAGAGAGGGCAGATATGGGAGATGGGGCTTTAGACCATTAGCATTTGGGTAGTAGTGGAGAGCAGGGAGGATCCCTGTACTGCCATGCAAGTGGCGATAGTAGGGTCTGTCAAACTTTTTAGGGATTCATTGAGGACGATGATTCAGAGTAGAAGATGGGCTACAAACCATCTGACCGACAATAAGTTAGGAGTGAATGGCCTGATGCGATCCAATAATAATGAACAAATGTGGAAGAGCTACCGGTCGTTCGATCAAAAGGTAAGGTCTAATGACTGATCAGCGACGTTAGAGCATATAATGCGAACTACTATATCTGAGGTGCTAAGATCCGTGTGATGCCAACTATAGGGTGCGAGAGGCTGAATTACTGTTGGAACCTGCAGTGGATCTGTCGTGATCCTGATACTGAATCACCAGGTGTTGTAAGGGTAATTATGCAAATATAATTTAATATAAACCCTATGTAACTATCCTAGTTGTTACCTTATCTAAAACTAGAATAATTAAGCTAAACTAAGCCTTGATTTTGATTCCATTAAACTCAATAGGTCATTTATACCTAACCCTAGAAGTTTGGAATTAATCAGAGCTAAATTTGAAATTTTGATATTTTTGCCTAATTTTTAGCCCTAGGAAATACCTAAATTAATTTGATCTCCAAACTAAAATTTTGATTTCATTTTAGAATTCCTCATACTCTAAATAGCTATGGGTGAATTTTTGAGAATTTTTAGAGCTCATTTAGTCCTAAATTGGATTTTAAATAATTATGATCAATTGTATATTATTTAATTGATTTTATTATATTTTAAATTAAATAATTAATTAAAAATAAACAGTGGGATTTGTTGTCGGGACCGCGGCAGATCCGCTGCGAGGTCCCAACAGCATCGCACGGGTTCTGACCACTGGATGCTCGAGCACGCATCCTAACACTCGTGATCCAACGGCTGACATAACGTGCGCCGTGATTTAATCATATCCGCCCGATCAGCATCTATCATCCGACGTACGGGATTTAATTTGCATTTCGATTAAGTAGAAGCCGCATCAAGCCATCCATCATCAACAGCTTTGCGATCCGACGGCTGCTGGGATCTCCGCCCTGTTCACCTTTGTCCCCGGAAGATCCTGTCCCGACAAAGAAAATTCGCTCATACCAAGCCATGTTGACCCTGTCTGCCACTCCTCCGCCAAGTCACCTAGGCTGTTAGAACCTTCCCATTCGTGGCCGAGCCTACTACAGCGATCCAGAGGATGGGATTATCCCATTTTAGGGTGGCTGAAGCCTCCTTCGGTCTGAGCCCGATGCCTTAGCTCAGCTTTGGCTTCTACCCCTAGGGACTTCCCCGACCTATAAATACCTCCATTGATCCCACAGTGAATGCCTTTGCACACTGTGAAGCTCAATTATACTGCTCCCCATTCTCGGTGCACCCAGTTTCCCTGGTGATTTCCGAGCTGCGAACTACTGATAATGCGTGTGCGTCTGGTGTTCAGACCCCCAGCAAGCTTCTGCGACTATCTAGAGTACTCAGAGCCCTCCCTTTCATCTTAATTGTAGCCAACCATCAAACTCCAGGTACAGCTTTCAACCCTATCTTCTCTGTCGAGCTAGTTTCAGCTTGGCTCGCTTCCTATTTAACCCTAGATACTATGTTAGGTCCTCACCTTGGTTCCCTAGTAAGTGTCTAGTCCTCTGGCAAGGCCAGGCAGTGGACTAGACAGCAAATTTGCCGTCTGAGTGCGCACTGCCAGTCGGCCCAATTTCGCCAAATACTGTTTTCCCCACAAGTGATTAGCCATCCAATTGATGCTGGAATCTCTCGACAATAATTGTAGCTTATTATCGATGATTGGGTTCGATCAGGTCGATTGATTCGACTGGAATCGATCGACCCAATAACAGCTCAAGTCGCCAAAATACCGTGAGTAGCACTTTTGCGATCCACCCATCATTAAGGCTTGATGAGTGGATCGATCTGAATCCCCTTCAGTCTCTGATCATGTAGGAATAGAGCCTGACACACTATAATCGATGCCTTGGTTGAGTAGCACACCAACAATCGGGTACATCCCTGATGGATGTTCTTAGTCCAATCAACGCATCTCAACTCCGGGAACGTGTAGGGATCAGGTTGAGCCACCGCCGTCATCGAGATGCTTAGAATTTCATCGCAAAAGTTCCATTAGGATGGAGCTCGTCAAGAGGTAGGAGACGAAGTCACGGGTCGGGCCGACCCGTGACCCGCACCTTTTGCAATTTGGGCCGGCATAAATAATAAAAGAACTTCTGAATTAATTTCCTTAAGGAAATTAATTCAGAAAATTAATACTATGGTTTTAATTTAAATAAAAATAATGATTAAACTATTTAAATAACTTTCGCTAAACTCATCTAAATGGTATGATCCATATATCATTTTAATCAAAAAAATGCATGGAACCTGAATATAAAATAAAATCAAAGATCCAATAACTAGATTTTATATAATTGCCTAATCCTTTTCTATTTTTAATTAAATCATAATAAATTCAATTGATATCCAAAAATATTGATTAAGGTCTCTGATTCCTCATGGGACCATAAGGAACCTTTGTAGACCCTTAAAAGTGATTTACAAACCCTAACCTTATTAATCACCTCCTAATTACCCTAATTAGGGATTAGTATATTTAACTATGGTTAAGCTCTGATTTTGGTAAAATAAGTCCCTAATGCTTTCTTGAGTATATTAGAGCCTATAAATAAGGTTGGATCACTCTAAAATACCCTAGTTTCCTTAATCACCTTAATTGGCTTAAATATGTGATTAGTGTTAATCAAACTACTTAGGTTGCCAAAACCTAAGATAAGTGTATTTCCTTACTTCATTAACCATGTTGAAACTCATTAAAATAGATTTGAATCAATTTAGATAATTAAATCTTAAGAACCCATTTTTAGCCTTAAGAAGCGTATTTTGGTCATTTTGACCAAAATGTGTTTAAGCACCCCTTAAGTCTTAAAATTTCAGTAAAATATTTCTAATTAAAATATTAGCATCTTTCTGAAATCTCATGTAATAATATAGTTATTAATTAAAGAAATCTTAAGTTAGTTCTTATTAAGATCTTAGGATCTTAAGAGTACTCAAAAATCACCTCGTCTTAAGAATTAAGTCTAAACTATCTTAAAATGTTATATCCTAATTTAATGACTTAATTAAGTTGATGCATAGGCTTGGATCCTAAAAGAAACACCTTGGTAGAATTCTAAATCCAAACTTAGCTTAAGTCTAAAGTGATCAAATCTTAGATCTTAGACTTTGGATCTTCTAATTGAATTGAACTACCTCCATTTGGAATTCCTTAAGTGATTTATTATTTAGTCCTTTTAAAGCCTTCCATGTGGGTATAGGATTGATTCAATCTATAGGATAAAGTAATTATCCTAAATATTGAATATATATCTTAGATTCTTAGTTCTTACTGATTATTTTATCTTACAATATTAGCACAGCCTTTCATTAAGATCATAGCTTCTGAATCCTCCTGCGTATTGGATTCCTTACCTTTGAATTGGGTTTTAAAGTGTGAACCCTAGATCCTTACTAAGGATACTACCTTAGATTTAGGATTGAACACCAAGTGGAGGTTGAATCTAGAATCCTCAAATCTTGATTCACTTACTCAAGATTTGGTTTAAGAGAGGAAAATAATAATAATTAAGTCGATTATTCATTTACTTTAAATATTTATAGTTGTCATATGATTATGAATTAGAACTTACTAAGTTCTAATATTAACATTAAGGTCGTAAATCTGAGATCTTACTCGATAGCTGGATTTTGGAGATCCTAAACTTGTATCTTCTCAGAATAGTTAGATTTGGATAAAGTAGACAGCAACGGATATCACATAAGTCTATATTGAGTCTCTTACTTATTTGACTTGATTGCTCTACACACCTTGAATATTGAGCCTTATTTTTTGAGCATGATTGGTAAACTTAAGATATGGAAGGAACATCATAAGTTAGTGTTTGAAAAGCATAGCATTCATTCAGTTTTTTCAGTACGTTCAGTTAGTTGAGTATGTCCTAGCATAGCCTGCCTCTTCAATTCTAGTTTTGTTATAGAATAGACTTGAACCTTATTCAACAGATGTCTAGGATGGATACATGTCTTATTTTATAAGTTCAACTTGGACCTTGCTCTGTGGATACCTAGGATGGATACATATTGAACTTTCAGTTCAGAGGCCTTGTATGGCCTGTTCTATTATGGCAGCACTATGTCTTAAGCTTACTGCTACTTTAGTTCAGTTGTTAGTGTTTGTTTTACTTTGCCACATGCTTCAGTGGACTTTATTTTAGTGCTTGACTTACTTTGCCACATGTCTGGCCTTACTTTTGCTCATGCATGTTCATATTTTACTTTTGCCACATGTCTCAGTGGCCTTTTTCATGTCAACCTGCATGTTTGTATATACGCTCTCATTGATTACTACTAAGATATTGGAATGTTTAGGATGCTAAAATTGTATGTCTATTTACAGTTCTTGTATTCTTATTGTTCTCAACATGTTTCTATTTATTTCAGTAGTTACAGTTACTTTTGCTTTTAGCCTCAACCATATTTAGTTGATATTTTTGTATGTTATTTTACATACCTGTTGATTAACTATAAATAATTAGTTTATAGCTACCCTGTTCTTGTAGCTTGTTGCACCTTTTTAATACTTGCATGTTAAAACCTTTAAATGTGATATCTCAAACATTCAGTTCACTTAAATAGCCTAAAATGTACTTAGACAATTGTCTAACTATAATATTTTTCTTTTGTTGGCTAGGGCCCTGGCATTTGTGATACCGACAAATGTCAGATTCAAAGTTGTTCATCGGTAGTGCTGCAGGATCGGAGCTGATACAGGAGGAGGATCTTCCTACTGCTGCTTAGATAGACATCTCCTTTTTTGCAGTGAGATTGAGACTTTACTTTCTATTAAATTTAGTTTGTAATAATTAAATTCTAGATGTATTTACTTTTTTGCATTTGATCTGGGTTAATGTTTCTTTTATTCTTTTATATCATATTATATCTGTGGATGTTATATTACTCTATTTTTTGCTTTCACCACTTTGATTTGTATTGATGTTTGTTTATAGTTCTCCCACAGTAGGGTGACAAGTCCTTGGCTTAAGGAGAGTTGGGTCCTACCTGACTCTACTTGAGTTGGGGATTTGCCACCACCTGAAGTGGAGCACCATACTCCATATGATTATGCTAATATCAGAATTAGCATGGCCACGAAAAGTACGGGGCCCCACAGTTGGTATCAGAGAACACCATAAGGTGTCAAAATGGAATATATGATTCCTTTCTACCTAATGGACCGTTCTTCTGAGATGCAACATCAATATGTAATATCCATAACATAGTATTATCAATAACTCTTTGAATAATTATAGAATGAAAAATACTCATATCTCAAAAATCTCATTATCTCTAGTTTAACAAAACTTAGTAACTTCTCCTCTTAGAGTCAAATGAATTTTGGAGAGTCTGGCGTGGACTATTATCTGCACACCTTCAAGTTGGCTTGGAGCTATAGTTTCGAATGGAGACAAGAGAGTAACTGGTAGATTGATGGAGTTTCAACAAGAGGAACCTTAGTCTTGGACAAACTTCTACATTAAGTAGTGTACCGAGGGCTTGACTTTCCTATATACGCAAAGGAATGGTTGAGCTGAGTGGAGTCAATCTTGATACTTATAGACTGTCCCAAGTCACTCTACATGGACATTGTGATAGGTCTAATGCTGGATTACGCAAGAGTCTGGTGGTATAACACCATTGCAAAGCTTGAAAGGAGGCGTAAGAGGAAGCATCAGGAAGTGACATTCGAGAACTTTTGTGTAGCCTTTAGGGCTGAGTATATTAAGGATGTCTGAGCATTATTTAGAGCAATTGTCATCTTTTGACTTACATGATTCTAGTAGAATTATGTTTTTTGGATTTTTCTAAATCTTATGTAATCCCTTATTTCAGCAAGTAATAAAATTTTTTGATATCCATCGATTATCTTCATTTAAGAAAATTCTAACATACGATTTGCATTATTTAATAAGAATGAATCCTAGATCACCACCTGTTGTCACTCTTATCAAGAATACTATCGCATCCAGTAGTTCTACCAATAAAGTGGCTCATTTACGGGCAATGGTAGCAACCTTGCTGGAAAACCAAGCCCAATAAACGATCGTTATGCAGAAGATGCTGAGTGATCATTCTGTTCCAACCGCTATTGTTGTTCCTACTATCCCTGTTCAACAACATACATTCCCTTCCCATCATTTCATAAGATTGAGGCCTTCCATCTTCGGTGGAAACTTATCGTCAATGGACACAGTCGACTGGCTGAAGGCTGTAGAAAAGGATCTTATTAGTCTAAAGATCCCAAACTCTGAAGCCGTCCATCTCACCACCCATCTATTTCATGCGGAAGCAGAGTATTGGTGGGAGGAGGTCAGAAATACCAAGTTTATTGACTATAAATTGGAGGACATCCCTTGGGACGAGTTCGTTGAAGCATTCAAGATTGAATTCATTCCCCCATCTGCACAAAACATCATCGCATACACAATTATAAGATTGACTCAAGGGAGTCGTTCCGTTGCCGACTACAAAAGGGAATTTTGTAGGTTGATTCGCTTTGCTCTAGAAGTTACTCATTCTGAACCAGCTAAGTGCCACCGCTTTCTCTATGGACTCCGAGATTCGCTGAAGGATCAGATCATTCCACTCCGCCTAACTAGCTTCTTTTAGCTAGTAGAGACACTAAAGGTGATTGAGCATCACCAATCAAAAAAGGATCTCAAGCGGAAGGAACAACCAACTTCTAGCCAGCATGATACCCTCAAGAGGCACATTCCTAACTCTGCAAAAGTCTATCAACTGGAAGCTATAGCAACTACTGAACCCATTCAAGGCTGCAATAGGCCTGATCCATATAGCAAGTGTTATCACTTTGGCCATAAATGCTACAATTTTGGTCATACAGGCCACAGGTTCTACCACTGTACTCATACAAAATAGTGGATGGAGTTCTAATGAAACCATATCAGAAGAACCAGGTGTTTATGGCTACTTAACTAAATAGGAGAGAGCCAAATCTGGCCATTATGTCAGCTCCCGCACCTGAAGCGGCTCTAGCACAGCTGTCTGCTCCTAATTCCCAGAATAACTCCAGAAGGTAGACAAACAACCGTCCCACCGGTCCTGCGTGAGTCTATGCTTTAACACCTCTCGAAGCAGCGAAGGACAACAATGTGGTTGCAGGTGCACATTTTTGAACTTCCCCTTTGTTAATTGCATTCCTGTACTTTAATTGTGGCAATTTGTTAATATAATTTGTATGAATAATTTAGGCACACTTTACTTTAATGACCAGCCCTGCAATGTGCTGTTTGACACCGATGCTAGTCATTCATTTATTTCTAAACAATTTGTCAACATCCTTAAACCACAACTATGCGACTTAGTAAAATCCTTAAGCGTTGAACTTCTATCTAGAGCCCAACTAACATTAAAATTCCATTAAATAGTCAAGAGTTTTAACTCTGAATTGATCATCCTGCCATTATCAAACTTTGATATCATCCTTGGAATGAACTGGCTCAGTGACCATAATGCCATGATAAATTATTTGAGAAAGAAAGTCACTCTTCATTCCCAGGGCAAGTCTGAGACTTTTACAGGAAAGTCTAGCGCACAGTTATCATTAATAAATGCTATCAAAGCTAAGAAATTGATCAGTAATGGTTGTGATGCTTCTCTAGTCACTATGATGGGTAAAGCAAAGGAAAGTACCTCTCTCTCTTATTGTAAAGTAGTTAAGGAATTCGCCGATTTCTAGAAGATCTGCCTAGTGTACCTCCTTCTAGAGAAGTCGAGTTCTCTATTGAACTAGTTCCTGGTACCCAGCCTATATCTAAAGCGCCATACAGAATGGCACCTAAAGAATTCCAAGAACTTAACGAACAGCTGCAGGAGCTCTTGAATAAAGGATTCATTAGGCCAAGTATGTCTCCTTGGGGAGCACTTGTTCTATTTGTAAAGAAGAAGGATGGAACTATGCGAACATGCATAGATTATTATGAACTAAATAAAGTTACCATAAAGAATAAGTACTCATTACCTAGAATCGATGATTTATTTGACCAGTTATCTAGAGCTGTCATTTTCTCTAAGATTGACTTAAGGTCAGGATATCATCAATTGCAAGTAAGAGAAGATGATGTAGGAAAGACCTGCTTTCTGTACTCGTTATGGTCATTTTGAATTCCTAGTCATGTTTTTCAGACTCGCTAATGCACCATCAATCTTCATGGATTTGATGTAGCGAGTTTTGAAACCATACTTAGATAAGTTCGTGATCGTCTTTATTGACGATATCCTTATTTATTCTAAAACCCTAAAAGATCATGAAGAACACTTAAGACTAGTGTTAAAAACTCTACGTGAACATCAGTTGTATGCCAAGTTCTCCAAGTGTGAGTTTTGGCTTAAATCCATTACATTTTTGGGACACGTAGTTGATGCCCAGGGTATATGTGTAGATCAAAGCAAAGTAAGTGCTATTCAGGATTGTGTTCAACCTAAAATGGTCACCGATATTAGAAGTTTCTTGGGATTAGCTGAATATTACAGAAAGTTTGTCAAGGGCTTTTCCCAGATCGCTTTGCCTTTGACTAAGTTAACCCAGAAAGTAGTTATGTTCATTTGGAGTACTGAATGCGAAGAAGCATTTCAAACTCTGAAAGATGCACTATCTACCGCTCCAGTTCTTGACCTGCCCAAAGAAGGCTTGGACTATCAGGTATACACTGATGCCTCTGGAATTGGTCTAGGTTATGTGTTAATGCAAGAGGGTAAGGTAATCACTTACGCCTCTTATCAGTTAAAACCACACGAAAGAAATTATCCAGTTCATGATCTCAAACTTGCCGCTATAATTTTTGCCTTGAAATATGGCGTCACTATATATTTGGAGTGCGGTGTTCGATTTTCACTGATCATCAAAGCTTAAAGTATATTTTCACTCAAAGAGAACTAAATTGTCGTCAAAGAAGATGGTTAGAACTCATCAGTAATTATGACCTCAGTATTCAATACCACCCAGGAAAAGCAAATGTGGTGGCCCATGCTCTTAGTCGTCGTGCTACTTTATCATCTATGATCGCCTCCAGTCCCTTAGAACCAGAATTTTGTAAGCTCAAAATTTTTCCAGTTAGTGGCAATATGCTAAGTTCGCTTCCGATAAACATCAATGTGGAACCTACCTTCCACAGAGATGTTTCTATCTCACAAACCAATGATGATGATTATCTAAAGTTCAAGGCAGATATCGAAGGTAGTCTTCGTTATGATCTGCAGTTGCAGAACGACGTAATTTGTCAAGGTAACTGTTTGTGGATTCCTAAGTCCATGCATCGTAAAGTGTTAATTGAAGGCTATAATTCTGGGTATCATATTCCCCCAGGCAGTACAAAGATGTACCAGGATCTAAAGCAATTATTTTGGTGGCCCGGTATGAAGAAAGATGTAGCCGACTTTAAGGCTAAGTGTCATGCTTGCAATTTGGTAAAGGTCGGGCACCAAAGACCTGGTGGTCTTCTGCACCCATTAGAAATTCCGAAATGGAAATGGTTTGATATATCTATGAATTTTGTTATGGGATTGCCTCATGCCAAATTTGGTGTCGATGCAATATGGGTTATAGTAGACTGCTTAACCAAATCAACGCACTTCCTTCCTATCCGTCAGACTGATTCTGTAGAGAAGTTAGCAAGACTCTACATCAAAGAAATTATTATACTGTATGGAATTTCGAAATCAATAGTATCCGACAGAGATAGCAGATTTACTTCTATGTTTTAGTAAGCTGTGCATCAAGATCTGGGTACTACTCTAGCCATGAGTACAGCATTTCATCCTCAAACGGATGGTCTGACGGAAAAAGTGAATCTAGTTCTAGAAGATTTTCTAAGGCCGTGTGTTCTTGATTTTGTCGGTTCCTGGGAAGATCATATTTCGTTAGTGGAGTTTGCCTATAGTAATAGTTTTCAATCCATTATTAAAATGGCTCCTTATGAGGTATTGTATGGTAAAAAATGCAGTACTCCGCTAGCCTGGTCAGAGACAAGAAGCGTTCAACTTTTTGGTTCAGAGTTAATTGAGGAAACTAACAAGAAGATCTAGTTAATTCAGTAGAGAATTCGTTCAGCACAAGATCGTTAGAGCAAGTATCATGATACTCATCATCATCTTCTAGAATTCAATGTGGGAGATTCTGCCTATTTGAAAGTCAGTCCAATGAAGGGTGTCTACAGATTTGGTGTAGCAGGGAAACTTAGTCCCCGCTATGTTGGACCTTTTGAGATTCTGGCCAAAGTAGGATCATCTGCCTACCTGTTAAATCTTCCTGATGACTTTGCAGCTGTCCATAACATGTTTCATGTATCGTCATTAAGAAGATATCTCAAAGACCCTGCTCATCTTGTTCAACTTCCAGCAGTAGAAATCTAACCTGATCTTTCTTATGTCGAAGAACCAACCAGAGTCTTAGCTATTGATCAAAAGCAGCTAAGGAATCACTCAATTTCTATGGTCAAAATCCAATGGAAGAATAGATCCTTAGAAGAATCTACTTGGGAGAAAGAGGTGGATATGCACAATAAATATTCCCATCTCTTTGCAAGTCCAGGTAATTCTTCTTTTCTTTCCCATCTATTCCATTTAAAATTTCAGCTCCAGTAGTACTTTCTTCACTTAGGTGATATCGGGGACGACATCATTCTTAAGTGGGGGAGTCTGTAATAACCCTAGTTATTACCTTAGCTAAAACTAGAATAATTAAGCTAAACCAAGCCTTGATTTTGATTCCATTAAACTCAATGGGTCATTTAAACCTAACCCTAGAAGTTTGGAATTAATCGAAGCTAAATTTAGAATTTTGGTATTTTTGCCTAATTTTAAGCCCTAGGAAATACCTAAATTAATTTGATCTCTAAATTAAAATTCTAATTTTATTTTTGAATTCCTCATACCCTAATTAGCTAATGATAAATTTTTGGGAATTTTTGGACCTCATTTAGTCCTAAATTGGATTTAGAACAATTATGATTAATTGTATATTATTTAATTGATTTTATTATATTTTAAATTAAATAATTAATTAAAAATAAACGGTGGGATTTGTTGTTGGGACCACGGCAGATCCGCTGCAGGGTCCCGACAGCGTCGCACGGGTTCTGACCACTGGATGCTAGAGCACGCATCCTAACACTCGTGATCCAACGGCTGACATCATCCGATGCACAGGATTTAATCTGTGTTCTGGCTAAGTAAAAGTCGCATCAGGTCGTCCATCATCAACGGCTTTGCGATCCGATGGCTATTGGGAGCTCCGCGCTATTCACCTTCGTCCCCGAAAGATCCCAGCCCGACAGAGGAATTTTGCCCGTACCAAGCCACGTTGACCCTGTCTGCCACTCCTCTGCCAGGTCACCTAGGCTGTTAGCACCTTCCCATTCGTGGCCGAGCCTACTATGGCAATCTGGAGGATGGAATTATACCATTTAGGGTGGCTGAAGGCGCCTTCTGTCCGAGCTCGATGCCTTAGCTCAGCTTCGGCTTCCCCCCTAGGGACTTCCCTGACCTATAAATACCTCCATTGATCCCACAGTGAATTCCTTTGCTCACTGTGAAGCTCAATTCTCTTGTTCCCCATTCTCGGTGCTCCCAGTTTCCCCAGTGATGTTCGAGCTGCGAACCGCTAATAGTTGGTGCGTCTAGCATTCAGACCCCCAGCAAGCTTTTACGACTATCTGGAGTACTCAGAGCCCTCCCTTTTATCTCAGTCGCAGTGAACCATCGAACTCCAAGTACAGCCTTCGACCCTATCTTCTCTGTAGAGCTGGTTTCAACTCGACTCGCTTCCTATTTAACCCTAGATGCTGTGTTAGGTCCTCACCTTGGTTTCTTAGTAAGCATCTAGCCCTCTGGCAAGGCCTGGCAGTGGACTAGACGGGGAATTTGTCGTCTGAGTGTGCACTGCCAGTCAGCCCGATTTCACCAAATACTGCATTCCCCACAAGTGATTAGCCATCCAATTGATGCTAGAATCTCTTGGCAATAATTGTAGCTTAGTATCAATGATTGGGTTTGATCAGGTCGATTGATTTGACTGGAATTAATCGACCCAATCGCAGCTCATGTCCACAAAAAAATGTGAGTAGCACTTCAGTGATCCACCCATCCATGAGGCTTGCTGAGTAGATTGATCGAATTCCCTTTGGTCCCTAATCTTGTAGGAATAGAGCCTGACTCATATGGTTAGCTCTGTGAGGAGAATTTGATTCTCACAGACGCACCATAATCGACGCCTTGGTTGAGTAGCACCCCAACGATCGGGTGCATCCCTGATGGGCATTCTTAGACCAATCATGCATCTCAACTCCGGGAACTTGTAGGGATCACGTTGAGCCACCACCGTCATCGAGATGCTGAGAATTTCAGCATGGAAGTTCCATTAGGGCAAAGCCTGTCGAGAGGTAGGAGACGAAGTCATGGGTCGGGCCAACCCGTGATCCGCGCCTTTTGCAATTTGGGCTGGAAGAAATAATAAAAGAATTTCTGAATTAATTTACTTAAGGAAATTAATTCAAAAAATCAATCCTATAGTTTTAATTTAAATAAAAATACATATTAAATTATTTAAATAACTTTGGCTACACTCATCCAAATGGTATGATCCAATATGTCATTTTAATCTAAAAAATGCAAGGAACTTGAATATAAAATAAAATCAAAGATCCAATAGTTAGATTTTAAATAATTGCCCAATCCTAATTGATATCCAAAAGTGTTGATTAAGGTCTCTGATTGCTCATGAGACCATAAGGAACCTTTGTAGACCCTTAAAAGTGATTTAGGAACCCTAACCTTATTAATCACCTCTTAATTACCCTAATTAAGGATTAGTATATTTAACTATAATTAAGCCTTTGATTTTGGTAAAATAATTCCCTAATGCTTTCTTGAGTAAATTAGAGCCTATAAATAAGGTTGGATCACTCTAGAATACCCTAGTTTCCTTAATCACCTTAATTGGTTTAAATATGTGATTAGTGTTAATCAAACTACTTAGGTTGCCAAAACCTAAGATAAGTGTATTTCCTTACTTCATTAACCATGTTGAAACTAATTAAAATAGATTTGAATCAATTTGGATAATTAAATCTTGAGAACCCATTTTTAGCCTTAAGAAGGGTATTTTGGTTATTTTGACCAAAATGTGTTTAAGTACCTTTTAAGTCTTAAAATTTCAGTAAAATATTTCTAATTAGAATATTAGCATCTTTCTGAAATCTCATGTAACAATATAGTTGTTAATTAAAGAAATCTTAAGTTAGTTCTTATTAAGATCTTAAGATCTTAAGAATACTCAAAAATCACCTCGTCTTAAGAATTAAGTCTAAACTATCTTAAAATGTTAGATCCTTATTTAATGACTTAATTAAGTTGATCCATAGGCTTGGATCCTAAAAGAAATACCTTGGTAGAATTCTAAATCCAAACCTAGCTTAAGTCTAAAGTGATCAAATCTTAAATCTTAGACTTTGGATCTTCTAATTGAATTGAACTACCTCCATTTGGAATTCCTTAAGTGATTTATTATTTAATCCTTTTTAAAGCCTTCCATGTGGGTATAGGAATGATTCAATCTACAGGATAATGTAATCATCCTAAAGATTGAATATAGATCTTAGATTCTTAGTTCTTACTGATTATTTTATCTTACAATAGTAGCATAGCCTTTCATTAAGATCATAGCTTCTAAATCCTCCAGCTTATAGGATTCCATACCATTAAATTAGGTTTTAAGTTGTAAACCTTAGATCCTTACTAAGGATACTACATTGGATTCAGGATTTGAACACCAAGTGGAGTTTAAATCCAGAATCCTTAAATCTTGATTCACTTACTCAAGATTTGGGTTAAGAGAGGAAAATAATAATAATTAAGTCATTGATTACTTTAAATCTTTATAGTCATCATATGATTTTGAATTAGAACTTATTAAGTTCTAAAATTTACATTAAGGTCATAAATCTGAGATTTTACTCGATAGCTGGATATTGGAGATCCTAAACTTGTATCGTCTCAGAATAATTAGATTTGGATAAAGTAGACAACAACGGATATCACGTAAGTCTAGATTAAGTCTCTTGCTTACTTGACTGGATTGCTCCGCACACCTTGAATATTGAGCCTTGTTCCTTAAGCATGATAGGTAAACTTAGGATATGGAAGATGCATCCTTAGTTAGTGTTTGAAAAGCATAGCATTGATTCGGTTCTTTCAGTGCATTCAGTTAGAGAAGTATGTCTTAGAATAGTCTGCCTCTTCAGTTTTAGTTTTGTTATAGAATAGACTCAGATCTAGCTCGACAGATGTCTAGGATGGATACATGTCTTATTCTATAAGTTCAACTCGGACCTAGCTCTGTGGATGCCTAGGATGGATACATGTTGAACTTTCAGTTCAGAGGCCCTGTATGGCCTGTTCTATTATGGCAACACTATGTCTTAGGCTTACTGCTACTTTAGTTCAGTTGTCAGTGTTTGTTTTACTTTACCACATGCTTAAGTGGCCTTTCTTTTAGTGCTTGACTTGCTTTGCCACATGTCTCAGTGGCTTTACTTTTGCTCATGCATGTACATAGTTTACTTTTGCCACATGTCTCAGTGGCCTTTTTCATGTCAACCTGCATATTTGTATATACGCTCTCATTGATTACTACTAAGATATTAGCATGTTTATGATGCTAGAATTGTATGTCTATTTACAGTACTTGTGTTCTTATTATTCTTAGCATGTCTCCATATGATCATAAGCATGTTAGGATCAGATTTATTTCAGTAGTTGCAGTTACTTTTGCTTTTAGCTTCACCATATTTAGTTGATGTTTTTGTGTGTAATTTTATATACCTGTTAATTAGCTATAACAGATTAGTTTATAGCTACCCCATTCTTGTAGCTTGTTGCACCTTTTTAATGCTTGCATGTTAAAACTTTTAAATGTGATATCTCAAACATTCAGTTCACTTAAATAACCTAAAATATACTTAGACAATTATCTAATTGTAACATTTTTCTTTTGTTGGCTGGGGCCCAGGCATTTGTGATACCGACAAATGTCAGATTCAGAGTTATTTGTCGGTAATGCTGCAGGATCGGAGCCGGTACAGGAGGAGGTTCTTCCTACTGCTGCTTAGATAGATTTTTCCATTTTTGCAGTGAGATTAAGAGACTTTACTTTCTATTAAATTCAGTTTGTAATAATTAAATTCTGGATGTATTTACTTTTCTGCATTTGATATGGGTTACTATTTCTTTTATTCTTTTATACTATGTTATATCTGTAGATGTTATATTATTCTATTTCTTGCTTCCGCCACTTTAATTTGTATTGATGTATATTTACAATTCTCCCACAGTAGGGTGACAAGTCCTTGGCTTAAGGCGAGTTGGGTCCTACCTAACTCTACTTGAGTTGGGGATTTGCCACCACCTGAAGTGGAGCACCATACTCCCTACGATTCTGCTAATATCAGTATTAGCATGGTCGCAGAAAGTACGGGGCCCCACACCCTAATTTACAATTTCCCCATTTAAATTAAATTCAAATAATGCTTAGCTGACTTCCAAAACTTCCCAAACTTGCACCCTAGCTAATTTTGGGGTGAGAAATTCAAAAATATAATCAAATTTTGAGTCAGAAATCAAAATTTTTTAACTATTATTCAAGGCACCTAAGTGACAAAAAATCCCATTTAACCTAGAGAGGTTCGATTGACCCAAAATTTTTAAGATTATCTTCTAATGATCAAGTGAATGCAATGGGATTAAAATTAGAGCATGAATAGGCATGTAATTAAGTAAAGTAACAACCTAGGGTTGTTATAAAGGGAAGGTGATAGCATTTTTCTCAAGGTAGTTGAAACCCATTGAGAGAAACTACCATGTTCATGATCTAGAACTCATAACAGTAATTTTATCCTTCAATATCTGGAAATACCATCTATATAGAGTCAAGTACTTGATATTTATAGACTATCAAAGTTTGAAGTATATTTTTACATAGAAGGAACTTAATTGTAGGCAATGAAGATGGATAGAGCTAATCTATAATTATGAATTAGAGATTTAGAATCACTAAGGTAAGGCTAATGTAGTAGCTAATTTTTTGAGTCAAAAGGTGACATTATCATCTAGTTGTTGTAGAAATTTGCTAATTGAAGAATTTGAGAGGCTAAAGATTAAGCTGATTAGATCAACTAAACTGTATAATCTCCCATTTGTTAATCATGTTGAATCTTTGTTGAAGTTAAGAATCATTGTAGCTCAAAAGAAAGATGAGATCTATCCAAAGATCAAGTTAGATATAGAAAGTGATAAAAGGTGAGAATAGCGATTAAATGGTGAGGTGAAGTATTCCAAGAGGAAAGAATGTGGGTTCCCAAGAAGCTGCAAATAGAATTTCTTTTGAAAGCCCACAATTTAAGATACATTTTCCATCCTTGAAATAGTAAAATGTACTAGGATCTGAAGAAGTCTTTTTGGTGGCCAAGCATTAAGAGAGATATTATAGTATTTATATCTAAGTGATATTCTTGCTCGTTAGTCAAGGCTAAACACTAGAAGCCTGGTGGACTTAAGAAACTCTTAGAAATTCCATAATGGAAATGGATCAATATTTCTATAAACTTTATTGGGTTTGTCTAAAAGCAAATCAGGTGCTGACATAATTTGAGTTATTATCGATAGGCTAATAAAATCATCTCACTTCATTCTAATCTGCCAGACTGATTCATTCGAGAAGCAAGCCAAGGTGTATATGAAAGAAATCATTCATCTGCATGGTACTCCCAATTGCATTATATAAGATCGAGATAGTATATTTATATCCAGTTTATGGTTAGTCGTTCAATAAGATCTAGGAAAAAACTTAGCCATGAGCATAGCTTTTCATCTTTAAATGGATGGCCAGACTAAATGAGAAAATCAAGTTCTTAAAGTCTATTACATCACTGCATGTTAGATTTTGGTGGATCTTGGGAAGATCGCCTCACTTTGGTGGAGTTTTCCATCAACAATAGCTACCAAGCCAGTATCTGAATGGATCCTTTTGAAGCACTCAATTGTATGCAAGATTAAATACTCCATTGGCTTGGATCAAAGCAGGTGGCACTCAATTGTATGGCCCAGTGTTAGTCAAAGAGATTAACATGTATGTTAACTAGTAAAAAGGAATATGTTGGCAGCTCATGAAAAATAGGAGAAATATCCCAATGCTCGCCATTATTCTTTAGAATTTCAAGTTGGAGAAAAAGCATACCTCATAGTAATTCCAATGCGGGGAATTTAAATATTTGGAGTATCAAGAAAGCTGAGTTCAATATATATAGGACCCTTTTGAAGTAATTGTCAAGTTGGGAACATTTGCATATAATTTAGATCTGCCTAAAAACTTTCATGTCGTGCATAATGTTTTTCATGCCTCATCTCAAAGAAGGTGTCTGCTAAGCCTAATTAACAGATTCATATTTCTGCAGTCGAGCTACAACCCAATCTAACTCTTCTCATTAAGCCAATCAAATTTATGGGAAGAGGTCTTAAGCAGCTAAGGAACCGCAGTATCCATATGGTTTAGGCTCATTAGCAGAATCATTTAGTTAAAGGAGCCATGTGAGAAAAATAAGATGATATGCAGAAGAAAATTACATAACTCTTTTCCTAATTAGGTATTTTTGTGATCTTTCATTTTCAATTACTATTTGCTTTATTATAAATCCATTAGGGCATCGATAATTACATATACTTTAAAAGAGCAATTTGTAACAAACCTAGTGCTGTTACCCAATATTTGATAGTTTAAATAGCTTAAAAACTTTGTCATTAAACTCCTAGTGACATTAGGAGCCAATACTTAAATTTTGGTTTACTTTGGAGATCATTTGATTTTGACCTTATTTTTGAGCAATTTAATTAACTAGAAAATTAAGAATATTAAATTGACTTCCAATTAAAAATAGGACTTCATTTTTTACTTCCTCACTCCCAAATTAACTAGGGGTAATTTTTGGAATTTTTTAGAGCTCATTTAGTAGCCTAATTTTAATTAAATTGAAAGATATAAAATATTAATAAATTAAATTAATTAATCCCTTAATTCAACTGCTCTTGACCTTTTAAAATATTTCTGCATAAATCAAATGCATAGCTCAAAACACATGACATTGTGTCCCATGAATCTGAACTATTGGATCCTGATCTAATGGTGGAGAGCGACAAGAGAACTATGCTCTTATCGTCTTCTCCAGCAGGATCGTGTGCGGCCGAGCGAGTGGAGGTATGGCTTAGTGCTGCTGTCCTAGCCTCTATGCTTCCTTAACAACCTGATTTTGGTACTATTCAAATTTGGAAATTCTTGTCCATCATTTGGTAGAGGTAATGGAAGCTTAGGGCAAAGTGGCTGCCACAAGAGCTAGTGGAAGGGAATTTGTCACGGTGAAAGGTACGCCCTTTTTTTCGACCTTAGAGTTGTTTAGTCCTACAACTTCAATTTCATTTTTGCATTCTAATTATCAGTGCAACATATAATAGGCTTGAATATACCATATCGAGTTCATCGGGCTCACTATGGATCGGGCTCCAATAATGTTGCAAAGTAGTCCAAAGCCATAGTGAACTTGGCTACTCAGCCTCTGGTCTCAACAAGCCCAACCACTAGGAGTGGGTTCTTTGAGTGGTTTTGGATTTGAGGAGTCTGATGCTCTCAGTCATAGGTAGTAGGGTTCGTTATGGGAATCGTGATTTGACCCCACAGTAAACCCTAACCCTATGTGATGACTGGGGATCGAAGTTCGAGAGTCTTTAAAGAACAGTTTATTTTAATTGAAAATATATACATTTTTATAATGCAAAAAGGACATAATAAAATAAAATAATAATTTACAGTCCTTTTATATATAGAGCCAAAACATATATGAAAAGTTACAACAGTTTAAATTTTACAAAATAAGAAATAAAATATCTACATTCTTCTGCTTCTTCTTTTAAATTTGGCAGATCTTTTAAGTCTTTTTAATTATCAAAACCTAAAAAATTCAGTTTACCAGTCAGGTAGGAGTACGCAAATTGTTCTTATAAGAATAAATCTATCATCCTATAATAGGTATGAATCACATACGAAAATGACTGAAAATCTGCATGTAAATAAAGCAATTGTAAAATTCAATTTCTGCCCTGCAAAATAACTGTGAAAATCAACATATATGAAATAAATTTTATCAAAAGCATTTGTAACAATAAGTTGAGTCCAGAGACTCCTGAGCCCAAATAGGTAAACTCATAAGCATAACCTGTAGGAAGCTTATCTCGCCACCCGTCGGCAGCTTACTCAAATAATAATCATTGGTGTGTCTTTCCTCTGGATTTGCCTACTTCCTACAAGAGGCTAAATCCCTCTATATAACTCCCAGGGGCTGCTAGCTAGCCCAATCGGTACAGATTCCGGTGTTGCGTTCCACCCTCCAAAGACAAACAGCACAAAATATATATATTGTGTTTCATTCTTTTTGTTACATGCTATTTGATATAAATCTTTTGCAGATTAAAATGCGGTAAGCAGTGCAAATAATACTCAAATGGAAAATGGCTCAAATAAGAATACTGAAATAAAACTTATAAGTAAATTTGCGTACCTGACTTGTTTTGATAAAATCAACCAAATTTAATTTCTTTGATCTGCCAAAATAATGAAATTTATTAATTTAATATCTTTATTATGATTAGGTTTATAAGATGACTATTTTGATTTATTTGAATTATTTTTATTAAGTTATATAATTATTTATGCCTTATAAGGTTAAATTGGGAATTTGACCTTATAAGGGTATTTTAGTAATTTTACCCTTAATAGAATATCAAATTTATGTTAGTTTATTGTAGATTATATCCTGAGGTTTCTATAAAGTCTAAAAGTATTCAATTCTGATATAAATTGACTAAGTTATAGCTAATCTTAATTTCTAAGGTTAATAATTAGGGTCAAATGTGATAAGTGAATTTAGTCACAAAATTATTAAACTAATTATACATTTAGGTTCTAATTCACTTTATAAGTCATTTAAAACTAAAATCACTAATTTTGGATTATTATATTTGCTAATATTCACTAATTAAGTTTTAGAATAATTATGGTTAATTAGAAGATCTAATTGTTAGATCCTAAATATTTTTGCAGTTTACTGAAATTTAGGATTTTCTGATCTAAATGGATATTTGGATTACCTAATTTGGAGCTAAATTGACTAACTTATGGCCATTTGAAGTTTCTAAGTTTAAAGGCTTAATTAGGATTAGGTCATAATTGTAATTAGTTTAATTTTAAACCAAACAGCAAAATTAATACTTCTAAATTATTCCTTATGATTTTTTGAGCATTTTAAGACCCATATTTAATAGGTTTGGGTTAGTATGTGCAAAGTTATGATTATTGGAAGTTTTGTGACATTTTGTAAATATTCAAATGCCCTAAAATATCACTATATGAAATGTTGCTCCTTCTGAAATTTGGTTAGCATCATAATATTCCTTATATTTTTTTGGTTGATTTGGTATATTAAATTGTATAATTTCTTAAGTATTTTAGGAGTTTTGGATTTTTAAAGTTTTAGGATTTTATTTAATTAAATGTATTTATTAATATTTAATTTAGTTAATTAATTCAAAAATGTTTATTTTCTATTAATTATTCATTTTATTTTATCTATTTTTTAATTAATCTATTATTTATTATATTTTCTTGATTATTATTTATTAATATTTTATTAAATGTTAGTTATATTAATTATATTTTATATTAATGTTTTTATTTAATCTTAATTTATTTATTTATAAGTTTTCTGTTTATGTATTTTGATTATTTATTTTCCTATCGTATATATTATTTTTAATTTTAATAAGAATTTAAATTAATTAAATATATTATTTTAATTAATATATTTTATTTTATTTAATTATTCATTTTCTGTTTTTATATTTATATGTATATTATTATACAAATATAATTATGTTATAAGTAAATATATTACATATTTTTATCTTATCCATATTTTAATAAATATTATTTTGATTTGATATGTATATATACATACAATAGTATGTGTATATATGCATATAAAATAATTCTGTACTTTATACAATAATATCCCTATTGTAAGATTTAATTTATAAGTATAAATATCTTAAAGTGATTTAATATATACATATGATTTATATAACTTAATATTTAATTATATTAACTAATAATATCTGCAGAATTCAGCAGACGGCGGGTCCACTAACAGACACGTGGCGCTCTGTTACTCGTCGAAGCTAAGCAGTGGGCCCCACGGGTAATGATGCTCTGGTTTTGAGATAGCGGCGACTGAAAGCGGACCCCACCATACGACGCGTGTCACGATATGATACGTCCAACCGTATCTGTGGGTCCCATGTTTTGCTCTGTCAGCGCCAGCAGTCCAACACGGCCCGCTATTTGGCCCGGTTCGAAGCGACCCGATTCGAAGCGAATCGATTCGGCGTCGCTTCGTCTTTTCGAAGGAGCGAGGCGCGAAATTAGGGTTTCAGAAAAAAATTTGATCGGGGGGGGGGGGGGGGGGGGGGGGGTTCGGTGATATGATCGATCGATTCGATCGATTGTATCACAATATTAGGTATAAATGGAAATATACGGACGCAGAAAGATTCAGGGAGAGTACCTTCACAGATAGCTTTAGGGTTTCGAACGATCTTTATTTGGCTCGTCTCTTTGTGATTGCGAAGATGGATCAGTAGGGGATTTTAAATTAGGGCTTAAGCGGTTGAGGAAAGGCGGTGGATGCGTGGAATCGGTCGCTGATCGACGGGCTGTAAGGAGGTCTCGCCGCGTGTTGCATTAGAGGACGCGTGCCCTAACGCCGAAGGAGGAGAATCTCGGGCCGTTAGATTTGATCGAACGATCAACGACCCAGATTGAACCCATCATGACTAGCAGTTCGAATCCGTGGTTTCTTTGAACTGGGCAGTACCGGTTCAGGCTGAACCGGCCAGCTTAGGAAAAAGGCGGACGTGGTTTGAAAATTCGAATTTAATATTATTATTTAATTTATTTGAATAAATTTATTTAATTAAACTTAATTTAATAAATATTTTCCAAAAATTTTTAAAAACATCATTTCTAGTTAATTGAGAGCTTCTGAACACAATGGTGCACTCGGATTTTTAATCCAACGAGTATTTAATTACTCGAATATTCAGGTATTTAAATAATATTAAAATATTCGTCAAAAATTTAATGACTTCCAAATGCGTTCAAAACTTCACCCCTAGTTAATTTGGGGGTGGTGAACGCAATGATGAAGTCTAATTTTCAATCTGAGGTTTAAAATTATTTAAATATTAATAAATAATTATAAATGAGATTTTGGTATTTCACACCCTATAACCCTCCTTGTCTTCTAAATAATAATGGGAGCTATTATATTTTAAAGTATTTATATGTCCATGTGAATGCCTTGTCAATAGCTTTGTTTTGATATATGTTAGGCTAGCTAATTCTAGTGGTGCAGATGAAGTTTGTAATGCCGTAGTTCTCCTCCCCGATTCCTCTATCGAAAAGATGAACAGTGCGGAGCGGATCAACCCCGACCCCCATGTGACTACTTTTGGGCCCGCACACTCAAGTCATTCGTGTGCGAGGTATGTTCGATGATACAGTATAGCCAAGCATGAGGTGCCATGGAAATGTAGAAAATTAAGTGATAATTAAACTTTAGGTTAATTTAATTCAATTTAAATTAATGCAATAACTTTTTATATACTAGTCCAACTACAATGAAATTATATATCAAAATGATCAAAAAAATATGTAAAATAATAATATAGATTATAATTTTAGTTTTGACTATTATTTTTACTAATCACTTTTTAATTGTCATTAAGAATAATTAAACTCTAAATTAGTCATATGATGTCTAATTTGACCCTACCTATTGTCACTTTAATCCTTATGCTATAAGGGACTCATATTTGCAGATTTCATCTTAATTGGACTTCAAATGGAAAATATGTATTCTTAACACTTCATTTAATTAATATTAAATTCAATATTTTAGAATTTCTTCATTTGAGCTTCATAAGCCCTAGGACAGCAAGGCTTGACCAAGGATGTGACTTGACTAAACTTTCAAATATGTTTTTGATAGGAAACTACTTAGATTTGCTTAGAAGTGCCTAGTATTAATAAACTTAGGAGCGAACATCAACCTTATGAATTGGAGAAGATAGTGAGATTTTAGGATTTGATTTAGCAATTAATTGGTGTATTTTCTTCTAAACCTTAGGTTGAAATAGAATGGTTAGCATCCTATGACTAGAAACCCATTAGATTCAAATTGTAGAAGGCTAAAGATATTAGATTTAACCTAGTCTAACATCCTTCTTCCCTTAGATGTAGGAGTGAACTACCCTATTTTAGCATTATAAATGGTATCTACTGACTACAGTAAAATCAATAGAAGCCAAACCTTATAGCTAACCATAAGGATTCCATTGGAGAGACGAAGATTTAAGAAGGTAATTTTGATTAGACCTCCACCTTTGAACCCTTAGTAGATTAATAGTATGTAGATAACATTTTGGCATAGTTATAGAGTTAAGAAAGTGTGATAACTCTAGTTGTTACCCTAACTAAATTCAGATTAATTAAGCTAAATCAAGCTTTAATTTTGATTCCATTAGACTCAATGGTTCATTTAAACCTAACACTAAAAGTTTGAAATCAATCAGAGCTCATTTGAGCATTTTAGTAATTTTGCCTATTTTTGGATCCTAAAAATTAGTTAAATTAAATTGATCTTCAAATTAAAATTTGATTTTATTTTTCAGTTCCTCATGCCCTAATTAGCTAAGGGAGAATTGTTTAGAATTTTTGGAGTTCATTTGATCCTTAAATGGATTTAACAACTAAGAGGATTATTAATTAATTAATTAAAAGGATTTTATTAAATTAAATTAATTAAAATTAATTTTAATTAATATTTTTAAGCCGCGGGATTTGCTGTCAGGATTGCGGCAGATCTGCTGCATGATCTTGACAGCGGCGTATTCATCCCCACGTATAATCTGGCTAGCATGCATCGTAGTGTGGTTCATCCTACGGTGTGATCTACCCCGCACCATGATCAGATCTTAGTCACTCGATCAAGCCCTTGCATCCGATGGCAGTGATTCCATCTGCTATTCTGTTGGACTCGGAGCACATCAAGCAACCCGATTCCAACGGTTCCTTGATCAGATGGCGGGCATAAATCCTAGCACTGTGGATCTTCGACTTCCACTCGATCCTTCGCGTGCTTCAGTCCCCCCAGCCCCCCCGACAACCCGACCATTGCAACTCCGTGAAAGTATGGGAAATGTCCCATTTTTTCTCTTCTACCCTATGGTGCAACTGTCTGCCGGCAGTGCTCTCCCCATTCTGCCCTCATTCGGTTAAACCATTCCACTCCCACAGGCCGAACCATACTCTGGTGCACGAGCCTCCACATCCATCCCTAGACTTCTCCTTGACCTATAAGTACCCCTTGGTTATCATAGTGAGTCCCTTTGCTCACTGTGATCCCTGAATCTACTCAACTGAAGTCCTTGAAGCTCTCAGTGAATCCCAGCATCCCAGTTGCTGCGAACTACTGATAGAGGGCTATGTTTGGTGTACAGACTCTATGTGCTTCACCTCAAGTCATATGGAAACTTTAGTTCACTTCAATTCCTTCTCTGCCAGGCCTGCAACTCTATTCCAGGTACAGCTTTTTCTCAACTGAGGCGTGTGAGCTTAGTCTTTTAATCTAAGCATTAAGTTAGCTCTGTAATGTTTTGGATGCTCTTCTTTAGACCTTAGAATGCTTGGGATCAGTTGGAATGGGCCTAGTTTAATCTTGACAGTGAAGCTTCACTATCTAGATGGAACTCAGTACAAACAAAGTGCCGACACTTCTCTGGATGTCCTGAGCCCCATTTCCTCTTATTTTCAATTGCTGATCGATCATGCGAGCTAACCATACCTAATGTGATTGTTCCTAAGGTCTGGTCTAGCTTAACAATATCATTATGATCATTAGGGTTCCTCCAAGAGTTCGCAGTCGATCTCGAGTAAAGATTCGACTATCCAAGGCACCCCAATCCTCATGGCCATAGGGCTTCGATCTGCCTCATGTAACAACCTTAGTTGTTATCTTAGCTAAACCTAGACTAATTAAGCTAATCCAAGCTTTGATTTTGATTCCATTAGACTCAATGGGTCATTTAAACCTAACCTTAGAAGTTTGAAATCAATCGGAGCTAAATTTTAGACTTTGGTATTTTTGGCTATTTTTGAACCCTAGAAAATACCTAAATTAATTTGATCTTTAAATCAAAATTCGACTTCATTTTTGAATTCCCCACCCCCAAATTAGCTAAGGGTGAAATTTTGGGAATTTTTGGAGGTCATTTAGGCACATTTTGGATTTAATTTAAATTGGTTCAATTGCAATTTAGGGTTTTAAACAATTCCTAATTGCAATTATACCTTTTCCAAACGGTCGGGTAATTCCCAAACTGCGGGTGCCATCCGGGCCGTCCGTTCCACGGAGCTGATCCAATGGCCACACCTTAAATCAAGTCTCGTCTCATCTCGACCGTTCCGCGGTTCTGAGATCTTGATCCAACGGCATCTAGGTCTCCGTCTTAAGTATCCCCGATCGCCCGTTCAATCCTTGGGTCCGATCCGATGGTCGATCCAGCCCCCTCGCATGGACATTAGATGTCAGGAGATCAGAGTTGTTCCATGTCAACTGGCGATCCATCAGACGGCCCTGGCGACCCCGCAACTGTGGATCGTCTTCCTCCCCAGCTCACGCCCTACAGCCAAATTCCCCCGTATGGCCACATCCTCCAGCCGGTCTGCCACTCCCGTGCCACGTCAGGAAGGCCATTGCGACCTTGCCCTAGCCTCCCTAGCACTCCCAACCAAGCTTGAGGCCCGATCCACCCCAATTTTGGAAATTGAGGGAGCACCCTCGGGCCAAGCCTAAGCCATTGCTCCTGACCTCGGCAGCCACCCTAGGCCTCCCTAAAGCCTATAAATACCCCGGGACTTTACAGTGAGTCCCTTTGCTCACTATGAATCCCCAATTGCCTAGCTTAAGTTCTGCTGGAGCTCCCGTCATCTCGGCGAATTCCCGCTGGAGCTTAGGACTGCTGATCGAGGGCCCGTCTGGTGTTCAGACCCCCTATGAACCTTCGTCTGTCATCCAGGAAGCTCGAAAGCACTTCAATTGCCTCTGCCGAGCCTGCAACCCTGACTTCAGGTACAACCTTCTCCCATGGAATTTTCCTTCAATTTAATTCCTCATTCTGTCCTTGCATTGAGCCTCTGGAAATCGCCTGACTAGCCTTAACCACGTAGAGAACCCATAGTAATTATCGTCTGGGGCTAAGCTAGCTCGAATCGATCATATTGATCGATTGAGCTAACGGCGGAGCCATGGCTGAGTTTGAGTAAGGACCCAGCGATCGGCTGCACCCCAGGTTATGAAATGATATGGGTTCGACTCGCCTCCACTCCCTGAAGGTGTAGGCATTGAGCCCTGATCGATTGGTGGATCAGGTAAGGAGAATTAACTCCTCACAGCAAACCCTAAATCTCTGTAAAGAGGCGCCTCGATCGAGTAGCACCCCGATGATCGGACGCATCCCCGATGGGGGTTCTTAGTCCAATCGATGCGTCTCGACTCCAGGAACGTGTAAGGATCGAGTTGAGCCGCCGACGTCGTCTGGATGCCGAGAATTCCCGCGCTGAAATTCTTCTGGGACAGACCCGTCGAGAGGTAGGAGACGAAGTCCGGGTCGGGTCGACCCGTGACCCGCGCCTTTTTGATTTCGGGCTGCAGTTAATAAGGAATTATAAAGCGACATTTTCTATAGTTATAGATTTAATAAATCGAATCCTATAGTTTTAATTTAAATAAAAATACAGATTAAATTAATTGAATAACTTTAGCTATACTAATCCAAATGGTATGATCCAATATACCATTTGAATTAGAAAAATATATGGAATCTAAATATAAAATAAAATCATAGATCCAATGGTTGAATTTAAAATAATTGATTAAACCTTTTCTATTTTTAATTAAATCATAATAAATTCAACTAATAACCAAATTAATTGATTCAAGGCTCTGATTGCTCATTAAACTCTAGAGAACAATTGTAGACCCTTAAAATCAATTTTGGACATTTTATTTCCTTAACCACTCCTTAATCACCTTAATTAGGGATTATTGAATTAAACCCTAATTAAACCTCTGAGTTTTGCATTCTAATTATCAGCGCAACTTATAATAAGCTTTAATATACCATATCGAGCGCATCGGGCTCACTGTGGATCGGGCTGCAATAATGTTGCACAGTAGTCCAAAGCCATAGTGAACTTGGCTACTCGGCCTCTGGTCTAGACAAGCCCAACCACTATGAGTGGGTTCCTTGAGTGGTTTTGGATTTGAGGAGTCTGATGCCCTTAGTCATAGGTAGTAGGGTTCATTATGGGAATCGTGATTTGACCCCACAGTAAACCCTAACCCTATAACCCTCCTTGTCTTCTAAATAATAACGGGAGCTATTATATTTAAGTATTTATATGTCCATGTGTATGCCTTGTCAGTAGCTTCATTTTGATATATGTTAGGCTAGCTACTTCCAGTGGTACATATGAAGTTTGTAATGCCCTAGTTCCCCTCCCCGATTCCTCTATCGGAAAGATGAACAGTGCCGAGCGGGTCGACCCCGACCCCCACGTGACTACTTTAGGGCCCGCACACTCAAGTCATTCGTGTGCTAGGTATGTTCGATGATACAGTATAGCCAAGCATAAGGTGCCATGGAAATGTAGAAAATTAAGTGATAATTAAACTTTAGGTTAATTTAATTCAATTTAAATTAATGCAATAACTTTTTATATACTAGTCTAACTATAATAAAATTATATATCAAAATGATCAGAAAAATGTGTAAAATAATAATATAGATTTTAATTTTAGTTTTGACTATTAATTTTACTAATCACTTTTTAATTATCATTAAGAATAATTAAACTCTAAATTAGTCATATGATGTCTAATTTGACCCTACCTACTGTCACTTTAATCCTTATGCTATAAGGGACTCATATTTGTAGATTTCATCTCAATTGGACATCAAATGGAAAATATGTATTCTTAACTCTTCATTTAATTAATATTAAATTCAATATTTTGGAATTTCTTCATTTGAGCTTCATAAGCCTAGGATAGCAAGGCTTGACCTAGGATGTGACTTGACTAAACATTTAAATATGCTTTTGATAGGAAACTACTTAGATTTGTTTAGAAGTGCCTAGTATTAATAAACTTAGGAGCGAACATCAACCTTATGAATTGGAGAAGAAAGTGAGATTTTAGGATTTGATTTAGCAATTACTTGGTGTATTTTCTTCTAAACCTTAGGTTGAAATAGAATGGTTAGCATCCTATGACTAGAAACCCATTATATTCAAATTATAGAAGGCTAAAGATATTAGATTTACCTTAGTCTAGCATCCTTCTTCCCTTAGATATAGGAGTGAACTAACCTATTTTAGCATTATAAATGGTATCTACTGACTATAGTAAAATCAATAGAAGCCAAACCTTATAGCTAACCATAAAGATTCCATTGGAGAGACAAAGATTTAAGAAGGTAATTTTGGTTAGACCTCCACCTTTGAACCCTTAGTAGATTAATAGTATGTAGATAACATTTTGGCGTAGTTATAGAGTTAAGAAAGTGTGATAACCCTAGTTGTTACCCTAACTAAATTCAGATTAATTAAGCTAAATCAAGCTTTAATTTTGATTCCATTAGACTCAATGGTTCATTTAAACCTAACACTAAAAGTTTGAAATCAATCAGAGCTCATTTGAGCATTTTAGTAATTTTGCCTATTTTTGGATCCTAAAAATTAGCTAAATTAAATTGATCTCCAAATTAAAATCTAATTTTATTTTTGAGTTCCTCATGCTCTAATTAGCTAAGGGAGAATTCTTTAGAATTTTTGGAGTTCATTTGATCCTTAAATGGATTTAACAACTAAGTGGATTATTAATTAATTAATTAAGGGATTTTATTAAATTAAATTAATTTTAATTAATATTTTTAAGCCGCAGGATTTGCTGTCAGGATCGTGGTAGATCCGCTGCATGGTCTTGATAGCGGCGTATTCATCCCCACATAAAATCTGGCTAGCATGCATCATAGCGCGGTTCATCCTACGGTGTGATCTACCCCGCACCACGATCAGATCTTAGTCACTCGATCAAGCCCTTGCATCCGATGGCAGTGATTCCATTTGCTATTTTGTTGGACTTGGAGCACATAAAGCAACCCGATTCCAACTGATCAGACAGCGGGCATAAATCTTAGCACTGTGGATGTTCGTCTTCCTCTCGATCCTTCGCATGCATCGGTCCACCTGCCCCCCCCCCCCCCCCCCGACAACCCGATCATTGCAACTCCATGAAAGTACGGGAAATGTCCCATTTTTTCTCTTCTACCCTATGGTGCAACTGTCTGCCGGCAGTGCTCTCCCCAATCTGCCCTCATTCGGTTAAACCATTCCACTCCCTCAGGCTGAACCATACTCTGGTGCACCAGCCTCTGCATCCATCCCTAGACTTCTCCTCGACCTATAAGTACCCCTGGGTTATCATAGTGAGTCCCTTTGCTCAGTGTGATCCCTAAATCTACTCAACTGAAGTCTTTGAAGCTCTTAGTGAATCCCAGCATCCCAGTTGCTGCGAACTATTGATATAGGGCTATGTTTGGTGTTCAGACTCACTGTGCTTCACCTCAAGTCACATGGAAACTTCAGTTCACTTCAATTCCTTCTCTGATAAGCCTGCAGCTCCATTCCAGGTACAGCTTTTTCTCAACTGATCTGTGTGAGCTTAGTCTTTTAATCCAAGCATTAGGTTAGCTCTGTAATGTTTTGGATGCTCTTCTTTAGACCTTAGAATGCTTGGGATTAGTTGGAATGGGCCTAGTTCAATCCTGACAGTGAAGCTTCACTATCTGGATGGAACTCAGTCCAGACAAAGTGCCGACACTTCTCTGGATGTCCCGATCCCCATTTCCTCCTATTTTTAATTGCTGATCAATCATGCGAGCTAACCATACCTAATGTGATTGTTCCTAGGGTCTGGGCTAGCTTTAAAATATCATTATGATCCCTGGGTTTCTCCAAGAGTTCGCAATCGATCTCGAGTAAGGATTCGACTATCCAAGGCACCCCAATCCTCATGGCCATAGGGCTTCGATCTGCCTCATGTAACAACCCTAGTTGTTATCTTAGCTAAACCTAGACTAATTAAGCTAATCCAAGCTTTGATTTTGATTCCATTATACTCAATGGGTCATTTAAACCTAACCCTAGAAGTTTGAAATTAATCGGAGCTAAATTTTAGATTTTGGTATTTTGGCTATTTTTGAACCCTAGAAAATACCTAAATTAATATGATCTTTAAATCAAAATCCGACTTCATTTTTGAATTCCCCACCCCCAAATTAGTTAAGGGTGAAATTTTGGGAATTTTTGGAGGTTATTTAGGCACATTTTCGATTTAATTTAAATTGGTTCAATTGCAATTTAGGGTTTTAAATAATTCCTAATTGCAATTATAACTTTTCCAAACGGTCGGGTAATTCACAAACCGCGGGTGCCATCCGGGCCGTCCGTTCCACGGATCTGATCCAACGGCCACGTTTTAAATCAAGTCTTGTCTCATCTCGACCGTTCCGCGGTTCTGAGATCTTGATTCAACGGTATCTAGGTCTCCGTCTTAAGTATCCCAGATCGCCCGTTCGATCCTTGGGTCCGATCCGACTGGTCGATCCAGCCTCATCGCGCATACGTTAGATGTTAGGAGATCAGAGTTGTTCCACGTCAACTGGCGATCCATCAGACGGCCCTGGCGACCCCGCAAATGTGGATCGTCTTCCTCCCCAGCTCGCGCTCTATAGCCAAATTCCCCCGTACAGTCATGTCCTCCAGCCGGTCTGCTACTCTCGTGCCACGTCAGGAAGGCCGTTGCGACCTTGCCCTAGCCTCCCTAGCACTCACAACCAAGCTTGAGGCCCGGTCCAGCCCAATTTTGGCAATTGAGGGAGCACCCTTGGGCCAAGCCTAAGCCATGGCTCCTGACCTTGGCAGCCACCCTAGGCCTCCCTAGAGACTATAAATACCCCGAGACTTCATAGTGAGTCCCTTTGCTCACTGTGAATTCCCAATTGCCTAGCTGAAGTTCTGCTGGAGCTCTCGTCATCTCGATGAATTCCCGGCATTTTCTGGAGCTTAGGACTGATGATAGAGGGCCCATCTGGTGTTCAGACCCCCTATGAACCTTCATCTGTCATCCAGGAAGCTCGAAAGCACTTTAATTTCCTTGACCGAGCATGCAATCTTGACGTCAGGTACAGCCTTCTCCCATGGAATTTTCCTTCAATTTAATTCCTTGTTCTGTCCTTGCATTGAGCCTCTGGATGTCGCCTGACTAGCCTTAGCCACGTAGATAACTCATAGTAATTGTCACCTGGGGCTAAACTAGCTCGAATCGATCATATCGATAGATTGAGGTAGCGACCGAGCCATGGCTGCGTCCAAGTAAGGACCCAGCGATCGGCTACACCCCAGGTTATGAAATAATAGGGGTTCCACTCGCCTCCACTGCCTAAAGGTGTTGGCATTGAGCCCCAATCGATTGGTGGATTAGGTGAGGAGAATTTTCTCCTCACAGCAAACCCTAAATCTCTGTAAAGAGGCGCCTCGATCGAGTAGCACCCCGACGATCGGGCGCATCCCCAATGGGGGTTCTTAGTCCAATCGATGCGTCTCGACTCCAGGAACGTGTAAGGATCGAGTTGAGCCACCGACGTCATCTAGATGCCGAGAATTGCCGAGCTGAAATTCTTCTGGGACGGACCCATCGAGAGGTAGGAGACAAAGTCCGGGTTGGGTCGACCCGTGACCCGCGCCTTTTTCATTTCTGGCCACGGTTATTAAGGAATTATAAAGCGACATTTTCTATAGTTATAGATTTAATAAATCGAATCCTATAGTTTTAATTTAAATAAAAATATAGATTAAATTAATTGAATAACTTTAGCTATACTAATCCAAATTGTATGATCCAATATACTATTTGAATCAGAAAATATAAGGAATCTAAATATAAAATAAAATCATAGATCCAATGGTTGGATTTAAAATAATTGATTAAAGCTTTTCTATTTTTAATTAAATCATAATAAATTCAATTAATAACCAAATTAATTGATTCAAGGCTCTGATTGCTCATTAAACCCTAGAGAATAATTGTAGACCCTTAAAACCAATTTTGGACATTTAATTTCCTTAATCACTCCTTAATCACCTAAATTATGGATTAGTAAATTAAACCCTGATTAAACCTCTGATTTTGGCAAATATAGTTCTTAATGCTATCCTAAGCATGGT